>OY759190.1:12472500-14945000 GCA_963662085.1 Eupithecia inturbata
CCGCATCGTGGATCATCGTGGCGATCACTCATTAATTATGCAAATACAGTGTGAGTCTGCATAAGGTGCACAAACTGAAATGAGAGAAACTACGCCCTATTTTATCGACGGAAAATGTGTTTTTTTTTTTTTATTTTCTTTAAATAATTTTTTATAGCGGTTTTAAACTTTTTTTTCGCTACTCGGACCCCCATGTAATCAAAACGGTGTAACTTATAAACTAAACGATCAATTACTATGAAACAAACTCAGTAGTTATTGGAAATAACAGGAGCTCCTTACTAAATAAACATTGTGAAAAAAACAACCCTCAATTAAAAGCTATGATGTATTTTTTAAGCAAAATCAACCTTTTTTTCATAGATTTTTGTAATAATTTTAAAATATCTCAATAAAATCAGTACTTTTTCACATTTTTTTATGACGTTACTTTATTCTACATTGTATTATCTATCTTATGGTAAAAATTGCTTGTTCCTATCTCAATCACAACATTATTTATCGACTGTTAAAGAAAGGTACTCCGATCATGCTGCATCTCTCAATCATAAGGATTAATAATTTGGGATAATAAAAACAGGAATAAGTGTTATTAAAATCATTTATTATTTAACATGAAACCTAGTGCATAAGGTTCTCAAAATGTCCACCTCTTGCTTGTAAGCACAAAGTCGCACGATGCACTATTTGTTGCGTAGCTCTCCTTATCATGTCGGGGTTATTTTTTATTTCATTCGCGCAGTTAATTATGCGGTCCCGCAGTTCATGCTCACTGTTGATGGAGGTGCTGTAGACGCGTTGTTTCATGGTCCCCCATAGGAAGTAGTCAAGTGGCGTCATATCAGGTGAACGCGCAGGCCACCCTACAGGTCCTTGTCGGCCGATCCATCGGTTTGCATAATTTTCGTTTAAAAACGATCTTACGATTCGACAAGACCTTTCTTTAACAGTCGATAAATAATGTTGTGATTGAGATAGGAACAAGCAATTTTTACCATAAGATAGATAATACAATGTAGAATAAAGTAACGTCATAAAAAAATGTGAAAAAGTACTGATTTTATTGAGATATTTTAAAATTATTACAAAAATCTATGAAAAAAAGGTTGATTTTGCTTAAAAAATACATCATAGCTTTTAATTGAGGGTTGTTTTTTTCACAATGTTTATTTAGTAAGGAGCTCCTGTTATTTCCAATAACTACTGAGTTTGTTTCATAGTAATTGATCGTTTAGTTTATAAGTTACACCGTTTTGATTACATGGGGGTCCGAGTAGCGAAAAAAAAGTTTAAAACCGCTATAAAAAATTATTTAAAGAAAATAAAAAAAAAAAACACATTTTCCGTCGATAAAATAGGGCGTAGTTTCTCTCATTTCAGTTTGTGCACCTTATGCAGACTCACACTGTATAGGCTTGCTTATTATACAAATCTATAAATATAAACCCTTGAAAATTACAAGGTAGGGCTTCCACATTCAGAGATAGGTACACATGCGTGTAAAAGTCCATGAATGAATGAAGAATGGGGAATCTTTACGTGACGAAGCGCCAAAATGACGAGTGATGTAAAAGTCCTTGAATGGGGAATCCTTGCGTGACGAAGCGACGAAATGACGAGTGAGCTAGTCGACATTGGCATGCATAATTACTCGTATGAGTGTGCAAAATACGAATGCGAAAACCATCGTAAACTAATACAACTCACGAAACGTTGAGTGAACGTTCTATTTATAAACCAGAACTGAGAAACCATGAACTGAGAAACATGGGAATCAAAATCCATTAGGCAAGCATCGGTCCATTATTTTATTTACATTTTAACCGATTTAAAAACAGGAGGAGTTTCGTCGATTTCTGCGTCAGTTATGGATCGGTTTGGATGTTTATAGAGGTGAACTCGAGATGGTCTCATAAAAAAATATTCCCGAGGGATTAGTTGTCGCGCAAAACATAAAAAACAGTTTAAAATTAAGGGATTCGACCGCGGTTTTTAGTTTTCTCAAAACAATAACATTGTTTGTGTAACATTGTTAGTGGGATTCAAAGTTTGATTTCATGGACCGAAAACATGTGTGGTGTGATCCCATCTTTGTACGAACGCTTACCTAAATCCAAGCAAATTATATCAACAAATCCGAACAAAAAAAAATATTATTATTTCTGCCGATAATAAAAAAATCATGTAGATAGATTTGAAAGGGCCGTTTCTAGACATTATGATTTCTACTAAATGTCTAGAAACGGCGAGCATGACACACGAGACAAAAGACCTTGAACCTATTAGGTTCGTACGTGTACCTACGTATACGTAGGTACGTAGCTCATAAGAATCATAATTATATTACACAGGGGGAAACCCCATAAATTGGTCCGACCTTAAATTGCCTGCAAGCATTTTAATTCACTCCTAAAACAATTAGCTTGTGCGCCAAACAATTTGTTACACGCGATTTGCGGTTTCTTGGTATTTCAACGAAAAACCGAATATTATGTTATGTTATTGTAGAAAAAAAAACGAACAAAACAGCTGCGACTTGCGAGTCTGACTTGTGAACATGAGACCATGGCTGTCATCTAATCATACGCAATTTAAGTTGATTTTTGTACGATAATCCATACCAATAATTCCATACTAATTCGTAAATAACTCTCGTCTGTCTGTCTGTCTGTTTGTTACCTCTTCACGCCTAAACGACTGAACGAATCTCAATGAAATTCGGCAGGGAGGTAAATGGTATACCGGGGACGGACATAGGCTACTTAAAAAGAGCGTGCAAATCCGCAGACAGCAGCTAGTAATGAAATAAAGTTAATTACGTACAGCTTCAGTTTCATAAATAACTCTCACAGCATTAGTAAGCAGAACATGTGTTATGGATCCACCGGGATTAGGGATCCCCCAGGGGGGGTAGGCAGCAGCGCCCCCTGCAGAAAAAATCTAGTATGGGCATTACCCCCGTAAGATAACAACCAATAAGGCGCTTATAAGGGAGAGGCCTGCGTCCAGCAGTGGACCAATATAGGCTGGGGAGGTGAAGGTGGAGGTGTTATGGATACCTGCTAAATTACAAACGTCTTTAAATGTACAAGAAATCAAATAATATCTCAAAAAATATTCTACTTTGACGGGAATTGAACCAGCATCCTTCCCAGCGGGAATGTTCATGACCTCGTGGTGTAGTTGGTTAGCATTTTCCCATACCACCATAGAGATGTGAACTAAGGACCTCCACGTATCTATGAAAGTATTTATTCATATAACATAACATAACTGAGTTTTATTTGAGTCACCACTATTAAGATAATCTTATCGTGTAGGTATTTCGTTTCAAGTGTCCTTCTTGCAACAGGTAAGTAAGTAAAGTACCTGGCTTGGTCTAATAATCCCCTTAATGATTTCCTGATCTCCTTTCAGTGGTGTAAGGGGATTATTAGACAAAAAAAGTCTAAAAATCCCCTTAACTAAGTAAAAGTAAAAAGAATATTTATTTTGTCACATAAAATACACAGTACAACATTTAAAAATACAAAGTACTACGGTATAATGTTAGAATCAGGTGGTGGCGATCACAATATAACTATCATGGCCGCAGTGACACGAAAGCATCCTAAAGCAAATAAAAAAAAATAGAACCAGGTGAGCAAACAATTTTTCAACAATTTTTCTTTGGTTACTTGAAATATAGAGACGTGACAAAATGGTTACAGCGTGTGGTATGACAGAGCTCTCTTGCCGTGGCGTGGTGCTTGAGGTGGCTACGTCATACACGTACCTAAATACAAAATAAAACAAAAACAAAGTGGACAGAGACAAACCATGAAAAAATTAATAACATAAGTAGGAAAATAAAAAATAAAAACCAGCTAATAAGGAATAAAAAAATTCAGTTATGGGTATGAAGTAAACACACTAATATCTCCTTGCACAAGTAAATAAACTGTTTTTCGTAAATTATTACGAAAAACAGTTTACTTTAAATGTCACTCAAAACATTAGTTTTGAGTGACATTTAAAGTCGATCTTATGTTTTTTCTTTCATTTTATCGTCGAAATATTATTACATACTAAGGGGAAATGACCTCAGAAGAACTAGAGTTTCCTCCTGCGTCGAAATCGAAGGCTGTCTGCCTTCGCCTTTGCCCGCTAAGTCGTTGACGTCGTCTATGCAATCAAGTTAGCCACTCTCTACATAATGATCTGCAGTAGGCCAAGCAAGGGGACTGTTCTCTAGAGTAGAATAGACAATAATACCATCGCATCATCATACATTGCGCACATTATAGAAGTTGAAGGAATGAATTTCAAATAATTTACGCATTCGATGACAAAGTGACGTAATTTCAGGTAAATACAGGTGTATTTGTGAGTATGTACCTATGTACACTAGCTAAACTCGATGTAGATCAAAATTACTGGTTGACCCGAAAATCCTAGCGGTGTCTAGCGAATCTAATTTTTTGTATACAAATTAAGTACCGTTCGAAAGGTGACGAACCAGAGAATTAACTTAGAGTGGAATAAATTATTCAAACACTGTAGTTTTTTTATTATTTTAGGATAAATTTGATTGTAAAGTTTTTTTTGTGTAAGGTTTTATATAATCTTAGTTTTTAATCTTTGTTTGAGAAAAGTTCTGACTTATTTTAATCGCAAATGTTTATGACTACCAACAAATATTAAAAAATACTAATTTATTGAAAAAAAAAAGTTATGCTTGAAGGTCAAATTTTGGAAAAATCTCAATAAAGTAAAGTAATTGACATAATTATCACCAAAACTATAAAACTTTAGCTAGGGAAAGTAAGGTCCAATAAATAGCAAATGAACTTCTCTATTTGCGAATTCGCTATGGCGGGTTGAGTTCCAGTCACCCTGTATAGTATGAGTGATACACCATTACATCTAAATCGACCAGTTGAATCAGTGAAGTATGCTGAATCACGACTCAGTTAACTAATAATTTGGCGTGTTTTAAAAACGATAAACCGACTTCAAATTCCGGTTCATAGATAATATTCCTATGTCTCGAACGAATGAAATCCCCCTACCGTACTTTCCCTGACCGAAGGTCTATGTTCACGTGCAAAAAATTTAGTGTACACTCACGACATCTGGTTATAATTCAAGTCTAATTTAGTTTGATGACACATGGATGAAACTGTTGACGCCCGTTGCCATGGAAACTATTAACTATAGGTGATAATTAAGTTATCATATTCTGAAGAATTTTTACAAACCTACATTTTACGTGGCACATAGCAATTCCTCGAGACTCAAACTATACCTCAAAATCAATTTTTATACAACAACGAAAGAATCATCAAAATCTATTAACAATTGCCGCAGATATCACCAAAACCGTTGTAGCTAGTCGTGATTCTCCAAAAATATTATGTTGCTTTTTAAGTTTAACGGGATAAATACTAATCCCTTGGGAACAAAAATTTTATGAGACCAACTTGAGATCATTCTCTATACAATAGTGAAAGAAACAGTAAAATCGGTTACCCATAGGCGGAGATATCAAGTAACATACATACCTACATAAAACTTAAAAAAAAAAAAAAACATACACGACGAACTGAGAACCTCCTCCTTTTTGAAGTAGATTAAAAGTGAACCCAATTCACGGTCATGCGTGACGCATCGGTTCGCTTTCAACGTAATCATTACGTGATGTTATGTATAGTACCTTTAGTGAACTGAAAGTCTAGTGTGCACCTTGACTTAGTTTTGAAGTCATTGACACTGAAAAACCAGTTTAATTACTTTAAGTTACGGGCTATTTATTTATATTCTAAATAGCTGACCACACAGACATTGTCCTGTCTTAACTATAATATTGAATTCGAGTTGGTATTATTGTAGTTTAGTTTTCTTCAATTTTCTAATTTTCCGCACAACTTTCTTAATTTTTTCTTTCTTAGGAACCTTTTCCTGGCAGTAACAAATACAACGAAATAAGAATTAGCGAAATCGGTCCAGCCGTTCACGCGTGATGCCGTGACCCAAGTGGGAAATAGGGATTCATTTTTATTTATGGATATAAATAGATACTAGCTTCTACCCGCGGCTTCGCACGCACTTTTCCGGGATACAAAGTAGCCTATGTCCGTCCCTGGGATACCATCTACTTCCCTGCCAAATTTCATTAAGATCTACGATACTACTTTTTATCCCGGAAAAGGGTGTGCGCATCCGCGGGCAGCAGCTAGTCTTAGTAAATCTTTCAGGAGAAGTGATTTTACTCCATTGAGTTAATATAATTTATAAATAATTACATTATCTATTTTCATCTATTTGTTTCAATTGTAAATCTAATTTGTTTTTATTATTGAATTGTAATTATCTTTGTCAAAAAAGATTTTCATGTTAACATTTTTTTTTGTTCTCATTATTTACCTACTAATTGTACTTTTTATCATCGGTAATACTGACATGTTACCTCAATTATTTAAATTTTATTTAATTCTAAATTCTACCTGTTTTATAAGATATTTTTTCAATAAGTCAATTTAAAATTATATTTTTAAGTTTAATTCAATTTAAGTTTCCGCACACAATGTATTTTGTTAGGAATAAATAAATATCAAAAATATAAAACACCTCCTGCCCGGCATAAAGAGAAGCTGGTAATGTTTATCCAGGTCTAGAAATCATTGTTGCATTCGGCGTTGTCGGTTTTTGGACGCTGTGTAGTTTTTGGACGCTGTGTAGTTTTTGGACGCTGTGTAGTCGGGTTGCCATCACCTCCGGGTTACCGGCGGTGATGGGGGTGAACGGGGTCGCCAAGCACGTGTTTCGATCTTGTAGGAGACAAAGAGCTTTAAATCCTGTGGTATTTAACACCGTAGTATTTATATTCAGATGAACGACCCAGGTGCGTTGAGGAAGTAAGACACAATACAAGAGACATGATAATCTCTTGCAATTGTTTTCTGATTCAATATTATGATTACAAATTCAATGATAACATGTCATGTGTAACAAAGAGAACTTGATTCCGCCCCAAGAAATATTATATCTACAGAATATAGTTTAAGAAGAATAATTTAAGAAAACTTTTGCTGAAGTGGTGTTTTTACACAATTGACGAGTTTATCGAAAGTAATTATTATGTAACCTAGCAACAAAGATTAATTGGATTATATGTATATAATTGCATGCTATTAATTTGATTATGTACCTCATATTCATACACGATGTAAATTGTTTTTGAATAAACAGACTAAACTAAATATAGCTTCATCGAAATGTATCCTCATTCACGACCATCTATCATCATTGACGACCTCTTTGACGCGGTGGTGAAGGTCTGCCTGCGACGCAGGGGTGGTACCTACAGATATTTGTTCCGGGTGTTCTGGAGGTTTTTTTTATTATAAATGAAAGAGCCTAGCTCTTGTTGATGTAATGATGCTATTTTCTACACATTTCTCTCTCCAATGCAATGTATTTTACTTCTTTATACGACATGACAGCGACTTTCTCCTTGATATGAGTCGGTCATATAGCGAATTCTTGGTCCTTCCCCTTCCTCGTCTTCCTTCTACTTTTCCTTCTATGATGTTACTTACGACGTTGTTATGTATCATTCTCCCTCTTCTGTTTTGAATGGTGTTCATCAAAAATCTTTTCTTCTCAATTCTTTTCACACCTCCTCATTCGTATCCTTTTCCGTCCAGCTAATTCTTTCCATCCTTCTCCAGCACCACATTTCAAATGCCTCAACCTTCTCTCTATCCCGCTGTGTCATGGTCCATGCAATGTTTCGCATCCATAGAGGGCTTTGCTCTAAACATATGTTCTTATAAACTTTTGCTTAACTTTTTTTTATATTTTAGATTTAAAATGTGTTTTTTTTGTAGGGAAATGCCTGTTTTGACGTAGCTAATTTGGCCTTATTAACAGGCTTGCATCTTTGAGTCACTTGTTATAATAATAGGGGATAAACTATGAAATTGCCGTTTTATTGTAATAGGTACTTCGAATTGACATAGAACCTTCATGGTTTGAGATTTTGTAGCAAAACTTTTTTCACATGGTACCTATGAGGTTCTTCTTTTAAAAAATGTGCAACATTCGATTATAGACTTTCAGTTGTTTTTTATACTTCGAAAATTCGAGTGATTTTTGAATACGAGTTCCGACGCGGAACTAACGCGGCAGAAACAGCTTGCAATATCAATGTTGCGTTTAGAGACGGGACTGCTAATGATCACACCGTGCGAGTTTGGTTTATTAAACGCTTTCGTGATGGAAACTTTGATTTGAAGAACGAACCACGTGGAAGACCGCCCACACAGGTGAATAACAATGAATTGAAAGAGATGGTGGAAGCTGATCCGAACCAAACTACCCACGAATCAGCGGCATGGTTTAACGTTACCTTACCAACAATATTGACTCATTTCTTGTTGTTTTCCGTATTTTTTTCAGTTTTTATTACGTTTTCAAATGTCTTGGTTGACATAAAATATCTTGGATTCTAAAACCGAGTACCTACCTACATAAAGTTACTTTCAGAATTGCTTTCTTCTCACTTATCCCTGACTCTTTGAAACTTTATAAGTAGCTTGCCTATCTAAACACTGAACTGTATATACAGGTTTACAATAAAAATATTCTGACTTTTAACTTGCCTGACATTATAAAATACAATCAAATAATTAAAAATCTAATCAAACTTACTGTTTACCGCCTTGAAAGCTTTATGCACGCTTCTCAATCTCGCTAAATCCAGAAATATCACTAAAACCGCTGTACAACTCCAAAAAGTCCTTAAAATTCCCATTTTTAAAACATTTATAATAAAACTACACACTTTTATGGAAAAAACAAGCACTTTGTTGCACTTTGACACTTCAGATCATACTGTTCTGAATACAATAATTTAACAATATTTAAAAGTAATTGAGATAGAATAAGAAAACTTAAGAGTGGAATTGGGTGTATATTTTTTCCCTTGAACTCAACCTTGAGTTTTACGTGCTAGTTTAGGCGATCGAAAAAACGAATGCCCTAGTGGGTTTCTATTCATGCGTTATTAACACGTAATTTATTGCAACATTACGTCAATTTACGCTGGGTTATTTGAATAACTAGTTTAAGTGCAACGAGTTTAATCGGATGTTTTTATAATGTTATGAGAATCGTAAGTCTTAGTCAAGGGCCATGATAGAATAATGTATACTTCCTTGCCATAAATTAAGGTAGGTACTTACAAGTTTACCTGCCATTGAACCTGTGTGGGTGGAGCAAAATTTATTCCCGACCAAACAATATTTTGTAAGGAATCTCCATAGTTTTCCAAGTGCCAAACTTTCCCATGGCTGTTCAGAAGAATAACATCGAACAATAAAATGATTATATTATGCAGCATTATCATGGGGCTATTCTGTATGCGTTGGCATTTCTGAGATTGATAAAGCATGAAGCTAAATGTCGAAAATCTACCTACACATTTCCGGAATTGAAACTCTTAATCCTTGATATTGAATGACTTCTGTGAAGCAAGTGAGAGGCTGAATACGCGAAAGGATTTGAGATTTCCATTGCGAAAGCGAAATGTATACACCAATTTGCATACCTTCTTTTTCTTCTGCCGGACCTTATACCACGCTAGGTGAGGTCGGCACAACATGTATTTTTCTTACACTGTTTTCATCAGTCATTACCTTTCTTACCGTACTTACCCTTGTCCTTTCACAACCCATCCATCTTTCCTTCGGTCTGTGAATTTGCATAACTATTGATTTAGAAATGCTTTGCACTATGTCAAATACTCTGTTCCATAATTCAAGATGCTTCTTTTTTAATGCAGAAAAAAATCTGAAAACTGTAAATTTAGAGCTAATTCACAAAAAAAAATACTTTTGATTCTCGCTATGGACCAAATCCTTTAGGGTACTTCCTATTGACATAGAACCATAAAAATTGGCAAGAAGCAAGGTTTTGATAGAGATAGATAGATTATAACTTGATTGCACCATCAATACACTTATACTTGGTTTTGTGGCGGAAGTAAAGGAAAAAATCTGCCATCCGTAAATTTATTGTTAATTCGTAAAAAAAAAAACTTTTGATTCTCGCCATGGACTACAACCTATAGGGTACTTCCCGTTTATCATCAATCATAAAACTTGGCAAGAAGCAATGTCTTATAGAGGGAAAAACCGAAAACCATAAACGTGTAGTCTTTTCAACAAAAAATTATTTTTTTATTGTCGCCATGGACCAAAACCTTTTGGGGCCTACTTGCCGTTAACCTAGAATCATGATATTTGGCATGAAACAAGGTCTTACAATTATACGGAACCCTTGGTGCGCGAGCCCGACTCATACTTGACTTTTTATTTTCAGAGTTAATTAGTAGAAACTCACATGTCACGTGTGATAATAACAAATCTACGTGATGGATTCGATATTATCACATTTGAGTGTAAGACGCCAGAAGGCTCGCCGTCAACCTGCATTGCCGTAAGTTAAGGCCAAAGTATTCATTCATGCACAACAATGTTAAACCAAATGTCTGAGAAAACGTCAGGATTTTACCAAGTGGGTTTTTGGGTCATAAATGGCCTTCGTATCATAAAATCCGTTCTAATAAATAAAATTAACAATGCTGGATGCAATACACACATCATCATCTAGCCCTAAGCTATGTAATTTGAGTTTATGTAATGTGAAGGATATACTTAACTGATATACTTAATACAATACATTACACATAATAGAACACATCTAGTTCTTTTTAGGGTTTCGAAGATCGGAGATCGGTTTCGAAACCCTTATGGCATCGCTTTTTCTGTCCTTTTTTTTCCGTTTTTAATATCTCCGCAACTACAGCAGCAAATAACGTGAAATTTGAAATGACAATACATTTCGTGCGCCTGTACAGATTAAAAGGAAAATAAATAAAAATAAATGAAACATGAAAATGTAAATTTTCAGTACAAATTGTGAAGTCGAAATTATAAAAGAGACCCACAATGTCAAGTGGGGTATCAAATGAAGGGGATCAGTTTGTACATTTCAAAACAGTTTTTTGAAATTTCTATAGATTTCATACTTTTTGAAATATTTTGAAAATGGTCAAAAATTCCCCCCTCAATCTCCGAAGTTTGCAGAGCGATCCATCTGAAATGTATGTAGCGTTTGTAAATATGTATCTATATATTTTACAGGAAAAATATAGAGAAGTCTGTAAGTAGACCACTTTTTAAAAAATGGTCAAAAAGGGCGGGGATTATTTTCGGTGAGGTAGCCCCCACCTCACCGAGTGGGGTATCAAATAAAAGTTATCGGTTTGTACATCTCAAAACAGTTTTTGCAATTTCTGTAGGTTACATACATTTTGAAATATTATGAAAAAAGACGAAAATTTTACTATTACCCTCTATACCTACGAGTACACCGAAGTTTGCAAACCGATACATCTGAAATGTAGGTACCTTTAATCATCAAATAGCAAAGTCTCTACCAGTAGGTACCTAGTACATATTGGTATACTTGACAACCGTCCGAAACCCTCGGCGCGCGAGTCACACTCGCACTTGACGGATCTTGTTTTATTATACATACAAAAACATATATCTGCAGATCGCACAAACAGTTGCAGGCGGGAATCGAACCCGTCGCGGACCTTCGCTGCTGAGGTCGTCAACTCGATGGATTATTTGAATACCTGTCATAATAATAATAATAATATTTTATTAAAAATAACTTACGACTAAAAGATAACAAAGTTCATCTAAAATTCTAATGGTATTAAATAATGTGTGTGCCTGAACTAGGTAAAAACCTGTTTTTCAGGCAAAAAGAGTTCTTACATCACGTAAAATAATCAAATTAACTATATTAACATTATTAACTATACAAGGCGAAGGTGCATGCTTTAAAATAATTACTTATGCTAACTACACTAAACTAGTTTTAATAACAAAAGTTAATTGCAAAAATTTATTGGCCTACCTACTTTAAAACACTCAATAAATTTTCTGTGTCATCATATGACGTACATTGCAATGTATCCATAAGTTTTTTCTTACAACTATTATAATTTAAGGGATAAATATTAGCTAACACATTCATTCTATTATATAATAAAGGACCAAGGAAACTGTAAAATTTATTTGAAAAAGTATGTCTCCGGCCCAGTAGTTTAGGGCAAACGTTATTGTTCCTCCTTTTGTTAGCGCATTCAGTGACATATGGAAGGGCTGCGTGTTGTTTAAGTACTATGTTCATTATGAATAACTGTCGAACTGATAATACTCCACATGATTTAAATAGGAGGTTTGTAGAAAAAATAAAAGGACGGAAAGTTGATACTTTAAGTATCGCTCTTTGTGCTCTTTCGACAGTTAGTAATAATGTTTTACCCACCCCACCCCATGATGTAATGCAGTAGGTCAAAATGGATTCGCATAGGGCACGATAAACTTGTATAATAAGTTTTCGATCTGCAATATGACGTAGATTTTTAAAGACAAAAATTAACTTGCGTACTCTACTTACTAAAGCTTCTAAATGAGTTTTAAATGAAAGTGATTCATCTAATATAATGCCAAGGTATGTAATTTTATTTGTATTATTTATTGTAGGGCACTTACATACTTTATTAGCACCTCCGCAATAATGCGCATACAATTTGGGGATAATCTCGGTTGACGGCAGTTTGCGCATCGAAAACCTAATATACTTTGTCTTATCTGTATTAAGAGTTAGTAAGTTGTGCTCAAGCCATTTATTTACAATATTGAATCCACATTGCGCGAACTTATAAATGCCTAGTGTACCTTTGGCGGTAATGATCAGAAATCAAAAACGTATTGTACGTGGCTCGTGACTCTAATAATCATACTATTTTTGCCTCTCACAGGCTGCATTTTCATTACGAAAAAAACTAAAGAAAATTAACTAATGAGCCGCTTTTTAATATGAGTATAAATATAATATGTGGTATGAGTGATACACTCACGAAACCATCTGAAATGACCTGCAGGGCTCCTCGTCGATTCAGAGGGGTGAGTCTATTTGATGTTATGAGATGTCTCATTTTAGTAGGTACCTATGGGATTTGTGTAATTCACTGGCTGCACGATAGAGGCGCTGCACCAAATTGTATGAAAAAAGGAGATGTCACAACCGATTTTACTAATTCTTTCACTTTTGTATGGAGAACGATCCCGAGGTGGTCCCATAAAAATACATTCCCGAGGGATTAGTATTTATCGTGAGTGGAGAATCAGAACAAGCTACGACAGTTTTGGTGATAACTGCGCCAATTGTAAATAGATTTTGATATCGTTGTTGTATAATAATTGATTTTGAGGTGGCCTCCTATAAGATGTATTCTCGAGGAATTGCGCCGTAAATCATAGGTTTGTAAACATTCTTCAGAATATAATAATTTCATTATCACCTAGCTAATGGTTTCCATGGCAACGGGGTCAACAGTTTCATCCATATGTCATCAAACTAAATTAGACTTGAATTATAACTAGATGTCCTCAGTGTAAACTCAATTTTTTACACGTGAACATAGAATATTCTAAGACATTATTTCGGTCAGGGAAAGTAAGGGAGGGGTGATTTCGTTCGTCCGAGACATACTCGTAGATTGATATTATCTAGGTACCATAATTTGAAGTCAGTTTATCGTTTTTTAAAACACGCCAAATTATTATTGCCACTCATTGGCTGCTTTTTGATTACGAATAAAAAAGATAACCAATGAGCGATGAAAATTGTTTATGTGATACACTTACGACTAGGTACATCTGAATAGATCTACTGGTCAGGCAGGTGTGCCATTGAATAATAGGGATACACCGCACACCTACGCTGTGGGTATTACAAATCGGAAAACCAGCCGCCACAAATGTGTAGGTCCTGTATTGCATAAAATTCAACGATGTCCTCAACCGGTTTTTCCTCTCGTGCTGGTAATAATGCAGTAGTTATGCTGTAGTTTTTAATTAGGCAGATTATTTGAGGTCATTTTCCGAAATTGGTATACCGAACTCGAATGATAAATTCAATGAAATAAACATAATGAATAATGACAGTACCATGTCAATATATTTATGTAAACTTTTTGTACACTCATAGGAATATCCATCGGTTCCCTAAAAATAGCGACATACATAATTTAAATACTAGAAATAAGAATAAAATCGATGTGCCCACAGTTGTGGGCGTAGTAACGCTACACAAGATTAATGTATCTTATTAAAGGCAATGTATAATGCTTCTACAACAAAACCCAAATGAGTTGAATAAATTACCAATAAATAAATTCTAACAAATTGGCAATCATAAAAATCCTTTGTAAAAAGGCTTACTACAAAACATCAGATTATCTAGAGGATAAAAAAAGCTTGGGACGAGTTTTCCTCCAACTCGAAAACTAACAACCTAACAAGGTAAAGGTTTCTTGTTCGCTTCTTTACTTTACCTTAAAAAGATTGAAGTGAACAAAAATCAAAGTGATCACTTTATTTGCTAGTTTTACTTATGTAATTTGAATTTTGGGGACGTGTCTAAGAGTCCTGTAAGGTCTAAAGTAAATAAAGCACTTTGATATTTGATATACGGCGCCCTCTATAAATTATAGATACATACATAACTTTTCTTAACCCGTCCAGGATGTGGTAGGGTCAGTTTGACCCTGCTCATTTTGTTTGAAGTACAGTTTTTTTTCCTGCAGTCGAAAACTGTAGAGCTTCTCAGTAGCCCAGTCGTATTCGTGAAATAATGCGCACAACCCACTCTGAAGTGCGCATCTGTTCACGACGCCATCTAGTTTTGTGAAAAATAATTAATTTGACATGCTTGTGCTCGAATCATGAACCTTCTTAGATAGACCGGTATAAGCTTGGAAAGTTTAAAAAAAACAATCATGTAGGTCATTAAAATACAACCATAAAATTGGCCTGTTTATTATGGACCATAACGTTCAAATAGAATTCTGAAATGGCGTTTTTTATAATATTTACAGTAATGAAAAATTATATTCAAATAGGTCCCTACCCTACTACGTTGATTCCACATCATGTAAGTTTTTTACAGATTGTTGTAAGTATAGTTCTAACATTTTATAGAAACGTACCTTCCCTACTTATTTACACAATAACCTAGTAATTAGTATAAATAAGAATTTCAATAATAAATAACAAACATTTTATTAACGGACCGGACCAAATAATAATGACTTACACATAATTTAATCAGTAGGTACTGGCCTAATATTGACGTTAAGATTTAAATAGGTTTGAAAAAGCGCATAGTTCTTAAAAACGTGTTCAAAATATGCTTAACATTGTCTAGGATAATAATATACACTGAATTTGTATTACTTTTATATACATATACCTAAATACAAATCTTTTAAAAAACTATGGAATTGACTGGCCTCATAGTAAAAAATCTTTATGAAGAAAGACCTCTATATAAAAAATTACAGCTAAAAAATAGAAACAGATTAAAATTAGTACCAATTTTTACGAGGTTTATGTGTACATCGAGTTCTTACTCGATGTACAAGTAAGTCACTGTAAGTCAGTGAATGAATGATAAAATAAATTATAATTGAAACAGTTGAGCTAACTGCAGACTGTTGCAAAGAATCTAGTAGTAACTCAGCTGATCCATTATCAATACCAGTCGGAAGCGTCCCTAAGACGCTGCTGGCCGCATTGCATCGCTGTATGGCAATGCTGACGCGCTGCGCCAGATACTTACCAACTCTCGGGTCACGCGTCGCTTCGACCAGACGCTCTAATAGTTGAATTGTCTGAATTTTAGTTATGGCCTATTTCGCCATCTCGTTTCGAAGAGTATATAATAACCTACGTAATGCCGTGAAAACCCTATAGTTACTAGGTTTTAATTAGGTATATAGGTTGTTGATTTAAGTAGGCCCAGACTCTAGGAGTCTGGGCACCAATTTGCGAGTAGCGCAACTTCGTTCGATTTCAAAGTAGACCTCCTGTTACTTTACAAAATTATACCTAACTTAGGTGTAAGTTTCATTATTGAATAAGTATTTCCAACAAGCTCTGCTCATAGTCGTGCAACCGCAGTGGCTCAATGCATTCCGACTGCACCCCGCCGGTCTTGCTCACCAGCCAGAATGTTTCCATCTCTCCT
Source organism: Eupithecia inturbata (assembly GCA_963662085.1). Lineage (NCBI taxonomy): Eukaryota > Metazoa > Arthropoda > Insecta > Lepidoptera > Geometridae > Eupithecia > Eupithecia inturbata. The sequence continues at coordinate 12,488,659 of OY759190.1, forward strand.
TTACCCTGGAATGATGAAGCCACATGTTGGTCAAATCATGGTGTGTGTAGGAACCTGTCCAATGAGTAAATAAATAAATAATAATAAAAAATGCTGGACAATCCACTCAGCATCATCTAGCTCCAAGCTAAGCAGAGCTAAATATTAGCAGAGCTTGCTCTCCTGAGTACAGCAGGCAAAGTCTTGGCGCACGTAATCAACTATCGTCTGACTGATTTAGCGGAGCAACTCTTACCTGACTCCCAATGGGGGTTCAGGCCATGAAGGGGGACGGTTGATGCTATCTTCGTTGTCTTATCTGACAACAAAGGAACACAGGAAAAAAGCCTGGAGCAACAACGCTTGCTTTATTTATGTGTTTTTTTGAACTAGATAAGGCTTTCGAACGTGTTCTCCATGATGCTTTATGGATTGTCCTTAAAAGCGTGGGCTGCTCGGAGAAGTTAGTCGGTCACATAAAATATTTCATGACAGCATGGTAGCTAGAGTTCAGCATGAGAATGACTTCACTGAACAGCTGCTGTAATGAAAGACTCCTACAGAGCCTGCAGTGACCAGATCATACTCAACGTTAGATCTGATAAGAGCGTTTTTGACATCGCACGCTTTAGGGCGAAAGGCAAAGTACAAGAACACTCTATCATGGACATACTCTACGCTGATGACGTCTGCCTTATGGCCGATAATGTCAGCAGTCTCGAGACATTAATGAACAGCCTAACGATTAGCCTAGACGAAGCCAAAATCCGAAATCAGACCTAAAACCAACTCAATACAACTGTAATATACAACTCTTTTGGGCAGCTGTACCGTCTAGCCTATGACCGGACTTTCAAAACCAAGTTTGTGCCAGCGAGCCATATTCGCTCACATCAGCGGAATAAAACATAAACCCAGAGCTGCAGGTTCGCCGTCGACGGATCCGTCGTGGAGGCAACCATCATCACCATTATTGCTGTTGTTACTGATCGTAAGTACGGCTGCCGTCTTCTCTACTTGACTACATTAGAGAGATTCTAGGAGTTGAGCAAGTACACATTAGGCGTCTTAAAGCGCGCGCTTTGGTATCGCGCGTTTTATAAACCATCTGCTGCGCAATTACGCAAAAACCACCCTTCCCATAATTGACAATTGAAAGCCATTTCAATGGCCTTAGCAATACCATTACAAATTACGAAGGCCATTCAAAAGGCTTTAAATGTAAATGTGGGATGGGTGGGTTTTCCTTAATTGCACAGTTGGTCCGTACACACACACACTCAAACACGCGCTTCTAGGCATTCAATCGTGCAATAGGATTTGTGCGGATATACAAGGTGCCACGTTATTAGTGTACTAAGCGGAAATGGGGTGGTCCTACGAACATTTTTGTTGTTCATCAGTAAGATTCATGACCTTTCAATTGTCACCATACTTAGCCGACAGCCAATGAGAAGGGATTCTCATTCGCTGTCGCGCTCCGGCGGGAGGGTCAATTGTCACTGCCTGTCGATTCTCATTGGCTGTAGCGCCCCGGCGGGCGGGCGGTCGCGCCTCGCGCAGGCGCAGTGGAGCCCGCACCGGCTGCCGCGTTCTTACGTGTGTGCGTGAGTAATAGGGTTGTCACTTTATTTAGCGTTTGAGAAAAGGTTTTTTTACTATGACAACTTAAAAATAAACGTATTTCTGAAAATGCGGATCAGTTGGGTTTAGGGCGAACAACAACCCCTTTCGGCTTAGTACACCAAGAACGTGGCACCTTGTATATATTATGGTTTTTAAAAAGCGCGCACTTCAATTCGCCCTATTGTACTCGCTCTTAGAGTTGTAAATATTTACAGCGATATCGATGAGTCCTCTAGATTCCGTCTGGTAGTTCCCGATTTCGTCCAAGGCGTTCTTCGTCGTATACGATATGTGAATTTTCATTGCTGTAACAAAAAAAATATATAAATAAAGTATTTGAAATAGGCAGCAACGTGGAGAATCTCAATTTTAGATTCTTCACGTTGCAGCCCACTGTTGTACTTATAGTACTTACGTTTCTACTGGGGAAGTAAATTTTCACTTAGATATTAGATAGTAAGTTAGCAACTGAGTTGAGTGTTGAGTTGAGTGCCTAGTTATTGGCAGTAAAATCTGAGTAGAGATATTTGACAACGGCGGCCAGTCTCAACTCAGAGTAGGCATGTGCGCAGGACATAGAGCACTAGTGTGTGCGTAAACACACACTTATGCTCTGTTATATCTATACCAGTAGCTGCCCGCGGCTTCGCTCGCGCTTTCCCGGGATAAAAAGTAGCATATGTCCATCCCCAGAATACCATCTTCTCTTCTCTCTCTCATGCCAAACTTCAATATGATCCGTTGAGCCGTTCAGGCGTGAAAGCATAACAGACAGACCTCTGTCTGTCTGGTATGCTTTTTTATTTATTTTTTTTGTATCTCTTATGGATAAGTAACAGTACCTTACACTAAAATATTAACTAAAAGAAATCTTAAATAAACTTCATTCTAAAAGTGTGACCAGCCCCGTTAACCACAAGTTACTACAATAGAAAGGGGTGGAGTGGTGGTAGGGTGGAGTTACTTTCGAATTTATAATATTGGTATGGATATCTACAGGTGAGGAAACCGAGAGTGCACCTGGCAATCTCTATTCCTTCACTCTCATAATCCGATGGGACGGCAGACTGGCACGACCGGGGCGAGGTCACGCGCCTGACCAACGGCTTGACGTGCTTTCCGAAGCACGGGGGTGTAACAGCGCCAACTTCGTGACTCCGGGCAATATTACGGTGTCTGTACTGTTTAGAATACACGGTGAATTAGATTTTTGGATTGGATAAAACAGAACATATTTTTTGGGTTGAACGCGAAAAAATATTGGGTAGAAAAATTGTGGGTTGAACGGAGAAGCACTAATTTTTTTTACTAGAAACATCCCAATAACAACTTTGGCCTGACTCGGGATTTCAACCCGGCACCTCATTAACAGTGGTTGAAGACGTGACCGCTACAGGCAGTCAGAATCAGAGTAGGTAAATTAATGGTGTCAGATGTCAGACAGTTTCGTATCAGCCCACTAATCATAGGCGGAAGTCTACGTCACCGATTCTGAAAAATCAATTTTTCAATTTTGCGGACAACTCTTACTTAACTTATTGTTATACCGATTCTAAAAAAACGAGTTGTTTGCGACCAGTTGTCGCAAACAACTCAAATTGCCACCACATCGCTCAATTTATATATATTTTTTTCCTTTCTATTGTATGTACTGAAAAGTGATTCCGTACCGTCAGGGTCGATTAACAATCTTAAGATCAGAGCAAGAGGTCAGCTGGATGTGTGTCTCTTATTTTTTTGGGCTATTATTTTTATAACTATAATCTAGACACTCGATAGAGTTAAGCTAGAAACAGACTGAGCCCACTCCACGCAACGTACCTACACGTCAAAATTTTAAATATAGGAAACGTCGGATGGCGTAGCGGATAGGTAAGTTTGTCTCTAGGCCATCTGTTTTTATACAAATTCAAGGGTCCAGTTGGGTTCTAAATAAAATAATAAATAAAAATCATTTTGTGATCCAGACTCTCCGCTACCGAGTCATCGACACAGGAATCTGACACAATCTGTGTCAGATTACACAGATTCGCGCGAAGTTCTTATATTTTAGCGGTTTTTTATATTTTCTGCTTTCTGAAAGGAAGTAAACTATCAGAAAAATTGTTTGTAGTGAGTAGGAAAGTAGTGTTTTTGAAACAATTAATAATACAAGAGCTGTATTACTTATAATCAACATACTACATTATACAAATGCTACGTTCTATCAAACCTTATTGTAACATGGGCTCATAGAAAGTGGTCTACGATTTGTGAAAAACTACTTTTCTGATAGTTGCAGAACGCAGAAAATATTGAAAACCGCTAAAATATTTGAATTTCGCGCGAATCTGTGTCGATGACTCGATAGCGGAGAGTCTAAGTATTCCTTCAGATCTCATAAAGCCGGAAACACATTATTGACACGTCACGCCACCCGACTTAACGCGATGCACGTTGATTTAATCAAATCATATCAATTTTATATGACCAGAAAAAATTGTAAAAACCCGACGTTTCGTCAAGTTTCGGGTGTTAATAATGTGATTCTGGTCATGGAACTGTATACGATTTGATTCAACTCAACACGCATCGCGTTTTGTCGGGTCGCGCGCGCTGCATGTCAATAGTATGTTTCCGGATATAATGCGTCGGGTCCAAAGGTCGGGTCCGGCTATAATCTATATCCTTACCATCTCCAGTGCTCTCCATCCGACTGGCTGTGTTGATGGTATCCCCGAACAGACAGTACCGGGGCATGGTGGTCCCCACGACCCCGGCGACGCACGGCCCCGTGTTGACGCCGGCACGGATCCGGAGCAGTTCCGTAGGCTGGTGCGGAACGGTGGCGCCCTCTAGGCTTTGCATCAGGGATAGCGACATGTCTGCTATCTCGGCGGCGTGCTTGTTACCTGAAATAATGTTTTGCTTATAAATAAATAAAGACCTAATGCTGGACAATCCACACAGCATCGCGAAAGTAAGCTGAGCTTGTGTTATGGGTACTAGATAACTGATATACTAGCTAGAGGGATGGAAAACACACAGAACACCCGGAACAAATATACCTCTATGTAGGTGCAGATCCTACAAACATTTTTCCCGAGGCGGGAATCGAACACGCAACCTCCTGCGCAGGCGGACCTGCGTCCGCCGCGCCACAGAGTTGGTCAAAACATTAGTTTGAAAAGGTCCTCACCGTTCCTCTGCGGGAGACCAGATACCACCATGTACGCGTCTCCTATTGTCTCCACCTTGTAAACGTTGTATTGCATTATCTTCTCGTCAAATAACCTGAAATAAAATAGTTACATTTATGTATACAACTCAAATTTTACTTTTATGCTTATGGACTCTCTTCTCTACATTTGGACACAAAACTTAGCTGTTTTGCGTGGAAATTGGAACAAGTACGTTTTCTACTAAGTTTCTTTTATTAGGGTTTCGAAGATCTGAGATCGGTCTCGAAACGCTTTTATGGTGTCGCTTTTTTTGTCCTTTATTCCGCAATTACAAAAATAAAATTACTAAGAAATTTCAGCTAATAACTTGAAATTTAAAACAATAATACATTTCGTGCGCTTGTACAGATTATAATAAAAATAATACAAAAAAAAAAATTCCAGTACGTAGATAGGTTTCATACTTTTTAAAATATTTTGAAAAATGACGAAAAATTACTTTTTTTCTGGATAAAAAGTAGCTTATATGTTAATCCACGTCTAGAACTACATCTATGCAAGATTTCATCCTGATCTGTTAAGTAGTTTTGTCGTTACGAACATACAAACTTCTTAACATCCAAACTTTCGCAGTTTTAATATTAGCACAATATAAATAAAACAATGTAGGCTGTGATATTGGGAATTTAATTATTCATGAATGGACCGCACCAAGCACACAGAACCAAATTTTGTCCCGCATCAAGAATAGAACTCACTATGTTCCATAACATAAAGGGCCTATGTGCTGTTGGCCCCACGCATGCCTCCCAAAAGACCGGGTCACCTCACTATATGGCCAGTCCACGCCTAAATCTACTGAGCTAACCTGAGTTGACTAGGCACAGCTTTAGGAATATCACATAGGTAGTTCGTTGGTCAGTCTTTGATTAACACGGTTTGAGAGTCACAAAAATGCACAAAATCTTCAATTTTGATGAAATTGGTCGCGCAACGACGCACTCCTTATTATTGGAAGTATGTTTTTTCCACAGCGGGCGCTGACGTCGCTTATAGGCCGTGATTGGATAGCTCGATCTCTCACTGCGTAGCGTGCGAAAATATGAAAACAGGGTTGCTGTTTCGATCTAGACTAGACCTTCAATATTTATCTGTGTTTATTATGTTGTCACAAATCTCAGAACAAAAAATATAACGAAAATAAATCTCCAATTATGGTACAAAACAGCCCGAGATCATGGAGAAACACATAATAAAAATAATGATGATAACAAATAATCGTTCTACTAATCTTATAATAAAAATAACAAAAGTCGTACCTGTATAACATATTGAGCATATTGATAACCTCCATAGGCGTGCTACTAGCTGATATGTTAGTAAAACCAACAATATCGCTAAAGAATATAGTGACAGCGTCGAAAGACTCCGCGGGCACGGCTCGCTGCGCTCGCAGCCTTCTCAGCACAGGTATTGGCAGCATCCGCGAGAGCAGCAAGTCGGACTTTTGCTTCTCTGCGACGAGCCGCTGCGTACTCGTCTCTATAGATTTCGTGAAGGTCTGAAATAATAGGGGACTAATTAATTCCGAAAGGGTAGAAAAACGAGATAAATCATATATTTGCTTTTGCAACACACAATACAAAGGTAAAACACGATACAAAGGTATGTCATACATAACCTAAAAATAACTTAAGAATTTAAACATTTATAAAGAATATTTTGATTATTCTAAACGACCTACGCGTTTAAAAAAGTTTTTGAGTAAAAGCGTGCACTTCTCGGACCATTTTTTTTTCCTCTGTGTTCGTTAGGTTATTTTATTAGTTATTATCGTCAGCTTTTTCTTAATTATACACCTTATACACCTTTTAATATATTTCCACGTCGAAAAAACGTATAAGTTAAGAATTTTAGCCAGCTTTTTAACCAAAATGGCCCACTGTGCGGCGGTACTTACACAGCGAGCGTTCGTGCAGTCAGTTCGGGGAATAAAGGCGCTCGCAACGAGCAACGAGACGGATTTTAGCACCCGCGGTAACGTATCATGCTCGCTGCGAATAGTACCTACCTTACGCCCCGTAACACCGTTTCGTACATAATTTGAACGAGATCTCAAGAACCCTGTGTTCTATTGAAATGACGTATGTTTTGATTCGTAGGTACTAATAATTTGGTTCCTTTAACAGGTTTCTTGATAAGTTGCATAGTTTTCTTATAAATAAGCAAAAAACTTTATTTTTGCGCTTACGACTTTCCAAAAACGTATGCTCCATCCCGCTTTTATGAACGCGAAATCCTATGCCTATCCTTTTCACAAAATGGCGCGCATTGCACCCTCATAAGGAAACCATAAGATTTCATCGGATATGCATAAATGTCTGGTTCTCATTGAGAGAGATAATCCGATAAGTTTATTGTAACTAATTGACACAATATTCTCTTTTGATCTTAAACAAGCAATTTGGGAACAATTTCCCCAAACTTTTAATTTTATTATCTTGAAACTAGTTTCTGCTCGCGGCTTCACACGTTTTGTTTCTATGAAAACGTTTCAAGGTGATTTCTATCACATGGAAACTGATTTTTGGGATAAAATGTAGCCTATAATAATATCCCAGACCTCGAACTATAATAATGAACTATAATATGTAATAATATGTTGTTTATTTTAAGCTATAGGTAGTATTTAAGTTATAGCTACATAGTAGCTTGTTGGTGTAATGTTGTTAATGTTAATGTTTAGTGAGTGTATTTTGCATCTCTGTTTATATTTATTTATCGCTTTGGTGCTGCACTGTAATGGCAATGTATATATGTTACTAAAAATAAATAAATAAATAAAAACTATTACCTATAAGTAAAATTATTATCTGTTTCTACTTACCATGATCTCGGGCCATAAGGTGGCCTGGTCTTTTGGAAGGCATGCGTGGGGCCATAGCCAACAGCACAGAGGCTCTCTATAAGAGTTGGCTCCAAGGTAGATAGGTAGATAGATAATACTTTATTGTACCACGCAAAGACAGAAAATAATACAGAAATAGATGCTAAGAGTAGATGAAGTACAAAGGCGGCCTTATCGCTATGAGCGATCTCTTCCAGGTAACCTTGAGATGGACTGAACATGTAAGTACAAAATAGACGGTGGCACTCGAAGAATAAAACAAAACAATAATACTTGCACTACATACATACATACATAACCTACAAACATTATAATAAACCAAAATAAAAATAAAATAAACTTACACATAAAAATAAAGTTGTCTAACTTTCACAAGGATAGATAATGCTGATGAAGCAGTTTTTTAAATATAGGGAGTGATTTGGCACGTCTGATGTCCAGGGGTAGAGCATTCCATAGACGGGTAGCTTATACAGTGAAAGATTTGTCGTAGAAAGTGGTAGTGTGGGTAGACTTTTAAGATGAGTGTTTCAGAGGTCTAGCTAAGGCGAAATCTAAGCGAAACTTACCGCTACAGCTATGGGTAGCAAATTTCACGTAGGTTAGAACAGGCTTATATGTAAGTACCTGTATAGTGCGAACAGTATGCCTCAGCAGTAGCACAAGGACAGGTGAAGCCAGGAGCACCAGTACTAGTATCGTAACGCCAACAAGCAGCGTGCGCCGTGCGACCCACTCTTCACTTCTTACTGATTCCCTGAAATAATAAATAAAAACAAAATCATTTATTTCGAGCAGAGAAACTCTTAAAAATGTAAAATTAATTATAGAAATTGAACTTATAAACTAATTGGATTGCTGGGCAGGTGTCGCTCACAGTCGCTCACAGCGTGCCTAGTGTACGGGCAGTCCACCCTAGTAGCTATCGTTGCCAGGACGGTGTTGGAGCTAGCCCGCAACCTGCGCACCAGGGACGAGGCGTAAATTTGCTAGTGATGTAGTCATTGTACGTATTTGACTTTTATCGATAGCATTAAAATACCTTATTAAGTTAAATTAAACTAATTTTTTCCGATACATAACACGTGTTTTTATAAAAACCCCACCCATCAAAGGGACTATGAGATAATTGTAGATACATATACAAAAATTACCTTCAATTGTCTTGTGACACAAATTAATTTTAGTTGAAGCTCAATTTTTCGTAAGAATTTACTATTAAATTGACCACTTGGATAAAGCTGCGTAAATTCAGCTAGTAAATTCAGTATTATCGCTATTTTCTGCATTGATTATGCAAAATTTTATTTATTGGCTTACAAAATGACCTTGTTAACGATAAAAAATGTTGTTCAAGCTCAACTTATAAACGTGTATGAGGTTATTCAAAAAAGGTCTTACAGCGTATCTAACATACTCCCTGATCGAAGGTACTTGGTTTTATGTGTCGTTCTGTGACGATACCATTGTCATAGCAAAGCGATTAACAGAATGGGCCCGAGGATACTTGGACATGTGCTGTGCTGGGCACAAGCTCCTCCTCCAATGACCGCCACAGCGCCGTCTTCCAATCCTTCATCAGAATCATCATCAGGCCTTGTAAAACCACTGCTGGGCATCGGCCTCTATGTAGTATATGCCATTCGCCCCGGTCCAGTGCTAATCTGGGCCAGAAGCCTTCGGTTTTGCATGTTCCAATCCTTACCTTACAATAATCCACAAGCCAAATCGAGCCGTCCTCAACTTTCGAAGGCAGGTTCCTGAATTCATAATATACTTGTCGGGTGAAACACTTTCTTCGTAGGGCAGGCAGCTGAAATCGAGTTTATATAAATTACTAAAAGGCGTATTTACATCCAAAGATTTTATTTATTTAGCCGTGGTTTTGCTTTTAGGGGGAACAAAGACGCTTTTCTTTCTATCTTTTTAACTCTGATGTAATATATGAGACACAAGAAATACGAGTAGATTAATTTTGGATCTAAGAACTTTTGTATTCTTGTGTCGTAATAATTTTCAGAAATATTTCTCAGTTTCTCTCCAGAGGTCAAATTGGAACTTTAACACATTTTTGCAGATTTTACAAAATATATCACTCTATATGCTGATATTTAAAACTAGCTTCTGCCCGCGGCTTCACCCGCGTTTTTTTACTATAAAAGATAATGTTATCCCAGGTTTAGAACTACATATGTATATGTTGCCTGATCCGCTCAGTTGTTTTGGCGTTTGGATGTTCTTTGACGTATATGTTGTAGGTGTTTGCTGCCTTCCCCTTTACGCCAAAACTACAAAACGGATTGGAGTGAAAATTTGCTTTCAAAAAATTCGTGCGAAGGTACGGTACGACGCTTATTGGCTCTATTGTGTTCTACCTTTGATCTGCGGCTCTGCAGATCAAAGATATACGTGGTTATTCACGTTGTTTCTGTGGTAACGTTGTTTATATTTCATGGGAACTGTTTTATGGAATATAAAATAGGCTAATATTATTTCAGACCTACATCTAAGCAAAATTTCAGCCTGACCTGTCAAGTAGGTTTGGCGTGATTAGTAACAAACATATCTCCATCCGTCCATTCAAACTGTCGCATACATACTAACGCTTGAAATAAAAATGTAACTCTGTCAGTCTGTCTGTTACCTTTTCACGCTTATACGGCTGAACGGAACTCAATGTAATTTGACGGGGAGGTGAATGGGGACGGACATAGGCTACTTAAAAAGCGAATGCGAAGCCGCGGGCAGCAGCTAGCTTATAATATAAGTGTAATCCAAATCTAATTTGAATTCATTCAAGTGGATACTAATAGAAAATTCTATGGTTGCCCATTCAGGTTTTGTCGATAAGTTGAGAATCAATGGAAGTTTCGAGATGAACCTATTCAACGCCTATTCCATTGAATAGTCGCTTTGTTGAAAACTTTTATCCTGTACCGTACTGTCGTTAGATTACAAGATGATACCTAAAAACAAAAAAGCGCCCCCCGCCGGGTCGACGAAAGACAAGTTTTTTTTTTTTTTAATAATGCTTGATAACCCACACACGATAGTGGATGCTTAGCTTGTGTTATTGGTACTAGATGACTGATAAACTTAATACAATACACACAGTTATACTTACATATATTTTTTTATTATAAATAGAAAATACCCAGAACACCCGGAACAAATATTTGCCCTAAGGCGGGAATCAAACCCGCAACCTCCTGCATCGCAGGCAGACCTTCGCCCGCCGCGCCACATCGTTCGCCATTATCTACTATTTATTTACAATTACTATAGACTTTGTCCATCCATACTGATCAGCAATAACCATCCGCTGCTGAACTCCTCCCCCAACAATTAGGGGTTATTGCCATAATCCCCACACTTGGCAGGCGGATTGGTGATCGCAGTAGTGGTGTTAAAAATACACAGAAGGAAGCTATTGCCCTTCCTCTGGTAGATTTCCTTAGTCGACACTTACAACATCCACGAGCTGACTTATAGGGGTAGATTCTTACGCCGCGAACGCTACGACCCCAATCCATGTCTCCATCCATATTCTTATGGTAAAGTCCAAAATACCAAAAGAGTTGTTGGGGTTTTCTCCTCGTTGAGGGCACTCCAGTTATAGTTAAGTTGTAGGATATTTAACAACACCAAACCACTGTTTTTAGTCTTTAGGTTTATTAACACATTAAACGTTAATTAGGTAATCTGAGCCGCACGTAATATTTGGGTACGTAAAGAGACACACACCGGCGCGTGGCCAAGGTTTCCTTACGTCTCTTTTATTGTTCATTAATGATTCATTAATAATGAATGAAGTATATCTGCTGTATAAGCGATATTGGCTCGTACAGATGTCTTAGATGGGATTCGTGTCGCATTGCCTAAAAACCGATAGACGCAATCTTGTTATGAAAGGCTAATTATGCTTAGATAATAGTCAAATCGTTCTGAGGTAGATTGTTCCGCTCCAAAAATTGCATTTTGAAAACTGTCTCTGACCAGGTTTACAAAAATCCTATTTTTACGCACTGGATTTGCATTTTTTCATATGCAGTGAAACAGAAAGTGACGTGGGGTAAAAGTTTTATTCTTGTATTTTATTTGAAATTGTGTGTGATTTTTCTTTTGTGATATGAGTTTTTTTGCCTGATATAAAGCCTCTTTATAGAACGATTATTGAATGGAGGGGGCTACCTACCAATACCAAGTCAAAGAATGACCTGGAGTCTTCACAAACGTTTTCGTGATGATGGGCAGAACCTGCGTGTACGCAGTGTCAGCGAATTACCAATAACCCTGTATATGTAGATATGTAGAGATAATGATTTCTTACTGCATATAGCTTTCATTCACAGCTGAAACTTGTCCCCACATCCGTTCCACCTGCAGATACTGTACAGATGACGTGAGATGTCCCCTTGAAGATCGCTGATGCATAACCACCTCGTTCAAATAACCTTCGTAGAGGTATGCCAAGGATAGTGACATTTGTTCTAGCGCGCCTAGTAGTTCGTAGCATGCTGATAATTGTCTGAAAAAAACAATATAATTTTAATGCTTACTTGCCATTACATCGTTTTCCCACTTCATCATTCGAATCGATATTTTTTTACATTTGTTTCATCCCATTTCATTTATTTCCCTTTCATTTTCCCAGAATATCATTCGTACGTATGAACGTAGAATAGATACCGTGGCAAGCAGTGGCTTGATGATGATGTAATAAAAAAAACTTGACGGAATGCATGCTTTGAATTTTATTTTAATATTTATCGTATTTATCATTATTTAATTTTTATTATATAATTTATTAGTATTTTGACTATGTAAGATAGAGAGAGAAGGTATTTATTCATCCTTTTGACACAAAACTTTAGTATTATAAGTATTATCATCACATTTATCATATTCGAATTGTATTAATTTTAATTTTATTGTAATTACTGTATGACTAGTGTAATTGTAAAATGTATTTCTGTGCTAGCTCAATAAATACATAATAATATATTACACACACATAACATGTCATACGAAATCGTACGATACGAAATTGTAGCCGACGACATTGTAGCGGTCGTAGGGAGTCGATGGATGGAGGCAGCTCAGGACCGCTATTTGTGGCGTTGATATTATGATAATCATAATTACGAAGTCATACATCACACCAGCAAACTAATATTAAAAATACGAAAGTTTGGTTTAGATGTGTTTGTTTCTTCTTCACGTCGAAACTACTGAACCGGGCTGAAATCCTGTTTTGCTGTAGGTCACCAAGGAAGATCTGTCATAACATAACACATAAACTACTTTTTATTTCATAAATCAGTTCCCTAAAACAGCCATACTCAAAGTGTGCTCCGCGGGGCCCCAAGGCTCCGCAAAGCCTCTGTAGGGGCTCCGTGAAAATACTAAGCTTAATAAAAAAATATAGGTACCTACCAAAGAAAAATAAGGTTGCTGAGAAAATTAAGTATCAAAGCCTAATTGTACTAATGATTGTAAGTACCTGCACCATCTTTATAATTCGAAATTCGAGGTACGCAGTGGTTTACGAAACATACCTACTTCTCTACTACCGTCCTGATATAATTCTATGGATCTTGCTCATATGAAACGAAAAAAAAAAACTTAGAAATTCAATAAGTGCGAAAAACACACATGCCAAGATCCCATTCGCGCGTACGAAAAATCAAAACAGTTTCAAACATCTCATTAGCTTAGTTAGGTTTAATAATTATTGTGTTATATGATTATTAATAGAGAATAAACAAACTATTTTTATTCATTTTGGCAATAAAATGATTTTAGGGCTCCGTCAATTATTTCGATTACTAAAGGATTCCGTCCCTAAATAAGTTTAAGAACCGTTGCCCTAGAACTTTAAATATGCAGACCTCTGTGGATTTGGGATAACGTATGTATCTATAGGATATTTTTATCTTAGAAACAACGCGTGCGAAGCCGCAGGCAGAAACTTGTTTAATTTTTAAACACCAGGAGGTCTACTTTAGAAAACTAACGAAATTGACAGATGACGTCGGATCATCCGTTCCGTTCTTACGATTAAACGTAAATAATCTTACGTAAATAATTTTGATATTTATTTCTTAGAAATCCGAAACTAAAGGTATCGCGCCCGAAGCAACTCGGTGGTAAGGTTGTTCGTTTCGTGCGATCCAACGTCATCCGTCAACGTTCGTTTTTCAAAGTAGACCTCCTGAGGTTGGTATACATACATAATGTAATTAATTACCAAACATTTGTTTTTATCATCAGATTTCAGATTTATTTATTGCATACATATACATTAATACATTGTTTTAGCTTAGATGGGAATTAGCTTAGGGGTAAGTACTTGTACCCTTTAAGGGCATTCTGTAATTTTCTTTGTTAATATAGGCCATTTCCGTCCTAGTCCCAGTACCAAACTCTTTAAATGCAAAATAACTTTAGGACGATCAAATCGGATTAAACAATGACGGGCTTAAAAACAAAGTTGCAAACTTAAGACGATCCTGATACCATTCGATATAATAATTAACTGGCTATCTTTTAATTCCCCTAATTGGACCCAGAGGACGCTTTGGGGACCTAGTGGGATCAAGTTGCTAATTTCGATCCCAAGCTTTATGAGGCTAGGGTTGAGTTAGGTCCATTAGTTGCCATACTATATTATCAACCTAACCAATAGGTATCGACATAATTTAAGAGATATGTATTAAATATCGTGAAACGCCGTTATTACGCCGTTATACAATGCGGCCATCGTTAAAATACCTAAAAATTAAGCGCTCATAAATTTTTAACTCGAAAAATCCATTGCGCGCTTGGGATTCGAATCACGTTCGTCGAGCTCGGGTTATATTGATGAATTCCACCCAATATATTGGGTACAATTGATATGTAAACAAACATAGATTGGCAACTTATTTTCATAAGTAATAGGTAACTGGTAGGTTGTAAGTACTAATAACAATTAGCAGTTTTTATAAGGTAATTCTCTTTTGTTTTGTAATTACAAGTAGTTCCATTTTGTTTTGTTATTAAGAATTTTCCTTTGTTACTTGTATACCTAGCCTACTGTTGTTCAAAAGTTGTAAAAAATAATATAAAAAAAAAAATAGACAAACATAGATTGTTAAACGCCGTAGATCTATCGTAATACTTATTTTTAGATGTAAATGTATACTCATTCTAAGTGAGTCCACTTAGTCTCGTTATTTTTTGAGTAAAGACATAAAGACCTTTAAACCGAATTACGCACTGTTTTAAAATCAGGTTACCTGAAGATCTTTGTCTTACTATCGTCTTTTTAAGAGACGTTAATTTTATTCTAATGAATAAGAAAAACATTTGCTGGATGTTTGAAAAGGACGAACGCTTATGGCAAATTTAAAATTAAAAAAATTACATGTATGAAACTTATGTGATGATGCGTTATTTGTCGAGCATTATTTATTTACTTGATGAATTTTTTGTGTACGTCGTTACCAAAAGGCTCTGGCGGAAGACTAGCTTTGGTTGTAACGTGTTTACATACCTAACTCATGCTCAAGTAACATTTAGTTATTTTATTTGTCTTTTTATTTTATTTTACGTTTATGAAAATTTTATTAAGGAATTTAGGACCATAATACTAGGTGCAATAACAATGATTAATTGAATGGTAAAAAAATAATTTAAGACCGATTTAGAATCCCTTAGTTTGGGTAGGTAGGGTAGGTACCTATCAAAACACCTAAGTATGAAAAAGAGCGTTTAGTACAATGGAGTAATATGCGAAAATGACCTTGTAGCAAAACGTCTGGAAATGAAAATAGTCTGCGTGTCTCAAACGACAAGTACAGTCAGTCTAGAATTCTACACAGTTTCTTTATGTTTTGCGGGATAAATACTAATCCCACGGGAAAAATATTTTCATGGGACCACCTCGGGATCCGAAATACAATAGTGAAAGAATTTTCAATATCGGTCCATAATTGAAAATAAATCGACGAACATAATCTAAAACGGGAAACATGCATACAGCCGAAAATAGAAGCTCCTCCTTTTTTTAAAGTCTTTTAAAAATAGGAAGCGATGCGAATGCAACCTGCAGAAATAAAATATTGTGTCGCTGAGACAGAGATATCTGTGACTCAATGCAAAAATAATTCTGTTTTGTTTTTTAGTTTGTGGCCAGATAGAAGATCAGGAGTTTTGATGAGTGTCGAAGGTTTGATTCTACGCAGAAGAATAATAAAAAAAAAGATTTTATTTCAGACAACAATAGTCCATAACTTTACGACAAAAGAACAAATCAAAATACAACCAAAAGAAAAAAATAATAATAATAATAAAGAACAAAGTAACATTTTAGAACAACTGTGTCAGATGACGTAAGGATAATCAATGAAGGAAATATCTTCCTTCATTGATCACCCTCACCACAAAGTATCTCCAGAGTGGAGAAGATAGCCCCTCTGCCACAGTCCGCAGGATGCTGTTGCGACTGTCCCTTATTCTGCGCATTAGGGACGCAGTTCTCTTGCGCACGATGGCATGAAAACCATCAATGAATCTAAAATCTGTGCTACAGTTGAATATGCGCGCAACCATTTTGTCCTGTTTGATTTGTTTGAGTTACAAATAAAATATTCTCATACATATAATTTTCAAGCATAATTTTCTGAACTTTTCACACGAACCGTTCTATGTAGGATAATGGAGTATTCTCATGAAAATAACATTTGTTTTAAATGAGAAAATAATGCTATTTTCTATTAAAAGAGGAAAACCAATGGTTTAAATATTTACATATAAAGAACAAATTACAACCAGTTTTTACTTAAAACAATTGAGCTAACTGCGGACTGTTGCAAACAATCTAGAGGTAGCTCAAATGATCCATCAATACCAGTCCGAAGGGTCCCAAGACTCTGGCTGCTATAAAATAAAGGTACGAACCGCCATACGTTAGAAGTAGTCGACTTCACTCGTCGCTGTACTTCCACCTGAAGGAAATCGTTCGTTTCTTCGTAAACCAGAATTCTTCTGTCACTTTTACGGTATTCTCTGAAAAACAAACAAAATTAAATTAACATTATTTATAATGTAAATATTTTTCACGTACTACTTAAAAATCTTTAAATTAAAAAAGACATGGATTAAAGTGATATTTTTATATGTAGTCTAAGTAAAGAAGCGAAGACGCCTGTAGACTGTTAGCTGTTATTTTTTGAGTTTAAGCAAAACCCGTCCCAATCTTTTCATCCTCTAGATAATCTGATATTTTGTAGCACACCTTTTTGCACAGAAAGGTTTTGACAATTTGTTTGAATTTATTCACTGATAATTTTTGCAACTCACTTGAAATTTTATTAGAAGCGTATACATTGCCCTAAATAATGCCTTTAAGCTCAAAACAAGTAAATAGCTCTCACAACGGGCAAAGAAATCTTGACTGTACTTTTAATTAGTTTTATAAACTGAGGCGGTGAACAAAAGCTTTAGATCTGGGATGTTTTCTTTAGAGTTTGAAAGCTGCTAGCCTAAGGGACCAATTCGAGTGCGGCAATAGCCATCATTAAAATTAAATAAAAAGGAGTATATTAATCAAAATTATTATCTTATAAATCTAACATAAATATGTGTTATAAATATGAGTATTTAGGCACATAACGTTAAAGACTAAACAAAGTACCGTTTTTAGAAACGTGCAAAGTACCACTCCGGTTCCATTAGCAACTTTACTCTTATTGTGGTTCTTCAATATACAGCATGGTCGATGCAGATGTTTTCGTGAGTGTCTCTGTCAATTTTAACTATTTCTATCATTTTCTACATTTATGTCATTTTGTAATTTTTTGGCTTTATTGTAATTTTCCGTCTTCTTGACACTAACTGTAATTTTTGACATTTCTGAAAGTAATTGTGATTTTGACGGTTACTGTCAAAACTGACAGAATTTATAATATATTGCAATGTCACTTATGTAGCTTACCTTACCGTCACACTAGAGACAAAGCAAGGTACGGTGTAGAGGATAGGAATAAAAATGTAATTTTATATTTAAAAAAACATCGGGTTTGGTGTGAAGGATAATAATAAACATTCCAAATTACACACTAGTGTTAAGGTTAGAAATGTTCCTAACCTTCACACCAGTGCGACGGACAGTGTGAAGGCACGGTGAAGGTTAGTCGGTCGTCGTATTACTCATTCTGTTTTCGCCGCTCATCGGATGAATTTTCATTACGAAAAAAAGAAAATAAATCAGTTAATTCGGCGAAATAAATTGTGAATATTTTTCGAAATTTTCTTTAGTTTTTTTTTCTGTCGCATTTGACTTTTGCTGTCACTTGATCAAAATAAAATATTTGACGGCTTAATAAGATTATTAAGCCGTCAATGTATCATCAACACGGATATAATTGTTGCAAAAAAGGCTCAAAATTTCGGTTCACTTAATTTTAACGGAACGGTATTAAACACTAAACGGACGTATAAAAATATGCTTCAAATCTATCTTTTGCAAGGAGAATCAGTCGGAGCAAAACGGTTGCCCAGCCAGATACCTTCAACAATAGCTGAGCGAATTGTCAACCATATTGACAATTTGGTTGAAAATTGACCCGCCATCCGTCAGGCGTTGCAGGTAATGAAGTATAGTATGTTACTAAAAGCTGGCTTGATTTTGTTTTTTATCTGCCTAGACTAAGATTGTATGTCCGAATAGGATAAAATTGTCGATACTTACTATAATTTAAGACCTTCATGTAACTATTAACACAATTTTACAATAAAATTATTCTTATTCTTATTCTTATACAATTAACCACGCTGACGTCACAAATCTGTTGACACTGCAAACATATTCTACCTCTTTTCATCCGCAGATGCGAAGTACGGCCACAATATTTAACGTGTAGCTACTACCTACTTACGAAAGGCCGTCCGCCGAATTTTATGCAAACCTAAATTCTAAGGACTGAAATTTGTGTGTCAAATATATTTAAAAATACACTTTCATCAGATGTTGATGCATCAGTAAATATTGATCATTGCATTTCTTCTTCTTTATCTCAGGTTTCAATAAATAAAAAAGAGATTGAACTGAAAATTAGGAATTTGGATGGAAACAAGGGTCCAGGACCAGATCAATTACCTCCATCTTTTATTAAATCTTGTGGCAGGGAGCTATCTATTCCTCTTTGTATAATATTTAATAAGTCCCTCAAATTAGGTACTTTTCCAAGTCAGTGGAAAACTGCGCACATACATAATTCCAATTCATAAAAGTGGAGACAAATCTCGTTGTGAGAATTATAGACCAATTAGTATTTTATCGTGTTTTGCAAAACTATTCGAATCATTAGTTTACGTTCGCCTGTACAGCCACATAAAACCATTTTTCTCTGATAAACAGCATGGCTTTGTTAAGAATCGATCTACGATAACTAACTTACTGGAGTGCAAACATTACCTTTGCCGAGCTTTTGCTACTGGAAGTCAGGTTGACTCGATCTATACGGACTTTTCTATGGCTTTTGACAAAGTCAATCATCGACTACTTTGTCGTAAGCTTTTTACTTATGGTATACATGGAAATTTGTTTCGCTGGATTTCGTCTTACCTTGATAATAGAAGTCAGTTGGTGGCATTAAAAGGTTTTGTTTCCTCTCCAGTGGTGGTGTCTTCAGGTGTTCCTCAAGGCTCCCATTTAGGACCTCTACTTTTTGTTATTTTTATTAATGATTTAGTTATGCGTTTATCTTCTAATTGTTTTTTGTATGCAGATGATTTAAAAATCTATAACGTTATTTCTAAGCCATCTGATTGCTTGATTTTACAGGATGATTTGGATATCTATGTGGTCTGAGATTAATAAGATGTGTCTAAACGTAGACAAATGTTTCGTAATCTCATTCTCCAATAAGCAGCAAAAAATTAATAACACCTATACTATAGATGGAAATTTACTAAATCGTTCTGACACGGCTAAGGATCTGGGTATTATATTTGATAGTAAGTTTACTATCAAATATAATACCCACTCTCACTCCCACTCTTTTAGACCTCACTGTCATCAAATCATATCAAAGGCTAATCAACTTCTTGGTTTTGTCTTTAGGACGACAAAGGGTTTTACAAAACCTCGCAGTCTTTTATACCTCATCTTTGCCTTGGTCAGAAGTGGTGTGGAATATGGCAGTCCAATATGATCCCCAAATTACAAAGTACATATCAATGCAATTGAACAAGTGCAAAGAAAGTGCTTAAAATTATTAATTTATCGTCAACAACCCGGGTGCTCTACTTTCAGCTATGAAGATAGGTTATGCAGATTTAATGTTCAGTCCTTGGAGACGCGTCGATTATACTTTGATTTAGTTTACCTGTACAAAATCATGCATTCTATTATTGATTCTCCCAAATTGCTGTCGCATATTTCTTTGAATACTAAATTTAGCGCCCGTAGAGCAAATCATTCTAATTTATTTTCATTACTTACTTATAAAAATAACATTTCTTTTTACAACCCACTATCGAGAATGTGTTGCC
This sequence comes from Eupithecia inturbata, assembly GCA_963662085.1. Lineage (NCBI taxonomy): Eukaryota > Metazoa > Arthropoda > Insecta > Lepidoptera > Geometridae > Eupithecia > Eupithecia inturbata. The sequence goes on from OY759190.1 coordinate 12,508,873, forward strand.
AGTATAATGAGCTATTAAAGTCGCATATAGTGTTGGACATATTTTGTCCTAGTTTGTATGGTTTTGTTAAAATATATATTATATTATCATAGGTATTGCTGTTTTGTGTTATTTTATATATCTGGTCTTATTTTTATTGTTTGTTTTTTTGTATCACCGTTTTCAAACCAATCTAAACTTTTGTTTACATTTCTACTCAATATACCTAATTATTTGTTGAGTGCACATAGTGTTACGTGTCAAGCCAGTTCATATTTTCTCAGATTTTTGTGTTCTATTATTGTTATTGCTTGTTATGTGTTTTGTGTACCAAATAAAAAATAAATAAATAAATTCCAAAATGAAAAGGCTGCTCAACTTCGTACAAAATTTCAGTTTTTGTTTGATAAGAGTACCGATCGAACGAAACGAACCGAAATTTCGTAATGAAGTAGGCATCCAGTCTACGAAACACTAAACACGATCGCGCCAGCTTTCAGTAACATACCTATAGTCACTACAGGCCTATTGCATTTTTCGAGCCACCACATCATAGATCAGTGAACCGTAATTGGTGTGTTCTATCGTCAAAGGGTAATTTGGAATTCCGTACGGGACTCGATATAGATTGATAATATGGAACTTGGGATGAATAATAGGCTATTAATTTCACGAAATGAGGCTTATTCACCGGGATTTATCTGTGGGTTGTAATCTTGTCGAACGAATTAGTAAGATACGATCACTGAAACAAAAACTCTTTGCTTGAAAATCTGTACAGTAAAATCCATACACAGGCAGCGCGTCGCAACACGTCAGCACGTCGTCGCATCAACGTATCCATCATAGAAGAGCTTAACGCATTCATTGCGATGCACCTCTGCGGGTCGCACCGCCGCCGCCGCCCCGTCAGATGGACATATGCGTCGTGGGCCGAGAAAGTGTTAACCTCTTTCACTTCAAAATGACACTTGTCTGCAAATAATACTTGTTGCGATACATTGGACATATAGCTCGCAAAACCTCTGGTCACCTTCTCGTGGTTGCCTTTTTGTGACTGGACAAATTGAAGCCAAATGCTTCGTGTGAGCCCTTAACGCTGGTTAAGGACTCTCACGAAGAGACGGCCACAAAAATCGGTAAGGATACGTCTCGCCAAAACTCTGTGCTTCGTCTGAAATGTCCGGACTCTTATTCATTAACAAAAACAACTGTTCTCTCCTATACATATACGAAGAGGATGCTTGAAATTTCGTTCAACTGGGCTGGTTTTGCACAAAGTTACGTTACGTAGTACCTACTCTCGATGATATGGCTCGAGGTAGGTAAATTACCTTCACAAAGACCGTGTTTCGCCTCAGGGCTCATTTCAGTGTAGGTTTGTGAAAATAGAGCCACTGGCACCTTCAAACGTGTGTAGCTAGAATATGCATTACAATTTGTGTTATGATATGATACCGAATCTTTCGACTGCAGCAGAAAATTGTCTTTATGATTTCTGCAGCGTCATTTGCTGTTTGGGCTCTATTGTCCCTGGGAGTTTAAACTTGCCTAACCCCTTTTCTAACCCTTTAGTTTTTAGTATCCAGATTAAAATTCAAAGTGTAAACTTCTAAAACCATTGAAGCTGAGAGCCATTGACATTTTCACAATCGCGAGATTTTCTTCGAACTCAAAAAAAAATATTTGGTAAGCAGCACAAATCTATAGATCGGATCTATAGATTTGTGCTGCTTACCAAGGATTTTTTTATCAGTGGTATGTAGGGTGACCGACTTCTCATTTAAATCTGGTGGAGAAAGAGGTTTACGGGGCCGAATCGGGTTTAGATTTTATTTAGAAATTTAGGATAAATATTTAGGACTTTCCGGTTGCAGACCTTACCTCCAAAACTCACGAATTTTGAGCAACTGAGATCGGATTTCCGATTCTAAATCCTGCTGGTAACCCTTGTACAGTGTTATTTTTGTTTGGTTCAAGGAAGGGAATAGGTATAATTTAAACGTTAGACATAATAATGATATTGACAGATTAACATATAAAACGGAAAAAACAAATTAACTTCATATGAACAAAAATAAATAAATTCGTGTATGCTCTCAGGACTATCCGCAAAGTGTCATCAATAAATACGGCAGTGATGGTTAATCATAGTTATGTATATAGTATCTGCTCTCCGGTATGGACTTCTACTGTGGGTGTCCTGTGAAATCCAGGGGGATTTATTGCACAAAAAAAGTGCATTCGAGCAATATGGAACTTAGAAGGCACAGAATCATATAAACCCTGTTTTATAAAAAATAAATGGCTCACTCTTCCTTCTTTGTACATTTTAGAAATTGCCTTGTTTGTCATTGATTTGGCGGAATTGTTGTCTAAACAAAATATTTCCTCTTTGGGTATGTGCTCGATGCAAGGGATAGACCATTTGACATGTTGGTCTACGATTTCAACTAGTGTCATTTTAGCGCTCGGACAGGAAGCATGCCTAGCAATATTGCAATAAATCACATTTCCAAGACACAAAAAGGACGGGATTTCCTATTTTCAGTAGTTTTATTGGATTTTTTACCACTATAATGTGCTTTACAGCCCCATTGTAAAGAAATTAGCATTGAACATTTTTTTTTTGGTTTGCCTTTGCTACGCTTTTGACTTTGGTTCGAAATTCATGAATAGAGAGGCTATTGTTTAAATATTTATTATTATTTAATGTGTTCTTGCGTTTATTTTTTTTTATTATAAACATGCTAGTTCAAACATTTATAAAGTAATAGCAATTTGTCTACACAGAAACAATTCTGTGACTGCGCTAACTACCTACATACCTAACTATTTGTTGTCCGAATTAAAAGATTTTTATAAATTTTATTATTAATTACAAGGAACCAAATAAATTTAAATATGATAAGTAGTAGGTAACGGTATGATTTTCAGATTGTTCCTACAAAAAAAACAGCTTTTATTATTTTCAGCTACCTACTTATAATTAAAATAAAATAAATTCGATTCCACTGATTTCTTCATCCGTATGCACAGGACTTGTCACGCCTCTGCGCAAACTGTCTGCGTCAAACAATTTCGTAGACAATTTCGAGTGTCAAAACTTCGTAAAATTTCGCGATCTGTTAACATATTACAGACTTGCGCCCTGCGGCTTCGCCCGCGTGGAAATTTATTGCACACCCCCTAAGGGTGGTTTTGTAAAAATAAAAAAACGTGTATCATTATTAACTTTATAGTTTATTACGAATCACAAACTTTAATAACCCGATTTACCCCCGTTTCGGGAAAATTTTAAAAAACCCTGGAACACGTGTTCAATAGTTTTGTATTCTTAGTATTCTCTGTAAGTTTCAAGCTAATTGGGCCACTGGTTATTGAGTTACAAAATAAACCTCAATAACTTCAACTCTCATTTTACCCTTTTCTAAGGTTTTTTTTTTATATATCTGAAATACGTGTTTTAATTTATTATCATTTCGATATACCTCTATATAAAAAATTTCAGGTCATTACCATTGTATATATTTTATATTATATTGTTTATATATTATGCATTAAAAAGTTACAGACATTTCAGTACGGAGCCAAATTATGAATCACAAACTTTAATAACCCAATTTACCCCAATTTCAAGAATTTTTTTATAAATATTGATTTGCATGTTCAATAGTTTTGTATTCTTAGTATTCTCTGTAAGTTTCAAGCTAATTGGGTCACTGGTTAAATAGTTACAAAAAACACCAGAAAAACTTCAAACCTCATTTCACCCCCTTGGGTGGAATTTCCGAAAATCCCATCATAGTGGGAGGTTGTGTAGTAACAGGTACCTGCTTTTCAAATCTCAGCTTTCTAGCTACAGCGGTTTGGGCTGGGCGTTGTTTTCAGAAAACCGCTTGTTCTTTTATATCTATATATGGTTATAGTTATCTACGGGGGAGGCGGCGGAAACCTCCTTGATCGATGGTTAAGGCTCTATAATTCGGTCAACCTCGGTACTAGTATATTATTATAAAATCTGTGACCTCGGTCAACACATAACTGAACCACTAATAAGTCCATGGCTAATCTTTTCATAATTATTAAAGGGTGTTTGTCAAACTAGTGCACAATACTGAAGGAGGTCCTGCTACCACATATTAATATTCAGTGAACAAGCCGAGCCGCAAACGACTCTTTTTTCAGATTTTTTTATTTTATTACATAATATGTATATTGCCTATAAAGGCGGCGCGGTCATTGACTGCGGTCGCCTTGTGTCACCGTCAGGTGGAGCGAGGAATGGTTTTTAGCATTGGCAATAAAATATCAATTCATGTTCAATAACGCCAATATCAATAAAATAGTTTTCAATAATAATCATATAAAGTACACTTACGTTATATTAACAATGTCCTCTCGTAAACGGCTGCATGCAACGAAAGCTCTTTGTAATTAATTTATTAAGTTAGTACACAAATAATGTATTAGACACTTATGGATCAAGTACCTAATACTGTAACTCAATGCGAGTGATTCATTCACAAAATTTTCAACGTTTTTTTGCTGCGCGTATTCAAAACTATCTCGAATCGGAATAAAAATGGCATATAAGTTAACATTTTAATGGCCCAAGACATAGATGTTCTCCTCCAGGCCTGTGTAGCGGCAGCGCGCCCCTGTGGATCGCTTCGCCGAGGCTGGGCAGTGAATGCATTATTCAAGGTCGAGAACTACATCTTTGCAAAATTTAAGCCAGATGCGTTCAATAGTTTTTTGCGTGAAAAGCAACAAGCATACATACGAGTACATCCAAACATGCAGCTGGATGCAGCCAATAAGCAGCGAAAATTTTGTGAGTGAATCACTCACTGAACACTTCACCTACAAGACAATAAACTTAACTTTCAGGTGAAGTTTTCAGTGGCGGACTGTGGCTCGTCGCATCTCGTCGTGCTTTAAAATTCTAACATCTAATTACACAAATAAATACAATTAATCCGTGAGATTTATCACATCAGCGGCTGGTCCAAAGTAAGCAGTGTTAGACAGATACACATTAAGGCGTTTGAAGCGCGCGCTTACGAGCAGCGTTTTGGACAAAATCTGACGCGCGCTTGAATAGAAGCGCTTAGTAACGGGCAATAATTAATATCTTAGGAATGGGCAGTGTGTCATGGGAATCAAAAGACTATCCGATTACTTTAGAAGAATATTATTGTGATTTGCTTAATTAATAGCAACACGTACTATTTGTTTACATAACTTATTTATTTAGTTACCTACGTTTTTACGTACCCGCGGGAAGAGTTGGTGTGGTGCAAATTCTAAGCCGGCAGCACGCAGCAGCTGAATATGCCTTCTCCAAATTAGGGGGTTTGGCTATTATCACCATGCTTAGCAGGATCGGTAATTGCAGTGGAAGTGACTTACAACTTTCTCCATTCGTTTGTTCTAAATAGATAAGAATCCCATGCATTAATTCTCAAACTACTAGGTACAATAGGTCAATAATATAAATTTTGTTTAAAAATTTTGCATTTAAGTTGCATCCTACTCCACAATAACTGAAATTATTCTCAAAGTAGGTACTCCATTGAAAACCTAAAAATATTATTAAATCTTAAAATTTTAGTTTCATTCTACTCCATGAAATGTTGAAGATGTACAGTCAGTCACAATATTTATAATTATAAGCATTGTAAAATAATGTTTACTAAGTTCCTTTACACTGTATTAGTCGTTAAAGTTTGTGGTAAATGATGTAAAAATCATCATTTAAACAATAAGTGTGAAAGAGACAGTGTACCTTTTGTCGCGCTTACATTTACGCCAAGTTCTCAAAACTGAAGCATTTTTTATAGGGTCTCAAAACAAAGCAGCTCAGACCAATGATCACAATGGACAGAGCCATACAACTACGCCGCGCTGCCGATCGGGTTCTGGGACCCGGATAAAAGTATTTGTTATCTGTGCAATAAAATGCAATTCAAATGCCCTTTTCGTAATGAGATTAGTTGTGTGAAGGTTAGTTGGTCAGATGACTTCACGGAATAATAATAAAGTAAAAAAAGTAAGCGGTTATAGTGAGTGATTGTGTATAAAATCATGTTAAATGGCCATTATTTGTCATCCTGACTACAGTCCTGAGACCCAGGAGCAGGTACTAGAGTCTCAGGCCCGTATTATGAAAGCTTGCTCAGTCATCAATCTACACTTGTGTAACAATTACGTTACTCAATTATAGATCTATGGCAAAAGCGTTACTCATTTATAGATCTATGACTGAGCAAACTTTCATAATACGGGCCGTACTAGTAGGAGTACACGAGATTTTGATTATGAACCAGTTTATAGAAAAAAAATTAACAGTGTTACGAGCATTACACCAAATCAGTAAATTATTTGATTTTTATTGAACTTAATTTACATAATTCGTTATATTATTCCTTACATTTAATTAAGTTTGTTGATTATGTTCTAAGCTGAGACAGAGGGTTAGAAAAAGACTGATCTTTATATTCAATTGTTTTTACTGTGAAATGATAATTATTCCTTACATTTAATTAAGTTTGTTGATTATGTTCCAAGCTGAGACAGAGGGTTAGAAAATTACTGATCTTTATTTTCAATTGTTTTTACTGTTAAATTATGTATTTTTTTCGTTAATTAATGCCTTATATGATTTTATTTTGTTTTAGCTGTTATGTTTAATTTTATTCTTTTCGTTTTTAATAAGTTGATTCAAACGCGTGACTGTATTTGATTTACGTAAGTTCATATAGGTGCTAAGTATAATTTTGTTTGTTTTTGCTAAATTTTTTATTGTTTAGTGAATGTTTAAATACAGAGATCCTTTTTAAGTGACTTCAGATGCATGTAGCATTCTATTAATATAATAAATTACAAATCAGTTACTGTGTTTTATTTCAGTCTTACCTCATAGTGAAACGTATTTTATAACTCAAATTTTTGCACGTCATCTATCTTCTGGAGTAGGATGCAACATAAAAATAATCAATAATATTCTTATGACAAATTCGTTGTTTGAGAACGATGTAAGACTTATTTATTTTTTCGAAACCAGAAGGCTGGAGTACTGTGAGAACAATTTTATATTCTCTTGGAGTAAAATAAACTCATTTTTTATAGTATTGTTTTTCGTGGAGCAGTTTGGGAAATAATCTTGGAGTACTTTGGGAATAAGCCGATTGGAATGGGGCATATTATCCTTGCCCGGGATCCAGACTGAAAGCTAGGTCAACTTAGTTTAGCTTAGCTCGCATAGCTGAAACAGTTTTTCATACATGTACATATGTATGTAGTATATATAGTATTAATATTTTATTTATAATATTATACAAACCTACATATGTAACGTAACTTATTACATACTTACGTATATATTTTATCGATTTAAAATTTTATTTTATTTCATTCGAATAATTAGTTAATCGGCTAATTGTCAGTCTAGGATGACGGACCATAGATAAGTTCGTCAATAACGCTGCTAACTTCACGACGCCTCCGAGCATTGTCTATGGCCTTGGATTTGGACGTGTCACTTTTTCAATGCGCAGGAGACGGACAGGGAAGCCATTTTGAGACTCTGGCTATCAATCTCTTTGTTCTCTCGTTTTTATTGCAATCATAAGATTATACAATTTAATAAACACCTGTGTAATGTTATAAACCCCTATTGGGTAAGTTTTGCACTGTTTTGTAATGTAAGCTGTAAACACTCATTCCAATTCTTCTTTACTTTAGTCTACGTACCGAAGCGACTGAAATCAAAAATATCACTTTATTTCCGTGTCAGTGTTTAATTATTAAGAATTTGACCTTTTCTAAGTATACATTTATTGTATTTATGGAAATAAAGAGTTTTTGACTTTGACTTTGAATGCTCAAAGAATGACATGGGCTTTTTTTCATCTCGCCATGTCATCTCTCAATATTGTTCACGGCTAAGGTTTTTCATCACCTACATTTGCAAATATTCTATCTTCATTTCTCTTCATTTCATTCTGTATTCTTAGTAAATTCATCTTATCACATTTTCTTAAATTCATCTCCCGTTCTGATTGTGACTTCCCCGGCATCATAAACATCTAGTGCTTTTGCTTTTGTGCTGCCGTGGGAGCGGATCACCCTACAAAGACCTGGCTGTAATGCTTGGCTTTTATGCGCATTCCAGGGTTCAAAGTCCACCCTAGGGCAGTCTTCGTCTCCGGCCGGACTTCACGAGCTGCCCTCGTTTGCACCTGCACTTCCAGCACTTGGACCTTTCGCCGTCGGGTCGCTACCTACTACACCTGCGGCGCACTAAAACGAGAGTACTGTGGAAGAGGAAAACAAGGAGAGGACTTTTACATACACCCGGTAGAATCAGCTTTCTGTAGGACTTAACAAGCCCACTTTCTAGCCCCTCTGGCCTAGTTAGTATTTTGATAGTTTTAATCATAGACCTTCAGGCTCACTAATTGATTTTAATAATTAAAATTGTAATTTATATAAACGTGTTTTTTTTTTACAATCACGAGCAGGGTTCAGTTACCCCCCGTGTTTCTAAAACCGGGAAGTCACTGAACCGAACATTTTCAAAATCAGATATGCGACCTAATCCAGCACAAAGTTTGCTTTACTCTCGGCCTGCGCCGGCTTAAGAACTTATTTTATTTATATATTTTTTGCTTACATGTATGTATGTACATGTGCACAGCTTAGGTTTTAATGTTAGCTTAGGTCAATAGTACATGCACCCTGTAGGGCACTGCAAAGTAATTTATATAAAATCACAAAATTGAGTTTAAATCACAATATATACGTATCAAATAGTTTTTTCAAGGTCAGGTAAATCATGCACGTCATACTTAATTATAATTAAATAGTCCTAGTTATAATTTTAAACAGATAGCAAAAGCGAAGATTTAATTTCTTATAACGTCTAGGTAAGCAAAATCGCAATGGTAAGGTATCGAGTACTTTGATCTAAGTTCATGGCATGCAGAAATTTATCTGATAAGAATTCGTTAACTGAGTGCATCTTATTTTCTAAAAACACATCATATTTTCTAAAAACTTTCTTTGAAACTTTCTTTGAAACTTTCTTTAAAACTTTCTTGAAAACTTTCTTTAAAAAGCTTATAAACGTGCAAGCACGTTTATAACTTTTGAATTTTTTTCGTCTCTTTTGTTAAGTCAATTTTTACTTACCTATTTAGGCTTTTACTGGCTAAGCACAAATGGGTATCAGGTATTTTAAGTTTCGTGTGTTCGTGTGTGAATCTCTGTTCCGTGAATATACATATATATATTTTTTTTAATTACGATATTTTTTATCCATACTGTTATTATAAATTCGAAAGTAACTCTTGTCTATCTGTCTGCCTGTTTACGCCTAAACGGCTGAACGGATTTCAATGAAATTTGGCAGGGAGGTAAATGGTATTACAGGGACGGACATAGGCTACTTGAAATGCGTACGCGAAGCCGCGGGCAGCAGCTAGTATTTATTTAAGTTGTCTTTGGTTTTGGATTTATAAAGATGTCTATTTATTTTAACAAATACATTCATTTCGTATATGTAAATACAAGGTAATGTCAATAGTAAATTAATATTAATTTATACAAAACTTATTCCCTTACGGCCCACGCGAGCTCGCTATTGTATGTAACTGATGAGTCATCCTGGCCGACTGGTAAAGGCGGTTGTATGCCTCAAACTAGCGCCACCGCCTATTCTTTTTATAATTACGTTAAGCAAAGGAATTTTTAGTCCATTGTACAGTCAGTTTATGATACGCTCATAAGCATAAGCTTTTTTTTAATTTTATTTGGGTTACTTTAGGCAGAGATGCGAAGTTGCTCTTGGTGGCCACTCATACTCTGTTTTCGCATCTCTGTCTAAATTATACGAAACTTTCTTAAGAGGGCTATTACAAAAATAAACTAGTAATTGCACGGTTTCATAGTCAAATTGTATGATTTTCGTTTGATGCTGATGCGGTGCGCCAGATACCCACCAGCTCTCGGGTCACGCGTAGCTTCGACCAGACGATCAGATAACTTTTTAAAATTAGAGCAATATCAATTCATGTAATATTTTAATTGCGTTTTCCCCATTGAACACAACGGATCGCAATTTTAGTTAAGTAGTATGTTACCTATCTGCCCCAGAATCTGCTAAGCTATTATCAAAATCTATGCACACTAACAAATAATGTTGGAGCTACGAACTATGTTGTAAGAATACAGGGTAGTTTTTGAGATAGGAGTGTATGGCCAAATCATATTCATATCATTTATTGTGATTTCATGCATTCTGATATTGGGCTTCGGTTGTAGTCTTAGAGGGTGCAAGCATAAAATCCCTGTCAGGGCGCTATAATTACTTTGGATTCACTCTTGATAAATTGATGACTTTGCTATATCATATTTTTAGAATTAATTAATTTACGAATGTCATGATTAAAATAAGTATTGGTTATATAAGGCAAGAATAAATAATAATAGAATTGAATAAGATTAAGATTAAATTTTCAATCTAATAAAACGATCACAAAATAATTCCAGATTAGAAGTAGTCAAAGAGAAAGGTATGAACTTACTAACTTAATCTGCAGGTGATGGTATGTCATCTAGTACACTTTAGGTTATTTGCTTTAAGAATTCGTGGATCAAATCCGAAACTGAGAGTTGGAAAACTTAGTTATTATAAATGCGAAAGTTTGGATGTTTGTTACATCTTCACGCCAAAACTACTGAACGGAACAGGCTGAAATTTTCCAAAGAGGAAGGTTCTAGGCCTGGATTAACAGCACTTAGGCTACTGTTTATACTGAAGGACTACGTGCGAAGCCGCGCGTAGAAAAGATAAATTGTGAATCGCGACAAGAAAAAAACAGCAATCGTTTTGAAATACACGAAATATTGACTATTTCGTTTGATAAAAGCTACATTATTCCTCAAAAGCGAGAACGCCATGTTTTATTCAAAATGGTTTTACGAGTAATACCGCTAGTAATTTATATTTCATTCGCACCCATTGCTTCAAAGCTTTATGAATAGTTATTTGAATGGCGGCTTGACAATTTAACGAGAAATATCTAAAGTAATTACTACCTACGTTTTTTTAAATTAAGCCTGTGGATGGCGTGATTTGTGAGAGCCGACTAGGGAACGTAGGTTCCCTAGTCGGCTCTCACGAGTCTCTGGCAGAGCAAAGACAGTAGCTTCATTCTGTGTATTTCAACTTGTGGCTGAGGGTCCACATTGAAATTTCATAATTCTAAAAACACTATTCATTAGTAAATGTTCACACCTCTGTCAGCAATCGCCAATCTGCCAGTCAAGTGTGGCAAAACGCCTCTTGTTATCCATATTGGACCGAGTTTCTATCATTTGTCTCGAGATGTGATCCAAATGCAATGTACTGTACATTTATGTATAAGACGAGTGGGAGCACCAACACAAAACTACTGTGATTTAATGATGCAACATTGTATACTTTGTAAATAAATAAATATTGTATTCTATTCTATTGTTTTTTGAGGGAGGCACGTTCAGCTGTGGACGTTGTGTGCTGAGTGCTGATGCGTTTTTTTTTAGGAATCATGTAATTGTCATACTTGTTTCTGCCCGCGGCTTCGCACGCGCTGGAATAACACAGGCTTTAGCCTGTGTTATTCCAGGTCTAGTTCACATCTATGCAAAATTTTGGCTTTATCCGTTTTGTTGTTTTGGCGTGAACAAGTTTTGAACATAAATAATTACATACATGCAATCTTTCACATTTGTACTAATAGAGTTATTTTATGAGGGGTCCTGAAAAGGGACAACAAGAATGTCCAAGGTTAATCTCTCAGAAGTCAAAGAGTCAATATAATTTATGGCCGCGACGTTAAGGATTATTGGATTTTACTAACTTATGCCCGCGGATTCGCACGTGCTTTTCGTTGATAAAATGGAACCTTTCTCAGGCTACAATTATTTCTTAGGCTGTTCAGGAGTGATAAGGAAGAGATAAACAGGAAAACGTACCTTCCTAGTTACATTCGCGTTTTTAGGGTTCCGTACCTCAAAAGGAAAAAAAGGAACCCTTATAGGATCACTTTGTTTACCGTCTGTCCGTCAAACCCCTTTTATCAGGAATGCGGGAGGTATCGAGTTGATATTAACATCAAATACTCAAGTCCGTCAACATCTTGGAGCCGTGATATAAATTAAACTTCTAAGTCATTGCAATCAAAATTTACAGCTGTCTGTTTATGTCTGAAATTTCCAAGTGAATCACTTGCACACAAAACCTATAGGGTACCTCCCGCAGACCTAGAATTGATTCATGCTGAATTTCATGAAATTCAGCATGAATCAAGGTCTTATAGCACATGTAAAGGTAAAAACCCCAAATCAGTAAATTTGTAGTTTACGCACAAAAAAATTATGATTCAAATTCAAACTTACTTGCTTTGTGCTTTATTTCCTTTAGACCTTATGGGACTCTTGGACAATGGACACGTCACAAAATTCAAATTACATAAGTAAAACTAGGAAATAAAATTATCACTTTGATTTTGGTTCACTTCAATCTTTTTAAGGTAAAGTAAAGGAGTGAACAAGAAACCTTTACCTTGTTAGGTTGTTAGTTTTCGAGTTGAAGCAAAACTTGTCCCAAGCTTTTTATCCTCTAGATAATCTGATATTTTGTAGTAAGCCTTTTTACAAAGGATATGTTTGACAATTTGCTTGAATTTACTTATTGATAATTTTTTCAACTCACTTGTTATTTTGTTATAGAAGCGTATACATACATTACCCTTTAAAAGATAAATTAATCTTGTTTAGCCTAGTTGTGAGCACAGCGAGTTTATTCTTATTTATTTTCTCTCGCCACCTTTTCACTCGCCATTTAGTACTTGATTCTCGCCATAGACCAAAAGCTATAGGGTACCTAATTCCCTACCCTAATCTCTAGATAAGAATCATGATATTTGACAATAAACAAGGTCTTAATATTATACGGAACCCTTGGTACGCGAGTCGGACTCGCACTTAACGTTTTATCTATAGTCAATAGACCTTCCTTTGACCACAATCTCACCTGGAGGAAAGTGACGCAGATCGTCACCGACGATGTATCACGAAGGTCTAAGACACCTATTCACTCTTTTCTTGAAGAGGCAAAGAGCGTTTATAATATTACTGGGTATATCTGAATAAACATCACTAAGGGATAATGTAGGTAGCTATCTGTTACTGACAGAATTTTTAAGCAGTGAACGGTTTTTTTCCGTTCACTGAGAACCTGTGGTTCCAGATATTGCCCCCTACTCATAAACAAAAGGGTTTTTTGAGGACTTTGGCATCGATCACCACTTAGTTTTCTATTTTTTTTTTTCAAAATCGCCGCGCTCTATATTAGTTTTATATTAAGATACTAAAATAAATTAAAAATGTTTTATAAAATAATGTCGTAAAGCTTCAGGTTTCTGAGATATTCTAGGATGAAAATAACTATATTTTTTCTTCATATGTGAATATATGTTCATATGTGTGAGGGTGTGTGTGTGTATATATCTTAGTAATCTGAGGCTTCAGAACATTATTTTCTATGGCATTTGTTATTTATTTTAGTGTGCTTTATTCAAAAATATTTTATTGGGCACCTTGATTTTGAAAAATTATAACTAATGATAGGGCCGGGCCATATTAAAATCTTCAAACCCCTTTGTTGTTAAGGAAATATGGATTATCCATTTAGACATATACTCAGATATAAAGGATGTATTTTTGGACGGAGCAGTAAGGGCACGTACCTTAATCGATGTAGCTGCAGGAAAATGGACTTTGAAAATTATCCATATTTTTATAGAAATGTTCATCATTCTCAGATTTTCAAAAAAAATAAGTATATTAGCGAAAAATGAGCATTTTATCTTTACGAAACCTTTTTTTATGCCAATTGATCCTGATTCATAGACTGACCAAAATCTTCTATAGGACCAAATAGGTTGGAGTACTAAAAATGTCAGAAATCACAAAAAACTTTTCCTATACATTTTACAAGGAGTTCGAAAATAATTTTATTTTTTTACTTAACAAAACTTTTTTGTAATGCCATTCTGGATAGATTGGCTAATACAAAGATTTAGTAGAAATTAAGTAAAAAACGAAATTTAATTAAACACAAAATAAATATTATTTTTCAGATACCTACATTTTTAAAATTTGCCACGGTCAAATTTTAAAAATGTAGGACGACAAGGTTTTCGAAGGTTATATCTGAAAATGTATGGAAAAACTTTTTTGGTATTTCTGTCTTTGATAACACTCCAAATCTCAGTAGCTCCGATAAAAGTTTTTAATCAGTAAACCGGATCGATTGCCATCAAAAAAAGTGTTAGTGTTAGTTGTGTAATATGCCCATTTTATTGTTAACTGTATTTTTTTGCAAAACTGTGAATGTGGGTGAGCATTTCTCAAAAAATGATAGTTGGTCTCCTAGGACCCTTTTGTTATAACTACACCGGTTAAGGTCTCCTTACTGCCCCGTCCAAAAAATCCACCTTGTTCAAAGGGGAGGTACGGCAATCCCCGAAACAAATTCGACAGTGAAGGCGGATTCATTAGGAAATAGCCAGGAAACATGTTTTCCTCGGAACGCAGCCTCGGTTCATAATCTCATCGTTCACTGACACAGACATTTTCTCGATATACTGTCCCCAAACACGGTAAACAACCGAAAATAGATAGCTGCTTATTACAAAGAATGATAAAGTCATATTCATTAATTGGCAGGACGGGATAGATATTTCGCGGAAGAATAAAGGTGGCGATAGAGTGCCATGTCAACCTTTGCCTATGCCATATCATATCATCAAGTATCACATAATAATGCTATGTACTTGCATTAAAATAGTTATTTTTGTACAATAAATATAATAAGTACATACAAATTAAGGCAGAAAATTATGTACGCGTTTTACTAAAACTAATAAAAATAAAATTTTAACAAGGCCTCATACCACTGCTACCTGTGAGGCATTGTTAAAATTTTATTTTTATTTGTTTTAGTAAAACGCGTACATAAATTTCTGCCTTAATTTGTATGTACCTACATTGAAATAGATCTGTCAGTAGAAATTACTTATGTTGTAGTTCTACGTCTCATCCTGAGTTCTTGCAATGTGTGTAGAAACGTTACGTGTAAACGTAAACATAATATGGATTATGGTTAATGCTGGGTGTCTGTTTCTTTACCACGATTTCATGACATCTTTATTGTTTGATCTTGTACTTGTCAACCGTTTCCGTAGATTATGTTTCTGTTGTTATATTTTTGCTTGTTTCGTGTCTTATGTGTTATATTCCGTGACGCCACCAAACGGCTCTGTCGGAAGACCAGCGTTGGTTGTAATGTTTTTACAACTAGGAGACAGCGACCGTTTTGTGACTCGATGCAAAACCTAGTATCTAAGCTTTGTGTTTTATTTTTTAATTATATTTGTTTCTGTTGATTGAGTTACAAATAAAATATTTCTCTCATCGTAATAACAATACAGGGTGCAACATGTCTGTGACTTTTATGACAAAAACTAGTTTCTGCCCGCGGCTTCGAACGCGTTGTTTCTACGTGTAAAGGTTATTCATATGCCATGGGAACTGATTTATGGGATTAAAAGTAGCCAATGACCAAAGGCACTGCCAGAAAACCAGTGTTCTTCAACATTCTGTTGAGCAACATTAAGCTGAGGCAGGAAAGGTCCTGCTGATTCTATGTGAACAAAAAAGGTTTGGTTCACATAGAATAACCTATTTTTGATTATTGTGTATTTGATGTATGAGCCAATAAATTGATTTTCTTTCTTTTCTTTCAATGACGACCGATGTGGCGCGGCGGGCGAAGGTCCGCCTGCGACGCAGAAGGTTGCGGGTTCGATTCCCGCCTTGGGACAAATGTTTGTACGATCTGCAAATATTTGTTCCGGGTGTTCTGGGTATTTTCTATATTATATAATAAAAAATATCTATCTATGTTATATATTGTATTAAGTTTATCAGTCATCTAGTACCCATAACACAAGCTCTGCTTACTTTGGGGCTAGATGATGCTGTGTGGATGGTCCAGCATTATTTATTTTATTTATAATGTTCTATTCCAGGCCTTGACCTACCTTTATGCGTCCTGTTCAGTAGTTTTGGCGTGAAGAGGAAAATAACATCCAAACATAATATGCATCCAAATTTTCGCATTTATACTATTAGTGTGATGTGATTACTTTTGGGCGATTACAAAAACATCCCATGCTACTAAAAATACAAAAATTATGATCAAATAGAAGTTCTATTTGATTGTACTTTTTGCGAAATTTATTGACTTACAATCTTGGATTGTAGATGAAAGAATCTATCGTACAGTTATAGCTTTTTTCGTTTAAAGGGTTCCGTAGTCAACCTTTTAGTTTTACCATGTCCGTCTGTCGTAAAGATTATAAGTACCTACTAGAAAGCTGGAATTTGGCATGCATAATTATTCACGCCGTAGTGGCATAGTGGTAAAATCTAATCCTAAAAAAAAGTGAAGGGTACGTCCCCTATATTCAACGCCACTTTAGGTGGGTACCTAAGTGGGGTGAATATTTTTTTTCGCCTACGCCATCGCGTAGGTTATCGTTCGATAGCTTGATTGATAATATTGTGGGTCTATGAACAGCATTTATCGATGCAGGGTTCGGTTTGCGAGAAACTAAGCTTATAAGTGCTATTTTGTTATCGGTGTTAAGAGTTATACCACCCCTACTAGGTTACAGGATACTTGACTCCAACAAAAAAATCCATTCAGGTAACCGGTTGAATTTAGAAATAAAAAAGCCCCAATACTTTTCATAAAAAATAACAGGAATGGGTAAAAAGGGTCCCTACTTCCGCATAGCATTTGGCTGCTCAAGTCCACCCTAAAAATCTGGTAGTTCCTACTACGTTGGCTGCTAAAACCCACTCTAATGATGTGGTAGTTCCTACTACGTTGGCTGCTAAAACCCACTCTAATGATCTGGTAGTCCCTACTACGTTGGCTGCTAAAACCCACTCTAATGATCTGGTAGTCCCTACTACGTTGGCTGCTAAAACCCACTCTAATGATCTGGTAGTCCCTACTACGTTGGCTGCTAAAACCCACTCTAATGATCTGGTAGTCCCTACTACGTTGGCTGCTAAAACCCACTCTAATGATCTGGTAGTCCCTACTACGTTAGCTGTTTTTAAACACGCTAAATTATTTATTGTTTTAGCGTATACATTGCCCTTTAAAAGATACATTAATTTTGTGTAACTATTCACATTCCTGTGTAGCCCGAGGCGGCGCGGCTTGTCGATAATGTGAAACATATTACGGATAATGAATACGCGTGTAATGTAAAACATATTACTTACATCTTATAGGTCTAATATTACGCCTCCTACTGTGAAAGTTAAAGCTAATGGGCACTTGCTCCGAAAAGCGGAATTTTCGTCTTCTAAGAAGGAGTAAATACACACTTTACAAGGCTACTTGATGACTACGCAGTACGCTGTGTTATGCGCTATGCGGTGCCGGACATATAATCGCATGAAAAACGTCTAGAGTGGTCTTATTGTGTTCAGTTTAAGTATGCGGCAGCGGTAATCACCACGCAGTACCCAGCGTACTGCGTGGTGATCAAGAGACTAAAGCTTAACACGGCTTCACCCATACTGCGAGCCTAGCGCGGTTGCGACGGCGGGCGCGAAGTATCAAACGTATGAAACCATTTGCGTTCATAGTAAAATTAAAGTAAGGCGGGCGCCTAGCGTGACGAGTAAGCATGCGAGGTTTTCAAACGTTCCTATTCGCACGTTATGGCTACACTACGGGTCTAATAAACAAGCGACCTAATAAGCTGGAGGCGGGGTATCAAACGTTTTGGTTTTTTTTGTCGCGCGCGTCTTCAAATAGCGTTGCCAATTTAGCATATTATAAGATTTGGAATGTACATATATTTTAATCACGAGTATATAATTTGTGCAAGCAGTGGGTGAAAATCACAGGCAATGAAGACCTCATTTCGAGTTTCGAGAGGAACGAGTGTTATCGTAGAAATCTAACATTTGCTGGCGCCGAAGAAATAATTGACGACAAAATTTAAAGAGGCCAACAAAAAGGGACCGCCAAATAAACGGCTTGCCGACATTTCGGACACTATTTCTTCACACAGGAAGATATTTAAATATTTGTTGTAACCTGTGCAACTAAAATAGATAATTTATGTTTTTAGTTATATTAGGCTATTTAGGCTTATAATTGAACCACAAAGAATAAGTAGTTAACATAAAAAAGTCGCTGTTCATTTCATAATTTAATTACTAATCAAATGATTTACTATTTGCTGTAAGGACTTGGTATTGATATATTATAACTGCCTACTTTAATTGCATGTCATTATTATACTCTAAATTTTAATAGCAATAACGGTGAAACCAAAGTAAACAGAATACTTTTTATTTTTATCTTACACAAAACATATTCTGAAGGCTTCAGTTTTATCTTAAAAGCTGTTAAAACTCAAACTGTATCATTGAAAAACTGATTTGACAGCTCTTAAAATAAAATTGTAGCCTTCGGTATAAGCCTTATATATTTATTACTTATAAAATTTCTACGGTAAAAATATAAAAATATCGATATCTATAAAATTATATTATTACATCTATAGGACAGCCCTTTTTTTTAAGTTGTTTTTAAGTTTTTCTTAAGTTGTCATGATTGTCATTCTGTAGTGTAAGTCGTGTTGAAGGAATTAATGAAACATTGTAAGTTAAAATAATAGCATAGAAAAAAATGTACGGAACCACCGTAAAATTGGCGGCATTGACTAAACAAAAAATGTTCGTGGTAGGGGGCTAGATCCCCTCCTCTCCGCTTAGCACACCAATGACGTGGCACCTTATATTGATATCATCATCATCATCAACCTATCTTAGTCCACTGCTGGACATAGGCCTCCCCTAATGAGCGCCATAGCGCCCAGTCTTCAGCTTGCCGCATCCAGTCTTTCGCAGATCGTCATCCCACCTGGCCGAAAAGCGCCCTACACTACGTTTGCCAAGTCACGGTCAAGTCGCGGTTGTTGGTTCTTTGCGTGATATGGCCGGCCCACTGCCACTTTAGCTTGCTAATTCTCTGAGCTATGTCGATAGCTTTGGTTCTCCATCGGATGTACTCGTATTTGTTACGAATCCTATCCTTCAGAAAAACTCCGAGCATAGCTCTTTCCATAACTCGCTGAGCGACTTTGAACTGGTGGACCAGCCCTACCGTGAGTGTCCACGTCTCAGCTCCGTTGCTCATAACGTGTAGGACGCACTGGTTGAAAACTTCGTTTTCAAGCATTGCGGTATGGATGACGAGAACACTCGACGTAGTTTCCCGAACGCTGCCCAACCTAGCTAAATCCTCCTCTTAGCCTCCTTCTCGAAATTGTTTTTACCTAACTGCAGATTCTGCCCGAGGTAAGTGTACTCGGAAACAATTTCGAGAAGGTGGCCATGTACGACGACCGGTCCCGGATCAATGTGGCCATTGATCATGACTTTGGTTTTATCCAAATTCATGCCAAGACCGACGCATCGCGAAGCTGTGGCTAGGCCATCTAGCATCCGGTTCAGCTCCTCTAGCGACTCCGCCATTAAGACTATGTCATCGACGAATCGCAGGTGCGAGATGTAATCGCCGTTTTATGTTAATGCCCTTACTTTTCCAGTCCAGCGTCTTAAAAATATCTTCCAACGCTCTCGTGAACAGTTTCGGGGATATGACGTCCCCCTGTCTCACTCCTCTGACAAGTACCAATGGGCACGTTCTAAGTAATATGTTGTTATAAAAATAACATAAAATTAAACTACCCATTAGCCAATTATATGGCTAGATTGTATTTTTACTCTAGTGTACTTAACATCAATTTCAAATGGGTATATGAGACAATAAAAAAATCACAACCACACCCCCGGGTTCCCGGGGAACACAGAAGGGGTGACCAGGGTAAGTACCCAACTGAGTTTCGTAAGAAAAACAAAATGTACGTCTCCGAGCGTGAACATACGAGTAATATTCGTAGGCCTGTGACAATAGTTTTATTCCATTTCATCCGATCTCACCGCTTGTAAGGACTGTATAAATATATTTATAAGAGCTGGCGCGATCCTCTTTTGTTTTTCGTAAACTGGAGGCCTGGATTTGTGACGTCAGCGTGGATAATCTATATATATAAAAGAAAGTCGTGTTAGTTACACTATTTATAACTCAAGAACGGCTGAACGGATCTCGGTGAAATTTGGCAGCGAGGTAGATGGTATCCCGGGGCCGGACATAGGCTACCTTTTATTTTGGAAAAAAGCGTGCGAAGCCGCGGGCTTCAGCTAGTTGTTTATTAAACAAGTCAATCACGCCAGCTTTCAAAAATTTATCTTATATCTCGAGTACGAAAACTTGATGCGAAAAGTGGCATTATTTTATATAACACGCTGTAACGCATTTTAATGAATACCTACTGAAAATATTGCAGAGTCAATCCAATTTCAGTGAATCATTTGTTTACGAAAACCTCAAACGAAGGAAAATCCTGGAAATACCAATAACTCGTATATTCACGACTGTTATTTCAGTGTTAATAGTTATACTAGGTGTGCCCCGCGGCTTTGCCCGTGTGGAAATTGATTGCACACCCCTAGGGATAGTTCTGTAAAAATAAGAATACGTGTATCATTAATAATGATAATGGATAATAATTGGATAATGATTCATTATTAACTTAATAGTTTATTACGAATCACAAATTTTATAATTTGATTTATCCCATTTTCAGGAAAATTTGGAAAATCCTGAAATACGTGTTCAATAGTTTTGTATTCCTAGTATTTATGTGTAAGTTTCAAGCTAATTTGGCCACTAGTTACAAAAATAAGCTCAATAACTTCAACACTCATTTAACCCTTTTTAAAGTTTTTTTTTTAATTTCGTGAAATATGTATTTTAATTTATTATTATTTTTATATATACAGAAAATTTAAGGTCAATAGCATTATGCATTAAAAAGTTACAGACATTTCGGTACGGAGCCAAATTACGAATCACAAACTTTGATAACCGATTTACCCCATTTTCAAGATAAAATTGAAAAATCCTGAAACACGTTTTCAATACTTTTGTAAGTATTCTCTGTAAGTTTCAAGCTAATTAGGCCACTGGTTAAAGAGTTACAAACACCAAATAAAAAACTTTCACCCCCATAAGGGTGGAATTTCCAAAAATCCCTTCTTAGCAGGAGGTGTGTAGTAACAGTTACCTGTTTTATAATTTCAGCTTTCTAGCTTTAGCGGTTTGGGCTGGGCGTTGTCCCCAGAAAATCGCTTGTTCTTTTATATACACAGATTTTTTTTAGATTTTGATTTGTACCGATTGATTGCCGTCATTAAATATATTATTACACCAGTAATTTTTAGGTTTTTATTGTCTTCAAAAAAAGGAAGAGTTTCTTTGTTCGAATGTTATTTTTTTTATGTATTTTCGTCAACTTCTCCGTCAATTTTGGACCGATTTTGATAATGCTTTCTCTATTGTATAGAAAACGATCTAAATGAGAGAGATTAGTATTTGTCCCGCAAAACTTAAAAAACTGTGTTTTGAAGTCAGTTTTAAGTTTTTCAAAACAATCAAATGATGTAACCCTTTATTCACCAAAATAATCTAGGATTCTTTAACTGAGTAAGAAAAACCGTACGAACGAAGTGTATAAAAGGCAATAGCTAGTATTTTTTGATGGCCCAGATTCATGCTAACAAGTTTAGAGAAGAATGTTCGACTCCACGTCAATAAGTCGAGTTTCCTACAGTGTCACTAAAATCCTAACTAACCCTAACAATGATTTTATAAGAAAGTATTGCTGTTTGTTTGTCTTCTAATAATTTTATGTGTTAGAAACACCAGACAATTGGTCTAAATTAGGATTATCTTGATGAAATTTGGAAAGGAAATAGGTTGTATCCCAGGAAGGAAGCTTCTTTATAGCTTGGAATGCATGTGCGAAACCAGGGCAGATGCTAGGAGAATGGGGTTATTCCCAACGTCTCGCGTGAGACTTTCTTGTTCCCGACGTCTCACTGTACCATGATTCTCTAACGAATTCACTTTTAAAGGATTTTCTTTGTTATAGATTCAAGAGTAGGTTTGCGCAATATTGGTTCAAAATCGGCATCTCAAATAGGATAACTTGTCAGAAGTAACCCGTGACCTCAGCCGATTGTCAAAATTAAACATTCCGATACCAGAGTTAGGAATGTAAGGGGCAGAAAGTTATCTTTGGACCAGCTTTTTGCTACGCCGCGCCGTAGCTTGCTACGAATTTGCTACACTACCGTAGCAACTTCGTAGCAAAATCCTACTCGTATATGCAATGAGTAAACGCTTCTACAACAAAACTTCAAATGAATAGACCATATGTTTTATGTCGACTCTTTACATTAAAAACAAAACAACAAAAAAACATCCATTTTGCCATTTTGCGCGCTACTTCTGTGACGTCACTGTGCACAGGTGTTTTTGATTCATTATTAATCTAGCAACAGGTTCATTAGTGAAATAACAGCTAAAAACAATAGAATGGAAATGGTCAAATAAAATTTAATGGATATTGGATTGTCTCTATGTGCAAAAATACTACGCTACTACACCTGACAAAGTTAATTTTCACTTGCCGCAAGATGTAAAATAATATTATATTATATCGTCTAAATTATGCGTGCAATACTTGAACCAGCATTTGCTTCAACTTGAAAAATAACAAGAAACAAACTAATAGTTTCATTACAACACCGAAGTGACGAAAATCTAATATTAGACTTTATTTCCATGTTTATGTCTTTATCCGGAAAATGTATAAAACCGAGGACAGATAGATAGATAGATAAAGGTTTTTTCAACACACTTGCTCATAAAGTGGCTCTAATATCACCGCAATTAGGTACATAATGACACCTGTTATCTAACTGTGACTTTTTCATTGCTATAACTCACTAGTGAGTTATAGATTTTTTTTTTAATTTTATTGGTTGAGGTGCTTTGTTTTTAAACAAGTTTTTATTCAAAAAAAGATCGTGTTCAATAGAACAAATAAATTAATGTTCCTATTGCTTGCTCATTTCAAGCAACTTCTTATTTAAATAGATAATTTTAAATCGTACGTGTTTAATAAATAAAACTTTCACTGATATAACTTTTGTTTTCTCTGTAATAAAAGAAAACTAAATTCCCCATTATGTACGTGGCAGAATAGGCGCAAACCCTATGCGCGGAAAAAAAAAAAAAACCTCATCCCTTTAGTCTGTGGCTGATCGCAATGCACGCGCATAGGAAAACTGATTAATTTTGCGAAACATTTTTCACAACTCGTTTTCACTGTTTAAATTATAGTTATTTATTAATTAAAATGTCTACAAGTACTAGTTACGAAGAAAATGATTAAAGTTGTACACCGCCCGACATAAGATGTGAAGCCCTTAACGTTATGGAAAGTTTACTACCTGAAAACTCCAAGGAAAAATATCTATTATCTACTAAATAAAATGAGTTTTTATTGTTATTTTATTCACAATGTGTTGAAAAACGTCGTATGATACACGTGTGTATTGATGATTACCGCCCTCGGTATTATTTACGACTTCAGACACACACATACTTATCAGACTACAGCAATTAAACTGGATGGCAGTAAAAAGAAACAATAATAAAAATACAGTTGAATAAGTAATAAAACAACAAATAACATAATTAAAATAATATTATTAAGTAATATTAATATTATTCACTTCATTTATTTTAAATCTCGTTATAAAATACATTTTTTTACTATAGAAAATAAATATTAAAAAACTATTCTACAGTAAAAAATATATCAATAATATATAAATATGTATATCAAAATATAAAAAATATATATTATTATTATTATTAATATTAATTTTAGGATCCAAAGTATTCACTCAGAAGCTTGGCAGGAGTCACCTGACGAAGCTAAACTACTACGCACAGCGCGGCGTATCACGCTGCGGTGTGCGTCACGGCGTTGACAATGGATTTATTTGCGCCGCATACCGCTGCGGCAAAATCAAACGACTGCTTCTCCGCAGACAGTTTACGTTGCGTCGCGCATCGTCGTGCCGCTACGTTGTACCGCATACCGCAGCGTGGTGCGTTGCGAACAAGAGACCAAAGCTTTAGGTACACGTATTAATATAACATGTTTGATACATGAGTAAGCATTAGTAATGAGGTAGTGCATACAAGCTTTGCCAGATTTTCCGGCAATTTTCACAATGAACAGTACATGTTCTCATGTAGCCAGCCAACTATAACCTTTAAGCTGTATAAGTTTCTACCATGCGTACCTTATTGGCTTGCTGGTAGTTAACGCCACCGGTTTCACTCACCGATGACTACCTAATTAAGTAATCATAATTAAACGCGAAAGTTTGGATGTTATGTTTGTACGCTTTCAAGCCAAAATGGGCTAAAATATTACCTAATAGTATTTCATACACCTAGAAGAAAATCCGGGCTAAATCTAGTCAAAAAAACACTTGCTTGCATAATGCCAGAGCTTTGTTCACTTCAAAGTCATGCTCAAACTAATTTATGCCCGCGGCTTCGCGCGCATTGTTTCTATGGAAACGTTTAAAGGTTATTTATATTCCATGGGAACAGATTTATGGTATAAAAAGTAAAGTATTTAAAATTAAAGTAAAAATGCATTTATTTTGTTAACCAATACATAAAGCACATACAAAAGATAAAGGTAAAGATTAATTTAATATGGTAACAAAAATGGCCAACACTCAGCATATGCTATGGCAGGACGTATCCTGCAATAGTACTGGTCTTTCGTGGAGGCCAGTAGCCTGGTGTATGTTTTATTCAAGGTCTAGAATTACCTGTATGCAAAATTTCAGCCTGATCTGTTCAGTAGTTTTGGCGTGAAGAGGTAACAAACATCCATCCGTACATCCAAACTTTTGCATTTATAATATAAGTGTGATGTGATGTGATGTGATGTGACGTGATGTGATGTGATGTGATGTGAAACTTTGGGTGTATGTGACTACTTCACGCCAATGTAGGTTGAGCATAGCAGTTGTGAAATATCATGTTAGACCATTTAAAAGTATTATTCCTGAGCTTTATAATAACGACTTAAACAGTATTAACTGGAGCCCTTTTAAGGGAATATCAGATGTCAATAAATTAGTTTATACCTTTTCTATGTTATTGCACACTTTGTTTGATCTGCATGCACCACTTAAAACCACTACTTTTAAAGAGCCCCCCCACTCCTGGATCACAGACACTGTAAAAACAATAATACGCATACGCGATAGTTATCATAGCAAGTATCGTAGACAGCCAACTACTGTACATCAAACCAGCTATAAATTCATGAAGAAACTCGTTATAGAAGCTATTGAAAGTGAGAAAAAGGCTTACTTCACTGAAAACATAAACAATAATATAAAGGACTCCAGGAAATTATGGAAAAGCCTAAAGAAAAGTCCTTAAGACTAACAAATCCAATTCAGAATTACCCCTGCATCTAAGTAATCCAGATATGATCAACTCACACTTCCTCAATGTCCCTGGTGAAGAACATGTAACTATCTCGCAGATGACTTACTTTGAATATAATACATTTAGCACATCAGTTTTTTCCCTGCAGGTAGCCAGTAAAGACACAGTATTGGGCATACTACGTAAGCTCAAGTCAAATGCTCTTGGTGTGGATGAAATATCGCTCGAGATGATTCTTATGACCTTGCCTGACTCACTAGAAACTATAACATCTATTATAAACTGTTCCATTGAGAGTGGTGCTTTTCCTGACTACTGGAAAACAGCAAAAGTTAGACCTATTCCTAAAAACAATAACCCTTCCACAAACCAGGATCTCAGACCAATAAGTTTGCTACCCTGTCTATCCAAAGTCATGGAAAAAATTGTCTCTTTACAACTCACCAAATACCTTGAGGAAAATAAAATGTTACCGCTTGCACAGTCGGGGTTCCGTAAGGGTCACAGTACGGCCACTGCTCTATTGGATGTGGTAGATGGATTGCTTGGTGCACAGGATCAGGGCATGGTTAGCATATTAATTCTTCTTGACTATTCACGCGCATTTGATTGTATAAATATCCCTCTTCTTTTGTCAAAGCTGTCTTACTATGGGTTTGACCCTCGTACCGCTAGATGGTTCCACAGCTACCTGAGTGGCAGGCAGCAGTTTGTTGAGCTGACTACAGCTGATGGTAGTGCTCTGAAATCCAGTCCTAGGCCTGTGCTACGAGGAGTGCCACAGGGTTCAGTACTTGGTCCAATTCTTTTCACACTGTATTGTGCCGACATAGTTAATTCGTTTACACACTGTAGTCATCATATATATGCTGATGATATTCAGCTGCACTTCTCTTTTAAACCCCAGGATATCTCAGCTGCAGTAAATAAAATAAATTTTGATCTAGCACAAATAACAAATTGGTCTAAGCTTAACGCTCTTGTCATAAATCCAAAGAAATCGAAGTTTATGTTGTTAGGTACAAGAAAAAAGATCCTGTCACACACTACAAAGGACACCCATAAAGATTGAAATTGAAAATGTTACTGTAGAGCAAGTAACACAAGCAAAAAATCTTGGAGTTCTTATGGACTCCAATCTACTCTTTGAAAGTCAAGTTGCAGAGTGTGTGAGGAATTGTTTCTACCGTTTAAAGCTTCTGTATAAAATTCGTCCATACCTCAATGAAGCAGTCCGAATACATTTATGTGAGTCCCTAGTGCTATCAAAGCTGAACTATTGCGATGTGGTCTATGGACCATGTCTTTTGAAAAGATCACAGAACTTGATACAGCGGGTCCAGAATGCATGTGCTCGCTATTGTTTCCACATCCCACCACGGACCCCCTTCTTAAACTCATCTAATATCTTAAAAATGTCAGCTCGAAGAAGGCTACATCTGGCAGTGCTTATTTTTGGGGTCATAAACAGACAGTGTCCTACATACCTCGCTGACAAGCTAGTTTGGGCAAGGGACAAGTCAAGATATCCTAGCAGAGCATGCTCTTGGGTTTTCTGCATGCCGAAGCACAGGACTATGGCTTTTAGAGGATCCTTCAAATATTCTGCTTCCAAATGTTGGAATGATCTCCCGCCTTCGGCAAGGGCTGCAAAATCATTATACACCTTTAGAAATCAACTCAAGAAACTCCTAATTACTGAACAGAAACTCCTACAGGTACAAAAGTGAGGTACCTACACTGTAGGTAGTTAATACGTCCTGTTGTATTTCCTTGGGTTCCATAATTTGTCACTCAATGTTTTAATCGTTCTCAAATAGTTACCTATAAAAATTGTTAAAAATTACTAGATTTCTTTTCGATTAATATTGGCGCGCTGAACGATGTCAGCATTTTTTGACATGTATGTTAGTACCTACTTTTTTCTCTTTGGTTGAAAGCCAACGGATTCTTCTTCTTCTTTTATTTTTGGCTCTGCATCATGTTCGCATTACGCTGCGCTCATGAGATTATTGTTTGCACACTTGTCAGAGTCGCGACGAAAACAAGTCAGTTGGTGTAGTGAGCATAAATCTGAGTGTAATTATAGCTTGTTTTTCCTAAGTGTATCTGTAATCTTTTTATTGTATTATATTCTGTTCAATGTTCCGTAAATCATGTTTTGTACCATCCTCGTTGTATTTATTTATATATCGTTAATATAATAATGTTAATTATTATTTAATTATTGGGCAAATGCTAATACTGCAAAATGCTGAGTTAGGGACACCTTTTTACCCTACCTTTTAATGTACTTTACTTTTGTTATGCTATTATGTTTTTTGGGTAAATAAAATGTATTTTATCTTTTATCTTTTATCTATGTTAGCTTTATGTTGAAAATCATCCTTGCGAAGACGAACGTAGAAACCAGTTGAACAAATTAATTAAATAAAGCCTGTCGAAACCATACATTTAAGTAAAATCTGTAGATATAGTACGTTCTCCTAGTACTTACTCAACAACTGGCCTGTGTTACAACTACACCTAAACACTCGCTCACAGTAAAATTTCCAATCTTGTGCAATAAGGATTAGCAACAAAGATGGAAAGACTTACCTAGACCGAAGTGCGACCGAGACAATACGCACGCGAAACACGAACGCGCGCCGGTCCGACTATGAATGAGGTGGGCGGACCTAATTGCACCTAATTTGAGCCTTCCACTTTCGAGAAACTAGTAAGTACCTCATCTCCCCTTTTTAGGGTACCGTACCCGAAGGTTGAAAACGGAAGGAACCCTATTACTAAGCCTCCGCTGTCCGTCCGTCCGTCCGTCCGTCTGTCACGTGACTTTATCTCATGAACCGTAAAAGGTAGACAGTTTAAATTTTCAGAGAATGTGTATTTCTCTTGCCGTTAAAACAAAAATACTAAAAATAAAATAAATAGGTATCAAAATTAAAGGGGGCTCCCATACAACAAACGCGATTTTTTTGGCTATTTTTGCTCTTAATTTGTAAAGGTTGTATCTCTTGAACTACAATAGTTAGACACATGAAACTTTCTATAATTAAGTAACACTTCAACTGTAATAATAAAAAATACTAAAAATAAAATATAGTAGACAATTTAAAGGGGTCTCCCAACAAGTGAAAATTTGATGTTCTTTGAAAAAGTTGCCTGATTTTTACGTCACAGACCCCTTCGTGTGCGAGTCGACTCGCACTTGGCGGTTTATTTACATAAATCGATGGTCGGAACTTACCTAATTACCTATTTAAGTATCTATCTAATAAATACAATCACATCCCAATTATGGGCAGTCTCTAACGCCCGAATACTCAAACGCAGCTTACATGTGAGCACGTCCAAGTCGCGATTTTTTGACAGTACTCAATGAAAATCTGTCAAAATTTGGTCACTTGAGACGTGCTTAAATCTGAGTTGCGTTTGAGTATTGGGGGGTCAATTTACAATAAACATGTTTCACTTTTAACATAATAATATTAAAAGCTTAAATACCAATTAACTTTTAATATCCTGCAATTAGTTATTAATAAGAAATAATGTAACGTCCTTGACCTAAGGACATCTTCAGGATAAGTGAGGTTAGACCCGTCACGAGGCTTCACAGAGAAAAGGGACGCGCTCTTAAAATATTATCGCTTCTGTAAGCCACCTGAGCAAGTAAAGAGGTCTTCTAAAATGCTAACATACGTAATTCTTAGTACGTTAATCACACTTCACATCACACTACTAACATAAATGCGTAAGTTTGGATAGGTGGATGTTTGTAAGTTCTTTGCGTCAAAACTACTGAACGAATTGGTCTGAAATTTTCTTTAAATGTAGGTTCAGTTGGTATATATTTTAGGCGGCATACCTTAAGGATCATATAAGTTTGAAGGTTACTACGATTTAAAATAGTAAAATTCTAAATTTCAGTGTTCGAATCCTTACTTTATTTTAACATAATTTTATTTTTTAACATCGATTTATTGTTCTTGTTAATCCTTATTTTATCTATTACGATTTACTTTTATATGTCGTATTAAATTAAAGGCGGCAATCTGTACTTGCGATGAATTTTAGCAATTCAATAAAAACGCTTTATTAAGTCTGTTTTGAAATATATATACGCTTCTACAACAAAACTCCTAGTGAGTTGCAAAAATTATCAGTAAATAAATTCAAACAAATTGTCAAAACCTTCTTGTGTAAAAAGGCCTACTATAAAATATCAGATTATCTAGAGAATAAAAAAGCTTGAGACGGGATTTGCCCCAACTCGAAAAATAACAACTAACAGGCTAAAGGTTTCTTCGTCGCTTCTTTACTTTAGTCTACAGACCGAAGCGACTGAAATCAAAAATATCTCTTTATTTCCGTGTCAGTGTTTAATTATTAAGAATTTGACCTTTTCTAAGTGTACATTTATTGTATTTATGGAAATAAAGAGTTTTTGACTTTGACTTTGATAATGATATTACAATCATTTTTAAAATAGTTAGATATTTGTTGTAATAAATAAATAATAACACAGGATGTGGTCAGAATTTAGATAATAATTTTGCAGATTGCCGCTTTTGATACAAAAAAATCTAAGAATAAAGAAGCGTATTTATCGCTTTTGCCGTTTCCGCGCAAACCTGGTAGTAACAGGTAGGACGGCAACATATTGTTGAAATTATTGATAAATATCTTTAGTTGCTCCACAAAAACAATTTTAAATCACTAAAAACACAGAGACACACTTGTTGGAAAACACGCGATTGCTCGGACGCCTGTGATTGGTTAACGGTGCCAGATGGCCGGATTTGATTTTAAACTACCAAAGATGCATTTGAAACTAATCCTTATTTTTGAAGTCGATTTTGAATGCCAAATTGCCGCATTTGATATAGGTTGAGAAAAATATGTAACGTTATTTTAAATTCCAAAAACGGCTATACCAAAAAGTATTTTCGTCAAATTTTACAGATTGACCCTTTGATTCTATACGACTCATATAATTTAATTATTAAGCTTGTTTAAAGCATTTGTTTTGAAAAGTCAAAAAATAATTATTATTCTATTTATTTACACTATAAATAAAATAATTTAAAAAAATAAAATATTTTGCACCTTAATAAACTAACATAAAATTTTATGAAACAGGTAAATAATTTTCGCAAGCAAATAATATTAACTTATCATTGATTTAAGTTTTCTTATCTTTTATACATTTAAAAAGATCGTAAGAGCCACGAATAGCTGCAAGACAATGTTTTTAGATTAAAGGTCACCACTTCGGACCCCTACCGTACACTTAAAATAAAACATAGCCTATTTGTTATCCCATAAATCAGTTCCTATGGGATAGAAATGACCTTCAAACGTTTTCGTAGAAACAACGCGTGCGAAGCCGCGAGCAGAATTATTATAAATATATTCTTTGGTGAAAGCGACCAAATTTTCTGAATCCTCCTTCCCTAAGTGGGGGAACTGGGATTTGCACTGACATCTCGCATGGGAGTGTATTCTGCATTGTCCCCCTGCCTATACGAGCTTTTGCCGGATAAAAACAGCCTATTATTTTATTGGCATTATGTTCTGCGCGTAATTTTGTTCAGTAGTTTGGAGATCTAAAGCTAATCAAATATATACGTGTTATTCTTAATTAGTGATAAGGTTTTTTATGATTGGCACAATAAAGTACATAGTGTATGTGCCATCTGGCACTTATAATAACGCAAACTCTGCTTACTTTAGGACCAGCTGATGTTCATTTATATATCCAGCATAATTTTCCAATTCTGCTTCCACTTTTTAATTATTTCCGAGTACACCGCTCGCCCGTGTGAAAAACTAATGATTTTATTCGCAAATGAAAGAACAACTACAATAGGATCATTTCCAACGACAACTACAATAGGATCATTTTCAACGTCTCACGTGAGACGTTCCTATTCCCAACGACTCATGAAAAGTGTTCTCAATGTCTCACGTTGTAGCAATAATTATAAAAATTAAGGATGTAAAAATTAAATTGGACTTACTACAATTCCATTCTTAGCTCGCTGGCCACCGGAACGAGTGCCAGCGAAAGGTCCGTAGCTGTGAATGTTTGGAGCAAGCCTGCCCTGGAACAAGGGAACTGATGTTAGAAACAAATAAATAAATAATTAAACAAAAAATCTTAATGTGACGAAAATAAACCCTAAAAATTATAAGATTTATTTTCTTTTAAAAGATGTAGCGCATTGCAGCGCCCCTACAGGATACTGAAAAGAACTACTTTTCATAATATTTCAGCAATCCATTAGTTTCATACGAACTCTAATAAAGTTTGCTAATGATTTTCAGTGATTTTTTGTATTTTATAAGTACAATTTTGACAAATCCCGCTGACTTGTCAAAGCCATTTAACGAAAACTTTTTAAGTTTTGGTATTAAGCAAACTCATAGGTAACTCAGCCTCTCAGGCCAATGTGTATTGACCATGAGGTCCCACCTGCTGGGATGACCCAGCAGGTGCTTTCCGCTTACAATGGACAAGCGTTTTGATGTACAAACTGATGCCATTCATTTGATACCCCACTCGGTGAGGTAGCCCCCCCTTTTTGACCATTTTTCAAAAAGTGTTCTACTTACAGACTTCTCTATATTTTTCCTGTAAAATATAGATCCATATCTACAAACGCTACATACATTTCAGATGGATCGCTCTGTAAACTTCGGAGATAGGGTGGAATCAGATTTTTA
The DNA here is from genome assembly GCA_963662085.1 of Eupithecia inturbata. Classification (NCBI taxonomy): domain Eukaryota; kingdom Metazoa; phylum Arthropoda; class Insecta; order Lepidoptera; family Geometridae; genus Eupithecia; species Eupithecia inturbata. The sequence continues at coordinate 12,541,190 of OY759190.1, forward strand.
TCAAAAGTTTCAAAATGTATGGAACCTACAGAAATATCAAAAACTTTTGAAATGTACAAACTGATATCTTTCATTTGAAACCCATTTTGATCGTGTGGGTCTCCTCTAAAATTTCAACATCACAATTTGTACTGAAAAATTTCATTTTCATTTGTAATTTTTTTTTTATTTATACAGGCGCACGAAATGTATTATTGTTTTAAATTTTAAGCTAATAGCTACTGTAGTTACTGAGATATTAATGACGGAAAAAAGGAAAGAAAAAGCGAGACCATAAGGGTTTCGAAACCAATCTCGAAACCTAAAACAGCGTTTATTATTTACAGGTACTTATTTTTTTAAAATATATTAAATTCGACTCCACTAATCTCTTGTTCCGCATTCACAGAACTAGTTACGGCTCTGCGCAAACTGTCTGCATCAAAGAAGTCGTAGAGTCGAGTGTCATTTTTGTGATGTTCTAGGTAGGAGGCGGCGGAAACCTGATCGAAGTTTCATTTAGTCAAAGAAAACTAACGCTTGGACGGAGAATAGTAGGTACATCGACTGCATGCCACATTTTACAGAAAGGTGGTAAAATGGCCGCTTTCCAGTACAGAGGACAGGTACTAGTCGTGGTTTTATAAGCTGTATAAGCATCGCTGTAATGTTACGTTCTTACTTAACTAAACGAAACGCATTGACAAAGGTTCCTTTACAATTTTCCTACCTGCAAGTAAATTATGAAATTCTGGCCGTGACATTGCAGCAAATGAGTAAGTACACTAGCCAAACTAGAGGTAGATGCGAAATGTTTATTAACCAACCACTACAAAAACAAGATCCGTCAAGTGCGAGTGTGATTCGCGCGCCGAGGGTTTCAAACGGTTGTAAAGTATAACTATATGTACTTGTTAGAAACTTTGCTATTTGATAAATACCAACAAATTAAAGGTACCTACATTTCAGATGGATCCGGAGTACAAAGGGTAATAGTAAAATTTTCGAGCTTTTTCAAAATATTTCAAAAAGTATATAACCTACAGGAATTTCAAACCCTATTTTGAGATGTACAAACCGATACCTTATATTTGATACTCCACTCAGTGAGGTAACCGCCCCCCCTTTGGAAAATTATCCCCCCCCCCCCTTTTTTGACCATTTTTCAAAGAGTGGTCTATTTACAGACATCTCTATATTTTTCCTGTTAAATATAGAACCATATTTACATAAAATTCAGTTGTTTGGCGTCGAGCTCCGAATATAAATGAATAAATAAAGGATCTCAAATCGACAGGTGATGTTAATTGCGTAAGTATAAAAAGAAGAGTCAACAGAGTGAATTTTAGGTTAAGTATGGGCGGTTTGTCTGCAAACATTGTACAACAAATTAGGAATTAAGATACTTATTTCTAATTTATTCCGTACAAAAAGATGTGATGGACGGACAGCTAGACATAACGAAACAATAGGCTCCGTTTTTGCTGTCAGGATAAATCCCAGTAATTGTTTCGCTACGCAAAGCAGACTCCTTCAACAAAATAAGTTTCGCATTTTCCGAAAATTACGAAAATATGTATTACCTATGTAACAAGAAACCCAAATAAGTGGAGTATTTCTTCTTCAAGTTTGATTTAGGTTTATTCTACGAACCAATTAAAAGACTTATCGTTGACGTAATACGTCACAATGTTAGATCGCCTATAGGCCTATTTATACCATTTCAGGTACTTTTAGAAGTAATCAAACTTGAAAAAGAAAATACACAATAAACTTCCATTGCCTGTTTCATAAATTCTTCGAGAGATATAGAGATATGGGTAGCGATCATAGTAGGCCCCCTAGGTATTATGTCACAATGTCTCTTTGCAGTCATGCGTTAAAACTATAAACATGCTAGTTTCAACCGGATTTGCACGCGTGGAAACGATTAAAGGTTATTTCATTCCCATGGGAACTGATTTGCTTTACTGCGAGCCTAGCGCGGACGCGACGGCGGGCGTGAAGCTTCAAACATATGAAACCGCCGCGCCGCGCCGTTTGCGTTCGTACTAAAGTGACTAAAGCGGGCGTATAGCGCGACGTTTATTTCGCGCACACTATCTCTTGTGTTCAACACCTCCCAGGATTTAACTGTCGAGTAAAAATAACAAATCCTCGTCCATGGTTTGCCACATCTATGCAATACGTCTAAACACTACAACAGCCCGCTTGTCACGGCCACCGCACGCGCCCGCCTTAGCCACGTCACCGCGCATTCACTGTGAACGCACACAGAGCTACATCTACGCAAATCTCCAAATCCGTTCGGTAGTTGTGGCGTGAAGTGGTAACAAACATCCAAAGAAACTTTCGCGTTTATAGGTACACATAGTGTGACGTGATGTGATGTGTTTACCTAACACATCACATGTTAGATTTATCTATGAGCATAAAAACGTTGTCGGCTAAAAGCTTTCTATTGACATCTGCAGGAAACCTTTTTCCTTCGTTGTAAGAACATGAATTAATTTCCCGAGATTTCCTACCAACAAAAAATCGAAATGCCTTTGCCTACTAGCGAGTGAGTCTTGAAAAAATTAATCATTGTAATTGGTCCAGTGAATGTGAAGTGTGAGTAGGTAACAAACGGGCAGACAAAGAGTTTATTTAAAAAGAGTTATTATTTCGCTAATGGGATAACAATCTTACTAATCCTACTTCCTTCTAATATGATTAAGGCAAACGTTTGTGAAATGTGAATTTTATTTTATTACCGGGGGAATTTATTTAGCATCGCAATGTAGGCGATACATTGGGTGATATTCAAAAAAACTTAAATAAATATTTATTGTTTATTATTAGCTGCATTTTCCTTGCCGCTACAGACTAGCATTTATTTAATTCATTGATCATGAGCAAAACCGTGGGCATAAGCTAGTTATGGATAAACTATAACTTATATTTTACTTTATTACGTATTCAATGTTTTTGTACCAACTGCCAGCGCTTTTTTATGATACGTGTAATCGTTCGATATTTTTTTATTACGTCTATAAAGAAAAGGTTTTATTCAGCACATAGAAATGTACAATAACAGAATAAAACAATTACAAGTAGTATATACACTAATATCTATTTCTTAAAAATCTAAGCCGTCACCAGAAGGCAGAGTGCCCAGAATGCTGGCAGCATTGCCACGTTGAATGGCAATGCTAATTCGTTGACCGAAATAAAAGCCAGCATTCCGATCACCTGTAGGCTTTAAAAGAATTTTGATAATAATACTAATGTGCTAATAGGTCTATCAATAAGTGGTCAAAGCTATAGAAGAGAACCCAAAAACGAACGAAGCCCTAAAATTGTAGGCCATAATAATGTTAAATTTAACTTAATCAACTTTCCTTTCGTTAAATTTAAGTAGGTACGTACATAATTTACATGGTTGTTTTTTCAATGAACTGTAACCGAATATTGACTTATTTTCTTAAAGCAGGTATTCTTACCGACATAGGGTTATAATAATTCAACGGTATCAATTTACTCGCCCTTTCAAACACAGTTATAGTTTTCCAGTTTTCTTTGGATAAATCTTCAGACCTTCACAGTTGTACAACTGTAAAGAGAACTAAAAAAACTAAAAACTAAAACTAACTAACTACTAAAACTAAACTTAACTTACGCCTTCTGACTTATTGACGAGCAGTACCTTGCGGAGAGTAAGATCCAATCAATTGATAAATAAGTTGACAAAGCAGCTAGCTTCTTGGGGACGCTTCCGACTGGTATTGATATGGATCTGTTGAGCTACCTGTAGATTGTTTGCAACGGTCTGCAGTTGCTTTATTGTTACGATTGTAAATACTACTTCTAATTTGTTTTTATTAATTGATTGTAATTTTCTTTGTTAATAAAGCCCAGTACACTTAACCAAGATCCGTCAAGTGCGAATGTGACTCGCGCGCCGAGGGTTTCGAACGGTTGTCAAGTATACCAATATGTACTATAGGTAGGTACTGGTTAGAGACTTTGCTGTTTGATGAATACCAAAAAATTAAAGGTTCAGATGTATCGGTTTGCAAACTTCGGAGTACAGAGGGTAATAGTAAAAGTATGCAACCTACAAGAATTTGAAAAACTGTTTTGAGATGTACAAACTGATGCCTTATATTTTATCAAATACCCCCCTCAGTGAGAAAGCCGGGGGACTTTTGAAATAACAACCCCCCCCCCCTTATTGACCATTTTTTAAAAAGTGGTCTAATTATAGACTTCTCTATATTTTTCCTGTAAAATATAGATCCCTATCTAGAAACGCTACATAGGTACATTTCAGATGGATCGCTCTGCAAACTTCGGAGATGGGGGGAAAGGGTATTTTTTCAAAAAAATTTTAAAAGTTTGAAACCTACAGAAATTTCAAAAACTGTTCTGAAATGTACAAATTGATACGTTTCATTTGATACCCTACTTGACATACTAGGTCTCTTTTAAAATTTCGACATCACAATTTCTACTGAAAATGTATATTTTCACTTTTTTGTTTGAATCTGTACAGGTTCACTCAATGTATTATTATTTTAAATATCACATTATTTGCTGCTGTAGAAGCTGAGATATTAAAAACGAAAAAAGGACAGAAAAAGCGATGACATAAGGGTTTCGAAACCGATCTCCGATCTTCTAAACCCTAAAAAAAAGTTAAGTATAAATTGATATTTAATTTCTAGCAACCCATTGACGTTGACAAAAGATTTTATCATTAACCAGCTGACCCACCAGACGTTGTCCTGCCTTAACTATAAATACTGAATTCGAATTAATGGTATCATGGTCGTTAAGTTTTCTTAAATTTTCTAATTATCCGCGCAACTTTCTTAATGTTTTATTTCATTAAAACCTTCTCCTGACAATAACAACCAATTTGAATTATCGAAATCGGTCTTTTTTATATTATATATCCATACTAATATTATAAATTCGAAAGTAACTCTATCTGTCTGTTACCTTTTTAAGCCTAAACAGCTGAACGGATCTTAATGAAATTTGGCAGGGAGGTAAATAATATCCCGGGGACGGACACAGGGTACTTGAAAAGCGTGCGAAGCCACGGGCAGCAGCTAGCTTTCTATAATTCAGATGTATTCGTGATTGTATTCTCCGCAGCGCATTTGGTTCATTTTCTTTTTAGGGTTCCGTACCCGAAAGGTGAAAACGGAACCCTATTAATTAAGACTTCGCTATCCGTCCGTCCATCAAAGTCCATAAATACAATAAATGTACTTAGAAAAGGTCAAATTCTTAATAATTAAACACTGACACGGAAATAAAGTGATATTTTTGATTTCAGTCGCTTCGGTATGTAGACTAAAGTAAAGAAGCGACGAAGAAACCTTTAGCCTGTTAGTTAGTTTTTATTTTTCGAGTTGGAGCAAATCCCATCCCAAACTTTTTTATCCTCTAGATAATCTGATATTTTATAGTAGGCCTTTTTACACAAGAAGGTTTTGACAATTTGTTTGAATTTATTTACCTACTGATAATTTATGCAACTCACTAGGAGTTGTGTTGTAGAAGCGTATATACTCGTATTACCCTTTAAAAGGTACATTAATCTTGTCTAGCCTAGTTATGGGCACAGCGAGTTTATGTTTATTTCTTGTATTAAAATTATGAATTATGGATTATGTTATGAATTACGGTTCCCTAAAAATAGCGATTTACGCTATTTTTAGGGAACCGATTGGTATTTCTATGAGTGTACAATAGGTTTTCATAAATATATTGACATGGTACTGTCATTATGTTTATTTCTTTGAATTTATCACGCAGGGATTCTCTATCATCCATCGGTCCGTCCAACCGTATGTCCGTCCGTCCATCCGTCCGTCTCTCACAGGCTTCTCATGAACCGTAATAGGTAGACAGTTGTAATTTTCAGAGATTGTGTATTTCACAATTTTTTGCTGTTATTAGCAAATAATAACAATAAAATAAATATCCAACTAAAAGGGGGCTTCCATTCAAGAAACTTCCGTGTTCTTTTTTGGCTATTTTTGCTCTTCGTTTGTCAAGGCTGTGCTGTGTGGTGCCGGCTTAGAATATGCATCACCCTAACTCTTTCCGCGGGTGTCGTAAGAGGCGACTAAGGGATATCAGCAGCACCAGCGCAGCAGCGCCCCCTGCAGAACAATTCTGCCATCGACCTGCGATCCCCAACCCGCATGCCCCGCGTGGGGATTATGGGCATTACCCCTCGTGAGATAAAAGCCAGGTGCTTATCAAAGGGGGAGGCCTGGGTCCAGCAGTGGACTAATATAGGTTGTAAAGGTGGAGGTTGTCAAGGCTGTATCTCTTGAACCACAATAGGTAGACACATGAAACTTTCTATAAATAAGTAACACATCAATTGTAATAATAACAAATACCAAGAAAATAATAAACTTGATAATTTAAAGGGGTCTCCGAACAAGTGAAAATTTGATGTTCTTTGAAAAATGCCTGATTTTTAGGGTTCGGAACCCTTCGTGTGCGAGTTGACTCGCACTCGGCTTTTATTTTATATAAATAATCAAAATGCAGGCAATGAGCGGCGAATATAGTATGAGTATTGATCTCACGAATACATCTGCATTGACCAGCTGCTTCTTAAAATAGGGGATTAAATAATGATTGTGTCAAACTTGGCGTTTTGTATCTCTGTCGGTAAATGTTCAATACATTTACCTAGAGAGAGACAAAACTCTTATAAAATAATAAGCCATACAATTATTGTTCATATTTCTTGTTCTATCATCCCAGCTGTTTACTTTCTCTTGATTTTATGTAAATTAATTAACCACTCAAGGTTCATAAAGTGTGTAGGCGGCCAATTTTAGCAAATAGAAATATTATAACATAAAAAAGTGTTTTCTTTAAACCCTAGCAAACAAGTATCTACATATATTGTAGTATAATATTTTGACAAAAATCTATATAAAATAAAATGTTATATATACCTATATGTATATATAAATATCCCTACGCGCACTTACACAATACCGTTGCTAAGCATAATAATATAAAGCTTTTAAAAAGGAAGTTTATATTTCAAGCTTGATTCATTAGACTAGTTTTTTTAGGGTACCGTACCCAAATAGGCTCCGCGGTCGTATCTCATTGTCCTTTATTCATTCTAATATTATAAATTAGAAAGGATCTCTGTCTGTCTGTTATCTTTGCACGCCTAAACGCCTGAGCGGATCTTAATGAAATTTGACATGGAGTACCATAAACGTGCTATATAGATTAAGAATCGGTTCACACGGTGCTCAGTCACTATTTTGACATAAAATAAACTTCATCTTCACATGCATTATACGAAAAAGTTGAACGAAAGCGGTTGTCAAACTAGGGCTAGATCTCAGTACCCACGGGATCCCCGTGGTCAAAACCCGAATTACATAAAATTCTAAAAAAAAAATATATAATTAATCCCATGTAAAAAAACGATAGAAAAAAAAACGATAAAAAACATAAACGTACACAGTTCGCACATAATTTGGTCGAGATTACAGGAACCCTGCTGTATATTGCAATGAATTATATTTTGATTCGTAGTTTATTACTACTTATTTACTAATTATATACTAATTATATTACTAATTATTTTGTTCCTTAAACCAGTTTCTCATAAGGTGTGTAGTTTTCTGGTAAGCAAAATCTTATTTTGGCGCTTACGCCGTTTTAAACACGTATGCACTGTCCCGCTCCTATGAACGCGAAATCCTATGCTTAGTATCCTTTTTACAAAATGGCGCGCAGATGGCCCTCATAAGTAAAGAATTTTATAAAAGCATAGCCCATAATGAAAATAAATTAACTCCGCGAGCTCTGCAATATGAACTTTATCCTCGTAAATTAAGAGCATAAAAAATCTTGTCAGTGACAATGTAAGCTATCCTCATGACATCGTAAATAAGACCAGATAATTACAACTAACCGACTAATGTACATAAATATAATAATAATAATAATAGTGATCATAATTACTATAATTAGGTACAATCTTCAGACGACAGTATAATACATAGATTAACGAATCTGTCTCTCGGAGATGTAATTGGAACGTATTGATGCCCGTAGTGATTTGGAGTGGATTATTTCGGAGCGTGGACTTCATCAGGATTCTTTCGAGCTTCAGGTCAGTATTCTGAGAGCCGCGGTCTGACGTTAAAGTCCCCCATCACAACGTAGTGAGCCTTAGTGGTGAGAGCAAGGCTTTAGATAGGTCATCCATCGTACATATCATCCACTTCTAGAGTGTGCCGAGGGTGCGTAGACCTGTGGAGTGAGTCAGTTTGACGTTAGTAACGAGACGTTACTAACCAAATTGTATAGAAAAAGGAGATGTCACGATCACATCTCCTTTTTCTATACAATTTGGTATAGCTCCTCTATCGTGCGGACATGGAACTACGCAAATCCCATACTAAAAGGAGACGTCACAATCACGTCTCGTTATTAACGCCGAATAGACCCAGCCCTCTGATCGATCTTCACGCTATATCATTATGAAAGAAAGAAAGAAGGAAAATACATTTATTTTGACCCACGTTAAATAACACGACACATTCGAATAATATACAGACACAAAAACACAAGATTATAATATAAAAAAATTATACAGTATACAAAATTACAAATACAATTATACAGTGTGTTACATAAAGGGCCAAAAAGGTCCCTGTCTCAGCGATACAAGCCGAAGCTAGTAGCGGCGCTGATTTTCGGACAGGTCCTGGTGTGGTAGCACAAAGCTGGATTACAAACATGTACATAAATATAAAAACGTAAAGATAGCGAAAGATCAAGTACCTGGTCCACCAGGTCTACCCTGGTCGACACACTGGAGATTTCTTCAACGTTGTTACTGAGGGCCTTATTGAAGAGGTAACCTACGCCACCCTGGGATGTTTTACCCCCTCGCGAAAATCATACTTTACATGTCTTCACACTAATATTATAAATGCGAATGTTTGGAACGATGTTGGATAAATGGAACTAACTGAACAGATTGAGATGCAATTTTACAAAGATGTAGCTGCCTGGAATCTTAAGCTTTTTATCCCATAAATAATGAATTATCGTTAAATGGTAGGACAGTTTTCGTGGGACAGTTTGCATGGGATAGAAATAAACTTTAAACGTTTCCATAGGAACAACGCGTGCGAAGTCGCGGGCAGAAACTAGAGAAAATATAGCCCGAGTTTGAAATATTTTATGTTTTCGCAGAGTTCGCTTTTTGGCGAAGTTAGGAACTCCTACATATTTAACGGTTTGTTGGTTGAGCTCTAATGAAAATTTGAACCATTGAGCTGTTTCTAACTGCATATTAGCGCCAAAATAACCATGAAATTATAATGAAATTGCATTTTGACAGTATTGGTATCTGAAAACAATTTTAATTGGAAAATGATGTCGCATCAGCGCGTCTAACTGGGTATTTGATACAATTAAATATTCCAATATTGCCATTACGTACATTTGCTGCATCTGTTACGTTCATTATAAAACCCAATTAACCGAGCGAGTTGTTCATTGAAATAAATAAAACCGGCCAAGTGCGAGTCGACTCGTACACGGAGAGTGCCGTACCATCTTACACAACTATTTCGCAAAAAACCATAGTCTGTGGCAAAACGAACCCTCAAAATTGATTATTTTAAACTCGAAATTAAGCAAAAAGTCAACATGACGTAGTCACTCAAAAAAACCATGTAAAAAACAAACGCTATATAAACAATTTTTTTATTGACTTTATGTACGGCGAGGAAAGCAAGGTTAGTAGTTGTATCAATTTGAATAGTGCAAACATAACTAACCAGTTACGTCTGCACCATTAATGGGGCAAATCAATGGTACAAACGTTACCGCGGGCATATAAGTAGTACTGACCGCGCCCGAAGACGTTGCTTAACTTCGGTGATCGGTACTCAACTTGGTACGGTAGACCCCTTAATTATTAATTTTATTTTATTTTTATTATTTGTTATTATAACAGCAATAGTTATACACACCCTGTCAACAGTCTCTCTATTACGTTGAAAGGTTTTATTCGTTCAAGATAAACAGCCGTGACAAGAGTAGAAAGAGAGCGTGGAACGCTGGCGGTACGAGGAAACATGCTGATCTGCAGGTTCGCTCATTGTTCAGTAGATGTTAAAGTCTCTTTATTTAAACCCTACTGTCAATCGTTTTACACCAGCGGCCGGTAGGGTATTTACACCAAGGCGTCCATCAGTGCCCTACGCGTCCTATATACCTAATAATTTGTTTAGAGCAATGGTGGGGCTGCCCAGATACTGTAGTGCGTCGGGCATGTTTGCTGACGCACATGTAAAGGACTTTTACGCTGTGATTCGCAATAAAATAACATCTATAAAACGCAGGATGCTGGGCAGCACCAACAGTCTGATAGGGGTTCTGGCTGACAGACATTGCAGTAAACTGCAAAGGCACTGGATGCCAAGCCTTGTGGTAAACAAATTTATTATAAAAATAATTATGTTATGAGTAATTCTACTCTAATCTATAAATATTTGTGTTGTCTTAATCAATAAATGAATTTAATTTAATTTACAGCAAAAATAGGCAAAAAATCATGATTTTTGTTGTTGTAGCAGCAAGAAAAATATACTTTCTGTGAAAATTTTAATACTGTTCATGAGATACTGCAGCCCGCTGACGACGGACGGACGGACGGACAGCGGAGGCTTAGTAATAGGGTACCGTTTTCACTCTTCGGCTTGGTACGGAACCCTAAAAAGACAATCGCGATGTTTTTTGTTTCTGGAGGAAACTTTCCACAGGAAAGTATCCATTTGAGGTGTTTTGCGTTTTCTTTTGTTTGTGGTACCTACTCAAAACCAGGAAATGTATTAGCCATTTTATTTCAAACTTTATTTATGCTTTTACTTTCTCGTAGGTATTTAGTATTTTCGTATAGTGGTTATTTAGTATAGCATATTATTTTCCGGAAAGTAACTACCAAACTTACTCATATTAAATACAAAATACCTATAATTCGCGCAAATCTTTATGGATTCTCGGAAGTACGCGCGAGTGGCTGCGCAGTACCTAGCTTACTTTGGAGTTGAGGGACGCAGAAGGCGCGCACTCTACCATGCGCAGTTTCGCATTCGAGGCTATGTTCACAGAATTCATAAAGATTTGCATGACCTATACCAGTAGACCAAGTGCTTGTTGTCTAGGGTAGAATAGAAAAAAATACGTCACATCATCATCGAATGCGTAAAATATTTGACATTATTTCCTTCAACTTCAATAATTTACGCAATGTATGAAAATGCGATGGCCTTTTTAGGGTTCCGTATCCGAAGCGTGAAAACGGAACCCTATTACTAAGCCTCCGCTGTCCGTCCGTCCGTCTGTCACAGGGCTCTATCTCATGAACCGTAAGAGGTATACAGTTGAAATTTTCAGATAATTTGTGTGTTGCCGCTATAACAACAAATAATATACCCGAGACAACAATCACTGTGCTTGGCCTACTGTCAGTAAAAGTAAAAATCTAGTTTGAAATAAGACGGACTTTCACGGTTGTCTGGTAGAGATCGCTCTTGAGCGATAAGACCGCCAATTTTCATATTTTTTGTAATTTTTTTTTATTAGTAGAGATTTATGTAAATTATTATTAATTAGAATGAAAAGTACCAATTATGTAAATGACTAATAATTAAAATTAATATTGCAGCCCAACAGGGGGTATGTACTAACTTTAGCTATAATTAGATCTCAAGCTACCAACCTATGTACCTCTACATATCTACTATATAAAAATAAGTCGGGTTTTCCTTCCTGACGCTATAACTCCAGAACGCACGAACCGATTTCCACGGTTTTGCATTCGTTGGAAAGGTCTCGGGCTCCGTGAGGTTTATATCAAAGAAAATTCAGGAAAAATTTAAAAAGAAAAGCGGGATAATCTTTTTTCACATACAGCGTCATCTCTGATACATAACATGTACTACAAACGACTGCTGGCGATTTGGTGACATACAAATCCGTTGATGTTACATAAAACGAAGCCATCTGGTGGCGAAACGGAGTTCGCCGGGTTTGCTAGTTAAATATAAATCAAAGAAATGAAACGATTTTTGTTAATTGATTCGTAAAATGTGTTCTAAAGAATTTACTATCTAGCTCTATCTAAGATTCACTAAAAAAATTACCTATAGGTATTTTAAAAAAAATCGTCAGTGCTTTCGTATTTATTCTATATTTTATACTCGTTTCGAATGTCTATATAAACTATGCTCTGCTTTAGTAACTACCTACGAAGTAAAATTACTTTAGTTAAATTTTGAGCGTGCATTAATTGAGAAGTATCTAATTATGTGCAGATATATTAGGTCCTTACATATGAAATTGGCGTTTTTCGTACTGGCCACTTTAATCACAAATTTCTCCTCTTTGGTAAGGAATTCCAAATTCAAATTTGTACAGCTATAGACTCATGTATTTGTGCTTCGATGATCGTCATTCATTTGTTTTGTTTTCTTCTGTTTTTTTCTGTTTGCGTCACTCATTTTACAAAATGGAAAACTTAAAATATCGCATTATTTACGAGTACGAGTTCCGCCGTGGCACTAGTGCTGCGGAAACAACTCGAAGGGTGAATGATGTGTATGGCGGTCGTGTTGCAAAAGAAAACACAGTTCGTTTTTGGTTCCAACGTTTTCGTTCTGGAAATTTTGACCTGCAGAACAAGCCCCGTGGACGGCCTGAGACTCAAGTTGATAATGAAGAGTTGAAGGCTATTGTGGAAGCGGATCCATCGCAAACCACGTCCGAGTTAGCTGCAGGCTGCGATGTTAGTGATAAAACTGTTTTAATTCACTTGAAGCAAATTGGGAAGATTAAAAAGCTTGAAAGGTGGGTACCTCACGAATTGACTGAAGCAAACCGGCAAACGCGCGTCGACTGCTGCGTTACATTACTAAACCGGCACAATAATGAAGGTATTTTAAACCGAATCATTACCTGTGATGAAAAATGGGTTCTTTACGATAATCGGAAGCGCTCAGCGCAATGGTTGGATCCTGCCCAGCCAGCCAAATCCTGCCCCAAGCGAAAATTAACCCCAAAAAAGTTACTTGTAAGCGTTTGGTGGACTAGTGCCGGTATTGTTCATTACAGTTTTCTCAAATCTGGCCAGACTATTACGGCTGATGTCTATTGTCAGCAATTGCAAACCATTATGGAAAAGCTAGCGGCTAAACAACCTAGGCTGGTCAATCGCTCCACGCCACTGCTGCTTCACGACAACGCTAGACCACACACTGCGCAACAGACGGCTACTAAATTAGAAGAGCTTCAATTGGAAAGTCTAAGACATCCTCCGTACTCCCCGGACCTTGCTCCAACAGATTACCATTTTTTTCGAAATTTGGATAACTTCTTGCAAGGGAAAAAATTCAACTCCGATGGGGCAGTCCAAATCGCCTTCAAAGATTTTATTGATTCCCGTCCGACTGGTTTTTTTAGTAAAGGGATCAATGAACTACCTATAAGATGGCAAAAGTGCATAGAAAATAATGGTTCATACTTTGATTAATTAAATATATTATATTAAAAAATATTCGACTTTTTGTTCCTCCCATACAAAACGCCAATTTCATATGTAAGGACCTAATATACATTAGGAACAAGAGGCAACAGTTCCTTTACGTGAGTTTATTCCAACTGTAGGCGCCTTCGCTACTGTAGTTACCCTCCACCATATTATTAATTAGTATGTAGGTAGTTGAGAATACACTACATTAATATTCGTAATATTCCAGTTTCCGCTTCGTAACTAACAAACCAAATGTGGCTGTGGCTAGCATGTTTCCAATCATACGGTTCCATGTCATGTGTGTCATTTCAGAAAACCGAGAGCATTGGACGTTATTCAGGCGCCGTCAGTGGTCATGATATTCTGTTCATGTTTTTGTCCTAACATCAATGGATAATTCAAAGAATTTAAATAATATCCCAAAAATTTACAACTTGCACCCGCAAGCTTCCATTTAATATCGGAACGCGCCACCAATTCCACAAGATCAAGTATCCCATTTAGTACGGGAATAACCAAACCAATTGTATATTTTTAATTAATATTATCTAAAAAAAGGTTCAAGAATTAGGTGGTTGAAGTTACAGTGACAATATTATACTTTATTTTCTCTTGCATGTACTATGTTTTCGTGAAAATGCTATCTTGCTATGATAGCATTTTCAGACGATCGATGTGGCGCGGCGGGCGAAGGTCAGCCTGCGACGCAGAAGGTTGCGGGTTCGATTCCCGCCTTGGGACAAATGTTTGTACGATCTGCAAATATTTGTTCCGGGTGTTCTGGGTATTTTTTATATATAATACAAAAATATCTATCTATGTTATGTATTGTATTAAGTTTATCAGTCATCTAGTACCCATAACACAAGCTCTGCTTACTTTGGGGCTAGATGATGCTGTGTGGATTGTCCAGCATTATTTATTTATTTATTTAAAATACATGAAATGGTAATACAAACATTTCTTAATCAGTTTGTATCTAAATTAGATAGTTATACTGCTTAAAAACACCAAAAAACGCAGTTTTAGTTTTTTGCACATTTTGCAAGCCCCAACAGTGCGGGCAACCCATATAGAGCCGTACTGTTAACGCCATTTCGCAAAATTTGGCCTCACTGTTGAGAGGTTAAACAGATTTTTTGCCAGATATTTATGTAAATTATTATACCGAGGGACGGGCATCGGCGCCCACTGCAGAACAACTCCACCACTGAACTGCGACCCCCCAACCCGCATGACCAGCGTGGGGATTATGGGCATTACCCTCTATGCTGGATGCGGCAAGCTGAAGACAGGGCGCTATGGCGCTCATAGGGGAGGCCTATGTCCAGCAGTGGACAGATATAGGCTGATGATAATTATGATGACCCTGTATGATGCGCTCATTACGGCGACTAATATAGGCTGATGATGATTATGATGATAAGTAGGAACACTATCTACTTACTACGTGAGCAAAACCGCAGGCAACGATTAGAAATGCATATTCAAAAGTGGGTTTATTACGGTACGCTTGAAAATTAAAGCTTCAATTTGAGCATAGCTTATTCCCATTTTCATTCTGGTAAAAGCTCTCTACGGTATCTACACTAAATCTACAGCTATTGCGAACGAATACGGGCGGATACTAGCCTCCTTGCATTAAGCACATCAATTCACTGTACTAACAGCATGGATAATTTGCGGAGGCGGTATAAGCCACCAGATTAGGGCTATTACTCACTGGGACGCCAGACAGCATGGTCAAATAAGCTGTTAATTTGTACATTGTCAGTATTATCCGGTTTTACGCATTGTTATGACACGCTGTTTTTGCTTATTGTTATAATGCTAGGATATAATGTCCAATTTATATGACGAAATAGTCCAAGACAGAATTCCAGGATCTTGACGTAAAATAACGGAAAAATCACCCCCTACTAAAACGCGCCTATTTTTAGGACCCGCAATGTTGTTGAAAAGCAGGATCGTATTTCTGTAATAAATCCGATCCTGGGTTCCGTCTACACTTTATTTTATTTTGCATTGCATTTTTTTATTTAAGTAATTGGATGGATTGAGGTTTCTCCACTGTTTGCGCAGATGGCTAGTCTCCGTTGAGACCGGCCGCCGCCGCGCCGCCGCCGAGGCCGAAATACGGCTAGGCGGATCGTCATTTCTTTCAGGATGTGAAAAATAATCGATTTAATATTAATCGATTATTTTATTCTAAAAATCGATCTTTAACAATCGATTATTTAAATAAAATATCGATTTTAAATTAATCGATTATATAAATAATTACACATTTGAATAGATATTTGTAAACAGCACCATCATGCGCTAGCTGGTTGTACATACTCTGTTCTATGAAGTAAAAGCTGTGTGTTGCTTCACCCATGGCTTTAAGTTGTTTTATCGGAAAAAATCAGAAGCTTAGAAATCAAATAATATGCCAAAAAATGGATGCGGGTTCAAGTCCCGTCGAGCTTGAAACATTTTTGGGTTATTTTTTGATTTCTTTTAAATTACCTCGAGTGTGAGGGCTTACGCACTTTAATAATAAAAACATTAGAAACTCACTTATATTACACATAAAAAATTACTTTTTACGAAGAAATTGTTCAACTTCATCTTCTTTCCTCGAAGAAGTTATCTTTGTATTTTTAGGGTTCCGTACCCGAAGGGGGAAACGGAAACCTATTACTAAGCCTCCGCTGTCCGTCCGTCTGTCACAGGGCTCTATCTCTGAGAATGTGTATTTTTCTTGCCGCTATGACAACAAATAAATAAAAATAAAATAAATATCCAAATTAAAGGGGGCCCCCCTTTAATTTGGATATTTATTTTATTTTCCATACAAAAAAACGTGATTTTTTGGGAATTTTTGCTCTTTGCTTGTCAAGGCTGTATCTCTTGAACCACAATAGATACATGAAACTTTCTGCAAATACGTTACTCTTCAACTGTAATAACAACAATTACTAAAAATATAATAAAGTTGAAAATTTAAGGGGTCTCCACAAGTGAAATTTGGATGTTTTTTGAAAAAGTTGCTTGATATTTACGGTACGGAACTCTTCGTGTGCGAGTCCACTTACACTTGGCAGTTAATTTTTTTGGCTACTATATGCAGTCGCAGATACATATGTCATCTGAATATGAGATTATGCAGTTCGTGTAAGGCTATGTGGGGGTAGGGTGCCTCCACGTTGTATCTATTCTATGCTATGCTTTTCTATTCTATTCTATAGAAAAGTATACAGATTTTTAAATCCCATAGAAAAAAATTACAATTTTTCCGAAAAATCTATTATTTTCTCCAAAAAAATCGATTTATAAGTAGCAAAGAAAAATCGAGTAAGTATAAATAATGGATTTTTATTACTCCTTTATTTCTTTTCGTGTTTAGTTAAAAAATTTACTCGTCTATACATACCTATGTTTATTATGTAAGCTTAAAGAAACAAACGATATTCTAATTCTCAGTAAACGCTCTTGCTTCTGTTAACCGAAAACAGGCAAATGAAAATATAACACATTTCTAGGTACTTTCGTACGTTGGGGCTTTTCTAACCACTTAAAGTAACCACATACTTGTCCATAGTGACGTCTCGTCGCGTCTAGCGTCTCAATGAATAATATAATATTTATTCCTACCTACCAGCCCACCAGGATTCTATTTTCATTAATTGGTTTATTGATTTGGTAATATGTAAAATTTGGGCGAAGCCTTAGCCCAAAGTGGCTACGGGAAAGATCAAAAAAAATTACTAACTGATTCTTCCGGCGCTTCAATCCTATAAATTATGAGTAAGTATATTTAGACATTTTTTTGCACAACGAATGATATAGGAAGGAACCTAATGGTCAGCCCACATGTAATCCGGACTGGAAGAGATCGCTTCTAAGCGATAAGGCCGCCCATTGTACTTATGTCTTACGTAATGTCTTTTGTATTGTATTTTTGTTGGTGTACAATAAAGTATTATGTATTGTATTGTATTGTATTGTATTGTGATCCGAGTCCTGACTGTCTGATAGCCTGATCAAAGTGTTCAAACATGCAAGTACAGGCTTGGCATGAATCGGCCAACATGTGGATCAAAATGAAAGTAAAATTTTTAATTCTGTACATAGGTAAGTTACAATAACATGGGTTAAGCATAAATATGCTTGTGTTAGACAACTCCGCTCTTCCTGGTCGTTAGCTTCGTTACAGAAATTACATACAAAATTGTAAAACTAAATTTTAATTAAAAAAAAAACTAAGTCTATCATAGTGCTTATAACCGCGTTCACTTTGGTAGTCCCAAGGACACCGGTCTCATAAGAGTCCGGGCAACAGGAGCTACCAAACAAAATCGAGTACATGTGTGTGCGTGTAGGTAGTGTGTGTCGTGTATGGTTGTGTTCCGTAGGTGGATGTGATGCTATATATGTATATTAGTTAGTAAGCCTACCAGTGAGTTGCGTTGTCTCGGAGCACTCCAAGTAGAAACTCGATGATATGCTGTCGTTCGTCTTGCAGTGATGATATCAGCTCCCCCATGCCCAGGATTGTCTCAGCCTGGGGAACAAATGTAAAAGGAATATCATACAATGAGTTTCGTCATAGCTAGCAGTAAGAAGTGGAGGACGTGGCGTAAGAATAGACACCTACAACTCAGCACGTGTATGGCGCAAGATGCGACTAACATAATCTAACTATCAGAGAAATTATTTTAATAAATATATATAAAGATCTTTTTTATTATGTTAAATTTATCTGTCTCTGTCTTAATTATTATGTTTTGTTTTATAAATAATGGATAGAATTGAAATGTAGGTTAATATTATTTTATTCGATTAATTTTTATAATGTTTGATGCATTTTTAATGATAATATACATTATATTAATACTATGGACCTAGCCTAAGCTAGCTAGCTAGCATTAAGATTCTGCATACATGTATAAGTAAGCAAAAATAAATAAATAAGACCAAGTACACTATTGCATTGGGCGCCCCTGTAAAAAACGTTGTTCTTTTTAGAAATAAATAAATAAAAATAAAAGGTGTATTTAACACCTCTACTGCGATTGCCAATGCTACCAAGCTTGGTGATTGTAGCTAACTCCTATTTATAATGGCATCGGCAGAAGTCTATGTTCAGCACTGGCAGTGTATATCTACATATATACTATATACCTATATGGGTTGATAATGCATTATGCAACAAGCGTGCGTGATTACTTTTTAACTTTAGTTTTAGTTTTAATTTTCAAGTGTTGGTCAGTTGGCTGTATGTGTGTTTTTTTTTACTTTTTTTTATGAATTTTCGGCGATTACGCCGGCAAATGTCGGCCGATTTAGTTGGTTCTTTCGTTATTGTATAGAAAATGATCCTGAAATGGTCCCGTAAAATTTTTATTCCCGAGGGATTCTTATTGGTCCCGCAAAACTAAAAAAACAGTGTAACTATAAGGGATTTGTAGTCGGTTTTTAATTGTTCTAAACAATAAAATTATTGAAGATATAGGTTATTCCCGCTCGTCTCCACGTTTCGTCCCCAGTGGGGACCAACGGGAATTTTACTTCCCATTGGTCCCGTTGGTCCATGGGGACCAGCAGTTTTTCAGTAGCGTTCGTCCCCATTAAAATAATATGAATTATGCTACAGAGCTACAGATATTATTGTACATTTTTAAATCCATACACAAGTCCCGTATAAATGAATTCATTTACGAGCATAAATCATTTCATATAAAAAGGAGGCCGTCACAAATCCTCGAGTAGATTATTTGTTTCAATATTTCTGATTACGCAGTAGGTACATTTATATTGTATTCATATTGAGTTTCCATAAATTAAATTAATCCGATTAAAAATAGGCCTTATTGTTTTTGTAGAGTAAATGATAAATTAATGTACGATTTTTTAGTTAGTTCACATAGTTCACATTTAAACCTTATAGATATTTTAGGTAACTAGCAATTATTACTTAAAACCTAGTACTTATCTTGCTGTGCCCAGCAATTATTTGAAACTGATATTTTTATGGCGCTACCCACACTAGCGCCGCCACCTATTTTGTCTTATTACTACGTTAACGCGTTCAATGCCCAGCCTCGACGGTGCATATCAAGGCCACGCCGCCGCCCCGCTACCCGAGGGTGGAGGTGGCCATCTTCGTCTCGGACCATAAAAGTGTTAAACAAAGGAATTTTCAAAAATCCATTGGGCATTTTGTGATACCTATCATAAGCTTTTTTTAATGTCCTTGTAATAGTTTTATTTTGTATAGTTTATGCGAAGTTGCTCTTTGGTGGTCACCACAGATATCAGAAACTAGGGTGGCCACCAAACTCTGTTTTCGTATCTCTATCTAAACTATACAAAGTAAAACCATTACAGAGGCATAAAAAAAAAGCTTGTGATAGGTATCACAAACTGCCCAATGAATTTATGAAAATTCCTTTGTTGAAACTAAATAATAAGATAAAATAGATAGTGGCGTTAGTGTAGGTCGGGGTAGCGACTCAATAACTCATTTACACTAATGTTAATTATTGTCTTTTAGGGTTCCGTACCCGAAGGGTCAAAACGGAACCCTATTAATAAGCCTCCGCTAGCCGTCCGTCCGTCCGTCCGTCAGTCTGTCACGTGGCTATATCTCATGAACCGTAAGAGGTAGACAGTTAAAATTTTCAGATAATGTGTATTTCTTTTGCCGCTGTAACAACACAAAATAAAAATAAATATCAAAATTAAAGAGGGCTCCGATACAACAAACGTGATTTTTTTGGCTTTTGTTGCTCCTAAGCTGTATCTCTTGAGCTACAATAGTTAGACACATGAAACTTTCTATTATTAAGTAACACTTTAACTGTAATAATAACAAGTACTAAAAATAAAACAAACTTGAAAATTAAAAGGGGTCTCCTAACAAGTGAAAATTTGATTTTCTTTGAAAAGTTGCCTGATTTTTACGGTACGGAAACCTTCGTGTGCGAGTCGACTTGCACTTGGCGGTTTATTCTAAGTCACATTACCTACGTATAATTGTCTTACATATAGGTGCAAATAGTTCTAGCGATAGGAAACCCCCTGTTAGACAGTTACACTACCTTGGAAAAAAAAAATAAGATCCAATTCGGGACAACATGTTTGTACCGATCTGTAGATATTTATTTGTTGCGGATGTTCTGGGTGTTTAAAAATATATATCTATGTAATGTATATAAATATATATCTACAGCGGGGCAATGCAGCCAGCGTCTTGGGGACGCTTCCGACTGGTATTGATATGGATCAGTTGAGCTACCTTTAGATTGTTTGCAACAGTCTGCAGTTAGCTTCATTGTTTCAATTGTAAATACTAGTTCTAATTTTTTTTCTATTGTTAAATTGTAATTTTCTTTGTCAATAAAGAAGTGTAATGTATTGTATTAAGTTCAGTAATCTAGTGCCCATAACACAAGCTCTGCTTAGCTTGGGGCTAGATGATGCTGTGTGGATGGTCCTGCATTATTAATTTCTTTTAAAGATTTATATAAATTAAGCGTCATGTTTCGTACTTTCGTAGAACATTAACGAGGATTGACTGGCCACCTATTTATTAATTGAACAAACAAAATGAAAAGCTTTTCACGCTTTTCTATTTCTAAAATGTTTTCATAAGCCTTAGTAGGTTTAAAGTTAAAACAAGTAAAAACAAAATTTGGAAATTTCTCCCAGAAAATTTAAGATATCGTGAAAATCTGACAGGGGTCTTTCTATGTATTAAATTAAGACTGTGTTTGGGACAACATGTGTCCGGCTAGATAGTTAAAAATAAATAATTAATGCCTTTAAAACCGCTTTCACGCCCCAACATAAACGCAATCCCCTATGGATAAAATCCGACAGAGCACTAGTAACGAGTCGGCAAACATCGACTGCGAATAGAATACTGAAGTGACCATATTTGTTGAAAAACCAATATCTGTCGGAGTAAGCGACGCGTCTCGACTTAGGAGAGAAACTATTTAAGAGGGCGCCATGCGCGCATTTTGTAAAAATAGCTGGCATAGGATTTAGCGTTCAAAGTGTTATACGTTTTTGGAACGACGACGTAAGAAAAAAAATCTAGTTTTTGCTTATTTACAAGAAAACTACATAACATAAGAAGAAACTGGTTCAAGGAACCAAATAATTTGTAATAACCTACGAATCAAAATATAAGTCATTTCAATAAACCGCAGGGTTCCTGAGATCTCGACGAAATGATGTACGAAACACTGCACTTTCATGATTTTTTTATGGTAATTTTTTTCCTAATCGTGTTTTCACATTCAAGTAAACAAAGAAAAAAAAAATTAATTGTATTGAATTTGCCTTTTTGACAATAGGATCCCGTGATTATGAAGATCTAGGCCTAGTTTGACAATGTTCACTAGTTAGCTCCTTAAAACCTGAAGGTTCTTGGACGCATACCTAAAAATAGTCAAATATTCATCAGTGCCTAAAATTGGTTTTAAACGCGAAATGACCACCAATCACGATACGTAGAAAATTATAACATCAATTAAAACGGCTAAGTGCTATATAATGAGTACATTGGACTTTGGACTCAAACAATGGGATTTGAAACAATCGATGGCGGATGGACTGACGGACATGAGGAAACTCTGAGGCGCCCCCCGCCAACCTACGCGCTTGCAGTGCGGCCGTGGCCTTTAGCCTTTTTTTTTTAAGGTTTTATCAAAAAAAACCCTGTTTATGTTAATGTTTTTCTCCAAAATAATATCGATATAGGTAGAACTCAGTGTGTTGTACAATACTGTGAACAAACTTTGTTAAAAATAGCAGTACATTTCTTTCTTCGCACAATTTAGACAAAAATGCCTTTATCTCAAAACTATCATTGTGTGGATTAGTTTCGGTTCGAGTATTAGCGTCCAATTGACGGAGAAATCTGCGAAAATACACAAAAAATACAAAAATACAGCCGAACATAGAATCTCATACTTTTTTTGAAGTCGGATATAAAGAAATCGCTTAGCGTATGAATACCCACCCATGTATAAATATGTCGCCGCCGGATCTTAGAATAAGCCCGTTTGTTGCAAAACGAACACTCGTTTCTTGGGAATACCTAACATATTTCATTCGACGAGATGGATAAGTGTGCTTTAGGCAATTAATTGAATTCAACCATCGACCAAGGTATCCGCCGCCTCCCCCGTAGATAACTAGATAGAACCATACAAAACTTATTTATTTTATTTTAATTATAAGTACCTAAAATTATAAACGCTTTTTTTTTATAGGAACAATCTGAAAATCATACCGTTTATTTAAATACTTTATTAATATTGCACACATTTAACAAAAGTATACAAAAGGTGGGCTTAATGCCTATGGCATTATCAACCTGCCAACCACGCATGGTAGAAATAAAACAAAAAGGCGTGCTTTAATTAAACTAAGCTAAATAATAAGTCTAAAAACCACAGCAATGTAATAATAAACTTGCACTATATAATAATACATAGTATACTATTTATATATAATAAATTCTTACAATGTTTTAATGAAGGAAGGTAGCAAACAAAAATAACAAATAGTTAAAAAGTTGGTTAAGTTACCTAACTAGAAGTCGGGTAAAGATTCCTTAAAAAATGCTCACGTGTCGGCTTCTTAAAACAAAAACCGTTACCTAGTACTTATCATATTTAATTTCATTTGGTTCCTTCTAGTTAATAATAAAATAATAAAAATCTTTTATTTCATGGTAAATATCCCGTTGTTGATGTTTTATTTGCCAATATTTTTGAAAAACATAATTATAGACTTTTTCAAAAATTATTAAAATCTTATTGATCTTAGAACTAACAGACGGCGTGGATTTATAACGGAGAGGAGCAATGTCGTCAATGGGATGTCATGACCAAAATAATTAGCACGGTCTATTCCACTTTAATTTGACAGCCGAACGTAAAAAAAACCCTTTTCACCACTCTCGCTCGAAAACGGTGACTTTGCTGCTCAAAAGCAGTGAGCAAAATCGGGTTTTGCTCACATGTGGAATAAAGGACATTCAACTTGTTGAAAAAAGTAATTTGAATTCAGAATGCTGTACTAAATTTCGATGGTGTAATAGGTTTTTCATCCCATCTATTCAAAAAGGACAACTTGGTTCGCCTACAATCTATTATTTCATCCCATCTTTTCGAAAAGAAGCAATGGGTCCCTCGATAAGTACGAACAAAGTGGGTCTTTCCAGCGCACTTAATAACAGTGACGAAATTACTTTTAAATTTGGAACACTATTTAATTAAAAAGTTTGATCGCAATTCGCTTTAATAATTCCTGGCCGGTAATAAAAAAGCTAACCGAATTTAAAAAAGAAATCACGGGGACTTTTTATTCCTTTTGTTATTACTTTTTATCAAAATATAACAGACAATTTTAACTAATATTTACACAAACTAAATAAGAGATGAGTTCTAGCAGTGAAAGTGAAATATTAACAACAGAAATAAATTAGTAATTTGGTTATGTACCTTAATATAAATACTTATCACTACAAAAAGCATCTCTTATTTATTTTTCTCGTATGATGAATTTTTCTCATAGTTTAGGATGAAAAGCAGAGTGCCAAAATTATTTAACTTGGAGCGAAGTACTTTGAATCCCTCGCTATGCTTAGGATTCTACTCTAAAATCCTTCGCTTCGCCCTGGATTCAAAAAATCGCTCTCGCCCTAAATACGTGATTTTGTCCCTTGTAACACAATCTACTTATTGATACTCTATGGTCGGCGCCGAAAAAAGAATAAACTACGCGAAGAAAACGCCTCATTGATATTTTAATTCTACACACTCACAAACCTCTCACAATAAATAAGGTTGTACGAAATTTCATTCGAAAATGGAACGAGCACTCGAACACCCAAAGTTCACTCAACTTTTCAATCCCGATTCGCAATATGCTGAGAGTCTGAGACCAACCTTTTGGTTTGGTACTTTTTGCTACAGGTAGTGTCATGGCGACGCTGAAATAAAAGTTAGCTGGCAAGCGCGACCTTTGACTTTGACGCACGTGTCTCTGATCTCTGCGGGGTCAAAGTCATTAAACCATTTATTCATTGAGATTGAGTAAGTAGTAATACTTGAGTTTTCGGTCTACACAATCTACTCTTTCGAAAACGTAAAAAACTCCTTTTCTAAACATCAAACAGAACGTCATTGCAACCTTACTAACCTCAAAGCATCCATACGGCTGAAGCGATTTTGTTAAATGAGGTATTAAAATACTCGTCTGGACTCGTATTACATTTTGTAGCCTTAATTTTTGGAAATATAATTGAAACTTGGGAACGAACCGGGCTTTCTATAGTTTTAAATTAGTTACTTGTTTAACAAGGAACTGCCACAACTCCATCTACGCATTTATTTTCTTTGACATAATGAAATAATGTAGTTTTTATACACACGTATCAGCTCGATAAATATCGAAGCTCCCTTTAGACCCGATATTTTTCGAGGCGATAGATTCGCATAGTCTATGAAATATTGGATTATTTCATTCAGTCAAAGAAAATAAATGCGTAGATGAAGCATGGGTAAATACAATAATAATGTTTACTCACCTCTGTGTTGAGATACAGGGCAGAATCCAGCGTCTGTGAGAGCTGAGCCATGATGGTGCAGTTCTGGATGATGAGAGCCGCATGTGGAACGAAGCAGAGGACCAGCATTTGGAACAGGAACATGCGTCTGCCCTTCCTGGTACAAAACAAATCAAGATCAATTAACTAGATTTGGCCGAGGATCTCAAGAGACGCAAATATGCAGGTCTCGACAGAGCCTACACATTTGCTCGCTTTGGGGTCGAGACACTAGGTCCGTGGGGGTACCAAGGCTCTCCGGGTTTTTAAAAAGTTATCTGAACGTCTGGTCGAAGCGACGCGTAACCCGAGAGCAATTACAATTCAATAATAAAAACCAATTAGAACTAGTAATTACAATTAAAACAATTAAGCTAACTGCAGACTGTTGCAAACAATCTACAGGTAGCTCAACTGATCCATATCAATACCAGTCGGAAGTGTCCGCAAGACGCTGGCTGCATTGCCCCGCTGTATGGCAATGCTGATGCGCTGCGCTAGGTATGGCGTTGTTGTTGTTTCAATTGTAAATACTAGTTCTAATTTGTTTCTATTATTTGATTGTAATTTTCTTTGTTACAATTTGTAATGCCAGTGAGAGTGTCCTGAGGGACATTCTCTTTTCTTTCGGCTTTCTATATCTAAATTTCATAGGACTCTGATTTTTATATATGCTATTCTAATAAGTCTGACATTGTGTAATTATTTGAATCATGGATTGACGAAATTGGTGTAGGTATTATTTTTATCTTATGTTATTTTAATTACTAGGTCTGACGAATATTTGGGTTTTTTTCATTGCAATTTTTTATGTCTTGATTATTATGTTAAGTAATGGATTGATATATAGGTAAATATTATTTTATTAAATTTTATTTTTTTAAGGTTGGATGAATTTTTAATGATTATGGCGCGACCGGTGTGGCGCGGTGGGCGTAGGTCCGCCTGTGACGCAGGAGGTTGGTTTCGATTCCCGCCTTGGGACAAATGTTTGTACGATCTGCAAATATTTGATCCGGGTGTTCTGGGTAATATAAAAAAAATATCTATCTATGTTATGTAAAATATTAAATATAACAGTCATCTAGTAGTACGATAACACAAGCTCTGCTTAGCTTGGGGCTAGATGATGATGTGTGGATTGTACATCATTATTTATTTGTTTATTACATAGGTCATACTAAAAGTTTCCGGAACTGGCCACTTACATAAACAATATTTAAAAAGTAATTACAACATTTGAAAATGGAACTCTTTGGCTGTAGAATGCAGTTTGTTTCATTTGACTGTCAATTGTTTTTACATTGTGGCGCCATTTTAAAAATAGCGTGTCTACATTAACATGGATTTAACTCGGGAAAATAATCGTAGTATGATTTTCTACGATTTAAAGTGTAATTTGACAGCTCAACAGAGCATCGCTCGGCTTCAATCTGCTTTTGGCGATGAAGCACCATGTAAGATGACTATTTATAGCTGGTTTGCAGAATTCAAGAGTGGTCGTGTCAATCTCACTGACGAATCTCGCGATGGTCGCCCGTCCACCGCTGTGAACAACAAAAACATCGATGCTGTGCGCCGTATGATTGAAACAGACAGGCATGTGACCTAAAATGAGATTGGCGCATCCTTAGACATAGGCATGGGTCAAATGCAATCAATCCTACACAATCATTTGGGTGTGAGAAAGCTGTGCTCACGGTGGATCCCACACAATTTGACCGAGGTTCAAAAAACGAACCGCGTCACTTGGTGCAGTGCCATACTTACCAGATTCAACGAAGGTGCGTCAAATTTGGTGTGGGACATAGTAACAGGTCACGAAACATGGATTTATTGCTACGATCCCAAAATAAAGCAGCAATCGAGCGTATGGGTCTTTCATAGGCAGTCGAAGAGTATGAATAACACGTTTCTGAGGTCACCACGGAGGAGTGGCACAAAAGTTTTCAAAATTGGTTTAATCGCATGAAAAAGTGCATTTACGCAAAGGGATATTTTGAGAAACAATAAATTCATTTTTGACCTATAATCGTATTTTTTTCTTATTCATTCCGGAAACTTTTAGTGCGCCCCACGTATATGCAATAGTGTACCTACACTATTACATTAGATGCCCCTGTAAAAATAGTTATACATTTTAGAAATTAATAAATAAATAACGTGCGAAAGTGGATTCCGTAGCGTACACTAATACCTAACACATCTAAAGGATCGGCAATCGCCCCTCGTTCTCGACGAGACGCCCACGATTCCAGAGCCACCCTGACACGCCGCTATACCGACGAACTACCAGATATCAGTCAAGACGAGATCGTGTTAGCTCTGAGGCTACTTATAAATGGAAAAGCCCCCAGTGGGGACGGAATTACATCAGAGCTTCTGCAAGCGGGAGGAGCCCCTGTAATACAAGAGCTACAGAACCTCTTTAACACCGTCTTTCACAGTGGGAGAACTCCTTAGGCGTGGAGCGGGAGTTTGGTGGTGCTCTTTTTTAAGAAGGGAGATAAAACCCTCCTTTAAAACTACAGACCCATCACACTCCTGAGCCACGTCTACAAGCTGTTCTCACAAGTGGTCACGAATAGTCTCGCCAGGAGACTTAACAAGTTCTAGCCACCGGAACAGTCTTCAGAAACGTTGTTTTTGGTGGCTATAGTTCAGCCACCCTTTGTCGTCTCTTTTAAGCCTTGGTAGCCTGGAAGAAATCGCTGTAAGCGATAAGGCCGCCAATTCTGTTACCTTTTACTATTTAAAACTAGAATATTTCTGTAAAATAAAGATAGCAAGCCGTTTTATATAAAAACATAAAATTTTACTGTGTGTGGTTTATGGTGTCATGTTATCCTCCTCGGAACCTGGACTATTAGAAAGATAAATAGATAATACTTTATTAAGAGAACTAATATGTAAAACATACCGTTTTACATATACGTTCTCTACTATAATATTCTAGTTTTAAATAGTTCTGTATTCATAGAAATTGACTTCAAATGTAACAGAGGGGTCGCTAACAATAAACGCCACTGTACATAAACGTAAAATAAATTGAGAAGCAATCAAATTAAAACTATAAGATTTTATGTCAGTAGTAATACTACGTGTAGAGAAGCATTATAGGTGGTGCAGTGCAGACAGTTTTTTTTTTATAATTATATTTTAATATTTATTTATTCTTAGTTTTCTTGCTTTACTTTGTAAGTGAATCTGCTAATAGAAATCTGTGAGTAAGTACATCCTATCACATCAACCCGATAACCATCTCAAATTCAATTTCCAAGTTCAAATCTCTTTATTGTTATTTACATCGTTTAGAACCTTAAAACTTAATCGCAGCCGATTTTTGCCGATAATGATTATTCCGCCTTCACAGTCAATAAAGCTTTAATAAAAGTTAACCTCTAAGGAAAAAATTGTCAGAGGTTACCATTCTGATGTTAAATGAAGTAAATAAAATCTGGGAGGAAAAGATCTCGAGTTCTCTTTGATGGTGAAGAATTTGATTAGGTAAATTGTATCTAATCTCATGGTAGGTGCTAGTGTTTACAAATGAAAAAATTAAGCTAACTGCAAACTGTTCTAAACAATCTACCAAAATGGTTATAAGTACGTTTTTTTAAGAATAAGATTTTAAAAACCTTTGTAGTATTAAAGACACAGTTTTAATCTAATCAAATTTTTCTTTTTTTATTACCCGAGACGGTATATGCGTTTAGGGTGTGATGTTGTTTGTTTATATGTGTGAGGGTGTGTATGTGTGTGTGTGCATTTGCACATGTTCCCAATTATCTACAAAACAGCTCGACCGATTTAGATACGGTTTTCTGTATTGGGTTCGAAATTTATTGATAATATAGTTCTTAACTGTGTGGCATGGTGGGCACTCGCCAGGGGGCGCTGTTGTGTGTGTATATTGCGAAAACAATGTTCCTATTTATCTCCAGAACGGTGTGATCGATTTAGACACAGTTTTCTGTAGAAGGTATGGGGCCCATTAGCGATGGTTCTTAGCTAAGTTGTATGGTGTTTACTCACAAGGGGGCGCTGCAATCAACGTTTTAATGAAAACCAATGTTCCCATTTATGCCCGGAACGGTTTGATCGATTTAAACACAATTTTCTGTAAAAGTATGAGGTTCATTGCCGATGGTAAGTTGTGTAGTGTTTACTTACCAAAATTTAGACACAATTTTCTGTAAAAAATAATTTTCTGTAAGTTCATATGCCGATGGTTCTTAGCTAATTTTTATGGTGTTTACTCGCCAGGGGGCGCTGTAAGTCACGTTTTTTTTAGATACCGTGTGTTTACTGTGATAGTGTCGGCGGCGGTGATAGTGCGACGGATTTTTTAGTCTTTGTAATAATAGGTACCTACCTATTAGTAATAGGTAGGTACCTATTAAGGTAAGTGTTAAGGTATTTTTTATAATAGCGGATTTTGTCGTCTTTGTATCTATTTTTTTCGTCTATAAGACAAAAATGTCCGCTATAACAAATTTCTTTCACCTGAAAGAAATTTGTTAGCTGTATTTAATTAGTTATCATTGCTGTTTTATTCATTTCACTTAGTTTATTTCTTTTTCGATTACGTCGTGGGTTTTACAAAATTTTTTTTTTGTTTTTTTTTGACGTGAATTTGATGAACGTCTAATCGGTCTGGCAAACGGTCTCATGTTAGGTATAAAATTAAATTAAGAAAAAACGTATGTACCTATTTTGGAAATATTTTATCTCAAAGGTTAATTATGTAAGTTACGGAAATAGCGCATACATAAATCGTCGTATCAGGAATTCGACGAGACCACTATAATCGTGTAGTAAATAATCTGGAATTTGAAGATATTGAAAAACATCAAATTATCTTGTAAATTTCATTAAGTGAAATATCCAAGATTATAAAAGATCCGTGCGTTCTTAATAATAGCTTCCTATCTACAAACCTTAAGAAAATTTTATAGGTCTGAAGCTTTGTATTTCATAATCAAAGGCAGTGTTTTTCCTTTCCTATTAAAAGCAAATCCCATGAGCGCTTCCCTGACTTTGTAAACAGCCCAAATAATCACAAGTAGGTATTTATTTGTTAGGAGGATCTCTAGGGCCCTAACTCTGATAACCAATCTCTTTACTATGACAATGGTATCGTTGCAGAATCGTCACGTAGAAACCTTAAGCCGGGTACTGACCGCCGTTAACAGCCGTAATGTAATCTGTTGTGGTGTCACATAGCGAGTCTTCGGGCAATCAGAGTGCTTAGTATGGGTTGTGCGCATTATCTTACAAATACTTCCATCGGTTTCGAGTCCGTCCTATTCAGCACCCCTACCAGATCGAGAGGAACTGCTTTTCGTAGTCATGAGAACGATCCAATCGTTTCTTACGAACATAAACTTAATAACGTTGCAATGAAGAGTACACATATCTTACTTATGTGTACTCTTCATTACAACGTTATTACAATTTATCTTACTGCACAGATGTAATTGGAACAAGCTCATAAAATCGCGGCTCAAAAGAGGCAAACGTTTCTTGGAGGTCTCGAACACTGAACAATGTATAATGTCACATAAGAGAATGATTAATAAACATTTTGTATTTGTATTTTGTAAGTCTTCTTCTTCTAAGACGTCAAAGGTTTTCGAAACGAAGAAAAAAGAACTTGGGCTCGCAACAAGCAACGTGACAGATTTTTTTAGCACACGGCATATCGTTTCATGCTCGCTGCGAATGATACATTACACCCCGTTACACTGGTCAGTGCCCGGCTTTAGATAAAAGAAAGTCTACCACGAAGAGATCTATAGGACGGTTTTTACCTTACCACTTTTGACGTGCGTCCCTCCATCTGTTTCTTTCATCTATGGGAGAATGCCTAAATGTGTCATTCTGTGACGATACCATTGTCATTGAGTAGTGATAAATATAGCAGAATAGGGTTCCATGGACCAATTTGTTTTATTTAAGTTAGATAATGTATAGTAGGTGTAGAAGGGTAGATATTACAATAATCTCTTTTGTTTTGTGGCTCAATATTAGTTTTAAGTTAAGTTAACATAAATCATTATTAAAGAAAATAACAAAAAATAATAAAAACTAACTGGAGCAAGTATCTACAATTGAAACAGTTGAGCTAACTGCACACTGTTGCAAAAATTCTAGAGATAGCTCATCTGATCCATAACAATACCCATCGGAAGCGTCCGTAGAGTCATTTGGGGTAACCGTGCGCACTGTGCGCAGTGGGTAAGTGTGCAAACTGCTTATAGGTATCTCCAAAACAACTGAGTGCGAAACACCGATTGGTGTTGGTTCTGGTCAATCAGATTCTCTGCCCCGGTATGACAATATAGTCCCGAAAAAGCCTTACGCCTCACCACGTGTAGTTTTTTAAAATTAATTTTGTAGCTGAATACTAAACTTTTTTGTGATATGGAAAACACGTACCTGCCTCTTAAGGAATGTCATGCGACAGCTGTGATTCCAGAAAACTTTTTCTTATAATTAATAGACCTTCGGTTGACTCTGATGGAAAATGTCGCGAAGGTCTAGAAGACTACTCAATCTTGTATTCAAGGTAGAGTGGTTCCAGGTTGTTATTTTCAAGAAAAACAGCAGCAGGCAATGCGTTCCAAACCTTAGCATTGCGAATCCTGAAGGTAGAGGGATGCCGCTTAGTGCGAGTAGGTAAGAATATTCGCTAGGTAAGGTTGGAACTGCGCTGTACGTCATCTTGTACATCTACTCCAGAGATCAGGCAAAGTGCGTGCGAAGCCGCGGGCAGAAACTCGTACAAAAAAACATTGACATTAACACGATGTGCAACGGAACCTTTAACGCTAGGCTGACTCACACTTTGCCGAATTATTGCAATACTGTACGCATTTACATCGTGTCAATTGTACAATCAAGGTTGATTTTTATCGCTTTGTTATTTCGGACCTCGAAAACCAACAGCTGTAGGTGCAGTCGCCGTCTAAAAGAGTTGAACAGATGTAGACTCCAAAATCCCGTGTACACACCAAACCACAGAAATTGCTAAACTACACCACCCCTTAGCCCGCTCGACTCCAGATGACGCTGAATCTGCGATGTTTAGGAATGCCAATTTCACCTCTTCACCTCAATACGATATGACGAATGGTCAAGTAAAGCCTTGGTCTCATAATCGCTACGCAATACACTACGTACTGCGTACCTGACCCTTCCGCTGATGCAGACTTCGACATAACAAAAGACCACTCTAGACGTTTTTCATATGATTATGTGTCCGGCACCGCATAGCGCATAATACAGATGCAGCGTACTGCGTAGTGATCAAGAGACCATGATTCAGGAGTGCGCTCGATTGCATCCAGACGATGTTGAGTTCTAATCTGATTGAATACTAGACTTTTTGCTTTTTACGTCGTAATTGTTCAGCGCCTTCTGCAGTCGAGCTGGTTTAGCGGCGTTAGGTATGCTTTAAGTCTTTATCTGACTGCACCCACCGCTTCTGAAGGGCTTAGCGGCTTTAGTAAAAGTTTGGTTAAGTGGTTTCAGTAGTTTTGTGTGTACATAGGGTTGTGGAAACTTCATCTGTCCAGCACTTTTAGGCTGCGATTGTACATATCAGAAAATCCACGCTTTACCAGTCTCGTGTCACAGCGCCGTGATATGAATACGCAATGAAATATCATTCGTAATGAAGGGATAAAAGGACTTTTTGCTTGATAGGATACTAAGGAATGTGGATATCGGGAGATTTATAAAGAAATTAAGGAGAGGAAGAAGAAGGATATGAAGGGCTTTGAGCAGTGATGAAGAAATGAATTAAGAAGAATGTCGAGTCGCGTTCTGCAATCAGTGCTGCAGTGGTTCTAGAATGGATCTAATCGTTATGTAAACGATTCCCCACATGTGCGGATATATCCAAGTAACTTGTTGTCCCCGTGGAAAATTATTTCCACGTAGACTACCAGTTGTCTAGCTGGGCGGATTGGGTGGAACAGACCATCTACGGTTTTATATAAGCGATATAAAGAGGTATATTGAATATAGGTAGGCAATAAATAAAAGTAATAATAGTTAATTTGATTGTTTTTAACCCCAGCTCATGTAACTTGGAGAACATCTGTTGTGCAGTATGAGGTCGCGCGTTGTCGTGCATGAGCAGTGGAGACGAGCGATGGGCCATAGCTGGTTGGAGACGTGCGAGCTTCTCCATCATTGTCTTCAGTTCTTCACAGTACACATCTGCATTAACGCTCATCGGTGTGATTCATTAAAGCTTCTTACCAAACGGGTAAGAAGCTGTGATGTGATGAATCACACCGGCTGAACCAGGATCCAACCAACTTGCTGAGCGCTTGCAATTGTCAAACAGAATCCATTTTTCGTCGCAGGTAATAATGCGTTTCAAAATTCCTTCGTTTGTGCGCCTGTTGAGCAAGGCACGTCTTGACGCGTACTTCGCGTTGGCGATCATTGAGTACGTGATTATTACGTGTATTATTTTTTTATCTTGGCAATTTGACACAAATGGGGCTGGGGTTCACTCAATGGACCTCAACATTAGTATATCAATAACGCTAAGAACACACAGCTCCATATTCCAATGTGAATGCGCAGCAATAACCCGGGCAGCAACAGCCGTGCTGAAGAGAGAAATGAGCGACCAATGTGTACGCATTCTCTTTGACAGCGCTGCCATACTCGGGGCTCAGGAAGGAAACAGCTGTAATTCTAAGCTTGTGTACGAATGTCATTATTAGAGAGGATATCCACTAAGAACAGGGTTATCCTTCAATGGATCAAGGGACATAGCGGATCGCTAGGTAATGACCTGCGTATCCTGTTGGGAACACTAACAGGACACTGCCCACTGAACAAACACTTATTCATCATCGGAGGGACGAACAGCCCTCTCTGCAGAGGGTGCCTCAACTGCCCACGTAGTCCTGGAATGCGAGGGAGTAACAGCACAACGAACAGAAATCCTCAACTTGCCGAGGTCACTCCTCGAAGCCTGTGAAGACTCCAGGAAGATTCTGCGCTTCTGGACGGAGTTAGGCTGGCTATGCTAGCAAACAAAATTACGCATAATGGACCAAATTGTCCGAATGCGGAAAAAGGTGTGCTCTCACCATAACAAATGGACCAATATTGTTTTGATGCTAACGTCGAAAGCTGCTGCTAATTAAGCCGTAGTAGATAGTTCTGAGTAAGAACTATCTACTACGGCTTAATTAGCAGCGAACAGCTTCCACAATCGCCTTTAATTCGTCATTGCTGCTAGAAAAAAGCTCATATAAACTTGACAAAACAGGCCAGGAGAATGAAATTAGTTTCGGATTCAATACACGTATGTACCTGTAGAAATTGGGGATAATATACTTATACCGATTCCGGATGTAGACAGATCAAAAGCAGATCTCCGTAATATTATTGGGGTGGCTCTTCAAAAAGATGAACAACAGGTTTGCAAATACTTGGAGACAAATATGGAATACATAATAAATTGCATTTTATGTACGTATTATTAAATATATTTCATTGCAATTATTGTTAAATACCTAATCACTTTTTAAGAAAGTGTTCTTGGTCCGGTCAGAATTCGGCGTGTCCGAAGAAAAATTCTTGATACCGGAAGAAGAAATTAATTTATCTATAAGAACTACTGCCAAGACATCAGCTTTAGGAGCAGGCCAAGGATTTTTTCGAAGTGTATGTAGAAGTCATGTAGTTTATCAAAAATGTGCTTTTGTAAGAAAAAAGACAATCTATGTAACTCAAATTGCCATGATAATTTGCCTTGCAACAACAAGTAATATATTACTGACAAATGGAATACTTGTTTTTTTGTTATTTATTAAGATATTTCAAATGCTTTTGTTAACGTGTAAGACTTTAATTAAATAAAGTTGCCAATATGGCTGTTTGATCTTCTTAAGGAAAAATGTTCTTTTAGTTTATGATATATGACTAAGTAGTATTATGAATGTTATGGAAATGTTACAATTCACAAAAAAATATCAATATGTATTGTTATATAGAATATAATTTTATTATATTTCTTTTTGGATCAAGGGTTCATTGCTATTAATTAAATCAATTAACTGAAACAAAATTTTCAACACTAGTTTTGTCTAACGTTCAAAGTTAAAGCTAGTTTTGCCTAAAACTCAACCATGTAAATATATCAGTAAAATCCAGATGTTGCTAGGAAATTCTAGTCATTGCAAAGGCATTTAGTAATAACTGGTTTTAAGTAGTGAAAACGAGTTCTCACTAAAAACAGGTATTTACTGTAAATTATACATTGTTTTTTTTTTATTATGCGAGACAAATACTTACCCCTCTAGAATAAAATTCGTATGGAGCTATCTCAGGATTATACTCTATACAATACAAAAAGGATCATCAATATCGTACCACATTTATTGACGGTGTAATCGATGAACATAATTTTTTTATGTATGTTCGATATTTCGTTTATGTATGTCATACATACATCCGAACATAGAACCTCCTCCTTCTTCTGAAGTCTGTTAAAAAAATATATTTTCAACACACTTGCTCATAAAGTGGCTCTAATTTCACCGCAATTAGGTACATAATGACACCTGTTATCTAACTGTGACTTTTTCATTGCTATAACTCACTAGTGAGGTATAGATTTTTTTTTAATTTTAATGGTTGAAGTGCTTTGTTCTTAAACAAGTTTTTATTCAAAAAAAAGCTCGTGTTCAATAGAACAAATAAATTAATGTTCCTATTGCTTGCTCATTTCATGCAACTTCTTATTTAAATAGATAATTTTAACTCGTACGTGTTTAATAAATAAAACTTTCACTCAGATATAACTTTTGTTTTCTCTGTAAGAAAATAAAACTAAATTCCCCATTTTGTACGTGGCAGAATAGGCACAAACCCTATGCGCGGAAAATAAAAAAAACCTCATCCCTTTAGTCTGTGGCTGATCGCAATGAGCGCGCATAGGAAAACTGATTAATTTTGCGAAACATTTTTCACATTTTTCGTTTTCACTGTTGAAATTATAGTTATTTATTAATTAAAATGGCTACAAGTACTAGTTACGAAGAAAATTATTTATGTTGCGGTGTACAACATAAATAATTTTCTTCGATATAAGAAGCCCTTAACGTTATGGAAAGTTTACTACCTGAAAACTTCAAAGGAAAAATATCTATTATCTACTAAATAAAATGAGTTTTTATTGTTATTTTATTCACAATGTGTTGAAAAACGTCGTATGATACACGTGTGTATTGATGATTACCGCCCTCGGCTCTCTTATGACCCTCGCCTACGGCTCGGGTCTCAATAGCGCCTCAGCAGTAATCACCAACATTACACACTTGTACCATAATGTACTATTACACAGCATCATCTGGCCCCAGAGTAAGATACGAAGAGCCTTGGTGAAGTTATTGTAGAAGACTCAATGTCATACTTACTTGGTGGACGGGTCGATGTGGAGGCAGCCCACTTTGACGGTCGCCAGGGTCGGATCAGGACGGTCCGAGGGGGTCGTGCAGTGAGACGGGTTCTCCACTCTTAGAGTATGTGACGTCATCATACTGAAAAAAATATATATGACGAACGGACCAGAGCTCCTTTCGTACAGTCGCACAAGGTGACCCTGATATACTAAGCACTCGCGGTGTTCGTAAGTAAACAACACGGTGTGGGTTCGATTCTGGTGACATTGAATATCTGCCAGCAAAGTTCATGTACAATTTATTATTTTAGTTTCGGGGTAGATTTTGCAGATTGGTTCTCGAGTTTCAGCCATTATCTTAAGTAGGTAAGTAAATAATTGTTGTTTTACCCATTTCCCGGCTGAGGCACGTTCAACTTCTGCTGGTTTATCTGTAAATAATGATCAGTTTGAATTGAATTGCTTAAGGAATAAAGCCTATTTTAGCTTCACGCTTAAAAATTCAACCAATTATGCTGATATTCGTAAGCTTTAGACGTGCTACGCAATACGCTATGAAGATTTGCTACGCCGTAGAGGGTTCTACAATGCCTCCAAAAAAAGTTGTTTAAAAAGTAAACCGATAATGGGCTTTATTTCTTACATGGAGTATCTTTGTCTCTCACTTTGTATATCTACAGCATGGCTGTTAGTTAACTGAATTTACTAACTAATTCAATCTGATATTACAATTCAAAGAGCTAAACGTTGGCCCATTAGCTCAGTTGGTTAGAGCGTCGTGCTAATAACGCGAAGGTCGCGGGTTCGATCCCCTCATGGGCCACGCGTTCATTTTGCACAATTTTTATTTTATTATACAGTTCCTCTTTTGTAATGAATAAATTATGCTAAATAAATCATTTAATTGACCTATACTAAAAAACAGAACAAACAAATTTTATTAGTAAATGAAATTATCAGAATATAATATACTCCAGACAAACTCGATGTTTGATATACAAAAAAAATTATTTCACAAGCTTGGCCTCGATCGAGTTTCAGATAATTATAAATGTTGGCAATATTTATTGAAGGACAGTTCGCAAACCGACAAGGATAGTAAATTGCGTATAAAAATACACAGCAACAGATCTAACTTAACCCAAAAAGTTTGATGAGATAAGATAAGTTCTATTTATTATTTATAAAAAACACAAATTTAAATACAAAAAAAAAATACTTAAGGGCTTATACAAGTTTCCTAATTACTATAGGAAGTTGTTAAGTGAGTTGCAAAACCATACAAACAAATAAGTTAAACTTTTGAGAGGGTTAACACTTTCATTGCCACATAAGTAGACGGCTCGTGCTCCAGATGCATGGCAGCGAATGCGTTAAGAGTATCGAGTACCTACCTACTTTGTAATAATGTAATGTACTACCGGCACAGTTATTGACTTGTGCCAGAATAAATTTAACCTTTAAAGTTCTCATCATTATAATATCAGTCGTTTTTTTTTTCACTGCAATAAAAACAGAACGCAGTCAAAAATGTATAGGATGTGCATAAATTAATTAAAAAATTAATATATATTATATACTATTCCTGCTCCCCTGGTTAAGGAAATCCTTTGAAATTTATAATTTTCACGAATTTTCGTAACTCATTTCATACATTCATTCCACAAAGGTTAAGTACTGCAAGATGTTGGAGAATACGATGCTAAGTATATGTGGTTGCGGCAAGTCATAGCTGATAAATAATAAATGGATATAGTAAAACAGAAATGAAAATGTTTTAATCTTGGTGTCTTCTCTTTCTGCTTGTAAATAATAAATAAATAAATAAATAATGCTGGACAATCCACACATCATCATTTAGCCCCAAAGTAAGCAGAGCTTGTGTTATGGGTACCATATGATTATACTTAATACAATACAAAACATAGAAAGATTTTTTTTATTATATATAGAAAATACCCAGAACACCCGGAACAAATATTTGCAGATCGTACAAACATTTGTCCCAAGGCGGGAATCGAACCCGCAACCTTCTGCGTCGCAGGCGGACCTTCGCCCGCCGCGCCTCATCGGTCGTCGATACTTCGTGTGATTAAACCTTTGAACCTACATACCTTTCGTTCCTACCTAAAAACCTTAAAGGAAAAACCCAAAGCCATTATCATAAAAATAAAAAATAAATTGATTTAAATCAAATTACTTAATAGTTTTATTTTTTTAACGATGATTTCTATGAACCCTGGTTCTTATAGAATAATAAGTTCTGGCAGGCGTAGAAGAAGATTTAGAATGATAGTAGACACAAGAGGGGTAGCCAAAACATTAGGACTGATT
Source organism: Eupithecia inturbata (assembly GCA_963662085.1). NCBI lineage: Eukaryota > Metazoa > Arthropoda > Insecta > Lepidoptera > Geometridae > Eupithecia > Eupithecia inturbata. Next base: position 12,580,151 of record OY759190.1, read on the forward strand.
AGTCTCAATATCCTATTTGTATAACTTGCGCTTATGTGCGTGAAAGCACAGTAGGCCTAGCATGAGCATTGTTGTCTAGGGTAGAATAGAGAAAAATTACGTCACTTTGTCATCGAATGCGTAAATTATTTGAAATTAATTCCTACAAGTTCAATAATTTACGCAATGTATGATGATGCGATGTCATTATTGTCTATTCTACCCTAGAGAATAATCCCCGTGCTTGGCCTACTGAAGCTTTCAACTCGCACATAGATTCGGTTTTGGCTACAAAATCAAAAAAGTTATTGCATGACACTATCCTTCTGCTGACAGCAGCGAGTTTTTACTCTGTGCTGGCAGGTAAGTACGTGTCGCCAACAAGAGACAGCGTCATGCCTTTTCAGAAAATTCATTTAATTGATCATAATAATTATAGGTACGATAATAACATTTTAGTTGAAAAGTGGTTCGTGCGAAATGATTTTGAATCACTTACCATTTTAATATGGTACTTCGTTTGCAGTCTCAGAAGGCTCCCACAGAAAGAAGTTCATAAACACACTAGACAATATGTAATTCTCTTCAAAATATTTTCTATGTAAATTCTCGTGGATATTTAGGATATTACGCAAGTATGCAAAACACAACTTTATGAATAAGCACCTACTTACTTTTTATGAATATACTAAGGTAGGTATTTCATAAAGTCTACCCCTAACTTTGTTTTTCACGTATGAATTGAATAGTGTATTTGCAGGGACAAGGCGGCTCCAACGTGCTACAAAAATAACTTTGATGGTGGTAGAAATGCCAAATCCGAAGTCGGCGGCACCTTTTCGCGTTATTACAATTAAATTCACGGAAAAAATTAAACAAACTAGTTAGTTTTTATAATGGTTGTCAGTTACAAATAATTTATCGTACAATATGATACAAAAACAGCGAAATGTGGAGCAAGCACCGCGGCACGCGCCTGATCTGTTTGCCCGAGCAAAAGCTACTGGCCCGGTTTACGAGAGCGAGTTGCCAACTTGAAATTACTTGTAGCTCGTAATTAATTTTTTCGCGTAAAATTTATGGCTTCGTTCAAAGAGTAATTGAAGTTATAAGAACGTCGTGAGCTTATAAGATTTCGTTCCATTAGTGTTCTACCATACCGGTAAGGTATAATTTTAAACAGGTTCACATTATTAGTTTCTAGCTAAGGTTTCTACTCGTATGTGCTATAAATAAATAACATGCCCCGATCCTCACCTTGGTGGGCATTGTAATATTAAATTGAGAATTGTTTATACCTAAGTAGTTTAATGTAGGTACATTCTGCGTATTATCTCAACTAGGATATTACATAGACAGGATACCTATGAGGTAAGATTATTGAAAAAGAATTGCATATTAAAACTGTATAAGTAAATAACGTTATGTTTACGTGAATAGGGAACTCTCTTGGACATAATATCGTATTATCACACGCATACCGTCACTAAAAGTGGCTGGATATGGCGAAATTGAGTGAGTTGGCAACATGCCGGATGGAAGCTGAATGCTGTGTCGTCGAGTGATACGCATCTTCCGGCAGGCGCTCGTTGCTTTGCTTGTAACCTAACTTAATGTACTATTTATGAATTCCTTCCTTGCTTTCACCTTTCTCCTGCGTTTTGGATACAATAATAAAAAGGTCTAAAAAACTCCAAGCGTAACCTAATTGGACAGCATTGCCTTGTCAATTCGTTTATGTCTAATCTAATCTAATCTTGTGCAATATTTTGATTGAAAAAACTATAAAGCGACTTCAAATTCCCCATTTATACAGTTTCTATAAGTTTTGCGGGACTCTGGGATTAATATTTTTATGGGACCATTTCGTGATTATTATCTAGCAATAGAATCATCCAAATCGGTCTACAATTGATGGAATTACCGACAAACATACATAAAAAAGTAAAAAAAACATAAATACAACCGAACATAGAACCTCCACTTTTTTTGAAGGCGGTTAAAGATACTTCTAAGCGAGAGAGTGTACAACACCTAGCTAACTTATAAACATAAGATATTAGACTCTAAAAAGTTTACAATGGCGAGAGAGGCGAAAACAGACATAATTGGAAGGATTTTCTCAAGAAAGGAAGGCGAGGGACAAATTTATTTCTCGAGAAATACCTTATTATTAGTTTTGACAAAAGTCTAAGGAAAATACATTTTGAATGGAGCATTTTTGCAACGTGTGAACGAATTCTAGGGAGTTTTGAATACGTGTGGGTTCCATTATCATTTCGATGAAATTAAATACAGTAGTTGTACGAAAAAGGTATAAGTAAACTGTCGATGAGATCACTGCACGACTTATAGCAAGTATTTTGATAAATTTAATAAGTAGTACCTACCTATCAAATTGTTTTGCCATTGTTTGATTATTCCGTCGAAATCGAGATATACCTAGGTTATTTTTGGTGAACGTTGAATGTTTCGTTTGATACGGTTGATTGATGGAACTAGATGATAGCAGGTAATAACCAATTTGTAAACAAATAAACGTTATTATTATTATATATTATTATAAACTAAAAAAATATTTAATCACTTTATCACACATTTTATTTTCTCACATAAAATACACAGTAGGTACAACATTTAAAAATAAAATATAGAGACGTGACAAAATGGTTACCACTCAGCGTGTCAGCGCGGTGACCGCGTTACCTGAGATGGCTACGTCATACACATACCTAAATACAAAATAAAACAAATACAAAGTGACATGACAATAAAAATTGGTAGCCCGTTCGTTCATTTTACCTTCAATATTTAAATAGAATTTAGCTTGCAGTAGCAATTTTTAATTTAAAAATAGGTAAGTAAAGTTCAGAGGCATCTTCAATATTGTAAATAAATTATATGAGCTCTCTAATAAAAATTCTGGCACAAAAAGCTTTGGAGATTCCAGTGACTTGTATAAACAAGGGCACGACGGTCAAGCAACATTGTTATAAAGTTAAGGTTTCCTGGAAGTAATTGCTTTAAGCAATAAGGCCGCCTATTGTACGTTTTTTTTTGTTTATTTATTTAGATATAAGATATTTTATTTATTTTGTATGTACAATAAAGTGTTCATTCATTCATCCGTGCGTTCCGAAATACGATTACAGCGCTGATAGCGATCACAAAATATTTTGTGTTCCGAATTGGTTATCACGATACTGACAGTTGAGTGCTAACATTAATTCGGAACGCTCATGAGCGCGCTCACGGTCACGCACGTCACAAACATTCTAAACGTCAGTCAGTATCGACTGACGTTTAGAATGTTGACAGACGACCGATGTGGCGCGGCAGGCTAAGGTCCGCCTGCGATGCAGGAGGTTGCGGGTTCGATTCCCACCTTAAGACCGCACGATCTGCAAATATTTGTTTCGGGTGTTCTGGGTATTTTCTACCGGGTGCGGCGATTGAACTGTCCGTCTCTATCTAACTGTTTTAAAATTCAAACCACTGAATCGAACGCCGCCAAAATTTCAAATGTTGGTCTTTGACATATTCTTTATCATCATTTGAAGTGATTTTGTTGTGAGAAAAACACATTCTAATTTAGAACAATGAATTTAAAACGAAATTCAGTGATTGCTCTTCATTTAGGGGGAAAATCGAATAATGAAATACGTCGAGCGCTGCCAAATCTTCAATTGAACGAGAAATTTGTGCATCGCACTATTCAACGATATAATGAAACTGGTAGCATTAAGAAACGCTACGGTGGCGGACGACACTGTACTGCAACAGGGCCAGCAGTTGTCGAAAAGGTGCGTCATCGATTAGACAGAAATCCAGCGCGCTCAGCAAACCAGCACGCGAAGGACCTCAAGGTGAGCGATCGCAGCGTTCGTCGCATATTAAAGGAAAAGCTTAAAGTCAAACCATTAAAAAAAAACCTTTCTCAGGAACTCACTGCTTTACAGCGTAGCAAACGGTTGGATCGATCGAAAGAGCTGATTCGCTTGCTCGACTCTGGCGAGCTTCCCAACTTGGTGTTTTCATATGAGAAAACTTTTTGCGTTGAACAGTTTTTAAACAAACAAAATGACCGTGTTTGGTTGAAGGGACGTGTCAGCGACCATTCAGACGAATTGCAAGTCACTCGACGCCAAGGAGCCGACCAAATCATGGTCTGGGCGGCGGTGTCTGAAAAAGGCCGTTCTCCGCTTGTTTTCTTCCAATGGGTCGCAACCAAGTCAAATAAATCAACTAATCTATCAAGATAAAGTCTTACGACCAGGTCTGATACCGTGGGCACGCAACACATTCGGTTCTGAGCGTTGGACTTTCCAGCAAGACTCGGCACCATCGCACAGAGCAATTGGAACGCAAAATTGGTTAAAAGCAAACGTTCCAGTGCTGATCGGCCGTCGTCATCACCCGACTTGAATCCGTTGGACTTTTGTATTTGGGGTGTTTTACAGGCCAACGCGAGAATGGAATTGTTTGAGTGAAGATGTCATTCGAGCAGCCTGCGCTTCTTTCAGAAAGAGACTTCAGCTTGTAGGAAAGGCTAAAGGCGGTTTTATTCCTTCGGAATAAGTGATAATAAAACTTTGAACTTTCTATTTTCACATGCCAAAAGTGTATAAATAAATATTGAAAATTAACAGAAATATTTCATTTTCACATACGGACAGTTCAATCGCCGCACCCGGTATATAATTTAATTATAATAGAAAAATCTTTATATATTTTTATTTAAAAACAAATAAATCTGTGTAATAATTTAATGAAACAAGTATAATAATATCATTTATCTAGCACCCATAACACAAGCTCTGCTTACTTTGGGGCTTGATGATGCTGTGTGTATAATCCAACATTATTTATTTATTAGTATTTTAACCGCACACGCATTATTAGTTATATTATAACTTACTAACGTGAAAATCAAGAGAAAATGGCAGAAAATAGGGCTTTATAACTAGGTATTAACAGTAATAATAAATAACTCAGTTGAGGAGTGGGACGACGACGATTCATCCAGTTACGAAGATGATGCAGAACAACAATTTTACCAACTGACTTCAAAAAAGGAGGAGGTTCTCAAACCAAGTGTATGTTCGCAAGCCAACTGTCATATTTGTCACTTTTGACAGATCGCTCACAGTGATTTCGGTTTGTAGGATGGTCGGTGATATCGCAAAATGGCGTATGTAATGACGTCATCTATGACGTCACACGGCACGTCGTTGTCACGCTCATGGTAATACGGAACGCGTGTGAGCGCGATAATATCGATATAAGCGTAATTCGGAATGCACTACATATTGAATTACATAAATAAAACACTCTTGTGTACATAAACACGTTTTAATAATTTGACAGTTGTTCTACGCTCATCAACTACAACTTCTTTATTTTGGCGCCTCTTGCTTTTCGCTACGACTCTGCCAGTGTCAGTAAGGAGTGTCATAAACTTCATATTTTTGAAGTTTATGACACTCCTATGAATATATATACATATTGTATATATGAAAATAATAAGAAAAATTTAAAAGCAAAGAAAAATTTGAATTAAGCATCAAATTCATTTATCAAATTTTAATAGGACAACAATAATATTTTTAAATGTATAGTTCGCGCGCTATCGAAATGGCATGGCTAGGCAGGTTACAAAACGGCACCAATCTTCAACGTTGTTAATAACGTTCACTACAATTTAAAGGATTTTTTATTTTTTTGACATTAGGTAATTATTTGCCTAGATTAAGATTGTATGTCCGAATAGGATAAAATTGTCGATACCTACTATAATTTAAGACCTTCATGTAACTATGATTAACACAATTTCATAATAAAATTATTCTTATTCTTATTCAACAATATGTCAAAACGTCACTTAGCCATCTCCTCGAATTAAATTAATGTGCTGGCTTCTATTTCGGTCAACGAATTAGCCATTCAACGTGGCAATGCTGCCAGCATTCTGGGCACTCTGCCTTCTGGTGACGGCTTAGATTTTTAAGAAATAGATATAAGTGTTTATACTAGTTGTAATTGTTTTATTCTGTTATTGTAATCTATGTGGTTTATGGGACCACCGCTGTATCACCCTCTACACAACTTCAAAAGATTTATTTATTTATTTCAAAGAACAAAGTTCACTTATAGAAAAAAGTTATAACATTTGTACTTAAATTATACCAATTTTACAGCAGTAATAATTTTTAAAATTTAACTTTGTAATAAATTAATTTAACTTATAGTTAAAAACTTATACTTAAAATAGGACTTTAGTACATAATGTAGATTATAAATTTTGAAAATAATTTACAAATAGGTGCTATGGACTGACAGTGCAGTGGTTTGAATTGGGTTGCCCTACCTGCCGAACTAGTTGAGCATGTATCTCAGCAGGTAGTGCGCTCCTCCTCGCTCCTCGTCATTCATAGTTCAAGTTTTGAGTTAAGTTTTTAGTTTGTTTAAGAATTTTAAAGAAAGGTATAAACCTTAACGGAATATTTGTTGAAAAATATAAAAAGAAAAAAAAGACTATTTATAAGAATGTGTGTACACTATAATAAAGATATTAAAATAAGATTAATCCAAATAATTTAATAAATGACGGAGAAATCGACGAACATACATACATACATACATACAGCCGAACCTCCCTTTTCGTTAGGGCCTAATTCTATCCGGGGGCGACAGATATTAACGTATCACCTGATACGAGGAAATCCGGATTTTGCTGTGATTTTGTTTGTCTAGTGATGTTTGTTACCAACTATGAGATTGTTTTGTTATGCTTGTTACGCTTGTTGTTTTTATTTCGGCTTTGAGATAGCTCGATCAACAAGATTTACTCAAAAAGTATCTTTAAAGTGGTTTAATAAATTTTAAACAACTTATAAAATGTTGTGGGAACTTACTTCGTGAGACGTTATGTCGGACTGACCGGAGCGTTGCGCGGCGTAATGTAACATGTTACACAGCGAACGTTCGTGTAGTTTGTATGGGGAAAGAAGGCGCTCGCAACGAGCGACCAGACGTATTTATGCTTGTCGCACACCTGAAAGCAACGCTGCAGCACAGCACAAAAATGTGCATATAAATATGGGCTTTAAAACGTAACAATTAGATGAATTTTATATTGACGGCATCAGATGAATGAATGAATGAATGAATGAATGAACACTTTATTGTACTTAAAAAAATAACATATTATAAACCTTATATCTACATTTACCAAATACTTAGTACAATAGGCGGCCTTATCGCTGAGAGCGATTTCTTCCAGGCAACCTAGGGATGTAGAAAAAGATATAAGTACACAAAGTGTTGGTAGAGCACAAACAAACAGTATAAAAAATAAAAATTCTTAAATTACATACTACATACAATATAAAACAATACAAAACTAACAAGAGCTAACCTAGAAGTATACCTACAAATATCTTAATACAAAAGGTTCCACAGAAACATACTACCACAAAATCTGATCACTGATGGAGTTACAACCACATCTGGAGCTACAGAAGGAGGAGAAAAAGAAGGAAGATTTCAGGTAGCTGAAGATAGGTAATAGGACTTCAGTTTAAATTTGAAGGAGTTGATTGAAGGCGCAAGTCTGATATCGACAGGCAGTTTGTTCCAAAGCCGTACAGCCTGAACGCTAAAAGAGTTGCCATAGAAGGTTTGGGAATGATTGGGAAACTTGAGTAGTAGGTTATCTGATGACCTAAGATTATGGGAGTTAGAAGAATGAAGAAACTCAAACCTTTCTTTAAGGTACGTAGGAGAAAAGGGATTAAAGAGAATAGAATATAGAAGAGAAAGAACATGCATGTCCCGGCGAAGTCGGATAGGGAGCCACTTGAGCATGGTGCGAAAAGGAGAGACATGGTCATATTTGCGTAAACCAAATATGAACCGAATGCAAAAATTTTGGAGACGCTCAAGCTTATCTAACTGCTCCTCAATAAGATGACAGACAGCTCGCGGACGTTTGAAGCTTGCGGGGAGCCGGGAGCGGGGAGGGGGAGATTTTGTCACTGTAAAATGTATCTAAAGATAACTAGTTTAAGCCTTTATTTGAATGCACGTTTTTGTGCTGTGTGGTAGCGGTATTAGATTGATGAGCGCAGAGCTTAACTCTTAATTTATACTTAATTCGTAAGTAGTTTCCAGCAATATTTTTTTGGTTGTGTAACCCTTGTTTACAAAAAATAACTTAGATTCTAAAACAAGTTGTAAATGGCAGGTCTTATCGACATATCTTTATTGTTAATGTTAACCTGTGGGTCTGTAGGTAACGTTTTATTTACGAGTTTGCGTTATCAAGTCCAAGTTTCCAACTGTTGTAATAAATAGATAAATAATGCAGGACCATCCACACAGCATCATCTAGCCCCAAGCTAAGCAGAGCTTGTGTTATGGGTACTAAATGACTGATATACATAATATACATAACTTAAATAGATATTTTTTATTATACATAGAAAATACTCAGAACATGCTCAGAACACCCGGGACAAAAATTTGTAAATCGTACAAACATTTGTCCTAAGGCGGGAATCGAACCCGCAACGTCCTGCGTCGCAACCTTCGTCCTTCGCGCCACATCGGTCGTCTATCGTCGTAATAACTCGAGTTACGTACACTTCAGTAGAAATTTTATTTTATTACTCGGCTTCTGTCTACGATTTTCTTCACGCCGACTGTAGGTTACTTATTTCTTTTTTTTGTTTTTTTTTTTTCATTCGTGTATTAGTTTTTACTTAGTATAAGTAGAATTGTTTTTTACCTATATTAGGGATTTCGTGTCTGGAAATAAAGAATATATTATTATTAACACGTTCAGTGCCACAAAAACTGTCGTAGTTTCACTGTATTAATTATGAACTAGCTTCGGCCCGTAGCTTCGCACGCGTATTTTCTGTATAATAAGTAGCATATTAACTAAGTTAGACTATGTTCCAAATGTACGCCAAATATCATCTTTGTTCAGAAGTTTTGGAGATCCTTGGTAACAAATTAAACCTCACATTTCACAAAGTTTCGCCTTAAAAATTTTAGTAGTATGTGAGCTCACCCTAAAGAAACCCTTCGCTTATACGATGAAACGTTGTTGGTTGTTCTTTCAACACAAACATGGTTCGTAGTAAACCCGCTCACATACATACCTTCAGTACTTTCATGAACCTTCAGTGCCCATGACGCAAAAGATGCCCATTCCGTCAACACTTTCCCGTTTTCAACTAGTTTTTCTAACAACCAGGCGAGTGGTTCGCCATTTTGTGTCTCTGGGCCAGCATTCCACAAAATCTTCTTCATCATCACACACTTACTTCCACTGCTGAACAGCCTCCACTAAATGAGAGGGCCTTCAATAATCATCACCGCGTTTGTCAGGCGGTTTTGTTTTTTGCTGGACAGTTCACACAGCATCATCTAGCCCCAAGCTATGTAGAGCTTGTGTTATGGATACTAGATAACTGATATACTTTATACAATACATACGAGTACATAGATAGATATTTTTCTATTATTCATAGAAAAAACACCCAGAACACCCTAAACACCCTGAACAATTATCTGCAGATCGTACAAACCTTAAATCTTTTAAATCCATCATAGTTATTACCACTAAAGTCATTAACAACGGGATATTTACCATGATTTGAGTTTTGAGTTCGTACAAACATTTGTCCCGAGGCGGAAATCGAACCCGCAAACTCTTGCGTTGCTGGCGGACCTCCGCCCGCTGCGTCATGGAGGTCATCAAATTGGTGATTGCAGTGGTAATACTACACAGGAGGAAGCAGTTGCTCTTCCTTTGGTAAGTTACCTAAATTGGCTCTTACGTAATCCATTCCTTATTCATTTTTTATTTTTGTATACTTATCCTATTAGTTAATAAGTAAATTACTTAAATATTGTTTTTGTATAAATGGTAAGAGCGGGGTCTCCCAACACAAGCAAATTTTGCTTAAGGGGCGAGTCCAGAACCTGTGTGTTTAGTTTTTAAGTAATTGCAATAAACATTTCTTATTTCTTATTCCATTCAATCCGGTCTGAATTGGTGGGGTCAATTACTACCTCACGACCGCCACAACATTCAGTAATAACTGTTGTTTATTGACCATCTTTTCTTCTAGCCAAGTGTTGTACGCATGTCTACAAATAGCTCAAATTGTGGAAGCGCCGCCGTTGACGCAATCCTTTACATACGTCCAAATTATATAATTATATTAAATTATTATATATCCAAATTATATATCGAAATTATTTATACGAGTTATTCCGGATTCGTCCCACTGACTTCAGTCCGACGCGGAAAATGAAATTCAATGCTGATTACATTCCACGTATATTTTTTTTATTAATTTAATTGTATTTATTTAATTTGCTTCAGAGGGCGTAATGCACGCCGTTTTGTGAAGAGATAGGCAGAGGATTTCGCGTTCATAACAGCGGCAGCTGGACAAATCATACGTTTTTAGAGCGGCGTAAGCGTAAAACTCAAACTTTTGCTTATTTACAAGAAAACTACACAACTTATGAAGAAACTGGTTGAAAGAACCAAATAATTAGTAATAAATAACCTACGAATGAAAACATAAGTCATTTCAGTAGACCGCATGGTTTCTGAGATCATGACGAAATTGACGAGCGAAACAGTGGACTTTCATGATTTGTTTATATCGTATTTTTTTCTCAATCGTATTTTCACATTCAGCGAACCAAACAAAAAAATTATAATTTTATGTATATCGAGTTTTTTTACCACGGGGATCCCGTGAGTACTGAGATCTAGGCCTAGATAAACAACCAAACCCGGGTCTCCGGGTTTTAAAACAGTTATCAGAGCGTCTGGTCGACGCGACGCGTGACCCGAGAGCTGGTGGGCATCAGCATTGCCATACAGCGCGGGCAATGCAGCCAGCGTCTTGGGGACGCTTCCGACTGGTATTGATATGGATCGGTTGAGCTACCTTTAGATTGTTTGCAACAGTCTGCAGTTAGCTTAATTGTTTCAATTGTAAATATTAGTTCGAATTTGGTTTTATTATTGAATTGTAATTTTCTTTGTTAATAAAGGCTTACTTACAGACTTCTACTTGTTGAAAAACTTTGACATGGGTAAAACGTAACAGTAACTTTTTGGCAAACAGTGTGATGCCGAGCTGTATTATAGAAAACAATTAATCACATGTTTGTTTGACTTGTTAGTATGTAAAATTTTGAAGGTCTATTGCTAACGGTTGGTGATATACCTACAAAGAAATTTCATTTAACTTTCAACCACTATTTTGAATCCCTCAGGGTGGGATTTTGAAAAATATTATCTATGTTTTAAGTCTCTCTGATTTTTTGCGTTTCTTTGAGTATCCATCGGTTAAGACCTTGCTGACTGTTGCGAATTTTTAAAATTCCTTTCTTAGTGCTCACTTTTGTACTAGGTCCTAGTACACACTCTGCAAGTTTCATATCTCTACGATAAGTGGTAGCTTGTCTATGAGTCAGGACAAAGAGTTTTATTTTAGTATAGATTATTAAATTTTAATAATGTATATAAAATTTAAAAAATAACTTGTGATAGTGACCCGCATAGTACATACAGGGTATCCGGTGGCAAAATTAGGATTTGAAATTTGAATATTTCAAAAACCGTTGTCCGAATGAGGTGGAATGAAATATAATTCGACGATTGAATGCGGATTTCACGACCACTATTTCGCAGTGGCTAGAGAGCATGGTGCGTCCACAGTAGAAGCGTTGGTTCGACCAATACTTTATGCTCCATAATTTTGTACGATTTTGTAGGTTCACTTTACAACAAAACAAATTTCCAAAAAATGTGATTGTTCAAATACAATGCTTCCAGTATTGAAGACTCAAGAGACAAAATCCGCGATTAAAGCACTAACTAGCCCTGTAGAAACCCACAGTCAACGTTGGAGCCGCTCTAAAAAGTTTGGAATAGGTAATCTGACCTGATAATTTTTTCGGAATGCCCGTGCAGCAAACGTAACTATCGATAGTGTTTATTAACGTCACATTATAAACCAATATTTTATGCCTGGTTTAGAGAGGATTAATCGAACATTTCGCACACGTGGTTCCAGCAAGATAGCGTAAAACCTTTTTCGGCGAGAGCCAACTCCGTGAACACAATACCCATTATAATGATAAGTCCATTTTGTGTCATCGTATGGTCACCCAGATTTCAGGGTGTAGGTATTCTTCTGTAGGGGTATATTCAAAAAGGGGTAAAGCAAAAGTATACAATAGAAATCCAACGAACCTAGCGAAAGAAAAAAAAATATTGACCGATAAGTGCACTGACATCTGCCGTAATTTTTGACTGGCTGTAATTTATGACATTAGCTGTCATTTTCACACAATCCACTCTTTTTCAGAATTTTTTGACAATAGCTGTAATATTTGAGATAATGTGCCATTTTTCCGCAATTTTGGACACTAGCTGTCATTTTTGACATCTGAGTTTTTATCGGAAATATACAGAATAATTTTATAAATAATAAATAAATAAATGAAGCTGGACAATCCACACATCAAGAAATTTTATTCATAGAGACCAATATTGAACATTTGTCGAGATTCCGTGCGTCGCGATTCCATTTACTTTTTGTTTATTGTTCGGATAACGTGCGTCGAGATGCCGTAGTTCACCCCACGTTTTTCTTAAAAAAAAATTCTGTGCGTCTCTCAGAATTATATTAAAAAGTTTCGTGAATGTGTACGCTGTGATGGAAAACATTTAGACGGAATGACGTACTACGTCTGCTTCAGTTCGTCTTTATACCTACGTCGTGTACCAATAATTCCATACGCTTTAATTATTTTCGACCTAATAATATACGATTCATTTCCATTTTATGATTCGATTTTGATTTTAATTTAAACAAACTACGGGTCTACGATAGCCTACGATGTGCCTTGCCTACCACTAGTTCTAGGATTTGCCTACGGGCTACACAGGGCGTACGAGAGCCTACTATGTGCCTACGACTAGGTCTAAGATTTGCCTACGGGCTACACTGGGCCTACGAAAGCCTACAATGTGCCTACGACTAGGTCTTAGATTTGCCTACGGGCTACACAGGGCGTACGAGAGCCTACTATGTGCCTACGACTAGGTCTTAGATTTGCCTACGGGCTACACTGGGCCTACGAAAGCCTACGATGTGCCTACGACTAGGTCTTAGATTTGCCTACGGGCCACACTGGGTCTACGAAAGCCTACGATGTGCCTACGACTAGGTCTTAGATTTGCCTACGGGCTACACTGGGTCTACGAAAGCCTACGATGTGCCTACGACTAGGTCTTAGATTTGCCTACGGGCTACACTGGGTCTACGAAAGCCTACGATGTGCCTACGACTAGGTCTTAGATTTGCCTACGGGCTACACTGGGTCTACGAAAGCCTACGATGTGCCTACGACTAGGTCTTAGATTTGCCTACGGGCTACACTGGGCCTACGAAAGCCTACGATGTGCCTACGACTAGGTCTTAGATTTGCCTACGGGGTACACTGGGTCTACGAGAGCCTACGATGTGCCTACGACTAGGTCTAAGATTTGCCTACGGGCTACACAAGGCATATGAGAGCCTACGACATGCCTACACCACGTCTACATAGGTTCTTGTAGACATTGCGTAGCCCACGCAGGGTCTACGATAACCTATGATAGCCTACGTCTAGGTCTACGATTTGCCTACGGCGGCGCTTTGCTGGGCCTACGTGAGTCTACGATATGCCTACGCTACGACATCGGTCTATGCTAGGTCTACAAAAGCTATACAATTTGTGATCTACGGGCTACGCAGAGTTTAAAAGTGCTCTAAGATTTGCCTACGAAAAGGTTCACGGGCTGCCCTGGGTCTACGAAAGTCCAACGATCTGCCTACGAGCCATCCATCCACAAATCGTAGAGCGCCTACGAGCTACGGAGAGCTTCGATCTACGATATTCTACGGGTACACAATACAATACAAAACTCATTTATGAACACCACAAAATAAAATACATCGTACTTATTACTATTGTTTTAAATAGAAATTATAACGCTGTGGTTTAACTCAACATAATAGACATTAACATGAAACTCAACAGTATAAAAAAAAAAGTTAATCCATTATTGGCCGTATGTTTTGCGAATAAGCTTGTAAATGTTTAGTTCTTAAGGGCTGTGGATTTTGTTTCTTAAATAAATAAATAATGGGCGGCCTTATCGCTTAGAAGAGATTTCTCCCAGGCAACTTTTGGATGAAAATTTATAATTTAAGAAAGGTTTAAGAATGGTATAACTGCAGGGTCCTTCAACAAAAACGAGTAAATCGTAGGTATAGCTACGGTTCTGTAAGCTCGGGCTACAGCGACATGTCTACTTCATTCTACTACGTTACTTTATTATCCTACTATATAATATCATAAATGCGAAAGTTCGTGTGTATGTTTGTTACCACGTATCTCCATAACTACTTAACCTATTTAGATGAAATTTGGTAGAATGTTATTCTACCATCTACGTACCATCATAGTTAGGATAATCTAATTTTAAAAAATAACCTTTGAAGGTTAAAACGAGTAATAAAGTTTCTATGGAAAATTATTATTCCTTGGTTCAACTCACTCAAAACTCGGTATAAAGTAAATAATGCATACACGTACATACACGTATTTTTTATTTTTACAAAACTACCCCTAGGGGGTATGCAATCAATTTCGACGCGGGAAAAGCCGCGGGGCACAGCTAGTAGTATTATAAAATCTGTGGCATGTACGGTTTCGAATTACGAGGTCAAGTCATATTCATAGTAACGTGTGCCAGCCCGCCATTGTTACAGGTAACTCATTTGAGAAGGTTCGAAAAGGGTTCTATTGTGAGGGCAAAGTTCATGATCCGTTCTTAAAATTGAGGGAAGTTGAACTAGTATCACTGCGGCCCGAAATATTTTTTATTGCGCGGGCCGAAGCATGGATTCAAAAAAGGTATTTTTTCGTCCTTATATATAAAACTCAGGTTGATTATGTACAATTAAAACTTACATTTGCCAACTGAATGTAATTAAGAGGTAAAGAAATGAATAAAACTCAGAGTTATTTGCCAATTTGGTCTATATAAGTCATTAAATAAATAAAAGCTTGTATAAATATGCTTAATAATAATAATAAGCAAATCATACACCAGCAACTTGCTCTCCGATATGGCCTTGCTGGTCTTGAAGTTCCACCGGTGTGTACTAATGTACAAACCGGCGCCAGTTCTCGAAAATGGCCGTGCCACGCTCTATTGGGGCCGATCTATCATTACAGACAGGACTATTCTTACGAATAAGCCTGATATTGTACTGATAGATCGATTAGAGTCACAGAATTCTGAATAATAAGGCACTAATATTTAGATTTCTGTGGTTAGAACGGAGGGCGGGGCTCGCTGATGTCAGCATACCACATGATGTTAACCTCGTTAAAGCTGAGAAAGATAAGCTTAGCAAATATCTTGACTTGGCCAACGAGGTTGTCAGCATGTGCGATGTTGATTCAGCGACCGTCGTCCCGATAGTCGTTTCGGTTACCGGCGTAATAGCGAAGAGCCTCGATCAACATCTCAAGAGACTCTCACTAGGAAGTTGGATCAAGGGTCAGAACCAAAAGGCGGTTCTCCTGGACTCGGCGCGCATCGTCAGGAACTTCCTCTCTCTGCAGCTCTAGACACCGGCCGCTTGAGGCTTGCGGTGATTCACCGTTTTGATATATTTTTACTGTACCTATGTAGAATAGTTTTATAATATTTTATTGTTTTATTAAAAAAAATATTTTATGGTGATTAATAATAATAAATAATTTATCCCCTATAAACTTCTTAAATTAAACTAGAATTAAACACAAAAAAAAACATATGACAGGCAAAGGGAATAGATTCAGCATTGCGCTGCATGCAAGGAACATGAACATTGCATGCATGCAAGGATTTATTGACACAACACAGATACAGCACAGAACAGAACAAAAAAGAAAAGCAAAATATAAAATAATAGATACCTACCTAACTAGAACCATTAATGGATCACCACTTTTTTTTGCACTATTGAAACGATTCAACATTGGAAACTCTGTTTAGGGTATTTAAATTACAGGGCCCCGACTTTGAGCGGCGATTTTTTTTAGCTATTCGTAACAACGCAACAGCGTACCTGTTCAGCATTCAGTTTCAAATCATCAACAACAATCTAGTTTGTTGTAGTATATACTATGTACTACCACAATAGTAACCACAGAATAACTATATCGTGGAAGTACGTAGGTGGTTTGGTTACCTACTCGTATGTAATAGCATTCGATTGAAGTTCTCCGCCAAATTTTTTTCTGCGTTCTGCAAGGAATAAAGGAAATGGAGGAATTAGCCACAAATCGTAAACCATTTTCTATAAATTAATCTTCTTAAAATCAATTGCCGTTCGTTAGTCTCGCTAAAACTTAAAAACAACTTGACCAATTAGACTTTTTTTTTGTTATTTTTTACCAATGCAGGTGTTGTTTATAAGGAAAAAAATATCCTTAATCAAATCAAAAACATAAATGTGAAAACTAGCCAACTTCGTTCAGATAGTGGCTTCACCGATAAAAGAGCTGAGATCATATAGATAGGTGCCAAGTTTCATGGCAGTTCATCATAATCTTAATTTGTATTATTTTCTTTCATTATTTAATTTGTGTCTTGGCAAGTTTATACCCACCGCATTTGTTTTAATGTTGGACGACACAATTTTCTTTCCGAACTTGGCTGGACGCTCTACCGCGCTTCTTAATAAAATTCAATGCTACTTATGGAGCATTTTCTAGGTAATAATAACTAATAACCATGTTAATTTTCAACCCAAAATCTGTTATTTTTATAAAACGATCTAAAAGTACCTAGGCACCATGGAGGCCTCTTTTACAAACAAATCCATCATCTTTAAGCTACAGACTCCACGTCCAATTTATTATAGGTATAATTCACATCGAATTTGGCTGCAGTATAATTCCTGCACTGCCCTGATTGGATGGACTACCAATGTAGATAAATGTGGAGTAATAGAAATATAGAATATACTTTATTGCACAAAAGTTGTACATGGGCGAGCATAATGCCAGATAGCATTCTCTACCTGCTAACCTTTGGGTAGTGTGGACAACAATTTAGTAGGCAGTGCTAGATTACAAATTTACAGAAAACAAGAGAAAAAAATAATAATATTGAGTACAGTTAACCATTCGTGTTTACCATTAACATAAATAACAACACATGTAATAAATATATTACTCACATTTATACTCAATGTAGACTCTACATTACGCTTAGCTGTAATGTAGAGTCAAGTGTATATGTAATGTAGACTCAAGTGCATCGAAGCTTCTATACTAACAGATAAGGGACCAAGTGTCCCATTGGTCCACGTCGTTGTGCAAAGGTTCTTAAGCAAGCATTGGTCGTATCTAATTCTTGTTAATTTTCTTTTGTAGAGGTAATTTAGTTTTTATATAAAATGCACTACCCTAGACGGATGTGACAATGACGTATTAGTGGAAGCAGTGAAAGTGTTAAAAATACACAGTAAAAGGAGCCTAATAGCGGGTTAGCACAGTTATAAGGTTTGATACCATTTTATTACATTAGTTTATATACCTAACGTATATTTGCCGCAAATTCCACATGCTTCCTCTGAGCAAAAGGCGTGAAATTAGCGACCTGCTATTTTTACTGAAAATCACAAACAACCATACTAATTGCCCCGAACTTCTTAACAAAATATCACTAAATGTTCCCCGAAAAAGGGTCAGATTTAACGAAATCATTAATATACCGATAGTTAGAACGAATTATTGTCAGAACTCCTATTTGTGGCGAGTTGGCGACCAATTTAATAAACTCTCTAAGCAAATAGATCTGGACCTCTTCTGCTCCAGCGTTGACTCCGTGAGACGGCGGTTGAGCTCTGACTTTTTCTCAGAATCCGATGAGGATGACTCGATCTTGGCATGCGAGTAATGTAGTGCGGATTGACTGTCGATCAACATTTTTGTTGCGATTATAATTAATTTTTTCTTTTGTTGTTCTCTCATTTATTATATTATTTCTTTGTATGTACTAAGTTGATTGTAATTTTGTAGGTGATCTGTTTACTTTGCTTGTTCACACTTGTTATGTATCTACTATTATTCTTACTCGTGAAAACCTTTAATAGCCCTCTGTTTTTATTTTCCTAATTCTAAACTTTTGTATATGCTGCTGGTTTTCCTTTAAGTAATAAATAAATAAAGTATCTGGCCGTCTCCCATTGCAACACCCTAAGTGGGTACATATTGTGTGTGTTTGTTAATGTAGTCAATAAGTCCTGACAAATGTATGTATAACATGATGCAATAAATAAATAAATAAGAGGTGCCTCTACTTACTTTTATACTCCATTTATTTTTTTTAATTTTGTTTAAATTTTTTCACTTTGTAATGAGTAAACCAATTGTATGTGTGTGTCTTATGTGACAAATAAATTATTTACTTACTCACTTACTTACACAGCAGGAAACTGCACCCTTTCCTTAGGTTTCCCTAGTCGGTTCTTACGATATCCTCGGGCTCAGTTCGAGTGGTTGATTCTTACCAAATATTATTGTCTTCTTGTTTATTAGTTTTACGGTTAATAAAAATATCTTCTTTATCCTAATTGTACTAAGTCGGGGCCTTGGGATTCTTGTAGCGCAGTAATGTCTTTTGCGGTGTAATGCAAATTCGGAAAGAGACACAAATTGCATTTGGCAGGAATTACATTTGGCGAGTACGCAGGGGGTTATTTTATGGACGGGTCTGTAGGGGGAGGTACCTTAACCGGTGTAGCTACAGGAAAATGGTCCTAGGAGACTAAACAAATTATTTTTTAAATTTTACTCCAACTTTTAAAAGATAGCTTTTATGTCATGGGAAGTAGGGCCCATAATCCTCACGCTGGGCATGCGAGTTGGGGATCGCAGTTCGGTGGTCGAATTGTTCTGCAGGGGGCGCTGCTGCCCGCCCCCGGTGGATATCCTTTAGTCGCCTTACCCGCGGGAAGAGTTGGTGTGGTGCCACACAGCAGAGATATTCGCTTTTATAGGTACTTAACTTACCTAAATTAATTATGTTTGTATATAATTTGATTCAATATAATAATAATATAATATAATAATTCAACGTCTCCAATCCAAGCTCAATGTTTGGTATTTAGATGACGGAACTTTAGGTGGAGAGGTAAACACAGTTTTTGATGATCTAAAAATCATCACAGATGAATTTCGAAAAATAGGTTTGGAATTAAATTTTTCAAAGTGCGAGCTTTTTATTTCGGACTCTTGTGTAGACAAAAACAATATCATTGGAAAATTCAATAGCTTAGCCCCCAACATAACAGTTGTTGATAAATGTTCACTTCGCCTCCTTGGTTCACCAATTCTTGATGAGTCTTTTCAGTCCTTTGTAGACGAGAAAATTCAAAATTTTAACAAAACTTCGGACAGACTGCTCAAAATTAATAGCCATATGGCTTTTACAATAATTCGGTTTTGTCTTTTTGTACCTAAATTTACGTATTCTTTGAGATGTAGTCAACTGTGGAAACACAGTGAGCTCTTGGAAGGCTTAGACAACATAATAAAGAATACTCTATCATCGGTTTTGAATGTCGATTTAGATGACAAGGCATGGTCGCAGGCCTCCCTGCCTGTCAAATTGGGAGGCTTAGGTATACGCAAAATTTCAAGTGTAGCCCTTCCAGCGTTCCTGTCTTCCGTCTACAGCACTAGTTCTTTAGTTGACAAAATTTTAAAGTCATCTTGTTTGGTCCCACCTGGAATTTCATTCAAAATTTCATATTTAGACGAAGCTCGAACGGCTTGGCATAATGCTTGCCCTAATGCTGCTCCCCCCAAAATCTCTTTTGTCTCAACGGCAATGGGACGGGCCTCTGTGTGAGTTGACACGGAATAGTTTGTTACAAACGTGCTCCAGCTCTGCGGATCGTGCCCGTCTCCTGGCCGTTTCTAAATGGGAGTCAGGACATTGGTTGCAAGCATTTCCTTCATTTAACACTGCCACTTTATTGGATCCCGTAACTTTCCGTATCGCAACATGTCTTCGGTTGGGTGCAATGTGTTGCGCGCCTCATCAATGCCAGTGCGGTACTGCTGTCGAACAGCTTGGTCATCACGGATTATCGTGTACTAGGGCCGCCGGTCGGATATCTCGTCATGCCAGCCTTAACGACGTCATCCGGCGGGCCTTTGTCACCGCTAACGTACCAGCTATTCTCGAACCGAATGGTCTGTTGCGTGACGATGGTAAGAGGCCTGACGGCATGACACTAGTCCCATGGGAGTTGGGGAGGCCCATTGTGTGGGACGCTACATGCGTCGACACACTTGCGCCTTCCCATCTTCCGAGGACATCCGTAAGGGCTGGTGCGGCGGCAGATTTGGCCGAGGATCTCAAGAGACGAAAATATGCAGGTCTCGACAGAGCCTACATATTTGCTCCCTTTGGGGTCGAGACCCTAGGTCCGTGGGGTACCGAGGCTCTCCGGGTTTTTAAAAAGTTATCTGAGCGTCTGGTCGACGCGACGCGTGACCCGAGAGCTGGTGGGTATCTGGCGGAGCGCATCAGCATTGCCATACAACGGGGCAATGCAGCCAGCGTCTTGGGGACGCTTCCGACTGGTATTGATATGGATCAGTTGAGCTACCTGTAGATTGTTTGCAACAGTCTGCAGTTAGCTTAATTGTTTCAATTGTAAATACTAGTTATAATTTGATTGTAATTTTCTTTGTTAATAAAGGCCATTGCCGTATTTGATTCTAATTTGAATTATGAATTCTATTACATTCAATAAAACTAATACTATTCATATTTTTATTCATAAGTTTATAGTATAAATTACTATTACTATGTTAATTAATTTCTAACTTATTGATTTTATGACTTGTAAATATTTGCTTTTAACAATTAAATGTATATCTAGACATTTTATTGGTAAAAGCAATAAAAAAATTATTATAAGTACATTAAAATTTAACAATAAAATTTTGACGACAAAGCTGGCGCGATCCCCTTTTGTTTTTCGTATACTGGAGGCTGGATTTGTGACGTGTCGTCAACGTGGATAATTGTATGAAAAAACAAAAGACAAAAGTGCGAGCTTTTAAAAATTTACTAACACTTTACAAACGATTAAAAAAAAGTAGAAGGTTTCAAAGAAGTAGTGTTTTTAATCGATATGTTCGCACATTAAGATTTTGATGATTCTTTCGCTTCTGAATAAAGAATAATCCCGAAGTGATCCCTCCTCATAAGCACAAATACGTCCACAGCCGAACAGGCCTCCCCCAAACAATGATTGGCATGCGAATTGGTGACCGCAGTGGAGGTGATAAAAATTCACAAAAAGAAGCTGCTGCCCTTCCTCCGGTACATCTCTTCCCTTGGTCGGCTCTTACGTCATCCACATGCTGAGTTGGGGAGACGGTTATGGGCCTTATGGGCTGATCGCATCCAGGTTGTTGGCAATCTCCGTAACATAGCCTGCCAACTTTAAGCAGACGCACTGCTTTTGCTGGGAGCCCATTCGGTTCAAGCCTGTTCATTGCTTAGTATTTTATCTACTTATTGCAAACCTGCAATAAGTAGATAACCTTACCGAACAATGAACTGGATAACAACAAAGGTTCTTCAGGCTAATTATTTATCTACTTAGTTAAAGGTACCTACCTCGTTCAAATATCATTATCAACATTTAACCTACTTAAACAATGATAACGAACAAAGCAACAGTCTCCGCGGGAGATATTAAACTAAAATAACCGATAGTTATACGAGCTCAGTGTCCCGCCAGCCAGATGCGCAAACGCACGTGTCTTATTCAAAATGGCGGTGTTTGCACTTCTCCTTCTAAGTTTTGCTGCCGTTGCTGTATCGGCTGAGGGTCCGAACCCTACGTTGAGGATAGCCCATGGCCTTGTTCAGGGTACGTGGAAGGATTCTACGAAGGGCCGGTCCTTTGCCAGCTTTCAGGGGATCCCGTATGCGCGTCCGCCGGTCGGCAAGTACCGGTTTAGGGTAAGTTTTAGACTATAAATACATAAAAACCTCATTAGTAATGGAAATAATATATAGTTATAATACAGGGTTATTAAAATTAAGATCTGGCGTCCTTATAAACGTGTTCGTGATGATGGGCAGAATTTACAGCTCACGCAGTGTCACTAATAACCCTGTATAAACTAAAACCCGACTACGTAAAAGTTATAAACAAGCGCCCTATGTATTGTATTTTATAATTATAATTAATTTAAAAATGGCCTATTAAAAGTCTGTCAACGAAGTTACCTCTATAATTCCTATTATTTTTTAATACATTGCTCTAATTTAACGAAATAAATTCAGCTTTTTCTGGGGAATTCTTAGTGATTTTATACTGCTATTAGTTTAATTTACTAGGTATTTGAACGCAGAATAAAATACCTAACTCACTCGAAAGTTTGGCTCATCAAATCAAAACAAAGTCGTCCAACCGGTGACAAGGTACACCCACAGATTTCAGAATATCCAGATGTCGCTTGCGATGCTATTTACATGGAACGGTGTGTGTCGAAAACACAGTATCCTAACCTCGCACCCACCCGCGTAATGTTGCTAGTTCGAAAACATTTCCAAATGTGTGGGGTAATTTTTATGTTGAGTAGATAAAAAAAAATTGAGTTCAGTGCGTCACGTCGGACGCCTGGCCATAGACCAACTGCTGCTACATATTCTAATCTAGAATATTTTCAACCTCTTCACTCTTAACGCGCGTCACTCAATCAGGATACTTCTGTCATCTGTGGCTACACCACAGAAGTATAGCTACACGAACAATCAACAAATTTGCTGGACGGTTTGCGGCTGACCAGCGGTTCTAAACTGACAACTACCAATGATGTGATGAGGCTTAATTGGATACCAGTTAGATCGATTCTTTGGCTGTAGGAGCGTACAGACAGCATCAACTGGTGTTCCTCTAGCGGTAGAAGTGTAAACGTTAAAGGGGTTACTAGATGATGCTGCTCTCCGTTATTTGTTAAACACCAGTAAACTACACGCTAATTGTTAGGGTGCACATAAAAGTAGGTAGGTATGTAAGTAGGATTGTGGTAGATGGTGCTGGTTAATCCCCAAACTGCCTTTTAAGATTGGTATTTGGTTGGTGGTCAAGGAAAGTCACTGGTGTGGTATGGTGCGGACTACATTCACAAGCCACAGGTCTTTTTATCATTAGCCTATATTAATCCACTGCTGGACATAGGCTTCCCCTATTGAGCGCCCTAGCGCCCTGTCTTCAGCTAGCCCCCTAGATACTTACCTGGCTAGAATGAGTGCATCTTAACAATTCATACTAGGTACCTACGTATCTTTCTAATTTTAACCTACTACTTCTGGTGAAAATGTAATAGGTACTTAGAATACTATACAAAACTAAGTAAGTACACAACACACACACACACACTTCACACTAACAGGTATTATAAATGCGAAAGTTTGTATTGGTGGATGGGTGTTTGCTTCTTCAACAACAACATTATCTATCCCCAAGCTAAGCAGAGCTGTGTTGTGGGTACTACTAGATGACTGATATATTATACTACATAGATAGATATAAATAGATGTTGCAGATTGTATTAAGAAGCTCTCTGACTTTTCGTGAGACGCTGAGAATATGCAACGTCTCACCGTGAGACGTTGGGAATAACCCATACTTTTTATTAGACATAGAAAACACCCAGAACACCCTCAACAAATATCTGCAGATCATATACACTATTTTTATATCCCGAAAACAACTCGTGCGAAGTCGCGGGGAGAAACTAGTGGTAAATAACGCGTTGTGCTAAATACATTTTCGGTGGACAGCGGCGGTTCCGCCCCCGAAATACAGTTTGACAGCTTTCGACGGAAATTGTATCGGAACTTTGAAGGTGCGATAACCATCCAAGTTCCGATACCGTAGTCACGTGGCTCTTTGTGTCAAACGTTCTTTTAAAAACACTCAAAAAATACCTTTCGCCTAGGCTTACAAAGTAACCCCCCAAAGGGTTCCCGCCTTGCCGGAGCGGGGGGCTTAGTAATCGCTGCCGGTCACCCGCGATGAAGCTAAGAGGAACCTATGGGGCCGTGCCAACGTAGACGACCACACGGCCGGCCCCGGGTGGCACTGCTCCTCTGGGTTTTGCTCTCTAAGCCCAGTTGGAGCGGTAGTATGTTGCGGTGTCGTATGGGAGGCACCGCAGCTGAGCCGGGCGGCTGCGCTGTATGGGCAGCATGGCCGCAGAGAGGTGGAGGCCGCGGTGGGAGAAGAGTGCCGTTACTGAGGTACGCCGCTCGCCCTGCCTTTCGCGGTCTTGGCGGGGTCGCCACCGTTTTATGGCAGACGCGGTGGGGTCGCAGGGGAGGAGGAGTGTCGGTATAGCGAGGGCCGCTCTCTCTATCCTCTGCGACCGTGTGGCAGGCAGCGGAGCCACTCGCCTGACCCGTCGCAGGGGGAGCTAGGTCGTTCAGACACGGGGTCGTCCGGCGCCCAATTGGCGGGTAAGGTAGAGGTGGTCGCGGCGCGTCATGTGTTTCTGGCGCGTCGCGAAGGCGGGTGCTCCGCGGTGGGTTCGTGGAAGAATAGCGTCCCCACGTTCCCACAAGCGGCAAAGGCGGAAACACCCTGAGGGTTTTAGTGGAGTTGGAGTCCCACACAATCGTACTGTCCCCCCTTAGCAGTACGATATGCGTGCGCATTTCCCTCAGGATAATAAAAAAAGGCTTACTAAGAAAACCAAAACTTAAAACCTAAAAACTTACTACAGAAATACAACTGATTCAATATTAGGTCAATATTGATATGGGTCAGTTGAGCTACCTCTAGATTGTTTGCAACAGTCTGCAGTTAGCTCAATTGTTAAGTAAAATAAAAATCAATGCATGTCGTTAGTCTCGCTAAAACTGAAAAACGGTTTGACCGATTAGAATTATTGTTTTTATTTTGGCAGCAGAGATGGTTTAAAAAAATAGGGGTTTTTTTAGAAAATAGTATTGTTACTAGATTGATGATTCGTTTCGTATCACCTAAGATAGGTACGAAACGAAGTTCACGCGGTCATCTACATATCTACAAATAAAAAATAAATTACGAAAGATCCCATAGATTACAAACAATTTAAAAAAGTGTTTATCCCCTGTGATACGAAACTGTGCCCAATGCCTTTTGGTCTGGCTGCAAAGTTCTCTGCCCCTAATCTTGAACTCTAGAATCTGAAATGGAGAATTCTTTGCCCTGAAGTACTCTGCCCTTGTTGTGTGCCCTGTAATTATTTGCACAGATAAAATAATGCAATGAAGAAAACACTGTATATAACAAATACATATACTCTGGCCAAACTGAATATACAATGTTTGTAAACATTGCATTGCATACCTAAAAATTACTTTCATGTGGTCTTGTGGTTGTGTGCGCAGAATTTACAAACCTAGTCAATTTAAGCTGTTTCCTACAACGCATAACGCTCGCTGACAATTTTTTTCGAACACCACGAAAACAAGGGAATTTACGATTTTTGTGTTGAGAGTTGTTTTAAAAGATTGTACTTTGATACTGGCAGGAGTATAGGCTTATTTTTTATAGATTAGGCATCCTTTGTTCATCACAATGAGACGTGGACAAACCTCTGTGAGTCAGGAGCATTGGAACGATAGCAAATGTTAGCAGAAAACAAGCTTGCCTACAGAGCAAAGATTTAAAAGATAAGATGATAAGCAAATTAAACAACTTTTTAGCAATTTAAATATACTCTTAGAAATAATTCATTTTATTCTAAGTACCTACTGGTGTACCGAGGTAGGTCCGTGGGGTACCGAGGCTCTCCGGGTTTTTAAAAAGTTATCTGAGCGTCTGGTCGACGCGACGCGTGACCCGAGAGCTGGTGGGTATCTGGCGGAGCGCATCAGCATTGCCATACAGCGGGGCAATGCAGCCAGCGTCTTGGGGACGCTTTCGACTGGTAATGATATGGATCAGTTGAGCTACCTGTAGATTGTTCAAAGTCAATAACTCTTTATTTCCATAAATACAATAAATATACACTTAGAAAAGGTCAAATTCTTAATAATTAAACAATGTCACGGAAATAAAGTGATATTTTTGATTTCAGTCGCTTCGGTATGTAGAATAAAGTACCTAAAGAAACGACGAAGAAACCTTTAGCCTTTTTGGCTTTAGTCTGTTAGTTAGTTGTTATTTTTCTAGTTGGAGTATATCCCGTCCCAAGCTTTTTTATCCTCTAGAATTCTAGATAATCTGATATTTTGTAGTAGGCCTATTTACACAAGAAGGTTTTGACAACTTGTTTCAATTTATTTACTGATAATTTTTGCAACTCACTACGAGTTTTGTTGTAGAAGCGTATACGTTGCCCTTTAAAAGATACATTAATTTGGTGTAGTCCAGTTGTGGGCACAGCGAGTTTATGTTTATTTCTAATATTCAAATTATGTACATCGCTATTTTTAGAGAACCGATTGATATTTCTATGAGTGTACATTTCATAAATATATTGACATGGTAGTGTCATTATGTTTATTTCTTTGAATTTATCACGCAGGGATTCTCTGGGACCCATACTATAGATAGCACGAACAGCCCTCTTCTGCAACACAAATACGGTGTTAATATCTGCAGCGTTCCCCCACAGTATACCATAAGACATAATACTATGGAAGTAGCTGAAATAAACAAGTCTGGAAGTGTGTAAGATGACGGATTTTTTTGACAGCATACGCCGCAGAACTAAATCTCTTCGATAGCTTATCTATGTGTGGGCCCCATTGAAATTTATTATCTAAGGTGATGAACATGAAACGACCTATTAATCAGATCCCACCAATAAAAATAGAACCCGGGCAATGGGCCGTTAGCAAAAAACAAAAAGCTAAAGTATTTGCTGAACATTTAGAAAACATCTTCAAGCCAAATGAAAGCCAAGAAAACTGTTACCCTAATGCAACCGAAATCTACGATGAAAACCTAGATATAAAGCTTGCTAAAGAATTTTGGCGTGAAATAAAACATAAAATAAATACAAGAAAATCTCCTGGGTTTGATGTTATTTCTGGAGAAATATTACATAATCTACCAAAGAAAGCATTAGTTAAACTAACATATCTAATAAATGCTTCATTTCGACTGAAATACTTACCAGATTTATGGAAAATTGCGGAAGTAATCATGATTGCAAAGCCAGGAAAACCACCTCAAGAGACTACATCCTACAGACCGATCTCTCTGCTACCAATCATGTCAAAGCTATTTGAAAAGCTGTTCTTAAAAAGGTTTACACCAAAACACAAGTTTAGACAAAAAGAAACTCATTCCAGAGCATCAATTTGGATTCAGAGAACAACATTCTACAGTAGATCAAGTCCACAGAATAACGAATCTAGTTGAGAAAACACTGGAAAATAAAGAAGTCTGTACTACAATCTTCCTCGATGTTGCTCAAGCCTTCGCATATGCATATGCGTATGGCATGCAGGCCTAATAATAAAGCTAAAGAGCCAATAGAATACGTAGACATAATTAAATAATATTTAGCTAGAAGAGCCTTTAGAATATGGCAAGAGGATTCTTACTCTGAAATAAAGGAAATCAAAGTTGGAGTGCCACAAGGAAGTGTATTGGGTCTGGTCCTATACCTATTATATACTCATGACATCCCTGAACATGAAAGCAACACCATCGCAACTTTTGCCGATGACACTGCTATAATAGCCACTGGAAAAACGCATGCAGAGGCAGCCGGAAAGGTTCAAGTTGCGGTTAATAAAATACACAACTGGACCAAAACCTGGCGAATAAAATTAAATGAATCGAAGTCGAGTCACATCAACTTCACAAATAAAAGAGATCAATATCATCCAGTTTTCATCAACGGGGCCATAATACCATGCGGAAATACAGCGAAGTATTTGGGCATGACATTAGACGCGAAGCTACGCTGGAAAGCTCAGGTCAAAAAGAAAAAATAGGAGCTAGAGATCCGCTACAAAAAGATGTATTGGCTAATTGGAAGAAATTCTACTTTAGCAGTACACAATAAACTTATATTATATAAACAAGTCCTCATGCCAGTCATAGTTCTAACGGAAGATCAGCGCTGGCTAGGCCTCCTACGGGAGCTTAGCCAGCATTATGCTGAGTTAGGACTTTTTATAACAGTTCTATAATGTACCTATCCTATAAGTGTGTCTTGTCTTTTTAACTGTTCATATTGTTGTTGTTATAAATAAATGTCTTCTATTCTATTCTATTGACCCATTTAACATTAATTTAAAATGTGATTACTAGATCACAACAAAAAAAAATCTAAGGTGATTCCTAAGAAAACGGTACTTTCTACAATTTCTAACGTTTCTCCTTTTACATTTACATCAGCCTTAACTTGTTTAACATTAGGTAGAATAAACAGACTGCAGTTAGCTTAATTATTTCAATTGTAAATACTAGTTCCAATTTGTTTTTATTATTAAATTGTAATTTTCTTTGTCAATAAAGAATAGTAGGTACCTACTTTGTAACAAAGAAATTTACAATTAAAAAATAGAAATAAATTATAGTATTTACCTATAATTGAGCTAACTGCAAACAATCTACAAGTAGCTCAACCTACTTAGGTAAATAAAAGGATTAATTTTAGGTTATTAGTGTATGGTTAATACATTTAAAGTCAAATCTAGATAATTTGGTTGGAATGGGAGCAGTCAAAAATCAACTCTTATTCTGTATTGCACCGAAATCGACCACTAGCATCTGTTCACGGCTTCGCTTACCTGGATAAACTTACACTAACGCTTACCAGTATGTATGCCAGGAATAATGTAAGCTGTGATTACGTGATTAGTGAAAGAATTTTCAAAATCAGACCAGTAGTTCCAGAGATAACACCTTCAAACAAACATAACTTTATTATAAAAACTTACGTAGTTTGACGATTTCATTACGAATGTAAGCGGGTTAACTATGAACCTAGTTGGCCTAGTTTGCTAGTTTATTTGGAATCATAATTTTGCCTGTGTAAAATACGTTGATGTAGTGTAAAAATATCTAGAGGAAAAAAGAATAACGGTCCTTTGTTCAGCTGCCATTTGGCTTCAGATCACGATCTCGCGCCATTAGAATGCAGCGCAACCCGAGACTCGCCACCAGAGACCAAACGTATTACCTATAGAGCTATTGAACAGCTTAGCTATTGGGAATGAAGGAAATTCTCTATTGAAATTAAAAAAACAGAGGAAAGAAAAAATAAAGAAAATTCTAAGTACCTTTATTTGCTCCCAATAAGAATACTTATTACAACGTGGCAATGACGCCAGCATTCTGGGCAGGTTGCCTTCTGGTGACGGCTTAGATTTTAAGGACAGTGTAAATACTAGTTTTAATTTATTTTTAATGTAAAATTTATAATAGTGCTGGCTTCTATTTCGGTCAACGAATTAGCATTGTCATTCAACGTGCGTGGCAATGCTGCCAGCATTCTGGGCTCACTGCCTTCTGGTGACGGCTTAGATTTTTAAGAAATAGATATAAGCGTAAATACTTGTTGTAATTGTTTTATTCTGTTATTATTATAATAGTTGAATATTATTGACTTATTACAATAAAATACCACCTTGTGGTTTTCCAGGTCCCTTCTAGATCACAGTTCTTTATTTACCGTTATCTAAACGTGTCAGGGCAGTAGGTAATTATCTCAGTATGATAAATAATTCTAATTATGATATGTATATAATTGTACCTTAGTAGGTACTTATTAAACACAATAATAAAATTCATAACTCAGAGAAAATTGTTTATACTTTTTCTGTTGATTACTTTTCAATAAAACAACATTGAAACAATAGAATTATTAATCTATACCTATATAAAAATTATCCCTATTTCCCTTGGTCACGGCATCACGCGTGAACGGCTGGACCGATTTCGCTTCTTTTCTTTTTTTGTTGTGTTTTTATTGGCAGGAGAAGATTTTTATGAAAGAAAAAATTATGAAAGTTGCGCTGAAAATTAGAAAAATGTAATATTCATAGTTAAGACAGGACAACGTCTGTGAGGTCAACTAGTAAAATATAATTTAGAGCATCATAGCTTTAAAACGTTTGCTCGGTAATCCAACGTTTTATACTACGTTTCGAAGTTTCACATGGCGATAATGATGATATTGTTAAAGCGTACTTACGTATTTTGTTCTGGTAAGATTGAAGACCAAAAAACTCTCTAGAGAGTGAAAGTTAATCTCATGCGAGCTCCCATTTTTGCTTTGCAGAAAATATCACTTAAACAAAACTACAACACAAAAGATGAATATTTCTTCGCATATCGGAAAATGACGAGAATGCGTCCAGTTTTCCTTGACAACCATAAGGTCGTCATAACACCTTTTGATTCTTGGCTAAATGTATCGATTTGGACCATTGCTGCATTGAGTCGTGAGAGAAAGATTTTATCACTTTTCATGCTCATAAAGCATGTCAGAGTCATTGTAGTCCAAGCTCTACGCTACACTATGCATAGGGCTTGGACTCCGGAACTCCGATTTTGGTGTAACTCCGGAGTTTCGAAAGATTTCAGCATCGTTTGTAAAACCGGGGGCCATTTTCTGGCTTGTGATATCATCATCATCATCATCAGCTCGTATACGTCCACTGCTGAACATAGGCCTCCCCCAAACGACGCCACAAATAGCGGTCCTGAGCCACCCATCCATCGACTCCCTGCGACCGCTACAATGTCGTCGGTCCATCGAGTGGAAGGATTTCCCACCCTCCGTTTCGCATTGTATCGCGGTCGCCACGCGAGAACCTTTACTCCCCAACGGTTATCGGTTCTGCGAGCTGTATGACCTGCTATCGCCACTACAGCCTGCTAACTCTGAGAGCTATGTCGGTTACTTTGGTTCTTCTACGGATTTCCGTATTCCGGATCCTATCGCGTAGCTCCGAGCATAGCTATCTCCATAACTCGCTGAGCGACTCTAAGTCCATGCACGAGGCCTATAGTCAGCGACCACGTCTCAGATCCGTAAGTCATCACTGGTAACACACATTGGTAAAGACTTTTGTCTTGAGGCTCTGGGGTATCTGCGACGAGAAGATATTGCGAAGTTTCCCGAACGCTGCCCATCCGAGTTGGATTCGTCGGCTGACCTCTTTATCGAAGTTGGATTTACCTAGTTGGACCATTTGGCCTAGGTAGACGTAATGATCAACAACTTCGATAACATCGTTTCCAACATAGACCGGTAAGGGTGCGACATGGGCATTAGATGGGCGACAAAACCCTTTTGAAGAACTATAGGCCCACTTCACTGCTAAGCCACGCCGAGAAGCTGTTTTCGAGAGTAATAACTAACCGCCTCGCTCGAAGGTTTGACGACTTCCAGTCTCCCGAACAAGCCGGATTCCTAAAAGGTTTTAGTACCGTAGACCACATACATATACGCTCCGGCAGGTTATACAGAAGACAGAAGAGTATAATCGGCCGTTATGTCTAGCGCTTGTGGACTACGAGAAAGGCTTTGATTCAGTCGAAACCTGGGCAGTGCTACAGTCTATCCAGCGGTGCCAAATCGACTACCGGTATATCCAAGTGTTGAAGTGTTTGTACAGCAAGGCCACGATGTCTATCCGCCTCCAGGACCAAAGCACGAATCCAATCCCACTGCAAAAAGGGATGAGACAGGGAGACGTAATTTCTCCGAAACTGTTCACCTTTGCACTGGAGGATATATTTAAGCTCTTGGACTGGGATGGATATGGCATCAATATTAACAGCGATAACATTCTCCTTCCACCTTCGGTTTGCCGATGATATAGTCATTATGGCAGAATCGCTGGAGCAACATGCTCAGAGACCTCAACACCGTTTCCCGACAGGTGGGTCTAAAAATGAACATGGGTAAGACAAATATCATGTGATATCATTAAGAGTTAATGCCTATAATCCCCACGCTGGGCATACGGGTTGGGGATCGCATTTTGGCGATGGAATTGTTCTGCAGGGGGCGCTGCTGCTCGCCCCCGGTGTATGTTCCCTTAGTCGCCTCTTACGACACCCTCCGGAAGAGATGGGGTGGTGCAAATTCTAAACCGGCACCACACGGCATTTCAGACAGGGTCGATGTCATCAGCCAGTACTAAAACATTGTGATGGTGATACTAAAGAGAGATTTTTCCACGTTTACCGGGACTATTTTATTTCAGCTCCTTTAGGTCTATTATATTTACAACCTAATACCTACTTACAAATAGGTAGGTGCTTACAATTTTATCTTGCAAGAGTTTCACACAAAACGACATTCAAAAGGGTTTATTGGCTTAATGAAGTTGGCTAACGACAACAGGCATTTTGAAATATTATTTTTAAGTGTCTTATGTACAATAAAGTAATCATTAACTCATTCATTCATTTGTACTAAAGTTATAAAAGAGAATATTAATAGTAGATTGTGTCACAAGGGAACAAAATAATGTATTTAAGGGAAAAAAATAATGTATTTTTAGAACTATTTTTTGAAGAGAAGCGAGCGTAGCGAAGGATTCTAGAGTAGAATCCTACGCGTAGCGAGGGATTCAAAGTACGTCGCTCGAGGTTAAATAATTTTGGTACCGTGTGGCACACTCTACTTTTCATCCTAAACTATGAGAAAATTCATCATACGAGAAAAATAAATAACAGATTAATTATATAGCCAAATTACAAATTTATTTCTGGTGTTATTATTTCACTTTCACTGCTATATAACTAATTTTTTCTTCAATTTGTGTGAATCAAATTAAAATTGTCTGTAATATTTTGATAAAAGTAATAACAAAACGACGAAAAGTACCCGCATATTCTTTTTTTAAATTTGGATAGCGAATGCCGCGTCGGCATGCGCGCTTTTTTTATTTCCGGCCAGGACTTTATTGAATCTAATTGCGTTCAAACTTTTTAATTAAATAGTGTTCCAAACTCAAAAGTAATTTCGTCACTGTTATTAAGTGCGCTGGAATGACCCACTTTGTTCGCACTTATCGAGGAACCCTTTGCTTCTTTTCGAATAGATGGGATGAAATAGTAGATTGTAGAACAAAATAATATTTTAACGGCGAGGGCGCTAGATTCCTGAACGTAGCGAGGGATTCAAAGTACGTCGCCCGAGCCAAAAACATATTTTCGCCTGAGTGATACACTCTACTTTTCATCACCCTCTATGAGAAAATAAAAGGCGCCTCATATTTTATTGTAATATTATTATTTAATAAAAGATAGAGTAACAACTAAAATATTTTTACGCTCGATTTCTTTGGCGCTGAACACTAAGGTGTTCAAAAAGTGCGCGGCAAAGATAATTGCGGCGCACTTATAAAGAGGATTAAAAACTCATTACTGCCTGCTAAAGTTTATTAAAGAAAACACCACCTTTGGGTGCACTTAAAGGCGAACCAAGTCGTCCTTTTCGAATAGATGGGATGAAAAAATATTTAAACCCCGTGAAGCTTAATAAGGTACAAGTACCTACAACCCCTAATATTGGCTGCTTGTGATATGTTTAAATTTACTAGAATTTTGAATGTGAAATATGAAAAAAATAACCAGCTGTTAAACAAGTTTAGGGAATTTTTTAGAACTTTCGGACCAAATCACCCACCTGACAGGTAGTGTAAACACTTCCATCTGACGACAACATCTGTTGCAGGAGCCGCAGCAGATGAAGCCATGGTCCGGGACGTGGGACGCCACGAAGCCCATGGCTGCTTGCCTGCAGTACGACCCCTTCATGAAAAGGATCACCGGTAGGTACCTACAATTAATAAATAAAATAAATAATGCTGGACAATCCACACAGCATCATCTAGCCCCAAAGTAAGCAGAGCTTGTGTTATGGGTACTAGATGACTGATAAACTTAATACAACATAACATAGATAGGTATTTTTTATTATATATATAAAATACCCAGAACACCCGGAACAAATATTTGCAGATCGTACAAACATTTGTCCCAAGGCGGGAATCGAACCCGCAACCTTCTGCGTCGCAGGCGGACCTTCGCCCGCCGCGCCACATCGGTCGTCAAAAATTAATTAAAATAATTAATAAATTTTTAATAAATAATATTATTAATTATTAATAATTAAATTATTCGTAATTATTTTCCTGTTGAGCTTCTTTCGTTTGGCTGACGGATAAAAATACCTATTTTTAGAAGGCGCGACCGTCTTTTCTTTTCTCATAAAAGTGACGTTATGTATGATGTCACAAATATGTCGGCACAAGAAAGAAAGAAAATAAAATGTACATAAGTTTACACACCGGTAGCTAGGTACCTACCTACCCTTCGTTGTCAATGTATTTCTTCAACATGTTTGTCTTGTTTGTACCTATCTTCTATAGGTACTCCGTGACGTCACGAAACGGCTCAGTCGGGAGACCAGCGTTGATGTACGCAAATACAACCAAATCATGCTGAGACAGGGACCGTTTTGTAACTCTAGCAAACTATCTTCTTTTCTATGTTCTTTTCTTTTAAATTGTATGTCTGAGTTTTCCTTCATTTCCTTCATTTACTCATCAGCATTTATGTACGTCCACGAACGCGCCTCCCTCAAACAAGAGGTTTTTGTCATAATCCCCACGCTTGGAAGGCGGATTCGTGATCGCAGTAGAGGTTTAAAAATGCACAGAAGGAAGCTGCTGCCCTTCCTCTGGTAGGTTCCTTAGTCGACTCTTACAACATGCACGAGCTGACTTGGAGGGTTCGATTCTTACGCCGCAACCAACGGCTTCTAAGAAGTAAATATTGTTACCATGTTGTACAAAAGATCTTACATATAAGAGACTAGCTGCGCCCGCGGCTTCGCCCGCGTGGAAATTGATTGCAATTTCCAGTTTGCACACCACCTAAAAGTAGTTTTTTAAATATAAAAAAATATGTACGTGTATCATTATTTACTTTATATTTTACTAGCTGGTGCCCGCGGCTTCGCACGCGCTCATTACGTACCCTATGTCCGTCCCTGGGATACCATTTACCTGCCTCCCAAATTTCATTGAGATCCGCGTTTGGTTGTGAAAAGGTAACAGACAGACAGAGTTACTTTCGAATTTATAATATATGGAATCAATTATTTAAAAAAATTTTATGCACCAAGGCAAGTACATAAAAATAGCTTGATGGCTAATTTTCTACAAATGAGAGATAAAATAATATCAATAAACAACAGAAAACATAAATATAATTATACTTTCTAAGAAGATAATGATGTCCAAATCAGTTCAAACACCAGTATAGAGTATTATAACAACTTTAATGGTAATTAAAGCATTTCTGTACCCATAATAATAATTGCCTTATTCAAACTTTTGTCAGAAAAACAATAATTCCCCGCCATGATATTTTTCTTCTTCTTCTTCTTGTCAGATGGCTTCTGCGACTGGGTTGTCGCAATTTCGCCAATGTCCGTCTCATGACAGCATCACAAGCTTTATGGATTGCACATTATATATTATTATACATTATTATAAACTCATTAGTATTTATAAAAGAAAAACATTCATACCAAACAAAAAAAAACCACCTAATAACTACAAAACAGAACAAAAGGTGCTACAATAACTCAACACTGCAAAATAATTAAATTTACAGTAAATAAACTAATGCCCATCCGGTCTAGTTTCATTCCTGTCCGTCAGGCGCGTATATTCTGTATGACATTGACAAATAAAAACCTCTTTGACAATCAATTTCTCTGATGCTGGAGCCACACTACCGGGAAACGGCAATGCTCATCATCGCAATAAATCTCTCGGTAACTAACGCGTTAATTAACGCTATAGTGTGGCCGCCTCAACGCAATAGTGCTCGCGTTGTCTCTTAGCCACTCGATCTATCGCCTAACTTCAAACGGCAATGTGAATGCCGTTGTACAATAATAATTATCGCGAGAAGTCGTGGCCACACCAACTTTCAGCGTCCAAAATCGCGATAATTAACGGCATTTCCCGGTAGTGTGGCCCCAGCATCACAGACGTAAAGAGAAAATCATTTATTTTTACCTGACTGTGTAAGAAAGGGGTTTATATAAACAAGGATACTGCCGTGTTTACATAATCTATTGATGAACTTGGGTAATTTCTTTTCCGCTGTAAAGTCTTCTCTTGTCGCCAGGTAGCGAGAACTGTCTCTTCATAAACGTGTACACTCCAAAGCTGATGCCAGCTGCGAACCTGCCTGTGCTGGTCTTCATCCATGGCGGAGCCTTCATGTACGGGGAGGCGGGCGTATACGACCCCTCGCATATCATGGACCGGGATATGGTGGTGGTGACTTTCAACTATAGGTTGGGGCCATTAGGTGAGTGTGTATTCCTGTAGCATTTTTTTTATTGGTAATTATTTTAGCTTCAACCGTGAAGAAGTTTTTGATGGGAAGCTGGCAACGATCTAAGTAAAATTCGGTAGATATGGTACGTTCTCCCAGCGCTAACTGAACAAATGGCCTGCGATGTGTTAGAACTAAACGCAAAGACACGCTATTTCCAATCTTTCGCAATATATAACCTAATGAACAAGAAAGATGGAAAGACTTTAATAAGTTTCCTTTAATAAGCTCATTTTAGATTTATTTGATATTCATGCTCCGATTAGAATAGTTAAAGTGAAGCATCCTCCAGCTCCGTGGCTGACTCAAGCCATTAAGAAAGTGATGTCGGGGCGGGATCGGGCTAAGCGGTGTTTCAAGAAACATCCGACTGAGGAAAATCACAGTGCCTACAAAAAGCTTCGTAACCGTTGCAGCAAGTTGTGTAGAGATGCTAGAAAACGTCACATTCATAGTTCTGTTCAAAATTCTACTCCTTCACAAATGTGGAAATTTCTCAAATCTATTGGACTTGGTGGTAACTCAAATAATTCACACATCCCTTTTGACTTGAACACTATCAATATCCCCTTTGTCTAGATAATAGTGTTCGAACCTCTACTATTAACGCCATTACCCTGCAAGCTCTCCCACCATGCCTCCCCTTTACTTTCGAAGCAATTGCTGAGGACGACATTAAAAAGATTCTCAATTCCATATCTACGAAAGCTGTTGGCACTGATGGTATTAACATCCAGATGCTCCAACTGCTCTCTCTTGAACTTTGTCCTGCATTATCCCACATCATAAATCATTCTCTCGAGACTGGTTATTTTCCTAGTATGTGGAAATCTGCTAATGTCATCCCTTTGCCTAAAGTCTGCAATCCCTCCTCTTTTTCTCAACTAAGACCTATCTCGATTCTCCCTGTCCTTTCTAAAATCCTTGAGAATGTAGTACAAAAGCAACTTTCTCTGTTCCTTAATCGTAATAACCTGTTGAGTCCTTACCAATCTGGCTTTCGTCCTGGTCACAGCACTGTGGGTGCTCTGACTAAAATATCCGATGACATACGCTTGGCCATTTCCAATAGGCAGGTTACTGCACTTGTGTTGTTGGATTTTAGCAGTGCTTTCAACTCTGTCGATCACGATATCCTTCTTGCAGTTCTCTCTTCCCTTAATGTCTCTCCCTCGGCAGCTGCTTGGTTTCGTTCTTATCTCTCAGGTCGCTCGCAGCGTGTGCGCCTTGATGATTCATACTCGGATTGGTGTAACATTTCTGCGGATGTACCACAAGGCGGTGTCCTTTCTCCTATCCTCTTCTCAATATTCATTAACTCCGTTACTAAAGTCATTTCTTCTAGCTATCACCTCTACGCAGACGACCTGCAAATTTACCATCATTTTAAAGTGGGTGACATCTCTGAAGGTGTTGATAGCATTAACTTGGATCTATGTAAAATAAACTCATGGGCGAAGGCCTATGGTATTCTGATCAATCCTTCAAAATCACAAGCTATGATCTGTGGTAGTCATTTTATGTTGAAATCCTTAGCTCTTTCTCCCGTTCCGTCTATTACTTTGGCCGATAACATTATTCCACTCTCTGTAAAGGCTAAAAATTTGGGCGTCATTTTTGAAAGCAATTTATCTTGGGCAAGCCACGTAAACAGCATCAGTAAAAAGGTTAATTACACATTTCATTCTCTTCGACGGCTTCAAAACTTCCTACCATTTGAGACTAAAATTATCCTTGCCCAAAGTCTTCTACTTCCTCTCCTCGATTATGCGGATGTTTGTTTCTTGGACGCGACAGAGGAACTTTGGAATAAGCTCGAGCGCCTGCAGAATTTGGGCATCCGTTTCATATACGGATTGGTAAATTCGACCATGTGTCTGCTTTTCGATCCAAACTTAATTGGCTACCCATACGCCGGCGGCGCGATCTCCACATTCTGTCTTACCTCTACTTCATTCTCTTTAGCCCCATTTCTCCAACATACCTCCGCGAACGATTTGAATTCCTTGTTCCCCGCGGTGTGCCGTGTAGGACGTCAATATCACTCCGTCTTTCCAGTAGGTCTGGAGGTTCTTTCGCCGCTCAAGCTGCTAGATTGTGGAACTCTATCCCCCATGATATTCGAGCCAGTCCGTCGCTAAACATATTTAAAGCTAGGGTAAAAGAGCACTTCCTACTATCATAAATATTATCTATCTATAGGATATTATTATAAAAGGTATGTATTAGGTTTATTTAGTGATTATTATTTTAATTTAAGTATGTTTATTATATGTATTGTAAATAGCTACCTACTATTTCTTTAATTGTCAGTTTATCTTGTTCAATTAATTGTTTTTGTACACTTCCTCTACCTGTTCCATCGCCTCTCCTATAACTCTAAGGTTTGCTGGAAGAAAACTCTTTTAAGGGTTAAGCTCGCCTATGTACATATCCTATTAAATTAAATCATGCTTATGTATTATTGTGTACAATAAAGAATTACAAGAATTACAAGAATTACAAGACTTACCTAGGCCGAAGTGCA
This sequence comes from Eupithecia inturbata, assembly GCA_963662085.1. Taxonomy (NCBI): domain Eukaryota; kingdom Metazoa; phylum Arthropoda; class Insecta; order Lepidoptera; family Geometridae; genus Eupithecia; species Eupithecia inturbata. Next base: position 12,619,175 of record OY759190.1, read on the forward strand.
ATACGCACACGAAGCAGGAACGCTGGCGGCGGCGCCGCCGCGCCGTTTCGACTTTGAGGTGGGTGGACCCAATTACACCTAATTTGAGCTTTACACTTTCGAGAGTCTGGTACCCAACCTTTAATACCTACCCTCTATGTATACGTGCAGCCTGTGGGCGAAGTATACGCTCGCGGCGTACAGCGCCATCCCCGTCGAGTATAACAATGCGGTGTTGGGGCTGCTCTACTACTGCAGCGCGTCAGGGATGTTTGCGGCGGCGCGAGTCGACTGTTTCCATACCACCACGTGCAAGCGCGCCTCGTCGCTGGTGCGCAGGTTGCGGGCTAGCTCCAACACCGTCCTGGCTACGATAGCTGCTAGGGTGGACTGCCCGTGCCTATTGCACTGCTGTGAGCGACACCTGCCCAGCAATCCAATTACTTTTTAAGTTCCATCCCTATAATTAATTTTACCCTTATATGCAACATATTATGTAAATTCTGTAGATTTGGTACGTTCTACCAGCGCTCATGCAACAACTGACCTGTGTTACAATACAACTACACGCAAACACTCGCTCACAGTTACATTTCACACGAGGGCATTGCTGTAGTATTTTAGTCAATAAATTACACTAAAGTACGTCGTAGCAAGTATGCGAATAACGAACACGACGGTCTGACTTTGACTGAGGTGATGGAACCTAATTGGACCTAATTTGAGCCTGCCACTTTCGCGACTTTCGAGTGCCTCATCTCCCCTTTTTTACTTTTATCAAAGCTTATATGAGTTGTGTCTGCTCGAAATATGTAGATGTAAATGGTTTTTATTTTTTATTATTTAATGGAATTTTGTGGTTCCCTTTGAGACAAAATTCCGGATTAGCTATCGCGCCTGCTGTCCACTGAAAAATCAGCCTTGTTCTAAATGTTATTGTTCTCCGCTGGATGGATGATGATGATGATGATGATAACAGTAACAGGTATACGCTAATTCAACAGTTTAAATACCCCATAGTAAGCCTGCTATTTTGCCAGATAAAGTTGGTTTTTGCTTGCAACATGTTCAATGAATGACCGTCTCGGCGGCAAAGCATTTAAAATGTACAGGTTTTCTAATTTGTGGGTGTTTTTTATATTATTATGATATTATGTAGGTCATATTATGTATGAGGTATAAATAAAATAAATAAACAAATAATGCTGAACAATTCCTAGCCCCAAGCTAAGCAAAGCTTGTGTTATGGGTAGGGTACTAGATAACTGATATACTTAGTACCATCGATCTAAGTAAAAAAGGGGAGATTGTACCTAGCTTCTTGAAAGTGAAAGGCTCAAATTAGGTGCAATTAGGTGTGGACTTAATTGCACCTAATTTGAGCCTAGGCGAGGTGGCCACCTCAGTCATAGTCATAGCCGGACCGGCTTTCGTGTTACGCGTGCTTGGTACGACGACGCGACGTACTTTATTGTGGTTTATTGACTAAAAGGCTACAGCAATGCCCTCCTGTTTGTTCATTATAATTATTGCACAAGATTGGTAATGTAACTGTGAGCGAGTGTTTGCTTGTAGTTGTAACACAGGCCAGTTGTTAAGTAAGCGCTGGGAGAACGTACCATATCTATAGATTTTACTAGACACTACATAGGTACTTGTCTATCTAGATATTAACACTAACCGATTTGCAGGTTTCCTCAGCACAGGAGACGAGACCATCCCCGGCAACGCCGGTCTGAAGGACCAATCGTCCGCGCTGCACTGGGTGCGGAACAACATCATGCTGTTCGGAGGGAACCCTGACAGCATCACACTGACGGGGTGCTCCGCGGGGGGCGCTAGTGTACACTATCACTACCTTTCGCCGCTGTCTCGAGGTAGGTTACCTAATTTTAACAACTTAGCCAGAAATCGAATGTATATGGTACCTGCTGGCTCAAATACAACTTGAAAACTAAGAATATTATATAACCCATGGCATTCATATAAAGCAAAGAATTTATAGACTCAAATATAACCTGAAAACTTATAATAATAAAACTAGGTAGCTTAGACCTAGGTATGTACCATACCTACTACACTAAAAAGTCACAAGTGTCAATGAGAAACGATCTCGACGCGCACCGGGCGAAGACGCATAAAGTGGTGCGATTTGGATTCCCTTCGCGAGACGATTTTTTGTGTGATCTGCAAAACATTGTGCGTTTGCACTCAAATTAAACATATCCCTTAGTAAAGAGCGTTTTAACACAATGAGAAACCTATAGTAAAAGTACTTAGCCAAATAACACCAAAAAACCGGCAAGTCGCGCGATTTAAACCTCTCTAGTGCGTACGGACGGATTCGACGTTTTCCGAAGATTTTTCTTTTTAATCCCGAGGGAAAAGATGCACAAATTACATGAACGAACTCTCCTAGCTATAATTGCATTCCGTTGAAGAGCGAGCGAGTTATTTACAGAGAAACTCATTCTGTCGTTATTTCGTGTCAACTGTAAGAGTTTTATTAGGGGTTAAGTATGAAATTGCTGTTTTATTGTAATAGGTACTTCAAATTGACATAGAACCTTCACGGTTTGAGATTTTTGTGCGAAACTTTTTTCACATGGTACCTATAAGGTTCTTCTTTTAAAAAAATTACAACATTAACGAACTCTCCTAGCTATAATTGCATTCCGTTGAAGAGCGAGCGAGTTATTTACAGAGAAACCCATTCTGTCGTTATTTCGTGTCAACTGTAAGAGTTTTATTAGGGGTTAAGTATGAAATTGCTGTTTTATTGTAATAGGTACTTCGAATTGACATAGAACCTTCATGGTTTGAGATTTTTGAGCGAAACTTTTTTCACATGGTACTTATGAGGTTCTTCTTTTAAAAAAATTACAACATTAGATTATCGACTTTTAGTTGTTTTTTTTATTCAGCTTAGACAAGAAAGATGGATACTTCGAAAATTCGAGTGATTTTTGAATACGTGTTCCGACGCGGAACTAACGCGGCAGAAACAGCTTGCAATATCAATGTTGCGTTTGGAGAGGGGACTGCTAATGATCGCACCGTGCGATTTTGGTTTAAATGCTTTCGTGATGAAAACTTTGATTTGAAGAATGTACCACGAACGTACATTAATGGGAAACGGTCTTCGGGGTCTGTAGTTACAATGGGTGTACCGCAGGGTTCTATCCTTGGTCCTTTCCTATTTTTAGTTTATATTAACGACCTGCCTCATCTTGTATAGGATAACCACGAGATCGTATTGTTTGCTGATGATACTTCATTAATTTTTAAAATGAAACGACAAAACACTACTTTCGACGATGTGAATAATGCAATCTCAAAAATAGTCCATTGGTTTAGTGTCAATAACCTTTTTCTTAATGAAACCAAAACGAAATGCATTAGATTTATATTACCTAATGTAAAACAAGTTAAGGCTGATGTAACCGTCAAAGGAGAAACGTTAGAAATTGTTAATAGTACCATATTCTTAGGAATAACCTTAGATAGTAAACTTCAATGGGGCCCACACATAGACAAGCTATCGAAGAGACTTAGTTCTGCAGCGTATGCAGTCAAAAAAATCCGTCATCTTACAGACGTTGATACTTCTAGACTAGTTTATTTCAGCTACTTCCATAGTGTTATGTCTTATGGCATACTGCTGTGGGGTAACGCTGCAGATATTAACACCGTATTTGTGCTGCAGAAGAGGGCTGTTCGTGCAATCTATAATATGGGTCCCAGAGAAAGCCTACGTGAAAAATTCAAGGGAATAAACATAATGACAGTACCATGTCAATATATTTATGAAAAGCTATTGTACACTTATAGAAATATCAATCGCTTCCCTAAAAATAGCGATGTACATAATTGAATACAAGAAATAAACATAAACTCGCTATTCCCACAACTAGACTACACAAAATCAATGTATCTTTTAAAGGGCAATGTATAGGCTTCTACAACAAAACTCCTAGTGAGTTGCAAAAATTATCAGTAAATAAATTCAAACAAATTGTCAAAACCTTCTTGTGTAAAAAGGCCTACTATAAAATATCAGATTATCTAGAGGATAAAAAAGCTTGGGACGGGATTTGCTCCAACTCGAAAAATAACAACTAACAGGCTAAATGTTTCTTCGTCGCTTCTTTACTTTAGTCTACATACCGAAGCGACTGAAATCAAAAATATCAGTTTAATTTTTAAGAATTTGACCTTTTCTAAGTGTACATCTATTGTATTTATGGAAATAAAGAGTTTTTGAGTTTGACTTTGACTTTGACCATGTGGAAGACCGCCCACACAGGTGAATAACAATGAATTGCAAGAGATGGTGGAAGCCGATCCGAGCCAAACTACCCAGGAATTAGCGGCATGATTTAACGTTACCTTACCAACAATATTGACTCATTTGCGACAAATCAATAAAATAAAAAAATATTAAAAATGGATGCCTTATGATTTGACTGATCTGCAGAAAGAAACGCGTGTTGAAACTTGTGTTCCCTTGTTGAACGATATAGAAATGGAAGGAATATTAGATCGAATTGTGACATGTGGTGAAAAGTGGATTCTTTACGATAACCGTAAGCAAAAAATGCAAAGGCTGACCCCAGGTCAAACGCCGCAACAGTGTCCTAAAGCAAAGCTTACCAATAAAAAGGTAGTGGTAACTGTTTGGTGGTCTCAGCATGTTGTTATTCACTATAGCTTTCTCCGATCTAGTCAAGCAATAACGCAGATGTCTACTGTGCCGAACTCCGAACTTATGATAGCAATACTTGCAGTGAAACAGCCCCGACTCATGAATCGATCTTTACCATAATTGCTCCATAATAACGCGAGACCTCATACAGCACGAGAAACCGTTTTAACTCTACAGGAACTGCAATTAGAAAATATTCGTCATTCTCGTATTCGCCAGACCTTGCTCCAACGAACTACCATTTTTTTCGTGATTTGGACAATTTTCTACGTGATAAAAAGTTTTCTTCCCAGGGGGCAGTGCTTTCACACAGTTTGTCGAATCTAGATCACCAGAGTTCTATCGCAAAGGCATAAATGACCTTCCTATAGATTATAATAATCGTAATTATTATGATTAAAATGTTTAAATTATAAATATTATAAATAGGTATGTTAAATTAAAAAAAAAACTAATTTCAATTTTTCAGTACAAATCGGCAATTTCATACTTTAACCCCTATATTTTGTTATTAAATAATAAAAAAACTCCTGCTAAGAACTCCGTTTGATATTAATTGTTTTGCCTGAACAGTCTTCATCAACAGTCTTTCAGTCACTTCTATTAAGTTCTGTTACAAATTTACTCCTATTTTTAAAACGAATAACAAAAAGTTTCGCAATAGTTAAAGAAATAATTAATACCTGTGACGGAAGTTTGGTGACCTACTCGTACACCCGTATTCTAGAACAATACCATGAGGTCTCATAGTGTACACGAACCTTCGATCAAATATAACAAATGTTTGGTTATGTTATGTCAGTTTTGCTTTGTTTTGAGATTTTGTTTGTATTCATATTCAGTTTCCATGGAAACAATAGTACATTACGTCCAAGGTTTGTAATGGGTGGGTTGCTTGTTGGCCGCAGCTGAAGATGGCTGAAAGCGAAGCGTAGCGCAGGTCCAGGCCATCACAGCGCGGTCAGCATTGGACTTCTTGGCCAAGCTGAAATGAAAGCCGAGACCATAGCAAGCTTAGCTGGAGGCCAGCTTATTGTGGCCAGCAGGGCAGTCATTGCTGACCGAGGCTTGTATAGTGCTTTACTCAAAGAATGCGAGTAATTTAATCGGAGAATTCGTCGCCCGAAGAGTTAATTTTCACAATTTATTCACAAAAATTAATTAGAACGTATCATGCAAAAATTTTCATAACGATGCTCTTTTGTCAGCCAGTGAAGCTTGTACTGCTCAGTATGCATAAAACCTTTTTTTTATGCATACTCAGAAATACATTACGGACCGCATAGAGCGGGCAGTGATAATAATACTGTCCGCCTGTTCGGGTAGGCCCGAAAGGACGACTATGCTCAAAGAAGGTTCTCGAAATAATCAGCAGAGTAATCTGCTCAAACATAGCATGTACATGCTATGTTTGAGTATAATAAATAATATGCTTGAGAATAGTAAAGGTTTTTCATTTAATTTATAAGGTTTTTATTTTAATTTATGTCATCCGCAAATCTGCCTAACATCACAGATCTGTAATCGTCGCAGTGCGTTCGCATAGTAAAGTGTCACTAGAGTGTTGTTTCTGACTGAAATGCTACCATGACGAGCCCAGTGAAAAATCCCTTACTTTTTGCTTGCTGCCTTACATAAGTATTGTGAATGAATACGGGTATTAAAAGTTAATGACAACTTTGAACATTTTCTCAGAATTATTTGAGTGAGGCTTTTAGATGACGAGTTCGCTAAGTAGGTAGGTACTTATCGTACTTCACATTTTAATAAGTACACATTTAAGTACCTACCTAAAGAAACCTAAAGTCCTCATACTCTACCTACGTAAAGTATGAACTTATGAAAATTCCCAATAAATATTTCGATACAAAATACAATTTATAATAGACATACGTAAGTTACTGACCAATTTATAAACCAACTAATTATAAAGCACCAATAAAATATTTCGTCACAAGATACATTATAGTACATTGTGGTAACACATCTACATCTATAGCCTAATATTAGTCTACTGCTGGGCGCAGCCTTGGCCTCCGTGAGCATCAAGAATTAAACCCAAAATTACTTCATTAGAGTTAAATAAACATACTCTAGGTATAACTTGGATGTCCCTATCTATTTAGTTGGAATCCCTGGATATGGATCAGTGGAGCTACCTCTAGATTGTTTGCAAAATTCTGCAGTTAGCTCAAGTGTTTCAAGAATCAAAGATCTTTATTTCCATAAATACAAAGAAAGTACACTTATAAAAGGCCAAATACTTAAAATTAAACATTGTCTGCGTAATAAAATAAGGTGATATTAATATTGCTGTCGCTTCGGTACGAGGACTGAAGCATCGAGCACATACCCAATAGAGAGTCAATTATTTTGTTTAGACAACAATTCCGCCAAATCACTGCGGCGACCACTGCACTCCTATTGGCCGACTCAAAGTCAAGCATCACACTCGAGTTGGGCAAGCAAATATTTTTATCGATATCGATAGTCAATGTTTTTAAACTATGAGCATCGCGAAAATTATTTACGTCAATAATAGTGAATTTATTATTGTTAAAAAGCTAACAAATCAAATACCTGTATAGCTACAAGTGTGCCATTGTTATATTAGGTAGAAATAACGAATTAAAAAGGAAGTTACTATTAATAAGAATCGCGGGAGTACATAGGGCATCTTTATTATCGCTATGGGTAATATCTTTGGATAATCTCAAATAAATGAGTATTGTAAAAAAATATATAGTTACATTTTTTACTATAACGATGAAATAATATGCAAAATCCCGGAGTTTTTATACAAGTTACACTGATCAAATAACTTAATCAAATTGATAAATTTTAGTTACTTCTTGTTATATCGGGAGTATCAATACATTATTTTATTATTTCAGCACAACACTAGTATAGCGAGCGCAAATTGACATTTTATTAGTGAAAAACACTGATCTAATTCGGAATGCGAAAGACCATATTTCCTCTCTATTGTGTTTGTGCTCGGTGTAAAAAAGCGAAGAAATCTAGCCTGTCAGTTGTTTTGTTTCACTAAATACTAGTTCTAATTTTTTTCCATTCTTTGATTGTAATTTTCTTTGTTAACTTGGAATGACATACAAAAGTTAGAGTTGAGTGTAAGGGGTACAAAATGACATACTAGTTAGAAAATCAGTCATCAAATCTTTATTTATTAATAATATTGAACACTTTAAATAACTATGTATTCTTTGGTTCATTACCTATTAGAATTATAGAGATCAATCATTTCAATACAAAAACAACAGAACTACTAAACATTTTTTATAACTTGAACAAAAACCGTTTTGTCCGTCCTAGGCGGGTAAAATGACACACGTAGTGTGGACAAAATGGCATACCAAATTTTTTATGAAAATCAGTCGATTACATACAGAGTTCACACGTAAAACGCTTTGTATTTTTCGGAACATCTGCACACGATGCATGAGCCCATCTTTTACAGCTCAAGCACTTTAGCCAGACCTCTTTTGGCTTGGACCTAGAGTAGAGGTCATTGCAATAAATGCAATGACAATCTTCATCATCATCTCCGACTTCAGTGAAAGCTTGTAAGGAAGAGAAATCATTTTCACTGTCGGAACTAAAATCCAAAGCTTTTGTAACCTTTCTCGTGTTTTTCTTTGGAACAGGTGGAGGAGCTGATTTTGCTTTTGCCTCTTCTATATTTGGCGTTGAAGTTAACACCAATATTGTTGGTTTCTTGCGTGGCTTTCTTTTGCCTTGTCGATCCTTTAGAATAGTTACGAGGCATGATGTTCAATTATCTGGAAAAAAAAAGGTGGGTCAAATGACATAGTATGCTATTTTACCCGAACAAGGTGTATGCCATTTTGTCCACTTCATAACCTTCAACATTATAAAACAATAACTAAAAAATAACTAGAATTTTGATATTTCAAAACATTTTCGAAGTTATTTAGTAAAATTACAATAAATTAATGCTAAATAAAAACAAATTAACGTAAAAAATACTTTTATGAGAAACAAAATCCGCCTGAGTAAAACTCGTGACTGCAAAAACTAAACAAACATGTGTCCGCACCACACGGCCCAACGGACGCGACTGGCGCCGCCGCTACATGTTGCGACCTGTTACTAAGCGATCCTTTACACGCCATTTTGAGAACTACTATGTCTGTGGTTTCGGAGAAAAGTAGGTGTGCCATTTTACCCACCTATGTCATTTTGTACGCCTCTCCCCTACATTCAATATATCTCGAGGAAATGAGTTACGTGTACTACATTGTAGGTTTGCTCGGTTCAACAGCAGCTGCAGTGATTGCTTACATATGACACCGGCGAAGATAATTGCCAATTAAGGAGCTGCTTGCCTTTCGGAGAGATAACCTGTAAGATAAATGGGAAGTAGAATAACTAAATGGCACTAGAACTACAGTCGTTTATTTGCAACTCGAAGCAATACCTATTTAACTACCTATTTATTTTTTGAATAAACTCGCTGTGCCCACAACTAGGCTACACAAGATTAATGTATCTTCTAAAGGATATCCAAATATTATTATATATTCTAGGAGGTTGTATATCCTTTGTAAAAAGGCTTACTACAAAATATCAGATTATCTAGAGGCTAAAAAGCTTGGGATAAGTTTGCTCCAACTCGAAAACTAACAACCTAACAAGGTAAAGGTTTCTTGTTCGCTTCTTTACTTTACCTTAAAAATATTAAAGTGAACAAAAATCAAAGTGATCACTTGATTTTCTAGTTTTACTAATGTAATTTGAATTTTGTGACGTGTCCAAGAGTCCTGTAAGGTCTAAAGGAAATAAAGCACTTTGAATTTTGAATTTTTTATCTATTAATAAAAAAAATCGTGATCATGCTGCTTGATATACAGGGTTATTGGTAATTTACTGACACTGCGCGAATTTTAATAATTAGGACCTGGCGTCTTCTTCGTGATGATGGGCAGAATCTGCAATTCACGCAGTGTCAGTGAATTACCAATAACCCTGTATAGAAACGGAACACAAATAGTGGTAAATACCTCGCTATTATGAGATTTTACTTATCAATGACTTTAGTAACTTTATGCAAAAATTTGGGTTTTTGGTGAGAGAGCACAAATATTCAGGTAAGTCAAGCTAGTTTATGCTGAGACATGGACCGATCACAAAACTATTTGTGATCGGTCTTTTAGTTAAACAACAGCTTGTAAGCGCGGCATAATCGCAGTATGATTAATAAAAGTAAGTCGTAGCTGAATGCTTTGACCCCCTAGTGCCCATCGACCCACACCATCAAGCTCTTCTTATCGGAGCTTCTTTCCTTAATATACCTTGCTTAAAATCTCAATCCTATTTAAAATACTTGTATAACAAGGGTGACTATCTATTAACAATAAGATCTCGGGTATTGACTGGAACGCTGAATTTAATTCGCGTTCGCTTGAGGAGGCAGCTAAATTTTTTTATTCAATTCTAGATCACCTTAAACACCAATATATCCCGTCTAGGTTGGTTAGTGACAATTCTTACCCCAAATGGTTTAGCCCAGCGCTCATCAAGCTAATTAAAGAAAAATATAAACATTTTAGAAAATATAAAACATATGGCAGACTATCTGACTTATCTACATATAAATTTCTACGTAATCGTATCCAACTGTTAGAGGATAAATGTTTTACTGATTACATATCATCCATTGAGAATGGTATCGAACAAAACCCAAAAATGTTTTGGTCCTACATAAAAAGCCGTTCCAAATCAAATGGTATACCTACCCATCTTAGTTATTTGGACACCTCTGTTTCTACAGGGGAAACAATTAGTGAAGCTTTTTCTAAATATTGTTATTCCACGTTTCTTGCTCCCTCTGGCACTTATTCATATAATGTCGACTCAATAGTCTCTGCCGAGGCTACCGAATGTGATATTTTGAATATTGAGATAGATCCTGATGAGGTGCTCAAATTGATTTCTAGCCTTGATCTATCTAAATCTGCTGGTCCGGATCACGTTAGCCCTGTTTTCCTCAAATCATGTGCCCAATCAATTCACATTCCTATTTCACTTCTGTTTAATAAATCTACATATATCTTCTAGCACCGTACCCAAACTTTGGAAATCTGCATTTGTATCGCCAATACATAAAAAGGGCCCTAAATCAGAGGTAAGTAACTATAGACCCATCTCCAAGCTCTGTATAATTGCTAAAATCTTTGAAAGGATTGTATACAATCAGATCTATTCCGCACTTCATCAATCCTTTTCCCCATTCCAGCATGGTTTTCTCAAAGGGCGGTCGACTGTGTCAAACCTCATCATCTTCAACGAGTTCTTATCTGAATCAATGGATAGTGGCCACCAGGTTGACGTAATTTACACCGATTACAGCAAGGCCTTTGATAGGATTGACCATAAACTTCTTTTGTCCAAATTACTTAGGATGGGTATTAGAGGGAATTTGCTCCGATGGTTTTCGTCGTACATCTGCAATAGGTCTCAAGCTGTTGTTGTCAATAATTATATATCCAGCTGGGTTCTTATCCCTAGTGGGGTCCCCCAAGGATCGCTCCTCGGGCCCCTGCTTTTTCTTATATTTATTAATGATATTTCTACCTGTTTTGTTAACAGTCGCCTACTTTCCTTTGCTGATGACATGAAAATATTTAAAATTATTGACACGCCTTTGGATGTACTAGATTTGCAGGCTGATTTGCATCGACTTGATGGCTATTGTGATGAAAACAAACTGGATCTAAATCCGTTCAAGTGTTCAGCAGTTACCTTCACGCGTAAAAAAACAAAAATCCAGTCTGTCTATCGTCTAAAAAACCATATTCTGCAGGACTGTAATGTTATTAGAGACCTGGGTGTGCTGCATGATTCAAAACTTTTCTTCGACTCTCATATCGACTCTATTATTAGCAAAGCGTCAAAATCATTGGGTTTTGTAATGAGAAGCTCAGCCAGCTTTAATAGATGTAAAACTTTCAAAATTTTATTCTGCACATATGTACGCAGCATCCTCGAATACGCTTCTCAAGTCTGGAGTCCACGATATGATATCTATATCAACAGGATCGAGCGGATACAAATCAAATTTATAAAATATCTTTGTTTTCGTCTTAAGGTCCCATATAGTTCGTCTAATTACATAGATATTTGCCGTAAATTCCACATGCTTCCTCTGACCAAAAGGCGTGAAATTAGCGACCTGCTATTTTTGCTGAAAATCACAAACAACCATATTAATTGCCCCGAACTTCTGAACAAAATATCACTAAATGTTCCCCGAAAAAGGGTCAGATTTAACGAAATCATTAATACACCGATAGTTAGAACGAATTATCGTCAGAACTCCTATTTGTGGCGAGTTGGCGACCAATTTAATAAACTTTCTAAGCAAATCGATCTGGACCTCTTCTGTTCCAGCGTTAACTCCGTGAGACGGCGGTTGAGCTCAGACTTTTTCTCAGAATCCGGCGAGGATGATGAGGATGACTCGATCTTGGCATGCGAGTAATTTAGTGCGGATGGTCGATCAACATTTTTGTTGCATTTTTGTTGCTATTATAATTAGTTTTTCTTTTGTTGTTCTCTCATTTATTATATTATTTCTTTGTGTGTACTAAGTTGATTGTAATTTTGTAGGTGATCTGTTCACTTTGCTTGTTCACACTTTTTTATGTATCTACTATTCTTCTTACTAGTGAAAACCTTTTAATAGCCCTCTGTTTTTATTTTCCTAATTCTAAGCTTTTGTATATGCTGCTGGTTTTCCTTTAAATAAATAAATAAATAAATAAATAAATAAATAAATAAAATGATTACCTAAATTTAATTACATATCAATTGTGCCACGCAGAAATCGAACCCTCTTCCTAAATCTTAGCGGTTTTTCACCCACTGTTCTATAGAGGTCGCCGATTCCACGTAACCCTGGAAAAGAGGTTAAATTTCAGATCTTATTAAAGCTTATTTAAAGAAATCAAGAGTAAGTTTTACTCCGCACCTTTTACTTTACAAAGTACCTACCTCGTTGCTGGCTGGACTTTAAAAAAGGAAGAGGCTCCACGTTCGGCTGTATGTCTTTAGAACAAAGAATAAAGAATAGTTCTATAGCCACACACATGTTATACAAAAATAATGGGAATACAAAATATATATACGTAGTAAACAAAAACACAAGCCATTGGATTTAAATTTTGAACATGTAGGTAAACAGCGTGCATCTCTTTCGTGTATGTTCATCGAGTTCTTCGAACGGTTGTCAAATATACCAATATGTGGTTAGAGACTTTGCTATTTAATGAATAGCAAAATTTTAAAGGTACATTTCAGATGGATCGGTTTGCAAACTTCTGAGGCTTATAGTTTTTTGAAAACAATCAATTTATTATAGGAACTACACGTAATATGTCGGGTAAAAGTTGCCTGGAAAGGATCGCTTCTAAGCGATGGCCATATATCTGGTCCCCCCCAGATTAGTCTATTCGTAAAAGTAATTCCTAGGCCGAGAAAAAAAAAAGGCTACCTATTGTGTTATACAATGTATGTGCTGCATTTTATGTGTGGCGAAGGTACAATTAAGAGTATTGTATTGTATGTTAAAATTATTATTTGTAGCTGCGCCCCGCGACTTTGCCCGCGTGGAAATTGATTGCACACCCCCTAGGGGTAGTTTTGTAAAAATAAAAATACGTGTATCATTATTTACTTTATTGTTTATTTATACGGAGTTTTGAGTGAATCGAACCAAGGAATAATAATTTTCCATAGAAACTTTACCACCCTTTTTATCCCCCTCAGAGAAAATTATTGCCCTCTCTTGAAAATTAGATTAGCCTATGTGTTATTCTAGATTTTAAACTATCTACATACCAAATTTCATCTAAATAGCTTAAGTTGTTACCGAGATACGTGGTAACAAACATTCACACGAACATTCGCATTTATAATTATTATTATTAGTATGATAATATTTGATAGGTACCTACCTAGCCTAGCCTACTTCATTGCCTGGTCGTCTGAATAATCAGAACCTAACTTTGTAGATTGAAGGTACTCAATATTGTAAGCTCCTAGGTTTTTCAAACGGTATTATAATTTTTATAAAACAAACAACCTTATCCTTTTTTGAAGCCGGTTAAAGATCAATAAAACAGCACTCAACGATCCTATCTATACGGCAAGAACTTAGGTAGTTCTTATAAAACTCGCAGAGAAACTGGGGTAGGTACTACTCCATGGCAAAGTTGCGAACTTTAAACGCAATAGTTTGCAACTCGTTTAAACGTTCGCTGAAGTTCTGACTCTCAATAAATGTGTTGATTTAATCTAGACCGGTTATATCAATATAGAGGTACATAGGTATCTTCTAGAAAATTTATCTCTATCATCGATCTAAGTAAAAAGGGGGGATGATGGTACCAGCTTCTCGAAAGTGGAAGGCTCAAATTAGGTGCAGGGTTAGTATGACGTTGCGTAGCGAATTTATTTGAGGGCTCTAGGTCAACAGTACAGTCAGCGCGTTAAATGAAGAACGGTTTCAGTGTGGCCGTATCCTATCGTTGAAATGAATAATAGACTCTAAGCGCGTGAATTTAAAGTAAACATTTAACGGGACGGACGATGGCTTATCGTCCTTTAGAAATATAGAGTGCACTCTAGGGTCAGACACTTAGGTATATAATGTATACCTACCTGATTCTTGTCACATCATTTATGCAAAGTCCAGTTTTACCTGCTTCACCCGTAATGTAACTAGGCACTAGAGGTAGGTCCTCAGCACGTGTGCTCACACTATTCTGTCTATACACTTCCTGGAAAGTGGCCCTCGCTCATTTTTCCTATTCGGAGTACCATGAATCAGGAGAGGTGCGAGGGCTCGCAAGGTGCAACTCGTCTGAGAAGTGAGATCAGAAGTGTGCTGATTTCTACTCGCTGCAAGGACTCGCTGCTCGAGGCAAGGACTCGGTAATCGTGCTATCTGAGTCCCGCTCACTCCAGTGGGGCGCTGCACCGCCAGCGGTCCCGCGCTATTTTAGGAATGTTGAGATTTCATACAGTGTGCGAGGGGGGCAGATGCCATCCCTGCAATTGCCAGGAACAAATTTTTTACTTATAAAGTAGTTTTCACGTAGGAAGCTCTCTCTGACAAATGGACTGCGTGCGTCTCATTTCAATTGACTAAGATTAATAATAAGATTAATAATAATTATATATTTCGAAAATTTAATTAAAAATTATTTAAATTTCTACGAATTAATTATGCTAGGTATAGAACTTCAGTAGATACTTTAGTCAAATTATCAAAAACTAAATTATAATTAGCCTCCACACGTAATAAAAAGTAAACAAATAAAGAGAAAACATTCACATATTGCTAAGATCATACACATAGAAAAAAGACTTGCTTGGCAATTGACAGTAGAATAAATTTAAATTTCATAAATAACCAAATAGGCATACAAACTATAATGTCTAAAAAGATTATCACAAGTATAATTTGATGGATGTTTATAATAGTGTAAGGCTGATTGTACAATTATTTACAAATAGTTTTCGGTGCTTATGGTAAGAGGTTCTCCTGTTGCGTGACGATGGTAAGAGGCCCGACGGCATGACACTAGTCCCATGGCAGTTGGGGAGGCCCATTGTGCGGGACGCTACGTGCGTCGACACGACAGACTTGCGCCTTCCCATCTTCCGAAGACATCCGTGAGGGCTGGTGTTTTGGCCGAGGATCTCAAGAGGCGCAAATATGCAGATCTCGACAGAGCCTACATATTCGCTATTTGGGGATCGAGACCCTAGGTGCGTGAGGTACCGAGGCTCCCCGGGTTTTTAAAAGTTATCTGAGCCTCTGGCCGAAGTGACGCGTGACCCGAGAGCTGGTGGGTATCTGGCGCACCGCATCAGCATTGCCATAAAGCGGAGAAATGCAGCCAGCGACTTGGGGACGCTCCCGACTGGTATGGATATGGATCAGTTAAGCTACCTGTAGATTGTTTGCAACAGTATGCAGTTAGCTTAATTGTTTCAATTGTAAATACTAGTTCTAATTTGTAATTATTATTTGATTATAATTTTCTTCATCAATAAATTAGAAACGCGCTTGCCCCGGGAAAAAAAATTGTAATAGCAAAATCAATTCTTGTCAGGAAAAATAAAAGAAGGTAACTCTATTATTTCTAGGCTCCTAGGTACACTACATATACAAATTAACTTACTTACAAATTAAATTAACTTACATAGGATAATTTGTTTTTCCTATTTGATGATATAATATAAACATTATTGCTCTATACATATTTAGTGTAAATAGGCAAAAATTCGCAAAATGTACTTTACAGTAATTTATATAATTAGACTGAAGAGCAAGCATTTTACGATTGTTTTACTGTTTGAACATAATTACGAACGTCACAGTAACCGTATATTGCGACGGAAATATTAATGAATGTCGAGAACGTAATAAGTTACTACTACTCGTTTCGCGGAAATATTAGGAGAACCTTATACGGAAATATAAGTAAATAGCAAATTACGTTTTGCTGCGTCCCTGAGCAAAACTGTGACTCAAAACTGTCGTATTATATTTTATGATTATTTTTAAAACTATCTTTATGATTGTTGCGTACAATTCTTTAATTTGTCCAGAAAGTAAAATTATGTAAAGTAGTAACTGAGATTGTGTACAAAATAATTTCCGTGAAATAAAAACATTAACATTCACAAAAATCTGAAAAAAATTACAGCTAAATCAAAGCAAAAAAGTTACTCTATATCCATATAGGGTAACTTTTTTTTGAGCAAATTAGAGTATTTTTTTTAATATTTGTTACGGCTATTACCCGGAATGGCAAGCACACACACTCAAATAATATAACGGCGAGCGAAGCGGGCCCAACCCAACTTTCTGTGTTTCAGGCTGACCTTCGTCCTATGCTCCACTAATTATCGTCTATATTTGTATAGAATTACTAGTACCAACCTACTTACTTTAAAAATCAAATGCAAGATACCTATGATTACCAGTGTTCAAAAATCATAAATATTTTGAAACTCACGCGATTTGAAAACATTAACTCTTAGTATTTATCGCGTTAATTTTCCTATTTTTCCTGACGTTTCTACAGGTTTACACACTGTCTGTCACCAAAAACTCTAAAATCTTGCTAACTCAATCCCATCTTTCTTCACTCCAGGCACCTTCCACCGGGGCATCGCATTCAGTGGCTCAGCCTTCGCCTCCTGGACCCACGCCGTCAAACCATCTCAAAAGGCGAGAGCCTTGGCGTCCCTGCTGGGCTGTCCCCTCACCAGCAACAAGGATATACTGGAGTGCCTCAAGTACAGACCGGCGGAGGCGCTGGTTGATGCGCAGGTGGATATGATGGTAAGCGTCTAACGAACTCTGGGCTCCTACTCCTAGCCTCCATTGGCGCGTGTGAACTTTCACTTTCCTAGACTTATTTATAAGGTACTTTGAACTCTTGAACTCCTTGGTTCCCTATGATTCCTTTATCACCCGGAACTCCTTGGTACTCCAATCTCCTTGGATTCTTTCCTTTATTCCTAGCGGCCGCTCTTTCCGTGGATAGGTACCTACGGATATCTCCACAGATTTAAACATTTTCTTTCAACCTGTTATTTAAATCTCCAGGATTGGAAGGTTCACATGTTCACTCCATTCACGCCAACTGCTGAGAAGGGTGCAGTAAGGGAGCCATTCCTGAGAGATTATCCATACCAGGTGGCCATCGACGGGAATATGGCACCTGTGCCTCTCATCACCTCCGTGACTTCGGAGGAAGGACTGTACCCAGCTGCTGGTAAGGATATGTGAGACTTTTGATCGGTACTAAAGTTATACTTATGTACTAGGAATTAAATTAAATTGTCTTAAACTTGATTAGCTGAAGCAGGGGTCCTTTAAAAGCAAAAGAGATTTCACCACAGTATGACAATTTGTCAAATCGCCAAAACACTTTATCGTCGTCATTCTTTCAGCAGTTCGCAGTTGTGTATAGCTTATACATAATAATTATATTCTAAAATTCAACGCGACTATTCGTAGAAAACGGGAATGCCGTTTTCAACGAATCACATCTCATGAAAACCCTTTTGACAGAGGACTAAAGGATATCGCAGATCAGGGCAGCACCTCTACACAGCACAAAAATGTGCATTCAATCAAACTCTAACATTTTCTAGCATTTAAATTCTTTAACTAATTTAGATGCATTTTATATTGATATACCTACAGATGACAGACCACAACAGACAGCTCGCGGGCCACTCGTTTGAAAGTTGTGGAAAGCCATTTTGTCACTGTAAAATATTATTCTGTCCTTTATTGTACACAATAATACATTATCATGAACTTATCTAATTAGGGAAACCATCAGCACGTTATACATAAATGGGTGATACAATAGAAATTGATGGGCTCCACTAATAGCATACATAGGCGAGCTTAACCCAGAAAAAGAGTTTTCTTCCAGCAAACCTTAGAGTTATAGGACAGGCGATGGAACAGGTAGAGGAAGTGTACAAATATTATATTGAACTGCAGATAAACTGACAATTAAACTAATAGTAGGTAGGTATCTATATACAATACATAATTATTCTTATAATAAACATACATAAATTAAAATAATAAAGACTAAATAAAACTAATAAATACCTTTATGATATAATAGATTTATGTATATTTATAATATATACTATATTATATAAATAGTATTTATAATATTTATATTAGTAGGAAATGCTCTTTTAACTTGCTTTTAAATATGATAAGCGACGGACTGGCTCGAATATCATGGGGGATAGAGTTCCCCAATCTAGCTGCTCGCGCGGTGAAATAACCTTCAGGATTCAGACCTACTGGAAACACGGAGCGATATTGACGTCCTACCTACATATGTATCTAGAGATAACGAGTTTACGCCCATATTTAAATGCCCATTTTTGTGCTGAGCGGTAGCGGTATTAATGTGCGCAGAGCTTAATCCAACATTGGAAACTTACCTAAAGCACAGATTTTATAATACTATACCCTAAAGCAATCTAAAATTAATTAATAACCGCGATGTTTATGTTCTTCGAAAGTTCCTTTCTATGTGGTTATCTGATATTCTCTATTACCGCTCGAAGCTAAAAATAAATGTTGTACTATTTTTACTAGTTTCTGCCTGCGGCTTCGCAGGCGTTGTTTCTATCGAAAAGTTTGAAAAAGGTTATTTCTATCCCACAGGAACCTTTGTTTTATTCCAGGCCTGGAACTACCTGCGGGGACCAAGTCGGTTTTTTAATAGTCTTCAATTAATTACTTACTAAACTCTACACTCACAGAAATATTTTATCCCCAGCCTACCAAGCAGAGCCAGGATTACTCGCTGAACTGGAAGCCAACTGGCAACAGCTAGCCAGCAACATCTTCGAGTACAACGACACGTTACCCCTGGCTCAACGCGCTGACGTGGCCGCGAAGATCAAAACGCAATATCTGAACCACAAGCCGGTTGGTCAAGAGACTTTCCCGCAACTTGTTCAGGTAGGTAATTAATTATGGCATTTGGAGTGACTCATACTGAAAGCGCCTCTCTGACCGTTTAGGCATTCTGACCACTTCGTAAAATGCCTTCTTCTGGATGTGGCCAGAGGTGTGAGTGTATCTAACGTTAGTAACGAGACGTGAGCGTGACGTCTCCTTTTTCCATACAATTTGGTAAAGCGCCTCTATCGTGCGGACAGGGAACTACGCAAATCCCCATACAAAAAAAACGTCACGATCACGTCTCGTTACTAACGTCAAATAGACTCACCCCTCAGTTCAGGACTAGACAAGTCTGAGCCTACCTGCATCTGAGTTCAGTGAACGGCCAGGTTCAGTGATCATGAAAATCTAACACATTTCGAACCCATAGCTAAACACACTATCTGAATCGAACGCGCCGAGCCGCAATTTGTATATTCAAAGAATTCTAATAGAGGCCGCACACCGACATACAACTAAGGCTCGTATTATGAAAGCTTGCTCACTCTTCGATCTATGCTTGAGTAACGGTTTTCTACGGCATAAACGTCACTCAAGCATCCATCCATCCATGACTGAGCAAGCTTTCATAATACGGGTCTTAGAGTTGTATAACGAGACGGTAAAATTTAACGCGCCACATTTGAAACGCGATACATTTATCGCCCCGTATATCTGCGCGCTAGCACACACAATAAGGACACACTTGTAGCAGGTGCAGTTTGCACATTTGTTAGGTCGCTCGCTACATGTGGCGCAGTTTATGTGGCGTGGTAAATGTGGTGCCTTACTAACAAAGCGTCCGACGCAAACAAAGAAAGTGTTTGTGATTTGATTAAATGCAATACAAATTCAACGCTTTCATAGATAAACATAATTAAAATAATAAATAAGGATATAATATTTATTTGCCAAAAAACATGGCTGTGTACAAACAGGTAACAAATAATATAAGAGAAACAACATACATGGCCGGTTACGATATAAAATAAATAACCAAAAATTAAATATATATAATTCTGAAATAAAGTGAGTCTGTTTTATCTGTGTCA
Source organism: Eupithecia inturbata (assembly GCA_963662085.1). Lineage (NCBI taxonomy): Eukaryota > Metazoa > Arthropoda > Insecta > Lepidoptera > Geometridae > Eupithecia > Eupithecia inturbata. The sequence continues at coordinate 12,639,459 of OY759190.1, forward strand.
TAGGCTCTGGGTGATCGTCTTTTCGGTGCTGACGTCGGACGCTTAGCTCAGCTCCATGCGAGGAAGTCTAGACAACCTGTGTACGTGTATCGCTACTCTTACCGAGCAACCTCTAGCCTGTCCAGACTCATGGCGCATAATGAAGTCAACTATGGTAAACCAATCTTTTGTCTCTATCCATATCATTTTAGATAATATTTCAGTATTCTGTATCTTGAATATGAATGTTGGGACTATCATCCTAATATATTTAACGACCGGTGAGACGCAGCGGGCGAAGGTCCGCCTGCGACGCATGTGGTTGCAGGTTCGATTCCCGCCTCGGGAAAAATGATACTAATGATAATTTACTTTAATTTTTGTACGATCTACAGATATTTGGTCCGTGTGTTCTGGCTGTTAAAGTATAATAAAAAATAACGATCATTTTATTTTAATTACATTTATTATTATGTACCTATATCAGTTATCTAGTACCCATAACACAAGCATAGCTTGGGGCTAGATGATGCAATGAGAAATTTTCATTATTTATTTCATCATCATCATCATCATAAACCTATCTTAGTCCACTGCTGGACATAGGCCTCCCCCAATGAGCGCCATAGCGCTCTGTCTTCAGCTTGCCGCATCCAGCATCTGCCTGCAGTCTTTCGCAGATCGGTTTATCCCAGCGGTTGTCGGTTCTTCGCGAAATATGGCCGGCCCACTGCCACTACAGCTTGCTAATTCTTTATTTAATTATTTATTTATTAGATATTATATTATATCGGTTATAGAAAAAAAATATATATATAATTTGTTTATTTGCGTTGATTTTGCGCGGTGGTGGGTAAAGTGAATCGAAGCGGGGATTGTATAGTGACTTCAAACGAATGGTAAGCCCCGGAACATAGCCAGATTGAAAAAACTTTTACTCCGTGCGGAGCGAGCAGCGTTTTTTTTTTGGTTCTCTTTTTATTGCTCCTCCTCGCAGATTATTTGTATTTTGTAAATTTTTGTTGTTGTGGTAGTGTTGGATTGATAGAAACAAACTGAAGATGCGGACCAAGCCACATAAAAAACGTTACGTTACTTTCGCGCTGAATATAACATTAACGATTATTGACATAGTTTTTTTTGTCGCAATAATAATTAGTACAGTTAATCAAAATGATAGAAGTAACAATTTTATTTTATTGATTTTTATTTATTTAAAATGCTGTGGGTTGGTTTAACATTTGGGCGGGTGTTGAAACCCCAACCCCTGGCCTCTCCCTACGGCCATGCTTACGTGCTACATACCTGGATAACGTCCTATGTCACTCAGTCAGTGTTGTGTTCACCAAAAGCAAAAATTCCAGTTTCCTACGTTCCGAAAGATAAAGTGACAATTAGTAGCAGCTTCGTCGGTTATTATTTCGTTTTGTATGAATTACTGTTAAAAAAATTGCCCGATTATGTTTTTAAAGAACACATGCCTGAATATGGTTTTTGGTGTCTATAAGAGTTTAGTAAGGTCAACCGCTTTGTTATTTTGAATTTGGTATAGATTTTCTTCAATGATACATCATATAAAAACCGAGGAAGTCAAAGCAAAAGAAATAATGGCGAGCGAGCATATGATGTTGAAAACTTTTAGCTGCGGCGCGGTTGTGAAAATTTGCGGAAAATAAGGTGAAAATTTGTAGAAAATAACGAACACAAATAATTTGCCAAAATAAGAGGAATTAACTTTTTAACGGCCGCTCCGCTCGCTCTACCCTAAGACCGTAGCTGTTACAGATAAGCGGTAAAAAGTGTGTCCACACGCCTTTTTAAATGCTGCGACAATGGTAATTTTATCACAATCTAAAACACCGCACAATTATTGTTCCCGTACTTGCAATCAAATCAAAACAGCTTACTATCGCCGCGCGTCTGGCATCATACCCCGAGAACGCCTCAAACGAAGAAGGTTCTCTCTTTGAAGGCGTCGCGACGAGCCACAGTGATAGTTAAACTAACTAACGTCGAGCTAATTAACTCAGTATAAAATTTCTGAGAATTCATCAAACGGCTCAAAAAAGGCAAAACTGGCACGAGACTAGGGGCACTGAGGAACGTATCCACTCGCTACCGCTCGCATCGAGGACGACCGAGCGACAATGCGGTCGGGGTGAACAAGTCGTTTTCTTATTATTTTTTAGTCAAATATTTTTCAACCTGACTGAAAACAGGGCGCTATGACCTTGGGCAGAAAATATATTAAAATAATACTAACGCTTTTGCTCTGTCAAATTAAAATAGCATAGGCCCCTGCATAGCACATGACATCCCAATGGCATCTTCTATTCTTCCACGAAAGACCCGCACCATTTTTTTTATCTTTTGCAAGACTCCTACTGACCTCTTGTGTTAATCACAAGGTAGATAAGACCATGAGATTGCTCTACCATTCGGTTCTAAAGGTGAGTCTACATTAAGTAACTTGTTATACCTACATATAACTTATGTTATATGTATAACACTTCCACATAACATACGTCATGACAACGCATATTTAACATGTTAAATAACTATGGACGCACCTTCACAGCGTTCTCTGCTATTTTTCGATACGTCAGACAGACGACAAATTCGAATTATATAATTATGTACTTACGATCGCTAGACAATATTCTAAGAAAGCGGGATGAAATTTCCGAATATGATACTTAGTCGGAATTAACAATCAATCTGTTTTGCGAGGAGGTTTCAGAATTTAATACTAGTGCAAACAGAAATACAGACGGTATTCTAGGAAAGCGGAATGAAGGAAAGTAAACATAATACAATAAATGATTGAGTATTGAACACATAGACAGTTGAAATGAAATTAATAGGGTCAATGTTTGTTTTGCAAAGATATCCTTGTAGATAAATCCTAGCAGTAGTTCTTCATTATGCCTAGATAGTTGAATTAGCAGTTCTATAAAATTTAACTAGCTATAAGTTCCATGAAAATTACGAGTTTAGCAACCTGCTTTAGGAGAGGGAGAAAATTGTTAGAGAATTTGAATTGGAAATATTGTGGTTTGGGTAGAACAAAAGGGGATAATTTATTTAAACGGTCAGCAAATTAAAGAGGTTACGGTAAGCCGAAAAATGGATTTTGCCAGCAGAAAAGGTAAATTGAGCTGCATCTAGTGGTCGGCAAAGTGACTAAATTGGTCAGCAAGTAACATTGGGCACATTGGGCAGCCTATTAAATATTTCTGCTGCAATATTAGTAAAGAAACAGCAAATCGTCATACGGATTTTATAAAATTTATACGCTATAAAATAGATAAATAGGTTAGAATTTTTAAAATTTGCACCACCCCAACTCTTCCCGCGGGTGTCGTATGAGACGCGACTAAAGCTGGGAACAAATTATCTGACGCGTCCGTAAGCCGCGGCTGACGGACGAGGCTTAACAATGTGCACGCTTGTAGGACGACGGGTCTTCGGACGTCTGTTCAGTCATTTCAGAAAGAATTGTTAGCTGGAAAACATGTCAAGCAGCGACAGTGAGCCAAAAAAAAGAATTTTAAGAATTTTAAAAGAGTTTTATAATGCTGAAGTTTCTGATTATAAAGACACTCGTGGGCACGAACGCATTCTATAAATTTTTCTTCCATCGCGCTTGACGTGTCACCGCGAGCACGCTTGGTAAGCTTAAAACCCAAGACGTCCACGGACGCGTCCCCGCGCCCCGTTCATACCGTCCGCGGACGCAAAAACATCCAGCCAGCCAGATCCTGTTCGGACGTCCGTACGCTCAAGGTCGCGTCCGCGATTTATGACAGACAATGTGCACAGTTTAGTGTATTTTGTATTAATCAGATAGAAACAAGCCGTGTCCGTCAGCCGCGGCTTACGGACGCGTCAGATAATTTGTTCCCAGCTTAAGGGATATCCACAGGGGGTGAACAGCAGCGCCCCCTGAAAAATAATTCTACCACCGAACTGCGATCCCCAACCCGCATGCCCAGCATGGGGATTATGGGCATTATCCCCAGTGAAATAAAAGCCAACAAGGTGCTCATCAGGGGGAGGCCTGGATCCAGCAGTAGACCAATATAGGCTGTGGAGATGGAGATGCTAAACTTAATAAACCTACCTCTAGGTACATTCTGTACCTGCGTGTGTAGTAGGCACTGAACTCCTAAACGGCTGGACAAAATTCGATAAAATTTGTCTTAATTCTTAATTTAACTAATTTTTATTTTTTTTATTTTTTCTTAATTCTTAATGCCTGAAAAACGCCGCGGGCAGATGCTTGTTACTAAAACCGTGGGTAGAGTGGGTAGGTAATGCATTAGCAGCTTATCCTCAGACATTATGTACATGTACCTTGCCTGCAGGAGTGAGTCATGCTGACGACTTGTTCCGCATCTTCAAGTACCCTGGTCTGGAGGCATCGTCTCCGGAGGACGTGGCCATGACTGATGCATTGCTGGATATGCTGTACAGCTACGCTACCACCGGGTAAGGATAATATCGACGTTGATACCGACGAGCTAACTTGACACCTTTGACGCGCGTCCCTCCATCTGTAGTTTCTTTAATCTAAGGTAGAATAAGAAAATGTTTCATTCTGTGACGATAAAATAAATGTATCGATCATTCTGTGTGTTCTAGCAGAATAGGGCCCCTGATATTTAATTAAAATGACAATGTGGCATTGGTCGCTGATGGTCGTTATGTTTGAATTGCTTTTCTTGTACAAGAGGCTGGTTGGTGCTTTGTTCTTAATGTTGTCATTTTAATGGCGTGAATCATATCCTCGTACGTAATCATACTGTTATGCTTGACGAGGACTTCTGTGGCCGAGAGGGCGAGGGTCCGCCTGCAACGCATGCGGGTTTCGATTCCCCCTCGGGACAAATGTTTTTACGACATGCAGATATTCGTCCTGGCTGTTTTGTTGTATAATAAAAATATATCTATATAAATTGTATTGCATTCATTATATCAGTTATCTATCCAGCACCATCTCTGCTCAGCTAGGGGATAATGCTTTGTGAATTGTGCAGCATTATTTAATTATACTTACCCAACAATGGGTGCAAATATGTTAAATTGATGTTTATGATGGTATTATAGGGCCATGGCCACTGCAGAGGTCCTCTTTCCATTCATCTCTATTGTCGGTCAATAGAGTCTATCAAAACCTATCAAAAATTTTACTCAGTCGCATCCGACCTCACGACTACTCTATTATCGGATAGGTAGATTAGGTAGGTACCAACGGTTCTAATAAGGAATGGCGTGCTTAGGTACAGGTAATTTTTTTTTTAATTTTACAGAGTCCCCAGGCTAAGCAGCACCGCTCCTGAATGGAAGACGGTAACACCAGGAGCCAACAACCTTACCTACCTAGAGATCTCATCACCGACCAAGATGGAGCTGAAAGTCAGTGAGGACTTCGGTCACAGGACCTTCTGGGACGGCCTCGGCTTCCTCGAAAATAGCAACTATCACCATCAGATTAGAGATGAACTTTGAGCATCAAATTGTTTAACGACTTAGGATATTTTATTTCTCTAAAGAATTATAATTTTTTTCCCCAAGAGACCCTAAAAAGTCTTAAGTTTATGCCCCAATTCATTAATATAATTGTTAATTTTTAAGTGGCATTTTACCGACATTTCTTAACAATTTTGATCGAATAAAACTGTGAGGTAAATATTATTTTGCGTTTATATAACTAATTTCCATCTTTCTTAGTTTGTAGGGCTTCCACGAGCATTGGTTGCGCCAACATCAAAGTTTGCTAAAACTCTAACTAACTTTTAACTTTACCATTGAGGAAAGGGAAGCCCCACATGGCCTTAATTAGGTGACAATGTCGAAATAGGGAGACCCCAGCCAGGCTACGATTAAAAGTGGCTCAACTGATCCATATCAATATCAATACCAGTCGGAAGCGACCCCAAGACGCTGGGTGCATTGTATTATTTATTTCAAACTTATACTTAGGTAGGTACCTACTACATAAATATCTACGGTTTATTCCGCCCAGACCACCAAACATGTCTTCGTGGCATGAATTTTCCGCGAGGACAACCAGATAATCTGACAGGTTTGGTTGTCAAACTAGGCCTAGATCTCATTACTCACTGGATCCCCGTGGTAAAAAACTCGAATTACATAAAATAAATAAAATATACCTATTTGGTTCCTTGAATGTGAAAATAGGATTGAGAAAAAAAACACAATAAAAATATTTCATGAAAGTGCATTGTTTCGTACATCATTTCGTCGAGATCTCGGGAACCCTATGGTCCATTGATATGACTTACGTTTGATTCGGTTCTTATTAATTATTTGGTTCCATAAACCAGTTTCTTCATAAGTTGCGTAGTTTTCATAAAAATAAACAATAACATGATTTTAGCGCTTACGCCGCCCGTTCCAAAAACGTATGCTTTGTCCTATGAACGCGAAATCCTATCCCTATCTTTTTCACAAAATGGCACGCAATGCGCCCTCTATATAGTTATAGGTAATATAATATACCTATATAATTTAATTGTTTGCTAACTAGGTAGGCAGTTGTCTTGGTGGAATATTAGGTACCTACAGAAGTATCATTTCGTAAACCTATTAACGTTTACACTTCTACCGCTAGAGGGTTACCAGTTGATGCCATCTGTACCTACCTACTTAGCACTGTTGCCCACGAAGCACACGCCGCGCCGCCGCGCCGCCGCCCGCGCCGCCCCGTCGTCTGCACGCAGCGCAGAAAAAAACCTCGTAAAATTTGGTGACTTAGCTAGGTACTTACCAACCTAAATTTAACCAGCAACGCTATGTACCGCTCGATTATGTAGTTTCCTAAGTAGTACCTACCTACAGGTTGGTACCTACCTTTACGTACCTAGGTATCAAAGCACTACGCCTAAAACACTTTTGAAAGATGGTCCCTACGTACGATCGAGCCATTCTTTCAGCGGTTTTTCTCGTAACTGTACCTAGTCAAATACGTTCATTGGTACCTATTTATTCTATCTTTGCATTCTAAAATCTTAGTGACTCACACAATCTATTCGAGAAGACGTGTTCGTCTGCTATTGATTGCAGAATTTGCGGATGAAGTCAGACGCAGGTAGGTAGTTTACTACTTAGTACCTATAAAGGCCAACGATGCCGTAATTGTTAACATTTACACTCAAGTACTTATAGGTAAGTAGGTAGGTACCTATCTACCTACTTACCTATAAGTACTTGAGTAGGTAGGTATATATAATAATATTTCCGTGTTACGCTGAGACTACCTAGGTACCTATACAATGTACCTACGAAATAAATATTTGATGATCGGTACGTAATATGTACCTACTGGAAAACAGCTGGATGCGGGTAGCGCAGGACCGGTCATTGTGGCGGGCGCTCATTGGGGTGGGTGGGCACTTTCCATCAAGTGACATTGTGGTCAAGCGAACGTAAGTTATTGTTCTGTGCCTATCTCCTGCAGAGAGCATCTTTTAACTGAGATGGTGATGAGGTAGGTAGGTAAGGTACCTACCACAAAGTTAGAAAAGATTTACAATCTCCAGAAAGACAGCCGAAGGTCTCAACAAATTCAATTGTGCTCGTAGCTGACAGGAACGTTCCTGTCAGCTATGAGCTCATTTAATTTAGATTAGTGTCTCAGAGCCAGTCCCCCACATTTGAATTTGTTGTTTTTGATTGTAAATCTTACAAGGTTCATTGTTCAAGTTAAGCAAACAAGCATCTATCTATGAGTGGCGTGTTCTTGACTGTGCAGACGATTTTGGACTTTGATACTCATGGCGTAGTCGCTAGAGGAGCTGAACCGGATGCTGGATGGCCTAGCCACAGCCTCGCGATGCGTCGGTCTTGGCATGAATTTGGATAAAACCAAATCCAGGACCGGTCGTCGTACATGGCCACCTTCTCGAAATTGTTTCCGAGTACACTTACCTCAGGCAGATCCTGAGGTTGGGAAAATCAGTTTCGAAAAGGAGGCCAAGAGGAGGATTCAGCTAGACTGGGCGGCGGCGTTCTGGAAACTACGTCGAGTCTTCTCGTCATCCATACCTCAAAGCTTGAAAACGAGTTTTCAACCAGTGCGTCCTACACGTTACGACCTCCGGAGCTGAGACGTGGACACTCACGGTAGGGCTGGTCCACCAGTTCAAAGAGCTATGTTCGTAGTTTCTCTGAAGGATAGGATTCGTAACGAATATATCCGACAGAAAACCAAAGCTATCGACATAGCTCAAGAGAATTAGCAAGCTGAAGTGGCAGTGGGCCGGCCATATCACGCGAAGAACCGACAACCGCTGAGGTAAACGTGTTCTCGAGTGAAGACCGCGACTCGGCAAACGTAGTGGATCGTCGCATCGTCATCACACAGGTGGGATGACGATGATGACTCATTATTATACATTTATAATCTTTTTTACCTGTACCATTGAAATAGCTTATTAATAACAACTCAATGACAAGTAGCTATCTACTTCAGTCTCCAGACTTGTATTTAGGTATGTTATGTACCTACTGTACATAAAAGTATAATGTCATTGAATATATAGAACAAAGGGAATGGGTGTGAGGTACTTGACTTTTTAGATAAGTAGGTAAAGTAAATGGTAAGTGTTTATTGTTTAATGAAAAGAAACACTAATTATATTTTAAAACTTTTATTACAAAAAACTTCATCCCATATCTTGGACACAAAACCAAAACATACAAAATGAAACCCAAATTAATAATTATTCAGACTTATGATATACAAAAATAACAAACTACTTAATTTGTTTAACACTTGCTTCAAACACAATTTCGAAACTTATGAAAAGCAAGAATGGAAACACTGAAATCATATCTGATTAGATTTTAACAGTGTTATTAGTACAAATGCTTGATACATTGGAACAAAATCAAAGTACACACATAACAGATAAGTATCAGAACTCAAAACTTATATAGAAAAGTTATCATAAGTATTTATAAAAGCTTTTTGTTCAATATTTTTAAATGCCTGCTCTAGACATATAAATAAAGCACCTTAGATTAATTTACAATACGAATTTAGTTAAATTGATAAGTACAAAGATGCAAGCCTCAGCCTTTTAATATTTAGTAATGAAATGTTGATTTCCTAATACTATTTTTTATATAGAAATGCAAGATGGCATAGCTAGTATTTTATGCCATCTTATTTTAGCCGCTGTTCTTTGCAGTTCTTTTCTAGAACATTTGTAATGAAGGCTATGAAAACAAGAGGTGAAGCCATTGAGATACAAATTATGTTATATTTGCATTATTTCACAACTCTTGTTGAATGTTACTTTTATGTATATATGGAATTATACCTTTAAAAGTAGGTGCTTAGAATATCAGATGAATAATGATTTCCATCACAGATTTTAGCCAATTACTCATCTTTCTTGGAATCTCCACCACTGGCAACTGTAATCTTCTTCTGCAGCTTGCTGTGTTCCTCGGCTAGTCTATCATACTCCTTGTTGAGGCTCTCCGCTTGGGATTTGACAGCTTCTTTATCTTTCTTCTCCTTTACCAGTTCTTTCTCCAGCAAAGCAATTTTGCTCTGAAGTTCTCCAACCTCTTTCTTGGTCTTTTCATCTCCGGCTCCAGCCTGGTCAAGCAGAGTTCTAGCGGTGACGGTGGCACTTTTCGCCTGTCGGAAGTTGGCCTCGCACTGAGCGGTCATGGTTGCGAGTTGCGAGATCATCTGCACGAGTCGACGAATTACAACAAGCAGGAACAGCGCAAAGCCAGAAATGTAGAAGTTCCTCTGAGCACGGAATAAGCGCATGTTACCTTGCATCTCCGCATCTAAATGTTGATGGTCCGTAGATTCTAGGCTGGAATACTTTTGCATCTCGCGAATCGCGTCTAGAAGACATAGCACCAAAACTCCGATCAGGATGAAGAAGTAAATTGAAGCTTGTCCGCTTATGTAAGCGAGGAATTTTGACTTGAAGAATTTAGACCATTTACTGGGGCTTGCGATCGGCAAGGTGAGAAGTAGCACGGCGGCTATTTCTGCGTACAGAAACGCCGCGATGATGGTCCACTGTAGACTCATTGTTGCACTTGTTTATCACTGTTTGTTTCGTTTGAAACGTGTGCCGGCACCAGCTACCAAGTTTTATGTGGTGGAAATACGATAAATAACTGAAAATATGACGAAAACGAAGGTCAAAAATATCGGTGACTCAAGGTTTGCTCAAAGTACGAAGAAAATGTCATATGAATGACGTGGTATTATTCTATTTCTGAACGAAATAATCAGCTGTTTTGTTCTCCGGTTCAGACGACGACTGTCGACGACGAGACGCGACGACGACGACGCGACGCGACGACAGACGGACGAGGAAAAACTCCGTTGCGCTAAATAACTCATACTAACTACTTATATCAAAGATAGTAGGCCGCGGCCCCCCCGCACCGTTTAATGCAGAATCAGAATCAATCAGAAATACGTTTATTGTTAACTGTTATACAAAAAAAATATTATGTATAAAATAGTGTACCTACAGTTTCAACAGCTTATTTAGAATATACTTTTAATAACAGTTTTATATAGTTACCTGTATATCTAGGTAGGTATACATTTTCCATCATTTAACAAAGAATTCTTTGAGCGAATAGAAAGCACTTAATTCTAACGAAAACCATCTTTGCAATGTTTTATTACAGGTATCTTCTATTGGCATGAACGTTCACTATTCATGATTATGGCTGCTTGTTTCGCTAAATCCAAAAACTTGAAATTTTCCATAATTGTTCGACATCATAATTTCGACATAGTTCCATAAATTCCAACTTTTTAGACGAAATCATTAACTTCACTGTCACAGTTTGCAGTGCAAATAAGTCATTGTTAGTGTCACTGTATGTCTCATCTCAAACGGTGGTGGGTGACGTTCACAAAGTAGGTACATGTCTACTTAGATATCTACCTACTTTGTCCACAGATATAAAATTATAGTACGTACGTTAACGTCATCGCGATTTGTTGACGAAAGTACTATCGAAAAAGATTATAAAAAATAAAATAAAACAGCACTCACAAATCACTAAAACGGCAGAATTGAAAGGACTTTCAAATCATTACCATGGCTGATCCAAAATACGAAAACCTGCCAGGAATCGTGAGTAGTCAGCAAATACAAAGAATATTGATTTTCCACTACCTACCCATGTCTCATTTCGTTGGTTTTTCTATTTTATCACTATCCATTTACTTTGTAGACGACTATCCGTTGTTCTTATATCTTGCCTTTTGACGTAATTTTCAGGCTTACGACCAACCCGATTGTTATGAAACTGGAGACCTACCAGAAGCTGATCAGCAAGACCCCTTCGAAGAAGAAGAAAACGAATGCATCGAGAACCTTCACCTTTCTGTAAAGGACTCCTTCAACAAATTTAAAGGAAAATTCTTGACGGGAAATGTGGACTTCTCAGACAGACTCAGTAGGAAAGCTAGGATTGGTTACAGGTAAAAATGAACAAGATTTGTTTTTATTGATTCTATGAGTTCAATAAAGAGTGACAGTAACATACCTGTAGAACCTGATATTTGTTTCTGGACTGGTTCCGCAACTAGTCCTCTTTGTGTGCCTGTAGACCAGTGGTTCTTAACCATCGGTCCGTGGACCACTGGTGGTCCTGGATGCATCCGATGTGGTCCGTGAAGGACCCCAAGTGGTCCACGAAGAACCCGAAGTGGTCTGCAATGGACCTGAAGTGGTCCGTGGCATCATCCTTAACCCACACAAAATGTATCATCCAACACATTGCTCAATGCTTTTTTCAGGGTTATTTATTTGTATACTGATATTTGTGACCTACCTACTAATAAGCTATTGTGTTAAATTCAACCTGAAACACAGATTAGGTAATGTAACTTCGTAACCAAAAGCAACAATTAATCCTGGCCCTGTCCGTTTCAGTCAGATTCGATCAGTCTTTGCCAGCCACTGTCTCATATAAAATAACAGAAAATCTGACCAAAACTGTTTTTTTTTTAGGCTTGCTTTGCTGGCGATAAGAAGGCTATAGATGACGGCTTAACCCCAGTTTGAGAGCTCGGCAATGTAAGCACATTGCCACCAAAAAATAAACAAAAATCAAACTAAACACATTAATTTTTCGAGGTTGCTCCGCTCGCCATTGGTTTTCTTCCTGATTGAGGCCAGAGTCTGGCCCCCATTTATAGTGGGAGCATAACCTTGTCTACCATTGCATAAAACATTATGAAATCTAACAAAATACATATATTTTTCGTGGAAACTTTTGTATGTCCGATTTGATGGATTACTGGTTACGGCTTGGCCAATGTTTTGTCAATTGGTCCAAGTAGTTTGAAAAAGGTTATGAACCCCTGCTGTAGACCCTGTACTTTAGTATGTATAAGACTATAATAGTTGGTACAGTCAACAACAATCGCTGGACAGGGTCAACTGCAGAGGCAATTTGATATGTTGTAGTGATCAATAATAAAAAAGCCAATTCATGTAATTAAATAATGTAATGATCTCATGTTATTAAATTTTTAATTTATTGTGTTAAAAACCTGCAGGGCAGGAGAATGGGAGCTGGCAGCTGAAGGCACACAAGAGACTGTGCTGGAGCGTTACAACAGACTGCGCTGTGAGTTCTCCGAGCTCTTGGAACAAGTTACTGAGCAACAGAACACCTCTACTGAAAGTGAAAAGGTAATAAACATGACTTATTTGAGTTTAAATTTCTATAATTAATTATACTGTAATGTAAAGCCAATAAGGCGCTTATCAGTGGAGGTCCAGCAGTGAACTGTTGATGTGATGTGATACTGAAACATTGGGAAAAATAGATAAATAAACGTGATGAATACCTGTTAAATAATACTAATAATGATGTGATACTGTCATGTTATATATGAATAAGGAAGTAGATCAAAGTAAGCTTTTATGCAGTGCAGTGAGAACACTGCAACTAAATGCATGGTGCAAAACACATGGTGTTGTCAATAAAGATATTGTATTGTATTGTATTGTAAATAAATGAAGGCTATTGCCATGTTTCAGCTTGATTACCCCCTGTCATGTATAGGCCTCCCCTTAACTGCCATTCTTTCCTGTCCCTGGCAAAACATGGCAGGCATTAATTCCTTTTCCTGCTTTTACATTTTCAGGAAGACTATTCAAAACTGGCAGCTCAAATCAACTCGACAAGGAAACTTCTAGACGGATTAGGATTGGAGGAAGGAGAACAAATTGATCCTAAAGCTGAAAAGTTAAAGTATGTAATGTACCTAGTGCTTTTTTGAATTATATAACTAACAATTTGATGGCCAAAGACGCAGATGTCCGTCTGCACCCAAGCGTGACGCCGCCGACGACGCGCCCCTGTGGGTCACTGCGCCGCGAGGCTGGGTAGTGAATGCGTAAAAAAAATGCTACATTTTCCAACAAGATTATTGTTGGAAAGCAATTTTTTTATGCTGGACAATCCACACAGCATCATCTAGCCCCAAAGTAAGCAGAGCTTGTGTGTTGTTCATAAAACGATTTAAATATATTATGATACATAGACAAAACCCGGACCCTAGAACAAATACCTATCTGTAGATTGTACGTAAAATAAAAACGATTTGTTTCGGGGCGGGAATTAAATCCGCAACCTCTTGCGTCGCAGACACCTTTACCTCCTACGCCTCTCAGGTCATCAATTACCTACTATAACGATTATGTGTGTTTGTGTACTAAGGGTGGAATAGATCCTAAATAATAAAAATGTTTTTCACACCTTTATGAGCTGATTGAACAATCAACGGCTTCTTTTGTAACCATAGTACATTTGGTTTGTCCTATGTATTAACACTAAAACAAAATAAAAACTTAAATAATAAAATTACAAATTTTAGTGTAGGTTCCTACTACTATCCTAATGAGATCTGTCGTTTGGACTAAACAACAAGCAACTAGTACTTTTTGTTTGATAATACCTGCTGAGAATTGTGTTTCAGGGAAATTCTCTCAATAAACGGTAGAAGAAAACAAGGCGAGATCGTGACGGCGCATCTGAAGCTCAAACCCGACGTGAGCCTCGCGCAGACTACACGTGTTGCGCAGCTAGAGCACAGGTATTGAAATTAATTAATAATGCTTGACGATTTATACACCGTCATTGTTAGAAAATTTGAATAATAAATATATATTTCAGGTAAGATTAGATTTATACTTAAAAACTACGGCCCATATAAAATATATACCCTATTCTAAAATACTTTAAACCTATTTACTAGCACGTAGTGTCGGCGACGTGTGACACGCAATATGTGCTGCGATCGGTAATCGTCCGCGAAAACGTCGTCGGAACAGCACATTCTTCGCCCAGAATTATTCCTTAGTGTACCTATCATAAAGAGAGAGAGAAAGAGAAGAATATTGGGTTGTCAGGGCAGGATTTGTATTCTCAAGTTGTTTTCTATACCCAGGTTACACAAGTTAGAGCAGGCAGCTGGTGTCAGAGACGAGGAAGCGTTCAGAAGATTACAGACGTCGACTGGACAGGTATAATCTGCATTTTGACTCATATTTACTGGAAATATCTTACACCTCTCCAATACATTTCGTTTTCGTCAAGATCATTCGTTTTCACATAAAGCCTCAAAATTGGCTGTAATTCGAGAAGTAAAGTTTTTTCACTCTCAATGCTCGTAAAACGCACTTTATACGTTATGTAACCCTAACCGAAACTCGGGTTACTAGTAACTTTCTCGCTTCGCTCGTGAGATATTCTAGAAAGCCGAGTTGCACTCGGGATTCAATGACTCCCGTGACGTAAGAAACTAGGTACTTTACGTCGTGCATAGTGTACTATAAACTTTCTCGAAATAAAGGCTGTAGCTGTACATTTTGAGGTTGTAAAAACATTTTTCTGAAACAAAAAATTATGCACCGAGGGCATAAAGCAGTGTCACACACAAGAAAAAACTCAAATAATTGCAGTTCTGATCAGACTGCATAGAAGGAATTAAATCGGCAAACTTCTGCGTCTCAGACGTTACCACCGCGCTAAAGATCATCGTGTTGTTTTTCTGCTTGCGAATGGTTACAGTTAATTGTGAAAATATATTAAATAGCGTTCATCAATACTAATTGCTAACAATCGTTTTCAGAATACTAATTTTATCGTAAGTAAGCAAGGATGTAAAGATTGGTTTCTTCCCAGGCGACACTGTGCGGCGCGGCGGCCACACTAGCGGCGCAGGCGGCGCTGGTCCGCGGCGGGCCAGAGCTGGCGGCGGCGGAGGCGCGCGTGACGTCACTGCTGGCCAACGTCGACGCGCTCAGGCAGGCGGTGCGGCCCGTTGAGCCCGAGATCGACGCTAAGGTGAACACATTTGTTGATGTTGGGTAAAACTAATGGAGTCTATGCATCAAAGACGTGACACAGCCGACATGTTTTATCAACTAGTCGACCTATAAGTGGACTTCCTTAAAATCCGCAAGCGGACCAATGTTCAGGTTCAGTTTACCTCAGTGGCTGGATATGGGGACAAGAGTATTAATGTTCCTTGGTATTGGGGCTTAAATCGAGTTATGCAGAACGCTTGGCTATACGGAGATACGACACGTGGGTTATCAGATTGACCAAGGGGTTTAGCAAAAGAGGACGTCCACCTGCGCCGATAACTAAGCTACGTCTGCGGGAAAATCAATAAGTCGGTTGTCGGCAACGGCGCCGAGTTGGAGTGTCCCTCAAGTTGAGGCAAAAACTAGCCTCCAGTATACCTAGTACTTCCAGAATAAGTGAAAGCTGTGAATAAACGCGTATTATTTGCTTCCAGGTTAACGAACTATACAAGTTGTTGAAGCAGATAGAAGGCATTTCACATTCCGAGATCCTGGAGCGTATGGAGGCGCTAGAAGGGCTGCATAATCAAGGTAACCTATCTATTCTAATGTTCAAGAGATGCTACAGAAATTAGCCTCTTATTTTCTTCAGCTTTAAGAAATATTGAACCAGAAACATCTAATCACAAAATAAACTGTAAATAACAAAATTACTGATAGGTACCCTATGCTGATACTAAGCTACTTGTATTCGCAAATACGTAATTAAGAGATATAACAAACCTAACATAATATAACATCCAGAACCAGAACAAATATTTACTGATCAGTGATCACGTGTACGTTTGGCTTGCGGCGGGCATCGAACCCGCAAGTTATGACGTAACCTTAGCGTCTTAGGCGGACCTTCCCGCATTATTCCACAAAAGTAGTCAATAATCTTCTATTATGTCCACAGCAAGCAACTTCAGCAAGTCCCTGACAGAGTTGGAAACTCTCCAAAGCACCATATCGAGCGGAGTCCAGAATAACAAAGAACTGCTACAAGGAATCCAAGAGATCTTTGCAATGAACATCGATAGCATCCAGAAGGAAATAAAGAAACTCAACGAAAGGATCAGCAAGCTTGCTGCATGATGATGATGATGGTTCTAGTTTTGATTTTGCACTTGCATCTATCATCAGTATTTTATTGCACAGTGAAACTTGTTTGCATTTAAACTCTGTCCATGTTAATTTTGCTTTTGACAGCTCAAGTAACAGTCAAATGAATATGTTGAATAGTCATGTTCTAGTGCTTTCGTGATTAGATTTTTTATGACCAATTTTAAATGTTGCTTTCTTTCATTCAGTCTGCATTCATTTACCTGTGAACAGTTATGGAACTTCATGCTCGTGCATGTGTCAAAAGTAAAATAAACTAGTGGACTGTGTTTAGACACAAAAGCGGGCTTATTTTGCAGTAACAAAATGTGGCAATCGACAAATAGAAAATCTTATTTTTTTACTGACAATTCATAACTTGTTGTACATTTGCTTTTGTTAATTTTGATTGCGCATTTTATGCTAAATAGCTATTCATTTGAAATCTAAATCTACCCAGTATTGATTAGCATGGCTTAGGTATATGTACTGAATTTTTACCATAATTTAAGTTCATGGTGCCAGGATAAGTACCAAGCTAGTAGATGTTGGACTCATCATTTACAGTTAATCTATAATGTTACTAATAAATATAATATTTATCAATCAAATATAGACTGCTTAAAATAATTTATTTTGAAATAAATTGATTATTGTAGCAATGTTTTATTTATTTCAGACAAATTTTTATCAGAGAAATATGCTTGAACTAGTGAGTTATTACTAGGCCAATCAAAGGATAAAATAGCCTAGCCTGACCACTTCTAAAAATTTGGAGAAAAATCAAATATGGTAGGTGCATTTCACAACACCTCAGTGCAAGGGCACTGGGGGCCAATTTGACTAGCTTAAATTTTGTAGAAGAGCACCTAATCTGCTTATGTTTTCACTATTCTGAGGATGGCTATGGAAATGTATTTTTGATACCTACATCTCAATAAGACTTGTTGCAAAACAAAGCAATTTTTATGATAGAACCCAGTAAAACAACAAAATACATTACAAGTAATGTTTATTTTTTTAACTTATCTTAGAACCTAAGCTTCTGGAAGAACCACTTGTTCTTCCCACTCTTGTACCTCTCTTCGAAGCGTACCCTCGTGTTGAAACGGAGCTTCTTACGCTTAGCGGGGTCTTTCAGGTCCTTGGCGGCAAACTTCTCAAAGCTGAAGTCTACAGAGTAACGGGTGGGCATCAAGTGGTTGTAGTTTACTACCTGGAAAGAATGAGAATACAATTTGTACTATATTTTATAAAACTAGGGCCTTATGGGCTCTACATGCCATTAAATAGTTATTTCATTTGTAATTATTAACAAGATTGTACAGTAGAATAGGGCTGGGATAACTAAGTAAACAAACATAAGGGCAGAATACTAGGATGTGGAGCAGCAACATCTAGAAGTCTAGGAACTTGCGAACTTGGCACATGTAGTGTTAGAAAGTATACTGTCAAATCAAAACAAACTTTGAGGTTATAACACCGAATTTTGAGATCCTCCACATACCTTGACAAAGGGCTTGACTTTGGAGCGCTTGTGGATTTTGTTTTTGCCCATCCTCTTGTGTACTTTGCGGGGATACCTGTCGATGCCGGCCACGAAAGCGTGTCCATAGGGCTTGTCTGACGTGCCTTCGTCGTAGTTTTTGACGACGATGGCCTTGCGACCAGCGTACCGGCCGCTCAGGACCAGCACGACCTTCCCAGGTTTCATAATCTTACCCATCTTGGATGGATCTGGCGAACAAAAAGTAACCTTCAATGACCAATGTTTATCAACTTTACAACACTCCTAATTCAAACCACACTTAATATCAAACACAGAGCACTTCTCTGGTGTAATTTACGAAAGTAATTAACTAATAATCCATATGATTTTGCACAGATAACACTGAAAACTTTAGTAATAACACGGATCTATCAAGTCTGTTTTAGACGATTAGTCCGCGACGAATGTAGAAAATAATCTAATGGAACGGTGCTCTGCGTCCCAAATTAAACATTTAATCACAGGATTATCTAGGATTTTCACAGAATTCACAGATTTTTAGAGATATTTTCGAAAATTATTCGGAAACTCACATTCCCTTTACCAGTCAACAAGAAAAGAACACAGTGTTGCCAAGCTGAAAATTATTAGTTTGACGTGACAACTGACGTTAAATTGACAGGTCGTGTACATTACTTATTTTCGGAAAACTACCGGTTTCATGTAAATCACCATCACGCAAGCGCGAGTGACAAAAAAAAATAATTGGCAAGTGCGAGTCAACTCACACACGATAGGCTACGTACCGCATACCGTAAAAATCAGGCAACTTTTGAAATAACTAAGTTTTCAACGTTATTATATTTTTAGTATTTTGTTGATAATACAATTGTAGTGTTACTTATTCTATGGGTCTACATAATGTGGTTCAAGAGACCGTACCCCGCCTTGACCGTAGATTGAGTATTTCTACGGCCTTGACAAACGAAGAGCAGAAATTGCCAAAAATTCATGTTTTTTTCTATCGCCCCCTTTTATTTGAATATTTATTTTATTTTTATTATTTGTTGTTATAGCGGCAAGAGAAATACACATTGCCTAAAAATTTCAACTGTCTACCACTGACGGTTCATGAGATAGAGCCCTGTGACAGACGGACGAACGGACAGCGGAGGCTTAATAATAGGGTTCCGTTTTTAAAATCAACCGGCTGTTCTAGTCTGTCTGACTCAAACAGTGGGTGTATTCGCCGCTTAAGTTTGCCACTGAAAACGTAAACATTCTAAGCACGAAAAATAGATGGCGCTAGTAGATAGCCATCCAGGGAGTTCCCCAAATCTGCGAAATCTCACCATCATCAGGACCGTAAATGAATTCATAATTTAACCTTTCGAACGCCGGACCTGGGAAACAAATGCACCCTTCGTGTGCCGCGACATGGCGCGGTCAGAGAGCGCACTCGACAGGGTTCAGAATTTATTGAATATTTTCAATAAATTGTTTAGTGGAAGCTTAACTAAGGATTTTATTTTGAAGTTAGATAGTTACTGTACCTTATAATGTATTTATCTACTGCTAAATCATTATCACGCTTTTATCTTTCATAGGTTATTGAACCCAACATAAAATTTACACACTGTCTATAGAAATAATGATAGATTTAGAAATTCTGTTGATATTTTTTTATTTTATTTATAACACTCGTTAGTTCAATATCAAAGCGGTATATTGATATGAAAAACACAACCTTGATAGCTAAAAATCACTTAGAAATACTATGTTGAAAAACACAATTCACACCGAAAAATTTGCCATTTCACAACGAATGCATGCCGATGTTCAAATTTTGACGGTTCTATGAACTTCACTGAATGAGTGAAATGATTTTGGGTTCGTTCATTTCAAGAGGTAAACAAATAAAACAATTTAGACTGTATTGCACTGTATATATATACCAAAACCGAATAAAATTGTATCGCTGGTGCTAGAGCACTGATCAGAGCTTAGGCAGACAAAGGTAGTAGGCGCTGATCAGTGCTTAGGCAAAGGAAAGGTTAAGATCAGCCCCTTCCAGTGTGTTACCTTTTATAATCTGTGCCTAAGCCTAGTGTTCCAACGATGCGTCCTTTCACTCTTTTCAACTCGGCCGGCATTTTTGTATATTTTGCCTATCCTAAATTATATGATCATGATGATGTTGGTCCCTTGAGAATATTTAATGCTGTTTGATGGCTGGAAATATCTAGCTATATTTCCTTGTTCAGTGCAACTTACCTTTAACCTTGGTAAAATAAAATAAACATAACTTGATTAATTGAGTTTAATATCAATAAAATAAGAAAATTATTTACACAAATTTTATCAAAATACAAAAATAAAACACTGCCACATACATAGGTAATAACTTTTTTGTGGAGGTACTCTATGTATAGATACAAATATTCTTATAACAGTTTGCTGCACATTTTCTATTTTCTCTGTTTACGGACAAAAAACTTCAAAATACGAACACTATTTTGTACATTGTTCATACTAGGTATAAATAACATTCTCCAATGTATGGCTTACGCATTCCTGTTTTTTTCTGAGCATAAGTATTGCTCTCATCAAATCTCTTGTAATTTGTGTGTAAATAACATTAAAATCCTGATCATTAATGACACTTTTAAAGTTCAGAAAAGAGGACACCACTTATGCTCAGGGAAGCCACTCATCGTTGCACAAACTGTGACTTAAATTATCCTAAAACTGGAATAACTGACGTTTTTAGGAGTGTATTTTGTGGTATCTATTATATTTGTAAAAAATAAAGCCTGTGCCAGACCAATAATGCTACAAATCTCCTAGCTTCAAAAATATCTACATTAATGCTCAAAATTAGTTAAGTACAGGCTTTAGATTTAAGACTGATAACAACAATATTGTCTTATTCTGTTCACTTAATATTTTTAGCGTTTATAAGGCATGTTATCAATTCGTTACTATTCGGAAAACTTTCAATATTTATCACTAGAACATTTCACCTTCAACTTAAATTATCTACGTCTTCGTCTTGAATCACTTTGGTTTATTGATATATTATTCAGTATTTGCAAATTTCATTTGTACGTTGTAATTTTACAAATAGGTCTGTAAGTTACCGGACACTTTTATACGAAAAGAAATGCCACAATCAAAAGACTGACAAATAGAAGATACTTATAACTAAGGAAGTTAATGAAGTGTTAGTAATTGGTAACAATAGACAGCAGAACGAACTATAAACAAATATTTAACCTTCTTTCCAATATACAGGGTGTTCAACTAATCTTGAAACAAGTGCGTCATTTTACCACTCTGAAAGTGTATAACACCCTGCGTTACTTATTATATTTGGTATTTAATTCTGTATATTAAAATCCTAGTGTCATTTTGGTTCTAAATTAAGTCAATTCAATTAAATACACCTAGGTTAAGTACCAAACAACACATATGTGTCAAATTACTTTACAAATAAAATAAAATTGGATATCGGAATGTGAAAAAAGACAGGAAGGATTTAACGAACGGTGTAAAGCTTCATTCACGAACTAATTATTATAAACTTTTAAAAGTACGAAAGGTAGAATTCATGGCAAAACATTCGACTTCCAGCGCCACCTAGCGGCACGCGTAGGGCACTCAATCAAATAAATATTATCTTGTCCGAACTAGACACAATAAATATAATAAGGTTACTCTGTTCATCCTCATAAAAATTAGATGTTGTTATTTTAGGGATGATCTGCAGATATTTGGCGTTAGTGTAGTTCGGGCATTATTAACAATACAAAATATATTTCTTAGAACAGCATCTCAGGAACGATAAAGCCAAAAATGTTCGTTCATATATTTGAAGTGTACATATATTTGAGTGACAAATGAATTGAAGATGTGTAAATAAATATCTATAAATTTCAACAAATAGGCCGTAGATCCTGCTGTATGTGGATATTAACATGGCACTGCTGATGCTTTAGTCAGGAGATATGTTTAAATTTCCAGTATTATGGGTAAGGTATCTCGACTTAAGTGCCACTTCAAATAAATAATACTCAACTTGTGTAATTAATAGTACATCCACAACAGAAAGAAGCTATTATACTAACTATACAAAATTATACTTAGATATTTTATACTCCTATTTACATACATACTTATTACTTATGAAAACATCGTTTATACAAATTAATAAAATGGTGTATCAAGTGTACATTTATTTATATTTTGTCATCATAAAACCAACAATAAATAGGAAGGAACTGAATAAATATAACACGTTGAACTTGTTACATTATTCCAGGGCTAGATGGCGCTGTCAAAAATGGCCAACATTATTAAAATATTAGAATTAAGTTAAAATATAAGGAGGTAATGCCATATTTTCTTCTTTTCTTTTGTTTTCTTTTAACATTTAGACAGAAATAATTGTACCACTTGATAATTGCAACTCTTTAACACACATTATTTACAAACATTATAATCTCAACTTGACTGGCATGTATATTTCCTGTGCATATAATAAATATATGTGTAATATAATATATAATCTATGCATAAACATAAACCATAAATGTACAAAATCTAAGTACGTGTGTATGAGACTAAATTCGGCATTGAGATCTGTGAAAATCATCCAATCAATAAACTAAATATATGCTTGACATTATTTAATGATTAAGCCCAAATACTTCACAATCATGAAATATCCGACTAGCATAGAATTTAAATTATCTATTATTTAGTCAAATTATCTCATCATCAATCAGTTTCGGCCCAAATCTGTAGCAAAAAGTAAATCGACAATGTCATTATCAAAATGTATATAGCTCGATTTTTAGAATCATTCAAGAAAATTTTAAGAAAAAAGCCGCCAAGCAATTTTTATTTTTAAAATAATTCTAAATTGGGAACAACTTGAGATGATTTTCCATTGATAGGTCGATGTGCGCTATGCTACTGTGACTACGGAATATTTGGCACATTTCCATTTGCCCATCTCTTTCGTACCTTTGTAGTTAGAAGGAGAAGGCAATCTACACACGCTGGACTACAGTCAAATAAAGCAGATTAAAGAATCAGTCAATTCCTTAGCCTTCGTCATGAGCCATTTTAACAGCTCAAAATATAACATTACACGTTATCAAAAGTATACAAATACCGCCATGTTTAAAAAAATATGATACATAACATTGATATTCTTTATAGGATACTTCGACAATTTATTCTGCCTTTGAACACAATTTTTAAAAGCACAAATTAATTATCCTCTGCCTGTTAAATAAAAAAATGAGTGCAATCACGCGTCACGGAATCACAACACTGGGGGACTATTTACAAACTAAATTACAAATATACATACATTTACTTCCACTCCGGTACGATACAAATGCTAGTTCACTATCTGCTAACACATTGTGCGTGTGTCACGTCAAGCGATCTCGCGTCACTATAGTTTTCCAGCGCTGCATTGTTCACTATAGTATCTGTCAAGCGCTGTATTATGTTATGTCGCGATCAGACGGAGATCTCGTAGTTACAATCGTAGACAGAGGCCCGGTCAGGCGGATCGGGAGGCGGCGCGCGCGCTTCTAACTGGTCCTGGACTTCGAGAGCGCGCACGAACGATAACGGTCTGGGGGGGTGGTGGGGGTTAGTTGGCCGCTGCGGCTGCGGTGCCGGCGGCGGCCGTCTGCGGGGTAAGGGTGAGGGTTGGGGAGGGAAAACGGGCACTCCGCCTCTGGGGGGGTGCGGGTGACGTTCCGCCCAGAGGTAGTTGCCTCGCTGCGGTGAAGCGGCGAGTTCTCTGATGTCGTCTGCGGTGGGGCGATGCGGCGCTGGCGGTTCACATCGCAGCAGCTCGCCCTCCGAGAGGAACCGCCGCTGGGGACTTTGCCTGCCGTTGCTCGCTACGCTGATGAAGTCGGGCCGGCGCGGCTGGGTCGGTGTGCCGGGGTTGGACCTGGGCGTCAGGGGTATAATCGCGCGTGCTCGTCCGAGCCATCGCTATCGTTATCGTACGCCCTACGGACAGAGGAAAAGGGAGCTGCGGGGCGAAGCGGTTGCGCGTGCGGACGCAATGGCCGCCGCCGGGCGTTCCCGTTCAGTACTTAGTTACTCGGATTAAACCTTTGATAGTCGAGAATCAATCATGTAACCTGGACTAAATGTGATTATCAATCAATCATACTGATGTCATTATTTATCGTTTCCCTTGGTTGACTATTTTTTGTTTGACGTTTATTCTCAGCCATATTTTCAATTGAGGCCCAAGTCTAGGAAGTAATAAAATCAAACAAATTTAATGGCGCGGTTGTGTACGATTACTTAGCAAGAGATAATAAAAAAACATGTAATGCTGATATAACATAACATACACAACCTCGACAGCAACCCACACGTAAAAATAAAAATATTGGTAGCAATTATTGATTCTCCACAAAAACAAGGTAATAGTTTCAGCCCGTGTACATCTACTAGTTTTACCCGTACAGCTTACCCGTCTACTTAACCAGACCCCGTGATCTTAGAACGAAATCGCGACCATAATTTTATTTAAATCCGCTATATGAACGGGCAACTTTGACGCCACATTTGTATTGATTTTGCGTAATGTGTTTTGTTTGTTGTTGTACATATTGCTCGCAAAATGGTTCTAAGAAAAGTCGGGGGGTACAGCTAATCTACAGTAGCGTTATCAGCAGCGTCATATACAGGTTACAATCACTTCAGATATTTCTTGACAATTCATTAATCTAAAAAGCTGAAATAATTAATAAAGCTCTTAAACCAAGTAATTGAACAACATCTGTAATTTCTACTACTCCTAAATCATTTTATTTTAACAAAGAAAGGGTTTAACGGCTTGAACGATTGTAAAACAAACTATAAAGAAATTAGTTCTTAGTATTGAACTAGATGGCGTTGTGAACTTTCTAGATTTTTTTATTCCGTTAACTTGTACAGGAATAACAGTAAAAAATAGTACAATATTCAATGAACTATCCATTGTGACAGTGTTTTGGGCTGAAGTGACTGAAACCTGGTTTAGAGGCAAGAGCGGGTTCATAGTTCTGTACTGCGGGCGAATCTGAACGGCGCCCGGCAACGGCGGCTGCGATGCGAGCATGCTTACGCACATGCCACTGACTGTACACAGTATACATTACATTATTATACACACTGCACCAAGTAAATAGAAACGTCAAGCTATGATTCATTTACTCATCTAAGTCTCATCAGTCACATTGATGTCGATTCTGTTGTAGTAATAAACTAAGCTAATTTAATTTGACAGCGATAAAATGTCGTCGTCCCTTTCTTTACGTACGAAATAAAAAGGACACCGACATATTTAGTACTGTCAATTTAGATGAGTTTAATGAGCGTTTTTCCACTGGCCCGATTGCTCCGGTAACGGCACGGCTACATAAAATTTTGCTTCCCCGGGTGCCGATGCCGGTGCCAGCGGAAAAATACAAACACGCTCAATGCGACAACAGCAATGACACCAGTGTTAAGCGAGTAGGTAAAAGTTTGTGTAACGTAAATGAAGCCAATAATCATGATTCTTTGATCGTTGTTCTAGATACTTGGCGCGAGCTTAGCTAGCCACTAACATGCTTGCAATGGTGCATTTGAAATATCTACACAAGATTTGAAGTGATTTTCTCTCGTAATTATTAAAATAGAAATCAAAAACTCTTGTATCAAAGACATTCAAGTGTTAAATTGAATGAATGTACCTACTTCATAGTAAAACAGAATTAAGGTTGAAATAGCAAGAAATTACAGGTTGTATATAATTATGTGACATTAATAAATGATCCAAAATAATGCTCTACGCTGTTTTTGCAGTCTTAATAGTATGCATGTAGTATTAGACTGCAAAAACAGTTTTTACAAGAAATTGAAAAGCTTTGCGTCCGTCACATTTACGAAAACTGATTAATAAGAAAATAAGATCCATAAATATACTTCTGTTTGGCAGCTTAATCTAAATAGTTAATGTGCTTTGGACGAGCCTAGCACTTCAAAAGTAATTTACAACTGATAGATAGTTCAAAGACAACAGAACAACATGCAAACACCCTTTAATTAGCCTGACATACACAATGGCTGATGAAAACAAAAAGAAAAATGCAAAAATGTTGCGAAAATTACAAATTTTATAAGTAAAAATATACGAGGAAATGATTAAAGGGCCTAAAGGAAATTCTGGCCTAAATAAAGTAAAAATTACCATAGAGTTGGTTGCCTATGGTCTGTATAATTCGACCATAGGCAACCGTTGGTATGTACCAGCCATTGTATCATGTCTCGATCTACGTTTTCGCTCCTTTTTGGCACAACAGCTTGCAAATAAAAAGATAAACGATTAATTTCTTGTTTAAAATGAATTTTATGTACAGAACAGGAGATCTAGAGCCCTGAGAATTTTCAGCATTATGAACCACGGCAAAACTGAATAAAATAATAGGATTATGAAACTGTTTGCTAGGAAGATACTTAAACTTTTCTAGCTAAAAACAGCAAAAAATAATGACTAGGAGCTATGAAATATTTGAGATTCTGACAAATTAATGTCCAAAATGGACATCTCAGGCAAATAAAGCACCCATTATCTGTAAAATCAAGTATAGTTATTGACTAGATATTGTTTTAAAGAGTAATATAACAAATCTTAAATGAAAAAAAAGTTTAAGAAAAAAATTACCTATACCTTTCAGTGACATGGATAAACATCGGTGTAAATAACTATAATAGTCTTTTTCTAGTCGAAAATAAAGCTTGGAATAAGAAATGTATACTAAAACCATGCTGCTAAGTAAATTCAAGACAAAAAGTGCTGTTTTTATGGGAAATATTTTAAAGTTCAATATTTTTAATTTGCATTTTATATATACAAATATATCTATTTTATTAATGTTTTATCTTAGTCTAGATTGAATATTTAATTAGACGAAAATAATTAATTTAAGTAATCCGTATTTACCGTTTAGATCTGTGAAAAGTGCACAAAGAAAATTTTAGAAAAAATTAAAAGTGCAGGCAATTTAGAACTCAGGTATGTGCTGATGGACACTCAAATAAAGATCTTTGTTTGTTGAAAAAATATGGCAATAGATTCCGCTGAATAATAATCGACACCGAGTATCAAGACCTCGTATGTTTAATATTTCAAACGCGGTACAACATCATAGAGTTCACAACGACAGTCATTAAAACAAATGCTGGAATATTAATGTCTCTTATTTGAAGGCGATTACGAATAATTGAATAAATAATACGACTCTGATCTTGTTCCTGTACAATTGTCAACTTTCTGGTCCAGTATCTTGATTATTCAGTCCACCAACACACATCATCCGTATGTACAAACACGCACACAAACAAACCATAACATAATAATTTACCGTATTTCGCTGTACACGCTACGTCCACCTGCACGTAAGTGTAACGGTAAACTCGAGTTTTGTCACTAAAATCTGTTAGTTACGCATTCCTGGTGTCATGGGTTTGCTTATAGGTAAAATTTTAGTACTTTATACATTGATACTACAAAATTGGTGTCAATTCTGTTAGTACATAAACTAAAACAATTAGATAATACTAAAAAATGTGATGATCTCGTCTTTTTCTTCGAAATAATAGGACAGTCGCGTTCAAAGTAATGTCGAATTTGTTTAGTTTATGTATTGGTGTTAATTAAGATGTCGCCGAAACTAACTTAACTTGTTTGACAGCACTAAAAACGCTGCCGTCCCTTTCATAACGACCGAAATAAAAAGGATGACATAATTTTAGTGCTGTTAAATTTGTTTATTTTAGTTTTTGCGTGACATCTGAATATACACCAGTATCTACAGTACACCATTGCTTAACAAAAGCATATTTAAATTTATGTTGTACCAATTTACCGAAGGAAATTTTTAATTTACCTTAATTTACTTTAAAACAATTTATATTTGACATATAAATAACTAAAAAGGATTTGTTCGAGCATTTAAGCCATCGAGCACATACCCAGTAGAAAGGAAATTTTTTTTTTGTCTTTCGAATTCCGAAACTGATCAGTGTTTTTTTCTCTAATACAATGTCAACTCTCGCTCGCTATATAGTGGTGTGCTGATATAATAAAATAATGTATCGATACTCCCGGTATAAAAAGAAAATTTATTAAAATTTAAAATTTATCAATTTGATCAGTGTTATTTATCATAAATTCTCTATTATTGACGTAAATAATTTTTGGCGACGGTCATAGTTTATAAACATTGACTATCGATATCGATAAAAATATTCGCTTGCCCAACTCGAGTGTGATCCTTGACTTTGAGTCGGCCAATCTGAGTGCAGTGGTCGCCGCAGTGATTTGGCGGAATTGGTGCCTAAACAAAATAAATGACATTTCCTCTCTATTGGGTATGTGCTCGATGATTTAAGCAAACCACATGACAACAAAGCACAATTTACACATTATACAATCAAACATCATACAATATTCCGTTTGTGTTCCCAATATAACCACTAAAACAGTGATAATGCAAACCAAATTGACATGCAAATAAACACTTAGAGTAACTAAAATTCAAAGCGATGCATAGGGGGTAGGGAACTCTTTCCTCATACGATATTATTCACATAGATTTTACCATTCATTCAGACGTTTTAAGTACCTAATGATTTAGTTGCGAAACTAAATCTCAAATTTTCATAAAAATAATATTACCTTAAAATTTTATAAATATGAAATTTAAGATTCAGTAGCGTAACTTTTTAACCGTGAAAACATTAGTCAAATGGAAGGAACAGGCCATGACACATGTAAAATAATAAATACCTATAACATTATATGGGAACTTCTTATCGCCAATTGGTCCGACTTGTAAATTTTGAGCTAAACGTTGTAAACAGAGTATAGTGTCCCTACGAAAGTCTTGTTCGTAGTGGTGCGGTTATAATCAGACAAAGGTGTACCATCCATTTGTTGGGAGGCCGAAGAATACATCTGAATCATCCACTGATAGATTGTCACTTCTTGAAATAATTTACGTTACATTCAATTAAAATCTAACAAAAGCTTGAAAGCTTTCGAAATCTATATTCCGTATGACCTGTACAAAAACCTTTAAATTTTTTTGCATTGTCAAAATAAAACGTCAAGTACGAGTCACTCCGACGTCCGCACCGAGGGTTCCGTATAATTATAACCCTTCACTTCTAGCCAATTATCATGATTCTAGAACAGGAAGTTTAGGTTTTGGTCTCTTGCGAATCAATTTTTTTTTGTGATTTAGCTACAAAGTTACTGTTTTCGGATTTTCCTTTACTTTTGCTATAAGACCTTGCTTCTTGCCAAATTTCATGGATTTAGTTCAACGGGAAGTATATATACCCTATAGGTTTTGTGTCCATGTGATTATTACCTTGGAAATATCAAAAAATGCGGGCATAAACATCTGTAACCTTTGATTGAGTTGACATAAAACGTTTGGTTTTTATCACGGCTCCAAGAGGGAGGACGTGAGTATTTGATGTTAATTTCAACTCGATACCTCCACGAGTTCCTGAGAAAAGGGGGTTGACATACATGAAGACGGACATCAAAGTGATTCTATAACGGTTCTTTTTCCCTATTGACATACAGAACCCTAAAGGGTCAGACGTAACATATGTAGATTGGAGCAGCTGTTAATGTAATTTATTTTGATAAATTTGAATTTAGTAATGTTGAGAGCAATTTTTTTACATTCATTAGTCTGGCTCAAGTTTAAATGGCTTTTGAGTATGTATACGAAATCCAGAATAACGATTAATGTGAGTTGCATTGTAGCTAAGGAAGAATGTTAGATGATGCTGAATGGATGGTCCAGCATTATTTATTCAAACGGGAGTAAGTTATAAACCCTTTAATTTGTACTGTATTCCTTCAGCCCCCTCTACCCCGAATCCCCGCATACCTTCTAACTGGACTGCTGACTGCTAAAGGCGTGGGCACACCTAACGCCTTGATGCGTTGTTGCATCGTGGGCGAAGGTCGCGCGCCGTTCGTTTCGCATCGGAGCGGTTCCATTACCACTCGGTAGCCGGTTGTCGTTGTACCGCTGTGGCTAGTAATATAAGAATGTCAGGTGTAAACAAGTGAATTTAGTGGACAATGCAGGATTCAATTCAAATGCAACATTAAACAAATATACGGAATTTCATAATTTCTCTGGGTTGTTAGAAAACACTAGAATATTTTCTTCTGTGAAATCATGAATTATGGACGGCTGGGACAGTAGCGTTAAACCCTTATTGCAAACCCTCACAGAAAACATTTTTTCACGACTACTTAGGGGGTGGTTTTGTTTCCATTGACGCGGAGCGGAGATTAATGCAATATTAACCAATGGAATAGCATAAAGTCTTCGCTCTGTTTGAGTGGACCAATGGAATTGCTTAAAATCTCCGCTCCGCTGCGTTACTCCGCGTCAATGGCTTTCCAGGACCATATCGGATACTGAATCTATACATACATTATCGTTTTGTTTATGAACCGTAAAATATTGACACATGAACATATTTACGTGTCTTTTCGGGAAAAACGTAGTTATGTTCTTCTAGGTCTACAACTATACAGGGTGCCACGAAACATGTGTACTAAGCCGTAAGGGGGTGATTCTGGACCCCGACAGGGCACGACATCAACTTTTGATACTTTTCTAAAAAAAAACAATAAGACATTTATTGAATTTTTTGGATGAAAATTGAAATATTTTAAAATGTTAAACAATGCCAAAGTGCACCACGCACTCTAAAACACATGAATAGGAAGAAAACAATATTCGAAATTTAAAAAAATGTTATTCATAAGTCGATCCTCCCGGGGTTTAGAATCACTCCCTTTCAGCTTAGTACACATATTACGTGGCACCTTGTATTTATACAAATTTTCAGCCAGATTAGTTTAGTAGTTTTGGCGTGATGTAACTCAAACTTTCGCCTGTAAAATTTGAGTTGTCTAACACAAAAATGTTGAATAGACAAATTTTAACTACAATTGACAATTGATTGGCAAAATAGAGATAGGTTGAATATTGGGAGCAAGTAGGTAACTTTTAGCATACCTCGTATTTCTAGAAAGTGGACTAAGTCTCGGATAATGGTGAGGCCTAGGCGGCAAATGATGGTGCGGCTCTCCGGGCGGCGGGAACAAGTTCGCATTGGAGCCCCGTCGCTGCAAGGGAGGGGGCGTGGGCTCGCAGTCCGCGCTTTGCGAAGCCCCAGGGCCTTCCATCTCACCTTCATGCTCCTCTCGGCCGGGTGATAGCTGGGGAATCGACTTGTTGATGGGTATAATGGGGATTTTGGCCTAGTCGTGTGCCATAAGTTTTCATGGTGATTATACTTTGTGTTTATGTGATAGATGGGGAAGAGTTGTTGATTTGGACCTTGGTGCCGGGGACTCGACTTGGTGATGTGTACAAGGGGATTTAGACTTTCAGAGACATAAGTCTGTGTACTTTTTGGAATATTTGCATTCTTATTGGTCAGTGATTTGACTTGGGGATTTAGACCGTGATCGTATGTGCCATAAATCTTGTTATACTTTATTGCGATAGCTGGGGAATGGACACGATTAGGGGTGCAAGTGATACAAGGTGATATGGTCCATGGGGGTGTGCTTTAAGTCTGATTACATTTTGTAGTTTTTTTAAATTGGGTGATTGTAGACTGAGTAGAGTAGAAGCTAAATAGAATATTATATGAACATATATTTTTATTGAGTGAGGTCAGCTCGATTACTGTGCAATATATGGTATAAGAGTATGTGAGACTCGGTAATATAATTATGGAAAGATAATTAATACATTTTCATATACTTGGTTAATGATGCGCCGTAAAAATCCTACGCAATATTGATATAGGAATACAGAAGAAAGTGAATTTACAATGGTGAAATTAATCACATCGATAAATTTATAAAATTATTAATTATCAATAGACATCGGATTTTATGCATTTGCATGTTTGCATAGGCAAATGCATATAACTCACTAATTACGGCGTTAATGCATATTTTAGCTTTTTTTACCAATAGCGCATTTTTCGATTAGCTACCATTAAACAAAATATCGCCCTCATCTCAACACATTTCCACATGTTACCAGATGCCATAGAAAAATTGGAAACCAAAAAACTTCCTCTATTTAAATCAATAAAAATACTGGAATCAATGTTCGAACTGGCCAACGCCTTCCTAATTCGATATGAGAAAAGATTCGTAGAAAGTAAGACGCAATTTTGTCTTAAAATCCGAGTCTTGAAGACATAAAGAACATTAATGCCTACATCAACGGCACAGGTCATGCCTAAACAGGTATCTCATGAAATGGCGGCAAATTTTGAATTTTGTCCAATGACGTCAGTTGACGTTTTTGGCGTATAAATTAATACTAGGTGACAAACGTCACAAATTTGCTGTGGAAAATTTGGAAAAATACTTAATTGTATATTGTCATAAAAAACTATGCATAATTTTAAGAATATTTCTCTGGGTTTGTAGCTTCTTTAATTAAAATATATAAAAATTAAAATGGTTTATGGATTTTGCATTATGCATATTTCGGCCTTTTTGAGAGCTTATAGAGCATATTTCGGACTTTTTAGTGCATATTTGCATGCATATTCTGCCACATTGTTAGTGCATAAAATCCGATGTCTAATTACAATAATAGGGGCCAATAAATGAGTAAACATTATCGATATCCATTACTTAACTGCATTGTTAGTAAATTTTCTAAAACTATATAAAAGAAAGTTCGGACTACGTCTTCAATTTTTACAATTATTGATGTCTACAACTAGAAATGTATGCCCAATTTGGACTCTAACTTGATCAAAATAAGGTTCTATCTGTACACAATATGGAATCAAATAAATATTATCGCCGGAAAACCTAATTTTACATAGAAATAGACAGATTAGTAGAGAGCCAGACATCATGTCTTCAATTCACGTATTTTAAAGTGCAAGTGCAAATTTAACCATTATTGCAGTGAATTGAAGGTATGTTTTCGCTCTACAAGCATGATAACTAAATGATATATCTACAGTTGATGGCACGAGCTGTTATTTCATCTAAACTAAGCATGATTTTATGAAAAAAAATTAAAGAAGTCGAGTCAAAGTACTATAGAGGAAAACTACCATGATGATTGAAGTGGAAATTTCTATGAATAGGTACTATGATGCTCAGACTTCATACAACTGGTAAATAACAGATACTGCTTGTATATTTTAGGTATCTGATATGTATGTTTAGGCATAAAAAGTCTATGTTATAATAGAAAAGAGATGAAAGTATATAATCAATTTGTTGAATACATTTTCTAAACAGATTGTAAATTTCATACCGGTGTCCTATCATGGTCAAGAAATGAACTCCAGAACTATCTCACATAGGTTGAAAGTGTGTTTTTACTGTACCTGTCTAAATATTTTTCATAATTTCATAGCATAGTTTTATTTGTTGTATATTAATTTTAATGTAGTAGCGTAGTGTTTCGTTTACACTGAGGGTTCATAGAACATTTACGGACTGGTCTTGTGTGCTTGAAGATGCACCAAAGGTTCAGTGCAGGAAGCAATCCTTTCTGTGCCTTTTTGGTTATATTATTTTCACCCTGAAAATTACCCATAAGGGACAAGAATCAACGAGAGTCAGTCGCTAGTTTTACGTTAACCAGCCTACCACCAATGCATAGCAACATTTCTCCAGGCTCAAGAATAATGAAGTTATAGTATATATAAATTCAAATATTTTACATTATTACATTAAATGACAATTCGATGACATTTTTGTCTTTTTACCTTAGACAAAAATCAGAAAACAATACCTATAATGTGTCAAGTTACGTTAATAAGCTTAATTCTGTGTTTTCTTGTGATGTGAACCAGTAAATTGATTTTCTTCCTTCTTTTATTCTTTCGTAATTAACTTCTACAAGTCGTGAATAAATCTTGAAACCTCGCAATCATTTTCGTTCGTTCAAACCCTCAGTGTAAAACCAACCAGAACTTAACTAAGTGATCTAGCCGCAAGCGTCTGGCTCTCACCTTGTTGTAATGCGCGTGCGCCCCCTGCGGCCGATGCGCGTTGCCATTGTCCGCCGTGTACGTCTTTACCTGGTGGGTGTCGGTCGCTATCGTGGATATCGCAGAGGCGGAGTGTGGAGGCATCTCTCGACGCTTCTTACTGCTCTTGTACATGTATTTTGATGGGCGTGCTAGGCTGGAAATTGGGAGTTGAAAAGGTTTAGTGGGCACGAGAAAAGACACATATTAATAATAATAAATAGTGCTGGATAATTCACACAGCATCAAGTTACGCAGAGCTTGTGTTATGGGTACTAGATAATTAGTCTAGTTTTTTAATTTTATGGTGAATTGATTCAATTGGAAGAAACCAGGATCTTGATGATACAGCTGATTTTGCCTATGGCCTATAAATTTAACGATAACCTTTTTTTTGAAAATGTTCAGCTTGTGAACTACAATATAGTTTTTTTTTGTAATTAATTGCGTCTCAATGATGAATACTAATTTGCGCATTTAATGATTTGTCCTCAATTATTTCACTTTGGAAAAAATACACTGTAAATTGTTAAAATTGAATCCAATTATTGTAAGTTCATGTCCTCTTTTGTTTGTTTAATATAAAAAATGCATTTCTACATATTAGCTACAATAGTTTTTAAATGGCTAACCTTAGCAGTCAATTTCACGATCACCTTGGATCTTAGGATCTTTTCAATGGTTTCAAAAACACAACCTGAGGAAAGGTAAAATTTTAGATCTTGAACTCTAATTTTAATCTAGAATCGGAATCTGTTTTATACCACGTGAGTATCTGTTAGTCAGTACATAATATTACAAGCACTATACAAACCGATACTCTAATTATATGTAAACAAACTTTTACCTGAAATAAGCTTTGACCTTACTTAAATAACTTAATCGGTCCATTATACTATTGTTTTCTATCTGAAAATCGTGAAATTGACTGTCTATGAATACGGAATTGAGTCTGCTATCCGCCTTTAAACATTAAAGCTACATTTTCTGAAACCAATACAGGCGAAATTTCTCCATAGACCAATATATATTTTTCTAATTTGCCTAGCTTTTTGGTTGACCTGCCAAGCCAATTCTTACCTAGGGAACTGAGGCCCGCACTGCGAATAACAGCAGTTATACCAGCACCCCCTAGAAAAGGGGTTGTACCCCCCTTTGAACCTTCCAGTCACCTGCTCGTTGGTGGTAGACCCCCGGCAGACCAACGCCATGTGGAAACCACTCAACCCAAATATTGGTATCGCTAGCATCGTGATTACACCCATTATAACCATACTGGTGGATATATTAAGGAATTTCTTGAGGTTAAAATAAAACATGCAAACTGATAGCTGGCTTTGACATGTATCCGTGTTTTCGGTTGACAACACGAATAAATGTGCATAGGTTTTTAATCGATATTGTGGTGACCGCAACCGCAAGTGGAAGAAATGAGGGGGGATGAGACCTTTTCCAGGGACAGTTTATAGGAAAAAAGAGGGAAGAAGATGAAGGTAAAGAGGGGTCCAGTATTCATTTTTCAGGTAGTGAATTAATGAAGTATGAAACGGAGTGTGGGTTCCAGTGGCAGCAGTATTTTTCGGGTGGTGAGTTGATGATAAAAGACATGGTAACAGTATATTTGGATAACTTTTACGGATAAATTATAGGTTTGATCGCAACTTATTGAAGGCCAAAATAAATTGAAGACAATATGGGACAACTGGTAGCAGTGAGATTAGAAATAATAAACAGATTATGAAAAAAAAATACGGATAGAAATTTTATAAACGAACTTATTACTGCTAACAAACTAATACATTCTAAGGAGATGATAAAAGTACGAGCCATCACTTCTATCTTTCTAAAAACGTATGGGACATCTTGGAGACGAACGCAAATCTACAAAATGAACTTATTTTAAATTCTTTACAAATTAATGGCTGTCCGCTCAACTAAATACAAAAACAGCATCTTACCTAGGATACTGAGGGCCGAACTGCGTGTAGCAACAGTTATACCAACAGCCTCTTGAGAATGGGTTGAAGCCGCCTGTGAACTTGCCCGTGACTTGTTCGTTCGTCGTCCGGCCTCGTGATACAAGGACCATGTGGAAACCCGTGAGACCGAATATAGGTATCGCTAGGACTGCGATGATTCCCATTATTACCATTCTGGTTTATGCCGTTCAGAAAATCACGCGGGGAAATAAATTTGTATACAACTTTGTAAAAAATAATTATGTTTGTTAAAAATTTTATAAATTTTTATAAAACTGATAGGTTTGGCGGCCTGTTTGCTCGATAACTATCACTCTGTATTTGACAGTTTTCATACATTACTTTCTGTTATCTTTTTTTTAAAGTTTTTTTTAAAGTTTTGCCCTAAATACAGTCATGGACGCGGATTTTATTTAATTTATGACGTGTTTCGAATTTGAGATAACTAAAATACCAAAATCAATGGATTAGACACATTTTTCGATGAGAATTCATGTACTTACATTGTTACTATTTATAATAGTAGGCAGCGTTCACTTGACCTCTAGCATTTCACACGACTTACTGTATTGCCGAGGTGTTTAAACCTAGAAGACACAGCATCTGCGTTGAGTAGCGGGATTTTGCACAAATATCGCAATGAAGGATGATGTTTTGATAATGAATGTCCCATGTCAAAAACTCCAGGTTTATTCCATAAAGAAACCTGTTATTGCATGCATGACATGTGCAAATTAGGTGAAGCACCAAAAAAAAATTATTTTTTGAAAAGGATACGACACTATCGGTTTGACCTCGGTGAGATTCTTCCCATTATAATTCATGACGAAGTATAGACTTAGTCCGAATATACTGAGCATGTGTATCGAGAGAGATATTAGGAAGAAGAAGAAAAATCTGTAGTTGCGTCGACCTATGCAGTTGTTCACCCATGGACAGTGGTGGTCGAATGTCTGAAACATTTTTATTTAGATTAGTTTTGTTGCGTTATATGTAAATTTATTCACAAAAAAAAATGATAATACGTGCCTTTTTACGACATGTTGATTGGATAATGCGTTTAGAGATTTATTTTCTACAATTTACACAGCGTCATCAAGCCCTGAACTAAGCAGATCTTGTGTTTTAGGGGGTTATGGGTACAAGATAAATTACAATACAGATAGATATTTTACACTGAAAGTTATTTTACACTTATGAAAACACCCAGAACACCAGGAACAAATATTTGAAGATCATACAAACATTTGACCCGAGGCGGGAATCGGACCCGCAACCTCCTGCGTCGCAGACGGAGGTCGTTAATATTATGATAGTTCCCTGAGGCAGAGGTGTTAAGGCTCACGCTTGCTCTTTCAAACCGGAGCACATAGCCGCTGTTTGGCACCAGAAAATAGCATGGTGTACTAGTGTACTTCCCCAGCCGAGCCATTATTCAAGGACCCTCCTATCTCTTGATTATGTAATTGTTTCTGTGTGTTCGTTAGGTGTCATCATTACCATCACAGCCCGTTAACTTAACAACCACAGCTGACCCTCTTTTCCACGTCAGCTTAATCGTTCCTGTTCGAGCCTCATCCAGTCTCCCGGATAAAACTGGGTCAATTCAGATGTCGCCAAAACTAAAATAAACTAATATGAAAGTAGTAAGAACGATACCGTCCTTTTTATTTCGATCTTTATGAAAACGCAATATTTTTAGTGCTGTCAAACAATAGCAAAACTATATCTGAATTGACACCAATATCTCTTAATTATTAGGTGTGCTTGTGCTTTAATCGAATAGTTGTCTATGGTTGCTTAGCGTACCTCTATACAATGGTTGCAGACCGAGCAATGCGAACATCGAGGCGGCCTGTAGAACTTGCAAGTGACACACCATTTCATCCGAACCGTGATGCCGTTTACTTCCACGCTCTTGTAAAGAGGCGCTCGAAAGTCATCCTCGCGGTCCTCGTCAGGTGGGGCTGGAATAAACCAGATATATTAGTAAAGTGAAGATACTGAAGTTCTTTGGAAACTTGGCACGGAATGAAGAGTCGATGGAGCGTCGAGCAAGTCGCAAGAGGTCTCGTGGTCGCTCTCCAACCAGTTGGTCGGACCTCATAACCTCTCTGGCACAGTACACCATGACCGACTGCTCCAACAACGTAACCAATCGGGAATGACGGCGGCGCATTGCTCGAGCAACCGTTCATCAAGATCCCATCATAACCACGACCACTTTGCCAAGAGTGACCGACTAAGAAGAAGAGTTAGTAAAGTTCTTTAACAGATACCACAGAGCCTCAAGACAAGTCTTTAACCAAAGTGCGTTGCCATTGATTACTTATGGCCTTTGTCCACACACGTTTTTTTCAACGTAAAAATCTACGGGTAATTCGCCGTGCCTAGGCCCGGTCGCCAGTATTGTATGGATTACTATACCAATAAGGTTTGCTAGAAGAGAACTCTTTTTAGGGTTAAGCTCGCCCTTGCCATTCCTTCTCTAACTTTATGTTTTTTGTATGTATGTTTTATTTAGTGCAATAAAGACTAAAGAAATTAAAATAGTTTTGTCTTTTCAAAAGTATACTTAAATAGTAGTTTTGTCTCTAAATTGAAAGTAGAAGCCGATCTTCGCGAACTCGGCGCCACTAGCGAGAGGCAGCACTGAACCGCCTGGGGAAATATTGTGTCAAGACCAAGATCCACTTTGGGTCGTTGAGCCACGAAAGTACATATATTTCACACTCTGGCCCCACACTTAGCTTAGCTTGTGGACTAGATGACTGGTGAAGGTAGGTAAATACATTTCTCGTTATACCCAGACCCGGACAAAGATAGAATATTACCAGAACATGCAACGCGAGACAAATAAAAATTTGTCTCGCGGTGGGAAATCGAACCCAAAACATCTTAGGAAATCTTGACGCACTTGGTAACAGAGGTCGTCAACTGGAGACGGTCGAGAATTTCACAGAGTAGGTACAAAATTATTACCTTCACTGCGACCACTTAACCGTCTGCCGAGCGATTATGTCACCCACCCTCGGCGGATTACATGCGAATCCTTGACGTCAGGGCATAGGACGGGGTATTCTTATTTGTGATGTCACCATCCTTAGTTCTATTAAAGGAATCAATTCTATGTAGGCGTTTTGGGGGTTCCAATCTATATCGAATGGACCTCTATGTTCGTTGCTTTTTGTCAAGAACTCATTTGTTCATGATTTTCGTCAACTTTTAAACGAACTATGGTCTTCAAATAACCCTTTTATGGATCCAATATTTAAACAAAATCCGTCAGCACCATTTAACAACCTGACAACCTAACATCAACCTAACATCGATCGTTATTAATATAACCAGTCGCCAGTATTCAAAACAATTAGATGAATCAAAATAACTGGCTATTATAATTTCTCGTCGTAAAGTAACGTTATCATAGTAGAACGTTGTTCGTTAAGGTTGTTGGAACTGAAAATGATTCACGAATCGATGAAAATAAATCGGCATAAACACGAAATGTTAACGGTTTATCCATAAAGATATTTGTCGTGCCTTTAGGTCAAGGTCTTCACGACATTTAAAGCAAGTCTGCACATTACTTCAATCAATATGAAATTACATATGTATGCCAAAGAGGTCGAAGAGCCATAATCAAGAAATTAAAGTTGAATTTGGTCATCATCAACCTATTTTTGTCCACTGATGGACCCATGTCCATGCCTCCATAGGAGGCCCATGCCTCCTCTAATGAGCGCCATAGCGGCCTGTCCTGCTGTCTAGCTTGCCGCATCCAGCATCTGCCTGCAGTCTTTCGCAGAACGTCAGATGGGAACCTGGCCGGAGGGCGTCCTATGTGAATTTGGTCATTAACATGAAATAGTAATATTATTTTGATAGGTCAGCTATGTGTTAAGGCTGTCCTGAGCCAAGAAATAAGCTAGAAGAATAATCAAAACAGAAATTGAATACATTTAAGTACAAGCCAAGAGTCGGGCTGGAGGCAAGGGGATAATGCTCAATACCACTCTATTAGATAATAGATTGTCCAGCATAATTTAGGTATTTGTTTATTTATTTTTATAGGTGTCAGTGTAGATCACAGACACTTAGAAATAGAACCTATTACATTATTTGCCGTAGAGGTCGCGGCGGCGGCGTAAGATTCGACACCTTCAACTCAGTCCGTGAATGTCGTATGAGTCGATTAAGGGACCTAGCAGAGTATAATTCAACTAATTAACACTTTTACTGCGAACACAAATCTGCGTCCCAAGCGTGGTGATTATAGTAAAATGAGGTTTCATTGGTGGGACTTCATTTGTATTTTCGTATTAGTATTTATTTATAAATACAAAGTTGTTCCAATTTACCGTTTATAGCATCTTAAACCCTAAGTAAGGTTTATCTAGACACTAATTATAATTTATAAGCAAGCACTGAATGTATGAATGAATTGCACATACTAAATAAATATAATATCTTATATCTAAATTAATAAACGAAAAACGTACAATAGGCGGCCTTATTGCTTAAAGCAATTTCTTCCAGGCAACCTCATTTGGTAAATGCAGGTTCAGCAGTGCGCTTACATGTATGATGATTTTGATGATGCTTATCAGTGTGGTTAACCCTACTAGTAGGAAAAATTATCTGGTCAAGATCATAAAAATCTGCAGGATATGGGTCATTATAAGAATCTCCAGCAGTGCACAGTTGATAAGTGCATTAAGGACTTGTCAACTATCAATAATAATCACTTTGTTGACATTGTTAGTACAATAGACAAACACATTAAAAGTTATCTGAAGCTATCTGCTAACTGACTACATTAAAACTATCTGTTAGATATAGATAACAGAATACACCCAGTATATATTTTAATACACCAATAGAGTTATGTATTTTGTCATACAGGGTGTTTGGAAGCTCGGTGCAAAGCCTTAAGGGGGTAGTAGTATGACCATCTAGAACATTTTGAGCCACATTTGTCTTAACCAAAGTCTAATTGTTTTTTTTTTTAGGGACCTTTTACGATTTTTAACCAAAATCCCAAAAAATTCTAATTAAGTGCTGATAATGCAAAGTTTAAGTGGAAATGTCTATTTATTTTGTATGTTTTTATTAGCCTAATGTGTGTTTAATGATATTAAATCATTATAAAGCACAGTTTATGCTAAAAAAATGACTTTCAGACTATTTAAACTTTACAGAAAAAAAGAAAATGAAAAAAAAATGTTTTTTAATGACATTTAAAAAAATAAATAAAATAGCTGCAGATGTTCAGATTATTTTAAAAACACGCTGAGTTATTGCTCTTTCTTTTAAGGTATCATTTACTTAGATATCTATACAATTTTCGAAAATACGGTGCCTAAACTAGTTAAAGTCCGTAAATACTGATTTAAAGGAGATAAGAAAAAAACGTTTTTGATGATTATTTTTTTAATTCTGATGCTCAAAATGGCTTCCACCATTGCGTATACATTTACGACAACGATTTCTAACTTCCGTCGTCGTGACTTTCAGCTGCATTTCCTGTTTCATAGTTGTGAAAGCTGTTTCAATCCTTTGAAGTAATTCTTCCCTCGTGGATATTTCGGTAGTGTATACGAGATCCTTTGCCCGTCCCCACACAAAAAAATCTACTGGGGTCAGGTCGGGCGATCGTGCGGGCCAAGGGATGGGCCCATCTCTGCCTATCCATATGTATAAAACAAAATATACTGTGAATTAGATCAATTTATTTGATCTTAAAAGCAAAATGGTGTTTATTAAGTTAGACAATCTCTAATGTTTGTTATGCAACCACAAAATGTTGTAGTATCTGTTTTAAAGACTTGTTTGGCCACTGGTCAGAATATTATCTTTAACAGTAAATATATTAGGTATGTACTTATAGCCATACTCTTTTATCTTAAGAAAGTGCATTATAGTCATTTGTGCGAATAGGAGAGCAACAGGATTTCGCGTTCATAGGAGCAGCGGGACAGAGATACGTTTTTGGAAAGATGTAAACGCAAAAATAAAATGATTGTTCCTGAGATCTGGACCAGATTGTGCGCAAACTTTCATGATATTTTTTTCTCAATCGTGTTTTCACATTAGAGAATCAAATAAAATAATGTAGAATTGTATGTTATTTGAGTTTTTTGACCCTGGGATCCTGTTAGCACTGAGATCTAGGCCTAGTTTGACAACCAAACCTGTTAGGTTCGCCTCATAATCCAATTTCTATTTCATTAAATCTATCTTTTTAGCCTACCAGGTAGTTGTGACTGATTCAAAGAAATGGAATGGTTTGGCTTAACCAGGCAATATCTAGACTTCTAAAACAGACAGGGATGGCTGACGTCCAATGTGACTATGAAAAATATTCAATAGATCACTAGTTTATCCCATGGATTGGTAGTTAAAGACTGTACTATGTGACTTTGCAATTTCTATGTATGGGACACTGGCAGAAAAGTAACATGTTGATATACTTGGACATAGGATATTGGGAATGGCCCTTATTAGTGTAATACATAATTATAATGTTATAGTTATAATAAACCATGTCTTACCTTTTGGTATGACGCCCGGGTCCATGAA
Source organism: Eupithecia inturbata (assembly GCA_963662085.1). NCBI lineage: Eukaryota > Metazoa > Arthropoda > Insecta > Lepidoptera > Geometridae > Eupithecia > Eupithecia inturbata. The sequence continues at coordinate 12,682,121 of OY759190.1, forward strand.
AGTGGCCAGCGTGAAATTGGCCAAAACAAAAAAGGTTATGACACCTTGATACGCTGGTACCCATGAGTGGTGTGAGAGGTAGTATTGACATCTGAAACGAAGGATTATAATTAATGTCAATAATAATACTCATAGTTTAATTGCAGATAAGCTACAGGTAGAAACATGAACCCAGAGCGTATTTGGTTGGTTCTGACAGAAATGATTATGATTTCAATAACACATTCATGATGGATAAATGTAATGATAAATCCTTTTATTCATATTTTTAATCTTTTTTGGTGTTTAAGAATCAAATATTTTCTGAAATGCATATTTTTATGGTTAGAGTTACAGGAATAGAATTGTAGTTTTTATGGGAATATCAGCTACATGTTTAGATCATAAGAGATAGTGAAAGTAATGAAACAGGAAATTTCCATTAGCTAAGACATAGTCTAATTGTTTTGTGGGACACTTTGTAGGTGTGTTGTTGATGCATACTAACACTACTACTACCTACATATTACTAATACATTCTCAAAACTTTAAATTGTATTAGTGCAAGCATGAGCAGTTTTACATGCAAGTTTTCATGGTCAGCAAAACCTAATACAGTTCAATTATACTAACAAAAAACTTGTTGAGGACTTAAAATATTTATTTACTGTAACCTTAGTATGCAGTTCTAAATCAGGTATTAGTACTGCTCACGCCCGATCAGGTAAGCTTATTAGAACCAATATAATTAAATTTCATGACCATTTCGATAAGATTTCAAGCAGTTTCTTGGTGGGTGAGTGTCTGGTAAGAAAGGTCATGACTAGTAAGAATGGTGCATAGTGAGAATTGATGACCTGTAGGCTCACAGGGCTAAGGTACAGGCCCAAGATATTAATAGAACCACATCAACAATCCCATGTGAAAGTTGTCAGACCAAAAATTTTGATTTATTCTTTGATCGACATTGTGTACTTACGGAAAATAGAAAAATAGGGCAGTTGTGCCCAGCAATAACGTCCAAGCGAATGTTGCGGGGATGTATCTCGTCTTGAGGTCACATTTGGGCATATTGTGTCAATTATAAGTCCATAAAAGTAAAATAAATAACTCAATTTTATTCACTACAGATCAACATGGCCGCACCTAATAATTTGACGTGATTTGACAGCTGGTGAGTGAAGTTAGTCATCAGTCATTTATCGTCATTGTGGCATCATTGGAATAGTGATGTCCAGTGTCAAACCATCTGCAAACTATCGGTTTTTACTCTCAGGATTTTAGAAGAAATCAACAATGTTTTGTTTTGTGTGGTTCGGACCAAGAGGTTCTGTGTGGTGTGGGTGTTGTGACTTGTGATTCAATTTAAATGGATTCAAATAGAGTACTATCCATCCTTCACTTCCCAGAGTCCGTCCTGTACTTTCAAACAAGCTGAGTGTGTGGATAAGGAGTGAAAAATTCCTTCTTTAGAAAAACCAGAGCTAAGTAAGGATAGTGTAACAGGCCAGGCACATTATCCAAAAGTAAACATTATTGAAAGTGGCAACAATTTTTTCAGCCAATGAAACAGTTAAAATTTCAAGTATCATTTAATTCGCCAATACAAGCCGTCAATAACTCTAATTGGTGGCTATTTGTATTTTAACATTTGGCGTTGCGTTTTATTGGTCATTTGTTTTATTTTTTCGTTACGTCCATACAAATTCTGAATCAATTTTCAATCAGTCTCGCGGAGTAAAATGGCCGTGTAGTGTTGTTCTCGTGTTGTGTATGACTTTTTCTCGTAAAACTTTTGATTTTCTTTATGAAAATCTGTTTTGAAGACGTTTCTTTTATGTTAAGTTTACAGAAAGTTCTGAACTATAATGTCCGATAGCACAAGCCCAAGTGTGTTGAGTCATTTGAGGCAGTATAGGTTCCAGAGAAAACCGAATGGTCCTGCTGGTGCCAGCAGTCCTGTAACAGTCACCGCTTCTTCATCGTATTCTCGTAAGTATCTTTATGTTATAAATAACAGCTGATTCGTTAGAAACGAGCACGCTGCACGTGTTTCTCATTAGATGCTTATAGGACAAAAATGTCTGGCGTGTCGCCGTGACGGTGAGGTGCCTATTTCAAGGCTTCGTTTTTTATCACTTAACGCTTGAAAATCGCTTCATTTTATGTTAGTTTGGTTTATACTTATCAGAGGTTGACTTCGTACCAAAACATTGCATCAGCTGATCATGGTGATTCACAGTGAAAACATAGCCTTACAATTTTATAACCCAACTTTTTCATTCAGCTTCAGGAAATTTACACGAAATTCTTACGAGAGATCTATCAAATGAGTTTATCGTTGATGTATAATTAATTAGATGTTAATTTTCAGTTAGACCATAGTCAGCAGCACGATTATGTTTAACAATTTTTATTGGGACAAAATGTTAGGGTATGTTTAGCATAAATCAGTCAATATTTCACATTCAACAGATTTTTTTGAGAAACCTACAAAAATTATGTGGTATGTAGGTTTCACGACATTGCATAATACAAAGAGGTAGATGTTTGTGTATGTATGTATGTATGTCCTATTTAATAAATAAATAAATTAAATGTGTGCATAGTAATCATTTTGGTGTAAACTATGTGACTATCCAACTTTTAATTAATAAATGTCTACTGAACTTTTAACAAATAACCTGTCTGTTTTATGCTTATTGGTACCTGTAACATTACATTTAGTCCAGGAAGTGATCTAGTATCTAAATTCAATAAAATGGACATAAAGCAGTATCTATCTCATTATCTTTTGCTCGGTCGAGTTAACATATTTTATTAGTTACTATCAGACATTAGAAAACAAACCTAAAACCTCTAAAAGAGTTTACTTTTCCAACTAAAAATTATACAAATAAATAACCAAACCTCCCTCAACAGAAGCTCAAATCAGAATGTTGGCCCCAAACCAACTGGTTGTCCGAGCGCCGAACCAAGTTGTCCGCAACGGAGCACCGGTGGTATACAAGCGTATTCGCGTCCCAGATTCGGACTCCGATGAGGCAGTGACGCCTGCAAAGAAAGTGGCGCCGGAGCCAGCTGCGGAACTCACCACATTGGTGAAGGAACGTAGATTCAGGAACATGGTGGAAATGTTTCCGGATATATCCCCTATTGTGAGTATTGTTATAGTATTCATGAGCTCTTCCCTCAGTAGTGCTCTAATTCTATTTAGATTTTAGAGGAATTGAGTTTCAAAAAAACATGTTAGCACAAATGTGAACAAAACTTGAATGAAAGATAAAACTTAGTGAATAATGAATAATAATGACATCATTGTGTCAATAAAAAAGTTGTGCTCTGCTACAATTTTTTTTTTATTTAACTTGAACACAATACATTACACAACACATTACATTAATAGGAAGGTACAAAAAACACATAAGACTATTGATATACTTCATCAAATCAACCAGCTCCACTATTTGAAGGAGCTGATAAGGACTTTTCCATGACAATCACACTAATATTAGAAAAGCAAAAGTTTGGAAGGAAGTATATTTGTAACTTCTGAACGGATCGGCCTAAAATTAGGCAAAGATGAAGGTTTAGACCTGGATTAACACATAGGCTTAATCCCATAAAGCAGTTACTCATTATCAGTTTATCAGGGATAGAAATAACATTTAAATGTTTCCACAGAAACAACGCGTGCCAAGCCGCGGGCAGAAACTAGTTTGATCATGATGATTTTCAATGTCTACTTTGTAAATATATTTAAGAGGGCGAAATGCGCGCCATTATGTAAAAAAGATTGGTATAGGATTGAAGCGGGACAGAGCATACGCTTTTGAAGGCGGCGGTAAGCGCAAAAAGTTTTTGCAAGAAAATTACACAATTTATGAAGAAACAGGTTCAAGGCACCAAATAATTAGCAATAACCTACAAATCAAAATATGTAATTTCAATAGACCGCAGGGTTCCTGAGATCTCGACCAAATTACGTGTGAAATAGTGCACTTTCATAATTTTTTAATCATATTTTTTTTCTCAGTCTTGTTTTCACATTCAAGGAGCCAAAGAATATTTTTGAATTTTATGTAATTCGATTTTCTTACCACGGGGAGCCCGTGAGTATTAAGATCTAGGCCTAGTTTGACAGCCAAACCCGTTAGGCTCGCCCCTTAATAGTATACAATACAATAAAGAAATGTTTACATTTCTTTATTGTACCCTAATTTATTTTCAGTTTGTAAAGAACACCCTAGTGAAACACAGCTGGAGCGAAGAGCGAGCCAGGGACGAGCTTCTGAAGCATGACCCTGAGAGCAATGAGAGGCGCCCGCCCCCCACTACGACGTACTTCGGATTGAAACCTGGCAATTCTGGACAGTTCAGGGTATGGCTTACTTATAACCTTTCCCCAGTGGCAGTAATCCAAAAAGAAACATGGACTCCAACAAAAGGTCTCTCCAGGCAGCTATTTAGATTTTTAAACATTATGGCGAGCCACGCCGCCGCGCCGCGCCATGCATTCAATTCTACATCACCAGAAAACAATTTGTTATGTACTTTTTCTACTTGAGCAATTTGTGAGTAACAAAGGACACGCTACAACCTCGGCGCTTAAGCTTTGAATGATAAAACATTGGTTATAATTATAACATGTCTTACAATTACTTACCTTGTCTACACGAAGAGCCGGTTTCCTCCAGAGCAAAGATTCATAAAATCTAGGAATAGAATTTCGAATACCTACCATGGAAGTTAACCAGCCCTGCCCTGTTAACATTTCAGTATCATAATTGCTCTGTTATTTACAGCTACAAGCCACAGCACAAAGGCCTAGTATGAACATGGCACGAGAGAGCGCGCCCAAACAGAACAACATAGTTGTGCTGCGCAAGCAGCTGGCAGGCAAAGGGGGCAAGGCGCGCCGCGGGAGCAGTGGCAGTGAAGATGACGATTACGGAGTCCGGAAGGGCAAGGATGATAGGGTTTATGATAGGTAAGATGATGTTCTTGAACAACATAGTCGTGGTTCGCAAGCAGCTGGCGGCAGGCAACGGGGGCAAGGCACGTCGCGGCACCAGTGGCAATGAAGACGAAGAGTCATTATGTATTTTATTATGAGGAGGATGTATTTTATTGGTGGAGATGATATGGTTTATGATAAGTAAGGTAAAGTTTTAGTTTTAGGGAGAGAGGCGAGTGTACTCGATTTTGTAAATCACCGATAAAAAGGTGAACAAACCCACCGATGCTTTATAACGCGCGACGCGGGTTGATTCAGATGTATTCTTATAAGTTAAAATCCGATAACTCTTTTATTCTCATGCTTCGATCAGGTATCCGCCGCTTAGCGCCTCCGTAGATAGCTAGAAACTTAGAAAAATTACACTCGATAATTGTCTACGCCTTGTTTTAATGCAGACAGTTTGCGCAGAGCCGTGACAGTTGCTGTGAATACGGAACAAGAGATTAGTGGAGTCGAATTTATTTTATTTTAATCATAAGTAGGTACCTGAAAATAATAAACGCTGTTTTTTGTAGGAACAATCTGAAAATCTTACCATTAGCTAGTAATGTTTGAACAAGCAAACTAGTCTTTTTAATAAAAAAAAATAAATGCCAGAATACATAAAATAAATATAAAAGCAATAGCCTCTCTTTTCATGAATTTAGAACAAAATCCAAATCGTAACATAGGCAAACCTAAAAATAATTTTCAATGCTGAGTTCTTGAGGATAGGAAACCCTTTTTTGTCTCTTTTTTTTTATGTACCTAGTTGGCAAACAAAATCACATAGGCATGATTCCTGTCCGAGCGCTTAATGATGTAACCATTTCAACTAGAAATGGTATCCCAAAATGTCAACTGGGATCTCTTTCTATACAGACTGTTTCAGGGAGCGCATTGTGAATCTAAGGGGCGGCGCGGCGCGCGGCGGATACCTTGATCGATGTTCTCTTGTGACTTAACCATCTTTAATTATCAACTCTATCTATCAACACACAATGTGGTTATCCTAATTTCTTCTTCAAAAATCAATACTTAAGAATAAAAAAATACCTTGATCGATGTTCTCTTGTGACTTAACCATCTTTAATTATCAACTCTATCTATCAACACACAATGTGGTTATCCTAATTTCTTCTTCAAAAATCAATACTTAAGAATAAAAAAGAAGGAAAGAAAAGACTAACACCTTATTTCTTATTTGATCATAATTTATAGTTTAAAAATTTACTTGTCCAAGTGATTATTTTGTGAGCGTAACGAAATAAAGTTATTGATTTCTTGCAGTGACGACTCGGACAATGAAATAACAAATGAGCTGATCGGCGACAAGAAGAAAGTATTCGAGTTCCTGAACACGAGCCAACACAGTGAACTGTCTTTGCTGAGTGGATGTTCCCAAAAGAAAGCTGATTATATTATTTCGCTGAGGCCGTTCAATGGGTGGCTTGACATGGCAAGTCTTTTAATGTTATCTATACTCGGCTCTAGTATCAACAATATGTTTTGTAAACCAAGTCACTCATGAATGAAAACGTGACAGTCACAGGAATCAACAAGCAAACACCATGTAAAAAACTTTAATACCGCATAATTGCAACGAGCACCTATTTGCAAGCGTATTTATGAATTTACTAGGTGAAAACTAGAGGGTAGCCCCCCGCCATATGTGACCAAGGGGAGGAGGGGTACAAATATGTAAAAAAATGGGTCACATAGTATGGGTACGTTCCCTTACGCGTTTATTATTTATTGCTGTCAATGACGCTATCTCGTCCTGCACGTTCTTCATAAACCTACATGGGTGAACTTTTAACTTCCTGCGTTTAATTCTTACTTATAAATTTCTCCATAGGTCGAAAAATTTAATACCACTAAAGGCCTAAGCACAGAACTGCTGAATTCCACCCAAGAACTACTAGCAACGAGAGGCAATATACAGAGGCTCATGAAGAAGTGCATTGGCTTGGCTCAACAGTTAGAGGCGGCGGTGGCGGCCGGGGCGGGGAGATTGCGGCAGCCTGCTATTATGGACGCCAGGTAATCCATTTCTAAACTAATATTTATTTATTTATTTATTTAACGTACAAAACACATCACAATCACTTAGAATTATAAAGTAACAAAAAACAAGAATAAAACTTGATTGCAACATAAACATATGTACGTGCTGCTATAATATAAATACATATCGAGTAGGTTGAATTATTACTATCTATTTTGGGTGATTGAAACAATAAAGTAAAAAGAAAAAAAAAGGTACAAAATAATTACTAATACGGTTGCTAAAATTAGATTAAGTAATTAGATTAAGAATAATAAATCTTAATGACCTTTATTAACAAAGAAAATTACAATCAAATTATAACTAGTATTTACAATTGAAACAATTAAGCTAACTGCAGACTGTTGCAAACAATCTACAGGTAGCTCAACTGATCCATATCAATACCAGTCGGAAGCGTCCCCAAGAATAATAATACTATAGTATAAAGATACAAGTCTTAAGTACATAAATGTCAATTAAAAGTTTGTATGCAGGAGACAGGTCCGATTCTCAGAATCCTTTATCCCTTCACATGCCAAGCAGGCCATATGGTACATTAAACTCGAGCCCAGAACTGCCCCCTATCCATATGGCAAATAGTCAAGGATCGTCTTTGGAAGTATTTAGCTAAAATAACGTAGTATTTCTCATTTTCTTGCGGCCGTGCGCAAGTCGCGCGGAGGGCTGACACTCAAGGGCAGAGTTGAGCCTAGCACGAGCAAGTGCTATGGGCAACGGTACCATGTAAGCAAAGGCGCGGGGAGAAACTAGTGTTGATACTATTGATAGACACTGGTGTATTCTTTGACTTCATTTAGGTATAAGACGAAAAATATTGGACCTTGGGTACTCCCCTTCTCTTATTGCTTTAGATTTTGTTATAACTCGTTCTGGTTTTAGAATTTAATTAGGAACTAGTCCTTATTGCGAAGGTAACTCTATAAAGCTCAAACCCACCGGTTTATCTCCTTCTTTTGCAAGTAGTTTATTATTGTCGAATCATATCCAAAGCCGTCGAAAAATCTAAGAAGCCTTTTCAGTTATTCTTGCAAACTAACTAAACCAGATTCAGGCGTTACTTTGCTGAAATCCATTGCAACATATTAGGACAATATGTCTGAATAAAGAAACTTTTTATTTATTTTTTTATAATCCTAATGTTTTACTAACTGAACTAAAATGTTTTTTCTAACTATATTGTTTTTTACAGCCTCAAACTAGCTCCATACCAACTCGTCGGACTTAACTGGTTAGCGGTTCTTCACAAGCAAGGTGTGTCGGGGATCTTGGCTGATGAGATGGGTCTTGGAAAGACTGTGCAGGTATGAAGATTGAAATCAGGGAGGCCTTATAATATTTACCGCCTTAAAAAAAAGGAGGACGTTCTATGTTTGGGTTTATGTATGTATGTTTTTTTTTGTATCTTCGTCGATTACTTCGTAAATTATGAAGAATGATTAAATTCCTTAAATTCACCATTCGCATCATCAAAAACCCCTGAAATGTGTGTCACGTTACATAATCACTTTTAATCATTACGAATATAAGCGGGTTAACTACGAATCTAGTTTGTGTTGGAAGAACACCAACGTTTTATCCCTTAACTAGGGACGTCATCAAGGTGCGTGCGGTTCGAGACACAAACTAGGTTTGTAGTTAACCCGCTTACATTTATAGTGAATTCGTCAGACTCCGAAAGTTCTTATAGTAAAATACATGTATCGTACTGTTTAAGGTGATTTCATTCCTGGCGCATTTGAAAGAGACTGGACAAGCTAAAGGTTGTCATTTGATCGTCGTACCAGCTTCGACTCTTGGTATGTTGTTTTTATACATTCTTGAAGCTTTTTTCCGAATACAAACTATCTTGTTCTCTACGAAACTAATTTTGCTGTGGTTGAAGAGGCGACTAAGGGATATCTACCGGGGGTGGGCAGCAGCGCCCCCTGCAGAAAATTTCTACCGCCGACCTGCGATCCCCAACCCGCATGCCACGCGTGGGGATTCAAAGTCAAAGTCAAGAACTCTTTATTTCCATAAATACAATAAACACTTAGAAAAGGTCAAACTCATAATTGATTATGGGCATTAGCCCCCATGAGATAAAAGCCAATAAGGCGCTTATCAGGGGGAGGCCTGTGTCCAGCAGTGGACCAATATGGGCTATTGAAGGTGAGGATACTTAATGAGTATTCATAGAGAATACTGCGTTGTTTAAAGTTTCCTAGTTTACCAACAAGATCGTTTACCTTAGTTATTTCTATTGTGAGAGACGCAAATACACGTGTCTATTGTCTGTGTTGACTGCTATCTTGAATATTTCGGGTAGCTGCCCTCCAGGTAATGTTCGTTTGTACCACCCTGTATAATAATAATAATAATAAGTTCCTCTCTCTGCAGCCCTAGTCACCGGCCGCTTAAGGCTAGCTTCGTTGCCGGTGATTCACCGTTTTGATATATTTTTTACTGTAGAATAGTTTTATAATATTTTATTTTCTATAGTAAAAAATGTATTTTATAACGAGATTAAAAATAAATGAAGTGAATAATAATAATAATATTTTATTCAAAATAACTTACGACATCATCTGCTTAACAGAACACTGGCTGAAAAGCTATGAGCTCATGTTTAACTTCAGTAACCACCAGGTTGGTAGTTCTTTTTGCAGATCACATGCTATTCGTGGAGGCTCCTTAATATTACTAAATAAACTCATAAAGTTCAAAGAACGTAAGGATTTAATATGCTTATCCGTTGAAAGCCACATCGAAGTAGCATGTGTTGAGCTGGAGCAAAGTATTGTAGTAAGCGTATACAGCCCACCATCAGCTTCTTTTGAAATATTAGGTCCTTACATATGAAATTGGCGTTTTTCGTACTGGCCACTTTAATCACAAATTTCTCCTCTTTGGTAAGGAATTCCAAATTCAAATTTGTACAGCTATAGACTCATGTATTTGTGCTTCGATGATCGTCATTCATTTGTTTTTTTTCTTCTGTTTTTTTCTGTTTGCGTCACTCATTTTACAAAATGGAAAACTTAAAATATCGCATTATTTACGAGTACGAGTTCCGCCGTGGCACTAGTGCTGCGGAAACAACTCGAAGGGTGAATGATGTGTATGGCGGTCGTGTTGCAAAAGAAAACACAGTTCGTTTTTGGTTCCAACGTTTTCGTTCTGGAAATTTTGACCTGCAGAACAAGCCCCGTGGACGGCCTGAGACTCAAGTTGATAATGAAGAGTTGAAGGCTATTGTGGAAGCGGATCCATCGCAAACCACGTCCGAGTTAGCTGCAGGCTGCGATGTTAGTGATAAAACTGTTTTAATTCACTTGAAGCAAATTGGGAAGATTAAAAAGCTTGAAAGGTGGGTACCTCACGAATTGACTGAAGCAAACCGGCAAACGCGCGTCGACTGCTGCGTTACATTACTAAACCGGCACAATAATGAAGGTATTTTAAACCGAATCATTACCTGTGATGAAAAATGGGTTCTTTACGATAATCGGAAGCGCTCAGCGCAATGGTTGGATCCTGGCCAGCCAGCCAAATCCTGCCCCAAGCGAAAATTAACCCCAAAAAAGTTACTTGTAAGCGTTTGGTGGACTAGTGCCGGTATTGTTCATTACAGTTTTCTCAAATCTGGCCAGACTATTACGGCTGATGTCTATTGTCAGCAATTGCAAACCATGATGGAAAAGCTAGCGGCTAAACAACCTAGGCTGGTCAATCGCTCCACGCCACTGCTGCTTCACGACAACGCTAGACCACACACTGCGCAACAGACGGCTACTAAATTAGAAGAGCTTCAATTGGAAAGTCTAAGACATCCTCCGTACTCCCCGGACCTTGCTCCAACAGATTACCATTTTTTTCGAAATTTGGATAACTTCTTGCAAGGGAAAAAATTCAACTCCGATGGGGCAGTCCAAATCGCCTTCAAAGATTTTATTGATTCCCGTCCGACTGGTTTTTTTAGTAAAGGGATCAATGAACTACCTATAAGATGGCAAAAGTGCATAGAAAATAATGGTTCATACTTTGATTAATTAAATATATTATATTAAAAAATATTCGACTTTTTGTTCCTCCCATACAAAACGCCAATTTCATATGTAAGGACCTAATATTTGAAAAAATTATGGATGATATCTTATATAAAATATCAAAATCTAATAAAAATCTATGTGTAAAAAATGTATGTGGAGACTTTAATATTGATCTTTTAGAAGTTTACTCCCTCAGTAGTAGATTAACTAATTTATTTAACTCTTATAATCTAAGGCCAATATTTATGGAACCAACTAGAATAACTGAAACCTCAGCAAAATGTATAGATAATATATTTATTTGCCAAACTGGAAAATATGTTAGTAAAAAAATAATAAGCAATTTAAAATCGGACCACTTAGGTCAATTAATTAAATTAGAAATCCAAGTAAAAAATAATAATTGTACCAAAAAAATAAAATACATACCTGTGACCACAAGTCGATTTGAACGGTTGAAATTGGATTGGGATTCTAAACCATCACCTAATTACTCACATAACAACCCAAATGAGTCGTATTGTAGTTTTTTTAATAAATTCACCAATGCTATCAATTCAATATTCACATCCAAGTCGATCATGGTCTCAGAAAAACTTAACTTTAGTGAGTGGGCAACAGTAGGTATACATAAGAGTAGACAAACGTTGTATGAACTGTATAGTGAAAAACAATACAATTTTAGCCAGGAGTTCAAAGGTAAAGTAAAAAACTACTCAAAAATGTTTAGAAAAGTTTGTCAAATAGCAAAATCAAATTATATTAGCTCGAAAATTAGAAATAGTGAAAATGTAATAAAATCAACGTGGAAAATAATAAATAGTGAGACTGGAAAGGTCAGTACCTACGATAATGATTACAATTTAAAGATTAATCATTGCTCTATCAAAAATGACGTTGAAGTAGCCCAAGCATTTGAAAACTTTTTTACTGACGTTCCAATCTCTACTACAAAGTGTCTAAACTCTTCTCAAGTAATCGCTGAGTCATTACTTATAAAAAATGTACCTAAATGCGAAAATAAACTTAAATTCAACCATGTCGATGAAACTGACATTAAAAAAGCCTTTAAACTTTTAAATATAAAGAAAACTGCAGATCTCTGGGGCATTTCCGTTAGAATTATTAAACCATCAATTGATACTATTGCACCAGATCTAGCTTTTATATTCAATGAATCTATTGATTGTGGCGTATTTCCTGATCTAATGAAATGTAGTAAAATAATACCATTGTTTAAATCGGGTAGTAGGTCTGACCCCACTAACTTTAGACCAATATCAGTACTGCCTACATTCAGCAAAGTTTTTGAAAAACTTATTTTGCATCAATTGCTTAGACATTTCAATGGCAATAACCTGCTACATAAGCAATTCGGGTTTACTCGCGGCATGTCAACTACTGATGCCGGTGTTGAGTTAGTATCGCATATTTTTGATGCTTGGGAGAAGTCGCAAGATGCTGTAGGTGTTTTTTGCGACTTGTCAAAAGCATTCGATTGCGTACACCATGAAACATTAATCAGGAAACTACATCACTATGGAATAAGAGACACCTCTTTGGATCTTCTTACATCTTACTTGAGTGATAGGATACAAAGAGTTGACATTAATGGGAAACGGTCTTCGGGGTCTGTAGTTACAATGGGTGTACCACAGGGTTCTATCCTTGGTCCTTTCCTATTTTTAGTTTATATTAACGACCTGCCTCATCTTGTAAAGGATAACCACGAGATCGTATTGTTTGCTGATGATACTTCATTAATTTTTAAAATGAAACGACAAAGCACTAATATCGACGATGTGAATAATGCAATCTCAAAAATAGTCCATTGGTTTAATGTCAATAACCTTTTGCTTAATGAAACCAAAACGAAATGAATTAGATTTATTCTACCAAAAAAACAAGTTAAGGCTGATGTAACCGTCAAAGGAGAAACGTTAGAAATTGTTAATAGTACCATATTCTTAGGAATAACCTTAGATAGTAAACTTCAATGGGGCCCACACATAGACAAGCTATCGAAGAGACTTAGTTCTGCAGCGTATGCAGTCAAAAAAATCCGTCACCTTACAGACGTTGATACTTCTAGACTAGTTTATTTCAGCTACTTCCATAGTGTTATGTCTTATGGCATACTGCTATGGGGGAACGCTGCAGATATTAACACCGTATTTGTGCTGCAGAAGAGGGCTGTTCGTGCAATCTATAATATGGGTCCCAGAGAAAGCCTACGTGAAAAATTCAAGGAAATAAACATAATGACAGTACCATGTCAATATATTTATGAAAACCTATTGTACACTCAAAGAAATATCAATCGCTTCCCTAAAAATAGCGATGTACATAATTTGAATACAAGAAATAAACATAAACTCGCTGTGCCCACAACTAGACTACACAAAATCAATGTATCTTTTAAAGGGCAATGTATACGCTTCTACAACAAAACTCCTAGTGAGTTGCAAAAATTATCAGTAAATAAATTCAAACAAATTGTCAAAACCTTCTTGTGTAAAAAAGCCTACTATAAAATATCAGATTATCTAGAGGATAAAAAAGCTTGGGACGGGATTTGCTCCAACTCGAAAAATAACAACTAACAGGCTAAAGGTTTCTTCGTCGCTTCTTTACTTTAGTCAACATACCGAAGCGACTGAAATCAAAAATATCACTTTATTTCCGTGTCAGTGTTTAATTATTAAGAATTTGAACTTTTCTAAGTGTACATTTATTGTATTTATGGAAATAAAGATTTTTTGACTTTGACTAAAAGATAACAAAGTTCATCTAAAATTCTAATGGTATTAAATAATGTGTGTGCCTGAACTAGGTAAAAATCTGTTTTTCAGGCAAAAAGAGTTCTTACATCACATAAAATAATCAAATAGAACTTATTAACTATACAAGGCGAAGGTGCATGCTTTAAAATAATTACTTATGCGAACTACACTAAACTAGTATTAATAACAAAAATTGATTGCAAAAATTTATTGGCCTACTTTAAAACACTCAATAAATTTTCTGTGTCATCATATGACATACATTGCAATGTATCCATAAGTTTTTTCTTACAACTATTATAATTTAAGGGATAAATATTGGCTAACACATTCATTCTATTATATAATAAAGGACCAAGGATACTGTAAAATCTATTTGAAAAAGTATGTCTCCGGCCCAGTAGTTTAGGGCAAACGTTATTGTTCCTCCTTTTGTCAGCGCATTCAGTGACATATGGAAGGGCTGCGTGTTGTTTAAGTACTATGTTCATTATGAATAACTGTCGAACTGATAAAACTCCACATGATTTAAATAGGAGGTTAGTAGAAAAAATAAAAGGACGGAAAGTTGATACTTTAAGTATCGCTCTTTGTGCTCTTTCGACAGTTAGTAATAATGTTTTCCCCCCCCCACCCCATGATGTAATGCAGTAGGTCAAAATGGATTCGCATAGAGCACGATAAACTTGTATAATAAGTTTTCGATCTGCAATATGACGTAGATTTTTAAAGACAAAAATTAACTTGCGTACTCTACTTACTAAAGCTTCTAAATGAGTTTTAAATGAAAGTGATTCATCTAATATAATGCCAAGGTATGTAATTTTATTTGTATTATTTATTGTAGGGCACTTACATACTTTATTAGCACCTCCGCAATAATGCGCATACAATTTGGGGATAATCTCGGTTGACGGCAGTTTGCGCATCGAAAACCTAATATACTTTGTCTTATCTGCATTAAGAGTTAGTAAGTTGTGCTCAAGCCATTTATTTACAATATTGAATCCACATTGCGCGAACTTATACAGTTCTTCTACAGAGTCAGCTGAAAAAAGGAGAGCAGTGTCATCAGCATATGATATGATTTTGCCATGATCTAATTTTAAATTGCAAAGATCATTGATGTAGATTAAAAACAAAGTAGGTCCTAAAACACTGCCCTGGGGAACACCAAACTCAGTGTTTTTCTGATCATTGCTGAGGACATCACCTATCCTGACGCACTGTGTACGTTCTTCGAGATAGCTCGTGAAAAGTTTCAGCTGAGTGTCTAGTATAGGTAGGTCATCACCATTGGAGCGTTCGTGATCACGGGTTACTTAATTCTATATAAAACGTAGTAAACCCAGGATTAATTCTGCGTATTTGTAAAATAAAATAAATACAAGCGAGCGAAACTCACAAAACATTGATATCGATTCTGTTAGTACCATAAATAAAGTAAATTCACAACACAAAAAAAATTGCGGTCCTTTTTTTTTTTTTTGATGAAAGGAAAAGGTACGGCTACATTTTAAGTTCTGTCTATTTAGTTTAGTTACCTCTTTATAATGTTAGTTTTTATCAAATCACGAAATATTAAATTGTATTCTCTGTGTATAGATAACTGGAGTTCGGAGCTAGAGCGCTGGTGTCCATCGCTACGCGTCAGCAAGTACTACGGCAATCCGGAGGACCGGCGGCAGTTGCGTATAGAGTACGCGCGCGGCTTGGACAAATACGACGTTGTGCTTACCACGTAAGCACTTTGCGGTTTATTTAGATATCTCTTAGGAGTCTCTTAGAATTTCTGACGACCGATGTGGCGCGGCGGGCGAAAGTCCGCCTCCGACGCAGGAGGTTGCGGGTTCGATTCCCGCCTTGGGACAAATGTTTGTACGATCTGCAAATATTTGTTCCGGGTGTTCTGGGTATTTTCTATATATAATAAAAAATATCTATCTATGTTATGTATTGTATTAAGCTTATCAGTCATCTAGTACCCATAACACAAGTTCTGCTTTCTTTGGGGCTAGATGATGCTGTGTGGATTGTCGAGCATTATTTATTTTATTTATTCTGACTGATCCGCGGAAATTCTAGAAAGAACGTGCTCGAACAATTAAAAAACTTACCAAATTTGTTGCTGTAGTTCAAACGGTTAATCCAATATGACAGTTAGAAATAATTATCAACTAACAATGGAAAAAAACAGATCGATTATAGTAAATCAAGTTGGAATCAGCTGTCTCGATCGTTAAATTGATATAGTTTAAAAAAAATGGAATAAGCATAAATTTACTAAAGCTCTTATAAAGTAGGTACTTATCCTAACCTAAACACCAATTGTAATGTTTAAACTAATTACTTTCATCTTTCCCTTTAGATACACTATGGTAAGCAGTTGTCCGGAAGAGCGGAAGATGTTCCGTATAACGCCGATGCACTACGTCATATACGACGAGGCCCATATGCTGAAGAATATGTCCACACAGCGCTACGATAACCTGCTCAAAATCAAGGTAATTTTAACGTTTGCTTCATTGTCTTATGGTATACTAGCTGCAGCCCGCGGCTTCGCACGCTTTTTTCCGGAATAAAAGGTAGCCTATGTCCGGCCCCGGGATACCATCTACCTCGCTGCCAAATTTCACCGAGATCCGTTCAGCCGTTCTTGAGTTATAAATAGTGTAACTGACACGACTTTCTTATATATATATAGATTTTCTCTATATGTAAGAAAGAGCTACGAAAGTACATTCGAATATTCAATTAATTGAATTCGTTATAGATAATGTCAATGCCTTTTTAATTAAAAGAGCGCTTATTAGCAAACTGAACCCAGTTGACGAGTAAATAATTAAAATGTTTAGAAATATCAACGATTATAACTCGATACATACAAAGACAGACTTATGTAACAAAACGGTCCCTGTCTCAGCATGAGTTGGTTGTTTTTACGTACAACCAACGCTGGTCTTCCGACTGAGCCGTTGCGTGACATTTACATTATACGTACTAATTAGTATGCTGCGTACTACCCCTTACCGCTGAAGCAGACTTTGACAGAATACCACTCTAGACGTTTTTCGTACGATCATGTGTGTCCGGCATAGGGTTGCCAGATGTAAATTTGATAAGGGAAAATCCTCCTTTTTAGACCCATCTGCCCAGATGAGTCTAAAACGGAGGATTTTCTGTAAAAAAGGAGGACATTTACAATGAAACAAGTTTTTTTTCATATAATTTAGTTTATTTTAATCATACTTAGCGGAGCTGCCAACTTTAAAAAGGAGTTCTTGGTTTTTAATCAAATAATTATAAAAATCTTCACATGTAATGTTTTTTAAATTGTATTGTGTGAGAATCAAAGATTTTACTGATTCTAAACTTAATCGGTTTCGTTCTTTGCGCGCATGCGCGGTACCTACGGAGAGTGCGCCTCGCAGCGCCGCTGTCGCACCGCCCGGCTGGTTTTGGATACCATCTGGCAACCCTAGTCCGGCACCGCATAGCGCATAACACCGCAGCGTACTGCGTAGTGATCGTGAGACCAAGGCATTAGTGCGAACGACGACTGTTGATATTTTTTTATTTATTTATTTTTAGTCAAAACACCGTCTCCTCCTAACGGGCACGCCTCTCCAGAACAATCTGCTAGAACTGATGTCCCTGCTGGCGTTTGTGATGCCTCACATGTTCTCCGGGAAAACTGATGACTTGAAGAGCTTGTTCCAGAAGAATGTTGTAAGTTACAGTTACGTTGTTTTGGTACTTGGTCATTGTTTTGGTACTTGGTCATTTGTTTATGGTCTCGGGAAAAAGCCAGCGTCCTGAGTGAAGAATAGAATATCGTTTATTGTCCAATGTAAAGAGCTACAACAAAATTGTCCTTATTAAAACCTAGAGCGCGGCGCAATACAATGGAGTCGACATATGAGTTTACACAATGTGTAAACTTACCTGACGAATCCATTGTGTTGTACACAATTAAAAAAATTAAGTAGGAAGGATACGCATATGACGGTCCAGCTCTCATTCCGGAGCAATATTGGTTTTGTTCGCCGCGGATTCAACATCCGCGTTGCTACTCAGGATTCGAACTATGAGTAGGACCTCTCCAATCCAACTCAGTGTTTACTTACATATTGTGGAGCTGAGAGGGTCTTGTCTGAGGCGGTGGTTTCGCTCTGCAGCAGGCGCTGTATGTGCTACAGAAGTGCTCATCCCTCAACGTATAAAACTTGTTTCAGAAATCGAAAACAACAAAGAATCCAGGCACTGCAGACGACGAGCCTGCGTTCGAGCAGAACCAGATCATCCAAGCCAAGCGCATCATGAAACCATTCGTGCTGCGGCGGCTGAAGAGAGACGTGCTTCAGGAGCTGCCTCTGAAGACCAACCACACCGAGCAAGTGCCTATGACGGACAAGCAGAAGGGCCAGTATGATCAACTGATTGCTGGCTTCAAGTCGAGGGATGGACTCGTGAGTAGCTTTTCTTTATTCCTTCGTCGTCTCAGCCAAAAGACGTCTACTGATGGTCATAGGCCTACCAAAGTTCGCGAAAATAACGAGTCCTGCGCTGCTCGCTTCCAGCAGTTTCCCGTGTTTTGTCGTCAGACAGTCTACCTTGTGGGGGTCTGCCCTCAAGCCGATACGGTGTCGCCACTCCAGAGCCTAACGACCCCTAATGCTCGGTAGCTCAAAATACAGAACGGACCTTGATCGGCAAGACACGTTCTGTAATTTACGCGACCATACCTCAAACAACAAAACTACGAAATGCAGTTATATCTAATGCATTGGCATTATTCATGATCATCATCCTCTCTATGTTTATGCCATCATGCCAAGCCATGCCGTTGTTGGTCTTTGTGCGGAAATTTTGATACTGTGTCTTAATATCCAACCACAACAGTTTACTATCCA
This sequence comes from Eupithecia inturbata, assembly GCA_963662085.1. Classification (NCBI taxonomy): domain Eukaryota; kingdom Metazoa; phylum Arthropoda; class Insecta; order Lepidoptera; family Geometridae; genus Eupithecia; species Eupithecia inturbata. The sequence continues at coordinate 12,700,897 of OY759190.1, forward strand.
CCCCGTTGTAACCACTGCTAAACTGCAACTACAACTGTTACTGCTGTTTTCACAGGGGTTGCTAACTGGGCTTTGGCCATCACAACAGTCAACTTATATTTTCCTCTTTCCAGATCCACGCCACCCAAGAACAAAGCGGCATGTCAATGATGATGGACATGCGTAAGCTGGCGAACCACCCCCTACTGCTACGATTTCATTACCAAGGACATCAGTTGAAGAAGATCGCGTCTCGGCTGGCAAAGGATCCGACGTATAAAGAGAAGAATGACCACTACGCTTTCCAAGATCTGCTGTGTATGTCTGACTTTCAGATACATCAGCTGACGCTGCAGCATGCGGTAAGTTAGATAAATAAATAATGCTGGACTATCCACACAGCGTCATCTAGCCCCAAGGTAAGCAGAGCTTGTGTTATGGGTACTAAATGATTGATATACTTAATACAATGCATTACACAGATAGATATTTTTATTAAACACAGAACACCCGGAACAAATATTTGCAGATCGTGCAAACATTTATCCTAAGGCGGGAATCGAACCCGCAACTTCCTGCGTCGCAGGCGGACCTTCGCCCGCCGCGCCACATCGGTTGTCGAAGTAGTTGTTGAGGTAGATTTCCTTGTATTTTTCGCTACTCTTTATGATTTTCTGAGTAATAAGCCGGTTTTCATTACACACTAAACAAAAAAGTATGGCTTTATTATTGATTTGGATTACAAAAGGCAACGAGGTTTTCTTAATGCTTATTTTGACTGATTTTGTTTATAGATCATTAGTTTTGTTTATTGCGGAAAATTGTGTATACGCGAAAAGGTTAATTCGATTCTCATCGCGCGGGATTTAATTAAATTAGCGGAACTAAGCTAAACGCAAATCATTTTGCCATCTTTTTGCCATAGAAAGGAAACGAAGAGGACCTCAATATGTTAAGGCTAGATTTGAGCTTTGTTTTAGCTTCGATTACGTGTAAAAATATTAGTGTAATGGACACCCAGGTACAGGTTAGCCACAAGCAAATGTTATAATTAATGTATAAGTCGTGTAGATAAAGATTGTGATTGAAAATTACAGCGTCTCTCATGTTTTCCCGCTTAGATCTTAGATCTAATCTTTGATCCAATAATATCTAAGCGGGACCGGACCGCAGTAAATAGGCGGCAATTATCAGTCCCAATATTTATCTATACGACTTATACGCATTATTTTATGCTGCAACGCAACTCAGAACAAATACCTATCAATAATTCCATCTCCAACAGTGCATCAGCAACCACTCCATCCCAGAAGAACTGATCCTTGACTCTGGCAAGTTCCATCACCTCGACGAGATGCTGCCCCGGCTGCAGCGCGAAGGGCACCGCGTGCTGCTGTTCAGTCAGTTCACCATGATGCTGGACATCTTGGAGCCCTATCTCAACATCCGCGGGTACCGGTACCTGCGGCTAGACGGCAGTACTGCTGTTATAGACAGGTAATGTCAGAGCGATGGCTGGAGTACGAAGAGCTATGCTCAGAGTTGCACTGAAGGATAGAATTCGTAACGAGTATATCCGACAGAGGATCTAAGCCGATATGACTGAGGGTCGATGGCAGCACTGCTGTCACACTCCGGACACTCGCCCATTTCTCCATATAAAAGTTGCGTCTCGACACAGCATGCACAACTGTCACGAATACTTATATCGTGTAAGTGAGACAGTTGCGAAAACTTAAAGGCATTTTATTTTTTATTTTACTCACATACATTACTTAGCTCAAAAAAAAAGTGCCGATGGACACGTTCTTAGTGATATGTTTTTATAAAATTAAGTTAAAACAAAATTACCCATTAGCCCAATCTATGGCTAGATTGTAATGTTATTCTAGTGTATTTAAATATGTATGCTTGACATTAAAAAGAAAAATATATTTTGCTCACAAAAAGTGAAATTAAACCTCAAAACAAAAGAAATTTCGTATGTCCATGATCAAACAAACAAAAACATCGAACACTATCGGCGTCGTCTGTCAAAATGCCATCTGCGTCCCGGGAGGGAGTGCCCTGTGCATCCCGTGCGTTTGGAACGCAAACCGAACTCGACTAGGGGCCGGCGCGGGCGGGGTGAGGAAGCTCGGTCAGTTGGGGGGCGAAGAGTGTCCATTTTATACGTTAGTATTATTATCTGCTGCTGTTTAGAAAGGTATTGCAGCGGAGCCGGTGGTTGTTAGTGATATTACTCTTCTGACCGATCATTGTGACGATCTTTGAGGTAGGTCGATGTCCAGCTGTGAACATCTTTTGGCTGAGATGATGTTGATGGTGTTTTGATAAGTTGTGATATGTACCTTGATAGATTAGTGATTTTGATAGAAGCTAAATGCAGCTGAGGACATTATAAACCCACGAAAATAGGCTTTTTATTTTGTACCAGCTGCTGCCTGCGGCTTGGCACGTGCTTTTTAAGTAGCCTATGTCCGTCCCCAGGATACTATTTACCTTCCTGCCAAATTTCATTGAGATCCATTCAGCCGTGTAGGCGTGAAAAGGTAACAGACAGATAAATAAATAAATAATGCTGGACAATCCACACATCATCATCTAGCCCCAAAGTAAGCAGAGCTTGTGTTATGGGTACTAGATGACTGATATACATAATACAATACATTACATAGATAAATATTTTTTATTATACATAGAAAATACCCAGAACACCTTGAACAAATATCTGCAGATCGTACAAACATTTGTCCCGAGGCGGGAATCGAACCCGCAACCTCCTGCGTCGCAGGCAGACCTTCGCCCGCCGCGCCACATCGCTCGTCAATAGATAGACGAGAGTTACTTTCGAATTTATAATATTAAGTATGGATGGTCGATGTATATTTCGTATGTCCATGAATTGAATTGGCATACAACTTCAGAGATATAGACATGTCCTCTAGGCCTCCTCCTTATCACACTGTTGTTGCTCCGATTGATACTAATATTGAATAATTTTGTTCTTCCACAGACAAGACCTAATAAACCAGTACAACAACGAAGACATTTTCATATTCCTGCTATCGACGAAGGCCGGCGGGCTGGGCATCAACCTCACGGCGGCGGACACTGTCATCATACACGATATAGACTTCAACCCGTACAACGATAAGCAGGCGGAAGACAGGTAGCCTATCCTCTATCTAAATATTATATCTATTCTCTATTCCCACGTGTTGTATAGGCTGACTTATATGTTTTTTTAATGCAATATGATAACATGTTATACTATTTATTTCTTTAGTATTTTGTTTATGTAGTATTATTAGTTTAAATTTTAGAATTAATAATTGTATTGACTCGAGATTGACATTAAGATTGGTAATTATTTGTATTCATTGCAATGTTTGACTTCCTGACTCTTGGACGTTTTGGTTTTAACTGTTAGTCCAATTGTAAAATAAAAATAAATAAATTAATAAAATAAATACTCACATCCTTTGTTCGTGTGCCTTTGGTTCGCTGATGATGATGATGATAGCGTGGGTTCACAGCAAATGGCTTACGATGTGCGCAAAACTTCTTATCTGCTATCTAAATTACTTGTAGAACCTAGAAAATAGTACCACCACGTTTTTTTTTTTGAGCGTCTTTAACCACCAACAACTTACGTTTTCGCAAAGTCTGAACAAATTTGGAAATCAAAGAGCTAGCGAAAGAACCCAAAATCATCAGAGAAACAAAAGCACAACGGCGAAACCAAGGCGTCTTCGGCTAGGTCAAAGATTGGAGAGGATCAAAACGTTCGCAACGCCTATCTCGGTTGCCACGTCAGCTGACGCCCCCCCCCCCTAGATGCCCACGGCCACGGTACCACTATACTCTGGCCGAACTGAAAATACAATGCCTCCATAACATAAAAATCACTTTGTTGATGTTGGGACAGATTGTGCACTACGACTTGCCAATTGGAACTCTTTCCCACAATGCAAAATGCTGACAATAATTTATCTAACACCACACGAAAAAGAGATATTGGATTTTTGTGTTGAGAGCTTTTTACAACCATTGTACTTTGAAAATGATGAATGTAGTGGAAAATGGATAAATGTAGTGGAACCGCTCTTGCGAGAGCTACAACTGTGGATGGTTAAATATAGATAAATGTAGTGGAACCGCTCTTGCGAGAGCTACAACTGTGGATGGTTAAATATAGATAAATGTAGTGGAACCGCTCTTGCGAGAGCTACAACTGTGGATGGTTAAATATAGATAAATGTAGTGGAACCGTTCTTGCGAGAGCTACAACTGTGGATGGTTAAATATAGATAAAAGTAGTGGAACCGCTCTTGCGAGAGCTACAACTGTGGATGGTTAAATATAGATAAATGTAGTGGAACCGCTCTTGCGAGAGCTACAACTGTGGATGGTTAAATATAGATAAAAGTAGTGGAACCGCTCTTGCGAGAGCTACAACTGTGGATGGTTAAATATAGATAAATGTATTGGAACCGCTCTTGCGAGAGCTACAACTGTGGATGGTTAAATATAGATAAATGTAGTGGAACCGCTCTTGCGAGAGCTACAACTGTGGATGGTTAAATATAGATAAATGTAGTGGAACAGCTCTTGCGAGAGCTACAACTGTGGATGGTTAAATATAGATAAATGTAGTGGAACAGCTCTTGCGAGAGCTACAACTGTGGATGGTTAAATATAGATAAATGTAGTGGAACCGCTCTTGCGAGAGCTACAACTGTGGATGGTTAAATATAGATAAATGTAGTGGAACCGCTCTTGCGAGAGCTACAACTGTGGATGGTTAAATATAGATAAATGTAGTGGAACAGTTCTTGCGAGAGCTACAACTGTGGATGGTTAAATATAGATAAAAGTAGTGGAACAGCTCTTGCGAGAGCTACAACTGCAAATCTGGTAGGACCAAAATGGCCACTTCTCTTACCTTATAATAGTTTTGACCCATTGTTTACAATACCATACTTACGTTATATTCCCGTTACAGATGTCACAGGATGGGTCAGACACGTCCAGTGACGATATACCGGCTTCTCAGCGCGGGGACCATTGAAGAGGGTATCTACCAAGTCGCGCAAGAGAAACTCAACCTTGAAAAGCACGTGACTGGAGCTGATGGTATGATTTCTCTCTTAAATTAAGTAGTTATATAACATATTAATGCATACATATTATGCTGTACACAGCTTTATCTTAGTCCTAAACATCTGTAAAATGTATCTTTTAAATTTACGAGTAGTTTTTCAACATCCATACTATAATACATTCGAAAGTAACTCTGTCTGTCTGTTGCCTTTTCACGACTAAACGGCTGAACGAATCTTAATTAAATTTGGTAGACGGTATCTTGGGGACGGGTATAGGCTACCTTTTATCCCGGTAAAGTGCGTGCGAAGCTGCGGGGAGAAGCTAGTATTATACATATTTTATAATAATTAAATACTGCTGGACAATCCACACAGCATCACCTAACCCTAAATATCCATTGCTGAACGTACTAACATCAAACAGGAGATTTTGCCATAAACATCACGCTTAGCAAGCGGGTTGGTGATCAGCCGAGATGTTAAAATACACAGAAGGCAGCCGCTGCCCTTCCTCTGGTTCCCTTAGTCGGCTCTTATGACATCGACAAGGCGTCGTTTCTTACGACATCGACAAGGCGTCGTTTCTTACGACATCGACAAGGCGTTGATTCTTACGCCGCCATAGCCAACACTAATGTACCTCATCCTTTCCAGAAAACGAAGGCACTGACCAGAAGAGCGTTGTCCGCCTGCTATCCGCAGCGCTCGGTCTTCACTCCACCACATGAGTATAACCAGTTTTACACAAGTGACCGTGATCTTAGATAGTTTTACACAAGTGAATGTGATTTCGGGTAGTATTACACCAGTGATTGAGCACTAACTTATGGCTAACAGCAGCAAGTGTAAATTAAATGAGCAAGTGTAAGTTTAAGGTTAAATGTGCAAGTGTGATTAAAGGGGTTGTATAAAGGCTTAAATGGGTAGTTATACAAAATGTAAATTATAAATAGTGATGGCTTTTTAAGCTAGTTATGAAGCTGGCTTCAAAAATGTAAGCTGTTGTATCTTAAACTACCCAAGAACTATTTCCTACAAATTGATTCTCTTCGTACCTCTTAATATCAGTTTTTAATTGCAAGGAATAGGCGCGGGATTCTAATGAATCTTAAACTAAACGAAGGATTTTAAGGAGGGCCGTTAGAGGCCACGCGCCGAAAATATGTGTTTTTAGATTAATTTTTTACCTTCGACGAGGAATACACCTATCTAGCTAGTTTTGCGACTTGCCATTTGTTATGAACCCATGCTTAAACTTAGATTCAATCGTCGTTTTGGAGTGTATTATAAATAAAATAATGCTGGACAATCCACAGCATTATCTAGCCTCATGCTAAGCAGTGTCTATTGACATTATTTTGATTTTAGTAACATATCTTTGACATGTGAAAAGACTCGAAAACGACGATTGATTTAGGGTTTTTTTAGCATGTATTCTTAGCAAATGGCTTAAAATTGTCGCAAAATTACCTACCAAAATCGATGTACAATGTTTGTAAACAAAGCGCCCATACTTAAAATACGCAAATTACATTAATTGTCGATTTGAGACCCTTCCTTCAATAAATATTACATACAATTATATGTGAAGCTCGACGCTACGCAAGTGAGTTTTAGTAATTTGTCTCGTGGTTTGTTTACAAACATTCTACATCAGGTTTGGCTAGTGTATAGGTAGATAGATAACTTTTTGAACGCAGAAAAAACAAAAAAAAACAAAATATATGAATTTCCCGCGCTACCGGTAAAGAAACAATAACTTGTATAAGTCACAATCTCCACTGATTTTGAGATGCAACATAATCTATGTGGTTTTTTTCTTATTGTTCTTGATATTTTAAAATTATTGACGCAAGACAAATTGATTTTATACAACAATAAATTTCTGATATTTGAGTTAAATTGTATAAAACATATTTGTTAATAGTAAATTGTAGATTAATTAGCTTTCCTAAGTGAAATTATTCGCTCTAAATAAATATAATATAAGTGGCGTCACTTAACATGAGTTTATCTTGTTAGGTCCTATTCTAATGTTTTTCAAATAAATGTTAATGAAATATTGATATGTTTTGTTTACAAACTACTTTAAGCCTTTGAGGAAATTAAGAATAGGTGCCTGACTCTATCTTTTATTTGGTATAATATATAGATTGCAATCTACAATAACCATTTGTTCCATAAAAACTGATGGTTATTGTCTTAAAATAATTAATAGGGTAAATGGAAAAGGTGACTGTAAGTTATTGTTTGCTTGATACATAGATTAACTTAGTATTTTACTGTTTATAGAACTTTGTTCCTAAAATAAATAGGTGCTGGTATACTTGCTTATAAAAAAGCTATCAACCTTGTGACCAGATCTAAAGCACTTTAAAATCGCTTATTCTGCTTATCTCTCCTCAAAACTTACATATCTGGTTTTGAACAATAGGATAAAGAGTAAACTTGAAACTGCTCAATAATAAAACAAAATTGAAAAAAAAACTGCCTATATTATAATTTTCTTAAATTCATTTGAATGATAAATAAATGGGTAATATTATTTTAGTTTTAATACCCCTTTATACGCAGCAGTTCTACAAATACAAATATTCGGTTGAAATTATATATTTTTTTAATAAATTTGATAAAACAAGATATCAGCCCTTATGATGAGCAAACCACCGATTCTAATAATTTTAGATCAACAGAAATGTATTATATTTCTGTTCTTAGACCCTTAATAAATCAGTTCCTTATTAAACTATGGTTGAACTATATATAGCTCATCGCGTGCGAGAACGAGCTAAGTAAAGAAAGGTGACCATTTTGATGTTGCTTCTACAACAAAAATGTTTTGCCATTCGAATACGATCGAAAGAATATCAGTAAAATTCAACATCAAGTTTGACACTAATTAATAATACTTCAGTAAATATAGATTTTTACATAAATTTATATTATATTTACTCTTCATTATGATGTTGTGGATTGTCCAGCATTATTTATTTACTTAGATACATTAGATCAATTTAAATTGTTAGCATTGTTTTAGTTTTCTTAGATAAGTATTTAGTAATACATTCCTTAGCAATTTTTGTTATTATTATTTTATAAATTTGAACATTAGGTGTCTATGTATATGTTTTTTTTACTTGTTCGAATGTTTAACCAAAGTTTTGTAAACAGACTCAAATATGCACTAATGTTATTAATTTTAGTACGTTCTTATCAAATAAGATCTACGAGATCAAATGGTTTACTTACCTACTTAAGGTCGGCACTGACCGTGTTACGGGGCGTAAGGTAACATTCGCAGCGAGCATGGCTCGTTGCTCGTTCTGAGGACTTTTTTCCACGTGCGGACTGCACGAACGCTCGCTGTGTAACACGTTACGTTACACCATGTCACGTCGCCGCCGGTCAGTACCCCGACTTTTATACCTATTATTTCATTTCACACCAACTGATTGTTTAAATCCTCAATTAATTGGAGATCAGCAAATATAAAATGTATAAAACAATCCTAGACAACGGAATTTTAAAAAAACTATGAATAAATTACAAAAAAATATGTTAGAAATTGTACAAATGTAATTTGAAAATATTGTGTGTGCACTGTATCGGGCGTGTTAAATAAGTACCTATTTAAGACATTTAATTTTCTGGATATTGCTTTGTGAACTGATTGTTTATCCACTATTCGTTGTCCCTCCCAACACTATAATCCAGACACAAAACACTCTTCATGATAACTACGACCGTTCTGCCAAGAACGCTACGACTGAGAAAAAGGCAGCACTGTAATCCCGCGATTTTGTTTCTTGCGGATTAAATATGTGTCAAAACACAAATTTTGTTGCTAAATTTTAAATCGCGTAAAATAATAGTGTGGCAGTATGGGAGCACCCATTACCAGTGGACCTACCGGGTAACTTCTTAGGCCACATCAGCTCTTTTGGTGTAAAGCATTTTCGTCTCCCTATAGATGCTCTAAAATCGAAGCTTAAAAAAATCACGTTGTATTTGTGTTGATTTAAAGGGTTATAGAAAAACGGTCTGGCCCTAATTGCCACACAAAATACCATCCACACTAATATTATAAATTCGATTGTCTGTCTTTTACTTTTTCACGGCTGAACGGATCTTTATGAAATTTGGCAGGTAGGTAAATGGTATCCCGGGGAAAAGCGCGTGCGAAGGCGCCGGCAGCAGCTTGTATCCTAAATTCTTATATTTTCACATTACTGTGATAGAGAAAAAATCTGTTATGGGCTATAGTTAGAAATTATAGACTGGTTATCGTAACTGAGCGAAATTAGCTCCATGTAAATATAAACGAGAACAAAAACAGTCTCTATCATCTACCTCGATTTTGGATGTTAATAAATATCTTGGATTCATAAAATACTTAATTTTTTATAATAATATTATTGAAATTGCATGTATAGTAAAAATGTAACTCAAAAATAGGCACAAAGCAATAATCAGTCAAAGTAATTATTAGAAATAACGGGTTAGTTTGTAGTATAAGACATGCCACAGGTATATTTTGATAAAACTCGACCAGAATGTAACGCTGACTTTTATTTTAGACTAATTTCGTCACACAAGCATCGTAGGAGGAACATGGATACAACTAGCACAGACCCATAGGCCCAAGACGCCAAGAAGACGCCTATACTCAATACTCATACACCCTGAAGTGCAGTCAGTTCATAAATGATGATAAAGTTATTTAAAATCGCGTATAACTAAGGGAAACTGTCAAACAGCGCCCTGAAACACGTGCGGCTTTGACCGTTGATAAAATGATCTGTAAAAGACACCCAGTTGCATATTGTACAGGTAATTTGTGTTATTGAAAACCTTTTATAGCCCTCTGTTTTTATTTTCATAATTCTAAACTTTTGTATGTGCTGCTGGTTTTTGATAAATAAAAAATAAATAAATCAATAATTTTATTCTCTACGAATGAGAGAGCAATCCTCGGTATCACACTGCCTGACCATAAACGTAACGATTGGATCATGGAAAAAGTGAGAGACGTGGTGAACGCCATATCAACAAAGAAGCGGATTTGGGCAGGAGACATTGCCCGAATGGATGCGTCACGCTGGAACAGGAGAGTTCTGGAATGGAGGCCCAGAGTCGACACAAAATGTTTGGGTAGACGACATCAGACGGCACGTAGGGCATGGCCGAATGAGACGGGATCCATTGACAGGAGTGGAAAAGAAGGGAAGAGGCCTATGTCCAAGATTGGATCAAGACGAGGCCACCATGATGATGATGATGATTATCAAAGAATAAATACTAATGCAAAAGGATATGTATTCATTGTAAGTATTTATCTTTTACCAAGTTAATGCTGTATTTAAGTACCTAAGTAATCAATCTTTATTGACAAAGAAAATTACAAATTAATAATAAAAACAAATTAGAACTGGTATTTACAATTGAAACAATTAAGCTAACTGCAGACTGTTGCAAACAATCTATAGGTAGCTCAACTGATCCATATCAATACCAGTCGGAAGCGTCCCCAAGACGCTGGCTGCATTGCCCCGCTGTATGACAATGCTGATGCGCTGCGCCAGATACCCACCAGCTCTTATGTAATTCGAGTTTTTTACCACGGTGATCCCGTGAGTACTGAGATCTAGGCCTAGTTTGGCAACCAAACCCGTTAGGTTCACCCCCTAAAAGAATCAGCACCATTGTAGCGATAGATCAGTAGACCTTGGATTTGCCGCTAGCTACCAGCTGACGTGCCGGACGCGTAAGAATCGACTTCTCAAACTCAGCGCGTGTATGTCGTAAGAGCCGCATAAGGGAACCTTTTATTGGAAGGTAGCATTCTCTGTATTTTTAAAATCACTGCGATCAATAGGTAATCTGCCTGCCAAATATGGTGATTACGCAAAGCCATTTGTTTGGAGAGGCTGGTTGGGCAGTGGCTTGGGTGCTGATGAGATAGACGAAACATCTTGGCCTCAAACCTCAGTCAGCCATAGAAAAAACATTAATAAATAATGCATGTTAAATCGAACACACGATACCGCATAGAGTTAACGACTGCTACAATTATGTAAGTATATAGTCTACAGATAATTCACTACCATTAGTCGCTCCTTTCACCAGAGCAAGGCAACACGGCATTGTTTTGTGCAGTTGTCTATATCTATAAATTTTATTTAGTAGGTCGCTTTAAAGTTGACTTTAAAACACAGTTCAAAAAAAGGAGAATGTTCTATGTTCGGATGTATGTAAAATGCATTTTCGCTAATTACTCCGTCAATTGTAGACCGATTTTAATGATTCTTTACTATTACGTAAAATAGATAATGGTCCCATAAAAATGTTATTCCCGAGGGATTAGTACTTTGTTCCGCAAAACTTAAAAAACAGTGTAAATTTGAAGGAATTTGAAGTCAATTTTAGTTTATTTTATTTAAAAAATATTAAAAAATATTCGTATGACAAGGAACTAAAGAATGTAAAAAGAAACTCAGTATGACTTAAAACTGACATCATATTGCGGTTGATTAAAATTCGAATATTGCTTAGTTTGGGACTAGATGGCGCTTTGAAATTTATCTAATCCTGTTTGAGTTTCACACTGATCGGTAAATTTCTAGCTTTTCTAGCTATAAAATGGCTTAAATTATTTCTTTGAAAACACACAGCCGGTATATGTAAAACTTTTTATTCATTAATTTACTAGTGTCGATTCTGTTGTTTTAAATTAGCTAAAATTAGGATTTAGGAATGTCAAATAGACGAAAGCTATTCTATGATTAATAATTGGACTGGCAGGTTTAAAATTAGGATGACAGATCTAAAAGAACTCAACTTAGTTATAAATAGCTATAACCCTATTCTTTTCATGCCATCTATTCGAAAAGGACGACTTGGTTCGCCTGTAAGTGCACCCAAAGGTGGTATTTTCTCTAAGAAACTTTTAGCGGGCAGTAATGAGTTTTTAATCCTCTTTATAAGAGCACGCAGTTATCTTTGCCGCGCACTTTTTGAATTTGGAAAATCTTAGTGTTCAGCGCCAAAGAAATCGAACGCAAATATTGTTTGAAAAAAGACTGGCTGGTATACATGGTAGGACCTTCACAGTAATGTTCGAACAACCCTACTTCTCCATTCCTTTTACCGTTCAATCCTTAGCAGTAATTCTAGTAACTAAGACAGTCCGTCCAAAAGCTTAGCATAAACTGCAGTAGGCGTAGCGAAACGCAGAGTCAATTACCAGACAAGCTGTTGCCGCGGGTATGGTAAGGGTCGGTTTACAATGGACTTAGCTAATCACGGAGGTGGGCATTCTGAGACAATATTAGCGCTTCAAATACGCACCAAATCTCATTGAAAACTAAAAGAAACATCCAATCAACTGGATCAATAGCGCGACTCACTGTAGAGTTCTCATGTTGTTCAGCCGGTCGGTTGAAGGTCGGGTCGGGTAGCTTAGGTACAGCATTAATTGAAGGACAGAAGAAGATTAAAATCCACTTTTAGAGTTACGTTTCGGGATTTACCTACGTCGGAACTTGAGATCAATGTAAGCGAATAAAACCCAGTAATCAATCGAGAATTCTATCTCGATGCAGTAATAAAAAAGTTAGTTGTTAAATTTTATAATTTAACAACTAACGAAAAGGTGCTGCTGAACAAAGGCCTCTTCTTTTTTTCTATCGCTATCTGAAAACGATTTTCCACCTAGCCCTCTGTCACCAATCAGGATGTGATGTGACAGAGAAGATCATGTCACAGCGCTGCTCATCCGTGGACTCCGTGGTGACCAATTCCATTTTCACGTGGTGACTATTTTCACCTTCAATATAAACCGGCCCTTGCCGCGCTGCGCTCGCCCGCGTCAGTAGGCAATCCGCCCGGGCGGGCGCCACACGACCGGAATCTGCGCACGCGACGGCAAATAGTTTCAGTGAAATAAACACAGCCGACCACGACGACCCGCTAGCAAGCGCCAGATTCTGGTAAGAAATTTTACTTAGCCTGGGTACCTACTTCTGTTACATCTTTCGCGGTTCTAATTGCGTTGCAGATGCTAGATGTTACTGAAGATTTTACTCTGTGATTTTGCTTGTGACATGTCTTCTCTGTTTCTGTTTGCCTGGTACATTGGTTGCGTTTCTTGGACGATTTTTCGGCTGGAAAATAGGAATGGTAGGTGCGTCTAGTCTAATATGACGCGCGTCGTTTATCGCATGTGTAGGTATGCTACATTTTCGAAGTAATTATAAAAAAAAAAATATTTCATACGGATTACTAATGACGCACGGGTTAATAATTTCATGTTAAGTCTTCCGTAGAAACCTCTGTTTGAGTTTATTATAGGCCTCTTCCAAGATTTTCCATGTGTCCCTGTCCTAGGCTACATTGCGTCCATAGTCATTGGTCAGCTGTCTGTTAATTAAGATTATTAAAGTCGCAATTTGCTCATCCTACTTCTAATTTGGGCATTAACTATGATTTTAGTTCGAAAATGCCGCGCAGCCGCACGCAACAAGACCTGTCGCACTATACGGAGTAGAGTAGTATATCGTTGTATGTGCCATACATATGCGTCACTGTACACATACTATTTTAGACTGAATAAAATGAAAGTGCATCGGTCAGGGCGCAAGAGAAATAGATTTTCTTTGCTCCGGTTTCCCATTAGAAGCGACTGTGCCGCTGCCCTAAATACCAGTATAGAATTGTATGTATAGCTCGGCTTTAAATTCTTATTACTGCCTTCCGCCCTCGGCTCCGCGCGTTTGTCCTGTACTTATAAAAAGTAGTATAAAATATATGTCTAGATTACAAATCGTACATTTACTAATATTCAAGCTATTTAAAAAAAAATCGCACAACAATATTTTATGTTTCTGCTTATATTGATAAGAAGACTTACCAAACCTAGATAGAAGAAATATAGTAGGTAGAGAACTAATAGTTTACATCATCACCATAGTTTTACGTTGTCCATACTTGACCGACTCTAGATGTCTGGTGGAAAGAATGTAGAGCTTAGATTGAGGAAATTTAGGTTTTGTTTTGCACAGTTTCTACATGACTACTTTATGACGAGCCTCGTCTCGACTCCTTTATTTATTCGGTGTTGTAATTTTACTAAAACTTCTTTCAATATTGATTGGTTGGTAGATATTATTTAAACAAGTGTTTTTGTTGTTTGTCACCTTTTTAATGATGCAACGTCATGTATTTGCTAAAGAAGATACCTTTTCATTACTTTAATAGTAATCTCTATCTGGCCTTTCCTTTACCATTCATTTCTTCTGTCTTTCCCTCTTTGTTTTTAATATGAAACAGACATGAGTTGTTTTTTTCCTTAATCTACAATGGTACCTACTATTTTCGTTGCTTGCAATCAATCTCACGTTTAGGTACCTACTACCTATAAACTGGTCATGCAAGGCTTAACTTATTTTGTTAATTTTATTGTGTTCTTAGCCCAAGTCTCTGGCAGAAAACACCATTTTATCACCGAATTTGACTCTACCGTTCTGCCTTGACGTAGGTAATAATTTTCTCTTGCTATTTTTCTCTTCATCATTTTAACCCGAATTCGCCCTCTGCTACCGGGTCTTCTTTCGATTCTCCCAGGCAGCAATTTTTAATATTTGTTGGTAAATAGGTAAATTTTTCTTCTAGCTATGGTCTTCTGTTTTAGCCAAGCAGTTCTCGCAGTATCTAATTAATCAACATCAGCCGTCACTTCTTTCAATTCCTACATCCGAAGCAACGCCTCTGTTTCATAGGTGAACGACCCGAAGCAATCGTCTGTGGCCATTCGCTTCTTTTTGTTACCTAACTCAATCCTGCGTTGAAAATGTACCTACACCGTAATGTTGTGTAGCTAAGCTAGCTGAATATCAGAGTTTTTACGTTGCTCTTTGTTTATTTGGTGCATCTGGTATTGTGAGTCTTGTATTTTGTTGCATTGCTCTTAGATTTGAAATGTTCTATTGTTCGCATTAAAAGCTTCGATTTTATGGCCAAGGTCACCTCTAGGTACCTACCTATATAATTAAGCAAGTGCAAAGTAGGAAATCATGTAGAAATACTTTTTCTGCGTCGTTATTTTCATGTTTTCCTCCATATACACTGCCGGCCAAAAGTTTGAGACCACTGTAAAAATCTTTGTCACCAACAAAATATTTCAAAGTACACATATGATAATGAGCTAATTTGAACACCTGCGTATTCTATTATTATTAAAGAATTTCTAAGAATCATTATTTATGTTGTTGTTTAAGTTATCATCCTAAAAAGGTCTATTGTTTCAAAACATCAATGAGCGCCGCGCAAGGACCAGGTGGTAGAGTCATTGTAATATTTTTATGATCTGCTCATTACTTATTGTTTTGGGTTTGTTTCGCGTTAACCGATATCAGGGATTATGTTAGCTTCCTAAAACATATTTAGTACCTGAGTTTTTATGGAGTAAATTATTTTCTACCTTATTAGTCTGAGCTCGTCGTTGTTACAGTGAAGACATCTTAAAATGGGAAAAGTTCGCGAAATTAGCAGTGAAACTCGCTCTGCCATAGTTGTTTTATACGGCGAAGGCAAATCTGAACGTGCGATTGCCTCTCAACTTAAGTTGTCGAAGACTTGTGTTCATAACACAATAACCCGATACAAGGAGACTGGCAGTAATCAAGATCGTTCGCGTTCGGGAAGGCCGAGAACTACCACTTCTCGCGAGGATCACTTCATCGTCACTACCAGCAAGCGGAATAGACGCCTAACAGCACCAGAAATCCGCGTAGAAGTGAACAAATCCCGATCAGAACCTGTATCATTGACTACAGTAAAAAGACGTTTGAGAGATGCTAAGTTATTTGGTCGCGTCGCCGTTCGAAAACCACTACTAAGGCCACTAAACAAAAAGAAACGGATGCAGTGGGCCCTTACCCATCGAGACTGGACTGAAGAAGACTTTAAACAAGTTCTTTGGTCAGATGAATCCAAATTTGAAATATTTGGTTCAAAAAGACGAATTTTTGTTCCACGTAACGTCGAGGAAAAGATGATGCCAGACTGTGTGGTGCCAACAGTCAAGCATGGTGGTGGTTCCATTATGGTCTGGGGATGCTTCTCGGGCCATGGAACCGGAGATTTGGTACGAGTCGAAGGAATCATGAAAAAGGAGCAATATAAACGAATACTACAGCAAAATGCCATTCCGTCTGGTTCAAGAATAATTGGAGATGGATTTTTTTTCCAACAAGATAATGACCCAAAACATAGATCAAAATTATGCAGGGGTTATTTAGAACACAAAGAAACAGAAGGGGTTTTAAAAAACATGGTGTGGCCCCCTCAGAGTCCGGATCTCAACCCGATTGAGCTTTTGTGGGAAGAGCTTGATAGAAATGTGCGCAGTTGTTGTCCCACTTCGCAAGAAGACATGTGGAAGGCTTTACAAGAAAGCTGGAACAATATATCACAAGATACAATCGACAAATTGATTGCTCGTATGCCAAGAATAGTGAAAGTAGTAATAAAATGCAAGGAAGGGTTTTTCGACGAAAAATCTGTATAAAATATGAGCGACATTTTTAAAGTAAATGGTTGATTTTTCTTGATTTTTTTGTTTTCTTCATAATGTACATATGTGTATTAGGAAATAAGTATTTTAATTCATAATTAAACCTCTTGCTTTGTATTTTGAGTTTTATTTAATTTTCCTACTTTGATGTAGGTGGTCTCAAACTTTTGGCCGGCAGTGTACCTAAAATTAGCTGTTATGGCTTCCCCATCTTTTCTATCTCAAATTCTTCAAAGCTCAATTCTCAACATAAATTACGATAATTTTCAGCCTGTGCGTGTGTATAAAAATCAGTATTTGGTAAACTAGCATTCTATGTTTTATGTTTGTACTTTTAGCATTTCACAGACATGTAATTTAACAGCATTATCTGCAAATTTTCGGCTCGTCACACCTCGTTGGCTGTTAGATATTTCGGCAGCCATTTTGAATTGAAAATGCAACAGATAGGTATTGCATGAACATGAAACCGGTAAATTTTGTATTCCTTTCTAGATATTTGTAAGCTGTAAAGATTCTCGCCACCATTACAGTTATCACATAGGTACATACATATGCCTGGGTCGTAATCGTATACAAGAAACTTGTTAAATTAAAAGTACAGAAATCCCGTTATTTCTGTAAATACTAATCTCTCGTGAACAAAATTTATACGGGACCACCTCGGGATTATTCTCTATACAATAGTGAAAAAATCAGTAAAATCGGTTACCCATAGGCGGAGATATCAAGTAACATACATACATAGGTACATAAAAAACATACAGACGAACTGAGAACCTCGGTTAATAAAACGTCTATCGCCGAATTCTAAAATCGCCTTGAGTCTGGTAGAAATCGAAGTTATCGAAGTCATAATTCAGTTGTTCATTCAGAGTGCATACAAGTGTTACAAAGCGTAGGCCATTGCGTGGGCTGCAAAAATGGCGCGAAATGAATAGTCAGATCTGGTCGGCCATGATGGAACATAAAAGACAAACACAATGCACTACGGACAGACCTGTGGCAGTGTGTCCTAACGTTTGCATAACTAAACAAACGCAGGACAGTGCCCATTGGATGTAGCTGCGCAATCGTTGATCAAATACACCTGTACACTCAATATCCATTAGGACCTGTAGAATTCAGATAATATCAATCATAGAATTTTGAGTTTAATCGTTGAGCAATACTTGTAGAGGTAGATTGCGAACTCGAATACCTACTTACAAATATCTTGAAACTCTGCGTTCGAAACGTGTAAATTTTATTGCATCCATCTGAAACTGCTAGATCCTTTACAGTTGATCAGCTCTTTCTTTTGTTGAATTTAGGTGCGGTGCATTTCAAGGCGACTTTCGTAAACTGCTTGCTTTTACTTGCACATTAGCACAACATTCGTTGATTGATCGCAGCGACTAGACAGCGATAATAACTTCGTCACACACTCAGTCTATTTGCATCTGAAATAGATGACATAATTACTTTTGAAGGCCGTCTTAGTCCGCGATACGTGTTTTGTATAAAAGGAACAGTATTAGACCTATTTGATTTTAGTTTTTCTTACTAGGTATGTTTGGCGCTATATTTTCTTGCCTTCTCCAAATCCATACATAATATTAAGTATAAATTCGAAAGTAGGTAATTTTGTCTGTCTGTCTCTTACCTTTTCTCGTCTAATCTCGTCATCTCTTCGGCTGAACGGATCTCAATGAAATTTGGCAGGGAGGTAAATGGTATCCCGGGAACGGACTTAGGCTACATAAAAAGCGCGTGCGAAACCGCGGGCAGCTTCTAGTCATCTTGGAATGAGACAACAGTTTCGATTCTGTTGGCACCAAAACCTAAACTAAGTACCTAGCTTAAAATGTAGCAGTCCCTTTTTAGGGTTCCGTGCCCAAAGGGTGAAAACGGAACCCTTTTACCTACTAAGCCTCTGCTGTCCGTCCATCCGTCTGTCAGGGCTCTGTCTCATGAACCGTAAGAGGTAGACAGTTGAAATTTTCTTGCCGTTATAACAACAAATAATAAAAATAAAATAAATATCCAAGTTAATGGGGGCTCCCATACAAAAAACGCGTTTTTTTGGCTACTTTTCGTTTGTCTTGAACACATTAATCTTTCTATAAATAACACTTATACATAGTACTTCAACTGTAATAACAACAAATACGCAATATAAATTTAAATTTAAAAGGGTTACGAAAACAACATTTTTGATAAATAACTAATAGGTATACTAAATAGGAGATACATTAATTAATTTGTTAATTTATTTAACTCCTAAGTATTAATGGAACTTGTCTTGGTTCGAAGCCTACTTAATAATAACTTCTAAAAGTATAAATAAAAACTAAATTGATATTATTAATCGACATCCAAAGACCAATCAAATAATATGTTTTTAGCTGTGAGTCATCGGACCTTCGTCCAACGAGATGGTGGGGTCTGAGCAACTGCGCATATCTGAATCAGTGTTTATAGAGTACCTAGACTGCGTTTCGTTTTTTTTTTCTGTGAGTATACAAATAATTAACGGGATTAAAATATAGGGCAAAAGATCGTAGCCGTAGGTACCTATCAATCAATGGTTCACGTGTTAGGAAGGGTGTTTATAAGTGGGGACTTTTTAATGTATCTCGCCATACTTACTTACATATTGAAATATATTTTAAGTTATGTCCCCATTGGTTTTTCAAGGGAAAATGAAAATCTTAGTGGTTAACAGACAACGACCAACCTACCGCTTTTCGCAATTGCAATTGTAGTTTATTTATTCATAGGTACATACTATAGATTCCAGGGAACACTTAGATATGGCAAACCAAAGATAGTTGTAGAACGTAGTCAGAGGATCTTTGAGTCAAACAGATTGAATACATTTCAAAACACAAAATAAAACTCAATATAGGTATAGATAAAATAAAATAACACAACAAACTTCGGCTGCATTAGTATTGTCAAAATGTTGGTATAAAATCAAATAAAACTAAAACGTCATTGGTCATACATAATAATAATTGAGGTTTTTTCTCTTTTCCTGTTCTTTGTTTTTGTCTTGTTGAAAGCCTTTGGACATTTCGTTGACAATAATTTCTGTAGGTATTCAGCCAGTCCTTGACAAAGACACATCACAACAAACCACCCGCGCCCGTTGACCTAGTACCTTGGAGACTACGCGTAGCACTGGTCACACTCGAGAAGCCATACACACATTACAAACTAAACCTTCAGCCAAGGATATAGAGTCCTCTGTCTGATCAGAATCCTTAACAGAATCTACGTCTACACTGGAAAATATACTTTAGATTTAAGAGTATAGAGTTTAGTATTTCCTGGATGAATATAACTACGATATGAGACATCGCAAACAGAATGATGTCATTGTGCATTCCACCAAGTTTTCCGAGTTTTCAAATGTTTTGTTGAATATTCATGAGTTTATGCTGATAATAATCTTCAATGAGTTTAAGTAATCTTGCAGGTTTTTGTATAGGTCGTCAATAACATGTTCACATATAATTAACTTGTCTTCTGAAGGTACATTGAATAATCAGAATAATCAAGTTATTGGTAAAAAGTATTACAGGACAGTCAAATCATGAATTATAAAATAACCTATAACAAAAAATTAAATTATATAACAATTTAAATTAAATCAGTCAATTAAAATTTACACACACAAATTTGCAAACAAAATTTATAATTGAATTATCATTCTATTTTCCGCACAATTCTTCAACATTGTGGAACGCCTTCTCGACCAGCTTGATTGAGTCAATAGATTTCTATGTAAATTGATCTAAGAATCGGCTAAAGAAATGATAAAAATTACGTGAGATACGTGATTCTCGTTGCAAAAACACCAATCCCATTAAAACTTACTGTCTTCCTTGAATTTCTAACGGTGATTTTCTTTGTTACAGTGAAAATATACGAGTAAAGTGAACGAGTCTCGAGTGCAGACGAAACGACAGCAGAACACAACGAGAGAGCGGTAAGCTAAAATAAATAGAAAATATAGAAAACGAACATTTTCCAGTTGTAGGCAGTTGTTTCGGATGTCTTGTACCTGCATGATAGGTACTACCGCAGTCCCATAGGGAGCGACTAAGAGTTAGACCATTCCCAGCGGTGGTCGAAGGCTGATGAGATGACGATGATGCGACAGATAAAACCAAGAGGAAGTACCAATAGTTCCTGTTGTACACAAGCACAGACGTTTGCTAGGACTTTCTTAGAAAAAACAATTTATTTTTTAATTCCAACTAGAGACAATATTCAACAACGATAAAAAAACCTATCTTACAATCTGCAATTCTATTTGACGCAAAAGAAATACAGCTGCACAAAAAATAATGGACAAAACTGTAACACAGATCACGACAGATATAAGGTGTTTCGAATCTGTAGCAGCGGCAGTTCATTGCTCCGACGTAATTCAGTTTATTTTTACCTGTAACAATATCGACTCGTGCGCAGCGTGATAACATGTGGCTAATGACGATGATGACCTTATTATGAATCTAACTACGGAAGAAATAAAGACAATTTTGATTGTAGTACTTTTACAACCATCATGGTTATTAACACTAAAATCATTTACAACGGGATATTGACTATGATTTTGTTTAAGAACTTTGATCCAGGTGAAACTTATGACTGAAAAATAAAAAACACAAATCGTCTGATTGTTGGAATGGATTGTTCCATTGAAATCTAAAAGGAAGTGATCCATGTCTTTGTGTTGTCTATCTTCTCAATAATCTCTATTGATTTAATGCAGAATTACTAAAACCAGTAAAATTGGTAACGAATGATTCTGAAGCAGAGACGAACACTGCCGAAAATCTATTTAGGAAATGGGGGCAACCACGCTTGATACATTCGTCTCGATAATATCATTCGGTGTTGCATAAGCGCTTTAAGCTTTGTTTTGTCTAGTTTTTAGGGTTTCTGTTTTCTATTAGAACTCAGATAAATGTAAGTAAATATTGTACCTGGTATCTAAAAGAAATCTTAAAATTTGGTTAGGTTCCACTAATCCAAAGACCCTGACAAAATCAGGATCATTACCTAGGTATTTGAAGTTATAAAATCTGTAAAACGTTATGGTGGTCGCCCTAATATCAGAGTGAGCACAGAGCACTCACTCTTCTATTGTACTCATAATACCATAGTAATGCCGATATAATTGGCTGTTTCCTTTTTTTGTACGCCTAACGCAATGTTTTTGGAACCGGTTTGTGCTCTTTCTATACGACCGTAGCCGGGCTTAGATTCCTATCTGTCATATTATTGCTTCATTTAATGTTTCTACTTAGTTAGTAGGTATCTATAAAAATATAGGTAGGTGATAGCTACTTACGAGTATTATAGAGCTATTGAATTCAACTTAAGTACCAAGAGAATTGTTCCAAAAGCTTTGAGGAGCTTTTTTTGCCTGCCTGTTTTGTGTGTGGTGTGGTGTCTTACAGGGTAAGGCATTGGGCCCTCTGCTATTATTTGCCTATGTTTTAGGTTATTATAGCATACCTATGGGTCCTTTTGGTTGTGGGTTGTACTCATTTTTATAAAAATGCATGTATTTTTGTTGTAATAACGTTTGTTTTTCTTTGTTTCAGATTAGGGTTCATAGAACCCGAACGAAAACGAATCGAGATCGGCGCTGTAACCTCAGCCCCTCGAAAATAAAATCGCTCGGTGACTGTCAGGCATCAAACCTGCACTGCTCTATTTAGTCGTATCAAAACGAAAACTCGAAACACCCTCTATCAGTGGCCACGACAGAAGGGTTTTATACAGTTAATATATGCATATATAAATCGGAGAAAGTGATCTCTAAGTGACGTCACAATAAATTATTGTGATTATTAAATAACTTATTATAAAGTAAATAATCTGCTTCGCATAATAAAGCGCATTTTTGCATATTGCCCGTATATAGGACTTATGTAAATATTATTAGGTGTGTGTATTATAACTTTATTACTAGTCATTTATCTAGTGTATTTATTGTTGTTAATAATCTTTAAATTATGATAAAGATCCGCTATTTATTTTCCACAAATCAATAATTGCTCGAGTGCATTATCCAAAGACCGCGGGTAGATAGACAAAACAAATCAAAAATCGAGCGTGAAATTATCGTGAAATTAATCTGACCATAGATAAAGTAAACTATAAGACGACTAATCGTATATCGACCACAGACAAAGTAAACTCGGAATTCAAAATGCAAGCACAAGTAGGAGTGGGTTCTAACGAGCTGCAGAGAAGCTACAGGATGCAGGACTTTGCCTCTCCTGGCGTCATCATGAGGGAACGGAGCTTTATCCGTCCGCAGTCTCATCATAACATGCATCATAACCAGGTGAGCACAGGAAAAAGCAGGCAGAATAGGTACTCTACATTACTTTACAAAGCCATATTTTATTACAAAACATGAATAAATTTACAATGTGGGCGAACTAGACAATGGCAATAGATTACTTCTACGTTCTGTGCAATGCACCTCGACATGGGATCGAACCTTGATCAAGCCCACATCAAACCAAACCCCAAAGCACAACTAAAGTAGACCACCAAACGGATGCGTTAGCAATCTCTTTAGAAGTTAATGAACCTTATTTTACAGAGGCCGATAAAAACCTCTTTGTTTGGAAACTGTTGCAAACGGAATCTCATTTTGTAACCTTACTAAACTTTTTAGTGGTATTTATAATTTTTACGAAAAAATAGAGCTTGCTTAATTTAAAAAATAATCGATTATTTTTGTTGAAAATAATGTTTCGTGCAGTTTCGATTGGAAGATGGTTTTATTTTCATTTGTGAATCTATTATGAAAGAACCTATCAGCTATCATATTCCATTTATATTGTTAGATGTATATTATGTAATCCATTATTCATTACCAACCTGAGTGAATTAGAAATAGTAGCCTATATTATTTCAGTGTGTAAACAAAAAGTTGTAGCGTGCAACGCTAATAATGTTGGTGTTAATGTTTTGCTGTGTTCTAGATAATGTTTAATCTTTAGCTATAGGTATTTCAGCTTAATATAAAATGTTAGATACCTACCTACTTTTCATGCAGTCAACTAATTCGTAATCTGTAGAAATTAAATTTTTGCCTACAACATTATGAATTTATTAAAACTTTCTTTTTTTCAGTTTGCGAACAATGGGAAACGTCGTAGTATGATTCTTACCAACGCCAAAGGAAAGCCTACTCTTGAAATCTACAGGCCACCAGGTTTGTACTTATAGAATTCGTTGTTGTATCAACAACATTTCCTTTATGATCATTTTTCTAGTGTTTCTACTATATCTCATCTCTCTTGCCCAATTTGCCATTTTTACTGTGTTTAACCGTTTTAGTTATGGTTACCCAGGCACAGTAGGCAGGGACATTGTATTAATTCCACCTTTTGATCGAAGAATTCCACCGTTCTTATTCATTTTAAAATGTATTTAGATAATCGATTCGATTGCAATCTCGATTATTTTTCAAACTGGGAATGTTGCTGGTTTTTGCGTCACTACGCGTAAATGGCACCAAAATTTAAAAATAAACAAACTTCATATTTGGAACAGCATGTCGACAGTCTGATGTTTGCAGCGGCGGACTGTGTTTGTTTTTGTCGCGTATGTGATTTCCGTGAAGTTTTGTGGATTTGTGATAATGTCTCGGTGTATCGTGAAGCAGTCTTTGTCTCAGCCGGTGGGGCCGGTGGCGGTAGCACCCACGGTCGTGACGCTGCCGTCGGTGTCGACTCTGCCTTCGGTGGTCTCCGTGACGAGTGTGGTGTCGGTGGCGGCTCAGGTGACTCCAGTCGCGGTGTCGGCTTCCACCGCGCCCGTGACTCCGGTATCCGTGGCCGTGACGCCGGCGATCGTGGCTAGTGTGCCGGTTACTACTCAACCGGTTTCTGAAGCTGCAACTAGTGCAGGTAAACTATATTCTTCATCAACATCTCAGCCGAAAGTAGTCCACTGGACAAAGGACTCCAAAGATCTGTACTA
The DNA here is from genome assembly GCA_963662085.1 of Eupithecia inturbata. Taxonomy (NCBI): domain Eukaryota; kingdom Metazoa; phylum Arthropoda; class Insecta; order Lepidoptera; family Geometridae; genus Eupithecia; species Eupithecia inturbata. Next base: position 12,725,560 of record OY759190.1, read on the forward strand.
CCACAACGGTCCTGTACCGCTTGTGTCTTGAACAAAACCAAAGCTAACCCAATGTTATCCCCAGTTTTCTCATCCAAAGTTTTCCTTTTACTACAGAGTCACACCATCTCAACATCAGTATACTTATCCTTATTTTTTCTGTTGAATCACCGAGTTAACCTCCGATAAGTTTGTAAGTTGAGACCAATAATTCGTCGCGGTTCCGTCACCTATAATTAATACAGCTCCTGAATTAACTTTCCTACTTCTAACGAGCCGGTCCAATTATGGTTATTTGTCAAGTAAATCTTCCACGAAAGCCTGCTCAGCTAGCCGCGACGCACGTGCTTCACGCGTCGTGATCGCGATCACGCGATTAGAAGAGGTCGATCAGCCGTGGCATCTGTTGGGATCGATAAACTGACACATGAATCAGAACGTCCGAGGAGTACGGCAGAGGTTAATAAGTTGGGCTATCGATCAGAATTGAAAATGACGACCTCTGTGGCGTAGCGGACGAACCGCCTGCGACGCAGGAGGCTGTGGATTCGATTCCCGCCTAAGGACAAATATTTGTACGATCTGCAGATTTGTGTTCTGTCTGGGTATTTTCTATGTACCTTTTAAAAAAATATCTATCTATGTACATAATGTATTGTCTAATTATCAGTTACACCACAAGCCCTGCTTAGCTTGGGGCTAGACGATGCTGTGTGGATTGTCCAGTATTATTTATTTATTTAATTGGTTTTGGTTGAGTATTTATAGCTACTCGCTATTAACAAAAACAAAAAAAGTTCTTAAAAGTTTGTACAAAAAGGGTGAAACTTACCTTTGCGCAAAATCATCCCCCTGTTCAAGCCACAGGTCAGGTCATATCATGAACCTGAGCAATCGCTTCCTCGGTCTACATAGGTATTTTATTGATCTACATATGTCCAAGAATAAGAATGATTTAATTCAAAAACATTTTTATTGTTGCTATGTTCCTGTAAGAACAGAGCAACAACTACAATCTACAAGTTTTCAGTTGAATCTCCGCAGTTGTTTGAAAACACGATCGCGTTTCCAAAAATACCTTCCAGATCAAGGTCTCTGCCGAATCAATATTTTATCGCGTGGTTTACAGATGTATCAATCCTAGTTTATTAGAGAACCTCGTAGTAATTCTCTTACGCATGCGATCTAAAGGTTGGCCCGGTTTCATTACTCTTATTTTGTTTCATGAAAGCTCCCTGATAATCTAAATTATCCATTATTCCTTCACAGTCGTGCAAAGGGCGCGTTTTCATTTAACAATTGAGAGATTTTAATTCTAACTGGTCGTCTGCTGATGGTTTTTAGTAAAGTTCTTAAACTTCGACTACTAATAGAGACCTGACAGAACATCAGGGGGCAAATTCTCGCAAATTTATCACTCGATAAATATCAAAAAAACTGTCAAATTTGACAGTTTTTATATGAAAGATCTGTCAAATTTGACAGTTGTTTTGATATTTATCGAGTGATAAATTGATGAGAATTGCCTCTCACGAAGGAAATTCTCGCCAATTTATCACTCGATAAATATGGCAAGAACTGTCAAATTTCACAGATCTTTCATAAAAAACTGTCAAATTTGACGGTTCTTTTGATATACCTATAACGAGTGATAAATTAGCGAGAAATGCCTTCCAGATCTTGGTTGGAAATGAAAAAAAAACACTTGTCTATTCCTAGTTCCCACCCCACAGTGGCGTTGCCAGCGACGCAGGAGGTAGAGGGTTCGATGCTCGCCTCGGGACAAATGTTTCGGGTGTTCTGGGTGTTTTTTTTTGTATAATTATCACATCCTATGTAATGCAACGTATTAAGTATATCAGTTATCTAGTTCTCATAACACAATCTCTGCTTAGCTTGGGGTTAGATGAGGCTGTGTGGATTGTCCAGCAATATTTATTCATTTATGATTCTACAAACTGAGGATTTTATATAAGGATACCAATTACACACGGAGCACTTACGAAAGTGTAGACTGTACTTTTCGACGTTGCAATTTGTTTTTATTATAAATCAAATATCCTCGCATTTCTCTAGCTGAGTGATTAAGTTGCGTTATTTTTGGCCAGTTACGTCAGATTTGTTTGGCCGTGTTCCATTATTATTCATTCAACGGTATTCACGCATTATTTCCGGCGGTGTACCTTCCGGGGAACTGGGAACAAAGGAATACCTACACAATATTAGCATACTCTAGCTGCCCCTAGAATTAACAACACCCTAGACAAGGTGTAGTCTTGGCCAGAATATAGAAAAATGTCATACAATGCGTGTGTTATTGAAGTTGTAATTTTTCACGCTTTCGATCACATGTTATTCTGCCCGCTGAAAATCCCATAGGAGAGTTAAAATTTGTAGGTCTTCCCTACGATTCTAGATAAAATTACCTAAGATTCCTCTTTCATTTATACAAAGCTTTGATCATCATCATCATTACAGCCCTCTATGTCACCCACTGCTAGGTCTTTTTTTTTTTTTGTTATTTGCTTATTGTGGTTTTTGTGTCACTACGGCCATAATAGGCGTATTGTGATCGCTACTCGAACGTTCAGCCCTGAAGCTGCGGCGTTCATAGTTCGCCACTAACCCTTGCAGCTGCTATGAACTGTAAGAGTGATGGCTCGTAACTCGTCTGGGCTGTGCAGGTGCTTGCCCAGATGGATGCTACGTTTTTGCATCAGTGCTCCGCACTCTCCTAGCAGATGGAGAGGCGTTTCCTCCGCCTCTTCACAGAAAACAACTGCTGGGTTTGGGTCTCCTTCAATATTTGCTAACCCCTCTACTAAAAAAAAATATTCTTTCTTAGCTACTTTTTATTTAATTAAGTTTGAATTTTTTCATGGTTTGTTCACTTCGTTTTTGTTTTACTTTGTATTTCGGAATGTGTATTGACGTAGCCACCTCAGGCATCACGCTCACCACGGAAGACCAGCGCTACGGCATGAGAGCTCTGTCATAGCACACGCTGAGTGGTAACCATTTTTGTCACATCTTCTACATTTTATTTTTAAATGTTGTACCTATGGCATTTGTATTTATTTGACAAAATACATAATATATTTTTTTTACTTTACTTTAGTCTGTCCTGTTTCTGTAGCCGACTGTCAGACAAATACAGCGCCCGTTCCAATTTACATTCTTCAGACGATGAACTTACGCAGGCATGATTGCCTGTTATTTCAAGTAGGTACTTATTTCTAATTTTGGAAGCCATCGCTCAAAAACCAGTGACATGACATCACGTCAAGCCTTACCTTCATCTCATAGTACTCTTAAGCACATTTCTGTACTTTCCAATCACCCTCTTCTCTTGACGAGCGATGTTGACCGCCAGGTGTCCGCACAGACGGTGTCAATGCTGCGACCAGCACGGCGGCCTCTACAGCTGCTGGGAAGCTGAATGTGCACGCTAAGGAGTTCACTATGGCCAAGCCCAACGACCTGCATAATAGGTAAGTGTTTTTTTTGCCTATAGCTCAGCAAGTGTAATCTATAAGTATAGGCTGATGGTGAGTTACCACCGCCTAATGACGCCTGTTTGTATCAGAAATATTACACGCGTGTTACAGACCCCGCGTTTATTTTTTTATTGGGGACGGTAAAGCGTTTGACTAACCATCACACTTAAGAAAGGAATATTACTGCCACTTCCATTTAATAAAAATAAGTAGATACTGCTTAGATAGATAGGTAGGTACGGGTAGTAAAAGCAACATGCTAAGCCAAATGAGTAGAAGCCACAGAATTGTATATTTCTGTGGGTAGAGCCAATATTCTTTCTTAGCATCATTTCATCATACGAAGTGTTGGGTCATCAACTCAACGTATCGATATTTATATAATAACAACGAGATTATTGATTAAAGTTCTTTCCTTATTTCAATGAAAGCGTCCTACTCTCCCATAACATTATGTGAATTAACAAAACACCCGCTCTCAGAAGACTAATTAGTATTAGATTTAATTCAGTCCTCCAAATATTAACAGTTTATACGACCAATACTCTAGTGATAAATGTAGACCTGGCAGCTCTACTTATAATCACTACTAGGATATAAAAACTGGCAAAGATTGAAAACGTTAAATCTTTCCGCTCAGTTGCTTTTTAGATTGGCACGGTCGCTGATTCAGGCCATATCGTCTGAGCATGACAAACATAAACAATAATAATTTACAGCAGTTTTATCTTCTGTACTTGTACATTTTGGCATAGCACTTCTAAAATTATTAGAGGAAACGTCACTAATTCTTATCCATTCTATGTTATTGTGTTAATATTTCGATGTATCGCAGATACCTTACCTACCTATTTTTTGAGTGCCGAATGATGATTCATTTGTTGCTGCAAAGTGACCTTGTATACAAAAAGATACTTTTATTTGATTGCACTTTAAATAGATAGATAGATATAATGCTTTATTCAGAGAACATACATATATATAAAACAGTTTGGTAAAAGGTAACAGAATTTACGGCCTTATCGCAAGCTTTAGCGCCTTACATTTACTAGAACCTGAGATATAAGCTCAAATCGGGGTGCAATTTACACCTACATACACAAGTTGTGTTGTGATGTAATCTTGAGTTGAGGCGTTCTTCGTCATCGCTGGCCAAAAGTGACACGTTCCATTTGGCAACTACCGATCAGGAAGCAGAGACCTTGGCTTTGCAGCATGACGTACGATGAACCTTTTTGCCTTAAGATTTTCCACAATCTGAGGACCCCTCAGATTTTATCACCGACGATGACGGTTTACTTTTATGGCTTGGAAACTTGCTAATAAACAAATTAAATCGTGGAGAGTAGTAGTTAGTAAGTAAAAGTGAGCGTCAAACATCAGTCTATATTGGTCGGAAAAATTTGGATTTGACCTTGGGTACACTGTTGTTTCTCATCAACGGGAGTAACGTAACCGGTAGCGATGCCGTTGGCGCTCATCCAATTGAGGCATAACAAAAATTCAACAAGATAACACGTAGAGATGTCCTACGCGTAGATGCGACGTTGCCACCGTAGTATCAATTGTGAGGTTTTTGTTATCACTTTGTTCTCGAGTGCGGTGACGTTAGCACGCCCGCGCGCTCCGAAACGGGTCCGACAGACGCTCCGCGCAGTGTGCGCACGCGCCGGGAGACGCACGGAGTTCCCGACACGGACGCAAACATCGAAATAAACGCGAACGTCTTCGAACGAAACACAACCGAACGCTGTATTTATAATTATAAGTCTCTCGTCTCGATAGTGTAGCTAGTCTGATCAAAAGCTGATGCAAAGTGAATGCTAAAGCTCTGGGAACGGCACAGGAACAAGCTTCTATTAATAAAGGAACGACGAATGGGAAGACGTAGTTCCTTAACATTGCCAAGTTTGCGCAGAGATTTGCATCGAGCTTGAAGATTGTGATAAATAATATTGTTGCTCATGTAAACATTGAATTTATTTGCATAGTAGTGTGTGATTCTGTAGTGAGATAGAGCTGTTTTTACAAGTATAAATATTTTTTTTTACGTGAAAATGGTGCGTGGGAGATACTCTACTTCCGACATGTAAGTTTATAACGAAACCTACCCTTTTCTCGGGGTTTCAGGAAAACTCCCTAGGTTTTTAAAACACCTCAATATAAAAAACTAGTTTTGCATAGAATCTGTAAAAGTATTCACAGCCCGGTAATATGTTCGTGCACTCGTTGCCAACAATTTGATGTAATTTGTAAAATTTTCTAAAATAATGCTGCCTACTACTCATTCACAAGCTGCAGTGTTTTGATAGTCTGCGACTTGTTGTGTCGTAGTCATAACAATTCGGAATTATTTTGATTACATGTGTACTTAATTACAATGGCTATAGGTACCGGAACGCCGTCTTAGTTCATTTTGTTTTCAAAATAAACTGCCGACTATGATTAATAGTCATGATATGTATAAGAAAGGTAGCTAAACCTCGCGGTCACTTTCAAAGCTCGTAAATGCACGTCTCATTTACATTCCTGCGAAACACAGGGAATTGAATTAGCTGCACTTCAAATATGGTCAAAGATTTAACTTTGTTGTTTGCATCAACCTTGGCCAAGATTTTATATGTTTCTACTTTCTTTTTATCTGTTTTGTCATCATTTCAATTTCCTATCTTATCTGCCAAAGCCTTTAAGTCTATTTACATTTCACCGTATATTTAGTATGTCATTGGATAGTGCCCTTTCTTTTAGTTTCCTTATTTGTTTAAAACTTACCTACCTACCTTTAGCTTTTACAACATGCTTATTTTTGGTGCTCTATGTATGGTACTAAAGTGACTTATCTCTCTCTCTTATTTTCCTACTTCTAGTTTGTGACACATTGTTCTAATTTGACTTATTTCCTCTTTAGAAGCCTTATCCGCAAAACTATGTTTGGTCGTTTTATCCGCGTACGTTTCATGTTATTGTTTTCTTCGTTTCTCTTCAACTTTGTTTGATAAACGAGTCTTTAGTAAGCGGGAGTACAAGGATATACATACAGTAACCTTTTTGATCCAGCTGACTTGCCGGTTTACACCCGATAGGTACCTAAGGCCTCTGCTTTAATGCGGTGCAGTCCGAAATGGTGGTGTATTTTGACAATTCAAATATCAAGTTTGCTAGATGATTCCGCTCAGTTTATTCGTTGCTGCTAACCCATGCGTCATCATAATCATCAAGTTTAGAGATCATTGCGCCGAATAGTAGTGTTGTCACTGCTGTTCCAAGGTCACGGTTTGTTGACCGGTTATAAATATGACTTCATTCAACCATCTAAGTTAATTGGTTCGTTTGGTCGCTAGCTCTGTGTATTTCTGCTACTGTTTTGTTCTATTTAGCAGTTGTTGTGTAGAACTCTATCGATTTCTCTTAATTTACTCTTCATGATATTATACTGTTGTCGTTTTTGCTAGAAACCATAGTCAAGTTTACCTTGTCCATTACTGGTCTCTACACAGATACCAACTTACCTACATCAGAAGGCCAAGCACAGCAATTATTGTCTATAATTATAAATTATAGAATAGAGAAAAATTACGTCACATCGTCATCGAATACGTAAAATATTGGAAATTCTTTCCTTCAACAAGGTATCCGCCGGTCCCATCAACTTTAATTTAGGTACGCAATGTATAAAGAAACGATGATTTGTCAATTTTGTCTAATATTGTCCTGCGAAAAGGTACTTTCTTACCCCCTTATTTATTTATACTTAACAGTTTGCTAAATTAGAACATTGCTCTCTTACTCTGTCTTCTTCTATTGACATAAGTCAGAGTGAGAAATAACGCTACTTAGCAACGAGCATAAGAATAAGGGGGTTAGTCTTTTTAAAATAAATTTAAAGTGCTTTTATTTTTCTTCGGTCGGTAATGTTTCCATATTATAATGGAAAGAGATAATTCAACAAGAGATATCTCTTGATGAATTATTCACATATTTATACTGAGTAATTCGACAAGCTATCATTGTTGCTTATCCAAACTATTTGCTATCTCACTTTTAGACTCACTTCATCTATTCTCTATTGAATGCGTAGAAACAACACGATACAATTGCCTGAGTCACAGACTGGCGGAATGTTTGCAGAAACACGATCTGTACTGTACATATTGAATCTCTCATTTGTACTGTTGTACTACCTTTGAACCGTTAATTTGCTTGCCTGGCACCAAATTACCCATTAATTCTTTATTGAATAAGGAATTGGATGGACAAGCGTATTTACATACCCAATATATTATATACTTTACACAGCTGTCTTTTTTTGTCCCTTATCCCACACTTTTATTTTTTTAATTTTATTCAAATTCAGTACGGATACAAAAAAAAACTTGACAATAAACTATGCTTGACTGGTATTCATAAAATCTGCATACTCATGACAAATTAAAGTTCTATCCAAATGCAGAGCCAGTATGAATCATAAGTCCGAAACGGTCTAACCTTGAGAAAAGTCCTGCCTTGCCTTCTTTTTATGACGGTCTGCCTGCATTAGTAGAATGATTATTTCCCCCAAGTAGTTAGGTTACTTCTCTTACTTTTTGTGGTTTCTATACCTGCTTTTGGTATACATCATTCTTAAATAACAAGCAATCATATCAATAAAGCTGGAAAAGAGCAAACCTAGCGAGGGTCCACTGAGTGAGTGACAATAGTAAGTGCAGACAGGCAGGACACGCCACTTGGGCCAATTTCGCCCTCGTCAGCGCCAGTGCGTCAATCCAGCATTCATTGCATCCATTATGTCGGCAGTTTACGTGGCACTAGATGGCATTGAGTACTTACCTACTCCTCGACAGAGATTTTCTGCATGTAAATCCTGCTATTTCAATATAACGTCGTTTGTTTGAGGCACTGGTATTGCGTCTTTTAGGATCTTGATAATGTGGGCGAGACAAAGCGGTAGTTAACCATATTCGAAACTTACCTACATTATTTCCTAAATCGTTGGCATCATTTATAAGAACAAGGTTTACCGGTCTATTTTTAAGGCTCTCCAAAATGCAAAATCCATTACAAAATTATTTATTAACAACAAAATTAACAATTAGGCATACATATTAAAAATTTTAAAACTACAGAGTTAACTATAATACGTGTGTATGTCTATTGGATTTTCTACGGCCCCACACTAGGCTCATGGCCCGTGTCGTAGGTAACCCGTTTGTAGGTAAATGCCACGCAGTCATCACATTCTTGAAACAATAATTAATTTCTATGATCGTATTATTCAAACAATAGATGAGAAATGACGGATCGTTGCGCATATCCATAACGGGTCAGGCGATGTGTGCTGCATCGGGACAACGATAATGTGTTGACAATGATTATTTATGAGCAATCGGAGCATGTCACGCGCGCTGCTGCTAGCCATTGTTATCATGAATAGTCAGGGATTGCGATCATGACTCCAGGATGATCAAAGCCATTTTGTTTTCAGTCGAATAAAGCCTCTGAATTATTTTAGTATGATAATTGAAACTCCCTGTTTTCAATAACTCTATTCCACCCCACTTCATCAATTCCAAGCTTTGTCGCTTAGCTTTACGCAATTAAATGTGTTTTGAGTCACGTTCGCGGTTTCACTTTATTCTCTAGTGTGTGCAAAACTAATCTAAAGTGCGTGCAATACGTCCGGCGAGAACACAAATTGCAATTATTATTGCCGTCCCAAGATAGATTGCGAGAAAGCTAGGTCTAGCTGCACCTCAATCAAATGAGAATCCGCGTGAATCATCCGAATAGCAGGTCGTTCACATCTACCTTCAGACGGCATTATAAATTGGGCTTTATGACTTGGCCTTTAGATAAGGGTATTAAGGCATATACTTCATCCAGCTAAGAGATGATTTTAGAATGCAACCAATAAGTTCACCTTGTTAGAAAGATGCTGTACTAAGTATTTAAGTCACTCATAAGTAGGCCGTGATTAAACAGATAATTAGCTGGTCCTACACCTAACATCTTTCTTGCTTACTTCCTGTCGGGGTTATGTGTTCCCCCAAGTTGATCTCAGCCTCCGACACCAGAGATCTCCAATAGGCCCAGTCCCTTTCAGTTTCACCCAGTCTGTCTAATCCACACACAACGGGTCCAAGCGAATAAAAGCGGGTTTCTGTTGTATTATCTCACCATTACAGCAAGTGTACAAGCATTAAAACATAAACGAAAGTGCTTTATTAACTAAACCAACACTAGGCTTTCAGGTGGGCATATTTTCATAATCTAGCTAGCTAGACAAACTGTGCCATTGTGTGAAAGATAAAACTTCAACAAAAGTAAATAAACTAAGTAAACTTCGCAGACGTTGGTTGTGGTGCCATTACTCGTAATTAAACATATAAAAAATTGTTTTGTGCTGCTTGGAAATAAGAGGCTATTGTTCCACTGTTTTAAGTTTCTACGTTTCTGTAGGCTCAATAACTTAACTTCTCCGGAAGTACTTACCTACATGGAAAAGTAGGTTGAAAGCAACGAAGGCAAGCACAATTTCTTAGTGAAAAAACAAATTACCTAGTAAGATCCTATTTAAAATCATTTGAATGTTTAAAAATAACTAAAAACCGACTTCGAATCCCTTAAGTTTACATTGTTTTTAAGTTTTGCGACACAAATACTAACCCTTGGGAATACAAATTTTATCGGACCACCTCGGGATCATTCATTTCATTATCTATACAATAGCGAAATATTTTTTTTCAATCGTTTCTCAATTGAAGGAGAATTAGACGAACATAGTTACATAAAAAAATATACATACAGCCGAACATATAATCTCCTCCATTTTTCGAAGTAGTTTAAAAAGGATAAACATCGGGGTGTTCGCTTCGGTGGCAAACAAACAGGTGCCACCATATTAGTATAAAATAAACCAATATGTATATTACTATTAAATGTATAAAAATCAATTGCTGTGCGTTAGTCTCGCTAAAACTTAAAACAGCTAAAACAGTTTTTCTTTGCTGTAAATTTGGGGGTCGTTTAAATAAAAAAACATTGTAGGTGATACGAAGTTCACGGCGCGGGCGGACGGCGCGGGCGTCTTCTGGTGTTGTATAAAAGATATATGTAAAGGGAAGGTAGGTAATTATGTTGCTAATACGAGCAGGAAATCGGGCATGGCCCATGAGCATGCATTCGTGTTGTCCTTCGCCTGCAATATCTAAGTACCTACTTGGAAAGCAGGATTCATTAGCAACCTGATAATGATTAGGTATGTCTCAACACTAATTCACTTTTTGCTTCGGCTGTACCTAGGTGTTAGTAAAGTAACTGATATTTTACCAATAGTATGTAGACTGATGCAGATAGGTAGGTACGATTTTTAAAGAGCTCGGACATTTCGTGAACATTATTTTGTGATCGTAATTTATATACTTAATCCGATTTTACTGCTTTACCTACCTTACATGCTGCAAAATGATAACGTCACGCGATAGCTAATAAAATACAACTGTTATTTTTCTTATTGAATATAGAAAATAATTGAAGAGAAATATACGTTCATGATCTGACAATGAGTGACCTGGACACCTCTAGAGGTGTCTAATAAATGTGAGCTAAATCTTAGAAGGCAATAGGTACCTAGGTAAGATTTAGCTGACAATCCTGTTCTATTTCTAGGTCGGCGATGGGCATTGGATACGCGAGCGTAGGACTCCAGCACTCACGCTCGGCGGTCCTACACGCGCAGGTGCCTCCGCATTACAGGCCTGTGATGCCGCATGGCTTGCTCAGCACCACTTCTAGCGGAAATGTGCCTCACTCACAGGTAAGAAGAGTTTCAAGCAAAGGTTGAGCCCTCGAAGGTAATCTAGGTCGGAAAGCTCGGGTTGTGTGAAATGCGTCACTCTTGTCTCAAAGCGTTATGAATGCTACGAGCATAGACTACTTGAAATATGAAAAGCTCGCTCGACGGTGTTACACGCGCAGGTGCTTCCTCAGGAAGGCATGTGATGCCACATGGCTTGCACAGTACCTACCACTTCTAGCAGAAATGTGTTTCGAACGGTTTTCAAGCAAGTACCAATATGAACTATAGGTACTAGTTAGGGACTTTGCTATTTGATGAATACCAAAAAATTAAAAGTACCTCTACATTTCAGATGTATCGGTTTGCAAACTTCGGAGTATAGAGTACATAATAGTATTTTTTTTTAGTTTTTTAAAATATTTCAAAAAGTACGTAACCTACAGGAATTTCAAAAACTGTTTTGAGATGTACAAACCTATACCTTATATTTGATAAGTTGATAACCCACTCGGTAAGGTAGCCCCCCTTTTGAAAATTATCCCACCCCCCTTTTAACCATTTTTCAAAAAGTGGTCTACTACCAGACTTCTCTATATTTTTCCTGTAAAATATAGATCCATGTCTACAAACGCTACATACATTTCAGGTTGACATTGTAGGTATCTTTTAAAATTTCGACATCACAATTTGTACTGAAAATTTTCATTTTCATATTTCATTTATTTTAATTTATTTTCATTTAATCTGTACAGGCGCACGAAATGTATTATTATTTTAAATTTCACGTTATTTGCTGCTGTAGTGTAAAGACGGAAAACAAGAGAGAAAAAGCGATCTCTCCGATCTTCGAAACCCTACTAACAACGATTCCTTTTACCTTTCCAGTCCGGCGGAGCACGAGTCCACTTCAAACTCCAGCCTCAGCAAGTCATAATCCCGGAGAAGAAGAAATCACCCCCTTCTTCTCTCATCAACGGTAACGGCAAAAGCATCCGTCCTCAATCGTTCACACCCGGCATCAAGCGCTCCAAGTCTCTGACCTCGGCTGACGCGCTCGCTAGCGGCATGGCGGCGCTGGGGCTGGCTGCGGATGCCGGAGACCTGGGGACCTTCCCCGCCGAGATACAGGAGTGCATTGATAAGGCTTTGGAAGGTAAGTGGAATAGTCATTTCAGTTTTAGGCCCGTATCATGAAAGCTTGCTCAGTCATAGATCTATGCTTGACTGACGTTTATGTCATAGAAAAGCGTTACTCGAGCATAGATCGATGACTGAGCAAGCTTTTATAATACTTAGACTTCGGATCAAAACAGGCGGTTGGTTAGTTGGACAAGAAAATAAGAGAGCGTCCAGAGCACATGAAAATGATAGCGCTGAACAATCCTACGTCCTAATGGGGTCGGTAAATAGAACGCGGCGAACGAAGGTCTGCCTGCAACGCAGGAGGATGCGGGTTCGATTTCCGCCTTGGGACAAATGTTTGTACGATCTGCAAATATTTGTTCTGGGTGTTCTGGGTATTTTCTAAATATAATAAAAAATATCTATCTATGTAATGTATTGTATTATGTATATCAGTCATCTCGTTACCCATAACACAAGCTCTGCTTAGTTAGGGGCTAGATGATGCTGTATTGATTGTCCAGCATTATTTATTTATCTTTGCGTTAGATAGATCCAAGGTGATGATAATGAGAAAAGCAGACCGCATGATCACTAAGGAATCAATATTGCTTCAAGAGGATGAGATGGATTTCTAAAAGTATCAATTTTCATACTTATCACATCACATTCTAATAGATTGAGCTAGGATTTTGGTACGAAGCCTAGAATAGTCACGCACGATTTAAAAGTGAGCGCAGAAGGCTGTCCTTCGTTGTTTCTGTTTTACTTATGTTATTGTTTAAATTCTAATAAATGGAAGACCTGCCATATAATTATCTACTAAGTACATTTTTGCTTCCCCGGCTGCCGTTGCCGACGACGCGACGGCGCGTGCCAGTTGAAAAACCTTTATGGTTTGATCAAATCTTGCCCCTTCCAGATCCAAACGCCGTCTGCGCGCGTACCCTAATGGACGCCGTCAACCACTTGGTCGGTCGCGCGGTGGAGTCCCCTCGGTACGCGCTCCCGGCCGCGCGCCGCTGCATCGCCGTCGTGGAGCGCGAGCAGACTGAGACCTTCCTCGAGTCTCTGCTCAATACGTGCCAGCAGTGGTACCATGACCGGGAGAAGGTAATTATACTCTGAATTCTGGAGCTAAGCTGCTCCAGTCTCTTGAGAGACTTGTCCAGAAGAACGGTATTTTAAGTGCTGCATCATACCAATTCTACAGGGTGGCTTTTTGAGATGGGAGTTGATGGCTAAAACTGAAACCATGAGAGAGAAAAAAATCGTGAAAGTAGTCGTGGGCTCAATTCATGAGAAAACAAAAACTGCATACTTATTTGTTTTTTTTTTTAATATTTTACTTCTGCAGGAATCGAATCGATTGATTTTTCAAGTAAAGGTTCCTTTTGAATTGAAACAGCATCGGAGACATTGGAATTGGTCCTTATCAGGTCCAATTCCTCGGTAACTGCCTTTTCACGATGCCTTTACCGATGGAGAAGAGTTTCCACCAAAGACATTTTAAAGATGTCTGATTTCCACTATGACACTATTAACTTCAACACATTTTTGTCATGATAATTTTCTGATCTGTACGCATATTAAAATATCAAATACAACAAAAGTCCATTATACGTTTATATATTTTTATAAAATTATTGTTATTTTGACTTAATAATGTTATGTAACTTTACGATTAAATAAATAAATCTGAAATTGAAACTTTCCTCCAAAATTTAATTCATCATAATCTCTTCCAGCTCCTGGGCACAATAGTCGGTGGCGGTCGACCTCGCCTGATGGCGTTCCTGTCCTTCCTTCTCGAGATGTACTGCCAACTGCGGCGGCGCGCCATCCAGCGACGCGGCGGCTCCAACACCAGCGCACAGCCTGGCCAGGTGCTTCTGACGCTCATCTGCAAGTGCTGCGAGGATTGTATCCGCCAGCCGGTGCCTTCGCCCAGCGACGTGAGTGTACTGTCTTTTAGAGCTTTTCTTCTTCTGTGGGACAAGTTCCAGCAGGTCAATGACAATTTAGAGACAACTGGCAATGTCTGGTGTCGAGGCTAAGATAGATCGATAGATCAAAGGCAGCGCATGATAAAAGCCGGTGACGATCTATTGTGTCACAGGCTAAGGCCACTCCGAGGTGGTTGCGCCAGGATAGTGAGTAGTATTTAATATTACAAGCTTTCCATTCTTTCCAGACGGAAAACCTCTTCTTTGTACTCACATACATCGGCCGTGACCTGGAATCCCAACTACCCGGTGACCTGGAACGTCTACTTACCGCTGTCCGGGATGCCTTCCTCAACACAGCAGCAGTGCCTTCCATCCGTCGCACACTACTCCAGCTGATTGAGCTGCATGCGTCGCGCTGGCAGCTGCCAGGATGTGCTGTGCTGTATTACTATCCGTCTTCGAAATAGTCGCTGAACAATAGTCATCCTTACGAAGCATGTGTTTGATTGGATCGGAATGTGATTTGGTAAACAGAACTGTGCTCTGTACAGCGGCTGTGCCTTCCATTCGTCATACATTACGTAGCTGGTTAAGTTGCATGCGACGCGTTGGCAGCAGCCAATCCTGACTGGAGGACTGGCTGCGGTGCTGGGCTATATTAAGTACCTACTATCAGACTTCGAAATAGTCGCTTAAGGATAGTCATCCTTAAGAGCGTGGACATATGTGTTTGGATTGGTAGGACCGATTGGTGTGACGGCTTAATAAAACTGCTCTATTTTTTACTTTGTTGAAAATAGTCACTACGGGATAGTCATCCTTGAGAAGGTACCTACTTAAACATGTGTTTAGTTGGATTGGACTGGTAATGAAATAGTCGCTGCATGATGTCACTTCACTTCACGTCACGTGACGTTGACCGTCCACGAAATTAAATCGGTTTCTGTGACGTCAAAACAGTTCGTGATTATGAACTAAAGTTATAGAATCGGAATACAAGGATGATTATTGGACGTAAGTTAAAGTCGTGGTCGGAACTATTCTCACGATGGTTCAGAAGAGGTGACGTTAAGTTTAGCTAGGCATTTCTGTAATTGTTCGATTAATATGTACCTACTGGACGATCCACGAAATTGTGAAGTTGTCCTTAACGTATTTAGGCATTCGGCTGCCATAAGCTCACTCTGTGCCTTTTATTATATTGATATTTAAAAGTATATTCAAGTCAAATATGTGGCTTGGAGGTATTGATTAAGAATTGTTGTAAAATAAGGTGTTAAATTCTTAGCTTAAGTCGGATTACTAAACTAATGTCGGTACATTATTATGCCTTGAAAGTATTAAGAAAGTACGTGTAATGTGTTAGCAGGACAAACATTTGATGTACTTTACTGTTCGTTGATCGCACAGTAACTTCGTGCATTGTGACTTTGTCGGATTTTTTGTTGTTGGTATCTTGTAGACGTAGCTCTTTATTTGCTTGTAGGTATTTTTGGTAGAGATGACGTATCCGATGCGGAATCGCAACGGGATAATCTGCGTCACAATACAGACGTCTCATCGCTAAGTGTGCGTCGGCCCTTAGAGCTATTTGATTTAGTTCCTGCACGTTTATATTTTTGTTAGTTATTGCACGTCGGGTTTTAGTTGAACACATTATTTTTAGTAGCAAGCCCACATGGTAGGCTTGTTGGCGGATAAGTATTTGCTTTTAAATACAGGTAGTTGTAAAATATGTAGCGTATGACTGAGTTTCACGTAAAAATGATTATTTCAATGTTTATGCTTGTGATATTAAGTATTTTAAAATAAAATTGTGTAATCTTTTATGCCTACATATTCTGTCCTAACCAAAGACTGTGAAAATGTCGAGATTCATTAATATTTTGCTAACGACATTAAGATGGACCAAATTATCTTTGAAATGTTTCGAGCCTTTGAAACGGAAGTAGGTACCTAGGTACCTGCATCGAAAGATAATTCGTTAACTGTCTAACCTGTAGGATGCTAACCATACGTACCTACTTTGTTTATTTTATTGATGTTAAAAGACCTAACAAAACTTGTTTAATGCATTCGTAGCCGTTTAAGGTAAAGGTTTATTGATACGTTTGTAAAAAATAAAAGCAAAAAAAAAAAATGGTGCTAACAAAAAGGCTATTGGTGTATTGAGTAAATAAATTGTTATTTTATCTAATTATAATTTATAGGATACGGGCAATATCGTTGTTCTCGTTACCGCAGCTATAATTTTTTAAACACATTGTAATTTTCTATATGTAGTCAATAATAAAATTATTATAAAATGTATCCGGATTTTCATTTGAAGGTATAGTCTAATGTCTAGGACTATACCAGTCTCTGCTACTTTAATATTGTTATTTGGGTGGAGCCACAGATTACCCCCAAACGTCTCCCCGGGCACTCGCCCGCTCATTTCTCCATACAAAAGTTGCATCGCTACCTACACGTGCAACTGTGTGTGTGACGTCTATGGTAACTCCATGAACATACTGTGCGAGTGAGACAGTTGCCAAATAACTCAAAAACGTTTAATTTTTTATTTTCCTCCAAAGATGAAATCAAACGTCAAAACAAAATATTTTTTTATCTCCATGTCCAAACAAAACAACGCAAAACATCTTCGATCAGGGAAAGTAAGTTTCTTTCGTCCAAGCAAAACATCGAACACCATAGGCGTCGTCTGTCAAAATGCCATCTGCGCTCAAAGAATGTTTGAAGATTATTACTATTTTTCTATATGATTTAAAAGATATTTAAAAAAGTAAAAAATGGTAATCGTACCATATATATATATATAATAATATAACGGGTGTACCAAGTCTCCCATTATGTATGGGAAACTTGATGCATGCAAGACTAGGGGACTCATCATCATCATCATTATCATCAACCTATCTTAGTCCATAGGACATAGGCCTCTTCCAAAGAGCGCCATAGCGCCCTGTCTTCAGCTTGCCGGATCCAGCATCTGCCTGCAGTCTTTCGCAGATCGTCAGCCCCCTGGCCGGAGGGCGTCCTACACTACGTTTACCGAATCGCGGTCTCCACTCGAGAACACGTTTACCCCAGCGGTTGTCGGTTCTTCGGGAGATATGGCCAACCCACTGCCACTTCAGCTTGCTAATTCTTTGAGCTAGGTATGTCGATATCTTTGGTTCTCTGTCGGATGTATTCTTTACGAATCCTATCCTTCAGAGAAACTCCGAGCATAGCTCTTTCCATAGCTCGCTGAGCGACTTTGAACTGGTGTAGTGTACCAGCCCTACCGTGAATGTCCTACGTCTCAGCTCCGTAGGTCATAATGGGTAGGACGCACTACCTACCTAGTTTATAAAATTTATTATTAAAACCGTAACATGTGTGTTACGGTTTTTTAATTTGCAAAACAGAAAAAAAAAATTGATTTAAGAATTCTTAGTGGTGGCACCAATAGTACCTTTAGTACGAGCGGATACAAAAATATTCGAGAAAAGTTTTAGAGAGCTCGATTCGACTCTTTCCATTAAATTTAGCGTCTTGCAGCAGCGCCTCTACCGGATAGAGAACGTCAAATCAAAGAAATACCGCAATAAAACATAAGACAACTATTTACTTTTAATTCGTGGACAAGAATGTGATGGGTCTTGGTTTTACTAAAATAAAATAAAACAAGCATAGTACTCAATTATTTTATTCCAGTACCTATGGCACAGTTTAAAACTCGGCACAGCATTTTTAGCTCACGGCACAACACAACACAAATTGAGCACGTCTTATTCCATAAAAAAGCAAAGCACAACTGAGAGTATTATATGTCTAGGATTTTATACAAACTAAAATAAAATTTATGTAAATGAATTAGGTAAGTACTAGGCCTAACACTTGATTATTATAATTTACAACAATTGTTTCATTCGAACTCGATTTTAGCCTTGTCTTATTCTTCTTTTGTACGTGTACCTAAGTGAGATAAATAAAAGTCTCGAACACTTTCTTCGAGGACAAAATGACGCCACTCGTCATAGGGGTACACACACAAATGTAGGTACGGTCCAATACCATGGGGGTACAGACCTTAGCAGGGATGATGACGATAACAACTTCACTCAGGTACATAAAAACAGAATACTAAAAATACGTTTTGCAAACGTTTCGCCCATTGGATGAGTGAGGTTGCTTCGCCGTTTAGGACGGATTCTGTTGGATAAGGCCACCATGATCCCCAGATGGATCCCTCAGTGACGAAAAGGTAAAGATGATGACGCACGTTTAGAACAGAGACATTACTTATGCCTTGGAGCAAACGGAACGAAGCTGCGAAGGTAAGTTGCTTACTATCTTTGACTTTCGCAGTACCTATTCGCAGATTAGTTTGTTTTTTTTTTTTTTTTTTTGGCAATTTTATTCCTCTTTTTTTGGTTTCTGAGGAAACTTTTGCCATCATCACGTACTAGTTCACGGATCAAGTTATAATAAAATATAAGACTGACTCATCAGGGTTTTATCAGCAGACAGATTAGTTTCAATGGTGCGCAAATTGGTAGTTTATCCTTAGCTACCTACCTACCTCTCCAAAGGCAATGCATCGTGATTGGCCGGACAGGTGTCAAACGATTGTTACTATCTTCAGACTAGAAGTATGTCACTGTCATGTGTCACTGAAGCCAGTGAGTGGGCTTCAGTGACACATGACAACAGACGGGACACAGATTATAGGTGGCATCACTATGCCACCTATAATCTGTGTCCCGTCTGTTTCTATCTATCTCTCTTATCTACTCAGCCCGTAATGTAAGCACCCACTGGGTCTCTTCGCCATAAATGCCGCCCGTCGTCGTCGGTTTACTGAAAATTATTTCATACAAGTTTCTGGCCGCAGCTTCACACACGTTGTTTCTATGGAAACGTTTAAAAGTAGCCTATGTTTTATTCGAGGCCTCGATCTACATAATTCTATGCAAAATTTCAACCCACTCCGTTCAGTAGTTTTAGTAACAAACATCTATTATCATTATTTATCTAAACATGTTTAAATGAAGTTGAAGTTTAGAACATCAACTTCATTTATTCATGTAGAGATTAGTGTGATTTACTGAAACAACGGAAATCCTCAATGTTAAAAAAAGGAAGTTTCTAGGTAATTAGTGGTACCTATTACAGTCCGAACAGAAAGAGTAGAAATTAAACTAAAATTTCATTATATATTAAACTGCAACTATTTATGATAGGCCAGTGTGGCCACTATAGTGAATTTGTTGCTAGATTCAGCTTTTCTTTGCAATATTGTATGCACGTATTTAGCTTAAGATACTTACCTACTTTTACTTATAGGAATTTTAAAATCATGTTTATTTTACAAAATTAAAGCATTCAAAAGGTTTTGTTGAGATAATAATAAAATATAATGTTCAACCAAAAACAAAAAAATACATAGGTAGGTACTTTATCCTCCCTATTTGTGTATGTAGATTTATTTTCATAACAATAGAATATTTACAAAGAATTTAAAAAAAACGTGTAGAAATATTTTTTAAAATCTTGCAGTTTTTATTTCTTGGACTAACCAGAATTGTTTTCCGCTAGCAGCAGCACTGCAATGTCCCATTGAATCGTATTTTGTAGTGCAGTGTGCAACCCTTTATTTTTGATACTTTACTTATGTTTGGTTGCAGGAAAATCTGAAAGCACTGTTATGTTATGAGGATTGTTGATAAAGGCACAAAAAAAAACGGAAAATTTGGTACTCCCGCGAATCACAGAAAAGGTCGACCTAAGAAAGTACTTGATGATTTTGATATTAGTGCTAACAGACAAAAAATTCATCATTTTTATTCAGTTAGGAAAGAAGTTACTACATTAAAAATTGTTTAGTAAAAGTTCCGAAATTGCTAGCTGTTTTAAAAGAAGATATTAACTATAACGGGTAAATCTCTCTGCTACCAATCATGTCAATGCTAATTGAAAAGCTGTTCTTAAAAAGGCTTAATCCAATACTAGACAGAAATAAACTCATTCCAGAGCATCAATTTGGATTCAGAGAACAACATTCTACACTAGATCAAGTCCACAGAATAACGAATCTAGTTGAGAAAACACTGGACAATAAAGAAGTCAGTACTACAATCTTCCTCGATGTTGCTCAAGCCTTCGACAAAGTATGGCATGCAGGCCTAATAATAAAGCTAAATAGTATATTAACAATAGAATACGTAGAAATAATTAAGTCATATTTAGCTAGAAGAGCCTTTAGAATAAGGCAAGAGGATTCTTACTCTGAAATAAAGGAAATCAAAGTTGGAGCGCCACAAGGAAGTGTATTGGGCCTGGTCCTATACCTATTATATACTCATGACATCCCTAAACACCATCGCAACTTTTGCCGATGACACAGCTATAATAGCCACTGGAAAAACGCATGTAGAGGCAGCTAAAAAGGTTCAAGTTGCGGTTAATAAAATACACAACTGGACCAAAACCTAGCGAATAAAATTAAATGAATCATTAATTTAAAATGTGATAACTAGACCATTATAAAAAAAAGAATTAAAAAAAAATATTTATTATCATTAGAATTTTAGAAGTCAAACTAAAAATGTCTGTTTTAAACGGTCATCCAGTTCTTGCCATTTTAAGCACAGAACAGTAAATACTAACGGAAAGAAGTGTGATGGTTGAGTAAAGTGATTTTGAGACAGCAACCTTTTTTCGTTTCATAGGCACTTCTAAAAACTAACGAGAGTAATGTAATGTATGCAAATGATATAAGGTCGATTGTTTCGTGTTGGCGCTAGATTCAAATTGGTTTGTGTTTTTATTTTTTTTCTGTGTACCTACGACATGGATTAAAATTAACGTAAAAGTAATTTCCCGCAAATAGTAAACCATTTTCTATTAACATAAGACAAAACTAAGATATTCACTTGTGTTTTTGGAGCATTTGGGAAATTAAGAGATTTTGGGCTAAAAATCAACATAAATATTCCGAAATGCTCCCGAAATACAATTGAATCGAAGTTGGTTTTGTCATGGTTTCATAGAAAATGGTTTATGATTTGCGGCGAATTACTTTTCCGTTAGTTTTGTGACGAAAAAAAAATTTCAAAAACCACAAAAATAATGAATCTCGCGTGAAACAATTTGGGGAAAAACGTTTTTTTTATGGGGAGAAACGTACCACAGGTGGCATCACTAATTTTGCTTGTTGTCGCAGTTGTCTGTTGTGATGTCTGTCAGTCTGTCTTGCAGATAACTTCAGTTGAGTCAACATTGCCCTGCGCCTTCGCCTCCGCTCGACGCGTTTGCTTTTGCTTTGTGTTTTTGTTTATTGTCCGGCGCCCGCTCGCGTTCCATGTTCTTGCCGCCAAACATTCTGTGAATCTCGTGTTTTGTGAATTAAAACATGTTTATAATCAGTGCCCAATAATCTGTGATAATGATGTCGTGAATTATGATAATGTGATCAGTGTTGTGCTTCGTGTCAATATGGGTTTGATAACATCGAGAGATCAAACTATGTTAGACGGACCGGTCGCGTCTGTGAAGAGCCAGCATGTTCGGCAGCCCTCTACCCGTAGCCGGGCGAAACCCCCGATGCCGGACCGGGACGAGCTCGAGAACAGATTCGTCAAAGTTCTGGTGAGTCTTGAAATTCACCGGTGCGTGTTCACAAACATCGGCATTTCGACGGAGCACGAATGTTACTGCATCGCAACAAAATGCAGCGGAAAACGGACTATTTCAGTTATTTGTAAACAAAAATTGTGCTACTGTAGGTACTGTTTTCGTTGATACTTACTGATCAGGCTTTACAATAGTCTAGCAGTTAAATCTCCTGCATTTTCCATTGTTTTTACGAACAAGGTCCTTTCATAAGCACAAATCTAACTTAAAATCTATTTATATTTAGAATATAGATTTTACATAATAAGGTTACCATACCCATTTTTTTATAAAAAAAATCAGCACTAGTGTAAATCAGCCCTCTTTAAAACCCCTTTGTTATGGCTGTTACCACCCTTGACTGTGTTTACATTATTATTACTTTAGTTTCTATGTGCCTATTTGGCTATCCACTACTGTTATGTACAACCTCTCATAATCTCATGTAGAAATTCTGAGTAATTGTTTTTACATGGATCCCACTGCTGAATAAAATTATGCCTTCTTTCCACTACCTTAAACCCTAAAACCTTATAACCTGTTATAAAATCAATTTGACAACTCTGGGTACCTACAGTTTCTGACTACCCTTCCTTCCTTACTCCCTACTCTCATGCAACCTAATAAAATATTAATTGTGAATTCAACAGATACATACTGACTTCACTCAGCTGCCCCCTATCTTCTCTATTTCGACATCATCCTGTACCGCTCCCAATCATTTGGGTTGTCACATATGTATATTATGATAACAGATGTCAAGCTAATTTCCTGCCCTTATCTATTTGTTATTTTCATAAAACACTCGTTATTTGTAGTTCCGGCTCATAAAAAATGCACATGGTACTCTATTATAAGACAAAATATATATTGATAATGTATCTGCTCATTTTAAAATTACCTATCATCCATGATTATGATGTGAGCAGATTAGCTATGCTGCAAACCCTGTTTGTGTTGGAAGAACACCAACTCACCCAAATCCTCATCAAGGGATGAAAAGTTGGTGTTCTTGCAACACAAACAAAGTTTGTTGTTAACCCGCTCACATTCATAATGGATTTGTCGAACCATGACAGTGTATATTTAAATTACCTATCATCATAAATCAACTCTTAGATAGATAGATCATTTATTCAATAAAAATTTGTTACAAAAATAGGTTAGCAATGCCTTAAAGCCTATGTTAGGTTTGTCTAAGCACTGGGTTCTCTTTATTTTACGAATTTATTATTACCTACTTATTAAGTTTTACTATCCTGAACAAGTAATTTTGTACTCTATCTGCTTACTTTAAGGCCAGATGAAGCTGTGTGAAAATGCCCATTATATATATTTATTTAGAGAAACAGCAGGCTGAACATGGTCCATGACGAAGCTATCCCAACATAATTAAAAGTAAATATGCAAGGTACAATAGGTGGCCAGAATTGTAAACTATTTCACACAACAAGCTACGATGCAAGGTCACTATGAATCAAACCAAATGAATAACAGGAAAAAGTAATTGTCAAGAGTTGATGATTTCATGATAAATTGATAACATACAACATGATTTATAATACTTAGTAGTTGTTAATTATGTTAGTCACCTTGAATTTGGGCAACTTCATTTATAGTACAAAGTTGTTTGCTCTAAAATTATACATACATGCTAACTTAGGTACATTAACTTTTATGGAAATAATCTCCTAGTAAACCTTGATATTGCAAAATGTACTAACAGATATATAGTATTTTCAGCAATTGCCTATTTTCAAAATACATAATTGTATGTATTTAAGAATCAGCTAATTTGCCGAAAGTAGTAGAAGTACCTGAAGCTGAAACCACGGCAATTAAGTACTTATTTGGATATTTAAAGTTTTGCAGTTTGGATTGGTAGTTTGAACAAACTATAATAAATAATAATAATTCACAAATCTCAACTTTATGTATTTACATGTAAATAGAGATTTGTCATTTATATGTTTAATTCTCAAATATTAGAAATAAACAAATTGTTAGTAAGGCCATTATTATAGGTTCTTCTGAAATGTATAGTATAGTTAAGGACAAAATAGCTGTTCAAAAAGTTTAGGTAATTGTACCTCAACTAAACGGATTGAAGCTCTGTAGCATTGAAAACAAACTTGTTTGCTTCTGAGTCACACTCAGTGCGAAGGAATCGGCGCCCGGCTTTGCGTCACATCACAGTCTTACAAATACCCATTGATGGCTATTTACGGTTTATCAGTGTGACAGCATGGACCAGCCTGTTCCAATATAACACCGTTTACTCAAAATTGTTACATAAAGCTTTATATGATTGTGGCTATTAAGAGGGCGCAACATGCGCCATTTTGTGAAAAGGATTGGCATAGGATTTCATGTTCATAGGAGCGGGACAGAGCTTACGTTTTAGGAGTGGTGTAAGCACAAAAATCTTATGAAGAAACTGGTTCAAGGAACCAAATAATTAGTAATAAGTACCTATACATTGTATTGCATCAAAACATAAATAATTTCAATAGACCGCAGGGTTTTTAGAACTCAACCAAATTATGTGGGAAACAGTGCACTGTCATGATTTTTATTATCGTATTTTTTTTGCAATCGTTTTTTCACATTCAAAAAACTAAAGAAAAAATGTTGATTTTTATGTAATTTGAGTTCATCAGTACTCTCTGTAATTGAGATCTCAGTACTCACGGGGATCCCGTGAGTATTGAGATCTTGGCCTAGTTTGACAACCAAACCGGCTAGGTTCGCCTCTTAAGTTTAAGCACCACAAGTCAGCACAAGTAATATTATTAGTACTTTACCCAAAGCATGAAATTTAAGTGAACCTTATGCCCAGCTATCGACTCACATAGGCTGATGATGATGAAATTTAGACCAGCCAGGGTATTGCCCTATTCAGTTGGGACATAGGTAGTCGTTTTGTAAATGGTGTGTTTCGTATCAGAATCTATCGGTATTGCTTTGTTTTGTATAAGTTTAGCTAAGCAATCATAAGTCAGCAGTCAGCCCACATCAAGCTAGGCACAGCCCCACTATTTCAAATGAATTAAACCATCATTAACCAACAAAATTCAATCACCTCCCTTTTCGAAGCCTGGTACAAACCAGGGGATTCCTTATTCCGCGCATAGTAATTTATTACACGATTCACCTTGACATTTCATCGGCTCCCGGCGCTACAGCAATGTTGTTAATTAACCAATCAGAAATGCGATCACCTGCTCCTGCACATTACCCACACATGGTAAAGAGAGAGCAACAGGCTACCTATTCTGCTAAATTAATAACTTCACTATGACAATGGTATCGCCACGATCGACACGTTTTGGTATTCTAATTAGCAGTGATAGGAATAGGTAGGGCTTATTTACCTAAACTTCAAGGAATAGTGAAAAGAATCGGAGACTTCCTTACATACAACAATATTTTTTCCGGTACATATGACCCAAGTTCGGGACATTACTTAGGTACATTATAGGTACAAAATTTAATGTTATTCGGAATAAGTAGGTAGTTGGTCTATGTTAACCATAAGTTTGCCACTAAACAAAACATAACACAGAGTTGTTACAACTACTAAATAATCTGAAAAATGCCTTGAAAAGTGTAATACCTATTTATATTTAAAACTAAAACCGGTATATAAAAATAAAACGCAGTGAATATGGTTGTTACAAAAACAGGTATATTTTAATTAATTTTCAACATTATAATTGGAAAGCATGAAAAAAAAACAGACGGAATAGCCTAAATTACAAAACTCTATGTTTACTTAAGCAAAAATATTTATTGCAAATATGATTTCAACATTATACTTGTTGACGTTGAGAGTTGTTGATTGTAGCTCAAAGTAGACATTTATTTATTCTTTATTTTTTACTAACATGGGATGCGCTTTTAACTCAAATCATAGCATTGATAAATTAACATTTCAAGTAGAACATTAATGACAATCAGTTCTAGTACCTACTTAGTACTAACTGTTCTGGTTTGATACTGAACTTGAGATTACTAAGAATTTAGAAAATCAAATGCAATATATCTTAAAAAATTACAAAAGAAAAACAAAAATATTTTTATTTAGTCATCTTGATTCGATTCGTCAAGTTCAGTGTCAGAACCGAAGTTTTCTGCGTCAGAAGAGTCATTTGAGTTAAAATAGACAATCATAATTTTTTCTATATTTTCAACTTTAAGGCGATTTCGTTTTGTGTTAAGAATCCATTTATAACTTGAAAACGACCTCTCAACATCGACGGAGGTCAAAGTCACGTACATATAGTATGATCGATCATCCATTCCTGTTGTTATCGCGTCACATATATCTCTAATTTTATCTAGATCGGGATTTCTGGATATAACATTTTGTAGTTTATATTTTATGTGCTCAGACGAACTCCAGTTTATCACAGTTCTCACATGATCAAAGATCTCAAAGGATTCCACAAGAGTTAAATTGGTTTTTTGCAGTTTCTTTAACCCAATTTGTACATCTTTAAAATATTCTTCGATATAGTCCAAGTCTGATTTCAAGTTTTCTTTTTATAAAACATTTTTGGCACACCTAATCGATAACGCATCGGAACTTCTCAAAAGATTTACTATTCTTTTAATTTGATCATAATATTTTACATAATATGACACTGCCTCCAACCAAGTACCCCATCTTGTAATAACGGGTTGTGGAGGAAGTGGCATGTCGGGAAATGTTCTTTTTAACAATCGGACTCTATTAGGGGACTTTAAAAATATTTTTTTCACGTTTGAAATTAATTCATCCACATCTGAGTATTCGGATCGTATTTTTTCTGCCACGAGATTCAGTGCATGTGCTAAACAAGTAACGTGTATCATGTTGGTAAATAATTTTTCAAAGAACGTCCCGCCTTCAGCATATATGCTACACTATCAGTACATAATACAGCAACGTCTCCTACTTTGAATTCATACGAATCGCCCCACATATTTTCAAGGCAATCTATTACAAATTTGGTAATTGTGTTTCCATTAACAATTTCTAGTACCTTGCACGCAACTAGGAAAGGCTTTTTTGTAATCGCATTTAAGGGTTTTACAAGAAAATGTACCATATACCTGCCTAAAAAATCAGTTGTCTCATCTAAAGATATCCACAGCTTTTGATTTGCAATTTGGTCGTAAATCGAGTCAATTTTTGTTTTGAAAATTTTGTCTAAATAAATTTTTCTCAGCAACGATTGCTCAGGAACATTTACCCGTTTAGTACAATTGCAGCAAATATATTTTTCAAAGAATTTTTTGAAAGCGGGATTGTTAACTTGAACCCAAGGTATATTACATAATATGAGAAACTGTGCGAGGTCCAAATAAAACTCTTCATTAGGTTTCTTACTTGTCCCTTTGTGTTTTGGACCTTCAATATGCCTCTTGACACCACTCAGTTTAGCTGTTATACTGCTCTCACACTTAGAACAGTAAATGAAGTTACTAGCGGCGTCATAATGCAATTCAGGGTAATTTCCAATCCAAGTTCGTACTGTTGCTTCCGTAGGCTTGTTCGACATCGCTAATCTCACTGGTCTTTCTCAAAAGAGGTGTATTAGTGAAGAACCTAAAATGACACGTGAATGTTATTAATAATGTTTTCTTTCTTCTACTTTATAACTATGAAGACCATCCCCAAAAAGTAGAAAATATTAATAATATGCCACCATAATGTCAAAATATAAAAAAAAATTACTGGTTATAGCTATTCCACTGCCTCATTTATTGGCAGGCAACCTAAACTACTGTGTAATAAATTAAATAGCTCTCTCAGGACCGGTTTTTAATCTGCATATTATTTTTGACAAGAGTTTAAACTTTTTTTAGTTTACGAGAGCCGGGTATATAGTTTGATGAAATAACAAATAGTTGACAAACGCATGATGTGACAAGCTGATGAAAAACCGGCCGTTAGTCAGCGATGAACGCATAATTTGAGTATAAATATTAAAAATAAATCAAGTTCGTCTCACCTTATTAATTGATGTAGATAGACAGGAAGATATAACAATCGTATCAGCAGCAATCCGTAATCCATAAATTCAAGCCAAGGTAGTCGTATTTAGAAGATCCAATAAACCAAAAAACGTGCAGGGGTCAAAAACAATATTCACAGATACAAAACAGGTAGATGCGCACTCAACAGACCGAGGTACAGGAGTGAGAGAAACCTGTCTAGGCAGTGGAGCGGCGCGGGGTGGCGGGGGAAGCTATGTAGGGGCTGGTAATGCGGTGGTCGCATGACCAACGGCGGGTTGTTTGTGAATTTCCAAGAATAGATAAAGTTAATAATATAGTAAACAACGACAATAGAGATAAATTACAAAACACCTTCGGATTTCAAAATTGATTAATCATCCATCTTCGTCCAAAATACGTACCTATAGAGAATGCTAAATGATGAGAATGTCAGTTTTATTATTTTAAAGACATGTCCGGAATATTTTTTCAAATATACACTTGTACTTAAGAAATCGCTAGAAACGTGGTCGAAAGCGAGCGAGAAAGCAGATATTTACTTCAAACTGTATAACTTCTTACACAGAGATTGCGTTTGATGGTTTTAAGATCAACAAGTTAAATTTTACAAAATGTCCTCCAAAAATTATTTTTTTCAGACAATTTAATGGTTGTAACAACTCGGTGTTATGTTATGTCTAGTGGTAAAATTATAGTTAACATAGACCAACTACCTACTTATTCCGAATAACATTAAATTTTGTACCTAAGTAATGTCCCGAACTTGGGTCATATGTACCGGAAAAAATATTGTTGTATGTAAGGAAGTCTCCGATTCTTTTCACTATTCCTTGAAGTTTAGGTAAATAAGCCCTACCTATTCCTATCACTGCTAATTAGCCATTCTGCGTTAATACTATTGTCATAATGAAGCGAGTTGGGCCCCAGGAAGCTTCCATCTAGCAAGGCCGGCCTCTCGTCAACTGTGTAATGATCCTGATCATCTGATGATCTGAGTCACGGGTATTTCGGGCCGTGAGATGAAGGGTCAAGCCTTGACTCCATTAACGCCTGTTTAGGTGTTAATATGTTATTCTGGCAGTACCTTGCTCAATTGCGCAGACCCGCAGGGCTCTTTCCATAAAGTTGTTTGCCTTGTTAAGTAATTTTTGTAACGCGTCAATAAATATACAAAGAAATGGAATGTTTTCTCTATAATTTAAAATTTAAACTTAAATTTGTAATTACGCTTGGTATTGCTCAAAACAAAACCCAACTAAAGTCAAACACCCCTAGGCTTATCTTATAATATATATA
Organism: Eupithecia inturbata; assembly: GCA_963662085.1. Taxonomy (NCBI): domain Eukaryota; kingdom Metazoa; phylum Arthropoda; class Insecta; order Lepidoptera; family Geometridae; genus Eupithecia; species Eupithecia inturbata. The sequence continues at coordinate 12,754,866 of OY759190.1, forward strand.
TTATGTATCTTATAAGTGCGTCCTATTAGCTATCTTCATCCAGATATTATATAAGTAAAGAAACTCAAAAACTCATTCCATACTTTATTTCTTTAGGATAAAAAATATACTCTTAGAAAAGTAAAATTTTAAAGTATAAATTATTATCAAACAACACTAATACATACTAATAATATTATAAATGCGAAAGTAACTCTTGTCTGTCTGTTTGTAACCTTTTCAGGTTTAAACGGCTGAACATAATATCGTCATGCCGCGGGCAGTAAGAAATAAAGTGTTAATTGATTGAATACAAAAATAAAACTCAGTCACAGAAAACTTTTATTGTAAACGATATAAAAGTTTTTTATACGTTTTACGTTTTCTAAAGTTTTTATTCGTTTTACGTCCTTAATTTATTTATGTTATTCGTGCCGTTTTGTTTAGTAGAGCGCCGAGCGATCTTAATATTTTACGACTGTTTTATTTTACTATGGAAGTAAGTAGGTATTTTGTTCAAAACTACTAAGTAAGAGCATTAAAGTCGCAAGTTCATTTCTGAAATGGAACTGATTTCGTTCGTTTCTCATTTGTTTTACGGGTCCATTCACAGCTTATGCAGCTAATGAAACATGTGAGTGAGGTAATAAAATTAAATATGTGTAAAGCGGCGTCTATTAATTGCGTAAGGAGTTTAGGGGGGGAGGAAGTCAAGCCAAATCTCACCCAATCTCACCTGGGGTAGGGGGGAGGGGCGAGGGGCTCTAGGCAAATATCACGTATTTTTTTCCACGAATTTTAGCAGTTCCTACTTAGGATTGTTCGTTTCGTGTTGGCGCGAGATTCAAATTTGTAATAGAATTTTTTTCACGATGTGAGGCAAATAATTACTTTTCCGTTAGTTTTATCTGTTTTGTTTGTGGTAATTGTTTCAGTGTTCTACAAACGCCGAAACAATTACCACAAACAAATATGAATCTCGCGCAAACACGAAACGAACAATCTTAAGTATTTTATTGTTCGATTTGGTCACTGTGATTCTAGATTACGTTCTTAGAAGTCCTAACAGCAAATGCAATCAAGCATAGATTAACTACTTATTCATATTAAAATACGCGTTTCAAAATATCACACGTGAGATTAGGGGAGGGGCGAGGGGTCAAACAAAATCTCACGACATCTTACCAAGGGGAGAGGGGGGTCAAAAATCGCTCACGCAATTTATGGATGCCCCCTAGTGAACAGCTTCTTGAAACGTCCAAGATGTAGGATTTTATAGTCAATGTAGAATACAAGATGGTTTTATTTATTACAGCTTACTTAGTCGTCCAACTGTTGGACAGAAACCGCCCTTATTTCTTTTGATTTTGGCTAGATATAGTTTTCAGGGCAGAAAATGCAGGATAAACTGTTTTGGGGTCCAAATTATGTTCACCAATCGCTCTACTACGACAATAGTATCGTCACAGAACCGTCTATAGTACAAGAAACTTGATAGCGCGTGCAGTGCTATGTGCACTGAGAGATTGATCGATTAGTTTCAACCTTGACACATAAGACACGCGTCCCTCCATATGTAGTTTCTTTGATCAAAGGTAAAATGCCAAAATTTGTTATTCTGAGACAATACCATTGTTATAGTGAAGCGATTAATTTAGTGGAATTCGGGCCCAGTAGTGCTGCTGGTCTATTCAGAACTACAATGCATTTGGATTACGAATTAAAAACAAAATAAAATGAAAAAATGAGTGGTGCTGTCACGAAGCCGTCTTAACTGAATATACGAGCTCAGCTGTGATACATACTACACAAAACATAACATTTAATTACTCCTTAAATTAAAGCACAGAGCTCGAAACGATTAATTTTAGCAATACTTCATTTCCCGTAAACTTTTCAATGAAATACCATTAATGTTTTATCTTCATATAACCTATACAATTTCCACTACTGTGAACCAACACTGTGGTACAGGTTTCTATGTGTTACCTACCTACGTAGAGGTGGTCGCGTAGCATTCCACAGCATGGGGTGCCGATAGACGAGCCATGATATGGAATCTCATTTCATTAGGGCTGGGCGAAGCCTTGACTGGTTTTGAGCTGAATTGTTGATCTTCGATGGTTTTTACGGCGAATTTCTAGAAAATGTTTAGCGCGTCTATTGATTAAAGATTTAAAGATGACAATTCCACAAAATACAGGCTAAGTACAGATTTGCCTTCTAATGGGCTTCTTTTCATGGGCCAAATAATACCCTAACAGTTTTGAATCTGCTTTTATCCCATTTCTTTCATGTTCATGTTCATGACAACAAGTTTTGTTGGCACGAAATTTCATACAAGCAAAAGGATCAACCACCACTTTGTATAATCTTCGTAAATACCCCCTCCCAATGACAAAACAAAAATTATTATGACAAGCCATTCCCAAACAATACCCATATCAATTGCTAATTCCTAACCATAATAACAAAAACCACATCATCATCAGACATTGTATTCGTACCAAAAGGTAATTACGAGAGGAAATCTACGGTAAAAACGTAAGCGCGTGCGGTATGTCGCATTAACTTTTCTTACGTACGGTACGATACGCTACATTGGCTCGATCGATGCCATCATGTGACAGAAACAGAACGGACCTTGTCGGAACGAATTTGCAATGTTTGACGAATGAGGCTCCTGATTCTGTAGCCTCTCGTATCTGTTCAATCGTTGCTATGTCCCTCTCATATCATTCCGAATCCCGGCCCCAGAGTCGGGGCGCTGTCACTCAAACAAATCTCGCTCAATCAACGAAAAGCCAACTTTATCCCCCTTGATTTACGAGTGGTTGTTCATTGGTTTTGAGTTATCGTAAATCTTCAACAAAAAGCGGGAATTTAAACACCTGCTGCCGATGCATGTAGCGAATGCGTTCGCTTGCAAGTCTTTATTTTGAGGGCAGATGGTGAAATACCATCAAGCTTGATTTGTACTCAACTTTTGATAGAAAAGGTGAAAATACCGGAATGTTTAGTTACAACATGAAGAATGTTTAATTATATTATGAAGAATGAATTGACGAAAAATAATTATAATGAACAAACACGAGGGCATTGCTGTAGTCTTAATAAATCACACTATGAACGTCGTAGCAAGCACGCGTAACGTAACACGAACGCCCCGATCCGACTATGATTGAGGTGGGTAGACCTTATTTGAGCCTTCGAATCTCGGGACGCTAGTACCTCATCTCCCCTTTTTTACTAGGATCGATGCCTGTACGCAAATCCGTGTCTTTACAAGGGCCGCTAATTCTGCGCAAAGTCCTGGCTATAAAATAACTATCGCCTGTTAAAATATCAAGGTGTCACTTCAGTCCTTAGTTTCCCGTTAGAATACATTGTGTTACCGCGAGAACGTCAAGGTGTTGTTCAATGGGATTCCCATTATGAATGTACGTTCTATGAATGAATAAACTAGGAAAGTAAGTATATATCCTTAGGGACCACCTTTAAGTGCGAGTGTATCGCCGACAGTCGTGTGGGAATCAAAACGATTCAATCCGGTTTCAATATAACTAAATCGGTTGGTGGGAAAAATATTTGTCCAGGAAGACAGACTAGTAAATAACTTAGTGTCTTTACTTTGTAAAAAATAGCCAGAATAGGTGGATCTCAAACAAGGCTTGATCATATACTTGCATTGCAGCACCATTAGGCCCAGGCTTAATGGTGCTGCATACAGTGCAGTACAGGTGTTGTCTGAATACAGATTCAGACGACAGAAATAAATTCTGAACAATACAAGTCAATAAACCTGGAAGCAAACGAAACCAAACTCAAGCGATATGGAATTCCACAATTTGTTTGTAAACGTACAGCGTAGATTCATAATGGCAATAAAACAATCGTAATGGATCATTATTATTTGTTATTATTGTTAGCTAGCCTTGTTGACGTAAGACTGACCGACTATCTCACTTGAGCTCTACAGTAGCTGACAGAAAAGTGCAAGTACTTAATAGTCAAGGTCCAGTTCCATTGAAAACTTGGTAATTTATACCCATCGATCTAAGTACAAAAGGGAGATAGATAAGGTACTAGCTTCTCGAAAGTGGAAGGCTCTAATTAGGTCCACCTACCTCGGTCACAGTCGGACCCGGCGGCGTTCGTGTTACGCGTGCTTGCTACGACGTACTTTAGTGTGATTTATTGACTAAACGAAAAGACTACAGCAATGCCCTCGTGTTTGCTTATTTTAAGTATTGCACAAGATTGGTAATGTAATGTGAGTGTTTGCGTGTAGTTGTAACACAGGCCAGTTGTTTAGTAAGCGCTAGGAAATGTACCTTATCTACAGATTTTACTTAGATTTATGTTTATACCTGAGAATTTTGATGATGTTTAGACCACAAGCATGCTAAGTGACTATATGGCGGACGATGTATCATTCTTGTCTTTGACAGCTTCCTTCGTTTCATTCTCAGAGGTCTAATTTTTTTTTTACTTAAGTTTTTTGATCTGTGGTTTCATTCCATAGCAATGACAGCGCTAAACTTGCTACCACTCTTATGCTTTGGTGTTATATTCTGATCAAATTCTTCTGCATTGGAGCATTTCCATTTGATGACTGATGTGGCGTGGCAGGCGGAGATTCGCCTGCGGCGCAGAAGGTAGCTTGTTCGATTCCCGCCTCGGGATAAATGTTGGTACGATCTGCAGGTATTTGTTCTGAATGTTTTATACTTATAATAAAATTATGTATTAAATATATAACAGATATCTAGTATCCATAACACAAGCTCTGCTTACTTTGGGGCTAGTTTATTCTGTGTGGATTGTCCAGCATTATTTATTTATTTATTATTTTATTTATAAATTACTAGAGGCGAGTGTCTCTACTCAAGTAGGTACTTGTGCTAACATAAACTGACCTCCATGTGATCGCTCAGCTGAAAAGGAATATTCATAATTCCAAGGGAACAAATACATTTCTGCAGTTTTTACTACTTTTAAACTTTTCATATCCGCGATAGATGCAAGATAACTGCGCACATCATAACCCGACATTATGCAGACAATAATAAACTTTATTACGATAATTATTCTAACGACCTTCGCCAGGCCTAGGCCGTCACGGTGTTGAACAGTGGAGTAACTGCTTGAGCTGTAAACTGTGGGAAACTTGCGGTAGACAATACACGGACAAGTTCAAGTTAATAAAAGCGAAAGGTTTTTCTTATTTTCGTAGAAGTAGACTTTGGACTCGGATGCAGAGGGGAGTAACACTTGCATTGCAAGGACTGGTCAATTACGCTCTCGCTAGACACAGTGTAAGGAAAGAGGGAATAGAGGCCTTTATCCAGATAACGAATCACGTTGCCAGATTTTTTAAAATTTCAACTCTGAAAGGATTCATCAGACGTTTAACTTTATCAAGGATCATTGATTATGAAAGTAACGGGTTAACTAGGTCTTAGTTTGTGATGTAAGAACACTATCGTTTCATCCGTTATCGAGAGACATCATCAGGGTGAGCATTGGAATGCTGGGAGTCTGTCTGGATCGCGTAACAACGTTCAAAAGGGTCCCAAAACTACTGGTTCTTTCATCTGAAGACGGTTCCGTCGATTCTAAAATTTTTCGAAATGATAGGATCTTTTACCACACAGTGCTAAACACTGCTTCACTGGTATGTTATGTGTAAACAAGTATTCGCAAATGGCAACAAACATTTCCATATCGTAATCAAATCACAGGTATGCGAGTTGATGCCAATTACCACTACTGACCTTGTGTCCGTCTGGTTGGGGCGATCATATTGGTTCTTTTTGGTATCCAAGGAATGAACTGAACTCTTCCAGATTTTTAGTATGACTGCATTGGTGAAGTTTTGTTTTGAACTTGGCTTTCCAAGGTGCAAAGTTTCTTTACTTGAAACGTAAAGCTTGATTGAGGGGTCCGGTACAATGAGATTTGTCTTTCGAGGAGAATAGAAACTGCTTTAGTATATTTACATCACGAGACTTCGTTTTCTTTAGAAGTAAGTAGGTACCTATATATCATGTGAGAACTCTTTAAGAAAAACATGATTCATCAGCCGCCACAGTAATAAAAGCACGTACCTAGTTAAACGACTTCGTGCTAATGAAACTGGTCACCCTTGAGCCTCAATTACTTACCACCTAGTTGCAGGCGTTAATTCAAGATAATTACTCAATGATGAAAATTATTATCATCCACCTGCGTGCTAAAGAGGTTTCCAAATGGCACAGTTGGATCCACGCCACCATTGTTCTATCAGTTTAAGGTAGGCCAGGCGATTATTAGCTTTCTAATAAAGTTACTTGGGTATTGTTTGCGATTGTGTGTGATAATCAGGGGAGCAGATAAATTGACAAGACGTATCCACTTTCCCGACACAAAATATGATACGCGAGAGAGATTGGCGATGGTTTTTTTATAGATGGTTTTGCGGAATAAAGCAATGTCAGTCCCATCTCATTATAAGTATGGCGTAAGCACATTGCTAATGGATACACTTCGCTCCTAAACTAATTTATATGGATGGTCTAATAAATTGCCAATTAACTACTCAGCTCAGTGATCCTACCGTGAGCGATAAAAGCCGTCCAAAAACTGCAAAATAACAGCAAACAATGTGTTCGTCATTCCGAAACACGAGGAGAACGACCGTGGTGCATAATGCATCGACTGAAGTACCGCAGCTGAGATATCTATCTACTGCGATAAAACTTTGATGGAAATTGCTACGTGAAGGTTCTGCGATGAGCATTGCTGCATTTCCTACCAGAAATGGGCGAGGATGTGAAGCGGGAAGCTTTTAATTCTATGCTTCTGATGACCATACATAGACACTACTTAATGAATGAGTCTTAGGGTGATTCTTGGGTGGCTAGTTTGCACAATAGTAAGTCACGTCAAATTTCATGGGAAAGATGTAGAGCTATGCTGGCTGGTCGACTTATGTAGGTCAACTTTTTTGACTTATGTTAGAGCTGTACAAGCTTAGGCGAGACAAAAAACAAAATGGATCAACTGATTTCATAAGTAGGTGTCGCGACAACCAATAGTAACCGTCTGTTTTTAAAAAACAAAACCCATTAACTCTCGTCCGAAATTTCGTAACCCCATCCTGTCGGAGCTTCCCATAAACAATTCAGTTTTATAGAGGGCGCAGTGCAACTGCATACAAATGTATAAAAGGAAGAGTGGGCATGGGTACAAAAAGGTCGTGTCGATCCATGTGCACATGTGCCTCTGACGTCAGGGATCGACTCAGCTGGTGCTTAATTAGCTGCTGTTTAATCGTATTCTACGAAAAGTTTTAATTTAATTCACAACAGCCTTGAGAACCCAAAATAATTATCTGTAGTCGTAACTATAAATAATTTGTTGTATTCGTTTTTTTTTACATATGTATTAAAATATATATATAATACTATATATATTTTTTATTGTTAATATACATAGGTACAATAACAGAATAAAACAATTACAACTAGTATATACACTTATATCTATTTCTTAAAAATCTAAGCCGTCACCAGAAGGCAGAGTGCCCAGAATGCTGGCAGCATTGCCACGTTGAATGGCAATGCTAATTCGTTGACCGAAATAGAAGCCAGCATTCCGATCACCTGTCGACTCTATAAGAAGTTTGGTAAGATCTTTATAAATGGCGAGTGCTCCAGGTCCCCAAGGACCAAGGGTTTCAACCCCCAACGGCTCAAATAGGTAACCTCCGTCAAGATTAGCGTATTTTCGCCGTTTGAGGGACTCCGCTGATGTTGCTGCGGAGCCGGCCCTTACCAATGTCCCTGCAAGATGTGAAGGCGCTAGGGCCTACCCTACTCTAATTCCCTGGAAGATGGGTGAGCCCCTAGGCTCACCCATCTTCCAGGGAATTAGAGTCATATCGCCAGGTCTTTACCATCATCTCGCATAAGGCCACGTGGTTCGAGGGTAGCTGCCACACTGACGCTGGTAAAAGCCCGACGGATGACGTCATTAATCGAACTATGACGGGGCACACGTCCTGCACTAGAGAGAGACACATGCCTGTGGATGGTGACCTTATCAACGGTTTTACCACACTGACAACGGTGTGCAACTAGGCAAGGAGAACCTAAATGCAAAGAGGTGGCTACCCGAAATGAGTTATCATCTAGTTTTTATAGTAAGTACTTAAGTAGATTTTCAAAAAAATATACGCGCTGTATTTTTGCACCAACGTATTCGGTTGCAAGGATCAATCTTTGCAAAGAAATGCATTTGAGAATGAAAGGAAATGCCTATTTTTTAAAATTTTAGGTTAAATACCTTCCGTACTAAGCATCGATATGAATATTTTAAATAATCTTGTTGAACAACTTGGTGTACTTGCCGCTAGCTAGGATACTTAGCCTGTATTTTAATGGGATTAATCCCCAATAAAACATCTATTCCTAATAAATTTCGCAAATATTAAAAAAAAGAAAAAAAAAAACTAAGTATGCAGTTTTTATTTGCTTATAAATTGAGAAGCCATGAGAAGTCATGGGCTCGTCATTTTCTCTAACTCTCGTGTTTTCTGATTTGGCCATCCACTCCCATCTTAAAAGCCACCCTGTATATGAGCTTAGTCCAAATAGGTATAAAAACTCATGCTTTTTTTATCGATCTACTTTTTTTGAATGAATTTTTCTTACATATTCCAAAATTGGACTAAAAACATTCAGACAGACACACAGTTCTAGACTATTGCTACATGTACATAGAATCATGACTCCACTCAGTCGTCCCAGACTAACTTTGAAGCTACTATCTATCCCAGAGATTGAGCGTCTGTCGCAGAGACGGCCCGACTAATTTTAATGTCCCCACAAATTGTTTTCTAGTTTTGCTCTTTTTAACTGCGAGTCTGCTTCGTTACTGGAAAATGTATTTCGTTCGTCTTTTACAGACCCAGATGGTGTGAGAATCACATTTTATTTTCTGACTTGAATGTATCATTCCAGGGGTTAGGGTTATCTTTTGTTTTTAATGTTTTTGGAGCATGACACATTTTTTTATCGGCTTAACTTACTTAGTTATGTTTAAGTTAATATGTGATAGATAATGATGGATAGTTAATAATAAATAATCCATCATTATTGACAAAATAAGATAGAATTAGAAAAAATTAATAACAAAACGAAGGTCAAACCAAACATACAAGCGTTCTGGAGAAACAGAACAATGCAGATTTACTTCCTGCTTACAAATAGATCGTTAAGTCATGGGTATTACATAATTGGACTTTCAGAACAGATTCGTCGTAAACAATGCGCGTGACACGCGACAAAACATGATGATGACATTGTATAACACATAATGGGTGTAATTTTGCAAGACATGCAATGCAATGCAATATAATACCATGGCATTATATCGTCACGGTGCTGCGCTGATTAGTTGGTTATTTGGGACAGGTGTTATGAAAGTCTTAACACGATCATCCTAACAGCGATTTGTCTAGGTTAGAATAGTCATTATCGTCTAGGCTAGAAGACATCATTCTTTTACGCATTGTTGGTTGTTAATCTTATAAACAACCAACAATGCCTATAGGTATTAACACTTACGGCAGCTGAAGAGCCTCTATATAAGTCCCGTACGAAACATAATTAGAAACAAACACAGATTACAGAATATCGTAATCTGTGGAAACAAAAAAAAAAGTCGAGACATTGTTTTAAATTTTTTTATTTCTGACAATTTTAAAGTAACATACATATAGGGACCAGATTCTGCACTAACTAATGCGCTATCACATATTAGTCGTGAGCAGGATGTTCACTCACTGGGCCGTGCCCTATTTAGACAAGGTTCTACAGTCCTGCTGGGAATCGGACGGACGGATTAGATTAGGATATAGATGTGTAACTCTTAAGTACCCTAACATCTGATAAAAATGTTTTATTTTTGTTTCGCTAAGGCTTGAACAGTACGACTAAAGAGAGTTCACTGCGTGATTTTATGTGGTGAAGACATTACATTCTAATACTATCACCCTTCTTTCAGACTGATATCCTGAAACATAAACTACGAGACAAACAGTAGAAAATAACACATCCTTTGAAAAAAAATTAGGTTTTTATTAATTTGAACAATAAGACAACGGAAATTGCGTTTGCTCATCTATGGAGACTGTTATTATTTGGATTGCAGAGGCGCCAGACGCAATCAGTTCCTGCATAGAACTTAGTGTCAATAAACTCTGAAATGGATTACTGCGTCTGCCGAGTCCTATTTTATTCGCGATAGGAAATAATCGAATTCCGGTCCAGAATATTGGTTCTCTTATGAAACTAACTCGATCCTGTTCCTCAATTCATACGAGAATCCTTTTCTTTAAACTCTTTTAACAGATTTATTGATGAATGAAGAATGAATCATATCCACGATGTAAATTACGCTCAAGCTTTCGATAACTACTACGTTTATTAGGACCAATCTATTGAACAAACAATCTGAATCAGACGGCACACGGCCCGTGCAATCATTCCGGAAAAAAATTAGTTCATGATCATAATACGCGTCAATCTACCCATGAATTGACCATGACTCCCACAGACATGGTCGATTCATCGAAAGGTTCAATTGATTGATTTAATGAGCCCGAGCGTGATTTGATTGAATCGTGGGCAACAAGAGAGTCGGTGAGGAGCGCTGATTAGTGCCGAAAGCAAATTATCGGAGCCGATTTTTCTCTGATTGCAACTTATATGATTTTCTACAACGCACGTTTTCAAACCTATATTTTGTAAAGCCATAGAGATTGGAATAAACTCTCCAGCGATAGAATAGAGACTACAGTTGTAAGACTTTTGATGGTTATTAAGTTTTTTTGTTGAACTCTTCCAATTCTTAAATTACTAACTCGATTTTTAAAATGCTTTTACTGATTGGTAGCTTCACTGTCCCTGAATCTGTTGTATCCACATACCTACGCACACTGTGAACAAAGCCTTAGGCAGAAGCTGGTACGTCTAACATCAACCTAGCACCCGCAACTTGAAAGTAATCTGTGTGTGTTAACGTCTCTGACTGACAAGACAGGCCGTTCATCATGTACCTAAATATAAATATAACTTGCGACACGTTTTCAATGTTAATGCCCTTAATGCGGCGTGTGGCAATAAGCATTTATGTGCAAACAGTTGAGTCAGCGACTTGCGAAATGTTTACGAGTTATTGTCTGTATCGATGTCTGTACGAGATACGAATCGTATGCGAACTGACGTATTAGGAGTACGTCATTGTTGTATTACCTCTAGTTGGCCCGGTTCGACATGCAAATTAGGCATAATCAACTTGACCCATAAAAAAGCTTTGGACTTTGTCTGCGCCAAGCGTAACTTGCGGTCATGGTATTATGTGAACAACGTGGGATCCAGTTGCGAGGAAAGTTTTAAAATTTCCTTGAATTTTTTTAGACTACAAAAAATACTATCTATAGTTTTAATATGTATAATAAAAACAGTATAATAGTAGGAGTTCCTCAGGGATGTTAACTGTGTCCAATTTCTCTTCCAAAGCAAAAACAGACTGATTCCCCTGGACATTACGGTTTCTAATAGTCTCACACGCCAAAAGCACTTTTATAATGTCGGTATATTTACCTTCAACTCCCAGAAGACGGGAAGGAAGTGGACATCGTGCGTTGACTGCGCAATGTGTTATAGGAACTGGTACTTAGTAGCTTTTCACGGAATAACTTTGAAGAAATCTACTTAAGTAGATGTTTAATTTGTCGTTTGATCTTTAATTTTTGTTCGTTACGATTAGACCATTCGGTTCGCCTCGCTCCTCTACCTTTCTAACAATTTTCAAATCCAATTTAAACTTGTCAAGGTATTGGATTGAATAATGTATGTGTTTCTACTGATAATATACCAAACGTGGGATCTGGAATTTCCGCAATTTGCGTAGGGTAATACAACTTTATTTAATTCTTTGACTAACTTGTTATAGTTTCCTGTTAGTAAGTACTTCTTTCCTATTATAAATCATGAAGTCAGCGCTGCGGTCAGCTATTTCGGTCTTATCACCGGAACTGTTATCGTCCCGCCAGTGTCAATCAAATTATGAATTGTAAAGTTGTCAATAGAATTACTGTTTATTTACTAATGCTTCTTTGAAGGGGACCTTTGAATAGATCTAAGTCACACACAGCACGATAGCCACATATTTTTATGGCATACTTGATAAATGTTGCGATGTTTTCTAGTTTAATCTTTGCTCCTCAATTTCAGCACTTGAGCACGTCTTACTCCTTCGAACCACGGGTGAAGGGCTTAACCTGACTTGGTAAGAGGTTTCCGAATCCTTCACAAAGGATAGTAGAACATATTTTACGTATAATGTAACTTGACATAAAAATTAATGAAAAATCGTAGGTCGTTTCCTCTCAGAAGATTAAACAACAAATAAATTTTACCATGTATGGCCATTGTAACGGAATGATTTACTCAGGGTAGATAAAGCTACGTGGTGAAATAATTTTAATATCCGATCAGACCACTATGCATGTACATTATGGACGAGGCCTCTGATTGCATTTTCATTGCGAGTAGTTTTTACAGTAGGTTCTTAATTCAGTTCGAAAGTTTATAATTTTCGTTGCAAATGAATGCGTCTTTGAGTCTTTGTGTATATTTCATCTCGCGTTCGCAGTTTTGTATTATCCCATTGTATTCGCTTCTTCTTCCTTGTCATTGTACTCATTGGGGGTCAACACCATTATTTTGTTACTGCTGTTTTCCGTTTACCTTCATACATTTCTACAGACAATTTCACGAAAATTTTAACTTCATCTGAGGTTTTTTAGGGGCTCTACTATGTAGCACTATATATACACATTTGTATTCCATTGGTTTTAGCTCTGACTCGAGACCAAACTACTATTCTCCATATCTAAAGACAAACATTTGAAATAGACTTTCTAATATTAGACACTGATCCATGGTGACAAAATCCCCTCCGCCTTTAGTAATCCATCCCTTGGCTTTTCGATTTAAGCTGTATGACATGTCACATGCACCGTCTCTTCCATTCCCTGAATCGGAATCTACTTAAGCGTCTACCAAGAATGCAATTCTAGACATACCTTGCTTACATGGAGCGGTTCAATTATTATTAACTGAAGGCGAGATTATAGCATCAACTCCGAGTTATTCTATCCTATCACAAAATGGCGCGCATTGCGCCTTTTAAAGAAAATAATCGAATAGCACTTTATTTTTTAGGATTATTTGGTTTTAGTACCTAGGTACCTGAGTTTTAGAAAGTTTTACGGAAACCACCAATTATTGATTTTGGGTCTCATCAACTGGTTCGGATGCCTTGACTCCTTGTCTATATTGTAAGTCTTGTCATGCGTGAGTTTAAAAAGCAAAAGCAAAACCTAGAGAAGTTGATTTATGATCAGAATATGTCCGAAAATGTCCGAGCCTATTCCAATTACTTAATGTTTCTACTGAAACCCCATCTATTCATTAAATTTTCTCAGGTTCACCCTACGGATAACCTGTGAATGCTCAGCATGGTTATCCAAGCGGTGTTTTAACGTTTATCTATGCTGCTGAACTGCTGAGGGACTTGTTTGTACAACCACACCATCAAAGGGTTCGTCCTTATGCGAATACACCTATGTTTATTTTAACTACAGCCGTTGTACTTTCGCTGAACTGCTGGGCGTGCATGTGTGAAAGTCTAGACTAGCGATTGTTTGGTGGTCTAATGTATGTTTGAGGGAAATTGTATACAATGCACGACGGAAAACGAAACTACTTTTGCGATCATAAAAATATTTCGTAAGCTTCCGTGGCTGAGGCGAACGTTCGCTCGCGCTACTTTTGACAAAATCAGCATTGCGGGATCGACCAATTAGCAAAATGTAGCTATAATATCACAGCCACAAACAGCTGAGATTGCCTCAATACCGATCAGCAGAACGTGAACGCAGTAAAATGGACAGTAACGGCACGCTGTCACGCTGAAGAAACTTTCAGCCGTGCCCACTCCAACGGGCGATGACCTCCAAAGGGTTGTTTTAAACGTACCGTCCAAGTCATGAGAGGCGGTCTTTAAAGCCTCGGGATACTGTATAATATACTGTGTTAGGGCCTTTGTTACACACGTTTTTTTTGCCGGTTAATTCGCCGTGTGAAGACACGGTCTTCGTGACAAGACAACACTGGCGACTGCCTACGCACGGCGAATTGACTGTAGATTTTATAGCGAAAAAAACGTGTGTGTATAAGAGCCCTTACGGTTCGTAATGTACCATTCGCAGCGAGCATGAAACGTAAAAAATCTGTTTAGTTGCTCGTTGCGAGCGCCTTCTTTCCACGTACTGACTGCGTGAACGCTCGCTATGGGACACGTTAAATTACGCTCCGTAACGCCGCCGGTCGGTACCCGGCTTTACACGACGTCGTCGCGTCATTCGTGTTCATCGGTTCAGATTCCAATTCTTCAATCTTTATTGACAAAGAAAATTACAATTCAATAATAAAAACAAATTAGAACTAGTATTTACAATCGAAACAATTAAGCTAACTGCAGTCTGTTGCAAACAATCTACAGGTAGCTCAACTGATCCTTTTTTTTTTGATCATTCTTCAATCTCATTTCTTTTTCCCATAACATCTGCCTCGTATTAAAAATGTGTTTGTGACGTTTTATTGACTCTACCTGCTGTAATTACTCCAAAATTCAAAGTGCTTTATTTCCCTGACCTTGCAGGACTCTTGAACACGTGCTATTGTGAATACTGAGACTTCCTCTCATGCCTTGGATCTGACTGCAGCCAGACGTGGACTTGACGAATCAATTGTTTCAGAGCTCCAGGAGTCGCCGCGGGTACCTATTGGGTGGCCCTTTAACTGCATGTTTCATCGGAGCAATGCTATTTAAAGAGTTGTTCTTGTAACAAGTGTACTTTTAAAGTGTACTTTTATTTGTAGAGCGTATTTATTAACCACTTCCGAGGTAGTGGAATACTGCGTTACGTAGTAGGTACTTAAGCATGTAGTTACTAACTGTACTCGTGTGTTACAATATTCTATTGATGATCTCGACAAATTAAACGGGAATTTTGGAAAGTCAGAGATCGAGATGGTTCCAGTAAATAGTTGGAGATCTTCGTTCAGATATTTAACCTAAAATATATGTGGTTCATTGTGGTTGAAAGAACATTTACTATGAAATTTTTAAAGTTAGGTGCATTTTTCAATTTGAACTATTTGATTTCACATTCTACCTGGTGACATTATCAGGTTATTACTAGTAATTGTGCGTGATATTGCGTATTTTAGGTTTTTTCTGAAATATAGGTTACTATTACACACAACAGTTTACTTTTACGTTTCCCTTTGATTGCTCACGTACTGTCATTATTTGTTCGATAAAGTGCGTTCGTGTTTATTTAGTGTGTCACTTTGTAATGTCACAATTACAATTAAGGCGCGCGCTAGAGCGCCTGCCAAGTTCGTAAAGAAACGGGCGACGCAATAGCAGTTAGTATCTTTACACGAACCATTGGTCACGCTTTTGGTCCCACCTGTATCTCAGACATTATCAAACCTACAGGCTTGCAATTTTGCATGTCTAGTAAGATCCATGTATAGAGTAGGAATACAAAATTTTATAAATAAATATTATAAGGTTCTTGAGCTATTGAGGCCCGAATAGTGCCATTTTTGACAACTGACTCATCAAAAACCTAAAACACTTTAGATAACCTAGGAAGTTGAAACTTGTTATGTAAGTAGATGATCAAACTTTATCGGAGGGAAAAAATCCGAAAAACAAAAATCTTGAGGATACCTCAATATCGGTGCCGATATAGATTTTCGTGAGGTTATTTTTTAATATCTCATTGGATTATAGACTTATTGTTATAACGTTTCACACATAGACGCATTATAAAGACTAAAAAATCGAAAATATACAAAAATAAATAGTTTTTGAAAAATAAGATCAAGAATTTCAATCTTACAACATAAGATGGAGCGGGAAAAATAAAATCGGCACACAAAGTCTAGTTTAGTTCAAATAAAAGAACACAACTTTGGCATCAAAACTGCTAAATCATATTAATTAATAATTATTAGTTTCGGAATTATCGTTAAAAATGTGTGAGCGATCGCGTAAGTAAACGAACTCGTTTTCACGAAGTTTTGGTTTCAATAAAAGAGACCAATAGTTCCATAAAGTTAAAACTTTAGATATCGCTAGTAAAAGTGTACGAGCTCTAGATCAATGAGAACGCACAGGTTTGATTAACCGACCTCCATGGGTTGTTTTGGAAGGGATGGGCAATTTAAATGATGGCATAGATAGAAAGATAGAACATTGCACACTTACATATAACTAAGAAACAATTAACAAAAAGAAACAATTATAACAAAGTGACAATTGGCGGTCTTATCGCTCAAGAGCGATCTCTGCCAGACAACCTGGTATGGATAGGATCGTCGGAAATACATGGGGTATCTGTGTGCATCTAATAAATATTGTACTACTTAAAAATATATATTAACATACTACAATATAAATTACAAAAAAAAAATACATAAACACCTTCTCCTAGTCCAACGTTAAAACAAAAGCGATGGATATAAACTTGCCAAGACACAAATCAAATAAAGAAAGAACGTAACAAATGAAGATTATGAACTGCTATTAAACTTGGCACCTATCTATATGATCTCAGCAATATAGGAGTCCTCCTTATTCATTATAATGTTGTGAGAAAGAAAGCCCTTGCTACGCTGAGCCCTTGCTCTCACACATTGTCAGTGAAGAGTACTCCTAACAGACTTGAGACAAGAGAAAAACATCTTTCAAAAGCTGCGAAGACAATAACACAAGCTCAACTTTTTGCTCTCAGTCTGACGTCGCGACGTAACCTTCCCAGGAAAGAAAAAATTAAGTTCGGGAAAATCAAAGTTTTTATTCTTATGGAGTTTTTTTAGCAACAACGGTGTCGGGTCGCCTGATTGTTTCAACGAACAAGCGACGAATACTCTAATAGAAGCGGTTGAAACAAAACTTTGTTGATAAATTGTTCGTTTTAAGGCTGGTGTATGCCCCAACGGCCTTGAAAATACAAAATAATTATTTGTAGCCGTATAAATAATTTATGTTCAATTTGTGTAAAATAATTTGTCAAATATTTGAGTGAAAGAAAAATACTCAAAATCAACAGCGTTTTGAAGAAATATCCGAATTTCGGATGTTTTTTTTTCGAGTATTTTTCTTTCACTCAAATATTTGTCTAAGTTTTTTACACAAATTGAACATTTAACGAATAAAACTTATTATTTATACAGCTACAGATAATAATGTTCTGTTTTCACGGCCGTTGGGGCATAGACCAGCCTTATAGAAACATTTGTTTGTTTCTATTTTAGTGTGCCCTTTGCATAGATAGATATATAAGGAAAACCTGTAGATATGGTACGTTCTCATAGCGCTTACTCAACAACTGGCCTGTGTTACAACTACACGCATACACTCGCTCACAGTTACATTTCTAATCTTGTGCTATACCTAATTATAATGGACAAACACGAGGGCATTGCTATTGTCTTTTAGTCAATAAATCACACTAAAGTACGTCGTAGCAAGCATACGAATCACGAACGCCGCGCGCCGGTCCGACTACGACTGAGGCGGGGGAACCTAATTGGACCTAATTTAAGCCTGCCAATTTCGAGAAGGTATTGCCTCCTCTCCCCTTTTTAGGGTTCCGTACCCGAAGGGTCAAAACGGAATCCTGTTACTAAGGCTCCGCTGCCCGTCCGTCTGTCACCTGGCTATATCATGAACCGTAAGAGGTAGACAGTTGAAATTTTCAGATAATTTGTATTTCTCTTGCCGCTATAACAACAAACAATAAAAATAAAATAAATATCAAAATTAAAGAAAGTGATACAACAATCGTGATTTTTTTGGCTATTTTTGCTCTTAAGTTGTCAAGGCTGTATATCTTGAACTACAATAGGTAGACACATGAAAGTTTCTATAACTAAGTAACACTTCAACTGTAATAATAACAAATACTAAAGATAAAATAAAGTTGAAAATTTAAAGGGTCTCTGAACAAGTGAAAATTTGATGTTCTTTGAAAAAGTTGCCTGATTTTTACGGTACGGAAACCTTCGTGTGCGAGTCAACTCGCACTTGGCGGTTTATTTACTTTTATCGAAGGCCGTTTTGCCATGTTTCATTTTAGGTACATATTGTATAAACAGAGATGCATCTGTTTGTCAGAATAATGTACAAAATTGTGCTTCATCTGTTAATTTAGTGTAGTGGTCCAGTCTGTCTGTTCATATCTATCATAATCTACATTAGATGAACGGTTAATAATTAACCGTTCATCTAATGTAGAATATATTTACGACCTACTTCGCTAATTGACATTTAGATGAGCACTATCCCAGTTCAAACAGACTGCTCTTTAGTTTGTTCGATAGAGCCACAATTGTATATCTAGAGGTGATGTGACCTTGGGATTGCAAATCGAAAAATAACAACTAACAGGCTAAAGGTTTCTTCGCCGCTTCTTTACATTACATACCGAAGCGACCGAAATAAAAAAAATATCTATTTATTTTCATGTCTATTTTAATTTAAAAAATTTGATTTTTTCAAAATGTACAGTAAAAAAAAAATGGTTAAGCTAATTTAGAAATTTTCTTTTGTTTCAGGTAATTTGGAATAAGTTATCATCCGCAAATCTTACACGCCCAAGGTTGTTACTACTCTCAAAGTCGGGTTCAGGTTTTCACAAGAAATGTATTTGGTTTGGGTCACCACGTAAGTTTAAATCATAACTGGGTTATTTTGTAATTTATGTACCTAATTTAATGATACAATTATTGGATACGTCAGCCAATGCAATAGTCCCCTTACCTCAAAACGTCCAAACAATGTACACTAAGGAGTACTAAACTAGGGATTCCCTTCATACGTTGATCGTCCATGAGTGTACAAACCACCGATTCTGTCGTCACTCCTCATCGGCAAGGGAGTAATTTTTACCAAAAGCATAAAGCAGTCGGGTAAAAAGGCAAACAATTCGCTAGGTTTTTCTGCAACCTACTAACCTGGTTATTTCGGATCAATAATTTTTGACCTTTCCACAATGCATGCCAGTATTTTTTGTCATTGGAAAGTGGAGATAGACTCGTGACTAAACTAACCTACCTAGGAATGGCTGAAAAGCCACGGGCTAGGATCATAGCGGGTGTAAAATGTCATAGAAAGCGTAAAATCTTTGAATAAATGAGATTTTTATTTTTTCTCGCATAAATACTTACAACATAAAGGTATAATCCGAATTGTTTGAGTAAACAAATAATTCGGATTATACCTTGATAAAAGTTAAGCTACTCCGGGTAGCCTTTTGAGATGGGAGTGGATGACCCAATCCGAAATCATGAGAGTTAGAGAAAAGTCGTGAAAAGAGTCATGGCTCAATTTAAGAGAAAAAAATAACTGCATAATGTAAGTACGTTTACTTTTTTATATTTTTAGTTTTTACGGAATTTTTCATATATTTTATAAAATTCATTACGAATAGTTGTTATATTGAGAATAAATCCCATTAAAATAGAGGAATTATTCGAAAATATTGAAAAATTTTCATCGAGTCTTGTAGGGGGAGGATTGTTCAAAAAATTGCTGTCTCCTTTCATTCTCAATAATGCATTTCTTTGCAAAGATTGATCCTTATCAGCAACCGAATCAGTTGATGCAAAAATACAGGATCTAATATTTTTTGAAAAAATTTCGGTTCGATATCCTGCTCACTCCCATCTTAAAATGCGACCCTGTATACCTGAATCACATCTGAATACCCAGAAGGAACGTTATTGTAAATGTACTCGCTGTCTCATAGACCAACAGTGCTTACTGATCTTGATCTATGGCGTCCATTGATGATCTGTTTTGCACTTTTGCGCCATTCATGTAATTCATCATTAGTGCGTATCCTACCTAAGTGATGGCGCATCGTCGAGTCTAAGTAGATTTTAAACCATTTTAAATGTTTGCTTAGAAGGTCTGAATGTGGATGGCTGTCCGTGGACAGATTTGCAGGAGATGGGAACAGGCTTTTGACAGTTGTCAGCAGAAATCTCGCGCGCCAATTGTTTTATTAAACATCGACCTAAGTAAAAAATGGAAGGCTCAAATTAAGTGCAGTTAGGTCCACCCACCTCAGTCATAGTCAGACCGGCTTCGTGTTACGTTACGCGTGCTTGCTACGTCATACTCTAGTGTGATTAATTGACTAAAAGACTATAGCAATGCCTTAATGTATGTTCATTATAATTATCACACAATTTGAAATGTAACTGTGAGCGAGTGTTTGCTTGTAGTTGTAACGCAGGCCAGTTGTTAAGTAAGCGCAAGGAGAACGAACCATATCTACAGATTATACTTAGATCTATGTATGTTGGTCACCTATCAAAATCCGCTATCGCTCTCTCTGCCCCTTGCAGAGTGGCTTTTGCTTTAGTGCCTGCGGATTGCGGGGCCGATGATTACGTAGATGTTCTTCGACACTTTAAGCAGTTTTTTGACTGTTTTATTTTATTAAGTTGTCAATGAAATTTAGCGCGCAGCTACCTACAGTTCCATTTAAAACTGTCACAAATCCGCTCCAGCTCCTAATACCCACAAAAACACACCCTAAACCACCGTGAATAGGAAAGTCGTCGACTAGCCGGTGCATAGGTGGGCGAGTAACGGATCGGCGACAAACGCTCCATTATATCTATACCGGGTCCGGACGTCGAACCCGCAGCACCCACATGTGTATCATTACCAGTGCATCGTTTCATACTATCCTGGACGATTGTTGTTTGCCGAGACCCTTGGCCAACCGTGCTAACCATGACCCTTCCTCCTTGACTTTAACCTCGCATGTCACGCTAGGTGCATTGCCGTAGTTTACTTCGGCGAGGCATTAAATTTTAAACTTTCATTTAACAGCTACTTTAAGTATAACTGTTGATTTATTAGACCTACACTTTAAAGAAAGAAAGAACATAAGTTTATTTGATCCCAGAAACACAATAAGTAGTTCATTACAAAAAATAGGTAGGTACAAAAAAACAGATAAAAATATATAAAAAATACCTACTTACTATATAATACAAAAACAGAAACAAACCCTTGAAGGGTTATTTATGAATGAATATGCCGTACTTACCACGCACTGTCCTGCGCTGATAACAATTTGCCTGATGCGGATACCGGGATAATATTGCATTTCTGCTTTCTGAACAAGGTATGGTGGTAGAACGGGAAGAACCCAATGAAAAAGGATAACATTTTAAATTCTGGCGCGGTAGTCGTATTTTTATACAATCACCGACGCTGACGTCACAAATCCAGAGGCCTCCAGTATACGCAAAATAAAAGCGCCAGGTTTAAAATATTTACCTGTTCCCACAGAACTGCATATTGATGCCAAGCCAACTGTGCCTGTATTTTCAATTATCTTTTATCACTTACTACCATCCTCCTGCAGACCCTCATCATTATGTATTTTTCTCCGTGTGCTGTATTTAGAGCAAGTCATGTCATGAAGAGGGAAGAGGGTCATGCTACAAGGAGAGTGTTAGATATGAATGTGGATGGACATAGGAGGTGGTCCTAAGAAAAGAAGGATGGACTGTGTGAAAGATGACATGAGTAAGAAAGTAGTGACTGCTGAGGTGACTCCTGATAGAAACGAACGGAAGAAGAAGACCTGTTGTGACGCCACCTAAGTGCTGTATTTAGAGTCCTCATCCTCTACATCCTACATTGGTCCACTGCTGGACGCAGGCCTTCCCCTGTTAAGCACCTTATTGGCATTTATCTCATGGGGGGTAATAATAATCCCCAAGCTGGTCATGCGGGTTGGGGATCGCAGTTCGGTGGTAGAATTGTTTTGCAGGAGGCACTGCTGCCCACCCCTGGTGGATATCCCTTAGTCGCCTCTTACGACATCCGCGGGAAGAGTTGGGGTGGGGCAAATTCTAAGCCGGTACATTAAATTTGTAAAAAGTATTTAGATTAGTCAGAAATAATAATAATATTAAGTATTATCAAATAATGTGAAATGCACCTAAGTTCGGCTCTGTATCTTCCAGTTAGGAAGTAAATTTTATGCTAAACATTCTGGTTTCTAAGAGGAATTGCTTGTTATGTCCCTAATGGTATGCTGTTTACCTGTTCCGCTTCGGGAGACTTAAATATGGTGGTCATCGTTATTTGTCTTGTCAGCTCGAAATTGTAGGCTTGGTAAATAGTGTATTTGAATTTAAAGTAGGCTCCAAGTGCTTCGGTGGGTTTATCAATCGTAAAACTATACTTCCAGTATTATGAAGTTGTGTTCTTCAGTATATGTTGCTTTGAACGGGTTTTGTTTTGCGATAAAAAGCATTTAGCTATAGACCATACCGTCATATCCGATTTTTTCGATGCAAGTTTGTTATCTTCAAATCAATTAATACATTCCATTCAATGTACCTACTCACATGGTTGGAACACTTGGTCAATTAGAGCATTATCACACTGGCGATTTTCGAGCGATTTCAAAGAACGATTGCTCAGCGAGCTCGCGGCAGCGTGCGATGCGCGTTTTAATGGTTTGTTGACTTTAGATTGTCTGGATTTAGAAAAAAAAATTTTTTGATTCTACACTTAATAAAGTTTTTTTCAGCTTGTACTTCTCCGTCAGAGCGCTAAATGGCTAACATCTGTCTTTTTTCGTTGAAATAGAGAGCATCTCTTTCTACACTATGCAAACTGAGCGAGACTCCAGATCCAGAAAGATAGCTAACGCGCTTGCAGTGTATAACCACTATAACACTGGCGTCGACGGGGCTAATCGCGGCGAGCTCGCTGCGTGCTGCGGCGTCGTCGCTACGTGCCCGCTGCGTTGTCGAGCTCGCTGCGCAATCGCCTTGCTTAGAAATCGCACGCAAATCGCCAGTGTGATCGATCAGGTTCTAATTCACATCGTCATTTCTCACCTCGACTGTGAACAATTTTCAAAGAGTCATTATGCATTCCTCATCTATATACGTAAGTCCACTGAGTTACTATGCATTATACCAGAATTAATTATTATACAATCACAATTTATAATTATGAACACGATCATGATTATGATCATGAGAGCTGACAGTGCAGATCATTAAAAACACCTACAAATACCATAGATCCTCTGATCGAATGAGAAACAATAGCATACCCCCTATACTGAGTCATAGCTGAGCCAGTGACACAAAATACTAGTTCACATCTGTGATCATGCGCAGAACAATTGAACGTGGTACCTTCCGGACATCGAACCCAGCGCATGCCCTCATGTCTCCTTCACTTCCGGCGCCGACTTGCGATGTGTGCACTGAATGGGAACAGTTCAGTATGAAGTTTGTGAAGTGAATCTCTACGTTCAAATTAAACTCACTTAGGTGTCGTTTTATTATTATTTCAACCATTATCATGCGGCCATTTCAGGTCCTCCCTGTTGCCCTTCCGATTTTCACGATCTTGTGCTATGGAGGTCCGATCTTACCAATCAACTTCGTCCCCCACCCCACCTCAGTTTAGGTCTTTCGCTACTCGCGACGCCGCCGCGCCGTCTTCTGTTGTTGGGGGACCAGGAAGTAAATGGTCCCCCAACATAAGACGGCGCGGCGCGGCGGCGGCGTTAGTTAGTTGTGTAAAAGTGTCGTTATGTCTATGCGTTCTCTAAGTACCTACTGCAAAAGTTGCCCCTAAAGAGAGAAAAACCTTATACTGACGCTGAAAAGTTAATTTAAATTCTTGATTGCTTATGATGTGGCTCACTTAAGATAAGATCTCCTCTGAGTAAAGGTTTTCTAAAGTTAAGTACACTTGAGAGCAATAAAATCGCACATCCGCACATTTTTACTTAAAAGTTCAATTTTTTTTTTATTTGGAGCTTACAGCAAATTAAAATCAAATTAAATTAAAGTGCATAATCTAGGCATTCGCAGAACTGATAAAGGGTTGACATTTACCTTTAAAAACAACTCATTAGCAACAAAACAATAGACCCCCTTATGTCGCTCGATCCAGGTAAGGCCGGCGTCGGGATTTATCGCAGGTATAAAAGAGTGCATATTGAGGGAATGGTCATCATTTGCATACCAACGTACAGTGTGAAAGGTTCTCTATTGATATTGGCTTCAAACGGAACACGAAAATGGATACTACACCAGAAGTAGCCGCTCAAGTGGTTGCCCTTGTTGAATCGGGGCTTAAGCAAAGTCAAGTGGCTCGACAATTGAGTTTGAGCCGATTTACCGTTCGGCGTGTATACCAGAGGTATCAAGAGACTGGTGGCTACCAACGGCGACAAGGATCGGGCCGTCCCCGTGCTACAACAGAGCGTGATAACCGCTTTCTTATAACGACATCTTTAAGAAATCGTCGTTTGAACGCAGTTCAACTGGGCCAACGACTTCAAGAAGTTCGTGAAGTAGAAGTTAGCCGGTGGACAGTCAGAAGACGATTGAGAGAAGGTGGCCTGACTGCACACAGGCCAGCAAACGGGCCGAAATTGACCCCAGCCCACCGAGAAGCCCGCCTTCAGTTCGCTCGAGACCATTTGAATTGGACCGAAGAGCAGTGGAGTGCAGTCCTGTTCTCTGAAGAGTGCAGGATGTGCTTGCATGGCAACGACGGACGGGGGAAGGTGTATAGAAGATCGGGAGAACGATTTGCCCAATGCTGCATAACAGAACGTGTCGCCTATGGCGGTGGATCAATCATGTTTTGGGGAGGCATGTCTATGGAAGCAAAAACCGAGCTTGCCTTCATCACCGGACCGAATACTGGTCGCCAATCAAGAGGATTGACTTCCATACGATACATTGAGGAAGTACTCGAGAGCCACGTCGTACCTTTTGCTGGGTTTATCGGCGAAAACTTTCTGTTTATGCAAGATAATGCAAGACCGCATACTGCTGGCATAGTGATCGAGTACCTTCAAGAGGTGGATGTGACCGTTATGGAGTGGCCAGCTCGAAGCCCAGACCTCAATCCCATCGAACATCTATGGGACGAGCTGAAAAGAAGAGTTCGAGGCCGAGATGCTCCTCCATCGACTCTACAGGAGCTGCAACAGGCGATCGCAGAGGAATGGGAGGCTATTCCTCAAGACTTTATCAAAAGTCTAGTAACATCAATGAAAACACGGATGGAGTCAGTGATTCAGGCTAGGGGAGGGAACACTCGGTATTAATAACAAACTTTAAATTAATTTTATCTTTTAATTTCATAACTTTGACACCAATACTTGAATAAAGAATTTTTTACTAAACAAGCATTTTTGTTATTGATCCACAAAAGCATTTTTATGTAATGATTGAAAGACAAATCAGATACCACTGGATAGGTATTAAAATAGACTATGAATCTGCATTACAGAAACATAATATTTTTTGTTTTTTTTTAGTTATGTCAAAAAATCATGAATGTGCGATTTTTTTGCTCTCAAGTGTAGTTTGTCTTGCTTGCCTGCGCTGTGGTTTATGCTGCATCGGTTCAAGTCAAGGAAAACATTGTCGTCCGTCATTAATTATTTATTTTTTATTTTTGTGTGTTAGTTTTAAGGATCTATGGACCGTAGATTAAGTTAATTAAGATCTTTAACTGTTCGAAGTTGTCTGAAATAAATGATTTATTATTTATTATTAAGCAACAAACAGGAACTTTGTGGTTATGGGGCTCTACGATGGATGACAAAGAAAAAAAATTAGAAGGGAAAGAACCCTATGATCGTAATGTAATTATTATAAATAACTACCTACATATGTGCGTTCATTTACATATTTTTCCTGACGTTTCAACAGGTAATTTCTTAATCGTGCTGGTTTTTCTCCAAAAAATTATCCAATAACCATTTCTGACTATAATTTTGAATTTTATTTGATTGTGTGTATGTGTAATATGGATTATTATCTGAAATAAATGAATACAATACAATTTCATCTACATCGGCGGTCTACATGCTAAAACATTCATAAAACAAAATACTTTCGCTCTATCTGCCTAAAAGAATTCACTCATTTGTCAGTTAGTAAACAATGGCCTCAAACAAAAGGCAGATAGGCCCGGTTCCGGCGCGGACGCATCTGACCGCAGCACGACACTGCTGGTCAAATCAATGATGTGCTACTTTTTAATGGGTACCTCCATGGTTTACCAAGGACGGACAATTCACGCAAAAAGAATAACTTCGTTAAATAACACTTGTACTTTTACACCACATGATAAAGAAACAATTAACATAATTTGGAAGAACCATAACAATCATGAATCAGCGAATAGTCCAGAAAATGCCTAAGGGCACATGGAGCGGGGCGGGAACCATTATTAAACTATAGATTTGGTCTTTGGATCGTATGACTGGGTCGCATTACCTAGTCCACTCGCATGTATTGGTCTTTAGACTATAAAAATATTTCGCTCTACCTAGACGTCTAGACTAGAGTTAGGTGATATTATCGCATGGAACCAGAATTGACTGGTCTACCTAGCCCATTCGCATATAAGATGGGTAGTCAGTTGAACACGTCTGATGTCGTAAAATATTATTGCAAATCTCATATGTATGAGCTGACTATCCAATAATCATAACAAGACTGATTCATGAATACAGTTATCTATAATATATTTGTCAGGCTTATAAGTAAATTGCCAGAAGGACACTCAAACTTCTCAGTCCTCCCAACGCGAAATTAAATGGACCTCATCGGAATAAATTGAGGGAAAATGTCGAGGCAATTGGAGGTACACAAAACTGTTTCAAGAAGCAGATGAAATCAAAGAGTCAGTCGACAGACGGACAATGTCTGCTTGGGACTTACTAAGTTAAAAAAACCTTGAGAGGCTTGAGTTACAAATTCATGGATTTTCTGTCCTTTTCCATAGAGAGCTGATGTTGAAGTCAAAACAGCTCCTATGTAGACAAAAATATGTCTCAAAGAAAATAACTGATATGATCTCTCCTTCTCTACTAGTAGTAAGCCAAAATCCTTACGTTATTCCACAAGCCTTTCAGCAGTGGATGAAAAGAATGAAAGCCCACGAAAGCTGAATACTATGAATAGCTACCTGTCGTGTAAGTTTACTCAAGCATAAAAGCCTTCAGCCTGGACAACCCAAACACCGCAATGCGACGTCACGCGAACGGACATCCGAAGTACCTACCTATTGTTGTCTGACACATTATTGACGACCTTGCGAATTCTGAACGGTGGTGTTGCAATTTCATGGTTGCGAGAGCTTTTACTTGAGACTTAAGAGATACTGGTTTTCCCGACTGACAGGGTACTGTGATGGATTATGTAAAACTCTTTTGAGATGATAGCCTCACGTAATTTTACTGACAATTTGGTGGAAAGTATTGGAACTATAATGTATAGAAATAAATCATATCCTATTTTTTTCTATCTTAATAATGTTGATACTTTCAGAATACATAAAATCAGTGGACAGAGAAATCTGGAAAAAAACGGTCCAGGGATTTTGAGAGGGCTAAAAAGTAAAAGCGCGGGCAGCAGCAAGTAAGGAATATAAACCAGTGAGGTCTCAATAACACGGATAATAGTATTTTATTAGTTGTAAGTAATTGTTAATTACGTAGTCAAAACACCGTTCTTTACGATCTAGTATCATGTTCATGTGAACTCTACTGGTCGTTCAACGTTACAGAAAAACTCGGCTATACACTCTTCAGGTCCGAGTAAGGATATTGAACTCTATGTCTTCCAAATAAGGGTTTGCCCTAGGAGTAGTGATGTGGAGTTTACCACCCGCATTGTCATGCGATGCGACCCTGGCATTCACGCATGCGAAAACGTGCAGTTAGTGATGCAAATATGATAGCCATTGAGGATTGATGTCGCGTGATAGGGACTTTGTGGAATTTCGCAATATACGGCCTGCGGTAGATTTATGTTCTTATGGCTTGTATATAATCGGGACAGGGAAACATTTTCAGTAAACAACAGCTTTATTTACATAACCTCTGCTCTAGATGATGCTGTGTGGGATGTCCAGCATTATTTTATTTATTTGATTCGTCTATTCTGTTTAATGCAGTGTGGTTCGCCGGCTTAGAATTTGCACCACCCCAACTCTTCTCGCGGGTGTCGTAAGGGGCGACTAAGGGATATCCACCGAGAGGCGGGCAGCAGCGCCTCCTGCAGAACATGTCTACCACCGAACTGCGATCCCCAACCCGCATGCACAGCGTAGGGATTATGGGCATTACCTCCCATGAGATAAAAGCCAATAAATAAGGCGTTTACCAGGGGGAGGCCTACGTCCAGCAGCGGACCTATATAGGCTGAGGTGAGGATTCTGTTTATCGTAAAATAAAGCCGTAGGATTAGTAAGTAAATGAAAAATAATAATAATGTTATGAATACATCCAGGTTGCACGAGATGATGACACAAGATTTCATAAATCTCTCAACACCTAACCAATCCAAGAGTTGAATGAAACTGTGAATAAGATATGAAATGCAACTGCATTACTCAAGCAATACATCGTCATGGTTCATCAAATTTGTTGCTTTGATTACATTTAAATCAAGAGATCTGTCTGACTCACTTCATCAAAAGCAACAAACTACCAATCGCAGTAGTCACTTCCGCATGTGGCGCCCCGAGTCTCCGTCTTTCTGTGACGTTGAACGTAACGGGATATTAATAGCTCCATCGCTTTACTATTTGTTCCTATTCGATTTCGTTTAAGGACAGTTTCGTCTGTCTTCCCTTCCACTTTGGTCACAAATGTCACTTTGAACTGTACACTTTGTTATCACTATAATCCAAGGGTTTTCTGGGATGATTCTGTACAAGAAATTAAATGTTTTAGGTATGTGGAGAATAAGCATTATCAATATTCTACTCGTATGGTCGACCCACAATCCGTTTGAATATAGCTGTTATTGTATACAATTTAAAAAACAGATATTTTGTTCATCTACATCCAATATTTGTCCACTGCTGGACGCAGGCCTCTTCTGATTCTAATTCAAATTCAAAGTGCTTTATTTCCTTTAGACCTTACAGGACTCTTGGACACGTCATAAAATTCAAATTACATGAGTAAAACTATGAAATAAAGTGATCGCTTTGATTTTTGTTCACTTCAATCTTTTTAAGGTAAAGTAAAGAAGCGAACAAGAAATCTTTACCTTGTTAGGTTGTTTGTTTTCGAGTTGGAGAGAAACTTGTCCCAAGCTTTTTTATCCTCTAAATAATCTGATATTTTGAAGTAAGCCTTTTTACAAAGGATATGTTTACCAATTTGTTTGAATTTATTTATTGATAATTTTTTCAACTCATTTGTTATTTTGTTGTAGAAGCGTTTACATTGCCCTTTAAAAGATACATTAATCTTGTGTAGCCTAGTTGTGGGCACAGCGAGTTTATTCTTATTTCTATAATTTAAATTATGTATGTCGCTATTTTTAGGGAACCAATTGATATTCTTATGAGTGTACAACAAGTTTTCATAAATATATTGACATGGTACTGTGATTATGTTTATTTCTTTGAATTTTTCACGTAGGATTTCTCTTGGTTCCATATTATAGAGTGCACGAACAAATAAGCGCCTTATTCGCTTCTAACACTTAAAGGGTAGTGCTCATTGTCCCCACGCTGCGGGCATGCGGATTGGGCATCGCAGTTCGGTGCTTGAATTGTTCTGCAGGAGGGCCTACTGCCGCCGGTCTCCCGGTGGATACCCTTAGTCGCCTCTTACGACACTCGCGGAAAGAGTTGGAATAGTGCGAATCCTAAACCGGCGCCGCACGGCCATTATGTAGTTGATTCGAAAATGCAACCCGAATGGTTAATCCTATTGAAATGCATTAAAAATAAAACCCGAACACGCATTAAAACATAAATAAGATAAGTTATTCAAGAAACTCTGAACAAAACTATCAGGAGGGTCTCGAAAACATTCCCCTTAAAAACAAGAGCGACACTACATTAAGCACAACAAAGCGGCATGACTCATATAACATAAACCGATCCCAAAATAACAAACAGAATCGGACCCTTGCCGTTGCCCTACCGTAACATTTTAAGATTAATCTGGTGCGACCAGGATTTAATTTGTCAAGATTTAAGAATGCTGGGGTTTTCTGATTGTCTTTTACTTTAATGATTGGAATTCTTCGAAGAATTTTCGAGGAATTGGTATTGCAGCAAATTTTTTTGAGGCTTTGAGACCTTTTCTTTTCATTTATTTATTGGTTACCTCCGATACCTTGGAATTTAAATTAAACCTAAATTCTTTCTGCTAGTAATCTTCCACATGTTCCGGTTTTATTCTATCATTTTATACTTTTGCGTAATGTACATCCGTTGCGTTAATGACTTCCTTCTCTGCTGCTCATTAGATTTCTGTTAAATTGCTGTCTTTCTTGCTTATCTAACACATCATATAAATTATAAATGCATAATATCATAAAGGCGAAATGTAATATGTAATAATAACACTTCAACTGTAATAAAAAAAAATACTAAAAATTAAATAAAGTTAAAAACTTAAAGGTGTCTTTATTTATCAAGTGAAAATTTGATGATCTTTGAAGGTAAAGGTGCCTGATTTTTACGGTACGGAACCCTTCGTGTGCGGGTCGACTCGTACTTGGCGGATTTTTTTACTCACATGCTTAGTGCTTGAGTCAGTCGAAGGTCACGGTCTATATTCGGAGACGTGGCTTGCGCTTGTTTGTATAACTTTTTATGAGCTTGATACATGCTTGCCTATGCTAGTTTTGGGCAAAATCAGTTATCGATAACTGTTCGCTCTTTCACCGAGCTCATAATTTTTTTGTAAAAATAATGCCATCATCATGATTATGTTCAAGCTATCTAGATAATGGAAGAAGAAAGAAGGTAGCTAGCTAGATAATGGAACTCAAAATGACAGAAATAGCTCTAGCCGTACGAACGCTTCTAATCAGCAAAAAGCTGACCTAGAAATCGAAACATTGACAGCTAATGATTCTGTCTCCGAAATAAACGGTAAAATCCGTTCAGTTATGGCTAATTCTCATCGTGAGATTGTTCCCACAATTTGATCTGAAACTCTCGTTAGCGCTGACGTGACAGAATGACTTTGAGTTGCAATTATACCGTAACAGTTCGCTCGTCAAGGTTTTCAACGCCATCATTTATAATACAAACCGCTCAGTTGTTGGGATCGTAGTACCTAGTTGTTTAATGTTAAGTTCGTCCTTATTTCCATAAAAGGCCTAATTAACTTAGGAGGGGCACATCAACTATTTGTAGAAACCTTTTAAGAATGGTGTTCTCTAATAAATAATCGAACAATTAGCAACTTGACGTTTAATATGACGTATGAAAACGTCTGTCAAAAGTGCCAATTAAAATGTAATCGTCTGATTATATTTTTGAAGAACATCAGCTTAAGTACCTACCTTACTTTCAATCGTTTCAGTTAATAGTATTCCTTGTATTGGACCTTACTTTCAATCGTTTCATCTAATAGTATTCCTTGTATTGGACCTTACTTTCAATCGTTTCATCTAATAGTATTCCTTGTATTGGATCTTACTTTCAATCGTTTCATCTAATAGTATTCCTTGTATTGGACCTTACTTTCAATCGTTTCATCCAATAGTATTCCTTGTATTGGATCTTACTTTCAATCGTTTCATCTAATAGTATTCCTTGTATTGGACCTTACTTTCAATCGTTTCATCTAATAGTATTCCTTGTATTGGATCTTACTTTCAATCGTTTCATCTAATAGTATTCCTTGTATTGGACCTTACTTTCAATCGTTTCATCTAATAGTATTCCTTGTATTGGTGTTCCGAAAAAATATCTGTTCATTTAAGATACGTTCAAGGTTTCACAGGATCATATTACTCCTTAATCTCGTCTCAATCTCATATCATCCTGAATGGAACGATCAATCTTCATCAGCTCAAGTATCATTACGATCGGTTTATCGATAACTGTGTCACAGCACTACTCACGACGGTAAGATTCAGCGATACAACACGATCCTTGTGTGAACTCGAGCTTAATAAATGGCTGAGCTTTTGTACTAACATGAGTTTCCATTTGTGCCTCGTAATATCGTTTGAAATTACTAACCATCTATTTTATGTTGCATATTAAAATTTAACGTGTTCTGTTACAGGATTAACATGGACATGCAAATACTGGCTAGGCTGCTATTATGTTGTTATTATAAATTTTATGTTGAAATTTATAATAACAACGGCCAGTAAATGTTTATAGTGACAGTCATACAGAACTACGTTTAATATTCTGTTCGGTTCTGACTAATGTGATTCAAAGATTTGAATTTTAAATTGGCCCTTGTTTATATTTTTTTTAGTGACCATGTCTGACATTTTTCGGCTCATTGCTTCGAATGAACTGATTGAATTGAACTACGTTTTAAATTATACAGACAATTTGTTGTTCTGAGGTACTAAAACTCTAGTCAATAGATCGAATTTAAACCTAAGCAAAATAAAGTTAATCGAGTAAAACTTTTGAAACTATCATAGTTGTTAGCACTTATAACAACGAAATTTTTAACATGATTATCCTGTTTCCCTTTATCTTGGCATAATTATAATATAGTGAAACCGAAAATACCACAATTTAGGTAAATTTACCTACCGATTGGCTGTGTCGTTGGAAATTAATTATTAATTTCTAATTTGAATCATGGCAAAGATTCCGCTATAAGTGTTTTTAATGTTCCTGTTCCAAGATCAATCACAAACATTGTTTCAAGTTGATCATTCATCAACGAAGCTAAGCTCTACTAGTAGAACCATGAATGGCTATTTCACGTCCACGTATCCACTAACCACGCAATTAGCAGCTCCCTCACGATTCTACACTTTGCACTGTTAGATCAACAATGTCATTGGTTCAAGTCCGAACTTCGAATCATTATTAGCATTCCTGCCGTGTTTCCTCATTGTCTTCAATGACTCATTATTGACCATTGAAATATAGGTATTTGAGACGCAATCGAAATGGATGTTATAGGATTCCTTCATCAGTTTTAAAGTACAATGGTTAGGAGTTATTTTATTCACAGGATTTGAAAAATAACTGGTGTATAAGATTCCTGCTACTATTGTTTAGAGATACTTTATGTTCTCATACCTTTATCATCACAACATCAGCCGTTTCCACCTACAACTGGTTTTACCTACATGCATGATAAAATATCATGCATGTAGGTAAAATCGTAAAAAATGGTAAGTGTAAGTAAAAGTAATGGTAAGTAAAAATGGTAAGGTAAAAAATGGGGAAACTTATAAATTAAATAATATCATCATCAGCTGTTTGCATGATGGTTTTATGAGACCGTCCATTAATCATGTGATGTTTTTAGCAACTTTTTAATACCCCCTCCCTCTGGTGATACGTGGTGAGGTTTTAGAATACAGGTAATTATAACCTAATTTAATTCTGGAAAATTTAGTACTTATCGTGATAAAATAGCTGTCGGTCCGGGTTAGACAAAGCGCGTTTAACGAAAAAAATAATATGGAGTATCTCACTACATCATCCTCCCCCCACTGTAATATTTTTTGATTTTTCTGAACCTCCTTCCCCCTTTCGAGCCTCACGTAATTAATGGATGACCCCTGTGGTCAATTCAATACATATTCAAGCTCTTTGTCTAGCTTTATTTTTATATATTTAAACATTTAATAATTTATTTCGATAACAATAACCATCGATAATAAACATGCCTCGCACTATTCCTTTAAATATAGCATTTTTAGTTTACAAAAGCGTTTCATTCCCATCCGTGCACTGAAATAAAATATCGGCCGTGACTCAGCCACAAATAGGTACTACCTATAGATTATGTTTAGAATCTCGTTCATTTGGCTTTGTTTTGGTTTTTGCTAGTAGGTAAAAACCACTTCGTAATTTAGTTAGTAGTAGTTAGTGGTATAATTATTGACTTTTTTTCCTGGTTGAAGCTGTTTTTGGACAATCACTACTGAAGCATTCTTGCCTAATAGTAATAATACCACCCATTGACCCATTGTTTGGAAAATATATTAGGCTGTCTTATTTGCGGTTTGCATATAGCTTATGTTGTAGAGTAAAATTTTGCTTCTGTTAGACGATAAATGAGATAAAAACGAATAAGGCGCTTATCAGGGGGAGGCCTACGTCCAGTATTGGACCAATATAAGCTGTTGAGTTGAGGTGAGGGAGACGATAAATCACAAAAAAATTGCAAGATTTTCAATCTTCCTGATGAACACATTATATTAAGTACAGAGTTGCTTTGCTCTCCCATTAATGACTAATATGTCGTCAATCTATTTTACCGGTACGAAACCCGGGTATGCGTAGCGTGTGGATCTTTCATAAAGTTATGTTTATGACTATGTGGGCGTAGAATACTTTGTAGGTGTGGTGAGGGATTGTTATGGTGATAGAGTCATTACTTACTTAACTGTGCATTTTAGTAGTAAGTCGTATAAGAGACAGGAGTAGTCTTCAGACACACGGCGACGCGACGTCTAGATCAAATTATCAAACTTTAAGTGTACGTTTTTAGAGTGTTCGGAGCTCAAAACTATGTGACATTTGGAGTCTAGGGAAGCCAAAACCAACTGTGCGTGCTGCTAGATTTAGGCCTTCTTTTTGACGAACCAGCTTAAAAGGTCCTGTGCGCGCCTCTTTAATGTTACTCAACCATAGCTGTAGACTCTACATACCTGAATTTCCAATAAACTCTTATCGCCAATTCAATAAAACTAATGCATCAAACGTCCAATTAAATTTGAGTTTATCTTTATTTTATGCCCTTCCTTCAATCTCGGGTAAAGAGCCGCTGCCCGTTGAGGTTTCTCGTAAAGTTTACGAGTTAAAAGCGTTATTCATGTGGTTGGTTCTTGAACACTTTCGTTCGTTGTTTCATAGTTTTTGGGCTTATTGCCTGCTAAATTTGCTTTGTTGAGATCATTGCGGACCGAATCCTCTCAAACGTTCCAGGATTAGCCATCTTTTGACAGGCTCAATAAAATTACTACCATAGTTTTCATATCTGACATATTGTATAATAATTTTGTATTTTTGCAAATAAATGATTGATTATGATTACGTTGTTATAATGCTGTTTGTCCTTGAAGTTCTTGTTTTCAAGTTCGCTGCTGTTAATCGAATAATCTAAAAATAATTGGGCTCATTCTCTACGAAATTCATTGTTCATTCTTTAATTCGCCATCTCTTGCAGACATTGGTTTTTGGTTAGCCATAAAGCTCTATTTCCGATAGCAATCGCGATCCTAATCTGATCAATCGGACATGAAATTGATTGAATGAACCTCAACGGAGTTCAATCCGACTCTATGGCTTCGATATTATTTCCTGATAGAAAGCCTTTGTAGGTACTTTTCAGCGCTGTCGTTAGCATTAGTGTCCAGAATAAAGATATTATACTTCTTCTGTGTGTGGGTGCCTCCGACAAGTCTGACACTCAACACAAGACTTCACCAGGCATCTCGGTTCTGAGCTGTCTCGCCAGCTAGTAGCACCGATTTCGAGGAGTAGGTGGTATTTTATTAAGAATTGTTAAACTTACAGTGCTCAAGTCCAGTCAACTCTTATCACAGCCTCGCTGCATGTTAACCCCCTTAATCGATGGTATGTCATGTACCAAATTAACCTGTCTAAGAGGCACATATTTAACCTGTTCCATTCGGCGTGTATATCCGACTGGATCCCACCGTCATTAACTGGGTGCCAGCGGGAAGTGTCTATCGATAAATATCTAATTAGAAAGTAGAAAATGTAATTATTCACGGTCCCTTGTCAGTCCACAGCGTATTAGCTCTCATGGTTGGATGGACCAGTGGGTTGTGTTGTGGATGAAAGTTGACAGTTTTACATCTTCTAATCGGAATTTCAATACATATGCCTTTAGGTGGTGTACGTGTTTATTACGCAAGCTCAATTATTTGATTTAGTCAAAAATCCTACAATTTTGTCGAAACGGAGCTATAAATCTATAAGAATATCATTGGATCATTTTTTGATTTTTGGTCATTGGTCCTTTTCTGATTTTAACGACACCTGTATAAAAGTTAAAGGCAAACTAAGAAGTTACCAAAATCTACGCAGAGCGATTTTTGTAGCCTTAGGCATCTTGAACACCACACACAACCCCGCTTGTTGAACAAATAATAATCTCTTTATTGTCTTTTCTAGAATTGAACCTGCGTTGTGAGTGTGACCCGCTTCGTCGGTGGTCTTGAGATTCAATTAGCAACGTTCAATATTTGCAGTTATTGGTGGGTCGTTCACCTTAATGATGTAAACCTACCAGCGCTGGCCTAATCCACACACAGCTGGCGATTAAACGCTCTATCGTAAATATACACCTATCGTAAATTAGAAACAGTGTTGGTATTACGACAAGGTAACAGTTCAATGTCAACTTTACGTGTTCATTATGAACTTATCGATTGAGTTTGCCGCGCCCTTGAACCTTGGTCCTACTTTTTCGCTACGTTATTGTAATTTTATTGTTTTATGAAAGCGTACTTGATATGTTTAGGGTAGGTACTCGTCTTTTGTATGCATCAGAGGTGTTCCAGGTGCATACTACGCAAATAGGACTGTTCTGTTAGAAAATAATATATCAATCCACCTATTACTTGATATGTTGTCTAGCTAGCTAACACAAATAATCACAAATCTATTTTCGACAAATTTCTACGTATTAATTATTTTTATTATGAATGTAAGCAAAACCACGAACCTAGTTCGAAGCATTGGTGTTCTTCAAACACAAACCAGGTTTTTAGTTAACCCGCTTACATTCATCATAATGAATTCGTCAAACTACAAAAGTCTTTAAGTAAAATCTCTACGTATTTGATGAAAAACTTTGAAAAAAATAATTACTGTGTTGTACTTTTTCATTTGTACCACGCGCCAAACCCAAAACGCGTGGGATCCCCACAGCATCATAATTGATCTCGCAATCTACTTCGATCTATGCTAATGCCGCTTCTACTAAAACCTTATCCCTTATCACCTACACCGTCATCTTCCCCGCAAATACCTTCTTTACCAACATACAAATAAGGTGCGAAACCGATTTAGTTAACTGCGTTTGGCTTGTCTTCCGAGTTGTTAGGTCATGTTGAATCATGATGAGAGATGACTCTCGTTTCTCTGATAAGTTTGCAATAACGAAGTGGGTAATAGAACATAGGTAAGGAAAGCAATAGATGCTTGGGATGCGATTAAACACGTCTCAATAATGTTTTTGCTACGTGTATTCTAGTTTTAATTAAGAGCTCATGCAAGGTTCTTCACGCTTTTATATACGCTACGCCATCTATCTAATGAATAAGTTAACACGAATCAACGAAGCGATAGCTACGGACTTTAATAAAGGTACCTTCTCGTTGATAAATCACCACTTTCACTTCCATTTTCTAAACCAAACTGAAACCCCTTTTCAAACAATGCCATTTACAGTTTTAAACGTGGGTTAAACCGAGCAAACTATTTCGTTCCCCCAAGCAACATCGTGATCCGAATAAACAACAAAGCTGACCAATTTAGCATCATGCCAATTAGCTCTATTCAGTTCAAGTAGTTTGTCCTTAAAGTCCTTATCCAGTGCACGACTAGTTTCGCTAACTGGGAGACAAGACAACTAATTCAGGGTCTTGGCTTTCTTGACTATTGTCTCATGTTTGTATACATGGACATGTTGTATTTCAAGTATCTGTTGTCCATTGTTAATGTCTTGTTATTGTATGTCTTTTTTCATAAACGATAACGCCAGTCTATTATTAAGTTTATTGGTAAATAATGAAAATTACGACATGTGCTGGGGAAATTGTCTAGTTTTAAATCATCCACTTAAATAACGTGGTAGAGTTGCTCGGCCAGATTATTGGCATGATCGGTGATAGCTCCGAGCTATCATTATGTCGTCAATAAAGGCCATTTATCTAATTACACGTTGCCCTAAGGGGCTGCTTTCAATGGCACAGCATTCTTCATGATTCGATCTTCCACGCAACATAGTTGCTTTCTCTAGAAGCTTGGTTGCGTTAGATTAGCTAATTTATTCTGCCTCGCTTTGTATATAGTTGTTTCACGGATTGCTCGATAGCTTATCTAATTCTATAATCTTATTAAAAGGGTATTAAAGGTGTCAGCCCTGTTGGCATTGCATGCAACTACCGTTATGTAGGCTTATACATATACCAATATCTCGGAAACTGGTTCAATGCTAGGCAGACTCGTGTAGATACAACTCGGATCGATGACTTGAATACAAAGTAATGTTGAAATATATTGCCACTATTTATTTTCAACCACAACTATTGGGTTTCATACGGATGCTGGTTATAGGTGGTATTATAATATCGGTCCTAAATGTAACCCTTGTGCTAACCTTTTTAATTACATCTCAAAATTGAATCCTAAATTTGTAAATCCATTTTAATTCATACATTAAAAGCTGCAGTTATATCGAACAAATGTTAAAGTAAAAGGTAGAAGAAAGCGTTCAGTTTAGCGATATCTAATACGAATATTCTTGAATGCCATACCGGGAGCTATGCGAATGGCATTTCCTACGGCATTCAGCCTCGTCAGAACTTAATGAGCCTCAATGACGACCGGCATTAATAGCCTGTGAACGGACCATAAATCATTGTTTACTAAATATGACCCCGATCTATAATTATCTGATCCTCCCTCTGTTTTTATCAATTCCACTTTAATGAGAGGATCGATGTGGTAACAGCAGAGTTTAGTGGATTGCTTACGGTGTCTGCTGTTGAATACAGATTAGGTAGTGTGTTGGGTATTACGTCAGCGGTTCAAGGAATTATGACCGCCTTTAATTAGTACAGTGAGCCTAAGATTATGAAGTTAGGCGTCTTTCCTTCTATTTCTATGTAAGATAGTCTTGTGTCTTGGTAATGGGCTCTTCACTTGGTAAAAATAACATATTCATAAAGCAAGCACAAAATATCGCGAAATTTTTTTCGTACAAAAACATGACAAACCAACGACATTTTGTGTGAAATTATGCTAAAGTAGTATTTTTACCCCGTGGACTCTGCTGTAGTTTTTAATAACTTTCGGTCTGAAATATACAAAATAACCTTTAATTCTTGGTTACAGGCATCAATGGATCTACCACCGGATAAAGCGAAACTCCTACGTAACTACGACTTGGAGAAGAAATGGGAGATCATCTGCGACCAGGACATGGTGCAGGCCAAGGACTCTCCGGCACACTATCTCAACAAGCTCAGAACGTACCTGGATCCGAAAGCTTCCAGGAGTCATAGGGTAAGTCTAATATACTTTTCTGCACTGCTGCTTTTAAGAATTATCTATTCGGAGGTTATCCTAAATTAAAAAGAGTTTTCAAATTCTTTAAACTGCCTTGCAGTCATCTCCAGAGCGGTTTGTATGGCCCAATTTTCAATGTGGTGGCTTCATTACGCTTCACAACATCAGTGATAACACGCGTCCTTGAGGGTCTAATTATAATTTGTTGTCAAGCTAGCTAGTGGCTCCTTGAGGAGGTGCATGTCCAATTGAGGGGATCATCGTTGATGATGATGGCATGGCATCGTGTACAGCAATTCGCCGATCACACGATTTCACTCTGAAAGCATGACTTTACAAATTGCGACATCACAAAGTCCTCCGGGCATTGTTCGGTTCCATACCTCACCATGCACCGTTAGGAAAGAGACAATAGGCTATTTATTAGACGATGCTCAGAAATACTTCGCGCTTGGGTCAAATTAGAGCTATTTTGTAAACAGTGCCAGGCCAACTGTATATTGGCGGAACCTTCGATTAGTTAGATTATAGATACGCAAAAGCATGCAAATCTATGACGCTTTACAAAACTACTACACCTTAGAACGCCCTTGCAGAGGATAAACAAAACAACGTCGTTAGAAATGGAGACAATGGGTAATATGTTAGAGATATCGATGGACGGAAAGCTGAGCTCTAGCTCGCCTTGGGGCTAATTGGATAAATTTCCTAAGATCGCTATTATCATAGTCTTGGCTTTGGCCGTAACTTTACTTGCCAATGGTACATCTTGCTGTTTCTAGCACGAAAAGGATACAGCTCAGATTGTATCTTACGTTAAGTGTAGGAAACTGCTTTTATAACTGGTAATAAGCTGGTCAAATCAAGTAATATTTTAGCCTATTTTGAATCAAAATAATATTATCATGGCACGAATTTAAAAATACATTAGCTGTTGAGGCAAACAATTCGTGGCCTTATTGCTACCTAAACAAATACGAGTAGCCTGATGTTCCTGCAGCACAAAAGGTCATCAAAACAGGAAAATGTTGCAACGCAACAGTATCAAGTCTCCAATACACCATGACCATTTGCCATTAGGAGAAATTCAAACAATGGACAATAAACATATCGAAGATGCAATCGATACAACGAAAGCTTTAGAATCGGTCTTGTTTTGGCGTCTATGCTGGAAGTCACAAGTCGGTAACTAAAGTAATACAGTTGAAAAGTCGCCAGATGTTACAAAACAAGTGTATTTTGTATGAGTTATTAAAAACAAGATTCTACTCATCGCTGGTGACATCATTCCACGAATGCAGCTATCGGTTTTGCGCGTGGGATGTTTTAAACTGACATTCCTTTTATGTAAACTTGCCAGTAAGTTTACACCGAGTTTGTTCAACCAATATGTTATAATCTCTTGAATCCATCGCCAATGTAACAGCTTCTGTGTGGAGGTGAATAGTTTGGCAATGTCGATTTGCTGATAGGCTTAAATGGTTAATGCGCTTGATTGGGATTTCGTTTAGTTGGGGTTCGATTCTGTTATTTTAAAAAGGACTTATGGTGCTTTTTCATCAGCAGCGGCCTAGACTAAGCCTGAGCACACGAGCTAGATTTTCTTATATCACGTGTTCTGAGCCGAGGTTGTGACTAATGTATTAGTTGTTTATAATACCAGTTACTATCATCTTGTACTAAGAAAATTCTTCCACAGTAAGATCGCAGTTTGATGATGCTTGAAGATTGACGCAAACGCCTGTGCAACAAATTAATCCTCAACGCTAAAAGCAATCAACTCTTTATATCTTTAGAAAATTCACACATCCTTGCAAATACCTCACTATGCGAATCATCGGCATGTTAAACATTGGCAATATCTCTCTAACGGTTCTTCAAACTTCAAACGTTGCCAGACTGATCGGGTTTTAATCACTTTTTATTTGTAAATTCATAAAAAAGATTCGACCTGGCCTCGAGCTAATTGTTTTTTGTTAATCTGCCTTGCAGTATGTGGAACGGATTGATTTTTTGTGGTGCCTACATTTTACGAGGACATCTTGGAATGATTTTAGTTCTTTTGTTATTGTTTTCATCACATATCAGCCCAAATCAGTTCACTGCTGGAGATAGCCCTTAATGTGATAGTCTCTTAATGTGCCATTCCCTTTGTCCTCGAGTAGTAGTAGTTTCTGTCAACAACCTTCCGCTCCTCTTCTCTTCTCTAGTCCACTGCCCAGTCTACTACGTCTGCTGAGTCGCGGTCTCCACTCCAGAACAATTTTACCCTATCGGTTCTCAGTTCTTTTGCATAAATTTATTAGGTATTATAGATTTGGCTGTAATTTTTTCTACATAGTTAGTAAGTGATACTGTAAAAATGTTAAAACCCGTGAGAACTGTGGGCACGCATGACATATCATGACATTAATATAAAGGAAACGCGATCTGGCGCATGCGGTGCCAGTTACATCACACTTTTCACTGTCACGTTATGCCATGAGACGTATTTCATTCCCTTCAGGGTCTGCCTTAATTCTGTTCTACCAGGACAGATGTGATAATACCTCCTAACACCCTATCTTTGAATCTATTGAATTAGTATAACAGTTCATTAAATCTGCTTTAGTTTTAATAAATTTAAAGGACTTTCTCATA
Source organism: Eupithecia inturbata (assembly GCA_963662085.1). Lineage (NCBI taxonomy): Eukaryota > Metazoa > Arthropoda > Insecta > Lepidoptera > Geometridae > Eupithecia > Eupithecia inturbata. The sequence continues at coordinate 12,796,950 of OY759190.1, forward strand.
TTAAAAATTCTCTAGTGGCGTGTTAATTATTAGATGGGAGGATGATATCCAAAAACTAGCCGGGGTTACTTGGAGGAGGATAACCTATAACAGGAAAGAATGGCAAGCTCTAGGGCAGGCCTATGCGAGGACGCAAGTGAATCTAAATACCGGTGTCAAATAATCATTAGATAAATAAGTAACTGTATAAATACCCAAGATTATCACTTATGTTTAGTAAGATTGTTGAAAAAAGGCTATTATTATTAAAAGAATAAAGAATTTATTTATTCACATGTTAAATAAAAATAAGGGAAATACAAAAAATACAGGTACGAGATAAACAAAAACATAAGCCTTTAGATTTAAATATAGAACAGGTAATACAACAGCAAACATGCTGTTCCCTTTTTAACCCTTAGGACTCTACTACATAGAGCCCTAAGAGTTGAAAAAGAAAAAAAAAATTGTCTTTCCTTATGTGCGCGGCTAATTAGGTCCAGCATCAGCTTATATTATCATTATTATAGTGGCGTGTAATTTCTAGCACGATGCACTCGAGCCTAGCCTCTGTATGACTATAACGTATGACTGTAACGCTACATCGTATTACAGGTAGAATTGATTGAAAACCCAGGATGTAAAAACCCATACCTGAATTCCTGCAGACCAAAGGCAGAGTTACCCATACACTCGCCCATTAGTGAACCGAGCACGACCGTTAATTACCGATATCTCATTAGATCCGTGCATAGATATAGCATTATCTGATTTACATCGAGGGGCTTGACCTCTTAGGCCCGTCGCCTATGACGCCACTTTTACTTGCTCCTATGGCTCTGCGACTAAGGCTCGTATTATGACATAGACATAGACAATCATTTATTTGCTGCTCAAACACCTCACACAATAAGTACAAAACAGTTATAAAAATACATTTGAAAAATAGTTAACTTATATTACGACAAAAACAATTAGGTACACAAATATATTTTCAAAAAGTAGATTGATTTATGAAAGCTTGCTCGTTCATCGATCTATGCTTGAGTAACGCTTTTCAATGAAATAAACGTCTCTCAAGCATAGATCTATGACTGAGCAAGCTTTCATAATACGGGCCTTAGTGTGCTTTATCGTCCAATGGGAGAAGTTGCCGTTTTGCTCTGTCCTGTGCATTATCGCGGCAGTCATCTGCTTGTAGCTCTGGCAGGTCCAGTTTTACCTCGTACTTCCTACACCAGACCGTCGTCCGATATGCTTATTTCGAGCCTACTACTTTACCCCGACTAGTATTGAACTCCATATCAGTACTGCGCGGATTTATAGGATCCGTGCCGTCCGTGCCGTGCTGGTCGTGTAGTTGGGAGATTGGTCTTCCATATAACCTTACCATACATAATAGTGGCAGTTACCTTAGATTCCGGAGAGGAGATCGGTGTTAGCTTTCTATATGTACGATTTCGTAAAGCTAAGGCCTTTTTTCAATTAGCAATTATGGCGAGTGTTATGGTCATTAAAATACTTGTTCGAGTTGGATGGTTGCCCGATGAGGAAAGTTTATTAATATCCTGATTATCAGGATTTATAGAAAGCATACGCTTTCGATATTTGTGTAGGTACTAGCCTGGATGACGACTGATTTAAATTTCCTAACCTCGTAATCGTTAGTCGCAGCAAGATCTTTCCATCATCAACGGATATAGGAATGTAAAAAACAAACAATCCAAATCCGATCAAAATACCTATTGCTTTCCATCTTAAATCAATGATACAGGCCATATCAAAGGTCAAGTCACACTCCCGTTGTGTCCTAATAACTGACTCATACCTACTATCATGTCGTGTTCCTATCGCCTGGCCCAAGTTCTGACCCTGTGGTGCCAGCTTATCTCTTCACAGCTTCCCTAGCAAAAGAAGGAAAAGAAGAACAGACAAGACAAAGCCACAGATATAGGAAGGGAAGGAATTCCCGTCCTAAATCTGAGAGGTGGATCCCTTCTTTGCTTGAAAATGTCGAGCCACATCGTGTGGATGTGTGTGGATGTGCTCTGCACTTCTAATCCCCCACCTAATGTAGGAATTGAATCAGTGAAGATTATAAAACACAGTCTTAACTGGTTTGGTACCAAACCATAATTATGTACAGAAACGTTGACGGCATTAATTATACAATTAACAGTACAGTTCTTCATGTCAACATAATGATCTCATTTAATGTTATGATGGTTATAAATTTTCTTGATGTCATGGGCGTGTATGTAGGATTGGTTGACGAAATGAGCAACTAAATGAGAATGAGAGTTTGAATGAATGGGTATAGTAATGCAATGGTTAAAGTACTTGTTTTGATTTCACTACAGAAGCTGTTGTAATCATGATGAGAAACGTTTTCTAAATCGAGATACATGATCTTACGAAGAATATGAATGTGATTTTGCAAAGTAAAGGTGTATGTGGAATAAAATAAATTAATCAGATTGGACTCGAAACCTATGATTGTAAAGTGAAAAAATATCTGTATAAATAATAACTACAATAAATATATAAATAATAAAATAGGCGACTATTCCTACGAGTCTTTACATGAGTAAAGACTCGTAGGAATAGTCGCCTATTTTGATAATTGTGTGAATACGAGTGAATAGTAACAGAATAAACAAATAAATTTCGGGCTTGTAAGGTAGCGGGACAAACGTTTGTATCATCTGTTAATATAGGTTATGGGTTTGGGGTTTAAATCATCTGTTAATAAAGGTTATGGGGTATAATATTGTGTGAAAAATTACCAGCATTCTCTCTTGATTCTACTTCATCAGCTCAAATACGTCCACTGCTGTACGTGCCTCTCCCAAACAAGGGGGATTGGCCATAATCACCACCCTAATTTATTATATTTGACAGCAAAAATATGTTCACGATTTTCTCTCACAACTTGCTCCACACCCAACCCACGGTGGGCATAGAACGTATGTTTGCTCGTATAAGGCCAGGCTAATCTCATTCGCCTATTTATGATGCACCTTCTTAGGAGACTTTCTCTCTCCTCATGTTGTTGTCGTGAGCGACCTCTGACATTTGCATGCGGGGGTGGACATGCAAAAATGCTGGGAATTTATCTTGAAGATCTTGGAAGGACTTTTGAACCTTGGGTTGTAAACGTCTAAAGTTTACTAAATACTTTGCTGTGCATGTAAGAGGGGTACCAACAAATGTGTCACGATTTAGGCCCCAAGTTTGTGACTACAACTTTATATGATAGTTGGGAATTATTTGATTGGAATGGATTCGTCTGGTAAGATAATTGCTAAACGTTTTAATTTATTATCTTTCAGAAACGAAAAATGGTCGGCGACTCGACTTCCACACAAGTGCTCAGAGATTTGGAGATATCGTTACGGACCAATCACATAGAGTGAGTTTTTGTACTATTAAACTAATAGATGTTTTGTTTTTTCGCTAGCCTGATTCGTCACACTGCTTGGCAAAGGCCTACCCCAAGGCCTTTGCCCAACAGTGTGACGAATCAGGCTACCGAAACAAAAACGAATAAAGCAATAATACAATTCGCAAGTGACTTATATTATCTCTATGCTCGCACACCCTTAGAATGCTCTCTACGATGCACTGCTCGTCAATCTGAGGCATTTCTTGGTTACGAGTATCAAATAATAATTGTTTACACGTCTCATCCATCACTTGTCTCCATCAGAAAGGTTCCCATCTCGACGCGAGACGCTATACGTAGCGAATTTATTTGACGGCCTGTATGTCAACAGTACAGTCGGCGCGATGTAGGAGAACGGTTTCATCCTACGAAGCTCTGCAATGCAACTTACAAAGCATAATGTCCTTGCTACAGATGGGTGCGAGAATTCCTGAACGAACAGAATCAGGGTCTGGATGTCCTGATCGACTACCTCAGCTTCCGACTCAGCATGATGCGACACGAGCAGAGGATCGCGCTCGCCCGGAGTCAGTCCAGCGATGGCATCAACCAGGGTATTGCAGACTCTATTTACTTTGTTACCAACTGCTGCCAGCGGCTTCGCACGCTTTTTGCCGCGATAAAATGTAGCCTATGTCCGTCCCCGGGATACCATCTACCTCCCTGCCAAATTTGACTGAGATCCGTTCAGCTGTTTAGGCGTGAAAAGGTAACAGACAGACTTGCTTTTGGTACCTTGTGAAGGAATATAGGACGTGCACAACCTTCGGAAGTATTGGTAGAATAAGATCGATGTACTCGTCTATAGTTAATAGTATTATCCAATGCATGTAGCGGAAATTGTGAAGGCGGTGACCTAATTCACCAAGGTTCCGTTTTCCGTTCCCACCCTAGCTAACCTCACCATAACTTTAAATGGAAGATTATAATATAATCAGTTTCTGACCAGACCAACCTTTATTCAGCATTTTTTTTGTAGAAACACAGTTAAATGGCTAGAAAACGGTAAATTAGGTATTAAAGCGCCTATCTCAAGAAAGGGTAATTAAAGAATGAACAAATCTACATCATGCAACTAAGGGTATTTTCTGAAAGATAAATAATCGGAGGATCAGCAGCTCCGTCTGTGAACTCTGATAATGTAATGTATAAAACCTGCTGTATATAAATCATAATTTAATCGTTATATTTAAGAAAAACATCCTATACTACACAACTCAACAAAGTCTAGGGAACAAGGATATTTTAGTGTAATATTTTTAATTCATTTTTTTTTTTGTCCCAGATGTTATATCAAAAGAAGCGAAATTTATTCTTGATTTCAGTTATGCAATTAAATAAAAAACGTTAATGTAAGAAATTAAGGTTTAATTAAAAAAACTAAAATAGTGCCTGAACCAAAAAAAAAAATTTTTTTTTAAATTACAAAAACATATGACGATTACGTGGAAAATAAATGAAAAAACATTCTTTCCAGCTGTTTAATAATCCGTTGGACCTCCCAGGGCATTAGCCACGGCCCTACATCGGCGTGGCATGTATCAAGTTATCAATTGTCGCCTGTGGAATAAGGCTCCATATTCTGGAAAGATGCGAAAAAAGTTCTTCTCCCGTGTTCAAATTTTGAGGAAAATCACTGAAAGCTCTTCTTCCGAGTAAATCCCATGCATGCTCAATTGGATTGAAATCGGCGGACTGAGCAGGCCACTCTAATACCGTGATATTGTGCTCGCTGAACACATTTATCACCTGCCTTGCGATGTGTGGGCGTGCATTATCCTGCATGAACACGAAATCTTGGCCAAACTGATGGTGGTGGAGGATGACCATAGGATGCAATACCTGTTCAATGTATGCTCTGCATTCAAATTGGCTCATATGCGAACGAGATCAGTTCTCCCACCCAGGCGAATTCCAGCCCACACCATGATCGTTCCGCCTTGATAAGGATGAACTTGCTGAGGATTTCGGAGTTGACTTTGGCGACCAGGAACACGCCAAACACGCACTCTCCTTTAATCAGGATGAAATCCGAAGTGAGACTCATCGGAAAAGAGAACACGTGCCCACTGATTGTCGGTCCATCGCAAATGTGCATTAGCCTATAATAAACAACGCCCTCGATTTCCACGTCGCAAAGCTAGAACTCTTAATGGTCTGCGAGTGCGGAGATTGACTTCATGTAATCTTCTTCTGGCAGTTTGGTCACTGATAACCACTTGGTGCTGGGACTGGACTCTTCCTACCAACTGGCGAGCATTACAGCTCGCCAGTTGGTAAGAAGAGTCCAGTGGGGTTGCCTTCTTGCAGCATTTTGCATAAATCGATCTTGTCTCTGGGTACAATATCGACCCTGTATCTTCCTCGGTGACGTTCGGCTACATCTCCTGTAGCCCTGTAGCGTGCCCATAATCGGCAAATTACGCTTGGCTGTGTGTGAACAGCGGCCGCGACATCGCGTTGACTGCGTCTAGCTTCCAACATACCTACAGCCCTAAGCATCTCTTCCCGCGTTAAATGACGATGTGACATAACGCTTACAGTTTCAAAAATGTCGAAAAAGTTGGCAGTAATGGGTTTTCACAAGAAAAAAAAACGATACATGACAAAAATCACAACAACTTTATGCTAGCAAACCCCTACTCTGCGACCAAGTTCGGTTGTTCCTTCTTATTTTGAAAAGCTTTCGCACTTTTGTTTTAATTTTTTGAATTTCGAACAAATGATATTCCTCTTCCAACCTTAATTTATAAATTTTAGTGACCAGTACTTTTTTTACGAGTTTTCACAAAAAAGTTGAAGTATTATTGCTTGTTCCCTAGACTTTGTTGAGTAGTGTATTATCCAGAGAATTATAATAAATTCCTCTTCCAGTGAACACAACAACATCTGAGATACAACAGACGACTGATCTACCCTCACAGCCACTTCATAATGGAACTAAACTTTTATCCAGTCACTTAATTGTAATAACTTCCTCTTCTAGTGAATACAACAACATCAGAGATCAGCGGGGCAACAGACGACAGATCCAACCTCACAGCCACTTGGAGGCGACGCGCGCGCTCCGCGGACTCCGACTGCGAAGGGGCTGCCAGTCCCGCTGTGGCTAGAAGACGGACTAGACACGCTGCAAGGCTGAATATGGGCGCCTCTACGGACGATATACATGTTTGCATCATGTGTATGCGGGCTATTATGAACAACAAGGTAACTTCTGACTACCGCCGTCTCTAATTTAGAAGGAGTCGATGAATAATTGAAGTGGAATTGTGTAGAGCGGAGAGTGGTCAGTCAACGTTGCGTCATTTTCGACCTCGATAAACTCACTTGGATTTCACTTGGAAGGTATCAAAGCTGTGTTGGAATCGTGTCTTTCTAAAGACGTGTCCGTGCAGCGGGTGCTGATTTTCGTCAGCGAATTTCCATTCGTTTAGCAATCAATAGAAATCTCAAGAAGTCCACACCCAGCCGTAGTCCTCTGAAAATGTAATATACTACACAAGTCGATAAAACATTTCACAAACATCCTTACACAAAACTCCTAGTTGACCCCAGAATTTGTAAAATAGAATACCCTGATCTTTTCTCCCAAAACGTATCATACCAGTCAATAAAAATACTCACAAACATCCATACCTGACAGATGACACCAGAGTTCTTATAGGTCTTAGGTTTCGATAAATAACCCCAACTTTTTCTTTATTCCAGTACGGCTTCAACATGGTGATTCAGCACCGAGAAGCCATCAGCAGCATCGCCCTATCCCTGGTCCACCATTCGCTCCGCACCAAGGCTTTAGTCCTGGAACTGCTAGCGGCTATATGCCTTGTGAAAGGAGGCCATCAGATCATACTGTGTGCCTTCGACAACTTCAAGGAGGTGGTGCAGGAGCCAAGGAGGTTTCACACCTTAATGGACTACTTTATGAACTATGATAACTTTCATATTGAGTTTATGGTGAGTGTCTTTGGTTGTAATTATCAATCGGTTTGGTACCAAGTGGTAGTGATTCAGAAATCTGACTGAGAACCTGAGTTTTTCACAAACAACCGAGAGTTTTGGAGATAGACTTGGCAACGGATTTAAATCGCGCGTTGAAAGTTTAAGATTTAAATGCTAGGTTGGGAAAACCCATTTGATTCTTTGAAGAGCGGTTAACTATAGGGGGTGGTAACTGTATGCAAAATATGGAAAAGTATTATCGAACCTTTTCTACTCCCCGTTATGTTATATTATAACAGTTAACAACGGAGATGGGGGGACAAGGTAGATATGCACTTTCCAGATTGGCACATCAAGGGCCTTTGTCGTACAATGTAAGAAAAAGCTTAAGTATTCTTCACCTCACGATTAAATGTTATTCTTCTGATCCCTAGGTGGCATGCATGCAGTTCGTAAACATAATAGTCCATTCAGTAGAAGACATGAACTTCAGGGTGCATCTTCAGTACGAGTTCACTGCGCTGAAGTTAGACGACTATCTGGAAAGGCTACGGCTTTGTGAGAGCGACGACCTGCAGGTAACATCGTCATCATTAGTCGCTTGATGAGATAATGATAGGAACTTCAGTGCGCATCTTCAGTACGAGTTCATTGCGCTCAAGTTGGACGACTATCTGGACAGGCTGCGGCTTTGTGAGAGCGATGCAGGTAACATCTCATCAATATTTGAATTTGATTTTGAATTTTTATGCTGCAATTGATAAATGATTAGGTACTAACATTGATGTAAGTAAAACCTGTAGATATGGTACGTTTTCCCAGCGCTTACTCAACAACAGGCCTGTGTTACAACTACACGCAAACACACGCTCACAGTTAAATTTCCAATCTTGTGCAATAATTATAGTGAACAACAAAGATTTCAATCTTTGTTCTTCTCTATAATTATTGCACAGACGTACCTAAACCGACCGATACAACAATACTCACGCGAAACACGAACGCCGGCGACGCGCCGCTCGGTCCGACTATGACTGAAGTAGGTGGACCTAATTGCACCTAATTTGAGCTTTCTACTTTAGAGAGGCTGGTACCTCATCTCCCCTTTTCTAGTTAAATCGATGACTAATTGATATTATTTTATTTTTATTTATTTATTTTTATTTAATTATTAACTATTATTAGTCTGTGTCGATCCACTGTTAGTAGGTATACAGAGTTTATGAGCGCTTAGTTTATCTAGAGTTACTAGCCACAACATTAGATACGTAATTATGTAATTTACTTATCCAAGCAATACTTCCGCCTGGGTCATATAAAATTGAACTAGGAAATTCTACTATACTAATGAATGATGTAACAAATGGTATTCCAGGTGCAAATCTCAGCGTATCTAGACAACGTATTCGACGTAGCTGCATTGATGGAGGACAGCGAGACCAAAACAGCAGCCCTTGAGAAGGTCAATGAACTGGAGGATGAGTTAGGACATGTAAGTACTTATCTACAAACCATACTTGCATTATGAATGCGAAAGCAACTCTGTACGTTACCTTTTCACGCCAATACTGCTTTAAAAATGATGACTGATTTTGAGAAACTACTCTGAAATGTTTTTAGTCATCTACTGAATTCAAAATAAATCATATTTCTGTTATCAAGAAACAAAGAAAGCTCTTTATTGAAATCTAGGCGAGACCCTTATTGTGACGGCATGACGTCATTATTTTGTAATGCTCTGATTGGTGTTCAACCTGTCATGGCGGATTACTGAATTTTGTAGTTTTATTTTATCAATATAATATTTAATCTCGATCAAAATATTAAATATAATCTATACGTGTTTTGTATTTTTTTCGACACTAGACAAACCTTCTAGTTTAAAGTATCTTAGAAATACGAATAGAAAAGTTTTGATTAATAAAGAAAATACAAAAAGAAATATAGCTCAGGTATAGTTAGGTAAATACATAATTTTGGTGGTTTTCAGTTACTGTCATCATCTCTTTGCATCATGAGGAAGAACATAAGATAAAACGCTTGCCAAGCCGCGGGCAGAATATTACTATCATCTAAACCGCAGGATGTACTTGGGTGCAAGAAGCATAGAACAAATGCCTGGATAAAGCGAAAGGGGTTCTATATCCAGCAGTGGGTGAACCCAGTCTGATATGATGATGTATACTAGTCATGTGGCTAAGAGACCGAATTGTGGAACTCAGCCAACGTGCGACTTCTTCAGGCATCTCGGTTATGAGCTGGCTCTCGCTAGTAGCGGTGAGATCGCGGAGAATGGCACTTTGAGGCCGACTGGTCTACTATCCCTCATACGTCTTCTTCTTGTTTTGTCAAAATAAATACCTTTTTATGTTTACTCGGCAGGCGCACGAGAGGTTGGCGTCCTTCGAGAGAGAGGCTATAGCCAAGCTGGCGACGCTGGAGTCGGAGCTGGCGCAGGTGCGCCAGGAGAGGGACCAGCTGGCGGAGGCCAGGAGGCAGGTCGTGGAGGAGGTCAGTGAAAGGAACTAAGGGACCTGGATCCAATAAAAAAAAAACAGGGACGCAGCCGCAGTAGATTACGTGAAACGTCTGGTGCGGGCTAGATCAACACAACACACACACACACACAACGCGTGCGGCTCGCTTTGCTCGCCGAATTTTTTAAGTAAATTAAATATTGTGAGGGTTTGCGACTCACTTAGCTCGCCGCACTGGGATACCATGTCGTTACACACTGCGGCAAGCAGTGCAAGCACTTGCAATAATCTACGGAACAAAACGAAAGACGTATATCACGACATTCCACTCCTGCTTCTCGCCCTCATCCAAAACGCACCCCAACATTCACAAATTAAGTAAAGAAAGCATTTATTTGTCTCTTACAACTGCATGTAATCGTCACGCTTAATTACAATATTTGTTTGTCCAGGTTTCAACATTAAGGCGAGCGCAGCAAGACTCCCGAAACAGACAGTCCATGCTGGAATCCAAGGTGCAGGAGTTGGAGACACTTACCAAGTCATTACCAAGAGGCGCTTCCAGTATGTACACTTACTGACTAGTTTTCTAATTGTAAGGGGGGAACTGCTATCTGGCAGAGTTTTTATTATAATTAATAAACCTTCGTTTGACCACAATCCCACCTGATGGAAACTGACGAACTGGCCGACGATTTATCACGAAGGTCTAAAAGACACCTATTCACTCTTGTCATGAAGAAACCCAGGTTGTTATTGGCCGATAAAACAGCACCAGGCAACGTGTTCCAAACCTGCGGTGCGAATGATACAGAATGGTGCAACTGATCATGGTTCTAACAGTCACGATAAACGGCTGTTCGTGGACAACTTCATTATACCCTAACTACCACACGGCGCTCCATCGAGTCTCTATTCCGCGCATTATACGGTCCTCAAGAACTTCGCAAATCAACCTCACGTTTTTGTTCCAGTGGGTGCAATCTCCTCTCACTTGTGCAACGGTAACGCGACACCAAACGGTCACGTCCCTAACGGCGACACTCCCTCTCACAAGCCGGTGCCGCCCCCGCCGCCCGTGCCGCTGCCCCCACCGCCGCCGCCTGCTGCGCCTGCGCCGCCGCCACCGCCACCACCACCATTACAGGTTCGTACTGGAAATTGCCTGTTTATGAAACCGATATTCAAGATGTTACTAAAAATTTTACAGACTCAGCTCTATTAGCAGTCAATTCTACCAGTGAAAACAGCAACTTTCTAAAACAATTAATCTGACATCAGCCCTGATTGATTGCGCACGAGTATATTGCATACGGCGGGTAGGAATGCGTGCATGGCTGCCATTCGTGCGCGCCCGATCGGGTACTGGTTTCATGCGCCGCGGATCGAAGCCTAGCGTATGCCCTTCATAGACTGTCGTCGACAGTCAACACAAATGCTCTATTGACAGCATATCACGGTATGGTAGAGTCTGTACTAAGATATAGGTTAATATTTTGGGGTAACTCTACCAATATTGAGATCATTTTTAAGCTGCAAAAACGAGCCACGATTAAAATAAAAAATGCCGATAGTAGTAGACTACTATTTTTAATGAACAAAATTCTGACACTTCCATGCCTCTACTACTAGAAATCGCTCTTTTTGTAAAAAATAATCCTCCTCATCTGTTTCTCCGGCTATCTGACGCCGTAAGTCGAAACAGACAGGATAATACAATCACTCCTTGTTAAAACAGCAGTAATGCAGAAACTTTTTGTTAGTATTGCTCCTAAAATGTAAAACAAATTACCTAAACTGTATAGAAACCTGAATGATCAAATCTTTAAACAGAAAATTAGAATATTATTAATCTCAAAATGTTTTTATAGTCTACATACATATATAGATATTACTTGTTACCCGTTCTTTGGCAAATAAATATCTTTATCACGGCGCGCGCGATCGTCAGCCAATTTCAAAAAGACCTACAATAAAGGTCCCCTTAAATTCGTGGGCTTTTCCTCTCTCCATTGTTTTATCTCTTATAGAATACACTTATTAGGAGTTATCTGTCTAAATCTGTTTATCTTCCGCAGGTGTCAGCGCCTTTACCACCGCCCGCGCCGCCGGCCCCCGGGCTCATGATGCCTCCACACCACACGGACGCGATGACCATCAAACGGAAGGTCGACACTAAATACAAGCTGCCTACCTTGAATTGGATCGCTTTGAAGCCTAATCAGGTAAGGAAGATTCGTTCTATTCAGTCATATATTCAATCCTCAACAGCCCACACTTGGTATACTGCTGGACGCAGGCCTCCCGTCGACTCGGTTAGGTTATGGAATTCTCTCCCACACGATATCCATGCTCAAAGTCAAAGAGCATTACTTATCTTTATGACTCTGTTGTATTTTATGTATTTATAATATTATATATATGTATGTAATTATTGTAATTATTTTATATTAGGTCTTTACCTATGAAGTTGCCGTTTTGTATGGAATAAGTGAAAGTACTTATTTTTTAATTTTTTTAATTTCTATTATTCAAAGTAATCACCCATGCAATCGACGCTTCTTTGCCAACGCATTGGCAGTTTATTGATGCCCTTCTTGTAAAAATCTGCTGGACGGGAGGCAACAAACTCTTCAAAGGCATTTTGTACTGCCTCTCGAGAATTGAATTTTTTACCCACTAAAAAGTTGTCTAAATTTTGGAAAAAGTAATAGTCGGTAGGTACAAGGTCTGGTGAGTATGGCGGATGAGGGAGAGCTTCCAACCCCAGCTCTCACAGCTTGGAGCCTGTCTGTTGTGCAGTATGGGGTCGCGCGTTGTCGTGAAGGAGCAGTGGGGACGACCGATTGACCAAAGCTGCTTGCCTGCGCAAGCTTCTCCATCATTGTCTCCAGTTCTTCACAGTACACATCTGTAGTAATGCTCATGCCGTTTTGTAAAAAGCTGTGGTGAATCACACCCGCACTAGACCACCAAACAGTGACCATCACCTTTTTTGGAGTAAGTTTTGGTTTAAGGCATTGCTTTGGTGCTAAACCAGGATCTAACCAACTTGTTGAGCGCTTTCGATTGTCGAACAGAATCCATTTTTCATTGCACGTAACAATTCGGTTCAAAATTCCTTCATTTCTTTGCCTATTGAGCAGCGCGAGGCAGGTCTCGACGCGTACGTTACGCTGGCGATCGTTAAGTTCGTGGGGCACCCATCTATCAAGTTTTTTTACCTTGCCTATTTGTCGCAAATGGATCAAAATTGTTTTGATGCTAACATCAAAAGCTGCTGCTAGCTCAGCTGTAGATTGAGTTTCGTCAGCTTCCACAATCGCCTTTAATTCATCATTGTTGACCAAAGTCTCCGGAGGACCACGAGCTTCATTTTTCAAGTCAAAATTTCCAGAACGGAACCGGGAAAACCAATAACGGGTTGTGCGTTCGTTTGTACAGTTCTCTTCGTAAACGTTTTTGATGTTACGTGCCGTTTGAGTTGCGTTGGTGCCATGACGAAACTCATATTCCATAATTACACGAATTTTTAAAGTATCCATTATGACGAAAAATGTTCAAGTGTAATGAAAATACAACGCTAATCAATAAAAAAAAGACTGAGTTTGTAAAAAAATGACATGTTTTTAAAATAAAATTAATTTGAATTTATAATACAAAGCCATTCCAAACTTTTTTTCTATTTGAAATGACCAGTACTGAAGAACGGCAATTTCATAGGTAAAGACCTATTATATTGAAATATCATAGAGATAGTGTAGTAATAATAATGTAGTAGTCTATAAATTATGTAGTGAAGTAGTTAAGGATTAAACCACCATCTTTTTTTCTATGAAAGTTATGCACCCGTAGGTAACCACATAACCTTGTCTCTCTCTCTCCCAATAAGGATTGCTGGAAGAGAACTCTTTTTAGGGTTATACTCGCCTTTACCATTCCTTCTCTAGTTTTATGTTTTTTTCTGTAAGCTTTATTTAGTGAAATTAATAATTAAGCAATGTGCGTTCGCACATCAACAGCATGAGCCCAGTCAAAAACTGCTGTTGTAAAACCTCGGTCAACGTTGATGTTGATTATAACGCTCCATTCCACTTTGCAGATCCACAGTTTCCACTTTTTTGTCCACTCTGATCCATAGGGCATAAGCACAGACCGACGACTGATCAAGCTTTAATAATACGGGCGTAAATCCCGCTTTAATTAACGTGGTAATTTACAGGTCCGAGGCACAATCTTCAACGAGCTAGACGAAGAACGACCACGGCGACGGATCAACTTCACAGAGTTCGAGGAAAAGTTCCGCATAGGAGGCGTCTGTCAAACGAGCGAGGAGTCCAACGATGACACGCTCTCTTCCTTCCCCAGCAAGCGGTTTAGAAAGCCCGATACGGTGTCGCTGTTGGAACATACCAGGCTTAGGAATATTGGTACGTAAAGTTGCAGGCATAAGGTTTGTTTTGAGTTGTAAATATCGTAACAGCAAGGTCTCTTAAATGTCTCTTATATACTGGTATCTGCGCCATTGGCTATCCCTTCGTCGATCAAATTAGATCTCGAAATTGCATTGTTTTGTTTATGCTGCTATACGATTTAGTGGTCTGGACCACACACAACCAACACAACACAACCAATCTTAGGAATATTGATACAAACGCTAAAGAAATAGCAGTGTATCTTTACACAACAAACTGTCAGCCATTTCTTCTCTACAAATAAATCTAAAAAGTACATTTACAAAAAGTAACCGAACTTATTTTTTTCCACAGCAATCTCCCGCCGAAAACTCGACACACCCGTAGAAAAAGTAATCACAACCGTCAACAACCTCGACCTCAAACAACTGCCACTAGAAAGCGTCGAGATCCTACAAAGGATGGTCCCCACCGAGGCAGAACAAAAGGCCTACAAAGAATACCAAAACGAGAAGAAAAACACGAATTTACTGACTGAGGAAGATAAATTCCTGATGCAGTTGACGAAAGTGGAAAGAATTTCAGCGAAGCTCAGTATCATGAGCTATATGGGCAACTTCTTCGATAATATCCATTTGATCACGCCACAGATCCACGCGATTATTTCTAGTTCCTCGTCGGTTAAGTCGTCGAATAAACTGAGGAATGTGCTGGAGATTATATTGGCGTTTGGGAACTATTTGAACAGCAGGTAAACATTGATTCTAACTATTTAGTTATATTATATATTAGCTACCGAGTATTTCATGTTTAATTGAACCCTAGGTTCCTAGTTGTAGATACATTTTGGTGAAGCACCTTTTCACTTGAAGTCCTTTATAAGCATATACCCTTTATGGGATTTTTTTTCTCATCAGTTCTTTTTAATTAAAATAAACAACTTACTATTTAATTCTACCACCATGACCAGATCTATGACCAGATTTTTTTTTTACTGTTACCGATAAATAATTTGAACTTGGATATGCATTATCACAGGAAGGTTATGCCCTGTTGTGTGACTTGATAATACAGGCAACGGTATGCCTTGGCATTAAAACCACCTTTTTTAATCCTTAAAGAGCAGCACTTAAGTATTAAACATTTAAATTATGTTTCAGTAAACGCGGCCCAGCTTACGGCTTCAAGCTTCAATCTCTCGACACACTCCTCGACACCAAATCAACAGACAAACGCATGTCGCTGCTCCACTACATAGTGTCGACCATCCGACAGAACTTCCCCGATCTCATGAACTTTGACTCAGAGCTATTGTATATCGACAAGGCTGCTCAGGGTGAGTCTTAAGGCCCGTATTATGAAAGCTTGCTCAATCATAGATAATATGCTTGAGTGACGTTTATGGCATAGAAAAGCATTGCTCAAGCATAGACTGAGCAAGCTTTCGTAATACAGGCCTATGAAAAGTTAAAATAAATAGCACCAATCAAGATGAAATCATGTTTCAAAACATTGTGCCTAGAGATTGCTGCAGACACAATCTTTTGAGATCCAATTTCTTTAATCGCTTCTTCGAGGATTTCTCAACAAGAAACTCACTAACACGTGACGTCCCGTCGGTCACGATTGTCACTTGCCAGGCCAGGCAAAAGTGTCGACACGCGGGTGAGTAAGGCATGTTCCGATCGAGCGAGCTTGCTGATAGCTTACGCAACAATGTGCCTAACCCTATGGTTAAACCTTTATTGGTGTAGCCTACCTAATTTGAGTTCTTAATGAATATCATTCAGTAGCATTATAGAACGTAGTAGGTGGGCGTGGTGCATGACCTTCATTGGTCAAGCCAAGCCTACCTTTTTCATCGTACGAATTGCGGCCGGTGCTCCCGCTCCCAAATATGTCTTTTCAGACAGGAAATTGCTCGGCTGACTCCCAGCCACACCGATGATTAAATCATTTTTCGTAGATGCAAAACGGCCCATAATGACCTCAGCCTTTCTAATAATCAGTTTTCTTTTTCTATCTACAGTTTCTCTGGAGAACGTAGTCGGCGACGTATTAGAACTAGAGCGAGGTATGGAGGCGGTGCGACGCGAGTGCGAAGCCCGAGACTGTCTACGCGCAGCATCGCAACACGTGCTGCGCGACTTCCACGCCAACGCGCACGACAAGCTGCGCCGCCTGCGCCAGGAGACTAAACACGCGCAGGTAACATAAACGAGTGGTAAAATTACTCTCCTTAGGCCATAGCAGGCCGGAGATAGCCTCGTGTACAAAACTCGAGCAGCCTGTATCAGGGATGCAGCCGCAATAGAGAACGTGAAATGTCTTGTGCGCGGCTCGCTTTGCTCGCCACTCTGTATGAGGTTGTGTGGCTCGCTTCACTTCCACGCTGTGTGAGGGTCTACGGTTCGCTTTGTTCGTTCGCCGCACTGGGAGTACTTTTCCTCCGTGTCTTGGATAAGTCAGAGTAAGATGGCTGGCGTTCTTTTGGCCCCAGCGGAGCTCTGCTACATATTTATGTTGGAATTTGATGTCGGATTTTAGTTTTTTTTTAGGAATACATCACATTATGTAATAAACTTATTATTAAGTGCGTGACAGAAAAAAAATATTAAATTTTTTGTTTTTTCACCGCTGACGTAAACGCTAACACTAGTTTATTCCCTAGGATTCGTTCGCATCTTGCGTGGAATACTTTGGAGAGGCGCCGCGCGGAGTCGACGCCAACGCTTTCTTCTCGCTGCTCGTCAGATTTACGAGAGCGTTCAAGGTATGTAGAGACACACATCAACAGCTTTTACGATGTTATATAATATTCCACAAATTTTTCGACACCGACGGGACTTTTTAGGCCATAAATTTGCCCGTCCTGAATGTTTTCACGTTTTAGCCCCGCTGATTGTCCTGCATATGACACACTACTAAATTCAAGCAGGATGCTTACTCTTCAAAATTGTTCTAATTCAAGTCCTCCAATTTCTCACCAAATGCTTCAAGGACGGTGATTTCAAACTAAAATAATATAATCGAACATGAAGTCCATTTCATTTAGTTAAGGGTGTTCGTCACGAGTTGGCGCGATATTCATTTTTTTTGTGGTTTTTATTTTTTTCTGTTTTGTTTATGGAATAAAACTAACGGAAAAGTAATTTGCCGCAAATCGTAAACCATTTTCTGTTAACCTACGAAAAAACTAACTTCGGTTCACTGGTATTTTTAGAGCATTTGGGAAAATAGGAAATTTTGGACTAACAATCAAGATTTTCCCAAATGCTTCCTAAATACAATTGAATCGAAGTTGGCTTTATCGTGGGTTCATAATTGTTTTTTTACGATTTGCGGCAAATTACTTTTGTGTGTTTTTACTCTTTGTAGAACGCACAAATAAATTAAAAACCACGAAAAAATTTTAATCTCGCGCCAACCCGTGACGATCAACCTTAATATCGCCCTACCGCTGAAAAAGAATGTAGGTTCGACGAAGGTTATTTGTGTTAGAAGAACACCAACGTTTCATCCCTTAACGTAGGTAAGTTAGAATGTAGGTATTTGCTGGGCCAAAGCCACCTTTAATCACTCCAGCAAACTCTGTCTTTAGCTGCCTCTAAGTCATACATAACACAACATATCCTCGTCAGCGTCGCACGTACAATGCTGAACATACCTCTCTCAAACAAGGGTGGTTTGCCATAATCACGCTTAAGGGTGCACGAGTCGCTCATCTTTCCATAGAAACGTGGAAGGGTAACTACTACACTGTTTGGTGTTGACCATCGAAAACTAAGGATAAAAACAATTTATATCGCCATTATCTACGTTTGTACGCAATCATAACAGTAAAAAAGTATACTTTTGAAAATTACAAGCATTTACACTTTCGTATTTCAACACTGATTTTAGCGCAACTTTGGGCAAAATAAATAATATACGAAGAAAGAAAACTTTAAAATAAAGCGCGTTCCGACATAGTTTAGTTATTCAAATGTTGAAATAAGAGCAAATGTGTAGGCTCTGTCGAGACAAATCCTCGGCCAAATCTGCCGCCGCATTAGCCCTCACGGATGTCCTCGGAAGATGAGAAGGCGCAAGTATGTCGGCGCATGTAGCGTCCCACACAATGGGCCTCCCCAACTCCCATGGGACTAGTGTCATGCCGGCGGGCCTCTTACCATCGTCACGCAACAGACCATTCGGTTCGAGAATAGCTGGTACGTTAGCGGTGACAAGTATTTTTAAAGATACACTCAAGACGACCGATGTGGCGCGGCGGGCGAAGGTCCACCTGCGACGCAGAAGGTTGCGGGTTCGATTCCCGCCTTGGGACAAATGTTTGTACGATCTGCAAATATTTGTTCCGGGTGTTCTGGGTATTTTCTATATATAATAAAAAATATCTATCTATGTTATGTCTTGTATTAAGTTTATCAGTCATCTAGTACTCACAACACAAGCTCTGCTTACTTTGGGCCTAGATGACGCTGTGTGGATTGTCCAGCATTATTAAAAAAAAAAAAAAAAAAAATAGTTTTTCTAGAATAAATAACCCTTGTGCTAAAAGTCTGTTCACATTTTTTCGCGCGGTCGTTTTGGGAATGGATCATTGTGCATCTCATCCTAGCGCGCGGATAACTTAACCTTTGTCGGATGAGATACGCTTAGGCCTCGCCTACGACGAATTCGCGCCATCGGCGTCGACTTGTGTAACCTTAACAGGCGGATTGGTGATCGCAGTGAAGGTATTAAAATACGCAGAAGAAAGATCCTGCCCTTCTTTAGGTAGATTCTCTCAGTCGCCTTTTATGACATTCACGGGTTGCAGGGATCGATTCTTACGCCACGGCGCGGCGGCCAGTAACTAATACCTAATCATCTAATATTCCAGCAAGCGGACACAGAAAACGAGCAACGACGGAGGCTAGAGCAAGCGGCGCAGCAAGCCGAACACCCGGACCCAAACAAAACGAAGATCATGCAGAAGAAACAACAGGTACATTGCACTTTCAACCTTATTGTCTGTACAGTAACGTTATTTACGATATGCCTCAAAAAAATTACAACGATACGTAAAAATTTAGCCTTATTGATAAGGTAGTAAGATTGACTTCCGGTTTCTCGATCGCAGATTACGAACATTCAAATGAACTAATTAATGGGAAAATCTGTTGTAAAGGGATTTTGAACAAGTAGGGTGACCAGTC
Source organism: Eupithecia inturbata (assembly GCA_963662085.1). Lineage (NCBI taxonomy): Eukaryota > Metazoa > Arthropoda > Insecta > Lepidoptera > Geometridae > Eupithecia > Eupithecia inturbata. Next base: position 12,816,412 of record OY759190.1, read on the forward strand.
AGTCAAATCATAGATCAAAATCTCTTCTCAATTTTTGAGTGTCCAGAAACTGTAATTTAGGCATGTGTTCTTCGTTAAGATAATCGAACAATTACTATTTTTGATAGAAGTTTCCATACATTTTATGTATTCACTAGCTGCGCCCCGCGGCTTCGGCCGCGTGGAAAGGGATTGCACACCCCCCAGGGGTAGTTTTGTAAAAATAAAAAATACGTGTACTATCATTATTTACTTAGTTTTGAGTGAATCGAACTAGGCATAATAATTTTCCATATAAACTGTACCACCCTTTTTAACCCCTTCAGTGTTTTTTTTTTAAATTGATTAGCCAATGCGCTATTCTAGAACTTAAACTATCTACATACCAAATTTCATCTAAATAGGTTAAGCAGTTACAGAGATACGTGGCAACAAACATTCACACGAACTTTCGTATTCTTAATATTATTATAGTTTGATTATGAATGTACATTATATGGTGATGATGATACGCTGCTCTCCAAGCCGAACGTCGGCCAGTCTCACTCAACGAAGACTAGCCAGGTGCGCAGGATATATTATAGTGCACGGTATTCCCTCTCTCTCATAATCCGATGGGACGGCAGACTGACACGGCCGGGGAGAGGTTAGGCGCAGGACCAACAGATTAACTTGTATTCCGACACACAGTGGTGTGGTGTTCCCCCGTACGGCAACTTCCTGACTCCGACGAGGCTGCTAATTGTACAATTATCTTTCGAAGAACACCAGCCTTAGGCATTTTTCTATGGCCAAGCGGTTGTTAAACCATTGATAAACTTTGAGAAACCGTCAGTTACTCTCTAACGCTTTAAATAACTTTGATAGGCTATAGAAAAACTCTTCAAATAACATTCAACCTTATAATTATATCAATAAGGTACACACTTAAATCAGTAAGAGTAATAGAATAACACACAACCTTATATTCTGATTGATAAGGTCCATTCTAACATTAATCATGGTTGATATTTGGTCTGTGGAGGTTTTGAGATTCACAAACAGCAAAAGCGAAATTGACCTTGTTGTTGTTGCGTTCAAAGTCCAACGTGTAAATAGTTGCATTTGATATTTAGAAATATCTATACTCTGGTCAAACTGAATATACAATGTGTGTAAACTTTGCCCCATACATAACCTAGAAATCACTTTCTTGTTGTCGATTTTGGGATAAAATTTACACTACTTGCAAATTTCAGCTTTTTCCTACATTGCATAAAGCTAACAATATTATTACGAACACCACGTCAAAAAGAGAATTTTGGATTTTTGTGTTGAGAGCTGTTTACAAACATTGTACTTTGAGAATGGCTGGAGTATAGTTATGAATACTGTATCGCTTCATAACAGCTGTGTACAAAGCTTGAGGTGAATGGCGTTATATTGATGCATATAAATATACTATAAACAGCTGCATTGTTTATAGAACTGTACTTACACTGTGTTTCGATGTTGTTGTTGAACAAAACGCCATCTTTTAATACATAAATGAAATTCTTACTATTTTCTGTGAATATAACTTTCTTGCGTATATTTTACAAAACATAAATTACTTAAATAAATTTGTGTTTCAATATTTTATTCCATAATAAAAACTAAAGCAGTTAGTAAAAGATGGGGTTTTCTTATTATTTTAATTTATTTTTATTTCAAGACTGAGGTGACAGGTTCCACATAGAACACGCAGAGTCTTTTAGCACATTTTGAATTTATTGGTGACGGATAGATTATTTTCAATTATATGGCAACACTGATCCAAACTATTTCAAAAAAGTTGTGAATACCATAAAATTCTGTAAAATATCTGGATTTGTATCATGAAGTTTTTGTTTTGCGTAGTAGTTTCTATGGTAAATAATAATATTTTCATTTCACTTCATGATTGTAGTTGTTATTAGAGTCATTCGGGTCAAGTGTGCGCGTACTTTGCACAAGATATACTATTTAGAACTGGGAAAATATTCTTTATAGGTATAGAAATTATCTGTTAAATAAAATAATCAGGTTTGTGCTGTCAATCACATATTTTTTTAAATAAATGCGTTTTAAGACGTAAAGTCGGAATGCGTTCATTTGCCTCGACTTGGGGGAAAGTGAGCGCATTCTCATAGGTTAAGTGAGCGCATGTAGGGCTTACCTTACATTCGTTCATTTGTTACTTACAATGCCTCTAGCTTAGCTTGGGTGTGGGTTAGGTTATTTTGCAACGCTGACCTAACGTAACCCTATTCAAGCTGAACTAGGCATTCTCGTTTAGGGGTGCGGTAATATCGACTCTCCCCTAATTACAAAAGTATCACCGTATAATTGGTATGTGGGTACGTATGTACGGTATGTCCGCATGCCATGCCTAACAAATGCGTGCGCACACTTACCCCCAACGGACAAATTAATAAAGAGTGAATGCACACAAGTCAGAAAATTATTCATTAAGCCTAGCATCCTACCATAAGATCCATTTATAGATCCATAAGATCTATTTATAGCTAAAATTAGTACATATACCCTGTTGGGCTTTGAAATTTTAATTTTAAATAATAAATTTTCATTGTAATTAATAATAATTTGCGTAAATCCATTAAAAGTCAGGCAAATAATGTGTTTAAATAAAAATATCAATTGGTTTGGCGTAATACGCCTAGATAAATTCTAAATCCATAGCAAAAGACTTGCTTATATCGACAAAATACACCAAAACTAACTTTAAATTATAATATTTTTAATTTTCATCCTACTAGGTGTTACACGCTCAGCGCGGACAGCAATTAGTTGTCTGTATAGACGTTGCCAATCTACCAAAACAAATTGTGTTAGTAGATTGGCAACGTCGGCGCGCGTGGAGTACGCGCCCCGTTCTGGAGATAATACCCACTACCCCGAATGACTCTATATCTAATCTTACTATGTTATTAGTATATGTCGAATTTGTGAAGTCATCGCTGTCTTCATAAGGACGCAAACAAATTATTATTGCCTCCAAGCAAAACATATTTCTAAACATATTGAGCTATGTACAACAAACGCTATCGAAAACACAATGTATTCTAGTATTTGATGGTATTCGCAACTCGACGAACTATCAAAGCCCAATATTGCCCTACTAATATTTAATATACAAGTTGCCATATGAAAAAAATAAAACATAGGTGTTGGTAAAACCATACAATTATCTCACAGAGGTTTAACTACGCGGCCGTCAGCGCGGGCCTATTGCAGCAACACTTGACTCAGTTGAGGCAAGCCTAGACCCGGTCCAACCTAGGTCTAAGCCTAGACTTGGAGTAAGTCCAACAGACGTTGCCGGGTCCAAGAGTGTGTTACTAACGGTTGATTGCGCGTGATTTTTTGAGTGCTGGTAGGTGACGCTCCAGAAATACTATATTTTAACTTCTTGTAAAATTCAGATTCCATTGCCTTCAGATTATGGCAATCCCAGTCAATACGGCAACACCGCCTTTTTATCTTTTTTCGGTCGTTTTTTATCGACATCGTTTTTGTGTTGACTTTGTAAAAAAAGTCAAAACAAATCTAATATAGTAAATAACTTGTTGGAGAATGGGAACTTTGTTGGTATCATATACCTAATGGTAGATAAGGCGTTTTCCAAAAAATAAGAAACCCCTATTTACCTGTGGACTAATACCTAGATAACGTGGATGTTTAACAGAGAGCAGCTAGGTTGTCTACCGGATGTCGTGTCCAAATAAGCACGGACTATCCCACTTTAATTTGGCGGCCCCACGTAAAAAAGCGCCCTCTTTTTAGTTTGTTCATACTATCTTTTGCCATTAAGAAAACGCCTCGTTGACTTAATCCTCCTTTAACCTTCCTTTGAAGTTTTTATTTAATTGAACAGCGCCATCTGTTTTACAACACTGGAAATTTACACTCCTATTTGACGAAAACTTGGCGACGGCGTAAAACTTGGAGCGTCATCTTTCCACACAAGAATTTTGAGTGACTAATTTGAATAGAGGTGTGAGAGCATGTTTTTGGGAAGCAGGGGACCATGATGTAACCTCACGCAGTAAGCATGTCACACTCATCATAGAACCATGTAACCTGTCTCAGATCCTACGGCGTAGATAATAGGGTCCATTATTGTTGGCATTTTTGAAGTTAATATGGGATGTAGAACGGGTTTGCCTGCATGAGGTGAATTGTTTGTAGAACAGACTAGTTGGAATATCGACCTTATTGAAAGGTGCTTAGGGGTCTTTTTATCGGAATAATTCTTGGATAGATATGGTAAGTGGTAAAATTAAAGCAAGGTGTCTTATTAACCCAAATTCCAATTCCCCATGAACAGATTGAAGAAATAGTAAAACCGGTAGGCGACCGTTGTCTATAAATTTATGTAAACCTACCTTCACAGTTTTATATGCAAATTCAGTTATAATGTGTATGTAAAATATTATGTATAAAGTTCTATTTTTTTTAACGCTGCACTTGCATGGATATAACAGGGAATGTCTATTTACTGATATACATTTATTTATGTAAATTATACACAGGCTTGTCATCACTTGCTGAGTTTATTTGCACATGTGTGTTTTGCAAGCTTGATTTTATATGGTTTATTTATTATATGTTGCTATAAATTTTGTACCTTTTATCTATAGGAATAAGACTACCATTTTATTTTCAATGCAAAATCTAAAATGTTTTAAAATCTTACATTCTGACCTCATCAGATTATTTAAATGATTTAGTTGCACATATTATTTTCACCAGTGGTATGTAGACTCAGACTTTTCAATGTAGGAACATAACAAGACGGTAGTTAAAATAAAAGCAGATATAAAGTCTAAGCTAAATCTAACAGTCTTTATCACCAACAGGAGGCTGTAATCAACGAGCTAAAAACGAAGTCGCAAACAGCCGTCGGAGAAAAGAAACTCCTTCACCAAGACGAAGTCTACAATGGCGCATTAGAAGACATACTACACGGACTCCGTAGCGAGCCTTACAGGCGCGCCGACGCCGTGCGACGGTCACATCGCCGACGCATCAACTCACACCGACTCTCCCGGGGTCTAGAAGAACTAGACGTATGATACGGGGATTCCAGTGAAGCCTTAGACTCACTGGATACCCCCAAAAAACGCAAAGACTTAGAAATGGTACCGAAAAAACCGATTTCTGTTTACGAAGGCAAAGCTAAGGCGTCCATGTACAAAGTGGCGCCCTCTGATTGTGAGGTGGAGGAGCGCTGTGAACTTATAAAGTCGACGTACGATGTGATCTCTAAATACACGCGGGCTATCTTCGACACAAACGAAACCGTCGTTTAAACGTGCTTAATGTAACGGTTTTTCATATTTTCTTGTGTTTTGGTAGCCATCTTAGATAATGGCGGGTAAAAGTTGCCATTTATAAAACAGGTTTACAAACTACCATTATGGTAGAAAGTAAAATCGCAGTTTTGATACGCCTATAATAATTCATTCCATGACACAGCGAACAGTATTTTGCTATGAACAATTTACACAACTTTGTTTTTTTATACAAAAGCGAAGCTATTTGATATAAATTACCCTAATAAAGACGTCTCACTTATTCTAACTGTAGAAAGAGACAGAGAATCGTCTATACTGTATGTTTGATTAGTACTGCTAGTTTTGTGAATGGCCTCGTAATGTACGCACATATATACACAGCTTTTCGAATGAATTTTAAAACGTAATTTAATACTTAGTAATATTTCAGTGTCCTTATTAAATGTACATTACTCATTTATACAATTTATCGTGTAACGTTCGTGATTAGAGGAAATATACACGCATTTTAAAAGTAGCATTTTTACATTATAATGATAGTTCAAAACTGGTTGCATTTAAGATGTATTTGAATATTTATTTAAAATATAATTTCGTTCTTCCTTGTATAGTATCTTTCATTAATTAATGGTCAGCTTAATATTTGGTTCTATTATTTAATAATATTACAAATATTAGCAGTTTTTTGTTTTGATCTGTTTTGAAACTTATTTTGTATACTTTTGTCACCATAATTTAGTTGTAAATAAGTTTGCCTTTATTGTATAAGTGCCGATAACAGATGTTATGATATTAAAATTGAATGTAAATATTGTATTTTATATAATCATTATATTTACTCAAGATGCTTGAGATGTTACGCGCAATATAATTCATAATACGTGTTTAATTAGAATTATCTGAAATGGGTACTCATACAAAAGTTAAGGATATAATTTCAATATATTTAATATTAATTTAATTTTTAATAATTTAATATAATTTTAGTAAGCACAAACGTAAGGGTAAGTGCAAGTATTTGACAACGTTGATTACATCACATAAAATTGCATCAAATTATAATTGCTATTTGTAAGACAGTAAAGGAAACCATAAAAAAAACGAATATTTGCACAATATTCTCTGACACAGGGGTGCTTTGGCACAATATTTGTTATTTTAATTTAAGATTAGTTTAACAAAACCATTAAGTACTGCTTGTTTACACAAATCTCAGATAAGCTTTTACTTCAGATAAAACTGGCTGGCTGTCAAAATCGCCATCTTGTATTTGACATAATAAATTCCTCTTTCTCTATTTTTATAAAAGACTAGCTGCAGTCCGCGGCTTCGCACGCTTTTTTCCGGAATAAAAGGTAGCCTATGTCCGGCCCCGGGATACCATCTACCTCGCTGCCAAATTTCACCGAGATCCGATCAGCCGTTATTGAGTTATAAATAGTGTAACTAAAACGACTTTCTTTTATATGTATAGATTGAAACGAAATTATTCATATTTATATTAGAAGTGGCAAATTTCAGTTGGTGCAAAGTAATAATAGCAAACAATATCAATTAGTCCAGTCAACGAAGGATTGTGGATGGAAAGGTCGAAAGAAGAAACATTGACTTCGGAACTTTGTTTGGAGTAGTTAGGAGACAAACATACTAAAAGGCCCCGCTTCTGTGAGGTGAGCCCTAGGAGTTGGGGCACAAAGAAGGTCCCTTTTTTAGTTTTTTTGCTTACATCTCGAAAATTATGCGGCATAGGAAATTTTGTTGTTCTACATAATGAAAGCACGATGGGAGCTCCGCAAGAGGATGACTCTCCAGCATCGACAAGCAGTGTGCCCGCCACCACCCCCGCCCCCGGCGCCTACGACCCGTGAATTGCGGGCGTCAGCCCGTAGTGCACGCACTCAAGCGGTACAGGCGCGTCGCGAACCGCACTCACTCTGATGAAGTCCCTCGTTAAGGGATGAAACGTTGGTGTTCTTCCAACATAAAAAAAGGTTCGTAGTAAACCCGCTTACATCCGTAATGCATAATGAAAGCTGATAAAATTTTGTACAACTTTGGTTCTATACAGTTTTTACCTATTCCTAATCTGTCTAGATACGAGTCTCTCGGTTATCGAATCGTGATCAGATGATGGTACGAAAGTAGAAAGTTTGAGCACTCATTGACTGGACTACTTATTTGCAATAAATATCTAATATATTGTTTTATCAGGGTTTTATTGCAAGTTAAGCATTTAACTTGGGGATAGTTTCAATGATTTTGATATAATTATGTCGAGTTATGTGTAAAAGTTAATTTTGACTAGTTCTGAATAAAGATTGAAATGTGAAAAACCCACCAATAATATATCCCACCATAGTAATAACATGTAATATTAACTCTCCTGCTGTACATAAAATATATAAATTGCAAACCTATATTTTAATTCAAAATGTCTACTTCAAACCATCGATATAAGTAAAAAAGGGGAGATGAGGTAAAAGCTTCTCGAAAGTGGCAGGCTCAAATTAGGTACCCACCTCAGTCATAGTCAGGTATTATAAAATCTGTGCTACGACGTACTTTAGTGTGATCATGACTAAAAGACTACAGCAATGCCCTCGTGTATGTTCATTATAATGAATGCACACTAGCTGTCCCGACAGACGTTGTCCTGTCTTAACTATGAATATTGAATTCGAATTGGTACTATGGTCGATAAGTTTTCTTATTTTTTTTTTATTTTCCGCGCATGTTTATTAATTTTTTCTTTCTAAGAACCTTCTGACATTAACAAACAACTAAAAAAAAATAAGCGTAATCGGCCCAGCCGTTCACGCGTGATGCCGTGACCAACGCAAATAGAGATACATTTTTAGGGTTCCGTATTCGAAGGGTGAAAACAGAACCCTATTACTAAGCCTCCGCTGTCCGTCCGTCTGTCACAGAGCATATAGAGCTATCTCATGAACCGTAAGAGGTAGACAATTGAAATTTTCAGATAATGTGTATTTCTCTTGCCGCTATTACAAAAAAAAAATCGAAATTAACGCAAGCTTCCATACAAAAAACGCGTTTTTTTTTTTGATATTTTTGCTCTTCGTTTGTCAAGGCTGTATCTCTTGAACTACAATAGGTAGACTCATGAAACTTTCTATAAATAAGTAACACTTCAACTGTACTTAATAACAACAAATACTAAAAATATAATAAAGTCAAAATTTAAAGGGGCTCTGAACAAGTGAAGATTGATGTTCTTTGAAAAAGTTGCTGATTTTTACAATACGGAACCTTTTGTGTGCGATCAAGTCGCGCTTGGCGGTTTATTAGATGATTGCTAATGTAACTGTGAGCGAGTGTTCGCTGTAGTTGTAGCACAGGCCAGTTGTTGAGTAAGCCCTGGGAGAATGTACCATATCAGATTTTCCTTATTGTTAGATCTATGCTTCTAACTGTATCTTTCAATTATTTATTAAAAAAGTTTAATTTTAAATTATATTCCTATCTTTATCCAGAACTATGTTGCTTTGGTAAAAGTTTATAGTTGTTTTGTCTGTATAGTTATGGTACCATAATTTGAATTTAAATGGAATTTTGATAGTTTTCGCATGTAACTTTAGAGTTAGAAACAGTATTCAGTGATGCAATAAAAAAACATTTAATTGACCCAGTGTCTTATTTTAGTTCCATTTTATACTTATCTATTACTATTTATCAATAAGTTACTTATCACAGAAAAGGTAGGTAAAAATATATTTCAAACTCATACTCAAACAGAAATCAAATCTAAAATAAAATTTCTGCTGTATAAAATGTCCTAAACTGTCCAAATCATGAGCTTTCATTCAGACTATTTCAGTGTAATTTAATTTCAATTACATTGCTATACTTCTCACCTTCTCTACTATAGTAGGTACCTCAGCCATGGCCCCAACACCTTTATCCCCACAAATAAGCGTCTTGCTGATCGGAGGTATCTCCACATGCCCCCATTGCTTCAGCATGTCCAGTTGTTGCGAGGTGACTGGGTGCTCCCACATGCGAGTGTTCATGGCAGGACAAAAGAGGAGAGGTTTGTTCATGTCCCATGCTCGAGTTGTGCAGGTTAGTAGGTTGTCGCAGATGCCCTGTAAGGTTATTTTTTTAAATTCAGAACTAGCTTAAGGACTTTGATTTGTCAAGGTGATAAACCTCCATACCAATAAGGAAGTAATTAAATAAAGATAAAATTTTTGGTAGGTACTGGCGTCAATTCAGATTATTGGAGGGTCCAATAATTACAGTGACAGTGATAAGAAAGTCACTGCCATTTCTTATCACTGTCACAGTAGTTATGGGAAAAAATGGTTTTGGTATGGTAGGTACCTACTTACATTAGCCATCTTAGCCAAGGTATTAGCATCCAACGGAGCAATAACCATCAGATCTGCCCACTTCCCCAGCTCAATGTGCACCACAGGGTGGCCTCGCTCGGTCCAAGACGTCCATTCTGTGTTGTCGTCATAGAACTCAACTCCTGCTGGTATTTCGGACCGGTTAAAGAAATGTTTTGCATGTTCTGTAACTATTAGACGAACCTGCGAGATATTAATAAAAATACAATGAATCTATGAATATACCTACATTATAACTTTATTCGTTGTTCCTCTGAGCACTGAACATTAATTTGTATGTTTCAAGCAAGCAAAGCACTCTAAGAGAATAAAACCACTCCGTAAAGCACTGATCGTATTGGGTTGATTCAGTGGTCAGATTTGAATTTCCCGCTCTAAATAGCACTGATAACAATAAAACAAACTGATAAGAACATAACCTCAATTACGTTTTTGTTTAGAGAATCGGACGATTCTAATAGGGATTTAATCAAAATTGGAATTTTTAAAGCAGCTACACTTCCAGTGGCAGCAACTAACACTTTAAAAGTTCCGTTTTCCATTTCTTTTTGATAATTTTATCAAAATTATTGTGATTTGAAAGAGTGAATGAATGAAGCGCAAAGAAAGATATGTTCATTCATTCATAAATGCCAATTTGGTTAGGTAATTTTGGTTGACAATCATTCACATTCATTCATTTCCAATTTCATTCAGTTGATTACGAACTGCGTCAGTGGAAGGCTGTCGAGTTTATTGAAAAAACTTCTATTTACGTAAATAAATCGTGTTTTTAATTTTTTTATCAGTTGTTTTCTATAAAATCGATCTTAGTTCAAAGTAACTGTTACAGTGATGTGATGTGATGGTTTAGACAAGAATCCTATACAAAACTGAAAATGGACGATAAATTCTACGAAGGTTGTGGCCAAGAGGGTCCAATTCGTTGCATATTTCTGTGTGAGTTTCATCCCACGGCTGGGCCCAAGATCACTTGCCAGGTGCCAGAGGACTATATCTCTAAGAATATATTCGATACAGTGAGCCACTACATCATCCCGAAGATCCAGCTACAAAGATGCACTCTGACAGTGTAAGTGAGCACTTTCCTTTGTTTTGGTGGTCAAGTTTTCCTGTCTCGTGAGACAGTGTATACAAAAAATACCTTCAAAGTAGCCTTCAAACAGGTTCTCTGATACCGAATACTGTTACAGTTTATACAACAGTAGGGCACAATATTTTGGTAAACAAATGAACAGCTGATTTGACAATCATACAATTTTTGAATTCTATGGAATGTGTCTACATGAACGAATATAGTCCGAAGCTAGGTTCATTTATTAATCAATTTATTTTAATATAATTAATTACTGTGCATTTGGGAAATAAATACAAGACATGACCCTAAAACATAGGTTTCTCATTGGGATACCTAGTGATGATTAGAAAGATTATACCTACCTACCTACCTAGATATCCACTCGCACAATAAACAATACTAAACAGCCATGTTATACACACAACTCTAAAAAATAAGGGTTTGTTTTAGGTGATTGATTACTAAATTATTCAAAAAAATAAAATGAAAAAAATAAATAAAATTTTCAACAATCAGGTTTTTTCAAGTCAAACATTGTAGGTAGGTTAGGTCATCATCATTATCATCAACCTTATCTTAGTCCACTGCTGGATATAGGCCTCCCCTAATGAGCGCCATAGCGTCCTATCTTCAGCTTGTCGCATCCAGCATCTGCCTGCAGTCTTTCGCAGATCGTCATCCCACCTGGCCTGAGAGCCTACGTTTGCAGAGTCGCGGTCTCCACTCGAGAACACGTTTAGTCCAGCGGTTGTCGGTTTTTCGCGAGATATGGCCCACTGCCACATCAGCTTGCTAATTCTTTGAGCTATGTCGATAACTTTGGTTCTCTGTCGGATGTGTTCGTTACGAATCCTATCCTTCAAAGAAACTCTGAGCATACTTTGAACTGGTGTACCAGCCCTTACGTGAGTGTCCTACGTCTCAGCTCCGTAGGTCATAACGGGTAGGACGCACTGGTTAAAAACTTTCATTTTCAAGCATTGCGGTATGGATGACGACAAGACTCGACGAAGTTTACCAAACGCTGCCCAGCCTAGCTGAACCCTCCTCTTGGCCTCCTTCTCGAAATGGTTTTTACCTAACTGCAGAATCTGTCCGAGATAAGTGTACTCGGATACAATTTGGATAAAGTGGCCATGTACGACGACCGGTCCTGGATCAATGTGGCTATTGATCATGACATTGGTTTTTTTTTTCTTCGCTTGTTTAGGTATGACTTCTCTGACGAAGTCGCTTGGGTGGTGTCCCGTCTTTTTATGATCTACCTAAGAGTCTCATCCGAGTCTTCTTGCCAGTACGCTGGTATTTGCAAAACTTGATGCCCTCGTCCCTCAACGTTTTGACTTAATTGTGTAGGGTCTCGTTAGCGTCATTAGTGGATAGATTTGTTGCCTTGGAACCCCCAAGGCAACAATCTATCCCCGAGAAGCTGCTGAAACTACTCGGTGCCCGCCATGTTTTAGATTGGATTAGGTCGGAGCGTGGACTTCATTAGACGGTTTCTTTCAAGCTTCAAGTTGATATTCAGAGAGACTCGGTGTATTCGGTGATCAGATCCGGTATTGAACCGGTTGATCACTGAGACATCTCTGAATATGTGTTTGCTATCCGTCATGGTGAAGTCGATCTCATTTTTTGTCACAGTGTCGGGGCTTTGTCATGTCCAGTTCCTTTGGGTAGATTAAGTATTATGTTAGAAATGTAACTCAGCAAAGCTTAAATATATATTTTTTTGGACGGGGCAGTAAGGAGAGTTTCTTTTCCAAATCTTTGTAACAGCCAACCTGGAGAGGTTGGCTGATATTAAGAATTTTGACGAAAAGTTTGATTGAGTAGAAAATTAAAATTACTACTGTAAAATCTATGGGAACAGTTTTTTTGCGATTTCTGACTTTGTATTAGGTACGCCAAACTCATTTATTGGTGTAATAGAAGCTTTTGATCAGTGTAAGAAACAGGATCGATTGGCATCAACAAGAGTTTTCGTGTCAAATGCAAATCTTTTTAGAAACTGTACTGTCTCTATAAAATATAGATATTCTCATAGGGTCACTTTGGAGCTACACTGCCCCGTCCAAAAAATCCAATTCGAAACACCATATTTCCTCTCTGTTGAGTATTTGCTGGATGGTTACCATAGTTTGTGCATAATATAACCTCATTGCAAAACCCTCCTTGGCTCCAAGATCCTGGACTTCCCAGTGCGCAAAGACAACAAGAAGTATGCTCGCGACATCGAGAAAAAAATTAAGGCTTGTAACGCAACCACTCACAACGCATAGGTACCTACTACTTCAATCTCTGCTTCGTTCTTAATTAAACCTCATTGCAGGACCCTCCTTGGCTCCAAGATTCTGGGCTTCCCTGTGCGCATAGACAACAAGAAGTATGCTCGCAATGCATACTACTTCAATCTCTGCTTTGTTTGCGATGCTTGGGCGCGCACTGTGCATTTGGAGCCGCTAGTCAAAAAGCTCACTGAGTACTTGGTAAGTGTTAATTTTTTTTTTAATTTATTTTATTGAGACAATCAATAGCATCGTTATCCCATATCGTAAGAATCGACCCCTCCAACTCACCCTGTGGATGTCGTCCGACTTAGGGTACTCGAGATTCTATTGCTAGTTTTGTAGAGTTCCGTACCTCAAAAGTAAAAAAGGATCACTTTGTTGTCCGCCTGTCAACCCCTTTTCTCAGGAACGCGTGGAGATATCGCGTTTAAATTAACATCAAATATTCAAGTCCGTTAACTCTTGGAGCCTTGATATAAATAAAACTTCTAAGTCAACACAATGAAATGTTAAGTATAAGTAGCTGTTTATCTACGAATATTTTAAAATTTCCAAAAGAATCACATGCACACAAAACCTATAGAGCACTTCTCGTAGACCTAGAAACATGAAATCTGGCTAGAATCAAGGTCTTATAGCACAAGTGAAGGAAAAAATAACAGAAAACCGTAAATTTGCAGTTAATTCATTAAAAAAATCTTTTAATTCTCGTCATGGACCAAAACCTGTAGGGGGTACCCCCTACTTCCCGTTGGCGTAGAATCATGATATTTGGCAAGAAACAAGGTCTTACAATTATACGGAACCCTTGGTGCGCGAGTCCGACTCGCTCTTGACTGTAGACATCGGCCCTCATAGGCTGCTCAAATAATTTCGCAGATGCTTTGAGAGGTTATAGAGATGGTGAAACGCATGGCAAGCGTCAAAGTACTCCGCTACTTCAGGAACTGGCACTGGTTGGGCAGGGCAATACAGCTTATTCCCAGTAATTCTGTGCTTAGTTCCGTGCACCAAAGACGTAATAGGTACCTATAACTACTTATCACAATAATTTATAACCTTAACTTCTATGCGAGATGTAAGGCAGATCGTAGATACTCTATACAGAAATAAATTTATCACTAAGAAATTAAATATTATGCCAATAATGTAAGACCTTGACGGGACTCGAACCCGTTTGAAGTAGGTATCCTAAACTAAAAAAACTAAAATAATATCTTCATGGTCCACCAAAAGTGTAAACTCTTTATCTTAGTAAATAATGTATTTTTCCCTCCCATCAGTTGTCAATGGAGCTGGAAACCGAGTGGCTATCGAAGCAGTCCAAGTCGGGAGACGCCAAGCCTCTCATAGGTCTGATGAGGCAGGTCATGCAGGATATCAACAGCAAAAGAATGTGCACTCTTACTGGTATGAACTTATTGCTCTACTTTCGCTGAATACGGTCAGTCAGTAGACGGCAAATGAGTTTGCTTGAAAAAAATCATGAAAGTGCACTATTTCGCACATAATTTGGTCGAGATCTCAGGAATCCTGCGGTCTATTGAAATGGCTTTTGTTTTGATTCGTAGGTTATTACTAATTATTTGGTTCCTTGAACCAGTTTCTTCATAAGTTGTTTAGTTTTCTTGTATAAAACTTGATTTTTGCGCTTGCGCCGCGTTCCAAAAACGAATGTACTATCCTGCTCCTATAAACGCGAAATACTATGCCTATCCTTTTCACAAAATGGTGCGCATTGCGCCCTCTTAATATTAATTTTAGGACACTATGTTCACCATCTTTTTAGGGTTTCGAAGATCGGAGATCGGTTTCGAAACCCTTAAGGCATCCGCTCCTCCTTATCTCCGAAGTTTGCGGATCGATCCATCTGAAATGTGTGTAGCGTTTGTAGATATGGAACTATATTTTACGGGAAAAATATAGAGAAGTCTGTAAGTATCTTCCCACTTTTTGAAAAATGGTAAAAAAGGGGGGGCGGATAATTTTCAAAAGGGGGGGTTACCTCACCGAGTGGGGTATCAAATGAAAGGTATCAGTTTGTACATCTCAAAACAGTTTTTGAAATTTCTGTAGGATTCATACTTTTTGAAATATTGAAAAAACCTCGAAAATTTTACTATTATCCTCTCGATAGTCCGAAGATTGCAAACCGATACATCTGAAATGTAGGTACCTACCTTTAATTTTTAGGTATTCAATAAATAGCAAAGTCTCTAACCGGTATCTTTAGTACATAATTGGTATACTTGACAAACATTCGAAACCCTCGGCGCGCGAGTGACACTCGCACTTGACGGAATTTGTTTTGAATAAGAAAACACGAAACAGCGGTAATATGTGCTCCAATAATTTCTGCTGTATTAAGGGCCTTTCTTAGAAGACTTACCCTACTAGACAATTTAAATTTACCTACATAATGTATGTAACTTTACCTTCATATGTGAATTTACCTACATATGTAACATTACCTACATATGTAACTTTACCTACATATGTAACTTTACCTACATATGTAAATTTACCTACATATGTAACTTTACCTACATATGTGATTTTACCTACATATGTAAATTTACCTACATATGTAACTTTACCTACATATGTAAATTTACCTACATAAGTATGTAACTTTACCTACATATGTAAATTTACCTACATATGTAACTTTACCTACATATGTAACTTTACCTACATATGTGATTTTACCTACATATGTAAATTTACCTACATATGTAACTTTACCTACATATGTAAATTTACCTACATAAGTATGTAACTTTACCTACATATGTAAATTTACCTACATATGTAACTTTACCTACATATGTAACTTTACCTACATATGTAAATTTAAATTGTCTAGGTAGGGTAGGGGCTACGCAATAGTTTTACTTACAAAGTAATCTAAGCTATCAACAAGCAACGGCCTTAAATATTTACTGCAAGTAAGTGTACGTAAAACTATGCGAGTTCGGTACTCTCATAGTTGCATACTCGCATAGTACTCGGAGTACCTTAGGTAGGTACTCGCTAACTACTAGTAACTACTATACGAGTTGTTGTATTCATTCGATACTATACTTACCATAGAGACTGAGGCTTACGGACAAACCGATTAACGGTTTATGTTAGCTGTAGATTACGTATGTAAATAATGTTTAATATAAATAAATAAAAAAAAATTTAACTAAGCCCATTTTAAGCATTTCATTCATGCATGAAAAACATAATTCGTTTGTTGTTTGTTTCCTATTTTAAGGAAGTACCTACCTATATTAGGTGTATGGTGTTGTTATTCGTTAGTGAAGTCATTAACTTAATTTCGGCCTGTTCAATAACAACATTACAGGGACGTACTCGGAACGTAGGTACTAGGGTTAGACATTTTCATTAATAAATACACGTTATCATAAAACCACTGAGCAGCTGTGTTTACCACGTGAAGACAAGGGACAATTAATATCTTAGCATTCTTACTTTTTTTGTAAAGCTGAATAAATAAAACTCAACCACATGTGATCATCGGAAGTACAAATTTAAACCGAATTGGTGTGTTTTTACACCATAATGGTGTCGATTCTGTTGTTTTAGGATTGCTAACTAAAATTTTAAGATTTCTAAATTTTCTAAGTTAGGTAGACCTAAAAATTTTAATATTCTATAAACAGGATTCCTAACTTAAATTTTACGTTTTAAAAATTTTCTAAGATAGGTTGACCTTAAAATTATTGTCTGTCTTTTTGTCATTTTATGTACCCTAATCCAGCAGCATTTTGCCTATCAATTTTAATCATGATTAAATTAGAGGCCTCCTAAAATTAAGTATACGTTTCTAATCATAGCTAAAATGTAATGCAAAAGAAAGAATAGGGTTATAGCCATTAAAACTAAGTTGAGTTGTTTTAGATGTGTCATTCTAATTTTAAACCTGCCAGTCTAATTTTTGAAACATAGAATAGCTTTCGCCTATTTGACATTCGTAAATCCTAATTTTAGCTAATTCTAAAACAAAAGAATCGACATCAATATATATCTCTATAAAAATTTAGGAATACATTTGAATAATTATTAGTAAACGTTTAACAGACAAGCCCCGTTATATAACTCCCAGTTCCCCGTAAATCATTGAATTGAGACCGTATTAAACTGAATAAACATTCATTTCAAAGAACACAAGAAAATGTTGTATTTTGTATTCCACTAGCTGTTGCTATGCCGATATTCAAGGCAGCGGAAATTTTTACTATGAGGAAAATCAACTTTAGCTCTATTGTAATACGGGTTGGTTAGAACGCTAATAGTTACGCATATTATTATACCAATCATAAATTACGTATTTGCTTATAAAAGCTATTTTTATGTTAGTGATTTTCAAATACTCGCTCTGGCTCAGTTTTCATAGACGATAAGGCAATCAAATATCTTTTAATAGATCAAGTACCATTTCTCCAATGTCTGATCTTTTATGAACATTCTTAGTTCCTTCAAATTTAATTGATATTTTAGTTGTAAGTATGGATCAAAGCGAAACCATCCACTCGATGGACCGACGACATTGTAGCGGTCGCGGGGATGTCTATGGCTGGAGCTATGGCTGGAGGCGGGTCAGGACCGTTATTCGTGGCATCGTATGATGAGGCCTATGTCTAGCCGTGAACGTGTGTGGGGCTGACAATGATGATGAGAAAGTATTCATCAAGGTGCGCTAAGCTTTAGAAATCCAATGAGAAGAGGAAGAGGAAAAAACGAAATTAAATTCCAAAACTAGTTCTAAAAACCAGGAGCGATTGAAGCGGGTCAAAGTTTTACAGATACATATTTCTTTGATATTCTATTAGTAAACCAACTCAAATAGTGTTAACTGAGTCCATTAATATGCGAGCTAGCAAAACTCGAAGGCCTTGGTGGAATTTACATAAAAGTGTTGGAGCTAAGAGAATTGAACGGATTAATCGAATTAACGGTTTAGAGGAATTTGTAAGAACAACAAAATGCCAACTACATATAACTGACTACCAAAACGAACACCTAGGTTCTTCGATCAATTATAACATTGATCGAAGCCCAGGTTACAGTAAAAATATTAAAGCATCTTTAAATTTTGTGCTTGCAAATTATTATGACCTATTCAAATAATTATCATGATGTCTAATAAATTTATTTCAATAGTAGGCAAATAAACACCGTGTGAGGACAATAAATAAAATAATTACCGCCTCGTAAGATTTGAGCAGTTTTCCGCAAACTTATTTAAGTAATAAAAATTAATTTAATTAGGTAAATTATTAGAGCTGTTATCACATGTCTGAAATAAGCACACATGTCGGCGTGCTGATAACCCATATGTAATGTAGTGATATGATATCGCCAGACTGCTGTGGGCTAGTGTTGGGATCGTTTAAATAGATGAAAATGTCTGAAATAAATGAAACCAAATGTGTAGTGGTTTACACAAAGTAAGTTGAAATACTGTCTTGCGAAGTTACTAGTCCCGTAGACTCGTCAACTTACCGAGCTTCTAAATCTAAAGGAAGCACTAGGTATTTCTCGTACGCTGATGAAGACCAAAGCGTTGATGGAGAGAAAAATTAGACATATTGGACAGAAAATAATTTGTTTGTTTTGAAAAAAACTAAAAACTTACTTCTTATTCCGTTTTTTTTTTAAGTTTTAGGGACAAATTCAAATCGCTCGGGAATATATTTATGGGACCATCTCGGGATTCATTTTCTTTACTTAAAGATAATGTAGTTGGAATATTGTTCAAGAGACAGCCTTGACAAATTAAGAGCAAAAATAGCCCAAAAAATCACGTTTGTTGCATGGGAGCCCCCTGTAATTTTGATATTTATTATTTGTTGTTATAACGGTAAGAGAAATGCACATTATCTGAAAATTTCAACTGTCTACCTCTTACGGTTCATGAGATATTGCCATGTGACAGACGGACGGACGGACGGACGGACAGCGGAGGCTTAGTAATCGAGTTCCGTTTTCACCCTCCGGGTACGGAAACCTAAAAGAGGTCAAATCGAAAAATATACATACAGCCGAACATATTCTATGTATGGTCGTCGATTTCTTCGTCAATTAAAGACCAAAACTTGAGTTTTAAGTTTTGCGGGACAAACACTAATCTCTGGGGGGATCTCTCTCATCCTCCCAAATAATCATCTTTGCAATTGTATAGAAAGAGGATCCGTAACGAATACATCCGACAGAGATCCATATGATAGTTATCGACATAGCTCAGAGAATTAGCAAGCTGAAGTGGCAGTGGGCTGGCCAAATCTCGCGAAGAACCGACCCTGCTGGGGTAAACGTGTTCTCGAGTGGAGAACGCGACTCGGCAAACGTAGTGTAGGACGCCCTCCGGCCAGGTAGGATGACGATAGAGGATGATCGCAGGGTGCTCTCATATTTTTTTTTCCCGAGAGATTAGTTTGTCCGTTTAAAACTAAGGGATTCGAAGTAAATTTTTAATTGTTTTAAACAATCAAATTATTATTAATACGTATTTCTTATATTATTGTATTTCTTCGCTACTTTCGGGTCAACTCAAAAAAGCCTCATCTCATCAAACTTTTAAACGAAAAGTTTACGCATAAGTAAGTAATTTAATTAGTATGTCTCTTAGAGTCACTATTGTATTTGTTGTTATGTTAGTGTATATTTCTATTTGGTAGGTATACGTGTATTAGGATTATTTTAGTTTGTTATAGTTTGTATTACTTCTATATTTGTAATTAGCTCCGCCATCCTTTGTAGTCTCTTTTAAGCTTTGGTTGACTGGAAGAAATCGCTTTAAGCGATAAGGCCGCCAATTCTGTTATCTTCTGTACCATACTGTTTTATATTTAAGTTTCTGTGAATAAAGAATTATCTATCTATCTAACTCAATTACCAAATGTAACAT
Source organism: Eupithecia inturbata (assembly GCA_963662085.1). Taxonomy (NCBI): domain Eukaryota; kingdom Metazoa; phylum Arthropoda; class Insecta; order Lepidoptera; family Geometridae; genus Eupithecia; species Eupithecia inturbata. The sequence goes on from OY759190.1 coordinate 12,836,370, forward strand.
GATTATGATAGGTATGTATTCTGTGGGTGAGCCCTGCACCCTTATCAGTAAATGATTTACATATTAGCTGACGATAATGCTGTTGGGCTGAATGAAATATATGTATGACCCGCTCAGCGTTATCTCTCGATAAATTAAACTAGTTTATGAGATTTAGCACTTTTTCAGTTTTAGTTATGTAATAGTTTTATTTGTTTGTCTAGCCTAGATCATTCATCCGTTTCCGAATAAACCTAGCTAAATTCACAGATTAGGGCGGTCCATATTGTCAAAAAATTCTGAGCAGGCTTGTGTTGAGTATATATCATGTCGTCATAGGCTCTTTCTTGACGATTTGATGAGGGCGGTTATTTCAAATTTGCATCGAGACACGTAAAACCTAAAATACCTACCTCTACCTCTGTGTCGCAGCGGGCGAAGGTCCGCCTACAACGCAGGAGGTTGCGGGTTTGATTCCCGCGTCGGTGAAAGTGATTGTACGATATGCAGATATTAATTTGTTTCCAGTGTTCTGAGTGTTTTCTATGTATGATTAAATTCTATCTATCTATGTAAGTATGTAATTAATAAGTAGGTATATCAGTTATCTTGTACCCATAAAACAAGCTCTGATTGGCTTCGGGCTAGATGATGCTGTGTTAATTGTCCAGCATTATATATTTATTATTATTTATTTAATCCAGCAACCGTATAACTGTAGTCGGCTTCATATAATGTGCAGCGATATTGTGTAGTGTTAATAGAGGCCATAGCAACTGCAGATAAACCCATGCATTGCAGCTAATGATAGACGAGAGCCGTGTAAATTGTAGCGTGAACAGCGCAAAAACGGGTGAGAAACTCCGTAATGGCGTATGATGCGTTGCTCTCTCAATTACTTTAACTGATTTCTATGTAGGGTTTTACATTCTCATCCATAATGAAATGTCGATTGAAGCATGACATAGATTGTTTCTCTGTGAAGACATTGGTAGGTACTTTATTGATTTGACTGATTTGACTTGAGTAGGTTGTTTAGATTTCACGTAATTCACACCTATCCACTAATAAGATAGATATTTTGTAGTCTGACATCCCCCTGAATTGCTTCGTTGTTAATAATTTTATTTAGGAAATAACAAGATAGACAGGTTAGTCTAGCTAGATAAGCAAAAATAATAATTTTGGGGTCTCGAATAGAACTTCAATCAAGTCAATGTCAGGTTTCCTGCCTATGATTTGATGAACAAACTACCTAGATTTACACAACAACTTTTAGGTTTAGACTAGAAATTCTCAATGTCTTGTTTAACGTTCACCTGTTGTTTTTGTCCACCAGTGGGCACAACCACCACTCACCTGACAGTGGTGCGAGTAAACACCGATCCGACGCCGGTGAAGGACCACCAAGTGCCGGTGTTCTTGTACAGTAGGCAGTCCTTCGTAGCTGACCAGTGGGACCTCACAACTAATCAGGTTAGTTACTTCGTTAATTAATTAATTATTTTAATAATAAATAATATCAATGTTATTATTAATTAATAGCTTCTGCCCGCCGTACCTGGATGACGTAACTGCATCCAGGGATAATATAATGATTATTAATATAAAAGAATTCCGATTCTGGGCAGTTGTTCCGGAGATTACAAAAAACTTTTACCTCTCGTGTTAATTATTAATTTTTTTTTATTTACTATTATTAATTTAATTAATTTCTCTAATTTATCAACCCTTAAGTTTTTTTGTGAGTTGCTATCTCATGGTTAAGCACAAACGTGACTCAACTCAAAAACTAGCCCCCCTTTTATACCTTAATTCGCCTCTTAATTCTTGCGGTTTTTCTGTTTGTATTATTAATTCCGATAATGGTATAATTTTATTAACTAGCTACCTACTGTAATAATTGCATTTTAGTACTTGTAAGTAAATGAATCGATAAATCATATTTCGTCTCATCTCAGTCATGAACATTGACCATATGTTTTGATAAGGAGTTATTTTGGTCTGTTGGCTGTAGATAATGTTGGTTCTATACATTATTATATTACCAAGGTTTACGATAAGCTATTATATATAATAGATAGCTTTCTGTCAAGTGAATAAATCAGCAAAAAACTCGTTAATTACTATTTTTAGAAAGAAAGAAAGAAAGATATACTTTATTTGTAGCTAAGAATTAAAACACGTACAGAAACTAATTAAATTACCAACTCCATATAAACTATATAATAATATTACTTACTTATAAAATGCCTTAAAGCTACAAAATGGCGTTCGACTCAGCATATGTTGTGATAGCTATAGGTTATAGCTACTACAACGCTGATCTTCCGTCGAAACCATAACGTTACGTCACGTACGCTACTATACAAAGAAAAGTTACTATGAAGAAAAAGAGAAAAGTCCAGTAGAGTCTATAGATAAATAACTAGAGCTATAAATAATTAAATATCATTTAACAGGGAAGTAGGTAAAGTTAATTTAGTAGACCCACCACCGCCCCGCTATAATTTATAATAATTCGCTAAAGAACATTCTATATATTTTGAAAACTTTAAATCAATTTAGTTGTTGGGAGTTTCTATGAGGGATGGGATTCCAAAGTTGGAGAACCAAAGTTATCGACATAGCTCAAAAATAAGCAAGCTGAAGTGGCAGTGGGCAGGCCATATCTTGCGAAGAACCGACAACCGCTGGGGTAAACGTGATCTTGAGTAGAGACCGCATCTCGGCAAACGTAGGTCGTAGGTCGCCCTTCGGCCAGGTGGCGACGAGCTTCAAAAGACTTCTGACCGATGCTTGATGCGACAAGCTGAAGACAGGGCGCTATGGCGCTCATTATGGAAGGCCTATGTCCAAGTCCAACAGTGGACTAACATAGGCTGATGAATTGATAATGCTAAACAATCATAGTATAGAGTTTCATGAAAAAGCCTGAGTACGAGCCTATAGCTGCGAGAGCCGTGAAATGTTTTTATAAATACAATTACCCGCGGCTACGCTCGACCTCACGGCTAACTGAACTGATATGTAGAGCAGCATTATACATCACTCGGGAACAAAGCAAGCTTCTACCAATAAGTGTTTTTTTTTTTCAACAATTTACCAATAGTTAGTAAGGATATTAATACTGGGTAGTTTTACAAACAAAATTGCAATTTGTATTAAATATCTAAATATTAGTAGAAGACTAGTTCTTCTTATTTCTCCACTAGCTGATGCCCGCGGCTTGGCACGCGCTTTTTAAGTAGCCAATATCCGTCTCCGGGATACTATTTACCTCCCTGCCAAATTTCATTGAGATCCGTTCAGCCGCTTAGGCGTGAAAATAGTAACAGTTAGTTCGGGTTACTTTCGTATTTATAATAATAGTATGGATGAGTTTTGTAAACCATATTCTAAAACAACAGTCCTCGTGAACTTCTTATGATCAAGTGAACCTAATTCTGAAACAACAGTCCTCGTGAACTTCTTATGATCAAGTGAACCTAATTCTGAAACAACAGTCCTCGTGAACTTCTTATGATCAAGTGAACCTAATTCTAAAACAACAGTCCTCGTGAACTTCTTATGATCAAGTGAACCTAATTCTAAAACAACAGTCCTCGTGAACTTCTTATGATCAAGTGAACCTAATTCTAAAACAACAGTCCTCGTGAACTTCTTATGATCAAGTGAACCTAATTCTAAAACAACAGTCCTCGTGAACTTCTTATGATCAAGTGAACCTAATTCTGAAACAACAGTCCTCGTGAACTTCTTATGATCAAGTGAACCTAATTCTAAAACAACAGTCCTCGTGAACTTCTTATGATCAAGTGAACCTAATTCTGAAACAACAGTCCTCGTGAACTTCTTATGATCAAGTGAACCTAATTCTAAAACAACAGTCCTCGTGAACTTCTTATGATCAAGTGAACCTAATTCTAAAACAACAGTCCTCGTGAACTTCTTATGATCAAGTGAACCTAATTCTAAAACAACAGTCCTCGTGAACTTCTTATGATCAAGTGAACCTAATTCTAAAACAACAGTCCTCGTGAACTTCTTATGATCAAGTGAACCTAATTCTAAAACAACAGTCCTCGTGAACTTCTTATGATCAAGTGAACCTAATTCTGAAACAACAGTCCTCGTGAACTTCTTATGATCAAGTGAACCTAATTCTAAAACAACAGTCCTCGTGAACTTCTTATGATCAAGTGAACCTAATTCTAAAACAACAGTCCTCGTGAACTTCTTATGATCAAGTGAACCTAATTCTAAAACAACAGTCCTCGTGAACTTCTTATGATCAAGTGAACCTAATTCTAAAACAACAGTCCTCGTGAACTTCTTATGATCAAGTGAACCTAATTCTAAAACAACAGTCCTCGTGAACTTCTTATGATCAAGTGAACCTAATTCTAAAACAACAGTCCTCGTGAACTTCTTATGATCAAGTGAACCTAATTCTGAAACAACAGTCCTCGTGAACTTCTTATGATCAAGTGAACCTAATTCTAAAACAACAGTCCTCGTGAACTTCTTATGATCAAGTGAACCTAATTCTAAAACAACAGTCCTCGTGAACTTCTTATGATCAAGTGAACCTAATTCTAAAACAACAGTCCTCGTGAACTTCTTATGATCAAGTGAACCTAATTCTAAAACAACAGTCCTCGTGAACTTCTTATGATCAAGTGAACCTAATTCTAAAACAACAGTCCTCGTGAACTTCTTATGATCAAGTGAACCTAATTCTAAAACAACAGTCCTCGTGAACTTCTTATGATCAAGTGAACCTAATTCTAAAACAACAGTCCTCGTGAACTTCTTATGATCAAGTGAACCTAATTCTGAAACAACAGTCCTCGTGAACTTCTTATGATCAAGTGAACCTAATTCTAAAACAACAGTCCTCGTGAACTTCTTATGATCAAGTGAACCTAATTCTAAAACAACAGTCCTCGTGAACTTCTAATGATCAAGTGAACCTAATTCTAAAACAACAGTCCTCGTGAACTTCTTATGATCAAGTGAACCTAATTCTGAAACAACAGTCCTCGTGAACTTCTTATGATCAAGTGAACCTAATTCTAAAACAACAGTCCTCGTGAACTTCTTATGATCAAGTGAACCTAATTCTAAAACAACAGTCCTCGTGAACTTCTTATGATCAAGTGAACCTAATTCTAAAACAACAGTCCTCGTGAACTTCTTATGATCAAGTGAACCTAATTCTAAAACAACAGTCCTCGTGAACTTCTTATGATCAAGTGAACCTAATTCTAAAACAACAGTCCTCGTGAACTTCTTATGATCAAGTGAACCTAATTCTGAAACAACAGTCCTCGTGAACTTCTTATGATCAAGTGAACCTAATTCTAAAACAACAGTCCTCGTGAACTTCTTATGATCAAGTGAACCTAATTCTAAAACAACAGTCCTCGTGAACTTCTTATGATCAAGTGAACCTAATTCTAAAACAACAGTCCTCGTGAACTTCTTATGATCAAGTGAACCTAATTCTAAAACAACAGTCCTCGTGAACTTCTTATGATCAAGTGAACCTAATTCTAAAACAACAGTCCTCGTGAACTTCTTATGATCAAGTGAACCTAATTCTAAAACAACAGTCCTCGTGAACTTCTTATGATCAAGTGAACCTAATTCTAAAACAACAGTCCTCGTGAACTTCTTATGATCAAGTGAACCTAATTCTGAAACAACAGTCCTCGTGAACTTCTTATGATCAAGTGAACCTAATTCTAAAACAACAGTCCTCGTGAACTTCTTATGATCAAGTGAACCTAATTCTAAAACAACAGTCCTCGTGAACTTCTTATGATCAAGTGAACCTAATTCTAAAACAACAGTCCTCGTGAACTTCTTATGATCAAGTGAACCTAATTCTAAAACAACAGTCCTCGTGAACTTCTTATGATCAAGTGAACCTAATTCTGAAACAACAGTCCTCGTGAACTTCTTATGATCAAGTGAACCTAATTCTAAAACAACAGTCCTCGTGAACTTCTTATGATCAAGTGAACCTAATTCTAAAACAACAGTCCTCGTGAACTTCTTATGATCAAGTGAACCTAATTCTAAAACAACTGTCCTCGTGAACTTCTTATGATCAAGTGAACCTAATTCTAAAACAACTGTCCTCGTGAACTTCTTATGATCAAGTGAACCTAATTCTAAAACAACTGTCCTCGTGAACTTCTTATGATCAAGTGAACCTAATTCTAAAACAACTGTCCTCGTGAACTTCTTATGATCAAGTGAACCTAATTCTAAAACAACTGTCCTCGTGAACTTCTTATGATCAAGTGAACCTAATTCTAAAACAACTGTCCTCGTGAACTTCTTACGATCAAGTGAACCTAATTCTAAAACAACTGTCCTCGTGAACTTCTTATGATCAAGTGAACCTAATTCTAAAACAACTGTCCTCGTGAACTTCTTATGATCAAGTGAACCTAATTCTAAAACAACAGTCCTCGTGAACTTCTTATGATCAAGTGAACCTAATTCTGAAACAACAGTCCTCGTGAACTTCTTATGATCAAGTGAACCTAATTCTAAAACAACAGTGAACTACATAAACACTAGAATAGACTGGTAAATGAAAATAGGTTTAATTTAGAATTAAGAAAACTTTTAATTGACAAATATAGTATCAAAGAGTTTTTAGAAAACGATTACAGTCATCTGGACATCAATTATACACAAAGTTACCTGACACTCTCGTAAATTCACCTAACCTGGAGTCAAATATTATTTAAGGACCATATTATTTAAGTTTATCTCATGACTATTGCCTCTCTACAGCAAAAATTACATCTAAGTCCCTTAATATTTGTTTAAAAAAATATTAAGTGTATTTTGTATATTTGATATTTGTGTACTTCTTGACAATAAATGATCTTTATCTTTATCTAGGTACGTATAAAAAAATACACTATTTTCGCGCCACATTGTTTGTCACACTAATATTATAATGCAAAAGTTTTGATGTTTAGTTGTTTGTTACATCTTTACGCCAAAACTACAATACAATACAAATATCCTTTACTGCACACCAAATAATAAAAAAAAAATCACAGAACACAAAAACAAATAAAGATGGGCAACAATGGGCGGCCTTATCGCTAAGAGCGATCTTTTCCAGGCAACCTTAGAATGGACATGAAGTGATTGAAAAAGTATAGACGGTGGCGTGTAAACAGAAATAATGTTTTGATAGTAGGAAGAAATAAATATACATACTTAGATATATCTCCATCTCCACAGCCTATATTGGTCCACTGCTGGACCCAGGCCTCCCCCTGATAAGCGCCTTGTTGGCTTTATCTCACGGGGAGTAATGCCCATAATCCCCACTCTGGGCATACAACTACTTACATACTTAACATAAATATACTAGTAGCTATTATTACATAAAATAACTAGTAATACTAATAAACTACGTGCTGGAATACAAAACGGATGGGGCTGAAATGCATGAAGGTAGTTCTAGGCCTGGAATAAAACGTTAGTTACCTTTTATCTCATAAATCAGGTTCCATTGGATATAAATAACCTTTAAAACCCTAGTTAGTAACATAACTACAGTGGCATTATTGTGAACAATGTCTGGTAAAGTGGCGCCACGACAAATAGTTTTTATGAGTGTACTAGGTACGTGCCAATGCTGTAATAGTACTGAGGCGGAGTTCGTTGCTCTTATAGCTACAACACTGTGTTACTAACAACAGAGCAAATAGAACGCAATGTTATTTGTTTGAATTTTCAATAGGAACAATTAAATTGCTTTTTGCGGTAACACCGCCCTATTGCAAACCATCTTTTTTAAGATTCCATTTTCACCCTTCGGGTACGGAACCCTCAATCTCAATAGCGTTTAGAAGAAATATACAAATTTCGAATAAAAAAAAATCTAAATTTGTATATTTCTTCTAAACGCTGTTGACTTCAAGTATTTTTCTTTCACACAAATATTTGTCAAAGTATTGTACACAAATTAAATATTTCACGAATAAAACATATTGTACTCGTATATACGGCTACAGATAATTATTTATTGTTTGACCGTTAGGCCAGCCTTAACTGTAACCTGTACCTACCATGAAAAATGAGACAAATTTCTAAATTGTGTAAATAACAATAACATACGACGATGTAAACTTTAACATTGACCTGCGATCAAGTGTCAATAACAATAATTGTTCGTTGATCCATAGCTAGGAGCACTGACGTGGAATGAACTCCGCCTTCGACCCACGCTGATTATTCATTTTAGATACCTAGGTATTGATAAACTCGCTTGTGTATAATGTTGATGAGAACAGACGCGAGAAATTCCTAAGATAATCTTTGATGCTTTTAAATAATCAATAGGACAGATGGATATTCAATGAATAATTGGAGAGAGAATATGAACAAGGAAACTTTAGCATGCCTATAGGGTTAAGTACTAATACATTCTTGGGCCGGTGTTCACCAAAAGATAAACGGACAATAACCAGCTTCGTCGCGTCTGTTAATTTAGACGTATATTCTATGAAAATTTCTGTAATGTTTGTACTTATCCGAATACCTTGCCTAAGAAGGTCAAACAAAGGGTCTACGAGAGGGTTCTATTCTGAAATTTCTGCATCATGTGACCCCTGTATTTTTTGCATTTTAAGGGTTTCGTTCGGGTACGAGACCCTTATGATCTCGCTCTGTCCGTCCTTTTTTGTCTCTTGAATATCTCATAAACTATTTTGTAAAACATTTTAACTTTTTTCTAGGTTTAAAACTTTTTGAAATATTTTAAAAATAGTCAAAAATATTACCGTTTACTATCTAACCTACCTAACGTACCTAGGTATGTAGCAAAACTAAGAAGGCCAGACACCTAAGAGAAACGCGACGAAAAGTAATAAACATAAGTAGGTACTATACTACATTAGAAAACCACTCTAGAGTAGAGTATGTTCCCACTTTCTCAGTTAAGCGAGCTGTTATCCCAAAATTTAATGTAAATTCTATTCTCGTACAATATAATATTCAAAATAGCCTCACAATATTTATATAACAGCAAACTTTATTAGTTATACGCCGATAAAGAGGTCGTTCAACCCGATCTGATATACGCAACGTGTGCCTATTTTAAGATAAACTGATTGAACAGCTAGGGAAATAACGAAATAGATTTACCAAATTTTACGCATACAATTTATTATTTACACCTTTACACCGATTGTTTACATGATTATGCTCTCATGTTGTATCTGAATCCACACTAATGTTATAAATTCGAAAGTAACTCTGTCTGTATGTTACCTTTTCACGCCTAAACGGCTCAACGGATCATAATGAAATTTGGCATGGAGATAGATGGTATCCCGGGGACTTTTTATCCCGGAAAAGAGCCGGCGAAGCTGCGGGCAGCAGCTAGTATAACATAAAATATTAACACGGATAAACTTACCTAGTTACATACCGAAAGTTACTATTTTTGTAGAGGATGATTTTTGTTTGAAAAAATATCCAGTTGTAGAAAGTAATAAATATGTAAGGACATTTATCACAGTTACTTACTCAGGATGTTTTTTACCTGGCAGCATAATTTTGGTTTTACCCACAGAACAGGGAAATTAGGTTGTAGGTAGGTAAAGCTACCCTTGTCGCGACACATGGGTCTAAAGAATCGGAAATAAATTTGATGCGGCCAGTGCAGCCAGTGTGGATCATCCGACACCGTCAGGTGAACGCGCAGCCTTAAAGCTCAATCTTTTAAATCAATCGATTTAACAAAATAAACGATTAAATTCTTCTATATTAGTTTCTTACCATTCGCTCTACGAAAAATACTTTAGTTTATTTTTAGTTAATTTCAACACACTATGCTTTTAACAGAGATAGTGATGCTACAATAATGCTGTCCGAAGAATACCAATAAAAATGTGTTTAGATCGCGTGAGTTTAAAAATATCTATGCGAAGAAAACGTTAAGTTCTCAGTATTAAATACTACAGTGGTTCAGGAGTTATTTTAAAAGATATATTTTGGTCACGAAAACCGGCATACTAAAACGAATAATAAAAATCGCCAAGTGCGAGTCAACTCGCACACGAAGGGTTCCGTACCGTAAAACACAGGCGACTTTTTCAAAGAACATCAAATTTTTACATGTTCTGAGACCTCTTTAAATTTTTAACTTGATTTATTTTTTTGGTATTTGTTGTTATTACAGTTAAAGTGTTATTTATTTATAGAAAGTTCCATGTTCCTACCTATTGTAGTTCAAGAGAGAGCCTTGACAAATTAAGAGCAATAAAGGCAAAACAGTCACGTTTTTTGTATGCCCTTTAACTTTGATATTTATTTTATTTTTATTGTTTGTTGTTCTAGCGGAAAGAGAAATTCACATTCTCTGAAAATATCAACTGTCTACCTCTTACGGTTTATGAGATAGAGCCCCGTGACAGACGGACGAACAGCGGAGACTAAGTAATAGGGTTCCGTTATCATCACCCTTCGGGTACGGAACTCTAAAAACTATAGAGCCAACGGTGCATGTTGGTCTTATTTAAGAATACCGTCGTCGTTTCTAAAATAAAGTCTGTTAAAAACAAAAAGGTGCGTAATACTTTAGCGATTTTTACTATATTGAAAAGCCCGTTCCAAAAAAGTCCATATTTAAATTCTTAGTTGAATTTATATTTACGTTAGCTTCGATCAGGTAAAGATATCGTTTTGATCGAAAGCGTTTGTACATAAATCTGTTCGACCTCCTCCTGACTTTGTTGTTTTCTTTCTTTCATTTTGTATCTACAGATTGTATCTAGGGGCCAACTTTCAACTATGCTAAGGTCAGGGGAAATGTGTATAAATAACACCAATAGCATAGTTAACCATAGTGTCAAATTCGTGTCATAACCACAACACGTGTATTCGGTTCAGGGGACCTTTTTTAATTGTCCAACACGAAATTTCGTGTTTCGTTTCTGTCAATTGGTATACTCTAATACACCGAATTAGAGTACCAATTTTCAGAACCGTATTTTGGAGGAATAAAATAGGCAGGTTTTTTACTTATTATATTACATAGCTCATAGAAGTAACTGGGTCCTACAGTATTATATTACATAGCTCATAGAAGTAACTGGGTCCTACAGTATTATATTACATAGCTCATAGAAGTAACTGGGTCCTACAGTATTATATTACATAGCTCATAGAAGTAACTGGGTCCTACAGTATTATATTACATAGCTCATAGAAGTAACTGGGTCCTACAGTATTATATTACATAGCTCATAGAAGTAACTGGGTCCTACAGTATTATATTACATAGCTCATAGAAGTAACTGGGTCCTACAGTATTACCCAAATAATTATATGCTGATTAGCCAAATGCCAGAGCATTATCAAAACGAAACCAAACTGGCGGGTGCGACCGTATTCTTGATATTAATGGCCTTGTTCAGAACGAGGCCGAGTTAATGTCTTCTGATTCTGCGTGGGCGCACATTATTGTGGAAGTATGTTTATTTAAATAGAAAGTATGTACGACAAACAAAGGATATCATCCTCCTTGAAATATCTCAGAATGTCAAATGAAGGTAATTATTTATTTCGCTTCTTTATTTCTTCTCGTAGAGATTATTGTATTATTATTAAGAGCCTATCAGACACAATGAAAAGATTTTTGCGGTGTTTTCTTATCTAAATCTTAAAAAATAAATGGAGCGTACATTTTTAGGGTTCCGTACCCAAAGGGTGAAAACGTAACCCTTTTACTTGTATTATTATTAAGATCCTGTATTTATTTATTTTATTTTAACAATATTCAGGAAATTAACAGCTAACTTAATGAGTAGTTACATAACTAAATACTGATTGAAACTAAAACTAAACAAAGTTACAGGACGACTACTAATGGTTAAATTATTATTATGTAAAAGTTTCTTCACAGATACGTAAGAAATTACTACTTATTTTGGTTTAGTAAATGACATAAGAAAACTAATCCAGAAAATGCACCAAAAAATCTACCACTCACTATTATTTTTAGTTTAGTGGGAGGATTAAAGAGAATATCTAAATCATGTATATGGTATGATCCCACTGCAGCGCCTCTGACCGCCTGAGGCCTCCCTCTCGTAGAGTTATGTTAATATGACTTAAAATTAATTAATTAGTAAATTTTTATATATGAATCTACATTCTAGGATGGATTTCTGCGAAGTAACGCCAGAGTTTTTATCATCCATACTAATATTATAAATTCGAAAGTAACTATGTCTCTCTGATTGCTGATACCTTTTCACGGCTGAACGGCTGAATACATCTCAGTGAAATTTGGCAGGGAGGTAGATGGTATTCCGGGACACAGGCTAATTTTTATCCCGGAAAAAAGCGTGCGAAGCGGCAGGCAGCAGCTAGTTAATCATAAATCTATCATGGGTAGCAGGCGAGAAAGGTCCTTTTGAAACGCAGGAGATTGTAGGGTTCAATTTGCGCCGCGGAATTAATTTTTGTATGGTTTGGTTACAAATCAGTTCAGGTTCTATACTAAGTGCCAAATAAGGTGGCAAAACAGGTTGTGCACCTTCTCCTCCACAGTACAAGCACAATTATCGCTATTCTGTCGCTTTCCATACAAACCTAAAGCGATACCGGTGTCGCTAGAGGATCGAAGTACAAGCGCACTAGGAAGCAATACACAAACAAGACAACCCAAAAAAGATGGAAATCGGGAACCAACGTTTTCAATGAATTCACTTATTTTAATGTTCTAAAATATCAGAGTAATTTTAAACCGGTGATATTTTAATTAATTAATGAATAATATTATGGTTAAAAATACTAAATTACATTACCATGACTAAAAGAATATATTAATTGTGTGTAACATAAAAATTATAGTATTGAAAAAGTTTATAAATTCAAAATAACATATAGGTTAATTTAATGCGTAGTAAATATTAATGGTAATAAGTTCCCAAAGAATTCTACACCTTAACCCTAAAAACATAAAAATTTTAAGTTGTGCCTTTTTATGATTTCGTGAAGGAGATAGGTCAACGACTTGTATTGCCAAACCATCTGGCACGAGGTAGGTATTAACAAAAAAAAGTAACATTAGTCATCTGGTTTCAATAACACTAGCTATGTTTACTGCTTGTGAAATATCCACAATTTTTATACATTGCACCTATTTAGTGCACAGACATTAAGTTCTTGTTATCTGTATCTTCTTACTAATGCCCTCCAGCGAGGTGAACGACGACCTGCGAAAGACTGCAGGCAGATGCTGGATGCGACAAGCTGAAGACAGGGCGCTATGGCGCTCATTAGGGGAGGCCTATGTCCAGCAGTGGACGGGTTTGATTGTCAAACTAGGCCTAGATTTCAGTATTCACGGGATCTCCATGGTAAAAAATCGAATTACATAAATTTTAGCATTTTTTCTTTGGTTCCTTGAATGTGAAAACACAGTTAAGAAAAACAAAATACGATAAAAAAAAATCATGAAAGTCTGTGTGTGCGTGTGTGTCACTGTTTCGCACATAATTTGGTCGTGATCTCAGGAACCCTGCGGTCTATTGAAATTACTTATTTTTTGATTCGTAGGTTATTGTTATTTCATATTCTTGAACCAGTTTCTTATTATGTTGTGTAGTTTTCTTGTAAATAAGCAAAAAGTTGATTTTTGCGCATACGCCGTATGTTCTGTCCCGCTTCTCTGAACTCGAAATCCTATGCCTATCTTTTTCACAAAATGGCGCGCATTGCGCCCTATTAAGGCGGTTGGCCAAGTGTGAATAATCAGAGTCGGGGCACATAATGTAATATTACTTCGTCGTAATCTGTTAAACCACACCAAGTGATTACAGAGCTTTTATTATTTTCGAGTTATTTACATTTTATGAGATAGGTTAACAGGTGTCAAATTGGGTGTTAAGGTCAAGCGTGAAAAAAATCTGATTTTACTATTTTCTAGGTTCAACAAGTAATTTAGATAGCAGATAAGAAGTTTTGAGCACATTGTAAGCCTTTTGCTATATAAGAGCCTACGCTAAAACCACCTTAAGACCCAATTTGACACCAGTTAATACCTACGAGTATCTCATAAAATGTAATTGTCTCGTAAATATGAATAGCTCTGTACTTACTTGGTGAGAGTCAACAGGTTCATTAAGGTTTAAGGCCCCGACTACGCAGTCATATATATATGTTAAACCTAACATAGGATTTAAGACACTACTAACAAAAAACATGTAATCTCTTTGACAATAAACTATGTATATCTATCTATATTAAATTATGTGGGCGGGCCACAAAAATTACTCCGAGCCTTGGGCAGATTGAGGCTTTCTTTTAGGTGTCCACCTCGTTCAAGAAAATGTATCTAAGAGAACATCACAAGGGCACATTATAATATATATAATACATCAAGTAATATCCCAAAAATGTTTCGACTTCGATGGTACTTGAACCCGCATCCTTCCCTCAGTACGGGAATGCGCTAACCAATTACACTACGAGGTAAAGTGACGTAGGAGTAAGAAAATTTTAGGACTTGCTTCGGATTCTAGCGACGTGACGTCTCGTCGTGTAGCGTCTCGTGGTGTGATTGGTTAGCGCATTCTCGTACTGAGGGAAGGATGCGGGTTCAAGTCCCGTCGAAATCTATATTTTTTTGAGATATTATATGTTTTCTTAGAAATTAGATACCTTGAGTGTGAGGGCTTACGCACTATAATAGCAAAAATCTTAGGCACTCAGCAACTTTGATCTTAAAACATTTAAGTGAACAAAAAGTCAGTGATCACTTTATTTCCTATTTTACTAATTTTAATTTGAAGTTTCTGACGTGTCCATGAGTCCTGTAAGGTCTTAAGGAAAATAAAGCAATTTGATATTTCTTTTATAATCTCACCCTGAGCCAAGTACCTTATCTAAATAACTAAATAAATATAAATAAATAAATAAATAAATAAATATCAATTAAAACGGGGAGGGGCTCAAAGGCCTAAGAACCTCAATGATCCGCTTTCAACTTCATCCTAACATCAAAACAATTTCAACTAGTAATATAGACACTTTACCTAAGTCTAGCAAATCCTATTCAAGATAACACCGATACTGAATCCTAAGCAACTAGAACTCGAGTGAGCGGTGGTAAAAGAAACTAACCAGTTTATCATCACGCACTTGTTGCTAACTGACCTACTTCCAAGATCTCTCTGTGCATACCGCCGCAGTATCAGCGCAGTAGTAGTAAAAATTATTGACTGAATTAAGGCGAGGTGTATCGTGGAACGATTGCCCTCCTGTCTCATATAAGGACTCTAGACACCATAGTCGGCGGGCCCGCTGACGAGTTGGTAGAGCACTCTGCCGTCGGCTGCCTACAATATTCATACACTGAAATGACGCACCAAACACAACCAGCCGGGCTGTGTCGCCGACTCAAATATCAATGTGCTTTATTTCCTGATCTTACAGGACTCTTGGACACGTCACAAAATTCAAATTTATGTAATTTGTAAAACTAGGAAATAATGTGATCGCTTTGAATTTTTGTTCACTTCAATCTTTTTAAGGTAAAATAAAGAAGCGAACAAGAAACCTTTACCTTGTTAGGTTGTTAGTTTTCGAGTTGAAGTAAAAATCGTCCGTTAGACAGAACAGACATTTTTACTGAGTCGTGGCAGTTTTTAGTTGCTAAGCTTACACAGGACTCAGCCAACACGTTGATAAAGCAAATATGTACCTAAAGCTTTTTTATCCTCTAGCTAGATAATCTGATACTAGGACGATTGGATTGGATTGATTGGTCACCGACTTTGGCGTGTAGACCCCATTTGCAAACATTGTTATATGTACAATGGAAATAACGCATCTACCCCGATGCGTTAGCTCAACTGCTATTTCCATTATCTTTTTTATGATTGGCAATTGGAACTTATTTTTCGTGAATCTTTGTGATTTTTTTCTGATTGGTCAACGATGGATCAAGTATGTTTAGTATAAGATAGAGAAATATAAATTATAATAACAGACCTAAACCCGTTGTTTAACGTGTTTTTTAGTTTTCTCTTTTTCATTCATGGTTGTAAAAGGAGGTAATTATTACCAAATAAACCAAATAAAAATCTTGGATATGAATGTTTATTTGTTTGTTTTTTAAAGTTAAAAACACAAAAGTTTTATGTATATGCGTAGATTAACTAAACACTGTTTAGAACCTAACTAAGTACAAGACCAATTAATAAATAATTCAACAGGCTAAGGACGCCTTTAAAAGATTTTTGATAAAGTTTTTGATGTGAGTGATGGATGTGATAGAAATGTAAATAACTGGCTGCTGCCCGCGGCTACGCACGCTCTTTTCCAGGATAAAAATTAGCCTTTGTACGTCCCCGGGATACCGTTTACCACCCTGCCAAATTACATTAAGATCCGTTCAGCCGTTTAGGCGTGAAACGTTAACAGACAGACAGAGTTACTTTCGAATTTATAACATTAGTAAATTAAAAAAGATAAAGCATTAAAAATATTGTGGTCTCAGTCCCTTTGATCAATTAATATTATTACAAAATATACGCTCTGCAGTGTGGTGAGTACCTACACCTACCTATCTACATAGTGTGGTGGTACATACCTCGGTACTTGACCAAAATTAGCTGACCTTTAAATTGATTTATGACGTTAACCAATCTAACATCATTTGAATACCAAATACAACATTAGGCATGACGTTAAACAGGGGCCAAATTCACCAGAAACTGAGTTTAAATCTATTAGTTAAACTAGTACGATAAGTAATCAAACTTTTTAAACTTTCGCGATTTGTTAACATAAATTAATGAGATGAGTGGCGGTTGAGATCAAGAAACAACTGAATATTTATCGTGAAGATGGTTTTCGTGTCTCTTCCTCGTGAAATCCTGTGATTAATAAGTTTGCGCGTCGCGATCCGACTGTACAGCAGTCGGACACGGTCAGTGTAGTACCTGTCGTATGTGAACTTGGATATTCCTGATTCTGAAGACGAATTGAGGGTAGTCATGGATACTGCCGTCAATAAAATTATTGGCTGTTACTCCCGAGTACATCCAGTCGCCCCCTGACCACGATCGCTGTAATAGTGGTTTATAGAGCGATAAGCGTGCACTGACTGGGTCTAAAGTCTCGCTCAGTTTGCATAGTGTAGAAAGAGATGCCCTCTATTTCAACGCAGAAAGATAGCTTTTTAGCCATTTAGCACTCTGACTTAAAAAGCGCGGGCGAAGCCCCGGGCAGCAGCTATATACGTAGCCCATACGAATTGTCTAATTAAACTATAAACAAAGCGGTTGTGATGTCACTGTATAATTATATTATGCATAGGCTGTGGTGATGGTGTACGTAGGTATTTGATTCTACGTCTGAATTTTATACTGTGGTAATATGATTTTTTATCTCTTGCTTGAATTATGTAATAACTAGCTGCTGCCCGCGGCTTCATTAGCGCTTTTAAAGCAGCCTACGTCTGTCCCCGAGATACCATTTACCTCCCTGCCAAATTTCATTGAGATCCGATCCGCCGTTTAGGCGTGAACAATAAATAACAGATAGACAGAGTTACTTTCGAATTTATAATATTAGTGTGGATATAGGTACGTCGGTTTAGTTTAAAAAAATAAGTTTTAGCCAATTACTGTTAGGAATACTGGACAAGAGCGTACTGTGCTCTCTTGAACAGAGCTCGATAGGTATTGTGATTTTGATTGTAATGATGATTTTGTGATTTTGATTTTAATATTATTTTTTTATGTAACAGACTCAAATATGGACACGTTAACTTATTTTTTTGTATGATAACTTATTGGTTGGCTGAAACAAACGCATTGAATTGAATTCTGTCAATCTATCTATGTAGTATATTGTATTATGTAAATCAGTTATCTAGTACCCATAACACAAGCTCTGCTTAGCTTGGGGCTAGATGATGTTGTGTGGGTTGTCCAGCATAATTTTTTTTTTAGTTATTTGTTCCCATTACAGCTAAAATCGATTTTTTCTCACTGTTTTTGAGCAGCGATGTCACCGTTTTCTAACGAAAGCGTAGGCGAAGTGTAGGTGAAAGTGAAAAAGCTTGTTATTCTAATTCTTAAAAGCCTTAGTTTTCTTAAAATAGCCTAGCGAGTACCTAACTGACCAATCTTATATTACTATTAAACCGTGGTCATGTCTAATTATTCAGTCGATTATAGAAACAACTGTGTAGGTTGATTATATGCAAATTAAACGGCCAATCATTTTCAAGACCTAGACTTATTACTAGCCTATTTCCTAGTAGGTACATCTAAAATGTAGCGCCATTAAGGCCCTTATTATAAAAGCTTGCTCAGTCATCGATCCAAGCTTGAGTAACGATTTTCTATGGCATAAACGTCACTCAAGAGTAGATCTATGACTGAGCAAGCTTTCATAATACGGGCCTTAATGGCGCTACATTTTAGATGTACCTACTAGGAAATAGGCTAGTAATAAAACCATGATATTCTACCGAACCTTTTTCGTACAAGTGTAAACGAATATCTTCTGACACTCGAGATATGCCAAAATGCCGGAGTATAGCCAATAAATCGTTTTATCTTGTGGAAAAATCTTGCCTACTTGATTTGACTATTTACCACAAGACAAGCCTGTATTTTATTTGACTTTTTACCACAAGACAAGCCAGTATTTTATGTTTGTGTATACCCTTGTCCTTTTAAGTACAGTCTGCAAAGAAAGTAGCTGAACATTAATGTCAGTTGACGACCTCAATGGCGGCGCAGCGGCCGAAGGTCCGCCTGTGACGCAGGAGGTTGCGGGTTCGATTCCTGCCCCGGGACAAATGATTGTATGATCTGCAGATATTTGTCCCGGGTATTCTGGGTGTTTTCTATGTATGTTAAAAATATCTACAAACATGTCATGTATTAAATAAATCAGTTAACTAGTACCCATAACACAAGCTCTGTTTAGCTTGGGCTTAGAAGAAGCTGTGTAAATAATTGTCCAGGATTATTATATATTATATAGTACTTGAACGGAATCGTCAGTTATCTAGAGAGGTTAAATTGGTCAAAATTGTCTGAGCATCAGCATGTCGTGTTTCAGAAGACGATCAACGATATTTGTAAGCGACTTTGACTTTGTAAGGCTGTATGTTGTATGTATGTTCGTCGATTTCTCAGTCATTTGTGCGCCGAATTTGATGATTCTTTTGGCTTTGTATAAATAATGATTCCGAAGTGGTTTCATATAAATTTTATTCGCGATGGACTAACTATTTGTTCCGCAATACCAAAGATAGTTGTATACCGAACGTAATCATGGGATCTTTGCGCAGAACTTAAAAAACTGAAAATTGATAGGAATTCTAAGTCGGTTTAGTTTTTGTAAAACACATCACAATAATGTTTTTATTAAATCTTTATTGACAAAGAAAATTACAAAACAATAATAAAAACAAATTAGAACTATTATTTACAATTGAAACAATTAAGCTAACTGCAAACTGTTGCAAACAATCTACAGGTAGCTCAACTGATCCATATCAATAACAGTCGGAAGCGTCCCCAAGACGCTGGCTGCATAGCCCCGCTGTATGGCAATGCTGATGTTTTTATTATAATAAATGATTTTGATTTCTGCGAAATCTCTGTGTAATCGTACAATTGTTTATTTTACCGCGCTGAGGTAAAATAGGGCTCCATGCGCCACTGTTAGCCAAACAAATCAACATTTAACTTTAAAATGAGCACTCACCTAGATATCCCCTTTTCAAGGTTCCGCCGGAGTGATGCCACTGCGTACTATTCCGATCTAATATTTATTCGTATTTAGTGATCTGTGAAATGGTTTGATACACGAATACAGGGAATATCATCTTGGTACTTGTGAGAGAAGCTTGTGGAGCGCTCTCGTCTCAATGGTTAATTTATTGGTAAAATATAGCATTACACGTCGAATAGTAGGTACACAGTACACCTAAAATATACTAAAGTAGAGAGGTATAGATGATACCATACAATTAAAATAATAAATTAATCAATTGTAATTACTAGCTGCTACCCGTAGCTTCGCACGCATTTTGTAAGTGGTCTATCCGTCCCCGGGATACCATATACCTCCCTTTTTTTTTTTTTTTTTCTCGGCCGAGGAAATTCGTTAACGAATAGACTGGTCTGGGGGGGACCAGAATTATGTGGGACTCGACGTCCTGATAAGGACGTAATACCCACTAAAACCTCTCCGGTGACCCTTCTCTCGCCATTTTCGCCGAACCACGGGAACATTTAAACCTACCGCGGCCCGACTGGCGTCCCCTCTTCCTCCCATACATAGCCGGCGAGCCCACCATTCCACACACTCGCCGACCCCATTCAGGAAACGTGACCATATACCTCCCTGCTAAATTTCATTGAGATCCGTTCAGCCGTTTAGGCGTGAAATGGTCAAGCAGACAGTTATTTTCAAATTTGTAATATTAGAATGGATTAGTATGGATTATCATAATAACCTCCTAAGTCTAAGGAGTTTAAGAAGCAGAGTTCGTAGTTAAGTATAATTATGAAACTCATATCAGCACGCGCACTTCCACACATGAACAGGCTTCCCCAAACAAGGCATGTTAATAGACATGATTTTTTAAAGTTTTGGAAGGGTTCTTCTTCAAACTTTCTTGTATGACTGTGTAAGAAGTTCTAATCTTAGCCCTAATTAGGTAGAGAAAATAGATTCATTTATTTATTTAGCAACTAACAATATTAAAATAAACCAATTTCATTAGTTACATAATATTAAAAATTATATAAAACGAAATGAAAATTATTTTACACTTTTTATACATGAAAATAATTACGTTTTATACGCGTAAATATCAAATAAATTAATTGAATTAATAAGGTAACATTATTAAAATTATATAAAAAAAACAAGGCATCCTTTCATTCATCACTTTCGCAAAACCTCAGGCACAACCACCAACCTTACATTCCTTCATACAGCTATCTCAGCCTGGCTCCTGGTTTCATCTGTCGTATCTAAACGTCTCTAAAGTGGTCGCCATGTACTCGAAGTACATATGTTTGTCTCACTCTGTCACGTGTACGCGTCTAGCATAAGTACTTCCGTCTAAATCCGTCGAAACAATTCAACTAGAAAATAGAACAATTACACATTACCACAGCTTAGCTGGCAGTTTGTACAGAATAAATAGTTGCAGTAGAGCTACCATGACTCAAGAATAGATTGTGGAAATCAGAAATTGAATGCCTGGTTATTTAACTTAGCATCGACAGTTCAATTTCAATTTTACTTATTTTCTATGAAGTTTAATGTAAAAAAAACTTATGTCCATCCGACTGATATATTTACCAAGCTTAAAAAATTATGCTACGTTGTGCAGCCTCTGTAGGATTCTTATGTTCTGCCCATCGCCCGGTGAGCGCAGTTCTCTAAATCCAATCTATCATCATTTTGGCTAAACAGTATTTGGTACATGGAATCCCAAATACCGATAGGCAAAATAAGAGACGAGTAGATTGAATATTCGAAGCGTTGACTATTAGTCTTACCCCCTGATGAGATCCCTTAGTTAGGGTCTCGTAAAGTCCTGGTGGCTATATTATTTGATGGTAACCCTACTCTACACGTGCAACGTAAATTGGTCTTTTAGATTCTATGTGATTCACCGGCGCCGGAGCGGACCTTATTGATATTTATAGCTTGGGACGCTAAGTACAGTATCTAGCCAAGTGTCAACTATGTAATGGACGGACGGACTGTGGAGGCCTATAGCCCTTAAATAACCTAGTTTTTTCTTGTCATTGTTGTTTGTTTTATTTTCTTGTGTAAAATGTTTATACTTAAAGTACGTATAAGAAACAGTTTCTATTGTAAGTACAATAAACGATTTGAAACTGAAACTGTTTAACTAAGTTCACTATGTAAATCACTTACTTAAGTGATTTACATAGGGAACTTAGTTAAACACAGATTTTTACAATAATGTCATTAAGTACAATAGGTTATATTATAATACACAACTTATTGGGATAAAGTGATACCTACTAGAAATTTGTTAACAAAAAAAATTTCAATTAAATTATGAAAACAAATACAGCTCAATTAGTTTAATTTCATGTGCCGAGCTCCTAGGCCTTTTGTCATCCGGATAGTCTTTAACACTATGTAAGCTTTTTTAGAGAGTACGTTATGTTTTTTTTTTATTTTTTTTCTGATTTGTTAATATGTAGTTTGATAATTTGTTATATATGTAGTTTGATGCATAGGCCTATAAATTACTTATTAATTCTTGAATTTAACTTAGTTTGAACGGAACAAAAAAGAGTTAGATCGAAACTGAAACAATTTGGTTTATATAAAAGTATGGAAATTATATTAAGCTCTTTATTAATTTTACCATTGCGCATATAAATAAAACATAATTCAGTAATAACACAAGACTCAACAAAAATCTCAAAAATTATGTTTTAAAGAATTAACAATTCAATCATCACATCACATTAAAAATGTGATTTGATTTATTTGCCATATTTATATATTTATATGTGGCATTACGAAGATTTTTGTCGATTGTTTAGGCACATTCAGTATTTGGTGTTGACCCCTCTAGCTGTTAAAACTGCCAGCAATCTTCTCGGCATGCTTTTGATTAAGTTATCAATGAAATCGCTGACTGATGTCTGAGCCAGTTTTTTAGGGTTCCGTACCCAAAGGGTGAAAACGGAACCCTATTACTAAGCCTCCGCTGTCCGTCCGTCTGTCCGTCTGTCACAGGGCTCTATCTCATGAACCGTAAGAGGTATACGATTGAAATTTTCAGATAATGTAAATTTCTCTTGCCGTTATAACAACAAATAATAAAACAAAATAAATATCAAAATTAAAGGGGGCTTCCATACAATAAGTGTTTTTTGGCTATCTTTGTTCATCGTTTGTCAAGGCTGTATCTCTTGAACCACAATAGGTAGACACATGAAACTTTCTATAAACAAGTAACACTTCAATTGTAATAACAACAAATACTAAAACTATAATAAAGTTGAAAATTTTAAGGGATCTTTCAAGTGAAAATTTGATGTTCTTTGAAAACGTTGCCTGATTTTTACGGTGCGGAACCCTTCGTGTGCGCGTCGACTCGCAGTTGAACTGGTTATGAAAAGAATACGCACACGTCAACAAAATTATTCCAATGGACTAGTGAAAATAAAAAATAAAAGAAAAATACTTATGAAACCCTGAAACAAAAGACTATTGGAATAATTCTTTTTTCAAATTAAATATTACGGTACTACCGTACCGGTACTAAGAACTCTTTGTACATATTTCAGTCTTTTTTCGATTGATGAAGCGTTCCTTATCTTGTGTTCTGGTTTAAAGGCTAATAAAGTCATTGAACTCAAAATATAGAATTATCTCTTATCATAGTATCAATTCCCTACTCATTTAAAGCTAGCTACACAACACTTTATTGATAATGATAAGATTATATTTGGCTTGCTTGTCCCAGTAGGTACCTTAAGAGGGCACGTTACAGCCATTTGTGCAAATAGGATATTATTATTAGCACCAGTGTATACAAAGGAACTCGTCTGAAAAAACGTAAAACGAAAGTCTTATGCGTTATATTATGTAAGTATAAGTAGATTTGTGGACTACCACTAACTGATAATGTGTCATTAGTACTAACTAATAACAATAACACATAACAGGGATGAATGAAACGTGAATGGCATCCAGCTGAGAGGTTAAGTGCCCGCCACCACTGTGTGTGCACCACTAGCGGAGCGGACCCATTCAGAGGGGTGAGTCTATTTGACGTTAGTAACGAGACGTGATCGTAACGTCTCCTTTTAGTGTATGATTTGCATAGTTCCCCGTCCGCACGATAGAGGCGCGCTGTACCAAATTGTATGAAAAAAGGAGACGTCACGTTCACGTCTCGTTACTAACGTCAAATAGCACACCCCTCAGAACTCCGTTTAACTGGCAAGAGTAAACTGCATACTTTTATTTCCACCAAAAAATAGTCGAGCCGTTCGTTAATTTTTTTCCGCTCGACTCGAGCGGAAAGGACTGAGCGAGCAGAAAGATTGTCGAGCGGAATGAACTGAGCGAGCAGAAAGCTTTGAAATGAACTCCGCTCACTTGTCTCTCATTTCCCACTCATTACCCTTTCGCGATGAAAACCCGGCTTATTAGTGGAAAAGAAAATACTAAAAACCGATCACACATTGCATAATATTTATCCCTTGCCCTTCAAGTAAGGCATGTTTCCCAATCACCAAATCTAAATATGGTACCCTAAGTAATTATAAGTTAGTCGGATCATAAAGTACCTACCTACTAACTACTAACCTACATAATAACTTCCTTTTACACGTAGAACTATTTAAACTAAAATTAGTAAACAATAAAAAAAATATCCTAAATGTCGAAGGCCGCCCGCTACAAGTTAATTTTACTTTATGCTTTGCATTATGAGTTTTATGGACAAATAATATATTTTATGAATGAACTTTGAAATAATTTAATCTTTCATAACGAAAGATTAAACTAATCCCGCACTGCGGAATCTCACCGCGCGTTTTTTCCGCAGAATTTTATTCTGCAATGGAAATTGTATGAAGTTGCACGCTTTTGCGAAAATAATACCGCGCGGAAATAATTCCTCAAGTAAATCTGTGTTTTGCCGCAGATTCCACCGCGCCGAGGTGTGACTTCAATTCGCGCGAATGTTTTGTGCCCGATGGAGTTGTAAGCTTCTGACCGCACTGTAGAAAAAAAATCGCGTGGCGCGGGCCAGTGTTGCCGTTCTAGCGACTTTGTCGCTAGATATTGGGGATTTTAAAGTGCATGGCGACATTTTTTTCAAGTAAAAAAAAAACTAAGGTATACTAAGGCTAATGATTGGGACCTTTGAATACTTGAATTCAATTATTCTTATAAGGAACCAATTGAAAAATTCAAAACAGACTTGCCACAGCTAAGTTTTGCCTGAAGATATTAAAAATCTCAAAAACTGTTAAAATAATAATCAGTACAGACACAGGACCATCAACTTCCGTTTTGAAAAAAAACTCTAATGCCCCTGTCCTAAGCTGCCTCCTTATCCCTAAACTAGAAATAATAAACACTTTAATATTAATCTTCTTTTATTTATTTTAAAAGGCAACACAATGTTTGTGTTCTAATGTCCATTGATTTAACGTGCGTCTCAACTGAGAACTGTGTAGAAACAGACAAAAACCTCGAGAATTTTATTCACCGTGCGTGTAAGTTAAGATTCAGTACCTACGCGGATTATAATCCGCCAGAAAAAATATCGCGCGGCGAGACTTCGCAATGCGGGCTAAGCCTAAAACATCAGGTTATTGACTTGTCGGCTCTTTACCACATTATTTGATAGGAAGGGTACGGTACTGCGAACTTGTTGATTAATATATTATATGAAATTCTAAGAATTTCGTAATTAAATCACGCTCGACAACCTACGTTACCAGCAATTTCACGGACCATTTTACCGGTTCTCTAAATACTTGGTTATTCAGTCATGTTACAAACTCTGCTTTGTTTGGGGCTAGATGTGGCTGTGTGTATTGTCTCCTCCACCTCCACAGCCTATATTGGTCCACTGCTGGACCTAGGCCTGCCTCTGATAAGCGCCTTGTTGGCTTTAATCTCACGGGGGGAGATTGTGGATTGTCTAGCAGAATTTATTTATTTATACATATTAGGAGATTGCTAGTATTGCGCATGTCAACCTATGATAGCTTGCTAAGTTCTGTTCGCGCTTTTCCGGGATAAAAAGTAGCTTATGTCCTTGACCGGGATCCGTCTACCTCCATGCTAAATTTTCTTACCGTTTGAAAACGTAGCATATTACGAATTTCCGAAACAACTCTATCTTGTTTACAAAATCGTAGATTATCTTCATAAAACATGTAGATATAATAGTACTTATATAAATAGCATCATTTCAAGTTCAGTGCCAAAGCGCCGCACGATGATCGTTGAAAACACTTTTCATTTCAATCGTATTCACTCACTTTTAAATACGTAGTATTTTTTGCGAATGATTCGCTAAAAATGGGTCCATTATCACTGTTTTTTGTGTTCAAATTCACCGGTAGTTGATTGACCTTTACAAAACAAAAACACACGTTGATCCTACATTAAATAGTCAGATTCAATACGTACTGATCCTATCCATCCAAAGGTCGCCTGGAAGAGATCGCTGTTAGCGATAAGGCCGCCGATTGTGCCACATTATATATAATTAGTATTAAGTTCTTGTTTTATAAGTGTATTGATGGTGCAATAAAGTGATAATCTATCTATCTATCTAAATATTATAAAAATAAAAGTTTGTAGGGGGCACAAACTTTGGGAGGCCTAATTCTAATTCTAAGTGGGGGAACTGGGATCTGCACTGACATCTCGCATGGGAGTGTATTGTGCATTGTCCCCCTGCCTAAACAGGCCCTGGCCAGCCCAGCTCCTTAAAGTACCGGAGCAGGACTTTTGGTGACTGACAGATCCGTTTCAGCTTTCTGTGGGTGTGGGTGGGGTTGAGGCCTCAATGAGACTCTTCAGCCCCGTCTTGTGTCTGGCCTCCTCTGTGGCCGTGCAGTGTACCACGTGTTCCAAATTCTCTTCATCTTGGAAATAGCCACGACACATGCTTCTGTCTGTGGCTCCAGTCTTGAAGAGATGATGGTCCAGCTCGCAGTGACCGGTGATGATACCCACCATCGTTCTTAGGTCCTCGCGGCTCATCCTTTGGGAGGCCTATACCCAGCAGTGGATATAATCCGGCTGCAGATGATAATGATAATGAAAAGTTTGTGAAATTGTGAATAACTTTTCTTACATAATTATATATCTCCAAGACTATTTAACAGGTCAAGATGAAATTTATGTAAAGCTAGTAAAATATTAGCCAATTAACGTGATGTAATTTCTTAGTTGTTGACAACGAAAGATTTTCTGTGACGCCGAATTTCTTAACAACATTAAACCATCACCAATAAAGCCGAGTAAAAGTGGTGTCAATGAACACAGGACTTCTAGCACAGTAACATTATGTCACAATCGGTCCGACAGAACAAATCACCCTATCCCATACATAACCATAACGAGGAAGCCACGAGGCCATTTTATGTCACTGCCAGTTGGCCTTGGTGGCTGGGCCCGACGACGCCCAAATAAAGGTCTGGCAAACACGGATTATTCGACAATGTTTGACTATTTTATGATTTTGGTGAGGAGAGACTTGCTTTAACAATGTGCGTTGTTAAGGTACAGTTTCCACTTTTAGATCGCTGAAGTCGCTCTTCGGCAATCGAGATATACCACAGGTACCACCGGTACTTTACCTATCAGGATTTTTTATTTTTAATTAACTTTTGCTTGCGGCTTCGCACGCGGATTAAATAGTAGCCTATGTCCGTCCCTGGGAGTCTACCTCCCTGCCAAATTTTATTAAGATCCGTTCAGCCGTTTAGGCGTGAAAAGGTAACAGACAGACAGAGCTACTTTCGAATGTATAATATTAGTATGGATACTTACTCTTAACTAAACAGTGCATGAACGGTGACTCTTTGGATTAGAAAAAGTATTATCCAAACGAGTTTATTTGTAGAATCTGTCTGACTGTCCATGATTTAAAGAAGAGTTTTTTATTTGGTGATTTTATGAGTGCATAGTAGATAAGTTCACGGGCTCCTGGGGGCAAATTCTCGCCAATTTATCACTCGATAATTATCAAAAGAACTGTCAATTTTGACAGATCTTTCATATAAAAACTGTCAAATTTGACAGTTATTTTGATATTTATCGAGTGATAAATTGTCGAGAATTGCCTTCCTGTTGTCTTGCGCTTTAAAATGTCCGAATGTCGAAATGTCACTAATATAATCAATAATGTATTTATCGTAAGAAATTATAATAGTTGTCAATTACAAAACAAGCGGTTATTGTTTGAGATCAAAGGTACAAAGATTTTTTTCATACATGACAACGGCTTGAAATAATATTCTGTAATGTTATATGTATTCTTGTTTGAATAAACGTAGGTGAAAAGTGCCTCGAGATAGTTCGAGATGATTCGGCGTGTTTTAAAAAACTATAAACCGAGTTCAAATTCCGGTAAATAGTATTCATCTATGTCTCGGTCGAACGTTACTACGTTACTTTCCATGATCGAAGATCTAAAGAAAGAATTATCAAAATCTAATAACAATTGGCGCAGGCATCACCAAATTTGTTCTTCAAAATCATAATGTTGTTTTTTAAGTCTTATCAGATAAATACTAATCCCTTGGGAATAATATAATACAATCCTGAAAGAATCAGCATAATCGGTTAACCATTGGCGGAGATATCAAGTAACATACCTACATATTAAAAAAAAACATACAGCCGAACTGAGAACCTCCTCCTGAACTGACTTTTGAAGTCGGTTAATAAAAAGTGTTCCCGGTGGCGGCGGTCGTGTTCTCGATTTGGCAGGGTCACTACCGTGACTCCTGATTTTAATAAAAATACGTCGTAAGTGGATGGTCCACAGTCGAAGTCTTGCTCTATGATTACGGTCTTATGACCAAAATGCATCGAGTCGAAGCGCAGTAGCTATTGCAATGTTTATCAGCATTGATTGACCTTGGCATTGCATTGCACGTGTTACATACAAATATTTGTATGTGATGTGATTTGTGTAGCACCTAGATGTACCTATTGTATAGCAATACCACGCGTAGCCTAACCTATGTATATGTATTATAAATACAGAAGTGTGGATGGATGGATGGATGGTTGGTACATCTTCACGCCGATGAACGGAACGGGCTGAAATTTTTCATAGGTCTAGGTCTAGACATGGAATAAAACATGGCTACTTTTATCCTATAAATCAGTTCCCATGGGATACAAACAATCTTTAAACGTTTCCATATAAACCACGCGTGCGAAGCCGCGAGCAGAAACTAGTTATATATACAGGTTGTCCGGTAATTAATGGATAATCCCGCAGTTACTTGTGGAGGCACCTAATGTTCAAATTGTTTGCCCTAGTCTAATTCTAAAATTCATTTATTATAAAATTGCCTGTTGGAAATTTTCGTTTCAATTATTAATACCACCCCAACCACCATTTAAGAAACTTCTTGAAGTAGGCATGTTTTTTAAGCTGTTGGCCACCCAGGTCTTACGTATGTTTATACCACAGGTGCGCAAACTTTATCATAAAAAAATCCAAAACACTAATTTTTATTTTTAAGTATTTGATAAAACAAACAGTCACAATATCTAGCTGCAAGTAGAAATATTTATTAATACGCGATAGCAAGGACAATTATTCACGGTCATTCCCAGAGAAAATCAATTCGTTATCATTGTATTTGTAGCCGTAGTGCCCAATAATGTGTACTATAATATAACTAAATAATGTGTAATAATGTGCAAACAAAGGTATCAAATTCAGTAAAATAAAAAAATACAAAATCCAAGACGGCTATTTATTTCAATTTTATCTTTTTCCTGAGTGGCCGCGGTGCGGGGCACCGCGGGGGGGGGGGGGGGGGGGGCACGAGTACCTGCGGGGTTATCCATTAATTACCGGACATCCTGTATTGTATAACAACACATTCTGCCCGCGGCTTCTCTCCCACTTGGATAAAACGTAGTCTTTTTCTCCGAGACCGGGAAAATGTGGCGAATATCTTTATATTCTGAAACATTGCCTCGGTGGCAGTCAAAGTGTTAAATCAGACTGGTAGGCCTGGAGAGGTCTCATTACGAATCTAAACAAATCCACAACATCATGATAATATAAAATAATTTTATAGACATAGACATATCATTAATTTGCCACCACAATACACACAATATAAATTAACAATTTTGTAATTAAAATTGAATACTAAATCATCTATTTTATTACACAATAAAACATAGAAACAATGCGTTTGCAATTTAATAGAACTACATGGTGAATAAAATTACAGGATTATTATAATATCATCCAACTCAAATTCTAATTCATGTAATTACAATCTCCAATCCCATTGAAATTCAATTGATCTAGAGCTCCACTTAACTTGTTTATCATTCAATCCGGCCTTGACGGCTCCACGTGTTGCGCCGAGGAGTTACCGACTGAATATAATCTGCATATAGTAACCAACAGTTAGCATTCTCGGGTAGAGTAATCATTAGGCTGTGTTTTCTGTGGACACCAGAAAGCGGGGCGGATTTTTGGCCGTTTCGTAAGGCCTCGACAGCATTGCACGGATGGCAGATGATAGCTTAGCGGGTTGCTTCGATTCGATAGTAGTTCGGCGCATAGCAGAGTCTCAGAGCAGCATTATTTTCTATGTGCATTATCTAGCTGGATGTGACAGCAGGTAAGAAGGTCTATGGCCCGTATAATTAAAGCTTGCTCAGTCATCGATCTATGCTTGAGTAAAGCTTTTCCCTCAAGCATATATCTATGACTGAGCAACTATATTATAGCCGACTACTACCTGCCAATGCGGCTGTAGCTTCACAAAATCTCGTGCGCGGAGATGAAACAACGAAAAGTGACAAAAACGATGAGAGGCTTTTATGTTATGAATGCCAAAGTAATAATGGTTACAGTTAATTAAATAAAACTAAGTAATAGCAAAACATACAACATGCCATCTTTACAAGACATCTTCATAAAGAAAGAAGGACGACCCTCTAAGATTGGCCCCTTACCGCGCGTCATTTCATTTGCAAATATAGAGTACCACTTTACTCTATATTTTCACAACAATTAAACTGTTACCAGAAGATTTTATATCAGCCACATAGATCAAGCCTTCGAGAATAAACTCGACAATTCGTCACAAGACAAAATTTACCTTTAAAAAGTGACGCAAAGACATAAACTCAACACTGTGCTAGAGACGCTTTAGCCACACACGGCTGCTCGTCTATTATCTAATAAATATGTACATATAATACAATCTCACAATACACATGCCATTACGCAGATAAAAACAAAGTAACAAGAAGAAATAGTAGATTGTTTTACTAGGGACTAAACCACCCCATTATATACGAGGGTGTTATACTGAGGGCGTTGACAAGACCGAGTTATAATAGGTGGTGGTGGGCCGAGTTAAAAACTCTACTTTTCACTTCGATTGAAAAAAAATTAAATAATCGAAACTAACCTTCAGGAAAATAATGAACACGTTTTTCACTTCTCTACTTCACGAATAAAAAGAAGTCTATAAATATTTCGACCGCAACAGATTCATATTCATGTTTTCTTTGCCCTTCTGTTTCATTTGCATATTATTGTCCTAATTTTCCCGTGATGATTTTCTCAATTTATTTAAATAAGCTACGTTTACCTTCTTTTAAATTTGTAGTAAACAAAAAGATATTTCGCGCGAATACCAGCTGTTCTTAATGACTTTGTTACGCGCAACACAAAGTTCGCATTCTACCATGCAGGTAAATCAACCTTTTTGAACATCCAACAATCAACAAGAAGGCGCTTTCAGCTCCATTTTCAAAAATGAATTCAAGTAAAATGTAGGTATATTCATTGTTGATTGTCTTTATGTAAGAGAACGAATGCTAGCTGATGATTTCAGACAAAAATTAAAAAGTAAGAATACTTTTTGATGTAGGGTTTAAACTCGAATTTTACTCCCCTCTAAGCTACGCTATAACGTAACACTTTTTGATCAAGATAAGTGAAAACATCACGTCATCATCGTTTACTTGTTTATTCAGATAAACGTACATTGTAATGATCCAAATGTGATGCGTCTGTTTGTAATTGTAAACTGATGTAAACACGATACACATTCTTGGCACAAAAATGTGAACTAGTTGTTGATGATACTTCAACTCTTACTAGAATTAAAGCACCATGTCTTTAGAATAAATTGCGCCGGCTTAGAATTTGCACCACCCCAACTCTTCCCGTTGTGTCGTAAGAGGCGACTAAGGGATATCCACCAGAGGCGGGCAGTAGCGCCCCCGGAAGAACAATTCTACCACCGAACTGCGATCCTCAATCCGCATGCCCAGCGTGGGAATTATGAGCACTACCCCCCGTGAGATAAAAGCCAACAAAGCGCTTATCATGTGGAGGCCTGCGTCTAGCAGGCCAAAATACGCTGTTGAGGTGAGGTGAGGCCCTTAGAATAAATGATTATAATTTATCTATTTACGTCCCTATATTTCTCGCATTTATTTTACCTTCGATTATTTTTTACTATCTGAGGAATATTTAACTCTACTAACAATTTTCTTTCACTATTTAACTTCCTCATAAGTACCCACCAAATCCTACTAAACCAAATTAAATTATCGTGTCCGGCAATATTTATTTATTTTGACGTTGTTCTTAAATTACATATAATTAAAAAAAAAGCTTTTCAAAGAAGTTTTGCCATTGTTCTTTACAGGATCAAACGCAAAAATAAGATCGTGAAGATGAAAAGGTTTACAATCAATCTAATTGCGTTTGATCCTCAAAAAAACTGGCCGAAATTTGTTATCAAAATACTTACAATAGCCTTTTATGTTTTTGTATAACAATAGCCATCTGAATGACTGAAACCAGCACTCTTTCACAAATTACCCTATATAGGTTATCAATCTGAATCAGGACCTGTTAGTTAGACCTGCACAGGCTCGTCTGCTTGCTGAGTGGACTACTTAGCAGGGTCGAAATGATTTAAATAAAATGATTAAAAAAACGTGTGATTTAAGTCAATTGTTTTTTTCACTGTAATAAAAATATAAAACAGTCAAAAATGGGCAAAAGGGAGTGGGGGGGAGGGGACATTCAGCTTCGGTGCACACGCGCGCGACACAATGTGCTCCCCTGGTTGAAGATTCAGGAAATCCTCTGAAGTTAATAATTTTTACGAAATTTCATAGTTTCCTTCATATTAAGTACTTATTTTATGTCCATTAAGTTGAAATACTGCAATGTTAAAAAAAGATGGATGTGTTTGCTGCTAGGACTTATTCCTTGGTTTACTTTAGTTACTTTTAATTAATAAAGAATACAAAATGTGAAAATAGTCATCGAAATTTAAAAAAAAATTGGATGGAACACGTAAGAAATGAAAATGTTTCAATCTTGGTGTCTTCTATTTCTGCTAGTACTTTGTGTGATAAAACCTCTGACCCTACCTTTCGTACAAACAATAGACCAAAGGGATTATCAAAAAAATCTGATTAAAATCCAATAAATCCGATTAAAACCAAATTAATAAAATAAAATAAATAAATAAATAATGCTGGACAATCCACACATCATCATCTAGCCCCAAAGTAAGCAGAGCTTGTGTTATGGGTACTAGATGACTGATAAACTTAATACAATACATAACATAGATAGATACTTTTTATTATATATAGAAAATACCCAGGACATCCGGAACAAATATTTGCAGATCGTACAAACATTTGTCCTAAGGCGGGAATCGAACCCGCAACCTTCTGCGTCGCAGGCGGACCTTCGCCCGCCGCGCCACAACGGTCGTCAATAGATTTTTTTTATCATGATTTTTATCAACCGTGCTACTTAGTAGCAACCCAATGCTTACTTGTGTTAGTATACTTCTAAAGTACACCTGTGTTTTTGTCTGTCGTGGGTCTCCAAACAAGTGAAAATTTGATGTTGTTTGAAAAAGATTCCTGATTTTTACGATACGGAACCCTTCGTGTGCGGGTCGACACGTACTTGCCGGTTTATTTTATTTTCTTATCTTATTATAACATCCCCATACAGTGAAATCCCAAAGAATGCTGATTTTGAATGGATACCTGTCTTTCCACAATCGTTTTCCGATTTCCCAATGCAAAGTAAAGACACTCAACAACGCGAACACTCAACGTGAGTGTTTACTCTATTAAGTGGGAAGGTGAAGTATATATAAGAATCAAGTTCGGGGTCTAGCAAACAATTCACCCTGGGATTTTCACCTTCAACGATAAGCGGATTTTACTATCCATTGACTTTATACCAACATGAAATAAAATAATTTGATTGTTTTGAAAAAACTAAAAACGGTCTTCAAATTCCTTAATATTTTTACTGTTTTATAAGTTTTGCGGGACAAATGCTAATCCCTGGGGAATATTTTTTATGGGACCACCTCGGAAACATTCTCTAGGTACAATAGCGAAATAATTTTCAAAATCTGGGAGAAATCGACGAACATACATAAAGAAACATACATACAGCCGAACATAGAACCTCCTCCTTTTTTCCAAGTCGGTTAAGTATAATGCCGGACTTTGTCATACAGCATCATCTAGCCGCAAAGTAAGCTGAGCTAGTTTTATGGGCTCCTACCAGATGATATACCTACTCGTATAAAGTCTAATGAATCCCTGTTTCCCTTAGTCACGGCATCACGCGTGAACAGCTGGACCGATTTCGCTAACTATTTTTTTGTTGTATTTGCTATTGTCAGGAAAAGGTTCTTATTTTTTTCTTCTCTTCTTTTTTTCGAAATCCTATGCCTATCCTATTCACAAAATGACGCCATTTTGTGAATAGGATAGGCATAGGATTTCGCGTTCATAGGAGCGGGACAGCAGGTGCATACGGTTTTGGAACGGCGGCGGCGCACAGTGGATCGAAAAAGCCCTTCCTATAGACATAGAACTTTTTTTTCTAAACATGATTTTTCTTATTGGAAACCAAGACAGAATCTTATTAGAAGCCCAAACTATATCATATTTTATGAACCTAGGTGATAATGACGCAGAAAAGATTTTTTGAACTTTAATTTGTATGGAGAAAAACATGAAAATCGATATTTTTCGGCTCTCGTGCGAGTGCCCGTTATTTCCTCCGGCATAAATAATGTTCCTATTTTTTACTAACTTTTGACATATAGCACATATGGGGCACTCGATGGACTTCAGGTGAAAAAAAATTAAATATATTTTTAAATTTTCATTTTGCATTTTATTCATTATACAAGGTACATTACGACCTAAAAATAATATTTCAACTCACCTAATTATTGTTACAGTTTTAATGCAATATTTCACCAGCCATACTTTATAATTTTACCTGATAATTCCATATTATATGGTGGTTTTATGATATTTAGCCGTTAAAGACGATACCTATTGTATATTTTTTTGTTAAATTTACAAGGGGCCATTAAGTTAGGTACTCGACCTTATCATTGTTACAAAATTTACTGCAGAGGTTTACCTACTTATCTTGAACTACCTGCTAACCCGTCACTTATGATTGTATTATTATTCTAAGAATTCCTTAAGCCCCTTTGCTTTGTTATTAAAAATGGATGTTATTTAAGTAGGTACTTACCTAATTAACAATTTGTCATTGTCTAGTTTTTTCTAGTAGTCGTTAGCCGGTATGAAGTAAGTATAAATATGGAGGGTTCTGAATATTTTTTTAGTTATATTAAAACTTACTACGTAAAACATCTGTGAAATTTCGAGTTAAAAATGGAAAAGCTTAGTGTGGTGACCAATCTGGATCTATTTGTGATTCTAAAACAGTCTGGCAAGCTTGGAAACTATTAAAAACTGTTAGAAAGTGTTAAATTTCAGTTGAATTTGAGTTTATCTGAAGAAGATACAGAGACACTCTCCAAGAATTCTGTCGAAGGTTTAGTCAGTCTGTGATAAAAAGATGGAAATCTGCAAAATGTAACACAGAAACTTTCAAAAAACACTATACAGATTGGTTGGAGCAGAATATCGAGTGGCCAACTTGTGTACGTGAAAATATACGACCACAACAGCTAAATACTGCAATTCAAGAAAGAAGTGAAGCTGGCGAATTGTTTTTACCCTCTCCGAGTACATCAACTGTTGGAACATCAACGAAAACGGCTCCCAGTCCGCGCAAACCTTTCACAGAACTTGGAACAAAACAAAAGGTACGAAGGATTGAAAATTATAATTATAAAGGCCGAGAAAGTTCAGAATTGGCCTTTGCTTTAATTGCTAATATGAAAAATG
Source organism: Eupithecia inturbata (assembly GCA_963662085.1). NCBI lineage: Eukaryota > Metazoa > Arthropoda > Insecta > Lepidoptera > Geometridae > Eupithecia > Eupithecia inturbata. The sequence continues at coordinate 12,872,412 of OY759190.1, forward strand.
AGGGTAAAGATATTTTGGCAGTAGCCAGAGATCATATTCTAAAGAATCCAAAAGAGGCGGAAAAAATCGTGGAACAAGCAAATGAAAAAAATAAATGTGTTTTCACCCCTACCAAAGCGCTCGGCTTATTACAGTCACTTAAACTATCAAAGTGGCAGTATATAACGTTGAGAGAATCTGCCATTCAAGAAGGCATTACAAATTTGTATCCATCATATTATAAAGTGCAGCAAGCCAAGATGGATTGCTTTCCTCCGAAAGACGCAATCACTGTTACAGATACAATGGCCAAAGAAGCTCTTCAAGCACTCCTTGACATAACTGTTAAAAGAATAATAAAAAGTTTACCTGACGAGATTACAAACCAATCAATGATATTAATATCGAAATGGGGATTTGATGGTGCCTCAAGTCAGAGCACATTAATTCATTGATCCAGAAGACACAGATTCTGACACAGATGCTGATATGGATGTGTCTTTTAATATGTTCTAATTGTTTTACAGAAACTTTGTAACTTATATGTAGGTACATAATACGTGTTTTTTAAATAATTATTGTGTATGATAACTTGTAATATAGAAAAATTTGCCTTGTGTCTAAAAAAATAGTAATATTTATTTCGTGTCAATTGTTTAATCGCCTTTGTAGTTTGTAATTATTATTCTTTTCTTTTTAAAAATAATGACTGTATTTGATAATTATGCTTTTACTTTAACTAAATATAAAATTTTTATATATTTTCATTATTATGATAGGTGAAATATTACATTAAAATTGTAACAATAATTAGGTGAGTTGAAATATTATTTATAGGTCGTAATGTACCTTGTATAATGAATAAAATGCAAAAAGAAAATTTAAAAATATATTTTATTTTTTTTCACCTGAAGTCCATCGAGTGCCCCATATGTGCTATATGTCAAAAGATAGTAAAAAATAGGAACATTATTTATGCCGGAGGAAATAACGGGCACTTGCACGAGAGCCGAAAAATATCGATTTTCATGTTTTTCTCCATACAAATTAAAGTTCAAAAAATCTTTTCTGCGTCATTATCACCTAGGTTCATAAAATATGATATAGTTTGGGCTTCTAATAAGATTCTGTCTTGGTTTCCAATAAGAAAAAGCATGTTTAGAAAAAAAAAGTTCTATGTCTATAGGAAGGGCTTTTTCGATCCACTGTGCGGCGCAAGTGCAAAAGTTTTACAAGAATACTACACAACTTATGAAGAAACTGGTTCAAGGAATAGAATCAAAACATAAGTCATTTCAATAGACCGCAGGGTTCCTAAGATCTCGACCAAATTATGTGCGAAACAGTACATTTTAATGATTTTTCTTTTATCGTAATTTTTTTTCTCAATCGTGTTTTTACATTCAAGGAACCAAATATTTTATTTTGTGTTTAATGTTATTTGAGTTTTTTACCACGGTGATCCCGTGAGTACTGAGATATCTAGGACTAGTTTGACATCCAAACTCGTCAGTATCGCCCCTAAAGGCCATACACCAGCCATGAGAACACAAAATAATTATCTTTAGCCGTATAAATAATTTGTTTTATTTGTGAAATGTTCAATTTGTGTAAAATACTTTGACAAATATTTGAGTGAAAGAAAAATACTCAAAAACAACAGCGTTTAGTAGAAATATCCAAATTACGATTATATTTTTTTCTTCTAAACGCTAATGAGTTTGAGTATTTTTCTTTCACGCAAATATTTGTCAAAGTATTTTGCACAAATTGAACATTTCACGAATAAAACAAACTATATATACTGCTACAGATAATCATTTTGTGTTCTCAAGGCCGTTGGACCATTCACCAGCCATAAGAAAGTTGCGCGAAAAATTAGAATATTTAAGAAAACATAACGACCATAATACCAATTCGAATTCAATATTCATAGCTAAGACAGGACAACGTCTGTCGGGTTAGTTAGTGGGTATACAAATTATATACTTGTACAACCAGATCCAGAACAAATATCTGCAGATCATTAACATAAACATCGATATGTCAAAGCAAACCATAAGATCACGCGTGCTCAATCATCTACTAGTTCTACTAGGTATTTTAAGTAGGTGTGTATTTATTTACCTATTGGCGTTACATTAGCACGAAGTATTATAAACTTGTCAAATAGCTTTAGACACGTTTTAGAAGAAGTATATTGTGCCCACCTATGCTCAGATAAACAAATAAACATTTTATTAATAACTAGCTGCAGCCAGCGGCTTCGCACGCTTTTTTCCGGAATAAAAGGTAGCCTATGTCCGGCCCCGGGATACCATCTACCTCGCTGCCAAATTTCACCGAGATCCGTTCAGCCGTTCTTGAGTTATAAATAGTGTAACTAACACGGCTTTCTTTCGTATACATATATAGATAGATAGATTTGTCAAATTATACGTCACAATAATAGTTTTCCCTTAACAAAATAAAATAATAATGATAAATTAATGCACGTTATTCACATTACTCATTCATTACATATTTTAGAAGATATTGACTATTTCTAAGACGTTGATGTCTCTTTAGAATTTTGTAATAGTTTATGATACTAAATAATTATCGAACAGTTTAAAATAAATAAGGCTGATTTCACTGCCGAATTCGGAGTTTTATAAATTCTTATGGTGGTCCATGGCTCCTTTCCTCTTCTTAACATTAAACTACCTACCTTTTTTGTTAAGAAATCTAAATTTAAAATCTAAAATTTTTCGACTACGACTGGACTTGAACCCGCGTCTTGTCCTCAGTACGGGAACGTGCTAACCAACTACACAACGAGGTCAAGTGACGTGGCAGTCGAAAAACTCTGCGACTTCCATCGGACTATAGCGCCGTTAGCGTTACCTTTCTTGTTGTCGATTAAACCGTTTTTTCTCGACTAGCATGCGAGCATGTGAATATTAGCTTTTTTTTTTGTCGTATTGATTGACATAATTTGCAGCTAATTCTTGGCATACGGCAGCCCATCAATCTTGTGCTCTGTTTGCGTAGTGCAAGCTTTTATGTTGTCGTCAGAACTTTTACGGTGATTTGTTGATATTGCCGATATTGTCAAGTCGTTTTTCGATTCCTTAAAAAAGGTTGTCTCTATATTATCGTCGATATCGTTATATCGTAGGTAGGTAATAAGTACCCATAACACAAGCTCTGCTTACTTTTGGAAAGATGACGTTGATTGCTGATTGTCCAGCAATATTTATCTACATTATAAGGGTACAGGTAAATCTGAGCCTTCTAATCTTGGACATAACTTGTCGAGTTTTAAGTACCTATACTCAGGTTTAGAATCCTAGATATTTTTTGTAAACTAAGGCGTTACAAAACCAAAGAAATATTGGTGGTAAACATTTTACAACACTGGTATCACCGGAGGCAATAGCAGAAGTTCGAAACAGTTTTTGGTTATGATAGCTTTCGTTGATCAATTCATTAGTAGCTCGTTCCTTTCCTAGCTAGAATTTGTACATTTTTCGCTGGGCGTGTGCAATTATGTGTTGTTGAAGTTTGTGTTTTGGTTTTTAGTGATTACGTTCCTGTTACCTTGTTGTTATCTGCTATTGTTATTAGTTTTTGTTAATTTTTTATTCATAAAAGTCTTTGTTGACATAAAATATCTTGAATTCTAAATCCAGGTATACCTATCTTAACAATGTCAGAATTGTCTCATCCATCATTTATTAGTGTAATGTTAGTCATGCCCTACCATGGTTGGTGATACTTTTAATAGCCACCAATTCCATTGCGTCCTATAAGATATTAAAAAAAAAAAAAAAATTAGTTAAGTATGTATTTAGGTACCTACTACAAATATTTATATTAAACTCGACACTTTATGCATGATATGCAGTGCCAGTTCTCAACTAATTTATATGTTATATATAACTAAAGTGGCCAGGCGGCGGCATACAAGATCTTATATCACTTCGGCTGTATAAATAACTTAATTCATAATGCAATTTGGGTTAACGGCTACGAATGCACCTATCTGGCTGGAATAGTCTTTGCTTTATAATTTAATTATTTACGGTTATATTTATCGCGTTTATTCACATAATCTGCTGAAACGTCGGGAAATCGACGGATTGTTTTGAAACTTCTTTTATAAACTAAACAGTTTAAAATCTAGAATTCGCGTAATTTTGAGAGGTGTTAAAATATTTATTTTTACATAGTCTATGGTAGGCCCGTGTAGGAGCTACCTTGTTCAAAAGAGTCATTAGCTCGAGTCGAGCTAATGACCTTGTAATAACAAGGTTTCAGGCTCAGGCCATACATTTCAATAATTATATTAAATACATTTCATCCTCATATATCTGTCTTTCTACCCCATACTATTTTAAATTTGTTCGTTTTTATCGCCGGAATTATCGGTCAGATTTAACAAATATAAGTATCAGTATATCTTATACGCTCTACATTGGCATTTCGCAATTGTATCACGTATGTACCTAGTTTGAATTTATGTTGTAAAGCACCAGCACCTCTTATTTTTCTCACAATCAGCGATAAGGCCGCCAGTTCCATTGCTGTTCCCTATATATGTTTAGCTAAGTACTATCTGTTTTATAAGGTTATGAATAAAAGTATTTTCTATCTACTGGCCTTATTTTATCCAAGACCTACGTGACCCAAGCCGCGGTCAGAAGCTAGTGGAATGTAAAATGGGTCATCGTAATTAATGCGATCTCTCTGCTCCATCGGTGGTCGGTAGCAACATCGAGTCGGTGATAACTTCCGTTCGGAGGGCGGGGACTAGCGGTGTTGTTGGGTCAATGTGATTTACTTGTAGAATAGACGAAAGATAGTTATTAGACATTATCCGTAAGGGCATTTTCTCACGTCCCGGTTGCCGGGTAGTCGGCGCCGGGTTCCCGGCGTGAAGTGTATGCAAATTACGCCGGTACGTGTGAAAGCTATTTTACGAGCCCATACACTTCGCCGCCGGGTACCCGGAAACTGGGACGTATGAAAAGGCACTAAGGCTTCACGCAGTTAAAAATCAGGGTTTAAACACCACTCTTAGAACATGATAACGCATAAGTTGCTTTAAGTGTATGAATTGCGTAATTTTGTGCTTAAACGTAGATGGCTTACAATAGGCTACACATAGACACGTTAAAATCTAAAATTTTAACACATTTTAGTACAAAAATAAAATGCCATAGCTGACGCCTACCTAATTAGGCATTAGAAATCGATGGATCTACACTTATTGAAAAGGCCTTTCTAGGGTTTGAACAGGCGCCCTAGAAAACAAAGCCACAGCTACAGACCTTGAACCCCCTCACTCCTCAGTGGTTCCCGTAATTCACCTTATCCACCCCACCGAACAGAACTGGGCAACCAAATCCTAAGTGTAATAAACGGCCCTATCTACTTCACTGTTGTTTGTTCGCCCGCGATGGAAGGGTAGGGCTCACAGCTCACCCTTAATGACTTACTGACCACTTTACTATTATGTATTCTGTGCAGTAGGCCAAGCAAGGGGAAAGTTGTGAAGGTAGAATGGAGAAAAATTACGTCACTTTATAATCCAATGCTTAAATTATTTGAAATTAATTCCTTTATTTAATGTGTCTACCTATTGTGGTTCAAGAGATACATCCTCACAACAGCCTTTACAAACAGCAAAAAAAGTAAAAAAAACACGTTTTCTTGTATGGAAGCCTCTTTAATTTGTATATTTATTTTATTTTTATTATTAATTGTTACACCGGCAAGCTAAATACACATTCTCAGAAAATTTCAACTGTCTACCTCTTACGGTTCATGAGATCTAGCCATGTGACAGATGGACGGACGGACAGACAGCGGAGGCTTAGTAATTGGGTTCCGTTTTCACCCTTCGGGTACGGAACCCAAAAAAATAAAAAAAGCCCTGAAACCTGCTCAAATCCATTTATTTTTTATTGTATTGCATTCATTTATTTCAGATAATTAAAATAAACCATATTACACATAAACATAATCAAAATGTACCACCATGATGGCAAACAAGCATGCGGCCAGCCATATTACTGCGAGCGTTATTGTTAGACAAATGAGAGATGTACAATTAACTAAATCTTTCCTTTCAAAGTAAAGGCATTCCCTGAGTTAGTCTTAAACTTATTCTCGCTTGTTCCAGATCCTCCCCTACATAGACGGGTTCAACCACGTGTCTAAGATAGCTGCCCTGACAGACGTGGAGATCAGCTTAGTTCGCGCGTGTGTGCAGAACCTTGTGTACTATGGTGTGGTGACGCTGGTACCCATCTTCCAGTATTGTGCTGTAAGTAATCCACCTTCATCATCATTCTACCCTGAAATAACCCCCTGCTGATAAAGGCCTCCTTTCGCTTCTGCCAGCCTCCTTTGTTCGAACCTTGTGTACTATAGAAATATCTGCAGATCGAACTCGCAACCTCCTTCGTCGCTGACGGACATTTGCCCGCTGCGTCACAGACGTCGTCAATAAACTGTTTGTTCCAGGTTTACAGTGCGACCCCGAAACTGAGGCAGCTGACTAGATGTGCTGGGCTACAGAGACAGTGCGTAGAGTTCTGCGCGAGATCACGTTAGTACCTTTTTGCCTTATCATCATTACAATGCCGCCAGCAGGCGAGCGCCTTCGCCGCACCGCGCATACCCGGTGACTGCGTGACTACGAAGCGTCGTCTAAGTAGGTATAGTGCATTCAAAGTTATTTTACCTCTAGCTGTTAGGTTGGCAATCTGAGCGTTATATTGCCATATATAACTTCTATGACTCCCTTAAACGAAATGTAAAAACAGTATTGCTAATATTACCTAACTATGCCGATTTAGTATTACACTTTGTGTGATAATGGTACACATAATACGATATTTCTTTAATATTTAATCAGGTATTTTGGAAGTAATTTTTTTTATAAATATTTATCTCCATTCAAAATCAGTACAGTTGTACCAATATTTGATTAACATAATATGTAAGTACCAATAATATTATATCAATCAATAATAAACAACAGATCAACATTCTAGTTTCCAGTTTAATTGGGTAAAATGTTTAAAACGGGTAACCCTTTTTTACATACCTGTAAGCTTTGCAAGACGACTCGACAGTTATACCAACACTCAGAAAACATCTGTCAGAGGTAAAATAACTGTGAATGCACTGTAGAGTGCTCGCCACCACTGAAGTCTTACGGCAAAAGCGGGAACTAAATTTGACAGTTCCGCCATATTGTCTTTTGTCAGGAGTGCTTGCGGAGAGTATCGGTCTTGAAAATCTTTCGTATTTATGTGAAATAAACAGCAATAATGGAGCGTAAAGTGTTGAAAAGTGCAGCCCGTGAACTGAATCTTATAGTGAATGAATTTTGTAATTTGAAACAGAAGAATAAAGAAGTATTAATCCCGCTAAATAAAGTGCAGATGAGAGTCGCCGCCATGACAGGTAAACTTTAGGGGTACCATAGCCGCTCATTTTTGCCTAATTTATGGGTAAAATATTGTTGTCATATGTTTCATTTGATTGTGTAAATACTTTGATGTTTTTTTTATTTTAGGTATTTCTGTGAAAACGGTTTCCCGAATCACAAAAGAAGGAAAAATAGCGGCAAGTTCTTCAAAGAAAGTTGTCGCCCCCGGAAAAAGCCGACCGCAACCGAAAAAGATTGATTTGGACGATTTTGACTTATGTGCTATACGTCAAAAAATCCATTTTTTCTACGTTGTTAAGAAGGAGCTGCCGACGATAAACAAGCTGCGTTTGGAACTAAAAAAAGATATAAATTTTCAAGGGAGTAATACAAAACTACGAAGAATATTGAAAAAGTTAGGATTCCAGTTCAAGCGCTGTCAGTCTAAACGCAAAGTGTTGATGGAGCGTTATGATATAACGGCATGGCGAGCCAGATATATTGAAAGGATTAGAAAAAATAGATTAGTAGACAAGAGACCTGTGGTGTATTTAGATGAAACCTATATTCATCCCACTTATCATGCCAAGAGCTGGTTTCAAAAATGATAGACTAGTTGATGTGGAAATGGAGAGATTCATCATGTACATGTACATGTACAGAAAGTGATAGCGACTCTGATTCCGATCACGATAGTGAGTTAATGGATACGAGCGATAGTGAATGCGATATGTCCGGAATAAGACCTCTGAGACAAGAGGAGCATAATTATTGTACCAAGTTATAGGTGAATAAAAACGAAATAAATTCAAAATATTTGTTTTATTATCTATATTATCCTCATTTATTGAAGGTCGTTCAGTTGTTCTGGTATGTAGAATGAGCGAACGTACAAACTTGCATAATTATTAGTTCAAGCCTTTTTGGAAAATTGGTAATTTTTTACCTATCTTACCGGCAACATTTAGTTCTGCGAAAGCAGCGCCGCGTCTATCGGACTTCAGTGGTGGCGCGGACTCTACAATTTGACAAGACAGCAATCGAATCGCTTGTCAAATTGTCAAACTTGAGCTACAGGCCGCCAAAACCAGTGCTAAGTTTGTATATTGTTGGTCTCCACTCCATCAGTCGACTGCAGCAGATTGGAGTACCTAACTGGCGTTAACAAGCCATCCAAAGTGCTCCGTCTTGTTCTAGTTTTTGGTGGATTTCATGGTGATCCTTTAATTTAATATGCAATGTTTATTTGACAGATTTGGTTCTTATGATTGACTCTACCAAAGTTTATATGACTACGTTGACTCTTACCGATCGGTGACATAAAAATACAGGGTGTTATTTCTTAAGATTGATGGGTTCGATTACCGGATATGGCCAAGAGTTTTTCAAAATTCTGTGAATGCCGTTTTGCTTATTTTTAAACATAAAGGAATGTATCCTTTCAGTTAAATTTGCTGTTTTGAATATTTCAGGTAGCTGCCCTCCAGGTTACGTTCGTTTGTAACATCCTGTATATTTATTGGCAAATGGCCAAATGGTAACCAATCAAAAATAGTAAATGTCTTTCCTTAATGTAGGACCTTCTTAGTACTTACGACGTTTTGTTAAAATACTGTGTAAAGTACCACAGTATTTTAACAAAACGTCGTAAGTCGTAAATTTTATAATTATAGAATAGAAGCAAATATTAGAACTAGTTGTTATTTCTATAATAATTCTCCAGACTGTTGCATACAATCCAGAAGTAGCTCAACTGATCCATATCAATACTAGTCGCAAGCGTCCCCAAGACGCTGGCTGCATTGCCCGCGCTGTATGGCAATGCTGATACACTGCGCCAGATACTCACCAGCTCTCGCGTCACGCGTCGCTTCGACCAGATGCTCTGATATTTTTTTAGGATTACATTAAGTTAATTTGTGCAACTACTGAAAAAGTACACAGAAACTTGAAAATTTGTGTAGATGTTCAATCCCATGCACTTCATTTGATTGTTATTTATCCACTCCGCAGCCCGCCAGCTCCCCCGCGTGAGCGACATATTCCGCATGTACTGCGGCATGAGCTACGGCAGCACGGTCCGCGACCTGTGCCGGCGACTGCGGCCGCAGGACCTCGCCGTCAACGAACGCAAGCTGGTGCTGTTCGGCGTGCTGGAGGGACTCATACGCAGGGTCTATAAGGTAGCTAGGACTATACGCAAGGTCTATAAGATAGATAGATATAGAACATACATCGGGTAGGCTGTATCAGTGACGCAGCCGCAGTGGAGTACGTGAAACGTCTGGTGCGTACTAGAGCAGTGTGAAGATGTGCGGAGCTCGCTTTGCTCGCCACACTAGCAGGCACAGCAATAAACAGTATTGCTCAGTTCACTCGTCACACTGTGTGAGGGGTTGCGGTTCGCTGCGCTCGCCGCAATAGCATGGTGACATGCCATTGCAACATAAAAAAAATATTATTATAATATATTATAATAATATTAATATAATATATTAATATATTATAAATTTTTACCTTTTGACGCCTAAACGGCTGAACGGATCCCAATAAAATTTGGCAGAGAGGCAGATTGGTATACTGGGTACGGAAATAGGCAACTTTTTATCCCGGAAAAGACTGTGCAAAGCCGCGGGCAGCAGCTAGGTGAAATATAAATATGAATTCTAGATCCGAGTATTCCTATTACATATCAGCCCCTATAACCCTGCTAACCAGGCCTACCTCGTCGCCCTCAGACGAAGCAACAAATAGTGTTATTTTATAATGAAATAATTTTCTAAATTTTTTTTTTTTTTTTGCTTTGTTGATAAAGTTGTGTTATTTCTCTTCCAGTTCCCAATAACCTTGCACAACGATGAGACAAGCTCGGTCCGGAGCGAGCACTCCGCCTCGCTAATACGAACCTACAACGGCATGGCTTGTCTCGACGAACTGTGCTGTCAAGCAGGGCTAACAGCCAGTCAGTTGGACGAGCAGCTAGAAAGAGACACTAATGTTGTGTTTATTGTTAAATGATAATATTGTTAAATCATAGCTAGGACCTACTGGACGTTGTGTGATCTGAGCAGCAAATTACTGCTTGAAGTCTTAATTGAAATGTTGTAAGTTGTTTCCATAAGTTTACCTATTTTAGTGAGTCCCAAGCAAGGCTAACAGCCAGGAAGTTGAACAGGGACATTAATGTTGTGTTTATTCTTAAATGATAGCAGTCATAATGCTATAAGAATAAACAATATGGTGCAATATGTGACCAGCAAAACATTTGTTGAAGTCTTCGCTGAAATGTTGTAAGTTGTTTTTAAAGCTCTACCATAGTAAGCGGAAGAAAACACAAGTGACGATTTAGAGCGTTAAAATAATAGTTTATTTGTTCAAATGCGTTATTTGTGTTAAAATTAAAACTAATGCAAAAGGGTGCTAAAATTGTATGTTTAAAATATGAAGCCTATGGTAGAAATACTCAACAGAAGTCTTTCTCAAAGTGTCAGATCGTTCTATGCAAGTGTAAAAGATCTCTATTTTAGTAAAATTTAATTTTTGTGAAATGTTAATAGCTGCAATTCATTTAGGATTAAAAGAACTACGCTATAGTAGGACATCTCTGTACAGGGTATAATAAGTACACACCTTGTATTTGAGTAAATCTATCTCTTTTTGATTTGTAGAAAAGTCCAATCATTATTATCTATAGGAACAGGTAATTTAGATAGAAATATTATTAATTGTTTAATGTAATTAAACAACATTGTGAAACGTATGCGTACATATAATATCTAAAAAACTAACGCATTAAAAGCGATGACACATGAAATGAGCTGTTTGTTGGTTGAGTTTGAATTTTAGGGGATGAACTCCGATCATCGAATCCCTAAAAAATATAACTACTCAATTTATTGAGAAACTTGAGTTCCCGTTTTTATACAAGGCCAACCAAAATTAATTTTGGTATAATTTTGACGTCGCATTTTTTCGTCTTATCTTAAACCATCATGTTCAAAATACTGCTCAATATTATCATAGAACTAGTTTATACAGTATGTTTTGTAGTTTGTAATAGTTTTAAGAACGTATAGAGGTGCTGTTTGTATACATGTATAATAATCGTATTTGTATTTATAATAATCTACATATAAAAGTATACTATCAGTGAGTCAGATGCTAATTTGTAAAACATTTTATAGACTTTATAAGCCAAAGAACCTTATATGAAGTACCTTATATGTAGTTATTTACATATGTAGATATGTAAATAACTGATATGATATGTTACATACATATGTAGTTATTTTGCGCACATTATTATTTGATTTGTAGAGGTTCCCACCGTTATAAAAAACAAATAGAGACGTCAGAGTAATGTAAAATGTACCATAACATTCCTAAAAAATAAAGAGTTAACAATTCAGATAAATATTAAATTAAGAACCTCCTATTTTTTAAGTCGGGTTAAAATTAAACCACGTTTTCTAACTTCAGTGGTGGGATCAGATAGGATTTAATTTAATCAAAGTCTATCACTATTTGTTTGAGCCCGACCCCGACTATCTGTCTGTACTGTTGAGGAATTTTAGAATAAAACACCTTGAACTCATTAATTTTAATACAACTTGAACTTATTAATTTTAATACAAAACTTTATATCGTGCGTTCTCGACAGCGCGATTCAGAGCTCGTCCACTTTTACTAGCGACATCTAGTTAAAAGCGTCGGAACAAACTGCGTGATGTCACGTGGCTTCTAGACTAAACACTATTTCAGAAACCCACCTAACCTTGAAAAGAAAAATTAACTTCAAGTACAGATTTACCTACTATTGTTGTTGTCATAAATGTATATTTAGAAATGTATTATATTCAGTTGACACGATACCAAAAGTTTTCTGCCATCAAATTACCGCTCTTACATCCGGATTTCCATCGCGAAAGGGTAATGAGCAGGAAAAGAGATATGAGTGGGCGAGGTTAAATCCAAAGCTTTCTGCTCGCTGCTCCTTTCCGCTCGAAAGGAGCAGCGAGCAGAAAGCTTTGAAGCTTTGACTAATAATTGTTGGTGGAAATACCAGGTTAGTATTATTATATATTCTCTGATACAAGTATGCAGTTTACTCCTGCTAGTTAAAATGGGATCGCTCCGCTCGCAGTGAATTAAAATGGGATCGCTCCGCTTGCGGTAGAAACCCGGCTTTATACTTGGAAACCTCTTAAGCAACCACTGCTTCGTCTTTAACTTGCTTATGTCGACGGCAGAAAACAAGCAATTGGAAGGTTTTTAAGTTACAGGCTTCTTGTTTATATTTTAAATTTTAATAATACAAATGCTTTCTTTGAAATAATACGTACATTTATTTAGCACATTTAATTACATTTCTTTGAAATTAACTCAATAATTTGGGCGACAGATAAATACTCTATGATGGTGGTGTCTAGTCGCATTTTAGAAAAAAAAAATACCTGTCCCTATTTTTTATACCTAGTCAATATATTTCATTATTATGTTGTATAAACGAGATTAAAAAAAACTGTTGTATTTTGTCAGCTTCAAGGAATTTTATCGGAAGACGAATTTGTTAGCTACATTTTATGAAATATTTTGTTGAATTTATGCAATAATGTTGAATTTTTTAAATAGTTGTGTTCGTATCTAATTTAAGACTCATTGAATAAAAGAATATATTTGTAATCAAAACAAGCAGAATTTTTATTAACCTATTCCTGACCTCATTTGGTTTAGTTTGAATAAAACGATTGAATGAAAGATAGTACACCTTTATTACATACAACCTGATATAAGTTATGTACATACATAAATAGGTATATAGGTAACAAAACACGTGACTAGCGTTTAGACAAACCAAAAGGTTCGCACACGATTTTGATACCAAAACTACTCTGAGGTACTATCAGATTATATTTTCAGAATATTACAACGAACATTTCAAATGAATCATATAAATATTTTCTTTTAGAAAACAGTCAGTACACAATTTAAATAACTAAACTCACAACATTTTCAGTCATACATTGACAATCTGAAAATATAACTGAAATATTATGCATCAATTTAATACTATTCGAACATTTCGCGGTCTACGTGAGAAGTACAAGAGGAAACTTAGCTTCAACTCTTTTTACAAGGGCAGTTACAATACACACATGCTAATTTTACAACAAAACCCCCGACGATTTACATTTACGAAACTAGACAGAGATGATGAATATTGATTACCATTACATGAGAACGGGTGCACTGACTTTCATCAAGCATAGCTAAATCAAAAATAATCATTAGCTTTATTAAAAAAAAAACTATCAAAATCGGATAACCCCTTTGGGAGCTATAATGCCACATGTTACACTTTGAACAACCTCTATTTACGTCAGGGGGTTTAAAAAATGGGGGTAAAAGTAGAATAATGAATTATATTTGTAAAAATGCTGATGCATCAAAGATATTGGGCAGAAAAATGCTGCCATTATTGAAATGTATCAATTTGTTTTGTGAAGAAGAATGACACATCTCTCGTAAAATTAACTTTCGATATTGCAGCATTTTTCTGTGAATTAAAAAAATGTGTTTTGGCACTGCTGTGAATATAAAAGTAGAACGGCTCCTAAAATATAATACTTATTGGATATCTGTTAAAATAAATAGTTTTCTATTCTATTTGTCTTACCTTTAATCACTCAACCACGATTTTAAAAAAATATTTTGAAGATACTGAGCTGCGCAATATCTTTTGTAAATAAACTGCCAGAAACTTAAATTGATTAAACTTTTTTGTGGTTGAGTTTAGCTGGTTTAGGAAGTATAATACAAGTTGATCCTTTTTATTTCTAAAGGTACATGATTTTTATTCTACTTAGTATTATTTTTACATACCTAGTCAATGCTTATTAACAGGCATCGAACTTATGAGTTCTGAACTAAATACAAAGGCACAAGTTAGCCAAAGAACTCAGTTTTTAATTAAATATTTGAATGTAGGTTATTGATTATTGTCAGCTTCAGAGAAAAAAAAATCCAGTTATTTTTATCTTTATGATAAAATTATAGTTTTCACAAAAAACTATTACATCATGTAAACCTTTCAGCGCAGTCAATGCAATACAAACAAAAATAATAAACCTAGTCACTTTTTGGTCGAATTTACAAAATAAATACAAACTAACATTAATTTTCGGGACATTTTCACAATATAGGATCTTTCCAACATAATTATAATAAAGCTACTAATAATTTTCGCAAATCAAGCAGGTTTTTGTTTCCTTATGCGTTTAAATCTTATCTCACGTGAGATGGCAACACTCAAAGTATTGCTTTTGTGATAATTAAAGCACAATTTGATCAGATTTTTAGGAAAACTATTCACTTAATGAGTAAAGTATATAAATAAATACATCATTACAATAGTTACAGCTAGTTAGGAATATTTATTTGGATAACAAACATTCATCGATGTGATAAATACAAAAATGCTGCCTGTTTCATATAAGATTCAATTGTACAAGTGGAAGCCAAATATACAGTGTTTAGAAATTAGTGCACAATACTGGAGGAAGTTATTCACCTGCTACCACAGATTAATATTCAGTGAACAAACCAAGCTGCAACCGTTTTTTTTTTTTGCAATATTTTTATTATGAACATGCTATTCTTGTATTAAGCCATCCCAAACCTGGCGACCTTTTTGATGCGCGGTTCCCCTTCTCGCCCCACCCAACGGCGACCACAGTCAATGACTGCGCCGTCATAATAAGGTATTGTTTGTAATAAAAATAAAAATTTTGCTAAATAGAAAAAAGAATCGTTTGCGGCTTGGTTTGATCTGTGGTAGCAGGTGAAAAACCACCTTCAGTATTGTGCACAGATGTAAAACCACCCTATACACAAAACAAATAAGGAAAAAAGCACTTAGTTAACTAAAAAGCCAAAAAATAGTAAAGGGAGCGGACTTATAAAACTACTTGTAATATAATTTTTCAGTAGGTTGGTAGGTAATTGTTTACTAAAATAGACTAGGAACCTAAAGTGAGTTTTGACCTCTTGACACGAAAAGTTGTTGTTGACAATTTAACTCCAGCATTTTTATAATCATAACATCATCGTCATTCAACCTATGTTACATACACAGACACAGTCACACATTTATAAGGCAACTACATAGATATAAACTTGAGATGAACGATGATGTGAAATAATCGCCCAAAAGTCATATTTCAAACACTTTCTTCAACCACAATGATTTGGTGGGAAATCGATTTTCTATGGCAAAAGCGTTACTCAAGCATAGATCGATGACTGAGAAAGCTTTTATAATGCGGGCCTAAGTGTAAAAGAGGCCACTCGCAGGCGTTTATTTGAATCCCAACTTAAAATTAACCAAGATACTACAGCATTTTCCTATGGCTAATCTCTTAAACTTAAATTGAGATCTATACAAATATTTTTGTTGTTTTATGCAAGTGGCCCTAGACTCTGTATAAAGTGGGCTATTTAGAACTCCAGAAAATATTAGATCTACTGTATGAAGACTTTAACGCCGGGTACTGACCGGTGTTACGGGACCATCCACAGCGAGCATGATACGTCAAAAATCCGTCTCGTTTGCACTGGCTGCACGGACGCTCACTGTGTAACAGTTACATTACGGCCCGTAACACCATTTTAAATGACCTTTTTGAGCTATAGCACTTTTTAGTGAAATAATCTAGGCATTTTTGGATCATATGATTGAAAATAATGTTTGTTAATAAAAACATTCGACGAACTTACAGCAAGATCTTTGTATTGGCTTACAGTTGTCTGCGAGAATATTCACTCCAATGTCTATCACATAAGGCTGTAAATTGCTAAACAACTGCCATCAAGCCAAGTTACAGACCGTACATTAAAAATTTAACTCGTAGTTATAAGGTACTTTCACTTACAATAAATGAGCGATGCTATCCGGAACACATGTCCGAATGATCGTCCCATGCTGCCACCTGAAAAATAGAAAATAGTTTTATTTGGCGCAGGAGTGGTTTGAATTATTCTATCAAGTTAGATTTTACTTCAAGAAAAATCGCAAAACGACTAGTTAGAGCATTTATGTGTATGATGACAATACAATACAAATACTCGTTATTGCACACCAAGATAAGAAAAACAGAACAGAAAAACACCCAACATAAGTGAAAATTGAGCAAGTGGTAGAGAAGAAATGAAAACCAAACCAATGTTTTCCATTCTATCATCTTTTATTTTATTTATTTATCTTAGGGAAAAAAAAGTTTTAGCACTAGAAAATTAAACACTTAACATTAGAAAAATTAAGCTAAGCCGTTTCCACACGTGGGAAGAGACAAAATTAACCGAAATATCATACAAAAACACAAGTTACAAAAAATTCAAGATCATAAAGTTTTGAAGAGCCATAGCAATCGTTTAGGTAGAAAAAAAATAGGTTTGTAGTTTTTTTTATACCTAAGCAATATTAAATTTTTTTTTGTACCAACCAGGTCCATTTAGTTAGTAAAGTATTATGTTTATATTATACATTCAATAATACAAGTAAAATGTAGGTACATACAGGGTTTCCCAGAAATGGTGGATAATCGTGGCGTTTCATTAGTGGCAACGCAAGTGACAAACTTAGCAGTTAAATAAATTTCAGAAATAAAATTTATGTTTAGGGACTACTAGTTAACTACTATCCTATGCTGCTTTTGCCCACAAATGTGAGGAAAACTGGGAAATTTCTAAATTTTCAAAAAAAATTCGTAGACGGCGGACTGTTGGGAATAGATTTTTTTTTTGGGTGTGGGGCCCCACCTCCCCCCCCCCCCCGCACACGCACGTGCAGGATTATCCACCATTTCTGGGAAACCCTGTATATTAAACTAGTTAAAAGTAACCATAAACCGAGTATACAAACAAAAACTCAATTTTAGTTAACAATCACAGGATTTATCTTCTTTGTCTATTTGACTAAGCCAATCGTGTTGAATCCAAAATTTTGATAAATAGTCTTTACAATTTCTGGATTCTTGAGTTGTTTACTTTTGGTGTGTCGGATGAGAGGCACAATGATTTTATAAATTAAAAAATAATAATAATGAAGTAATAAATTATCGCAGTACCTTTAAAGGTTAAGATTAGGAAGGTGGTCGTGTTGTGCCGAAGAAACTACATTATTTTTTTTAATACACATTTCATTTTTTCACGTTGTTATGGGGGTCTAGATGACTGATAAATATATATTCACATCATCCACACTGGGGTCTTCTGTTGCCCAGACTCTGAAGAGACTGGTGTCCTCAGGAGCACCCCGCCCCCCCAAAATCATCACACTAACATAACACTCACACTTAATGTCATTATAATATTGTAACTTAATTTTGTGTAAAGTTGTAATCTAGATTTTTTTGATATTTTAGCGCACTAAATGGAACTGGTATACTGGGAAAAATAAATCTATTTGAATTTGATATATATTCTTTTATATATGTACATGCTTGTAGATAATACCCAGAACTCAAATATTTGCAGATCGTATTAACATTTGTCCCAAGGCGGGATGCGAATCCGTAACCTTCTGCGTCGCAGGCGAATCTTCGCCCACCGCGCCACATCGGTCGTCAATAAACGCTTTATTAGTTAATTATTTCCACCAACCTGACAATCCCGACTGCAGTACCACTGGTTAGCGCAACCTGCGCACACAAACTGCGCGTCCTTCTTCTTGCAGCCCTGGCACAGCGGCGTCTCCTCCTTGTCTGCGTCGGTATCGGGCGCTTCGCCCCCCTCGTCGATGACTAGCCGGCCGGCGGGGGAGCCCGCGGCTTCGCCTTCCGAGCCTGGGGATTCGTCGTCGTCCTGAAATGTTAGTATAGTTGTAGAAAGGTAATGAAAAGTAGGGAAAAGGAAAAGTAGTATAGAAGTTAATATAGTTTTGGGGTTAGTGGTCAATCTCTTGTTACGTTGATTTGGTCAAAAATATGTTTGATTAAGATTTTTAACAAAATTTTATCAAAACTGCGCCAAGGGTAGAAATGAAAATTTTGTATCAATTAATTTTACCAAAAATAACTGCAATTTATGATAAATTTTATAATTAATCATAAATTTAAATTTGCTCATTATAACATGACATCGTTATTGAAATTATTATTATTATTTCTTGATTATTTATTTTGTAATTTTACTAACCATTTTTAATTTTAATTATATGTGTTACTAACAAAACGCATGCTATGTCTGAATAAATGAATTTTCAATTTCAATTTCAATAAACCTCACCCCCTCGGTGAGGTTTATTGATATTTGCAGAAGATTTGATACCGATTACCATGTTATTATTTTCATGGCAAACATTCCAAGCTCGAAAAAATTCATTTGAAAGTTTGGAATGTTGAAAAATTGGACAGATATGTATTTCCCGTGCAGTGGGATGACAATGGAATAATAATTATAATAATAATAAATGATTTATTTCAGGCAACATTAGTCTACATGATGTAAGATACACAAGATACAAGGGTCGATTGAAAAGTACTCGGCCTAACACAGATCCATTGAATTCTAAAAATCAAATCTACCCACATTATTTAGTTCAGTTCAGACACGTTAATTGTGTGAAGTTCGAAACATGTCCGATAATTTAGTTGTGATTTTATAAATTTATTAACAAAGCAATAGGACATAATTTGCAGCGTGCCGTCATTAAGTACCTCCATAAGAAGGGGCTATCATCAAAACCCACCCATGATGATATGTTCGGTACATTAGGCTATTCTGCGTGTCTACCATGAGTTGTCACAGTTAGATCGCCTGACGTTACTACAGTAGTTACGTAAATAATAGTACTGCGCATTTTAGTACCCAACTATCCGCTAGAGGCACTGTTCAAGTTTTCATACATTTTTTTTACTACAGTATAGTTTGTTAAAACTCATGGTAGATACACTGTTCTATCATATTCATCCGTCAAAAAATTGATACCAGAATTTAAGCGTGGTAGAGAGAGTGTGAAAGATGAACC
The DNA here is from genome assembly GCA_963662085.1 of Eupithecia inturbata. Classification (NCBI taxonomy): domain Eukaryota; kingdom Metazoa; phylum Arthropoda; class Insecta; order Lepidoptera; family Geometridae; genus Eupithecia; species Eupithecia inturbata. The sequence continues at coordinate 12,891,842 of OY759190.1, forward strand.
CCGCTCTTCGCCTTCGACGTCCACTACTGACGAAAATTTGGGTTTCCACAAGGTGTCTGCGAGGTGGGTTCTGCGACGGTTTTCAGTTGAACAAGAAAGGACGCGATTGACTATTTCACGCGACTGTCTGGAGTTATTTGAAGCCGAAACAGACGATTTTTTTGAATCGTTTTGTTACTATGAACGAAACATGGGTTCATTATTGTGCACCGGAAACAAAAAAACAATCTAAACAGTGGAGAAGACCTGGTTCACCGCCCCCTAAAAGGGCTAAGTCGATTTTGTCGGCAAATGTGATGGCTTCAGTATTATGGGACTCGAAAGGTGTGATTATGATTGATTATCCTGAAAGGGGGCAGATTATAAACTCTGATTACTACTGCACCATACTACGTCGCTTACGAGAGGAAATAAAAGAAAAACGTCTAGGAATGCTCAGAAGAAAAATCCTGTTTCATCAAGATAACGCCGGATTTCACACGTCTGTGCAGTCAATGGCTGAAATCCACAACTATGGCTTTGAACTGTTACCGCATCCGCCTTATTCACCTGACCTGCCACCATCAGACTTCTTCCTGTTCCCTAACCTAAAAAAGCACTTGGGAGGTCAAAGATTTTCGCCAAACGACGAGGTCAAAGCAGCAGTAGACGGATATTTGACTCTAAGGACGAATCTTTTTTTTTCAACAGTCTAAATGCTTGGAAAGGGAGGTGGCAAAAGTGTATTAAACTTGATGTTGATTATGTAGAAAAATAAAAATATAACTGATTTAGTATGTATGTGTTTATTTTCTTGGTTAGGCCGAGTACTTTTCAATCCACCCTCGTACCTTAGTCTAACATACATCAAATAAACCTATTTACTACCACGTAGTGTCACATGGGCTTTATGGCGCTCATAGAGGCATAAGTCCAGCAGTGGACTAATATAGGCTGATGATGATGATGATGACATGTGGATGGTGAGTTTTGCTCTGTACTTGTCACATCTCATGTCACACCATGGATGATCCGTGTGGTGCCGGCTTAAAATTTGCACCACCCTAACTCTTCCCACGAGTGTCGTAAGACTTAGGGATTTCCACCAGAGGCGGGCAGCAGCGCCTCCCGCATAACCATTCTGCCACCGAACTGCGATTTCCAACCCGCATGCCCAGCGTGGAAATTATGGGCAGTACTCCCCATGAGATAAAATAATAAATAAATGATGCTGGACAATCAATACAGCATCATCTAGCGCTAAGCTAAGCAGAGCTTGTGTTATGGGTACTAGATGACTGATATCCGTACTAACATTATATATTCGAAAGTAACTCTGTCTGTCACCTTTTCACACCTAAACGGCTGAACGGATCTCAGTAAAATTTGGCAGGGAGGTAGATGGTATCCCGGGGACGAACATAGGCTACATTTAATCCCGGAAAAAAGCGTGCGAAGCCGCGGGCAGCAGCTAGTTCTTAATATTAGGTCCTTACATATGAAATTGGCGTTTTTCGTACTGGCCACTTTAATCACAAATTTCTCCTCTTTGGTAAGGAATTCCAAATTCAAATTTGTACAGCTATAGACTCATGTATTTGTGCTTCGATGATCGTCATTCATTTGTTTTTTTTCTTCTGTTTTTTTTCTGTTTGCGTCACTCATTTTACAAAATGGAAAACTTAAAATATCGCATTATTTACGAGTACGAGTTCCGCCGTGGCACTAGTGCTGCGGAAACAACTCGAAGGGTGAATGATGTGTATGGCGGTCGTGTTGCAAAAGAAAACACAGTTCGTTTTTGGTTCCAACGTTTTCGTTCTGGAAATTTTGACCTGCAGAACAAGCCCCGTGGACGGCCTGAGACTCAAGTTGATAATGAAGAGTTGAAGGCTATTGTGGAAGCGGATCCATCGCAAACCACGTCCGAGTTAGCTGCAGGCTGCGATGTTAGTGATAAAACTGTTTTAATTCACTTGAAGCAAATTGGGAAGATTAAAAAGCTTGAAAGGTGGGTACCTCACGAATTGACTGAAGCAAACCGGCAAACGCGCGTCGACTGCTGCGTTACATTACTAAACCGGCACAATAATGAAGGTATTTTAAACCGAATCATTACCTGTGATGAAAAATGGGTTCTTTACGATAATCGGAAGCGCTCAGCGCAATGGTTGGATCCTGGCCAGCCAGCCAAATCCTGCCCCAAGCGAAAATTAACCCCAAAAAAGTTACTTGTAAGCGTTTGGTGGACTAGTGCCGGTATTGTTCATTACAGTTTTCTCAAATCTGGCCAGACTATTACGGCTGATGTCTATTGTCAGCAATTGCAAATCATGATGGAAAAGCTAGCGGCTAAACAACCTAGGCTGGTCAATCGCTCCACGCCACTGCTGCTTCACGACAACGCTAGACCACACACTGCGCAACAGACGGCTACTAAATTAGAAGAGCTTCAATTGGAAAGTCTAAGACATCCTCCGTACTCCCCGGACCTTGCTCCAACAGATTACCATTTTTTTCGAAATTTGGATAACTTCTTGCAATGGAAAAAATTCAACTCCGATGGGGCAGTCCAAATCGCCTTCAAAGATTTTATTGATTCCCGTCCGACTGGTTTTTTTAGTAAAGGGATCAATGAACTACCTATAAGATGGCAAAAGTGCATAGAAAATAATGGTTCATACTTTGATTAATTAAATATATTATATTAAAAAATATTCGACTTTTTGTTCCTCCCATACAAAACGCCAATTTCATATGTAAGGACCTAATATAATACATTACGTAGATAGATATTTTTTACTATACATAAAAAATAGAAAATCACTTGGAACAAATATTTGCAGATTGTACAAACATTTGTCCCAGGGCAGGAATCGAACCCGCAATCTCCTGCATCGCAGGCGGACATTCGCCCGCCGCGCCATGGCGCGGTGTGCACATCGGTCGTCAATAAGGCGCTTATCATGAGGCGTGCATAAAGCAGTGGACCAATATAGGCTGTAGAGGTGAGGTTTGGAGGATGACATGCTCTAAAAATCTTACCTGTATATTTCTTAGAAGGGCGCATTGCGCGCCATTTTGTGAAAAGAATAGGATTTCGCGTTCATAGCGGGACAAAGCTTACGTTTATGGAACGGTGTAACCGCAAAAATCAAGTTTTAGCTTATTTACAAGAAAACTACACCACTTATGAAGAAACTGGTTCAAGGCCAACCAAATAATTAGTAATTAATAACCTACGAATCAAAACATAAGTCATTTCAATAGACCGCAGGGTCCTGAGATCTCGACCAAATTATGTGTGAAACTGTGCACTTTCATGAATTTATTTAATCGTATTTTTTTTCTCAGTCTTTTCAACATTCAAGGAACCAAAAGATTTTTTTTGAATTTTTTGTAGTTCGAGTTTTTTACCACGAGGAATAGATCTCGTGTGTACTGAGATCTAGGCCTATTTTGATAGCCAAACCCGTTAGGTTCGCCTCTTAAATCAAGATCGTTTAGAAATCTTATCTTAGATATGCTATATTCGATATACTATAGCTATTTCATTGACAATAAACATGATCAAGATCATGCTTGCAGCTTGTCCTTCAAATTTTAACTTTACCGACTTTAGACGTAGGTAGAAATTTATTGACTTTAACTAAAATTAGGTATTTTCGTGACATTTATTATCTCTAATCTATACCTAATTATTTGACAAGAAATCGATCGCATTCTAAAGACTATAAATATGTTTGTAATAATGCCGTTAATTGTTTAATAAAGCATTTCATTTAATTATGTGTCAAATACAGAGCAAAACTCACCAGTTGAGTTTCTAGAAATGTTAGAATGAAGTAACTTACCAACTGTACTACGTCTTCAGTCTTATCCGCCTGAGGCTCCGGCGGCGGCGTCGGTTGTACCGGCGTTATGGTTATCTCACCGCAGTTCTGAAAAAACAAACAACTTCATTCCAAACAACTCATACCTAAATACGGGGAATTCTGCTAGCCAATCGTTTTACTATGACAATGGTATCGTCGCTGAATCGTCCATAGATGAAAGCAACTCTATATAGTGCGTGCGGTGCTAATTACATTGAGAAATTGATGGATGGTTTCAACCTTTACAATTTTGACAAACGTCTCTTGATCTGTAGTTTCTTTCATCAAATGTAAAATGCCAAAATGAGTTGTTCTGAGATGATACCATGTTATGGTGAAGCGATTAATTTTGTGGAATCAGGGCCCTGTCCACATTGCGAAGTACAGCCTACAGTCAAGCACAGCGATTGTTGTCTAAGGTAGAATAGACAAAAATTAATTTTATCGTCATACATTGTGTAAATTGAAGTTGAGGGAGTGAATTTCAAATGTTTTACGCATTCGATGACGATGGTATGTCATTTGTCTCTGTTCTACCCTAGACAACAATCGCTGTGTTTGGGCTACTGGTGTAATTAAGAATCAGGTGGAGGGCCCTCCTGATTCTTCTGTTAAATTACTCTTATATTTTATCATTATAATAAGTGGTATCATGACTTGTTAAGGCACGTGACTTTCCGACATCAAAAGATATGCTTCAAATGACATAATATGACAAGTATTGCTTACTTTGGGGAGTTAATAATGCTGTGTGCTGTCCAGCATTATTTATTCAAATCATAATGTAGGATTATGGTGTCAATTCAGAAGTCACCAAAACTAAACTAATTAAACAGTACTAAAAATGTTGCCGTCTCTTTCATAACAAAAAACGACGACTGATGAGGCGCGGCGGGCGAAGGTCCGCCTGCGACGCAGAAGGTTGCGGGTTCGATTCCCGCCTTGGGACAAATGTTTGTACGATCTGCAAATATTTGTTCCGGGTGTTCTGGGTATTTTCTATATATAATAAAAAATATATATCTATGTTATGTATTGTATTAAGTATATTAGTCATCTAGTACCCATAACACAAGATCTGCTTACTTTGGGGCTAGATGATGCTGTGCGGATTGTCCAGCATTATTTGTTTATTTATTTATTTAAAAAAGGGAGGCGTCATTTTCAGTCCCGTTAATTTAGTTTAGTTGACATCTGAATGGACACCTTAAAGTAGGTAAAAATCTTAAGCAACTCATTTAAACTAGTATAATTATCATTCTAAGGAAGTATTTTATAGCTGTGCTTATTTTCTCATAGACTAGTTATGTAGGAGTTTTTACACACTAGCTTAGCACTTTCTAAAGGAAGGATTCCCCAAGTGTATAAGGATTTAACAAGCTATATTACTCGTGGAAGCGGTTTTATAAGCAGTTATTCTAATTCAGAAATAACTTTGCTTCTGTGCAATGTTTATAACCGGTGTATATTTGTATATAAAGAAAGGGATTGCGAATGACGTCATCTCTCTCAAGCTGTCCCACTCAGATCGGATTTGAACTGAGCAGGGCAGCGATGACGACAGGTATTATGATAGAAATTTCCCGAGAGATGGCATTATCAACTAGTATTGCCAGTGTTCAAAATTCTAATATCGAAAGTTACAGTAATATATTTTCTTAAAACATTGAACTGCCGTAACGAGAGTTTCTCGAATCTGATATTGAATCTGATATTTTCTTCAGATTTTTATTTATGGAAACACTCATATACCTGCCGTTTTCCAAAAAAAGAAATAACCTCTATTTACCTTAGAACTTTTACATTTACCTTAGCGTGGATTATTAACGCAGAGGAGCTAGGTTGTCAATAAGATGTCATGTCTAAATAAGCATTTTAATTTGGCGGCCTTTCGTAAAAAACTCCCTTTTCCAGTTTTTTTGAACGATTTTTGGCATTAAGAAACGCCTCATCATCATCTCAGCCGAAAGACCTCCAATGCTGGACTGGACAGCGGAAATAGGCCTCCCCAAAGATCTCCACAGTGACGGGTCCTGCGCTGTGCGCATCCAGCGGTTTCTCGCGACCTTCACCAGGTCGTCCGTCCACTTAGTGAGGGTCTATCCTTGCTTGGCCTAAACTAAAAATGATGGCAACCTTTTTATTTTAGTCCGTAAGAAAGGGACTGCCTCATTTTTTGTGCTCTCACATTATAATAATTTAAGTAGATAATTTTTTATGCTATAAGTCACGTATATAAAGATTAGGATTGAAAATGGCAGCTTCTATAATGCTATCACGCTTAGATATTAGCCTATCTTAGAGAATCTTTGATCAAATAGGCCTCCCCAATGCGGACTTATGCGAGACAGCAGGCCAAGCACAGCGATTGTTGTCTAGGATAGAACAGCTAATCGCATCGTCATACATTGCGGCCATTATTGAATTAGAAGGAATTAATAATGTCTCAGCATTCATAATAATGAATTATTGCCGAGACAGGCAGGAACCTTTTTGGACCCCTGTGGCACATAGTTGGTAGATATTTTTTTATGTAGTTTTATTGTATCTACTTTTTGTGTTTTTGGATTAAAATAAATTTATTTTATTTCTTTCTTTATTAATTTCAATTAAATTACGCATTTTATGACGACGCGACGTAATTTTTCTCTATTCTACCCTAGACAACAATCGCTGTGCTTGGCCTACAGCAGGAGAGAGGCTGTCATTATCCATCCGCTATCTTTATCTACGCGACTTATATCTAAATTGACATCACTGGTGTGATCATGCTGGACGGACTGACTGAATGTATGCTTAAAAACTAAATTTGGAATTTTGAACGTAAGGCCAATTAGAACACCAATCGTTTTCGTACATTATTGGTACCTTGGCCTGACCGTACGCCGGCAAAGAGGTCCCTTTCCTTTCCGGGGACGTGAGGAGTTTGGCCAGAGTCGGCGAGTAACTCTGTGGCGCAGGGGACGTTTGCTGGAAGTGGCAACACTCATTCAAGCTAATTCAATAAGCAAGCGTAATCATTTTAACAAGTAATGGAGCTGATGTGATTTAACTACAAGCGTTTTTTTAACTACAAACATGGAAACTTTTGCTTGAGTCTTTAATCAAGCATCATTCATTTATCTAGTACCCATAACCTCCAGCCCAGCTCTGCTCACCTTGAGTTATGATGCTGTGTGGATTGTCCAGCAATATTTTATTTTATTTATAATTTTTGAGTCAGTAAACTCTAACAACTAACATTTTTAACACCCACAAATGAATGGCGCTTGTCCCAGACTCTAGTTTGTTTGTCTGTAGGCCAAGCAAAGGGATATGTGACGTATAATTTGACCAATTATCAATAAAAATGTTTATATTATTGTTATCTAGGCTAAAATAGACAAAAATCACATCGGATCGTCATACGTTGCGTAAGTTACTGAAGTATAAGGAATGAATGTCAAATATTATACGCATTGGATGACGATGTGACGTAATATTATACGCATTGGATGACGATGTGACGTAATTTTTGTCTACTCTATCCTAGACAACAAATGATGTTGCTTGGCATACTGGCCTCTGTCTATGTCAGTCGTAGTTCTAAAACTACTAGCTACAACTTCGATTATAAAGCAGTTTTTGTGAAGCAAGCAATTTCACAAGGCTAATAAGCCTGCTGAGCAATAACATGTTGGATGGTAATGAATATTAACTTTCATGATTTTAATTTAGATTAAAACAAATAACTTTATTTGCGAAAGCGGTAGTAGGTACAACAATTGTGTAATTCTTAAAATTTCCCTTAATCCTTACACTTTTACTTAGCGTGCAAATCCTTTTTTAACCTGCGTACTTATAGAATGCAATTAAGAATGGCGTCATCTCTCAGCTGTGCGATTACACAAAAACCACCCATCCTATAATTTGAAATTTGAATTAAATTTGATTTAAATTTCGCGCTCCTATGGCTACAATTGCAGAAACGAAGACCATGAAAAGGCTTTCAAAAGTCAATTATAGGATGGGTGGTTTTTGCGTAACCGCACAGCAGTTCGAATCCGACCTGAGCGGGACAGCATGAGAGATGACGTAATTCTCAATCCCATCTTTTAAGTACGCAGGAAATAACATGTTTTTTCAACCATAACATTATTAAAATGACGTTCAAGCAAAAACCTCCATATATTTCTAATTAAGCCTATCTCCCCACAGTACGTACCTTAGTCAATATCCCGTGTAACAGTGAGTTCTGCTGCTGCGCTTGCGAAGGTTCCTGGTTGACAGGGAGTAGGGATATCTCAGGGTACGGAGGCGGCGGCAGGCGCGGGTTGGGGGAGGCTAGCCGCTCGGCTGGCTTGTGCTGCAAGTAAGTGTTGGAGTTATATTTCAACTGAGATTTATATTTATATTTATATTGCTAACCATTTGTTAGTTTTTATGTTTATATAGGAGTCACTGTCTGTCTGTTTTTATTATATCTTCTTCTGCGTTCAATCCAGGTGCTTCCTTCTTTTTCATAAAACTTGTGCTGTATAAATAATCATAGTTAAGTAGCATGTTTAGTTAAGCAATAGTAAATTAGATTAAGACGACATCAAGTGTATATAAATTAAAAAAAAACAGAAATTGAAACCATTTTTTTGTGATTTTAGCCTCAAATTTTATGCTTCCACTAACAGCGCTATGGCGCTCATAGTTTGGGAGTGTTTGCTGACACGGGCGTGGATAGCTTGCCAGCTGTGATTCGAGCTCGCTGCGCCGCCACGTTGCGTCCCCTGCGCACCCACCGCAACAGCCTCCTGGCAGAGATGGCCGAAGACCTACCTAGACGGTGACTTCCTGCGGAACTAGAAAGCGCGGCATTCAGTGCTTGCAAGCTACACCTGACACTGAGTGCATAACTGCCCGTGTCAAGCTTTTTGGGGTTCCGTACACGAAGGGTGAAAACGGAGCCCTATTACTAAACCTCCGCTGTCCGTCCGTCCGCCCGTCTGTCACAGGGCTCTCATGAATCGTAAGAGTTAGACAGTTGAAATTTTCAGAGAATGTGTATTTCTATTGCCACTATAACAGCAAATAATAATAATAAAATAAATATTCAAACTAAAGTGGGCTTCCATACAAAAAACGTGATGTTTTAAACTATTTTTTTCTCTGTCTTCAGCTTGCTACATTCAGCCATGCCAGCAGTCTTTCGTAGATCGTCATCCCACCTGGGGGATGCCTTACACTACGACTACCGAGCCTTTCCTCTATAACATGTTTAGTGCAACAGTTATAGCTAATTAATGTACCTGTTCTTCACGACTCCACTCCGGTCTCTCAGGCCGCACGCGCTGCTCTGGCTTATGGGAATGTTCTAGACTCTGATCGGTATGGGCGCCGGATTATTTTGTTGTATGTTCGCGTGCTTACTGAACTAACGTTCCTTATAGTTAATAATGTACCTGTTCTTCATGACTCCGCTCCGGTCTCTCATTGCGCCGTCTCTCGGGCCGGACATGCTGTTCCGGTCTGATGGGAATGTTCTCGACTCTGTTCGGAATGAGCGCCGGGTTGTTTTGTTGCATGTTCGCGTACTGGACCAGAACGTCTTTGAACGACATACCGTTAGGCATGCTGCCGCCTTGGACTTGTTGGAGGCGTTCGAGCATTGCTTTTTGATTCTGAAATGGGAAACAGGTGATTGGATCTTTTGTTTTTTTTTTTATCTAGCTAGTTTATGTACAAATATAATTGAAATAGAAAATTAACGTTTTAAAATGTCTAGATTTAAAGCTGGCTGTAGATTTTGTAATTCATAATATGAATAAATAAAAATACCTTGCACTCGCGCGTGGCTTTGGTCACGTGGTACTTATTGGATAAAACGAAGCCCTTATTTCAGGGTTATGCAAAATTCGAACTAATTTATGTAATTTATACTTAATTATAGTATGTAATTTATACTTAATTATACTTGACGAGAAAATGATAACAACTTTAGCTTAACACAGAGTTAACCATTGTTATTGTGTATTTCTTATTCAATAAATATTTTCATTTCATTTCATTTTCAGTTCATTGGCATTTTTACTTTAGTTTTTGGCGGGAATAAATACCTATAAAATATGCCCATCCATCGAAATCGAAACATTTGCTTTTGAAAGTGTGTAGTCTGATGATGATCCCTAGTTTTTGCAACATGACCTTCTCACTCATGACTGCTCTTATTTTTTTACTTTTAAGATCTTCAGGGTCTAGTCTAGACCATACACGAACTTTGAAAACAGGATTGGTAGTTCCCTTGCAAAAATAACGTTATTGCATAACACGTAATGCATAATTTCTTTTAATAGAGTCTCGTCGACAAGCGGCGCGCACGGCTGTCATGTCATTGAGAAACGGGGTCAAGGAACGATATAAATTAGATTATTGACTCTTGCACTGAGGTGAATGATTGAGCAGGCAAATATTGCATACAATAACTATTTTACTTGTAAACCTCTTTAACACTTACATTGCCCACGATGCACATCTAGTTCTGCGAGACCTACTAACTGCAGCCCCTGCGGGTCGCGCCGCAGAGGATGGCCAGTGTATGCGTTTAGAAGTCAATACTCCGTCCACGCATTTATTTTCTCTGACTTAATGTAAGAATTAATTTCATGCACACATAATCTGACAGCTCGATAAATATTGAAGCTTTCGTATGTCCCGATATTTTTCGAGGCGATAGATTCGCATCACTATTCTTAAAAAGAAGCACAGTCTATGAATTATTGCATTCTTTCATTCATTAAAAATAAATGCATAAGAGCCGTTGTTATGTTCCAGGTTCAGAATGAGAAATAAACACTGCTTAGTCGTTTCTGAGACAAAAGTACAGATTATCTATATATGTAGTATAGTACTACGACAAAAGGAAGCAATGGTGTATGATGGACAAGATACAATATCCAATAATATAATTCTTCTGTACGTGTGTTTGTCACCCAACTCCTCCTAAACGGCTGGACCGATTTGGATAAACCCTGGATGGTTTAAAAATACAATTGAACCCGGTAGACGGCGGCGTCGTGATCACGCCACCCCGTCAGGACAGTACAACGTCTGTCGGGACCGCTAGTTAAACTGTATAACTCAAATGTACGCGACTTACGTGATATTTATTTTGAAAATAAGTCACATTTTGCTTTACTTCAAAATTACAAAGACAAGCGAAGGGTATGGTATTCGTAGTTATGTGCAAGGGTCCGCGAAGCCTAGTTAGGTAGTTACGTTAATGCATGCAATTTTATAATCGCGCCAATTTAAATTTCAAGTTAACAAGCGGCTTGGGGCATTTCTGTTGAGGAATTTGTCATACAGAAAAAATGCAATGTGAAGTAAAGTTTAGTATTCGAGTTAAAGACACAAAAAAATCGTTTAAAATCCAAAGTCTGCAAAGTTTTTGGTACTGAATAAAATATATCTCTATCTAAAATTAAAGGACGTTCTTAATGTAAAGACGAAAATAAAAGCAGTGTAAATTAAAAATACAACTTACCATATCCAAGTTATTGAAGATCATATTGTTCAAGTTCTGTATATTGGCCATATTGCTAGCCATACTGTTCATATTACCCATGTTATTCATATTACCCATATTATTCATATTGGCCATATTATTCATATTGGCCATATTGCTCATATTAGCTATATTGTTCATACTTGCCATATTATTCATGTTTCCCATGCCCATATTAGCGAGATTGTTCATACTATCCATCTTCGGCGCTATCGCTCGCGGGTTGTTTAAAATATTAGGGTGTAGTATAGACTTCATTCGTCGACCTCTCCTGGGCGTTATATCAGGGTTCCTTTGCCTGTAGTCGGCTATTATGGATTTAACGTCTTTCGTAGGGCCTTGGCGCCCCATAGGAAGGGCGTAGTTAGGCATCTGTCCGTTCATGTCTCGCGGGAACCCTTGTAAGGGGCCGGGCAGCATTAGTTGTTGGGGAAATACTGGTTTAGGCATGTTTTGTAAGTGAGCTTTGTCATAGGGCGGCGGTAGACCCGCCATAGGGTTGTAAGGTGACATTGGCATAACAGGTGGCTGCATCATAGGATTAATCGTCGTACCGGCTTGTTTCATCGCTAGCCCGGATATCTCATCGCTCTTATCGATCGCGAGACTTTTAGACTGGTTATTTAGATACTCGAAGGGATCTTGACCATTCACTTCTGCTGGCTTTTCGTACGAGAGCACCTGTTTTCTTCTGAGTAATCGGAGTAGGATCTCCTCTTTGACTTTCTTTAGGTGTAGAATACTATTCCATTCATGTTCTTTCTTCTGCGCTTGTTCCCGTAGGATTTGTATCTCTGAGAGTAGTTCTTCCGTGAGCCTTTGCACCTCGTCAATGTTGTTTTTGGTAGCTGCCTGTATGTAGTCGTTTATCATGCTGTCATGCTGGGGGAAGGCTTTCTCTACACCTTGGCAGAGTTTTTTTAGTGGAGAGTCTGTTTCAACGTCCTCGCTTGATCTTCTTTTCGTTCCTTGATCTTCCTTTGCTTGCTAAAAGGTAAACTTTGGTTAGGTGGAGTAGAAATAATAAATAAAAAAGAACAGTTCACACAGAATTGTCTAGTCCAAAAGTGAGCAGAGGTTGGACTATGGGACCAGATGAGAGATATTATAATAAGCAACTAATACAGTCATATTATACAACACCCAGACATGGAACACATATTTAGTTACAGATTATAAGCATTGTCTTGCGGCGGAAATGGAACCCGTATCTCAGTCAGGCGATCATTTGCCCGTTGAGTAGTTAGAGGTCGTCAAAATATGATCACTTCATTTTAAAAAAACAAAGTCCCTCGCCGAATCTGAACGCGATAAACTCAAAAACTATCCGGGCTTTCATAAATAGATAGGTAATCCATTAGGAAGGTTTAGGTGTTTAATTTATAAAGGTTTTGTGTAAATTGCCCGAAAAAAATAATGCTGGACAATTCACACAGATTCATCTAACCCTAAGCTAAGCAGAACTTGTGTTATAGGTACTCAGTGGCGGATCATCGTTAAGGCAAACTAGGCAGCTGTCTAGGGGCGCAAGGTCACGAGGGGCGCGCGCGCGGAAATTTTACACTACGAAATAATTAATTATGGCTGCCTATAAATATTAGGTCCTTACATATGAAATTGGCGTTTTTCGTACTGGCCACTTTAATCACAAATTTCTCCTCTTTGGTAAGGAATTCCAAATTAAAATTTGTACAGCTATAGACTCATGTATTTGTGCTTCGATGATCGTCATTCATTTGTATTTTTCTTCTGTTTTTTTCTGTTTGCGTCACTCATTTTACAAAATGGAAAACTTAAAATATCGCATTATTTACGAGTACGAGTTCCGCCGTGGCACTAGTGCTGCGGAAACAACTCGAAGGGTGAATGATGTGTATGGCGGTCGTGTTGCAAAAGAAAACACAGTTCGTTTTTGGTTCCAACGTTTTCGTTCTGGAAATTTTGACCTGCAGAACAAGCCCCGTGGACGGCCTGAGACTCAAGTTGATAATGAAGAGTTGAAGGCTATTGTGGAAGCGGATCCATCGCAAACCACGTCCGAGTTAGCTGCAGGCTGCGATGTTAGTGATAAAACTGTTTTAATTCATTTGAAGCAAATTGGGAAGATTAAAAAGCTTGAAAGGTGGGTACCTCACGAATTGACTGAAGCAAACCGGCAAACGCGCGTCGACTGCTGCGTTACATTACTAAACCGGCACAATAATGAAGGTATTTTAAACCGAATCATTACCTGTGATGAAAAATGGGTTCTTTACGATAATCGGAAGCGCTCAGCGCAATGGTTGGATCCTGGCCAGCCAGCCAAATCCTGCCCCAAGCGAAAATTAACCCCAAAAAAGTTACTTGTAAGCGTTTGGTGGACTAGTGCCGGTATTGTTCATTACAGTTTTCTCAAATCTGGCCAGACTATTACGGCTGATGTCTATTGTCAGCAATTGCAAACCATGATGGAAAAGCTAGCGGCTAAACAACCTAGGCTGGTCAATCGCTCCACGCCACTGCTGCTTCACGACAACGCTAGACCACACACTGCGCAACAGACGGCTACTAAATTAGAAGAGCTTCAATTGGAAAGTCTAAGACATCCTCCGTACTCCCCGGACCTTGCTCCAACAGATTACCATTTTTTTCGAAATTTGGATAACTTCTTGCAAGGGAAAAAATTCAACTCCGATGGGGCAGTCCAAATCGCCTTCAAAGATTTTATTGATTCCCGTCCGACTGGTTTTTTTAGTAAAGGGATCAATGAACTACCTATAAGATGGCAAAAGTGCATAGAAAATAATGGTTCATACTTTGATTAATTAAATATATTATATTCAAAAATATTCGACTTTTTGTTCCTCCCATACAAAACGCCAATTTCATATGTAAGGACCTAATATTATATATCCACCGCTGTCTAGCCACTAGACAGTAGCGGGTTATCCCTAAAGGCCGCCTTTTTTGAGGTTTTTTTAATTACATAAACAAGGGACTCAGCAAAAATCAGATTTCATGATGCTATTGATTGATGAGCGTGAGTGGCGGCTTTAGCGGGTGTGCAGGGTGTGCGGAGCTCATTGATCGCCGCCGCCGCCGCCAGTGACGAATGCATAGCATTTGTTTTAATTTGTCTGAAATGACGCCAAATAATCATTTAAAATTTACATTGGTCACATAATTTCAAAGGCACGTGTATGTGTACAAATGCCGCATCTTGTGTTTTACGCCTTTATGCGCCGGTCCTAGGGTAAAGCGAGCGGAGCGGTTGCTAGGTGCCAGATGGTACCTATCGGCGCTCGTTATAACGCGAATTTCTTCGATTTCTTCGGTTCTTTGATTCGGACAGTCATTTTGAGAGAAAAATAATATTTTATTGGGTCCCTGTGATGACTTCTGAGAGACGCGGGCTGCGCAACTGGGCGTAGTAGGCGTCGACGGTGCACGGACACCACCGATCTCCACAGTCTCAAAAAAAATTCAGTTCACTCCGCTCGCCGTTGTTAATTTAGTTGTTTCTTACTTTGTAAAATTATCTAGTCCGTAATTTCTTTTGATATAGGTAGCTCTGATAATTTCAAAAAAAAATCGGAGCTAACCTATTACCGTCAATCACAAAATGTTTCGCGATTCACTGTTTTATTAGACAAAACTTTGTTTTCGAGCTCGTTTTGCTCGGCGTGACTTCGCTTGTCGTAATTTATTTTCCAACCAATGCAAACATTCTCAAAAATTCCGTGGATCTATACGCTCGCCGCCATTGTTTTTTCCTTTAGGTGTTATTGCCCACTGCCGTAAAAATTACAACAAAATCGCGGAACGCTCCCTTCGCCGTTATCAGTCCTTCCTTGCCTATATGGCTGAGAGTTGACCATATTGGTTTGGTGGGGACCAAACCAATCTGGTCAACTCTGCCTAACCTAGCCAAAAGCATGAATATTTTCGTTGCTCTCTTCGCTCGCCGTAATTTTTCTTTACGGAATTTTGATTTGTATCGCTACACTGTATCAGCGCTCGTCGGTACGGGTAGAGCGAGTGTAGTGGTTGCGAGGCGCTAGATGTCAAGGAGCGCCAAAATGCGAATTTTAGATTCAAGAGACAAACAGTTTCGAGCGAAAAATAATAATTTGGTTTGCCCTCTGTGATGCATTATGAGAGACACGCAAGTTGCGTATCTGGGCGTGGTAGGCGAGGACAAACCACCGATAGCCACAAAGTCTCAAAAGTTTTCGAGGTTCGCTCCACTCGATGTTTTTTTTTTAACTTCGTATTTATTTGCGTACGACTGGAAAGTCTTAAAATTATTCACTTGCTCGCTCACCGGCTCTAGGGCGAGTGGAACGGTCGCTGTAGGCGGCAGGTGGTAAGGGGTGTCTAAACAAAGTGTGAAGGCATCTTTTCTTTCTTCTTTGGCTTTGCTATGACTGCCCTACCTAATTCGATAATAATGGGGGCTCGCTACGCTTGTTGTTATTTCTTAATAAGCATTCTTAACTTTCACAAATTATCAGGGGTCGCTCGACTCGCTGACATTTATTTTGTCTTAACTTTTTAACCCAACCACCACCGGTAAAAGTCACATAACTTCTTTTTTACTATCATCCTGTTTAATTGTTATTGTCTGATATGTATGTGTGTGTCTGAAGTCTTAAATAAAAACCTTATCTATCTATCTATCTACATAAGTTCATTTCATTACGGATGTAAGCAGGTTAACTACAAACCTTATTTGTGTTGGAAGTACACCAACGTTTCATCCCTTAACGAAGGACCCGCGCTTTACGGGCTAGGGCCTGTAGTGAGAGCACGGCAGCGGTACAGGGATGAAACGTTGGTGTTCTTCCAACACAAATAAGGTTCGTAGTTAACCCGCTTACATCCGTAATGAATTCGTCACATAAGTTATTATCTTCTTGACTTTTATGTCTAAGGCAGAATAAACTCAATAATATTCACCACTGACCCTTGTCCTAGCTTCCTTGTCTTTGTTTTTATACCCACTTCACAACTTGGACATCTTGAAAATTACCTGATGTTATTTATTTTGCCCTGCCTTCATAATTGTTTTACCAACCACTGGAGAAAGTAACAAAAATTTCGCGGTATGCTCCGCTCGCCGTTATTTCTATTGTTTTTACCTGCATTTCATACTTTTTTGTCTACTGCTAGGAAACTTCCTATTTGTCTTTTACTCAAAGTCAAAGTCAAGTCAAGTCAGTGTCTTTTACTAGTATTAATAACCAACCATACCCCAACAATTTTGAGCTTTGCCGCGGCCCGTTCATAGAGGGGCGCCGCGCCGCGCCGATGAGGTGTCTGCCTAGGGTGCTGTCGACACTAGATAACTGATACCCTTATTACAATAAAATACATAGATAGATATTTTTATTATACATAGAAAACACCCTAAACAAATATCTGCACATCATACAAATATTTAGGAATCGAACCCACAAACTCGTGCGTCGCAGGCGGACCTTCGCCTGCTGCGCCACAGAAGTCGTCAAATATGAGGAAATTGTTGAAAACGTCATCCGACGATCGGGATTGGTTATGCGTAGAATTTTGAATTTCACGAAACCAAATCAACTACCTAAATTTCATTCAATCTGGTTAAATAAAATTTAGTTAGCTGTTACTTACCATTTAATCTGGTTGTTAATTTTTTTTGTTCAGTCGTGTTCATTTAATGAAATTTAACCAGATTAAAGATGGGACTGCGCTGGTTCCACCAATGCAGACTCATTTCTTGAGTTTGAAATAGGGATTGAGGTTTTAACTTCAACAGTTTAGGCCTTTTCATTTTATTATCCTAGTTTCGTTTCCATAGACATCAAAAAGTTGCAAAAACAACATTTGCTTGGCCTTGGCAAAGATCAAGTGTTACTAAAGGTTAAGTAACCTTTTATGAGTGAGAATGACTCAATATGAAGCCATTTAAGTGATAAAAATAAACAAAAACTTATAAATTTGTTGGTAGGTGATCGAAATTACCTATTAATATTTTTATATTCTTTTATCTTTTGCCATACCGCAGGGCAATGCAGCCAGCATCTTTCGGACACTTCTGACTGGTATTGGATATGGATCTGTTGTGAACATCTTCACAACGGCACAAACTTTGCCTCAGTAGGAAGTGATAGTGAAGTAAAAGTAAAGTCCAATTTCATGAAGTCAGTAATCTTCGGGGACCCAAATTTATTGATGCAATAAGGGGCAGAGTTTAAAGGTCAATTAGATTGATTGAAATCATTAGTTTTTACAGTCTGACCCATTAAAATGATTGTAAGGTTTTATTGGGTAGGTGATGGAAAGTTTTAGTAACAAACTTATATATTACTAAAAGCTTCTGCCTGCAGAAGTATATAATATAAACCCGGCGAACTCCGTTTCGCCACCAGATGGCTTCGTTTTATGTAACTATAAACCTCACGGAGCCCGAGACCTTTCCAACGAATGCAAAACCGTGGAAATCGGTTCGTGCGTTCTGGAGTTATAGCGTCAGGAAGGAAAACCCGACTTATTTTTATATAGTAGATAATAATATATAATAATAGTATCTTTGGATTATGTTTTGATTCCGGAAAACTGCAGTGTTCCTGTAGGATGTTCAATTACATAATATTCACTGGGGGGTTAGTAATACTAATATATATATATAAATCTTACCTTAGGAATTTCCCCGTTCATTGGGGGTGTTTTAGGTTTCTGTTCAATTCTCTGCTCAATTTTAGGCTCAATCTTCTCTTCAACCTTTGCCACCTCTGTCATCTCCTGGTCAGGTTCCTCGGGACTTGTAACAGCCTCTTGAACAACCTCCTTCTTCACTTCCACCTCTATCTTGTCGACAACTTCTTTTTTTTCTTCAACCTCCTTGTCGGGACTAGGTTCTTTTTCAATTACTTTTTCTTCTGTTATGGGAGTAGGTATTGACACAGGACTCTGTGGTTTATGCTCTTCCTTAACAGTAGGTAAGGAAACTACTGAGATTTCCACTTCCATAGGCTGATCAATTTCTGGCTCATTTTTTTCTACTGGCTCTTCAGTAGGGTGTTCTGCAGGACTGGGCTCTTTCACATCTTCTGTAATGTTATTATTATAAGAAATTATGAGAGTAGGTATAGTTTATCAAATTAACGAAAAAAGGAGATGCTTGGGGACCCAGAATCAACTTTTATTTTGTGGCACCTATATGGCATTCACGATAGCTTAGCAATGCTTATTTCAGCTCTATCATGCATAACAGAACACAGACACAGCATTAGGAAATCTAAGTCATTCAACTGTATGAGACGGGTTGTGTAACTTTCACTTCTAAGCCATCTATGAAAACATTGACTTTAAGAAAGATTTAGTCTAACCTAGGGCTATGGGGATAATTGGAATGATACCACAATTTGACCTCCAATATAATGGTGTTACAGACTTGCCTTTACAAACTTCAGTCTCCAAGCGAATTTCTTCCTTCGCCTCATCAACTACTCCATTCTGCGTCTCGCTTATCTTTTCTTTGGCATCATCATCACAGGTTTCCGCTATTTCTTCTGCGGGTTTTTTTACCACTTCTAGGGCCTTTACCGCGGCCCCGTCTTCGTCGATCGCCAGGGAATCGAGAACATCTTCAGTTCCAGTCAACGTTGACGGCGAACCAGCAACTTCTCGAGGACTTTTCGGTTCCTCAACTTTCAAGTTTATATCGTTCATGTTTATTTATTTACATATTTCCGAACCGCTAGGCACAGTCACCACGCCGCCGCCGCTCGGTTCAATGACTTCGAAATGACCATGATAAAATAGTATCATCTACTAAGATTTTATGACACTTGAACTAATTTAGCTGGAGATCAGAATGCTAGATCTTCAATTGCAGGTTTTTTCTCGATTTACGTTTACTTTCTCTGGCAATTTCTATGCCTTTGGTAAAATTACGATGCGACAGCCACTTTAATTGCAGCCGTGAACCCAAGGGTCATTGTGACTGATTCCGTGTCAATACACATCAACTTCTTTCACTCATAAGATTCTGCTCGTTGTATTTTCATATATGATTACCGCGATAATGCCCTTCGTAATAATTTATTTATTTTTGCAGAAAATGCAACAGCAAAAGGGACGCAAATCGCACGCGAGATAATTTGGTATTGCCATGTAAGATACACAAAAAAAATACCAACGAAATAGATATAGAATACATAGAGCTAATATGAAATTGTAATCCTAAGATAAACGTATTTTAGTATAACTAATTCGAATATAAGGTATACAAAATTAAAAATGTTATCTGAACCGGGGAGCTCGGGTCGACGCGAGAGCTGGTGCCCTGGTAGGTATCTGGCGCTGCGCATCAGCATTGCCATACAGCGGGACAATGCAGCCAGCGTCTTGGGGACGCTTCCGACTGGTATTATGGATCAGTTGAGCTACCTGTAGATTGTTTGCATCAGTCTGCAGTTAGCTTAATTGTTGCAATTGTAAATACTAGTTCTAATTTGTTTTTATTAAGAATTGTAATTTTCTTTGTCAATAAAAGTTTCCGAATAACACTAAAACAATTTCAAAATATTTTTATATTTAGTCTTATCTGTTTCGCATTATTCCTACCAATTTCAATACTGGCAAGCCTTGCAAGGAGCCAATTCTCTACGTTTCATTTCGCTTATAAAACAAATGCTGGAATTCGAAAATACTGATATTACATTAATTTCATTTATCTCCGAAAAAGGAGGAAAATATACAAATTTAAAGAGTTTTCTTCAATATTATGTACCTATTTATAATGTTTTGAATCATTAATCATGTTGCGGTAGCATTTTAACCTGAATGGGAAATTACATTACTCATAATTTATATTTTTGTTACGAGAAACGAAACGGTTTACGGAAGTTAATAGCAAAATAGGTAACAACTACGTTACTTTATAATTTAATAAGTAAACAAATACTATTAATTATTCAAAGCAAATCAGACAAAATAATTAAATTAAAATTTTACAAAAAGCTTTTTCAAATTATTTGTGCTTTTTGTTGCGATTCGACCCTTACAACTCTTGGAAAGCAGTGACATTAGTAAAGTCATAGAGTTGCGCTGATTATTTGAACAAAAATTTTTAATATCGATAAGCCTGTGTCAATAATCAATATTGTATTGCATGTAGGTACGTTACCTATGACCATTTTGAGTCTAGTGATTCAGTTCAGTTAATTTATTTATTCGTTAATTAAGTTGAGTTGGTAAGTATAATAGGTTCATGATATAGGTATATAAACAAAGGGAAAAGTGGTTGAGTACGATACAGCAAATGCCGATATTTATAGCATTTAATGCAACCCACCGGGTTCCACCGGGTAGTTCCCATCTAATCACGCCCCCCACCCAACGTTCAAGCCGTGACCGACTAGTTGCAAATGTTGCAATGCGTATGACCTAGAAATATAGTGGTCGCCGATAGCGAAAGATGTACATCCCCTACAACTTTCCACGCCGATCTGGTGTGACAGGTCCTACGTGAAGGCACGGACAAAGACACGCTGATGACTGTGTATTCTTTCGATCATGAGCTACCTATTGCATCACCGCCTGGGGCGGTACGACTAAAACACCTATGATCAAACTCAGCGAGCTCATAGGTCCGTGCTGAACTTATGTTTCAAAAGCCATTTAGGTTCCCCACCATTACTCTCCACCTGAAAACTTAATGATAACCTTAAACTGTCCGTGACCGCTATGTCTCAGGTGTCGTCTCTTCCTTCCAAAATATATTTTGTACTTGTGCCTCTTCTAACAGTCTCACCTTCGCGTGAAAGTTAAGGATGCCTTTGCTTCCCATATTTTATCTGCGATAGAACTCTGCAATCTATCATGCGCTCTATATGGTGTAACGGAAAAGATAAGACTAACACTTAACTACGACGACGCGGCGCCATTAAAGATCTCTTTCTTAGGTAGGTACCTATTTTAAGCTAATAAAGCACCATCATCATCATCAGCATATCTTAGTCCACTGCTGGACATAAGCCTCCCCTAATGAGTGCCGTAGATAGATAGATAGAAAATACTTTTATTGCATACTTAAAACTAAGAATCAATTTACAAATGAAACAATTGTAACATAACGTGACTATTGCCAGTATTATCGCTGATGAGCGATATCTGCCAGATAACCTGGTATGGCGCCATAAGCATAGTCCAGCTTAATTATAATTTATATTATTATTTTTAACGTAAGCCTCTACTCTTCTAATAATGATTAGGTGATGCTGCAGATTTTATGGATTCTAAGGTATTTTATTATTATCTCGCAATTTCTTCGCTTCTGTTAAATTATTTTTTGTTGTTTGCCCTGTCTGTCTTTGTGTTCATGGTTGATAACCGATAAAATTATTACCTATTGTGAATTGACCTCCCGCGACAAAGATTTGCCTCGTGGGGGGGCACCAGAATTGTCTACACCTAGATGTAAGATAAATAAATAAATTGTTTTGCATTTTGGCTTATCCCGGAAAACGCGTATGAAACTGCGAACAGAATATCTGTAATATAATGCCGGTATTTGTTAATGGGTACCCACTAGACCACTCATTATTTTTTATCGATGTCGATTAAGAATACGCAGTCGAGTGCGACAACACTAATATGATGATAGAAAACGAATGACGGAAAAGCAAATGGCTGACTAAAATCGACGTCCTCTGTCGTAAAATAAATCCGATGTTATTAGATGAATTATGCACTATCGATGTCAATCATTAGCAAAATAAGATTACTTTATATCTAAAGATCACAACGAATATATTATTACTGGCAAAAAGCCTTCAGAATAATACTGAACTAACAAATAAATCTAGCCTATCTTTCGTAATTTTGTAATCGCAAAAATATTTTTTGTGTGTGTATGCAGAAGTCGACGCACGTCGGTTTATTGAAAAGGTAAGTCTATGTATATTATTTGTTTATTATTATTGTTGATGCAATATAATGTTTTTATTTTTGCCTATTTAGTAGGTACTGTCCAAGATGATACTTAACCTAAAAAATAGTTGTCAAAGTGAGAGCCCTAACAAATTATGAAATTTTAAATCAATCATATGAGTATCGAGTCAAAACGCTTATCTTGCTTCACATAAAGTTATAATGGAAGATTAGAAGATGCTGTGCTTCTTCTTGTAGGAATTTGTCTAAGTAGGTAGGTAGGTACCTACCTACTGTACGTAGGTAGCTAGCTACATAACTGTAATTGGACAATTATTAGATATCCAAGATTCTGTTGATATGTAGGTACTTACTTGCATAGGCAAGTAAGTGCCATGGGTGTGTAAGCATTGGCTTACACACCCATGTCCTTAAACCTAGGTACCTATTTTTTGATGTGGAATATCATTATGGCTTTCAATTCTGTACCTACTATTAAGTAATAAAAGTTACTAAGTACAGCTACCTATTAATACATATTTTTAAAAAAACCATGGCTTAACCAATAAATCTTCGACTGCTTTCCCATAAATAATCCCAACCCATGTTCTTTGAAATATAATCAGATGATCAAGAACTGTCCTCAGTAACCTTGACATAATAATGTATAAAAACTATTACCAAATTCTCAAAAGGGTGGTTTTCATATAAATATAATTAATTTCATAACCTAAGAACTTCATGATTTTATCAGGACTAAGTTCCACTTGCACAAGACCGCTAAACCTAACCGCTAACTGGCTAAAAAATGATTAGGAAGCTGTCAACAAAAGATTGTGTTTGTGTAAGTGGGGTTAAGAACATTTAAATGTAAACTTAAGATTACATTTAAATTAACATTAGTATCAATTACAATATCGCCGAAACTAAACCAAACTAATTTATAAGCACAAACAATTATGCCATCCTTTTTATTTCCATTGGCAAGTTCGTTTAGTTCATCTGAAATTGACATCATTGTTGTTACAAGTTCTGATTATCTTCCGAGAAACCCACCAAATGATCAATAACTGTTGGACTTGTCATAAGCCGTTGTAATCATTACAGGGTAATGTGAAGTGGCCATCACAAGGGGGCTTCGCCCTCCGTCACAATGGAGCGCCATGATAAGCGCCACAGTAAGCACCACAAGGAGAAGCATAAGAAGCGAGCGCACAAGAAGTCCCGGAGCCACGGCGGTGCTCACGACCAGTCCTTTGCCACATGTATGTCCCACAAGCCGCTGGTTGAGTACTCAGACGTGAGTTCGGAGGCGCTGTCGGCGCCCGAGGCTGGCGAGATCGACAGCGAGGCGAGCTCCGGCCGCTCAGGGGTGCCGGGGGGCGCGCCCCGCCGCAAGCCCCACTCCATCCGTACCGTAGTCGACAACGTCATCTCCGTAACCACGACCACCCGCCGCGAGGACTACCCTCTCACCCGTGATTCTTTATCGGCAGCGAGGAAGCGACACGGGCTGGAGGCGGGCTATGATGCGGAGGAGGTCGACGACCTCCGGTTAAAGAAAAGGAAAGAGAAAAAGAAGAAGGAGAAGAAGAAGAATAAGAAGAAGAAGTCGAGACACCGGTCGGCGAGCTTGGAGAGCGTGTCGCCGGACGATAACGTGCCGGAAGTGACGCCGGTGCGGACATCTCCGCAGCGGTACGAGAAGGTTCCTGTCAGCGAGTGGGAGAAGCCCTCTTCTCCCCTGAGGAATGGCTCTTGCTCGCCGGTCTCGCCGACAACCCCGCCGCTGCTCAGGCACGAACGCCCGCGGGAGGCTGCCCCCCCGCCGCTGCATCACCCGCACCCTGCGATGCCCTATGACCTGCACCACAGGTCTCCACCGATGAAGTAAGTCAAGTTTTTTTTCTTTCGCCTGCATTAAAAGCGTTTACGCCTAGCGCGCGATGTGTGGTGGGACTGCCTTGAAATGATTTGCGCGTAGCGTTTTAAAGTAACTACCTAGTTTTAAAATATTTACAGAAAAATAATAACAACAAAATAATGAAAATTTTAAATGTATGATTTTAAAGAAGATGCTCTACTTTATTGGTAAGCTATTGTTATATTAAATTAAATAAGGTGTATCGGTAAAAGTCATTTAAAATTCGTAATAATTCACATTTTTTAATTTTGATTTCTCATAGTAGATACCAAAACCAAACATCTTTTTAACTAAATATTTTCCCAAGGATCTTATTGATTGGTTATTATTTTTTGTTATTAGATATATCAGTATTTTCATAATATTTTGAGCTTCGAAACTGATGCTGAAAGGGAAATTTAGAAAACCTCTAACAAGTTATCTTGATAGAACGCGTACATACTATATATATTAATCGAAATATTTTCTTAACTAACTATTTGGACAACGAAATTTCCTATAATTATTATTGATAAGCATATAATGTAAGATAAGAGGTTCAAGATATTAACGGGTTTGAAAAGTAGGTACTGTTTTAGAGTCAAACTGCGCATGGAAGGCGTAAACGCTCTTAACTCGATCATTCGCTCCATTGTTTTGTTTGGCATACGTTGAAGCTTATCTGGTTTCAATTCAAAATAACTGACCAAAACTTTTCGAGATTACGAAACTGAAATTTAAGTTGTTTTTCTGAAACATTCTTTATATAGTGGTTTTATAAAATTTTAATTTTATACCGGTATTTGATACTTCATCTATACACTACTGTACTTTACCTATACACTAGCTAAACTCGATGTGAAATGTTTGTACACAAACCACGACACAAAAACGAAAACCCGTTTGCTTGGCGTCTATTTTCAGATATAATTCTCAGTAATATTTATGGAAAAATTATCTCAAAGCGACAAGTAATGTAAATTGTGTATAAAAAGACGCGGCAACAGAGTGAATTTTAGGTTATGCCTAGGCGGTTTGTTTACTAACATTGTACATCCAATTTGGCTGGAATATAGCAACATTCACCTAAACATAACATAACAATAGCCAATTGAGATAATATTGAAGGCGAAACTTAGTCTTTACATGTCGATTCTGGCGAACGAGAAAATATTACGTTACGTCACTGTGTAACAAAATATAGCACGCACAGATACATACTGAAACAATATTGTTGTGTAAACCAGCTTTGCTCGGAATGTTCTTTAATGCATGTGCATAAGCCTATTTCTCACTTCGGAAAAATTGGCGAGTAGCTTAGTTGAGCGGGCAAACCTCCAAATAGTCGAATCAAACTTAAATATAAAACGTAGCTTCTTTACTTGCTACTCTATTATGACCTCTAGGGGGGTGAGCGCAGGTCCGCCTGCGACGCAAGAGGTTGCAGGTTCGAATCTCGCCTCGGGACAAATGATTGTACGATCTATGTAATCGTATTTAAGTATACCTGTTATCACAAGCTCTGCTTAGCTCGGGGCTAGATGATGCTGTGTCAATTGTCCAGCATTATTTATTTAGTTACTTGCCAAAGTTTTCCCTAGTATGAAGGCTTTCAAAGCACTATCCCTAACCTAATCGCCCTCGCACATTATAATTTCAGCTGCACGATTGGCTAACCGCGGGTCGTCATTTCATCGCCCATTAGTGGTTTTGTAGTTGGTACATTTATTTTACTTTATTTACTCTGTCTACACTTAGTAAATTACATTTACATTTGTGTGCTTTCGTCTCAGCAAGCGTATATTTATTACGCGTGCAATTTATGTGCATTACGTTTGTAATTTACTAGTCTTGGATAAGCCCAGCCCTGTCATAGTGTTTTGTCACTGATTTTAAAATATGTAGACGAAAACATACAGATTTCAAATAATGCCAAATAAAAGATTTAGGATTTTTAACTTTGTAATATCTGGTAACGCAGAGTATGCAGAGTCCTTCTCTGGTTGATAAAAAAACGCTAAATTTACAAATTTTCCCGAAATAAAACTACCCAGAAAGTGTTTAATCGTAAACGCCAATGCTATAGTTTTGGATCTTATTTTACTCTTCATACCGTCGACAGTACACACTCAGCGAGACAGCTCGAGACAAGCCTCAGATCTCCTCGTAGGCTCTCGTCTTGTCTCGGGCTCAGTTCAAGTGAAACAACGTGTGGCGACATAACCATTTTACGAGACGAGACGTCTGACCGAGGGTACCTACACTGCATCCTGGCGGGGGGGGCAGTAAAGTTGTCGCGAAATATAAATGAAAACTCAAACGCAACTCAGATCTATGCACTTCTCAAGTAACGAATTTTTGACAGATTTTCAATGAAAACTGTTTTTTTGTTGTGCGGTAGTGGTTTTGGGTGTGAGCGCTAACCTGTACAAACTCCTCGTGAAAACTCGTGCCGTGTCTCTCTCGTCACTCGTTTATTCTCTCAACGAGAGGCACCATGCACACGTGTTGTCGCTCTCGTTTGCCTCGCGATAGCCAACGAGGCCCTTTGACTTGCGCCAAAATACCGATAAGCGGTCAAGACATTACGTTACGAGCCAATCACACACTCCTGCTCGGCCTGTCTCGCTAAGTGTGTAGGCACTGCCGGCATCAGGTCTTCCTCAATCAAATCCAGGGTAGATTCGAATTTGATTGATCGGTCGACTGATTGATCGTCTTTTTCAGCAGACGGCGACAGAAGTCCGCAACACCCCACACGCCGCCGCCCCACGGTCCTTTCCACGACACAGTCACCATAGACTCGGACAATGAACCGGAGTACCACAGGCCCAGGGAATACTGGCCGGAGCAGCGGATCATACGGCCAGACATGTCCGGCCAGTCGCCTATAATGGTTTCTGGTGAGTATTACTCCTTAATTTTAAGAAAGGCTTGGTAGTATTTCGCTTTTCCTAGTTTCCGAGTAACAGGTCCAAAAGGGGAGATAATAAAATGTCAAGTACAAGTCGCACTCACACACTGAGGGTTCCGTACGAACTTGTACGATCCGATGTGCGTGAAATTTGATAGGTGAAGGTACTTATAAGACTTGTGATTATGTGCTGCTAACTTAGTGAGGACAAATTTGTCGATGGGTTTTTGAGATAAAATCCTATAAAACAAAGCGGGTAAAATAAATCAAATCAAGTGGATAAGAAAGGTATACTTGAGTACATTTCAAAATGGTTTTTTTTCTAGGTGTATAGTTTTTTAAATAATTACGAACTAGCTTACGCTCTCATTTGGCAGAGATTTTATACTTGAGTACATTTCAAAATGGTTTTTTTTCTAGGTGTATAGTTTTTTAAATAATTACGAACTAGCTTACGCTCTCATTTGGCAGAGATTTTATGAATTCGTGGTAAATTATTAATGAATGCACAGAGTATGCATCGAAGTGCATGCTTTTGTTTTGAAATACTAATTCGTATACCGCATTTTACAACTTAGCTAACTTCTTTGACCGTTCCAGAAGGAGCAAACAAAACTAAAATATCCATTCGTATTTTTTTTATTGATTTTACTTTTATATTCTTGCGTCATTACGTCTTATAAAATTATTTTCGGCTAACCGCTGCACAAAAATTATTTAATCTCCAGCTAATTTTTGTTGATTATCTCTAAGTTTATTTTCTTATTTTTTCAACTAGTCATTGATTTTCTTAGACATTTTGCTGCTATTTCGTCCCTACTTCTACGGGAGAAGGAGGCACCTTTGAATTTTTTTTAGGGTGCCGTTCCCAAAGGGTGCCAACGGAACCCTATTACTAAACCTCCGCTGTCTTTCTGTTTGTCCATCCATCTGTCAGCGGGTTGTATCTCATGAACCGTACAAGGTAGACAGTTGATTAAATTATGTGATAAAATTATTATTTTCAAAGTAGCTTTATTTTTTTAATATCTCCAAGCTGGAGATAATACGAAAAAGAAAACCAGAACGAGATGCGATTTCGCGATTTCTTAGAGTTTCCATGACTGCGTAGCTCATTTTATTTTGGATTCTGTATTAATAACGTGATATGAGTTGTAGATGTTACTAATCTGTGGCTAAATACCCGTTTATTTTCTTTCGTACTGAAGTGGACTTGCCTGCTCTGGACTAGAGTAGACTAGCCTCCAGATCGTGGCTGTAGAAGCCAAATTAAATAACTAACACATTTTGCGAAATTATTGCATTTCTATATAGTCTAATTCAAGCTGCATCTTTCGGTGTTACTAACGTTTCGCTATCATAATTTATTAAAAAGTTATCTGTTAATGAAACTTGCTAGTCGGAACAGATGGAAAAATAAACTTCTCAAAATTGACAAAAAAGTAGCGAAGGAAAATTAAATAACGCAGCCATAAATAGATAAATGAAATCATTGATCATTTTGCGACAGCATAAAGGCCATAAAATCACTTATTTAATTTTCCGTCGACACATTTATGGTCCACCAGAAGTAAATGGAATTGGAAAAATTAAATAAGATAATTTATTGAATTTTCGTGTGTTATGATGATTGTGATATAATAGTAAAATACAAGTTAAATAAAATCACTTATTTAAATTGTCTACTAAAGCTCATTGGTTTTTTTGCAAGTTTAGGACAAGAAGAATTAAATAAGGGCATCTACCGTATGCTTTTTAAGCTTTAGCGGAAAATATTGTCGGAGGAAAAATAAACAACTAGCATACAAAGTAAAAAACTGACATAAATATTCAAAACTCTGGCGAGGGAAAAATACATTGTTTATTATTTTTTTTTCTCATAAACCAATTAACCAATAATTATTATCGTTACATTAAAACATAGGTAGAGTAATAATCTATAAAATATCAAAAAGAGGACCGTAAAATGTTTAGCCAAAAAAAAAATATCGCCGTTATTGTCGCAAAAAAACAGTTACCTAATCGCGTTTTTCTCCCGATTTTAGTTTTGTTAGTTATTTAATTTGGCTTCTACGCGGCACTAAAAAAGAGAACACGAGCAGACTATGTTATACGTTTTGTAACTCTAGCAAACTGTATTCTTTCTATGTTCTTTTATTTTAATCTAGCTGCGCCCCGCGGCTTCGCCCGCGTGGAAATTAATTGCATACCCCTCGAGGTAGTTTTGTAAAAATAAAAAATACGTGTATCATTATTTACTTTATAGTTTACTAGCTGCAGCCCGCGGCTTCGCACGCTTTTTTCCGGAATAAAAGGTAGCCTATGTCCGGCCCCGAGATCCGGGACCATCTACAGGGTGTCCCGTGGCAGATTTCGGATTAGAAAATTTGTAAAAATAACATTGCAAGTAAAAAGTAATTATTTATTGCTTATGAACTCAAAGTATAAACATGCGGATTTTAGTTTTTGAAGATAATTCCGTCTAAATGTTTACCATCTCGGTGCACACATTCACGAAATCTTTCGAGATTATTTTGTGCGACGCGTTTCAATAGTGTTGGGAAAATATCTTTCACTTCTCTCACAATATTTTCTTTCAATTCCGCTAAATTCTGTGGATTACTGCCGTAAACTTTTGCCTTGAGATGTCCCCATAGAAAAAAGTCGAATGGGGTAAGATCCGGCGATCTCGGTGGCCATACCATATCACCGAAGCGGCTTATCAGTTTGCCAGAAAAATGTTCTCGGAGAAGACTCATGGTGGCTGTAGCTGTGTGGGGAGTTGCACCATCTTGTTGGAACCACGAGTGAGAACTGTATGATGAATGTGCTTTAAGTTTAGGCACGAAGTACTCGTTGATCATCCGTCTGTAAGCCTCACCATCAACAGTAACAGTCTCACCACATCGGTTTTAAAAAAAATACGGTTCAATTATTCCGTTCGACGACAAAGCAGCCCAGACAGTGACTTTTGGGCTGTGCAGGGCTTGTTGGTGTTTAATTCGAGGGTTTTGTTTTCTTGGTGCCCAATAACGGCAGTTTTGTTTGTTATTTTATCACTAGGTGCGTCTGATATTCTTCGAATTTTGTAACGCGTACAAAATCGACGGCGCGCCAGGGTATACGAATTGTTTGCACTGAAGAACGCTTCGACTGCGAACGCGCGATGCTCACTCGTCCACTGCGACATCGCGACTAAGCAATCCGCATAATTGCCGCTCCGAACTATATCACTCTCTCGCTCACCCGTGGACCGGTTTCCGAAATATTGCGATACAAACTTCGAAAACTTCCATGGGACACCCTGTACCTCGCTGCCAAATTTCACCGAGATCCGTTCAGCCGTTCTTGAGTTATAAATAGTGTAACTAACACGACTTTCTTTTATATATATAGAAGATTGTATGTGTCTGAGTTACAAATAAACTTTTCTATTTATTTTATATTTTAATTGCCTTTTCGAAGAACACTTCCCTAAGAGGCATGGCGCTGTTGTCAAAATATAAACAAGATGGCAATGGTATCCATGATCCATAGCTTTACAGTGTGCAATATTCATCATCATCATCTCAGACGATGGAAGTCTAGTGTTGGACTTAGGCCTCCTCCAAAAATCGCCACAATAACCGGTCCTGCGCTACCCGCATCCAGCTGGTTCCTGCGACCTGCATCAGGTCATCAGTCTACCTTGTGACCGATTTTTAATTGGCGCCAGATCGTCAGTTGCTCTTTGTACCGATTGAATACTATACTCCTTTCTAGAATCCAAGATACTTTTTGTAAACAAAAATAACTTAGGAAAACTTAATAAAAGCTGCTAACGCTAACATTAAACAAGATAACTGCATGGTAAATAAAAACTCAATCTAAAGATTCGCAACCCATAATTGCGCACCGCAAAGGTAAATTCGAGTTTAAAAACGGACGAGAGGCTAATGAAATGATGAATGGAAGCTGTCCAGATCAAAAATTGTTTCGAACTTATGTGAATTGTTCCGATGTGCTTTCTACCCCTACTACACACGTACCCCTTTTATTTACAAAAAATATCTTGGATTCTATACACTAGCCAAACTCGATGTAGAATGTTTGTAAACAAACCGCCCATAAACCGCCGCACCTAGTATAGCATGGGGTGGTGTCGCATATTCAATAATATAATGCACTGTACGTATTGATTCGTCACGGTAGCGTAACCCCAACAGAACCATGCGTTTCCTTGCCAACGCGCTTGTTACTCGTTAAACTGTAAATTGACCGATAAATTCTTGTATGGATATTATAATATTTATAATTGTTACTAAAATATCTGAGATTTTACTATTGGAATTTATAAAGATTCACTAACTTTTTAGTAACTTATCCTATACGGGATGCTCCTAGGACATGCCCACACTCAGAACCAGTTCCTTTCATATCACCCACTCACCTTAGTATAGTCATATCCAGTGGAATAAACTAAACCAGTCAATCAATAGGTCTGTGGAGCGCCGGGCCTCAGTAAAAAACATGTCCTTTACTTTTGTAAAGGACATGTTTTTGCAAGCGTTAAAAGAAACAAAATCAATTTATTGGTTCACATAGGTAACAAAAAAACACAGAAAACCCTTAAAAATAATTAACTCTAACAAATACTCCACCATGTGAACCAAAAAGGTTTTGCCTCGGCTTAATGTTGCGCAATGCAAAAACGCAATTGTTCGTTCGGTTTCTTCATTACAGTTATGCTATGTTTTTGACAACAAAGCTCTAGATACTACGCTCTTCTCACCAGATTCCCCCGTGCACGAGATGCTGGGCCGCGACTACAGCCCCCGCCGGCACCGCCGCCGCAGCCCCCGCCGCCGCCACCGGAGCCGCAGTCGAGACCGTGACCGCGACAGAATGCGGGTGCTAAAGCCTTCTACGTCTCACAACAGGTAAGTTATCACTGTGAGGTCGAATGGTCTTCTCGTACTGCCTAAATGTGGATTTTTTCGCACTTCCGCTAGTCGAAAAAAGTGAACTGAATCAACTAACACTTTATTTTGTGTTTAATAATATTTGATAAATTTGAAAATTATAATCGTTGATAACTAAAACCAAATGTTATCACTAAAATCGCGAATAACGGGATATTTACCATGATTTGTGTTGTTTTGAGTTTTTCTATATTTCTACAACACAAATCATGGTAAATATACCTTTAAGAGTGATTTTAATTATAATTGATTAATGATTGGTGACCAGTGCGTCCTACCCGTTATGACCTACGGAGCTGAGACGTGGACACTCACGGTAGGGCTGGTCCACCAGATCAAAGTCTCCCAGCGAGCTATGGAAGGAGCTATGCTCGGAGATTTTCTGAAGGATAGGATTCGTAACGAATACATCCGACAGAGAACCAAAGTTATCGACATAGCTCAGAGAATTAGCAAGCTGAAGTGGCTGGGCTGGCCATATCACGCGAAGAACCGACAACCGCTGGGGTAAACGTGTTCTCGAGTGGAGACCGCGACTCTGCAAACGTAGCGTAGGACGCCCTCCGGCCAGGTGGGATGACGATCTGCGAAAGAACGCAGGCAGATGCTGGATGCGGCAAGCTGAAGACAGGGCCGCTATGGCGTTTATTGGGGTAGGCCTATGTCCAGCTGTGCACTAAGATAGGTTGATGATGATAATGAATGATTGTTTAAAATTTGACGTATCTTAGTGCTTTTTGTAACCATAATAAATGAACGTTATTGATTTTGATCATACTTCGCATCTACTCATGGTCCACTTCTCATGCTATCAACTTCACACACTGGCTAATTCTCACGGCTTGCGATCCTGCACCAGGCGTCTACTAGTAAAACCCCACTCACAGATTTCCCAGTGTTGCTTCACAAAGTTACTGAAATGGTCAGAATTTTAGGATTAATTATATAGGCAGGTATATGCAAAACTGTAGGTCCAGTCGGCAAAAGCGTAGACAACCGAACCGGACAATCGTCATAGTTGACAATAGTTAAACGCGCCGTGATGAGCAAATATTGCCGATAAAAGTTAAATACTAGATGACTTGATATGCCGGATTTGTATCAGTTCAGTTGATTTCTTAAACCATGGGAACACTGGGTAATGTCATATTTACAGTATTAAAACATTAAATAACAGGCTATTAAAATAAACTTACAGAATAATAGACAAATACAATTGCAAAACAAGATTATCAGCTGTGACAAAAACACACAAAAAAACATCAGAACAATATCGCATTCTTATATGAATTTAAGGTACAAGTCCTTTATCCTACATAACATCTACATTGTCTGGATATTTATTTTTCCTACATAAACATCAACATAACTTCTGAGGTCTTCTTTCTTCCTCTAATGGCAAAGGTCGATAAACTAACATACAGTCTTGTTTGGTTTCGTACATGCTTAAATCCGCAAAGTGAATGGAAAAGATTTCATGGCTTCAAACCACTAACCATCAAATTCTGGTAGGTATTTCGGAAATCTAAAAGAAGGTAAGGTTTAGACTTTAGTTGAACTTTGTTTAACTGTGAAGTTACCAGTAAAAAACCAAAGACGACTGAAATCTACAAAAATCACATCATCAAAATCATTAATAATAGCTAGAAAGTACGTCCCACGTCTAATCTACCATCGCAAAGCGAATTTTCTATGTTAGTTGGTTTAATCCTGCAAAGTTGAATATTAATTAATTTGAATGTGTTATGTGTGTGTATTAATTTGATGTGAAGAAGCGGTAAACCGCTTCTTCACATCCAATTTGAGCTGAAATTAAGAA
Organism: Eupithecia inturbata; assembly: GCA_963662085.1. Taxonomy (NCBI): domain Eukaryota; kingdom Metazoa; phylum Arthropoda; class Insecta; order Lepidoptera; family Geometridae; genus Eupithecia; species Eupithecia inturbata. The sequence goes on from OY759190.1 coordinate 12,925,717, forward strand.
ATGAAATTAAGAAGCGGTAAACCGCTTCTTCACATCCAATTTGAGCTGAAATTTTGCATTCATGTTTAGTTCTGGTGGCAAAATAGACAAGTTTCAATATTCTTTGTTTATAAATTTAATATTAAAATTATGCAATACTCATTATTGTAAAAAAAAATTGGTTACAATATGGCGGATACACAAAATTATTATAAAAGCTTGTTTAATAAGATTTTGTTGCTTTATGGTCCAACCTATACTAAACAAAATTACGATTCTCACCTAAAAGTAAACTCTTTCTCCAGGTCCCACAGTCGCGGATCTCTCAAACGGCGCCGCTCCACATCGCGTGGCCGGCGGCGAGATTCCAGCACGTCGCCACCGAGACATCGGCAAAGGCACAGGGATCCTTCTAGAGAAAAACATTCGCACAGGTAAGTTGGGTGTGGCTGTCGCGCCGTAAGAATCGACCCATCGAATGAACCAAACCAACACAAATTAATTTATTTGAGTTTTTTTTTATTCAATTGGTGTTTTCTGTTTCCAGTGAATTTAAACTCCGCGCTCATTTTTGCTTTTCATGCTGTTCTAGTGATTGGTTTGTTACAAAATTGCACAAAATATTGTTATATGAAATATTTTATCGTGTAGCTCAAATATTGGTCATATTTTGTGAGTTGGTTTATTACTAATATTAGACAGAATTTGACAATTTTACGCGGAGTGGCTAGGTGTCTATTAGGAATTAAGACAATTAATTCCTAATAACTTGTTTGTTTGACAATAAAAGCATAAAGGTATGTAGTTTCAGATCCAAGCACTCACCAAGCCCACCTTCGACCGCGGTCCTCCAGCGAAGGATCGACTTCAAAGAGAAGATCAGCGATACCAGTCTCTTCGCTGAACTAGTCAAGGACAAGCATAAGAGAGCCAAGGTAATTATAAACTTGTTTAATTTTTGAAAATTCGCCCTTATTTTTTATATATGGTCTCAAGGGTGGTGTTCTTTGAATGATAATCGGAGCTGCTTCGTCAGTAAACTTTGTCGTATAATTTGTATATATCAAAGTTAACTGACGAAGCTGTTAACTTTGATATATATAATTTCGGTCAAAATCGTCCATCAAAATGTAATTTTGTCAGATTACCTTTTCGATGAATACATTTATTGGTTAATATGATTGTCCAAAATCGCCTCAGCACCTCACAAATAAGTTTTGAGGTGTTACAGCTGGTCTTGAGCACAGGCTGTGTATGGAAGACGACCATTAACACTAACCGTGCGTGGCCATTATCTCCCGTGAGATTAAAGCCAACAAGGCGCTTATTAGGTGGAGGCCTGGGTCCTGCATTGGACCAATGTAGGCTGTGGAGGTGGTGCGTGGCCATAAGTGTAATGGCAAGCCCATGGAAGTTTTTAAAACAAATTAATTAGAAATCAACTGTTCCTAAATAACCTACACTGAATTATAATGCGAAAATTCTGCAGTTTTGATTTGTACTTCATAATATGTTATTTGATGTAGAAATTGCAAGAGATCCTGAACCAGAAAGAGGAAGAATCTCAGAGCACCACTTCGTATAACTCTGCCAACCCCGAGCTCATCGAGGAATTATCTGCCGATAGCTTGCAGTCTATTGTACAGGTATATTAATGAATTTTATTTGATAACCTTTATTTATTCTTCCATATTTGGCCTGAAACCGGTCAGGAGTTCTTTCCATGCTCTTTCAAAACAACATGTTTACTGAACCTACAGATATCTGGACCTCAAGTCCAATTCCGGTAAATCCGATCCTGTTCCGTTAACGGTAGTGAACACGTCAAGAACGTGTTCACTACCGTTATCGGTATGATGATATTATTGGCCGCTTGCGTAAGGATTTTTAAACCGTACAGTATAGATACGTCAAATTTTAATATGATGTATGTAACTAAACTTGTCGGTCCTTATGCAAGAAGGGCTTAGTACAGCACTTCTATTAGTAGTGATTCTCTTGGCACCAAAACCTTAACTAACCTAAAAATGTTGCGGCAACATTTTTAGGCTAGGTAGTTTAGGTTTGGTGCCAAGAGAATCGACACCATTGTGCCGTGCGTAAAACACCAAATTCCCTAGTGTATCAACACGATCGTGCCGAACCGGTCGGAACCAACATTGATTAAAATTATGTACCTTTTTCCTTCCCACAGAACGCATCTAAAGAAAACGGCGAAGTGAAGGAAACAGACAAGAAAATCGTAGACATTCCCGTACCAAGCAGTGAAGACTCCAACCCTCCGCTGCCCCTGAAGCCTCCACCGGAGTTTGACTACGAGATGGCAGGCGGACTCGGCGCTAACGGCGTCGCCAATAATAATAACGAGCCTGAACCGCCTCCTGTAAGTTATAATACCAATTATTTTCATGTTCACAAGTTGTAGTGTTAATCTCTCAAATGCCAGGTATGTGAGAGAGTAACAGCATAAATAGTTTTACCTTTTCTTTCTGTAGTTAATATTTAAGTGTGATTGTTAGTTATCTTATCCCTAAGCGATAAAAATAAAGTAAAATAAAAAATATTGTCAAGTAATCTGCAATTTCCCGAGGTCACTCCGTAGAGCCTATTAAGATCCCAGGAAAAGTCTGCGCTTCCATCGGAGTTAGTCTCCTATCGCACCAGAAAAAAAAATCACGCGTAATGGAGTCTCCCGCCAAAGTCGTTGGCCTGCCGACACAGCCCAACACAGGCGTAGTCAATGGCTCTAAGTTTACGAAACACTGTCTCACACAAACTAAAAAACAAAATACAAAAATCTTTATTGGGAACAGAACTTAATGTATAGAGTACAATTCTGGGCTGACTACTGCAAAAGTTAAAAAAAAATGTGTGGCAAAGTCAGCAAGTCGCCGCGCCGGGTCGCTATTACAATTTCGCCGACACGTTTCATGCTGCTGACACTGATCCGTCGGGTTGTGTCGGCAATGTTGGCGGCTTCGACAAATTTGAAAACTCCGTGTTTGTTATAGAAGCCGGTAACGCCCCCCCAGCCCCCCGCGCCATCCGAACCCCCTCCGTCCGACCTGCCCCCCCTGCCCAAAGTGGGGGGCAGCGTAGTGGACGGCGTCTACTACAACAGCCAACAGCCGCCGCCGCCCAAGCACAAGAGCCTGGTCAAGCTGCCTATGCCGCCTAATACACAGGTAAAACTCAAAATTTACAATAAGAATTATGGAAGGAAGTCCCTCCTAAGATAATGGGTTTATCCTAATTAAGAGACCATGGACCATACACGATTGGTAAAATTTTAAACGATATTCCTATTTTTAAACTTCAACAGTCATAGAGGATTAGAATGCGCAGAATGTAATGTAATGGCCGCACTGCGAAATACCATCGTGTGATTTTTTTATTCTCGCGAAAAATATTTCATGTTTAACCACCGATCAGCGTATTGTAAAAGAGCGCATAAATAATACCTAGGTAATGATTTAAAGTGTGACAGAAATGCGAAAAAAATTAACCGCTTGGTGTTTTTCGCAGTGCGGGCGTTGGTTCTCAACATGTAAATTCTGTAAAATATAAATTCTATTCGCTATCTATATCACCCGTTCTTGGTTTAGTTAGACAGCTGTTGTTTCTTCAATCTCACCCCCTTTTCTGCTTAATCAGTAATCACTGATTAGATTTAAGCAGATGTAAATTTACAACACAATTCAGTGTTGATCACTAAAATGAGCTTTGCTTCCTTTGCTAAAGTTCACCACTCACTTCAGTTGTAGCCTAATTTCCCATTCACATTTACAATGATTTTCAAACATTGAGGGGTTTGACAGTAAGATAACCCATGTTTTGTTTTATGGCAGCAAGGGACTTCCCTGCCGTCTGACTTTGCAGTAAGTTATTTGTCTTACTGTTGGTGTATCTATGCAATGCCGTGTATTGTACCTTCATTCTTACCCTCTATACTCCAGCCTGTACATTCCCTACTTGTCGATTTTAGGTCTTTATGCTGACAATGGCGTCAATTCAGATGTCGCCAAAACTAAACTAATTTGACCATACTTAAAATGATTCGGTCCTAAGGGTGCGTCCAGATAAAGTAACATGTTATGTTACATAATGTTATGTAACACGTCTACGGTATTAAAATGTTAAATTATAACACGTCCAGATTATAAAACATGTTAAATAAAAAAAAAAAAAAAATTAAAATTGTTCAGTGAAAGAAAAGTACTCAAACTCAATAGCGTTTAGAAGAAATATCCAAAGTTAGAATAAAAAAATCATATTTGAAATTTGGATATTTCTTCTAAACGCTGTTGATTTTGAGTATTTTACTTTCACTCTAATATTTGTCAAAGTATTTTACACAAATCGAACATTACATACCCCAACAGCCTTGTAAACACTAAATAACACAAAATAACATAAATGACTTAATCCGGATGCTTCTTCACGATTAAAATAAAAAAGATGGCATGGAGTGTCAAATACGTTTAGTTTAGTTTTTGCGACATCTGAATTTATTTATTCATCAAATGTACATTGTTACCAATTCTGTCTCAAACTCAACGTGAAGTAGAGAATTTTAGATATATTTTTTGTTGTGTTTGTTTTCTTGTATATCTTGAAATGCCTGGAGTCAGACAGGAGTATAGTCAGACAACGCTAAATTCATGCACTCATAAAAATTGTATATCTTCGACATTTGGGTGTGCCTGTTGCACAAGAGATGTGCTACATAGCTAAGCGGTGAAGTATGTTAAACTTGCCAAAAGGATCGCTCGAATTCTATAGCTAAGGGCCTGGATACACGGGCAGCTGGAAACAGTCAGCATCGACTGCATAGTGAATTACAGTCTTTTTTCTGCAGACAAACACGAAACCGCTCGAGCAGTTGCATAGTTCACTATGCAGTTGCAGCTTGAAGTAGTCGACCCGGACTGATTCAAGCCTGTGTATCTAGACTCTAACCAAGTGATCGAATGTTGTTTACCGCCAAGGGTATATTCCACTCGTCAAATATCTTTGTCCAATTTCTATGCCCAACATTTGATCAAATTTCTTTGACGGATGCCCATTCCACTCGTCAAATATATTTGTCCAAGATTGCTTTGTCATTTGCGTAGTTGAGTTTAATTGAAATCACACTGTGATGTTTGTTACTTCTTCACGCCAAAACTTCTCTACAGTACCTACGGGCTGAAATTTTGTATTGTGTAGCTCTTGACCTGGAATAAAACATAGGCCATAAAATATCAGTTTCCATGGGTGAGAAATAACCTTTAAACGTTTCCATAGAAACAACGCGTACGAAGCCGCGGGCAGAAACTAGTGTGAAAATGTTTTGGGTAAATATGGTGTTGCTAAAAAAAAAAAAAAAACGTACAACGTTACAACGTTTCGTAAAGTCTTCTAATTTATTTGATCAAATGTACATTGGACAAAGATATTGTGTTCCGGTTGTTCTGGGTATTTTCTATCTACTATATAAATATAAGTCGGGTTTTCCTTCCTGACGCTATAACTCCAGAACGCACGAACCGATTTCCACGGTTTTGCATTCATTGGAAAGGTCTCGGGCTCCGTGAGGTTTATATCAAAGAAAATTCAGGAAAAAATTAAAAAGAAAAGCGGGAAAATCTTTTTCACATAAAGCGCCATCTCTGATACGAAGCCATCTGGTGGCGAAACGGAGTTCGCCGGGTTTGCTAGTGTATAATAAATAAATATCTATCTATGTAATGTATCGTATTATATATATATATATATCAGCCATCTAGGACCCATAACACAAGCTCTGCTTAGCTTGGGGCTAGATGATGCTGTGTAGATTGTCCAGCATTATTTATTATTATTATTGGACGAGTGGAATAGGTACCTTAAAGTACATTTTGCACAGAGGCGCACACACATCTTTAGTCTAAACTTTAGTCGTAACCTCGACTCATACTCTATGAGAAAATCTTCCGAGTGGCGTTTAAGTGAAGCAAGCTTTTACGACATAGCATAGCAAATCACCTGCGTCGAGTCGAGTAGGAGTCGAGGTTAGTTAGGAAAGGTATGGGGTCGCCTGCGCCGATCATAAGATGAATTTGGCGTTGCTTGTATGTGCATATGCTGGATATCTTTTATTTTCTGCGTTTGTTGGCCATCAAAGAAAGTTTGGGTTTACTAATTGTGTTTTTGGGAAAACTAATATCATATATCAGCCATATATATAAATTAGTTTGTTCATAATTTTGTATGTCGTTTTGTGTGGGATGGCGTAACATAACAATCTGCCAAAGCCAAATGTTTTTATTTACTGCCAGGATCGTAAGAATCCTGATTTTAGCTATTTCCGAAGAATATGATTAACAACTGGAGATGGTTTTGCACCGATATGACAACAGAGAACATCAAAACCATGCACAGGGATAATTTGATTCCGTTGTAGTGTTTTGGTGCTAATAACCATGTTAGTTTAAGGGTCAAGGCACACTGAAAGCCGTCGGGATTGAATATTTTGATAGCAAATCGAACCTTATCTCCACAACGATTCGCTTCTAGTGTGTTTCTCCATCTCAGCTCGTGGATGTCGTAAGAGTCGACCAAGGGAACCTACCAGAGGAAGGGGAGCAGCTTCCTTCTGTGTATTTTTAACACCTACACTGCGATCACCAATCCGCCTGCAAAGCGTATTGAAGGCAAAATGTGGCTTGTTTGGGGGAATGTGCCATTCAGCAAAGGACGTATGTATGCTGATCAGATGCCTCGACCCTTACTAGGAACTGTGAACTGTATTGTCATCGATTTAAAGTCTAAAATCCGTGTTTCTTTCAGGTGGAAGATCTCAAATCCCTGGCGAGCGAGGCAAGCCCGCTGAGCACGCCATCGCCTAGCCCGGTCAAGAAGCCAGAGAAGCCTAAAAGGACTGGCATCATGAATTTGCCTATGCCACCTGGTATGCCATCATCACACTTTCTATCTCTATCTAACCAGCTGAGAACACCCACTGCTGAGTGGCTCTTTATCTCCCCACCTCTAACGGTCTGGTCTTGTGCCAGACAAAATCAAAAGGCTTATCTTATCATGATCACCCAAGCTACCAAACTGTATCCGAATATTAGGAATTTAAGCCCATAATTAAATGTACATTTTTGTGATGTGCGGCAGTGGTCCAGATCTGCGACAACCTTTATTCTATCTTCTACAGGTAAATTACTGAAACCTGGCGCTAGCCTCTTTTGTTTTTCTTATACTGGAAGCCAACTCATTACGACATTTCGTTGTGTTTCGTTCGATCGGCACTCTAATCGAATGAAAACGGAATTTTCGTACGGAGTATTTAAGACATAAATCCGGTCAAAATTATTTAGAACATTTTGTTACAACTATATGAAATGATAGATAGAAAGTGATCATAATTAATTTATTTCTCAATCAGATATCGTAGAAAACAAATGAAACTAAAAAAAACCATTAAAAATTCAATCGGAATTTTGAATTTCGCGTTTGTTTTGCAAGAATCTTTCATCAGTGTGATGAGCAGCCAACCATTTCTGTTTGAAAATTGTTATAAATAATCTTAATGAACGAGCTAGAATATTCTTTTCTTCAACTGGACATGCTCCACGAGTCTATCTTCCAACAATGAAAATGTTTCGTCCATTTTCTTGCCTTTTTAAACTCCTTCAAAATCTCGAATAATTCCAATCTGGTCATCTTTTTCACCATTTTGGAGGGACCTGCGAAAAAGAAACTAAAATGGTTATTAAATATACACTATAACAAACGTTTTTTTTTAATTGTGGGTTACGTTCGGGGACGATTTTATTCTAGTTTCTACTGCACAAGAGTCTGAATTTTATGACTACATCAATAGTTTAGGGCGACAAGGCGCGACAAGTAAACAAAATAGCTTGAATATCTCAAGTTTAGTGAACAAAATTGGTGCTATAAAGGTATGTTTCAAATTGACCTTGTACGTTTCGAACTATAGAGAAATCAAGTTAAATATAATTTTATATTATAGTACATACCTGGTATTTCCATTTCCAAAGAGTTTTTTTCTAGTAGTCCGCCACACGAAGATATAATTTGCATAGAAAAATACCGAAATAAACGTAAGCGCCGAGAACAAAGACATGCGGTTTGAACAATGACTGGGTTCCGACTGATTGTGTCGCTTGACACTAGGCGAGGGGCGGGGAAGGGGACTGCTTTTCGACGGACCGGTTATAATACTACTTTAAGGAACGCGCATTTTTAGTACCATAACAACAACTTAACGATTTTGACTTATGACCGGATTTATGCTTTAAATACTCCTAAGTGCGATGTTGAGCTGCTTTTTCACTTTTTCATTTTTTCATTCTACTTGACACTGAAATTTTGGTTTTTACAATAAATTTAAATACGAGCCATAAAATTCTTCCGAAAATGACATTTTCGTAAGTAAGCGAGAGAAGCAACACGTTGAGTTTTGCGGCCGTACTTCGCAATTGCGGAAAAAAACTAGAATAAGCCTCCAGTATCGATAGATTTGTGACGTAAGCGTGGTTAATTGTATGAAAAAATAAAAGACGGCCAGCGCCAGCTTTTAAAAATGTACCTATGTATGTATATCTGACCACTTTTTGCAATCATTTGAGGTTCCCTATAATTCTTCCAGTGATACCCGGTTCTGAAGAGCTGAGCGGCGATGAGTTGGACGGTTCAACGCCGCCTCCCGCGTCGAGAAGGGATCAATACTCACATGTGTTCGCTTCCAGAAGAAATTCTAGGGATAACAATGTAAGTTTAATCCTTACTGCCTTTAGTTTAGATGACGAGATTGGTCGATTCTGCTGTTGTCAAAACTAAACTAATATGAGGGCACTAAAATTGTCACTCTCGTTTTATTTCGGTTTCGGTCTATAGCAAGGGACAGCAACATTTTTAGTGCTGCCAAATAAATTTCGTTTTTTTAACAATCGAACCGACTTTCGAAACATTGGCTGGATTTTTTCAACTTGATCTAAAGCTATTTTTAATGAAATGTGTGTCTTGTGTTTTGCAGTCTACATCAAAACTGAAAAGGCCGAAGATATTGAAAAGAAGAGGCTCCAAAGTCATACCCGTGGCGACACCTACGCATCACGCTAAAGACTGGGGCGAAAAATGTGTCGATGGCTTCCAGGTGAATACTATTTTTATACAATCTCTAAGCGTCACATGTAAATTAAAGAATTAGTCTGATCTAAATCTATACGAGCCTTATAAAGATAAGGCTCGTCAGCCTATCCTAGTCGACTGCTGGACATAGGCCTCTCCTAATGAGCCCTGCCTTCTGCTTGTCGCATCCAGCATCTGCAGTCTTCAACAGGGTTGAGGCTACACTATGTTTACCTATATCGCGGCCGGGCATTGTTTAAAGTGGATATTAACATTAAATAGAATCAGACAATATTCGCATTGTCTGATTCTATTTAATGTTAACTGTGCATAGCCCTTCGAGTAAAAAATTATTTCATAGGTCATAACACAAATCGGCGAAGGCACCTACGGCCAAGTGTACAAAGCGCGAGATAAGAACACGGGTCAACTAGTGGCTCTCAAGAAAGTGAGACTGGAAAACGAGAAAGAAGGCTTCCCTATCACGGCTGTGCGAGAGATCAAGATCCTACGGCAGCTCAACCATAAGAACATTGTCAATTTGAGGGAGATTGTCACGGATAAGCAGGATGCGCTGGACTTTAGGAAGGTATGTGACTTTTTATACACACTGACTTTGTTTCATTCTTCTACAACCTCCTCTTGGAGGTTTTATAAGATTACTCTCACTAGGGATTGAGAAGGAACTTCTCCAGTGTATAAAAGTAAAAGAATAGCTTTACCGAAATCAATCACCAATTCGAATGCCAAATGGGATGTGGCTGACCAAAGACTACCGACTCATAAGTTTACAGATTATTTTGAATAAGGGATTCACAACCTGTTAACTTAAAACAGTTGCAAAGCAGTGTTTTTTCTCCACGCTGTCATTTCGTGCTATTAAATAAATAAATAATGTTGGAAAATTTACATTGATATTTGCTAGCGAGATATCTTTGTTGTTGGTTTTAGACTAGTAACGAACTTATCTGTTGACTTGCAGATAAATAGATTTTGTTTCGAGTTCAAACAGATCTCTGAACCTGTGCAATCTATTTTTGTTTCATGGCATTTGTAACAACAAACACACAACTCGTATTCCAGGACAAAGGCTCGTTCTACCTAGTATTCGAATACATGGACCACGATCTCATGGGGCTTCTTGAGTCCAAAATGGTGGACTTCACGGAGCTGCATAACGCGTCCATAATGAGACAGCTGCTGGACGGGCTCGCTTATTGCCATCGGAAGAACTTCCTGCATCGGGATATAAAGTGCAGTAATATCCTTATGAATAACAAGTGAGTGAGGTGATTTATCGTATGTATTGTATGTTTAGCAAGGTTGTCTGCTTTCGTGATATCAACATATACGCACTCTCAGTCTGAACTCACATGCACTCACACACCCACACATATCATACACACATTCACACCACACTCACACAGATTGCATACCACAGTCTCACATATTTTTATCCTAAAGTTATAAACAAGCATTATTAATAATTCTGATACCCTCGATAACTATTAATCTTCTGAGTACAGTGCCCTGGTGGTCACGTCACGGGCCAACAGCCTAGTGTGGGGCTGTAGCCAATCTTATTAGACATACCTATTAATTATTTAATTAGCTTAAAGTTTCCTTTTATATAATACTAGCTGCAGCCCGAGACTTCGCACGCTTTTTTTCGGAATAAAAGGTAGCCTATGTCCGGCCCCGGGATACCATCTACCTCACTGCCAAATTTCACCATTTCCGTTCAGCCGTTCTTGAGTTATAAATAGTGTAACTAACACGACTTTCTTTTATATATATAGATTGAAGTGTGCCTAATTAATTATTATAAATATATGTGTGTGTAATGCCTTTTTCAGTAAATTAATTATTGTATTGTATGTATAAATGCGGCCAGTTTTGTTTAGAACATCACATCAACGGCCTATACTAGACCACTACTAGAGAAAGGCCTTTGATACAAATACAAAAAGTTTATTTCCAAAAAGCTTATAGAAACAACATAAATATTAACAATGGATAACATAGGTGGACTTATGTGGTGACTAGTTAAAGTGGATATAATGATTGACTATGACGCCTTTTTTTTATTTTATTTTCTCGGCCTATTAAATTCTTTTACGAATAGACTGGTCTGGGGGGGACCAGAATTATGTGGGACTCGACGTCCTGATAAGGACGTAATACCCACTAAAACCTCTCCGGTGACCCTTCTCTCGCCATTTTCGCCGAACCACGGGAACATTTAAACCTACCGCGGCCTGACTATGACCCCTGCACTAAGCTAGGCCTGTTTCGCGGGGATCGAATACATAGTCTGTTTGTCATGATACTCGGAAAAGGCAGAAAATATAACTAAAACTATCATGAGCGCCTTATTGGCTCCTATTATTAATATTTAGATATTCTTAGCAAAACTACGTTCGTCGTATTCATTTGCCTTTGTGTGGTTCTCTGTTTTGGTTGTAACATATAATGAAAAAACTTATTAAGCCTGATTTTTTAAATGCAACAACTCTAGCAACTAAACTTCTAATGATAGCTATGAATGACGTAATCCCTGGTTAAGTTTTCCGTTACGAAGTATTTCGTTCCAAAACAACCATTACTATTTCAGAGGCGAAGTAAAGCTCGGGGACTTCGGTCTAGCCCGGCTGTGGTCGGCCGAGGACCGAGCGCGGCCCTACACAAACAAAGTTATAACGCTCTGGTACCGACCGCCGGAGCTTCTGCTTGGGGAAGAGAGATATGGACCGTCGGTGGATGTCTGGTCAATGGGATGTATACTGGGGGAGCTGTTCTTGAAACACCCACTGTTCCAGGTTAGTTCTTTCTGGTGGTTTTTGATGTGTTTGAGGACTTAAGACCTGGGTAGTTACTTATTTCCGCATTTGGACTCTTACTTGGTTCAGTAGATCCTAGATGGAGGCTATTTTTATGGTCGTGGGGAAAGAAGGGCCCTCCTCCAAAAATAAGAAAATGAGGCATAAAGCTAAATAAAATACAGCATAGATAGTTTAGCAACTACTAAGCCAGCCCCTATTTTGACACAGGATTATGGGGATAGACTACCTTCTTTTGACTATTTATCTAATTTATTCCTACAGAATAGCGTAATAGAGAGGAGGCCCGCAGTGAGTGCTCATGGGCTGAGTAGATAGATAAGATTCCTACTCTAATTACAGGGTTTTGTTTCCTTATGTTCAATGTCCGTCGTATTTTCAGTAATGATTTTGTGAGACCCTAGTGTTAACACGTCTACGTGAAAAGTGTTGCGTGACAGCGTGCCAATAACGTTATTTACCTTCCAGGCAAACGTAGAAATGATGCAACTAGAGATGATCTCCCGCGTGTGTGGCACGCCCGTCCCCGGCATCTGGCCCAACGTGGTCAACCTGCCGCTCTGGCACACGCTGCGCCCGAAGCGGTTCCACAAGCGCTGCGTGCGCGACCAGTTCTCGTTCATGCCCGCCCCGGCGCTGAACCTGTTGGATCGAATGCTGGAGCTCGATCCGGATAAGAGGATATCCGCTGATGAGGCGCTGAAGAGTCCTTGGTTGAAGGGAGTGGTTCCTGATCAGTAAGTGCTGTTTTATTTATTCAAGGAAAACAAGCAGCACATACATACAAAAAAAAAAACAGAAATCTGTTCTTGTCCTGAAGTGGGACTGTACAGTGTACAGGATGCCTTCTTTGAAAAACGAACGAAGTTGACGGATGACGTCGGATCGCACAAAACGTAGGACGGCCGATCCGTTCTTATGATGGCCTTATTATGCAAATGATTCTGACATTTATTTCTTAGAGATGCGAAACTAAAGGTGTCAAGGTACAGGTTGTGTTGGTGTGGCGCCCGAAGCAACTTTAAATAAAATAAATAAATAAAATAAAATTTATTCAAAGAACGTAAATCGACAATACATTAGTGCACTAAACGAATATGTATAGCTAAGTATAACAATTTAGCCTGAACTAGGTAATCCTGTGTTTCAGGCGACAGTAGTGCTAATCTATACTTATAATTATTAAATAAAATAATCACTTACTATTACGATAAAGGCATTTAGTTTAACAATGTTGTTTATGTTACAAACAATTTGTGCATAATACACAAATTGTATAGTATGCAGGTACATAAATTGAGTAAAAACTAGATTAATCACTATTCTAACTAGGTTAACATTACATATAAAAATATAATTCACTTGATAATTTCTAATAGCTTCTCTGTATCATCGTAGGATAGACTTTGAAGTGTACATTTAATAGTTTTTTTACAATTATTATAGTTAAGCGCGTAAAAATTAGACATTGAATTTAGTCTGTTGTATAGGAACGGACCAAGAAATAGATAAAATTTGTTCGCAAAGGAAAATTTTTAGGGTTGTTGGTTGAGGGCAAACTTTAGCATTCCGTCTCTTGTTATTAGTAAATTCAGTGCTGTAGGGAAGGGCTGCGTGCTGTCTTAGTACTGTGTTCATTATAAATAGCTGCCGGACTGTTAACACATCACAGGACTCATATAAAAGATTAGTGGGAAAGATGGAAGGACGAAAAGTTGCCACTTTAAGTATTGCTCTTTGTGCTCTTTCTGCTGTTAGTAACAATGTTTTCCCCGCTCCACCCCATGTGGTAATGCAATAAGTTAAAATTGATTGGCACAGGGCAAAGTAAACTTGTCGAATTATAGAATGATCTGCAATATGTTGCAGATTTTTTTCAGAAAGCTACGCCATAGCGTAGCTTTTTAAAGATAAATATTAACTTTCGCACACCACATAGGGTTTTTATGTGGGGCTTAAACGAAAGATTATCATTTAGTACGATACCTAAGTATTTTATTTGATTTATACTTTTAATGACGGGACATAAGCATTGTGTGTTGTTTGAGCTATAGCAATGACGTGCGTATATTTTAGAATTAGAGATAGTTGTTTGTTTGCGCATCGAAAACTTAGTATAATTGGTCTTCTCAGCATTTAATGTTAGTAGGTTGTACTGTAGCCATTTGTTAACAACATTAAATCCATTTTGCGCAAACTCGAAGACTTCCTTATCAGAATCAGCTGAAAAAAGGAGGGCAGTGTCATCAGCGTATGATATAATTATGCCGTGGTCTAGTTTTAAGTTACACAGATCGTTAATGTAGATTAAAAATAGGGTTGGGCCCAATATACTTCCCTGGGGAACCCCGAAGGACGAATTTTCCTGTTCATCGCTCAGGACACTCCCAATTCTCACGGATTGAGTGCGGTGTTCCAGGTAGCTTGTAAAGAGCTTTAACTGAGTGTCTCTGATTCCTAGATGTTCTAGCTTGCGCAAAAGAATAGGTATAGAAACTGTGTCAAAAGCTTTAGCAAGGTCGAGGAAAATTCCTACTGTGTGTTTTCCTTTATCGAGTTCTTGAACGAGATAATTGGTCAAGTGATGAACAGCATCGGCAGTGGAAATTTTGGGTCTAAAACCAAATTGAGTCTTAGATAAAATCAATTTATCCTCCAAGTAATTCACCAACCTTGTATTGATAATTTTTTCTAATATTTTAGATATAAGATAGTAAGAAGATCGTAAAGAAATCGGTCTATAATTTGTGACTTGGTCCTTACTGCCAGATTTGAATACCGGAACAACTATGGCTTTTTTCAAACATGCAGGGAAAACACCCGAAGTCAAGCATTTGTTGAAAATGTGTGTAAATGGAGGGATTAAAATGTGTCTTAATTGTTTTAGTATTTTAGTTGTGATATTGTCCCATCCGGCTGCACAGTCGTCTTTTAAACTCATAATTATCCTTTCTACCTCAGCTTCATCAGTCTCTAGTAATACAAAGGATGTTAGAACATTGTGGCCCGAGAAAGCTGTGCATATTTGTGTTTGTAAGTGGCCTTGAGCTCGTTCTGCCAGACACTTACCTACATTTACGAAGAAAGAATTTGCAGAGTTAGCAGATTGCAAATGTGATGCGTTTGTTTGCAATAAACCCGAAGATGACTCATACGATTTTGAAGAATATGTTACATTTTTAATATGTTTCCAGATTTTTTTACAATTTTTTCCCGCTTTTTCAAGTATGTTTTTGTCATAGTTAATTTTGACTTTTCGTAAAAGATCATTACAGAAGTTACGATAACGTTTATACGACAGCTGCAAAACAAAGTTACTTGGGTTAGACTTTGCATTTAAGTGCAATTTGTCCCGGTGTCTCATACATCTAATAAGACCTGGTGTGATCCAGGGCTTAACGTTATGGTATTTATTACTCAAACAAACATTGTACGAATTCTTTAAAATTGCGCGTTGCACATTATCTATTACAAAAGACATGCACAACTGTGGATCATCGGAATTGTAAACGTAAGCAAAATCTACTTTGCATAAATCGTCTTCGAGTTTATTTATGTTTATCTTTGACCTAATGCGATTTCTGCTTCGTTCAGGTAATTTGAAATTTAAAGAAAGTAGGATAGCCTTATGATCGGTAATAGATAAGTTAATGACAAGTGCAAGTGAAGAAAGATCCGATTTAAGCATTATATGATCTAAGCAGGAACCACCTTGATGCGTTGGGAGCGTGTGCGCAGGAAGCAAACCATGAAAGGAACATAGATTTAAGTAGTTCTGGTTAGTTTCGTCGCTATATTCAGGTATAATGTTGATATTAATATCTCCAGCTACAACAATATTCTTAAAAGACGATAAGCGCTGCAGCGTATTGTTTAAGGAATCAGTAAAATTGCTGGGGTTTCTAAAAGAAGGTGGTCTATACAAGGCAAGTATCGCAGTTTCAGCTCCAATTTTAACTAACAATCTGTTGCAGTCTTGCATGTTAGGTTCCTCGACAGACACATTAAGATGATTCTTTGCATAAACTATGACCCCATCATTTTGATTATAATTTATGTTAGTATGGTACATAGAATATCCAGGCATTAGTGGCACATTGTACTGTTTAGTCAGCCAGCATTCTGTTAAAACAATAATGTCGCAATCAATATTCAGTCTTTGTTGAAATACGGTAAAATTGTCATAATTTTTATAGATACTGCGAATGTTTTGTGTTAGCACAGTTAATGGATTGCTATAAGAGGAAAGATAATGTTTGCAGTTTTCAACTTCACAGGGGTACGAATCTGATACAGAAAAGTTATCCAAATCATTAATTACATTACTAATAATTTTTATAAATAAAACGGAGTGGACAAGGACAAGAAAAAGTAATTATAAGCGGCGCTCTTAGGCGCCTCCATAATCTATAGAGTTGATGTACCTTTTTTCCGCTAATGCCTTGGCTGGACAGTCAGCAGAACCCGTAATATGCATACTCGGCTTTTTGAAGTGAAGGCAAGTAGCACACTTTGGTTCTTCCGCCTTTTTTGTGCATTCCTTTACTGTGTGACCTTGAAGTCCACAATGGCTGCAGATGCAGGTCATCTCACGGCAGGTCTTGGCAGCGTGTCCGTACTGCTGGCACTTAAAGCATCTAGTGACCAATGTAAAGTCCCTCACAGGACACGAGGACCAGTTAACAAAAACCCTCTCCTTGGATATTAGAGCCTTACGAATAACTGCAGGTACTTCTATCACATAGTTGCAGGTCTCAGCGTCCTTCTTGCCGGACTTATGGCTTAGTTTGGTCAGCGACAGGTATTTTTCTAGTGTTAGTTCCGGCAGTGATTCGGCTATATTTTGTTTGTACAAACAAGTAAAAACGTCCTTTTCCGGCATAGATGAGGGCACTCCAATTACTACGACTCTGGGCTTTCGTTTTTGCGGCTCATCGACCAGTAAGCCAGAATTCTTGAGCTGCGCCGACTGCATCAGTTTCTCTATATCACCCCTCGTTTCAGTGCTTATTATCACTCCTCCGTTTCTTGTTTTCCTTAGGCCTCTAACCTGTAGCTTCATATCCTCAGGGCAAATTATTTTTTGGACTAAAGTTTTGGTTTCCTCGCTCGTCTTGTGGTTATCTTGCGGATAGATGGCCACAGAGCTTATGTTAATAGGCTTTATAAAGTTATTACCTCTTTTCACCATGTCTGCAAAAGTGGAGTTTCCAGAGAGAGGTTTGGATGTCTCGTCTATTTTATCCTCCAAATTTTGAAGCCGCTTTGATAGGTCCATTTTGTCGTTCATGGCTTTATTTTCAATGTTCAAGGTCATAGCTTTTGCTTTTACAGATTGGTAAAGGGTTACCATCTGCGAAGTACCGCGAGCCACTCTTCGGCATAGAGTGCTAACTTTTAACTTTTGTTCGGAGTTTAGTTTTCCTGTTTCGGTAATTGTGCAGATCTCATTTAAGCACTGATCGATGCCCGTCATCCAGTTTTGTAGTTCTGACGTAGCAATCAGGTCTCCACACACTACTGCAGGACGAGACGAGGGCTGCGGGGCGTCCAGGGGCTGCCGCGGCGCAACCGAGGGCTGCTGGGTGGCCGAGGGCGAAACGGGCGTCCGAGGCGGGCTGCGTTCTATCCTGCTGCTCCGGCTGAAGGGACTGTCCGAATCCATTTCGAATTTTTGATAAAACAGTAAACTTAGTATAAGACCATTTTCACCAAACACTATGTATGATACAGCTTGTTTTGTTAACGGCAAAGGAGGTCACTAGTCAACAATTGCAATTATATGTATCTTAATACACTGAGTAAGGCACGTCTGCTCTAAACAACGTCCGAGAGAATGTACTTTGTGGTAAGGCTGTCCGTTTCGTACGATCGACGTCATCCGTCAACTAGGTTCGTTTTTCAAAGTAGAGCTCCTGAACTCTGAGTTCGGTGAGTCGATAACATCGTCTTGACGAGGAAACTTAATTTTTTATGAGATTGGTGCAGCGGTTCTTCTGTGCGAACATAGAACTACTAGGTATACCCAACAAAAATATAAAATGGTTAGACTAAACAAGTATGGTATATTGGTGCCAGCATCCCCAGAGAGGTGGGCGAGTTGGGGGCCAATCACTCAGCCGACTTATGTAGTAAACGTCGCGTCGCCCATACCAAAGCATAAAATCTCAGGTCAAGCACATGTCCGTTATTTTGTTTGTTTTACAGGCCTTTCTGCTGAATTTATAACTAGATTAAAATTAGGTTACTTTTCCACTATCGTTAACATAAAACCTACCACTTTTTTTAAATCTATATTTCTAGTAATGTCAAACAGCTCCCTTATTGCCTCCCTTAATTCCAAACTCTCTATTATAGAATGACAGCACCAGAGCTGCCAACATGGCAAGACTGCCACGAGCTCTGGTCCAAGCAGCGGCGGCGGCAGCAGCGCGAAGCCGACCAATCCAAACCCAGTAAGCAGCAGTACTACGACGGAGACTCCAAGGACTCCACGGACCAGTCCTTCAAGACCGATCTCCCCTTCAAGCCCGGGGAGGCCCCGGAGGCCGGACAAGTTAAATAACACGAGCTCACGGCACTCACTCCGTGGTGCTATACTGAATACCAGTGAGTTCCGAAGTGACTGCATAGTGCGTACTTTTTGAAGTTGAAGTTTTGTGTTGCAATTTGTAAGGATAAGCCGGCCGCTGCTGCGGGTGTACATTTCTTCTGAAGCATAATATTTTTGATGCAAGATGTAATTTACAGTTGAAAATTAACTCTGTATTACAAGCATGTTTGATGTCAATCAAATGTATTGTGCCTTTCATCCGACACACCAAAAGTAAACAACTCAAGAATCCAGAAATTGTAAAGACTAATTATCAAAATTTTGGATTCAACACGATTGGCTTAGTCAAATAGACAAAGAAGATAAATCCTGTGATTGTTAACTAAAATTGAGTTTTTGTTTGTATACTCGGTTTATGGTTACTTTTAACTAGTTTAATATATGTACCTACATTTTACTTGTATTATTGAATAGACGACGAAATGGGTAACTGTGTCCGTTAGTTTTATTTCTCTGTATTCCATTTTAACCATTTTAATTTTGTTGAACACCAAAAAGTACGCAAGTACCTATTTCGCCGTGGTATGATCTAGGAAGAAATATAGCTAGATTTTTTACTAAAATGTAGATAGGACCTACTCTAGTATGGCATTTATGTAGTTAAGAAGTAAGTTTGTATATCTAGACAGATATAGAATGCGTGATGTCTCTAGTTCGACTGTAAATAATCAATTATAATATTATATATGTTATTGTTTCACAAATGTCTATAGTTAATGGTCTCTGTAAATTAAAGTTTTAAGGAAGCATATCTAGTAAAATTGTAAATAAGTATGTTACAATTAGTTTAAATTCTGTTTTTGAGGAACATGAGAACGCGTGCCAATAAGCATCAAATTGTACTTCCAATATGTTCCATTCGAGCTGCATAAAAATTATAATAACTGCTTGATGAAACAAAATTATGAAGCTTATATCAAATACAAAATCGGCTAGGCCGACATCAAAATAACTATTTTTTGAAATCCACGTAGATTATGAGCGCGACGCAAACCTTTTCCACATTGTGTTCTTTCAATGAAATGTTTATTTATGTAGCCTAATGTGTTGAACGTTTAACCAATTTGTTATACAACGAAGCAATACATCAGCTGTAATCGCTCTTATACTATTAATATTAGACAGTGCCTTTATCTGGTGGTAGTTGTGAGATGTTTGGACTGGCCAGATTGTTTGCATTTATGACCAAAGTGGATGGATATTGAACAATGTTTAGGCTGGGATGAAATCGTAAGCACCCATATAGAAAATGGTATGACATCTATGTAAGGGATGTGGATTTGTGTCCGTGACGGTAGCGTACCCATAATCGAATTTACGATTGTTGTTATGCCTAATTTTAGAGCATAATTAGTGAATAATTAGTACATACTTAAAAGAAATAGTGCCTTTTTGGTTTAAGAAATAATGATCATTCTTAGTAGGTACGCTAGCGGAACGTTCCGCTGGCGTACACATAACCGTACACGGGTACTATAGCAACGAAATTTACACACAAATTTAGAGTTTAAATAACGCCTGAGCTATGCAAAATTTCATAATGATAGCTTATAAAGGAACGGAGATATTGAACAAGACTTCTGAATGGCATTGCCATTGAACCACGTAACCCATTGAACAACGTAATAGTTCTTATAGAAAATGAACTTTTCTGATTATAAATGATATATGTATATTTAGCGCCTGAAATACCGCCTCTACCAGTAGTCATAATTTATGCGAATTCGTAGTGAAACATTAAAAAAAGTTGGTGTGAAGTTCTAGGAACAAATGTACTGTAGTACAGTCGCCTGTACGGTCATGTGTACGCCAGCGGAACGTTCCGCTAGCGTACCCACTAAGAATGGTCATTATTTCTTAAACCAAACAGGCACTATTTCTTTTAAGTATGTACTATTATTCACTAATTATGCTCTAAAATTAGGCATAACAACAAACGTGATTTCGATTATGGGTACGCTACCGTCACTGACACGTGGATTTTAGTGAATGACGGTGTGTGTGTTTTTCTCGGATATTTCAAGCTCAACACCACTGTGCCGAGCAAAGTTTATAGCAATATCGTATACACCAAATATACGCAGAAATTAGAAGAACATAAATTTTGGCAGTATTGAAATGGTAAAACCGTTTCAATACTGCCAAAATCAAGTGATTTCGGTCCTGCTTGACTCTGTAAATAAACCAATAAAGCGACAAAGCGCTTTTGCAGTAGGTAACTTTTAAAATGAAATGGAAACACAAGTGTTTTTATCCTTTAAGAATCGCTTCCTATTATGTACAATCGGGGATCCGCCATGTAACATGGTGCGCTGAAAGACTAAAGTCATTGTATTATATAGTTTTAAGATGCTACATTGCCCTAATTAATAATCCGGAGTTTCGGAGACAATCGTGGATTATTTATGTTGAATCATCTTTGGCTGAGACAAACTAGTCTTGTAACTTTTACTACAAGGCCCATTGTCCCTAGACTTTTATGGCGATTCAGACCTAAAAAGCCGAGGCAGCCTTAGCTTCACAAAGCTACTGCATCAACGTAAAATATTATGGATGATGCTAATAATGTACTGTCAAGCTGAATCAAAATAGTAATTTTATAACATTGATTGTTTCTGTTATTTTTATGTAGGGAGCGTATTTCAGTTATTTCTTACCTTTAATAGGACGTGCTTGTTTTTATTTATGTTTACTTCAATTACTTAGAAAAACGTGTATAATTTGGTATTCCATTATCTTTAAACAATAACCTGAATAATACCTAAAGCAGGTTTGTACAACGTATTTGAACAAAGTACTTGTGAAATAGAATGGTGTTGTAAGTTTGGTTAAATGTATATTGCATTGTTGCCACGAAAATTTATACCTAACTTTAACACTTTCATGACCCAAGACGCACATGTCGGAGCGCCTAGTGGCGCTGGCACCGCTGGAAAGTAATGCGTTAATCAAATCAAGGTGGTTAATTGTTAACTTACGTTAACAATTAACCACCTTGATTTGATTATAGCAGATAGTAATATCTGCTATTTAAACTCGCTGGCTTCGGTTGTCCACAGTATGTCCACTTGGAAACGGATGGACGTCGCTTCTCAAAAACAAGAGGCGAGTTTCATAAGAATATTACTGAACCACTAGTTATTCAAGCTCCTGTTGATATTCGTGATAACCCCTTTCAGGGTTGATACGGGTTCAGCAACCATATCAGCAAAGTTATCATTGGAAATGGATGTGTTCAGGCGCTTAGATTCCTTTATTTTGACCTGTGTTCAAATAGGAGTACTTAGTTTATAGAGCAGTCATGTGGGTTTTTAACGAAAACTGCCCAATTCAAACTTACTGTTGAGACTGAGTAAACTGTACGTATTAGTGATGATTGTCTATAACTGCAACTCTGGATTGTTATAATAAAATTAATTACAATAAATGTAAAAATGTACCTAATTTTTTAAAATAATTAAACTACAATGAAATATATCTAGTCTTTCTCTGACATTTAGAAATAAGTTAGAGGTGAAAATGAAAAGAAATAATTGTGAAAATACATTTAATTTAAAAATGACTGAAGGAACTAGCTTACTTGTAAAATAAGGCACATTTTTGCCTGTAAATATGGCCTAAATTCATCTCGTTATGAAGTTATATCCGAGCTACATAACATACGCTATCTATGCGTAAGCGCTTTGATGTGAATCGTTTAGGTATTTTATACTAAAATATCAAAGGAATTATGTTTCTTGACTTGGTGCAAATTTCAATTATGCCGCTGGCACACTACGGCGCACGCAGTGCACGGCACTGGGCCAGCGGCTAAAGCCGCAGCGTGCCCAGCGTGCGCCGCAGTAGGGGCTATGCCCTTATGCCTGTCTGTCTCACAGTTGACTGAACAAAATGAGACAATCTAGCTAATTGGTTAGTTAAATTTCCAAAATTCTCATATTTAGAGGTATTTTTAAAAAAGATTAGTCTACGATTCACACCATAACACTTTTATAAAAACATTTTTGAAGCCACCTATTATTCAGCTTTGAATAAAAACGAAATTACCTATATTTGCCAAGCAAATATGTTGGTTTTTTTTGATAATTTAGCTTATATGGCATTCATAATACATGTAAATAATATGTAGTACTTTGTACGAAAATCTCATTACATAATTATCACAAGATATTCAAAATAACAGAAGAAGAATAACAAGTACATAGATAAATTCAACATTTGATGACTTTCTTATGCTATACTACGTGTATTGATAAAAAAAATCTTAAACATATTATTTATTTTACAAATTACAATGGAATATTTATATTAGAAATCTATATTTCGTTGTTTCTGAAGTACATTTTGTAATTCTTTATGAATACTTTCGGTCCTTTAGGGGGAGGCAACCTGTAAAAGAAATGATATTTAGTAACAGCACTAGATTTTTAATCGTATGCTCTATAGAAAAATATCACTGTATTTATAAACATTCCAATATGAAACATAAAACAAAACGATTGTGATAAAGATGGTTGTGGATTATGTTAATAACATATGTTAAGATATTTAAGTTCAAAGTTATCCAATTTCATTAGTGCCCGTGTGTTTTGTTGAAGGCCACCCTGGCCTTCAATGGCCTACCATGCTGCAGGCACACCTTTGCTTTCTGTTACAAAGTTCAAACTTTTAAAACCTAGCTATAAAGCCTGCTTGCACTGAGTATAAACAAGGCCCGTATTATGAAAGCTTGCTCAGTCATATCATATCTATACTTGATTGTTTATGCCATAGAAAAGCGTTACTCAAGCAGAGATCGATGACTGAGCAAGCTTTCATAATACGGGAGATCTATGCTTGTGTGACGTTTATGCCATAGAAAAGTGTTACTCAAGCAGAGATCAATGACTGAGCAAGCTTTCATAAAACGGGGCCTAAGTAGTCTATGTGTACCTTTAATTACCTTAAACCTATAAATAGGCTTTATCGTGTGTTCAGAGTTTGCTATAAATTTGATAAAATCTGGCGTGATTTGCTTTTAACGGTCCAGATATAATACGGTTAACGTATTATATCTGGATGAAAGAGAGAGAGAGGGTATACTCACCACAAGAAGGTTACCACTCTTCGCGCGGTGGATGGTGGGCTCAGGTCCGTTGGTGACCTCGATAGTACCGCCTTGTTTGCCGTTCACCAGGTTATGGGCGATGCTGCAACAAAGGGTGAGTTGCTTGTACCTACAATATGCACTATGTACCAGAATATTGACTTTATGCTCCTGTGGGACCTTGAACACAAGTCTCAACTTCACAGTTTCGGACTAATGACTAAAAAAATTAAAGGCATGTGCTATATTCACCACTCTTATGACAGGCGGATTACTGATGAGAAAACTCAGAGGAAAACTAGTGTCCTCTTTTTATCTATCTTCTAGATAGCTGCTACTAGCTATATCCCAGGCGAATTAACATGGCACCTGGCTCGGAAATTGATACCTCCACCGCTGCCCAGCGCGGCGGCGCGGCGCCCCTCCATCACCGTGCGAGGGCTGTAGCGATAGCGTCACAATTACCCTTACACGTGTAATATTTTCGAGTTATTCTCTTGCTGTTATGTTGCTGGCTGTAGTGTGTAGGTAGGTATTGAATTTTTGTTGGTGCCATGTAAATTCGCCCGGGTTAAACAAGATCCAATAATAAGTTCCCTTCTGACCAAACATCAACCAAAAATTTTTGAACTACTAAAGCAGAATAGGTACCTTCTAGTTTATAGTGACGCATTATTAGCGGTGTCACAATTTTAACTAAATTTAGTTTCGTCTAAATTAGATTTAGAGTATAAATTCCGCGAAGCCGTGAGCATGTTTCGAGTAACCGCTCGATAAAAAAAAAAATCTGTTTTTGTTGCACTGTGTACTGTGAACCAAGAAACAAGTTCCAAAACCGTAAAACAAATCAAATCGTTTATTTGCAAGAATACAACATTAAGTATTATACAATGTCAGGTCTTATAACTACTTTAGTAAATGTATTCAGCCTGCACGCAGGCGTGCAATTATTAAGCGAGTCATATTATTATAATTTTATATTAAATTAAACTATAGTAGTCATTGGTAACAATTAAAATTTCTAGATATTCGTTTACTAGATATTCGTTTTTATAAATAAATAAATAAATACAGTATAAAAAAAATTTCATAGCAAGTAGCCATCTTCAAATATATTTCCATTTAATTCTTTTAGTTTTTCCGGTAATGTATTGTAAATAGATACATGTTATAAACATTTCTTTTATAAGTATCTCTATGGCACTGGTGTTTATAGAGTAAATTTTTAAACTTAGGCCTATTTTGCCGGGTTATTACATCGCTACGTTTTTGAAAATATTTTGGATATGATTTTACAAATCATCGAGATAGCCTCGATGTTACAAATAGACAAATTTCCCTTATATACATACATGCGAGAGGAATAATCCTACAGTTCATGAAGAGAGGCTGGCAACTATCTAGGTACCAAGACCTGTTTATCACCCTAAGACATCTTTTTTGAATTTTAAATACTCTATCGACATTTACTGAGTTGCTCCACAATAACACTAACAACCCGTACCTACCCAAGGACCGAAGACACATGACCATGGTAAGCAGCTAGAGCGGCTTCAAAAGAAACGGTCTGGCGAACCTTCTTAAGAGCGAATACAAATCTGCTTAGCCATTGGCACACCTGGTTCACATGGTCCTTCCAATTCAAATGCCTATCCAGAATAACCCCAAGGAATTTAAAAGAAGTAACCTCACCCACCTTCTCAATATTATAGGTAGTCAATGTCAGGTTTTATAGGAATTGTATTATAATAATTATATTGCATTATTTTGGTGTTGCTAATATTAATTATTAAATTATTGTTATCAGTACATTTTATGATGTCAGAGAGAGCACTATTCAAAGTTTGCTGAGCCAGATCTTTACTGTCGATTTTAATAATAAGAGTTGTGTCATCGGCGAAAAGAACACATTTATGTGGAAAAAAAGCATCAAACAAAGATTCTAATAGCCTACGTTCCCTTATGCATAATATAAGTAGATACTTACGTGCCAGTGTCGACGATCTCTATGAGTTCCGGCTTCTTGGTGAAGTCGGTGACGATGGTCAGAGCCTCGATCAGGTGTGTCACAGAGATTATCAGGTCGCCCTGAAAATCAATTTAGTAAATTAACCAAAAATAAAAACTATTCTATCTTATGTCCCCAGCGTTAAAGAGCGTGGGGTGAATCGACATAACCTTTGTAGATACTAGCTATAGGAAGAACTGATAATCAAATCTAAGGTTCGTCTAGTTTCGATAGCCCAGAAAAACAACATCGTTCGCAACCGACGGAAAGCAGCAAGTTTTGTTATTCGAAATCGTTGTCCGGGTAAGGATTTTAAGACATACTAATCGATGATAAATTGATTGGGCAATCTTTACAATAAACTATGTTAGAAAACAATCAAATCAATCAAAACCTGCTGGATGTATGAAGCCGAGCCGAGTTCTCGCCACCAAAACAAAAGATTTGGATTGTATGCTACTCACTAATCGAAATCTTTTGTTTTGGTACCGAGAGTAACAAAATCGGTGCCAAGGGTGAAATTATTACAAGTTCTAAATTCTAACGAAAGTAAATATGCATATTACCTTATCCTTTTTAAGCTCCTGCGGAATCTTGATCAACACAAGCGTGTCCGTCTCATTAGTAATGACGACCTTCAGCTTCTCCAGTGGCAGACGATGTTTCAGCTTGAACGTCTTCCTGTTGGAGGCGTCGAGCACGTACAATGCTTTGTCCGAGGCAAGCAGCGCGCGCTCGCGGGGCTTGTAGCCGCGGCGGTCGTACTTTACCGCTTTGCAGGAATACTGGAAATGTAAATGGGAGGAGCTATAAAAAAATTGCAATGATCAAAATAACTTGTGCTAAAAGTTCGGAGTCGCCAACAAAATCATCATCTCTTAGTCTGCTCTTAAACTACCAAAAGAATAATATATAAAATAAATAAGTAAATCGAGAGAGATTCAATTCATTTTATTATCAAATTATCATTAGGCTAAAACTTTAACTCTACAGCCAGACTGGACAAATTTAAACGGCTTGAAAGATTATCGAGCTCGCCGCTGCTAGCGAGAAGAAGTATTGCGTCGGATGTAGGCCAAGGGTCCACTTTGGTTCACTGAGCCACAGGAGTAGAGCATGCAATACCGCAGTATATACAATACCGCGATATTGCGGTATCTGTCATGTAATACCGCAAAATTTGCGATATTGCGAAATTAGTAAATCGTTAAATAGGGGTCAAAATAAACTACCTATCATGAGTTATTATAATTAATCACACACAACGCTAATATTTACTTTTTATTTGAAAATGTTTACCTAGGTACGTAAAAAGCATAAAAAATCAATTGTATCATCTGTTAAAGAACATCTAATTTTATTACAAATGTGACCAGCAGCCGAGAATGCTCTCTCAGCTTCTACACTCGTTGGTGGAATGCTTAGCAGATAGTTATAGTCTCCAGATATTTAGCTCTTGTTCCTCCAGTTTCATATAAAGCCTCAAATCTAACTAGGATTGGAATTGATGTTTCTGTAAGGAGTCGTTAATTCTAACCTGAGCTTATTATTGAGTTTATCTTTTAGAGACAGAAAAGATGATGTCGATACTGCAAGTTGTTTTTCTCCTGGTTCGTGACGTGATGTTCGATAATGGTATATCATCATCTATATCTGTAACACTGTGCTGGTCAGATTCGGGGCAACCGTCTGCCCTGCGGGATACACTCTTTGTAACACACAGTGCGTTCAAGAATTCCCGGACGAGTTACCAAGAGTGAATAGACTAACATGCGACAATTCGTGGCGGGGATTTCTCTATCACTGTTCGTTTTCAATACCGCGAAATTAGCATTTCTAATCTCGCTTTTGTGGTACTGAAAAACAAAGCGAAATTCGCGAAATTGCGGTAACGATATAACGGTATTGCATGCTCTACAAAGGAGTAAGAGTAAACAGCATCTTTTATGGCTACTTACAATCAGCTGTTCCCCAGTAGGCCACGAAGGCGACGCCATGAAGGTTCCCCTCAGAGTCTGGTGCTCGGTCGGCATCCGCTCGTCCACGAAGCGGTTCTTCACGCTGCTTTGATAGCTGTTCTTCTTGCCTGGCGAAAAGTTAGATAAGTAAATAATAAGACGAGTTGTCTTAAGGGCGAAGCACATACATACATCCAGCAACGCTACGGCACAGCACAAAACAGATGATTGAAATATTGGCTGTAACTATTTTACAGTGATTGATTGCATAATAAGTATAGCAGACCGGGCGCTGTATACTTATCAAAATAAATTCCATTTGTATTCTTACTTGCACTTCGCCTTTGCCTCGTAATTTGCGTTTTTTTATATCAGAAATACAATCAAGTTAAACCTTGATTTTTTTAACAGGTACGTTTACACTATTTTTTTATATTTTTCATGGGATCGGACTATACCTACCCTTGAACATCTTCTCGGCAAGAACCTTCAGTTCGAACTGCTTCTTGTCCGTGGGAGTCAGCGCCAGCCGGTACTTCCGGGAGAGGTGGGCGCGGTGCAGTCTTCGGGAAAAACATTGGTACAAACAGTTAAGAAAAAAGTAAATATAACAAAAAAAAAGATAAACTATTCTATCTTATCATGTCCCCGGCGCAACAGCTGTGGGGTGAATCGACAGAACCTTTAGAGATATTAGAAGAACTGATCATCAAATCTGAGATGAGCTCATCTTTCGTTTTGATAGCCCAGAAAAACGACTTCGTTCGCTACCGACGGAAAGCAGCATGTGTTTTTATACCTATGAGGACTCTTTTTGAGGACCAATGGTTTCGTTTGATAATGGATAATCAGAGAAAGACAGCAGAATAGGTTGATGACCAACGAAAAGGCAGCATACCGCTGCTAAGTAAGAAATTAAACAGTGGGTAAAGAAAACTGGGTGCCCACGGGCCACGACGCATGTGCCGGAGTAAGCTGCGTCAGGCAGGGCAGTGTTGATACTTTCTTTGCTAATATTCATTCAGTCGTTACCCGGTCTCTGAACTCCTCAGCATCAACGTACGAGGTCTTTGTCTTTAGTCATGTACCTAAATGCTGACTATATAGTGAAAACGTTGGCGGAAAACTGCGTGGCGAGACGCTTCAGCCAGTCCACCTTTGCGATGCCGAGGAAATGCTGGTTCTGAGGACTTGCGGGTGGTGAAACTTGATCCAGGCTATATTATCGCTTTGTGCTCTTGGTACTCTTAGTGAGTACTATAAGACTTATTGATCCTCACCTATGCAGCTCCTGCGAAGCCTCCTGGCAGGTAGCGGGGCAGGTCGGCCAGCTGAGGTCCAGCACCTTCTTGGGCAGCTGCGTAGCAAGCCGCTTCAGCCAGTGCACCTTAGCGATGCCGAGGAAACGCTGATTCTCGGGACTTGCGGGGCCGTTGCGGGTGATGAAACCTGGGAGAAGGATTGGCCTTGAGAAAATTGTAATGTTGATGTCTTCCTAGCCGATTTCGGTCATGCTGATTTTGACACTGCTCTCATTAAATTAAACCAATAGCTTTTTGTGACTTTACCATGAACCGTGACGTCAGTAAGATAAACTCATGAACTAGGTGATTTTATCGATCGAAAGACTTCAAAGAAGATCTTTTGGCATGGCTGCATGATTCTTAGAGGCTTTGTTTGAGTCATCCACTATAAATATAAGCGGGTAAAATACGAGCCTAGTTTGTGTTGGAAGAACACCAATACTTTGAATCATTAATTGCTAAAATATTTGCCATTATCATTATTTCAGCTCTTTTGCACCCACTGTTGTTTTAGCTATGGCTTAAGTATTTTCTTTCCAGCGCAACAGCAGCGTCTTTCCAGTCTTACTTAGAAATTAGTAGCAATAACTAGGTATACCTTATTATTATAAAATCTGTGTGTGACTATACTAAGTTTAGATATTGGTGGAAAATATTCTACGGCATTGACTGGGGTCATCAGAGCACATTGCACAACTTTGTATCAATGTCTGATTTTGACAGCTTTCATTCATCATTGAATTTGTCTCTCGTCCGTTTTCAAACGCGAATGGGCACCTTTTTTGTTGCGCGTTTACTATTAAGCGTTGTTGAAGTTTTTAACTCACCTTTAATAAAAGCTCTGATAATAAGTGTGGCCTTCTTCCTCCGTTCCTTAAGCCTCTGTGCCAGGAACCGCCTGATCCACTTCTGGATCACTATCGCTGCTGCCTTCATCCTAAGGTACTTTTTCCTTTGCGAGTAGCCTCTCCAGCAGCTTTGGATAATGGTGGCTAGGTCGTTCTTCTTGATTTGGAACGCGTCTTCTGTTTCGAAGAGAGTTTTGGGGAAGCGGATGAAGATTTTGGTGCTGTGGATTAGAGATTTGTTCAATGTTATGTTATTATGAGATCTGTATCAGAATGTGCCACGAAAAGAATTTTGAGCCATGGCCAACTTAATAACGGGTTTGGTGTAGTTTTATGGCTTAGTTAGATACAGCATATCCAGCGATTGAAATGTCATATGTTTTTGTGACATCTTCGATTTCGAATCTGTAAAGCGTGTCATTTTATTTGTTATTCTCTGGAAGTACAGAACCAATTAAAAAAAATCTAACGTTACCTAACTATTATACTTATAATAGTGCTCGCTGCGTGCTTGCTGCACACTCGCCTCGCTTTGAAATCGCTCGCAAATTGCCAGTGTGTTAAGGCTCTAAGCCAGGGCCGGATTAAGGGATCCAGGGCCCCTAGGCACTTGGTGTTTGAGGGCCCTCCTGCCTTACAGAAAAATAGATGCCAATTTTTCGGGCAAGCCAGACTTTAGGGGTATGAATGTTCTGCCATGAGGACCCCTAGGCTTGCAGGGACCCTAGGTCCGTGCCTTGTCGGCCTAGGGGCTAATCCAGGCCTGCTCTTAGCGCTTAATTTATTAAATTGAATTTGGTGAGATTACCAGAATGAGGATCAAGATTGGAACTGTTCCCAAGATAAACAATACTTGACCGTTTAAAAAAAAGCCCTGATGGTAGATGTTGATACATACTTGCCCATCCTGAACTCGTCTCTCTCGAACTTGAGCGCCGTCACGAGATGCTGCACACCTTGCCTAGCCGGGCCCTGGAATGTCGGCCAGGTCGCTTTGCTCAGGCATTTGTATCTGAAGATAAATAATATTTATTTAGAAACGTGTTGTGCCCAGTAATCCGTTGGTCGGGCACTTGTATAGTAGGATGACAACACATCCGTGACTGGGACCGTGAGAAATATCTCTCATCGAGTCACACTTATACAAAACCTCATAATGACATGAGGTGGCAAAGACCAATAAGACGCACAAATTATATGGACCAACGACGTCCAAAACTTAGATTGCTCAAAATACTTAGATAGTCATAAATTAATAGACTCAAGTTGAACTAAAAAGTCTTGTGAGGTTGGAAAAGGAATCTTAGTGCCTCCGCAGGCGCTAAATGACTTGACAGCACATAAGCCAAAACAATTTTTAGCTTTTAGAAACATGCATATCAGGTCGACGCATGTAGCGTCCTACACAATGGGCCTCCCCAACTCCCATGGGACTAGTGTCATGCCGTCGGGCCTCTTACCATCGTCACGCAACAGACCATTCGGTTCGAGAATAGCTGGTACGTTAGCGGTGACAAAGGCTCGCCGGATGACGTCGTTAAGGCTGGCATGACGAGACATCCGACCGGCGGCCCTAGTACACGATAATCCGTGATGACCAAGCTGTTCGACAGCAGTACCGCACTGGCATTGATGAGGCGCGCAACACATTGCACCCAACCGAAGACATGTTGCGATATGGAAAGTTACGGGATGCAATAAAGTGCCAGTGTTAAATGAAGGAAATGCTTGCAACCAATGTCCTGACTCCCATTTAGAAACGGCCAGGAGACGGGCAAGATCCGCAGCATTGGGGCAAGCACTATGCCAAGCCGTTCGAGTTTCGTCTAAAAATTAAATTTTGAATGAAATTCCAGGTGGGTTCAAACAAGATGACTTTAAAAATTTTTCAACTAAAGAACTAGTGCTGTAGATATATGTATAATAATAATAATATAAATTTGTTTTATCTGTGTTGATATGTAAGTGGTTGGTAAACATTTTAATAAATAAATAAACATTTGTGGCTAGTCTGAAGTAATGTTACCTTTCGAGGAAGGCCTCGTACGTCCTCCTGTACGCGAAGCCAGCACGCCTCACACGTAGGTTCTCCATGAGACCGAGGTATTTCACTTGGTGGGATACCAGCTTGTCGTCGAATTGCACTGCGGAATAGAAAGTAGTTTTAGTATGTTATAATAATACACAGAAATTCACATCGTTTAGTTTAGGACAAAGCAGGAGGAAGAATAGACCGCTTGAGATGTGTTCCAGCGGTCTTTATAAGGTCCTTGGCCACGTGAAGCGCTCAACTATAGATAGATAACTCATAATTATACCACACAAAGACAAAATACAATACAGAAAGAAATGCTGAGAATAGAGGAAGTACAAAGAGCGACCTTATCATTATGGGCGATCTCTTCCAGGCAACGTTGGGATATCTAATGATTTTACTTCGGCATCGGAAACCCAACTACTTACCTCACGGAATAGAGAAGAACAGTGGAACTCTATGAAAATCGTAGGTAGGTACTTTCCGAAAGCACGAAACTCCTCAATTTTAAAGACTTTTTCTCTTACTTCTATCTTTTTTACACTCTAAAATGGAACAATACGGCATAGCTTCGCAAAAATAAATTTGTCGCGAGTCTACCAACTCGACGTGATGTTAAAACACGACTGGGATCAGTTAAGCATAACAATGCTTAATTGTGGCACGCGTGCCACGCCTACTTACCGTTTCCACTGTTCTTTCTGTTCCGTGACTTACCTACATTAAATTCTAGAAAAAAATAAGGTTAAAGGAAAGTCGAAGGTTTGCTAGATTTTGGGGCTGGCCTGATCCTTCTTGTGATCTAGCTGGAAACTAGCCTAGCCATTTTCGTAATTGTCAACATTTATAAACGACGACGGCCTCAAACAGTAATATGTACCTAGAGTCCAGGTACATATAGATTACTTTCCAAAATAAGGCTAAACTTACTGGAAGCCTTGTTATCATTAGGCTTGATGCAGCGGATGTATGAAGGCTCCTTGCTGCTGAGGATCTTGATGAGTTCGTTCAGGGAGTTCTTGAACTGAGTGATGGCGGTCTCCGGGCGCTTCTTGCTGAATTTGTTCACGTCCTAGAAATTATGATTATATTAATTTCAGCTAAGGTTTCAATAATGTCATCAACCTGTTATCATAATTTGAGTCTGCGCGGCGAATTTGACTTATTTTAGCAGTATTTTGATATTTCGATGCAAGTTATCTTTTTTGTTCTTGTGTTCTGTGTTTTTTTGTTATTATTTGGTGTGCAATAAAGAATATTTGTATAGTATTGTATTGTATTGTTGCTGTGTGGTGCCGGCTTAGAATTTGCAACACACCAACTCTTCCCGCGGGTGTCGTAAGAGTTGACTACGGGATATCCACCGGGGGTGGGCAGCAGTGCCTCCTGCAGAACAATTCTATCACCGAACTGCGATCCCCAACCCGCATGCCAAGCGTGGGGATAATGGGCATTACCCTCCGTGAGATAAAAGCTATTATGGCGCTTATCAGGGGGAGGCCTGCGTTTACAGTGAACTAATATAGGCGGTGGAGGTGGAGGATGCTTAACTAACAAATCAAAGTACTTATAACTTAACCTATTAATTCAGGATTTATGTATTGAAGCACTGTCGATGGAGTTCCCACTGGTAGCGATAAAGCCCTGGATGTCGCGGTAGACTTCACCCTCTGCTGGATATAGACGTCTCGAAGTTTTTGTCATGATGGCAGAAAATGAACAGCTTGTACAGACAAAGACTAACTAACAAGCCAATGCTACACCTTGTGGACTTAAGCTTAAAATCAGGACTCGATGTATTTTGTGCTGTAAAGAAGGTTGCATTGCAAGGGTGGTTACCTTGAAGCAAGCGCTGACGATGGAGTTCCCACTGGTAGCGATAAGGCTCTGGATGTCGCGGTAGAGAAGGTCGTTGTTCTTTTCAAGGAAGGTGCTCACGTTGTATGTCACTTCTCCCGCGTAGTGGACCAGGCAGAACTCCTGTGGAAGATGGGGTACAGGTACAGATAGTTCAGTTCAGATGGGTATAGATAGTTTTAATGATATTGATAATTTAACCTTCTTAGATTTTTGTTATTATAGTGCGTAACACTCAGGGTAATTTCTAAGAAATCAAAGAATATCCCAAAAACAAACAACATACAAAATCTTAGAATTGAGCAACGCGACACCTCGCGTCAAACGAACTAAACGATATTGAACAGGATTGGATAAATTTCAATGTATCCCCTGTAGGTGGAGCTAACGGCGCTAGAGTACAAAGGAAGTGTCAAAGTTTTTCGACTACTACGTCACTTGCCTCGAGGTGTAATTGGTTAGCGCATTCCTGTACTAAGGGAAGGAAGCGGGTTCAAGTCCGGTCGAATTCGAAAATATGGTTGGGATATTATTTAACATTTTTGGCGGTACTTTCCTGCTGTGGAGACTCCTGTTACAAACTACGACGTAGTTGCCTTAGGTAAGTAAATTTATAAACTGGGAGATCTCCAGAAGTATTTCTGGAAAAACGAACTTTGTAGATTTTAATATCTTCGAGAACAAATTATAGAGATAAGTAATCTTGGTGCTACGGTTGTTGTTTGTTGGATGTTACCAAATTCGAAAGATTTTATAGTAAGTTAAGTAAGTTTCCTGTTTAGTAGTTATCTATATTTATTTATTTAAATATAAGATAAGATAATTTTTATGGGTTAATAATATATTTATAATTAATCCCTATTTTCCTTGGTCACGGCGGCATCACGCGTAAACTTGACCGATTTCGCAAATTCTTTTTTTTTTTGTTTTTTATTGTTAAGAGAGGTTCATATGACAGAGAAAATTAAGAAAGTTGCGCAAATAATAAGAAAATTTTAGAAAACTTAGCGACCATAATACCAATTCGAATTGAATATTCTTAGTTAAGACAGGACAACGTCTGTCGGGTTAGCTATTTCGTGATAAATATGCCCACAGCCACTCACATCACGTCCCATAATCTTCTGCGTCTTGGAATCGGACTTGCGATGCGACTTGTAGTGCGCGTGCCCGTCGAGGTGCTGGTTCAGCTTCTCCAGCAGGGAGCGGTCCGTGGCGTCGCCGGGCCGGAGGCACTCGTCGTCCAGGATAGAGATTATGCCTGAGGAAGAGGTGGATACTGCAGGTCAGTTCTGATGTACATGTATGTACCTATTCGTGAGGGTAGTAGGTATCTACTCATCCTATTGTCGCTATTAGATGCGCCTATGATAGGCGAAATTCGGTGTAGTGTTGGTACGTACATGTGCTTTTGAGATGCAACTGATAACTATAACTGGTCTGTTTGAGTTGACGAGCCCATTCTTAGCTATAAATAAATGAATTTGACGACCGATGTGGCGCGGCGGGTTCGATTCCCGCCTTGGGACAAATGTTTGTACGATCTGCAAATATTTGTTCCGGGTGTTCTGGGTATTTTCTATATAGTTATAATAAAAAATATCTATCTATGTTATGTATTGTATTAAGTTTATAAGTCATCTAGTACCATTACACAAGCTCTGCTTACTTTGGGGCTAGATGATGCTGTGTGGATTGTCCAGCATTATTTATTTATTTATTTAATTAAAAATAAACCATTAGGTAGACCGACGCGCTCAGGAAGCTCAATATATTATATTCTCGTCCGATTTGGCGGGAGCAGTTGTGCGAGGCTCTATCTATACTATACATATACTATAAAGAACCTATAATAGATGTTCATGCAAAGAATGTTAAATAAACCGCGAAGTGTGAGTCGGATCACACACGAAGGGTTCCATACAGTAAAAATCAGGAACTTTTTCAAAGAACACCAAATTTTCACTTGTTGGGAGACGTCTTTTAATTTTCAACTTTATTATATTTTTAATATTTGTTGTTATTACAGTTGAAGTGTTACTTATTTATAGAAAGTTTTATGTGTCTACCTAATGTGGTTCAAGAGATACAGCCTTGACAAACGAAGGGCAAAAATAACCAAACTAATCACGTTTTCGTATGGAAGTCCCCTTTAATTTGGATATTTATTATATTTTTATTTCTTGTTGTTATTAGCGGCAAGATAAATACACATTCTCTGAAAATTTTAAGTCTACCTCTTACGGTTCATGAGATAGAGCCCTGTGACAGACGGACGGATGGACAGCGGCGGCTTAGTAATAGAGTTCCGTTTTCACCCTTCGGGTACGGAACCCTAAAAAGGGCATTCCTTCTGCGTTTTAGTTGTTTAGTTGGTCCAGCTTATGGAAGAAGGGTCCGCTTCCAGGAAGAACAGAATGTGGGGCCTGGTTCTAATACACTCCCTTGTGAAATCTTAGTGCAGGCAGATAACAGTTCCCCAGAATAAGGTTTTGCATTGTAAACTCACCCGTATGCTTCGCCTCAATAAGGTCGCAGATGACGATGTTATTGAAGTACTCCACAGGCTCCCACTCGATGCCTTCCCTCAGGTACTCCTCTTGCTCCTGCTTCAGCGTCAGCTGGATGAAAAGTTGTTGGAGCTTCTCGTTGCAGAAGTTTATGCAGAACTGCTCGAAGCTGAAACGATTTTGGATGTTTTTTTTTTAATTTTATAAAGTAATGATTTAGGTATTTACAATTTCAGATTAAAAGGGAAATAGTAAGTATTAATACATATTCAAGAGTTTTCGAGAGAATTTTCGTACGTCTAGTTTAAACCAAATTAAATGAAAGATGAGACTACTTTATTATACCACAACAAACGTTACAAAGAAAGAACGGTGGTGAGAGAGTCAAGAATCAAAGTTCATGAAGGTTTCATTCTTTATGAATTCTACACGATCTTCCATAGAAATTACATCTTTCGGTGTCTTCTTGAGCCTTTGACTTGATGAGTGCAACTTAGTTGATCTGATAGAAAACTTTTTGGGGTGATTCCATTTGGTCGTCAATCCTTTTATAAAGCTTCTTCTTTAGAAGCTCTTAAGTCCTAAGGGGAGAAGAATACTAAGGTATAGATTTGGCATTGTCCTTGGTCGTAAAAACTAGCTTTTCAAGAAGAACAAATACATTGCTCACCTATTTTTCGGGAAGATCTCGAATCCGTAGATATCCAGAATCCCAATCACCGACGACCGGGCATCCTTTTCCTTCGGAGTCAAAGACGCATTGATCCTCGACACAAGCCAGCTGAAGTGCTTGTCATACATAGCCTTGGCAAGAGCATCTCGAGCGTAGTGAGCCTGCTCCAGGTCTAAAGGTGTGGAGACCACGTCGCCTCGCGCATCGATGGTGCGGGAGGTTAGAGCCTCGCGGAGCTTGGTTTGGTCGACTTTTAGGACCTGGAATGTGGTTAGGTAAATTTTTAAGAGCTGGCGCGATCCCCTTTTGCTTTTCGTATCCGAGGCCTGGGTTTATGACGGTCGACGTCGATAGTTGTATGAAAAATTCAAATAATCGCGTAAAAATTATCTGAGACTAACTACAGTTTAGTTAGTCTCAGATAATTTTTACGCGATCCCGGCCAGGCCTGGCACCTAAGGCCCGTATTATGAAAGCTTGCTCAGTCACAGATCTATGCTTGAGTGACGTTTACGCCATAGAAAAGCGTTGCTCAAGCGTAGATCGATGACTGAGAGCTGAAGCTTTCAATACGCGCCTAAGAATTAGCCAGACTTTTTAAAAAAATATGTGGCTAAATGTGTTACAAAAATGACAATATTATCCAAAAACGCGAGCGAAGGTGCGGTCTGAAATAATCATCCTTCTATTATTTATTAACAAAAGTTTGACCACGTACAGTAGTAGTTGTGATTATTGTTTCAAAATATTTGAACACTATCAATTCTTCGAATGTTACATTAGGAACCTGTATTATCAATAATATTGTCCACAATACATGCCATTATTTCACACAACACGAACATATTTCTACAATTTGTAATGTCGACATGACTACAACAGTACAATGCTGCGTTCTACCCCCATTAGATAACGTCAATCATTCTTTGATGCGGATGACGAAGCGGTCATGACATGCGCGTTTTGTGTTTTCTTTTGTAAAACAACAAGAATTTTTTAATATTTCGGTAAATAGGACATCACATAATTTTGTTACTTGAGACCCATTTAGAGTCTTCGACCTTTCCGAATTCAATGCGCTAACGCAATCGAATAATTAAACGACTTTTAGAATACTTTGAATGAATTTAAAGCGCCACAAACAATGAATTCTAACAATAAATTGATTTGTTTCAGTTAGACCCCGCACTTTTGGCTCGGATAGATATTCTGTCAGTCAGTCAAGTTTTAGGGTTAAATTACTTTCGGGAATAATCAACTTGGTAACTCGCCCAACGTCATCAACGTTTAAACCATCCTCTCAGCAAAGTCGACCATATCCATAAATAAGTCGTTTTTACAGTGAAGATTTCAGAGGTAGGTAAATTATTTCAAACCACTAACTCCAACCGAAGTCGGTTACAATACACAGACGTCTTAAATCGGATTGGCGTTATAGCAACAGAGACGGATAACAAAAGGCTAGACGCCTCCGCCATATTTATAAATACGAAAGTGAACAATGGTTAGTTTTGATGAGATGTGATCCGGTCCCAAAGTCAATGCTCTCGAGGTTCGTGATTACCAAACACAAGCAGAGGAGGCTGGGTAGCATAATATAAAACCAGGCAGGCAAAAGGTACATACATAGGTAGTATAGTCTAAATTTATAATTTAAAAGTATTTGCGCGATATGAGAAGAGTTGAAGAATTTAAAGTCTTGGTCGGTGCTTTCATGCACCCAAATTTTTTTAGTTTTAAAATGTGGGTTTACTATTTACTTGGGACATATTTAATTCATTGTGATCTATTCTAAGGGATGGTTGTGATTTATAATATACTTAGGCTTAAATTCACAATATTTACCTACTGCACGAGGCATCCCTGTGAGCTATAAGTCACAATGACTGGACAAAAACTGGACACCTCAATGTAATCGGATGAAATGCTCGATAGCTATCTCATAATGGTTCCCGCTCTGATGTGTTCGATATGCTCATTTCTTTGACAAGCTCGTGATTTCGCTTGGTTGTGTTCATACAAATCTATTATGTATGTGAATTTAAAGCGATTAAACAAGGTTGTTTGATTTTTGACTAAGATTGCAAAATGCAGCGTGCCATATGTAGTGTCATAGTCTTTTTTTTTAAATAAAATGTTAACTCTACCTTTGTTATTCCAGATGTAGAGCTACCTATATATCTACTACCTTTTCAGTTTCTGTGTTGTTTACGCAAAAACTTATCACAAACTTTCGCCTTTGTCGGCAATGCTACAATTTTACCTACTACTACATTGTTATGATTGTAATAAGCGAGCGATAAACTCGTTATTTTGTAATGTTATGTGGCTATTGTGACATTAGCTTCTATGAGCTTATCGAGTGGATAATGGATTGAAAGTAAAACTGCGACATAATGTTGCCATTGCCTTTCTGTTTGCTATCAACTTTGCGTTTCTATGTGGCATACTCCATTTTATTTATGGTTAACCGACAAAAATATGGATGAGTTTCTCAAGTCGAACATTTTTTAGTTTCTCTTGGAAACGAACAATTGGGACCTACCGACTGGTTGAAGCAAGGCTATTCAAAAAACTAAAATAAAAAGGTGTATGTACAATGTTTAGGAGCTGCATTTTGGTCCCATTTCTGCCTTTTTCTAGTCTATATTAACCATAGACTTTACAAGCTTCTGCCACTTTGCATAAGTAATCTGAGACAAATTATAGATTTAGGCGTTACTTTGCGAAAATCCTTTGCAAAATATCAGAGAAAGTTTTGCGCTGAATATTTTTTATCCTAATATTTTATAAGTAATCTGCTTTGCCGAAAAATTTGTTCTTGATCAACATCTATGCGAAATCTCCATGTAATCCGTTATAATTAAATGTTGTAGGCGTTGTTGGCGCACACACAATTACACCAACTTTCGCCTTTACAACTTCAGAAGGATTGGTTAGATTCAGCCCTTACCTTAGCAACATTAGCAGTATTCGCATCATGGCCCAGGATCTCTGCAGATCCCTTCTCATTAGTGACGAATTTGGCGTTCCCTAGATGTAACACCGCAGCTAGGATCTCGCAGATCTCCTTCTGTTCTGTTTCCCGCAGCTCGATGACCTTCATCGCGTCGCGGACCACTTGGAATTGTTGGGTGTCGTTCATCTTGAGGGACATTTGTGGGGTCTGGAAGAATATTAACTTATTGGAATTTTTTTTTACTTGCTATATATAAATCTTTCTGATCACCTGTACCTATTTTTTAACAGACTTAAAAAAAAGGAGTAGGTTCTATGTGCAGCTATGTGTGTGTGTGTTGTATGTAATTTTTTTATTTTCTCGCAGTCGTTCAAACCACCAGATAATCCTTATATCTTTGGTGTCGGAGCTTCGATAGGTAATCTTATTTAGAGAACATCATAAAACCATCTGTAAAGTTGAAACTTTAAGACATCTTTTAGCTAATTTAGCATACCTCGGATAAATCTAAATCCAGCATGCTAACAATTATTCAAGTTTTGAAACAAGTCTAACCGTATCTGTAGTATATTTATACGTCTCCGGCCGTCCTTGCAGCATCAGCTCCTTCAGCAGTTCCTCATCGCCGCTGGACAGGAGCTGGTAGAAGATGTGGAAGTTCCTCTCGCCTTGCATCTGACTGACGACCCTGGACTTCTCTAGGAGGTAGTTCAGGATGTGACCGCCTTCTGGTGCGCCTTCGTAGTTAAACTGAGGAATTGGAAATTGGTAGGAATTGTTGACTTTGATGCGGATCATTGATATATTTATGTATTAGTTGTGGAACCTTTAAAGAGGATCTTAAAATATCTTGGGCTGACACAGTCTATAGTTTCGAGACTCTTTTATGTCACATCTCTTTAAGCCCACTACACACCAAGGCCGCGCAGGTCCGACTGCTTCACCTGGCGGGTTATCCTAGCCCCGACAAATTTTCCGCAAAACACGCCCCGCTGCCTAACCCGCCGAGTAAAGCCACCCCATACCGGTGGCTTTGGTGTGTTGATAGTTCTCTTTGCTTGGTATACTCAAGCCATTGATATAAGTAAAAAAAGGAAGATGAGGTGAGGAGCTTTTCGAAAGTGGTAAGCTCAAGTTAGGTGCAATTAGGTCCACCCACCTCAGTCATGGCACAAGATTCGAAATGTAACGGTAAGCGAGTGTTTGCGTGTAGTTGTAACACAGGCCAGTTGTTTAGTAAGGGCTGAGAGAACGTACCATATCTACAGATTTTACTTTGACCTATGACTTGAGCATTCTTTAATTCTTGCCACAATTTTTTGTCTTGTCGTCGACGACATTTTTGACTTTCTTGATCACTTATCGCTCATGACTCCCCAAAACAAGGGGGTTTCGTCATTGGATTGGTGTTGTTAAGTAAAATATATAGATAAAGAAAGCTGCTGCCCTTCCTCTTACGATATCTACGGGCTGATTTGGAGGGGTCGATTCTGACGCCGAGACTGCCACAGCCACCATTGTTACTCTAGAAATGATGATGAATGATGACTGTAATGGCGTGGCAAAGGTCCTGTCAGAAAACCAGCGTTACTTTAATTTCTGTGGAGCGAACATTATGCTGAGATAGGACCTTTTGGTTCGTTGCATACCAACACTTGTTGCTTTATTTAGAATTATAAGTAATTGATATTACTTATAATCCTAAATAAATTATATTAATAATAGTTTTATTGCAGTGAACTAAAAAATACATTTTCTTTCTTCTTTTTTTCTTAGAAATCACCTGGATGTCCATATATTTGCCGAAGCGACTAGAGTTATCGTTTCTGTTGGTCTTGGCGTTTCCGAACGCCTCCAGCAGAGGGTTTGTCTGCAGCAGTTTGTCCTTCACATTCTCCACGTTGCGAAGGTGGTTGGTCCTCGACGCTATGTATTCTAGAATCTTCTTGGATGCTTCTGTCTTGCCTGAGCCGGACTCTCCTGTGAAATGAACCCAATTAGTTAGAGCCTAAACCAAAAACAAAACAAAAACGTTTATTTCTAAAATATGTGTATTAATGAAGTTTGAACACTGTCTCCTGTCATTTGGTAGCTACAATTAGCTGTGTTACAGGCGAACAGCTTCTTCCCATAATAGCCTATGATTTTAAGATCGGTAACAGGTAGGTAGGTAAACACCCGGTCTTAGACCTATTTATCGTACCTTACCGGTATATTCCATACCTATTTAAATTAATAAATAGATAGATAGATAATGCTTTATTTCATAGCCATAAAAAACATTCAGAAGTTTGAAGTCAAAAACTATTTTCTTCAGGCTTAAAAAATAAGCACTTGGACAAGTCAAATTATTATCAAATATGAAATTAAGTACTTATTATTGTTTTATAATTCACTTCAATTCCACGACCGATGTGGCGCGGTGAGCGAAGGTCGGCCTGTGACGCAGGAGGTTGCGGGTTCGATTCTCACCTTGGGACAAATCTTATTGTACGATCTGCAATTATTTGTTTCGGGTTTTCTGGGTATTTTCTATGTATAATAAATAATATCTATTTATGTATTGTATTGTATGGTATTAAGTATATCAGTTTTCTAGGACCTATATATATTATAACACAAGCTCTGCTTAGCTTGAAAAAAAAAATATTTTTTTTAAAATAAACTAATTATTATAAACATTATTAGTAGGTTTATTTATTGATTTTTTCTTCACTTCTTGTTTATCCACTAGGGGAAGAAGTGATAAGTGAAGTGATTCAGTGCATAATATAACTTATCCTATATATCCGCTCTATTGGGACCGATCTATCATTACATTACAGACAGGACTATTCTTGCGAACAAGCCTGATATTGTAGTGATAGATCGGTTAGTACGCAGGGCGGTGCTCGCTGATGTTATGGTGACATCGAACCGAGATATGTGACAGACAATGCTTATAAAATTTGTATTTGTGACAATTAACGAACATAATACAAAATGTATCTTTATTGACGTGATTGGTTGATTGGCGTTTTCTTCCATCCACGGTTTCATTCATCATGCAAGTACTAGTAGTCTGCATGTAGTAACATTATTTCGGGGTTTGACGTAAGCTTACGTCATGTATGGAAAATAATTATTTATGCGAGTAGGTAATGCAGGTACTGTGGTGGGTCTGACCACAAAATTACCCATTTGGAAACATTCCGCGATCGATTCTGCGTCGATAGATGTGACGAGACCCGGCCATGAGTAAATGATTCGGTGTGATACTAGCTATTTATTTATCACTATGTAGACACGGGTAGCATGTGTTACCTAGATAAATTTGTATATCAGTTGATTGTAAAGTGTTTCCATGAAGTATCAGTTTATTAAGTGCCTAGCACTTACACAGTCAGCTATACAAAAATAAAATACATTGTTATGTAATCTATTCACATTTCTGAATTTATTATTTATCAAGACTTAAAGGTAATACATTTTTGTAGGTATGTACATAGTTGCTTTAAAGTTGGCTTTATAAGTTAATAGCTGCTGCCCGCGGTGTACTTTTTATCCCGGAAAAGAGCGTGCAAAGACGCTCTTTTCCGGGATAAAAAGTACCCCATGTCCGTCCCTGGGATACGATTTACGACTTACCTCCATGCCGAATTTCATTGAGATCCGTTCAGCCGTGAAAAGGTAACAGACAGACTGACAGACAGGCAGACAGATAGACAGACAGACAGAGTTACTTTCGAATTTATAAAATTAGTATTGATAACCATAGGTACTACCTATACTTACTAACTAACTGGAACGCCACATAATTAAAAAAATCTGTCAAAAACTGCATAACTAGGTACATATAAGTAACAGGTAGATACATAATAATAAAGTTTCAGTGTAGTGTTGCATCTTAGGTCCGTATTATGAAGGCTTGCTCAAGCATAGATCGATGACTGAGCAAGCTAGATATTGGCCTTAGTGCAGGAAACTTTATAATTATTTACCAGTCCATATCTCCATTAATATCTTAATATACCTACCTACTGAAATAAAATGATGAGTGGAGATTTTTGATATGCAGTAATGATTATGTTATCGTTATCATATCAATGAAAGTCTAGTGTTGAACATTAGTCGTTTTCAAAGTTAGTAGGTAAAGTTATTCAATATTATTATCACTTCTCTTGCTCAAAAAGTGTGTCATCATAGCGTAGCTTAGCGGGAGAAAAAAATATTTTTAGCCCTAGGCTAGGGCTTACCTAGCCTAGGGCTAAAAAGAATTTTTTCTTTTTAACTTTTGTCTGAAATCATCAGCCAGTAGATAACTATCATACTGCCAAGACATTCATCCTCTTGCTTAGAGACACGACTTTTTGGTGTTCCGTCAACAAAGAACATGCATTTTATTTGAATTATTTTTTAAAATGGAACTGTAAGAGCCTTCTTGTTGATTGTTGGATGTTTATAAGAAGGATGATTCTTCCTCCATGGTGGAATGGATACTTCGCGTTGCGCTTAACAAAGACATCAAAAAAACAAGTTTTAATAGCGAAATCTCTTTTTGTTTACTACTAATTGAATTGAAGGTGAACGTGGCCTAAGCCACTAAGCCAAGTATTTAAATTAATTCAGAATGTCATCAAGCTAAAAATAAGATAATAATATGCAAATGGAACAGAAAGGCAAAAAAAATTATAATGATTCTGCTGTGATCGAAATCACTTCAAAATATTTAAAGTCTTACGACAAATTAGTGAAATAGAGGAGTAAAAAATAAGTGAAAGAATTAAAAAAGGTTTGATAATTTTATTTTCTCGCAATCGAAGTGAATAGTAGAGTTTTTAACTCGGTGTCAAAACCACCAATAACTCGGTCTTGCTCCTAATAGTATACAACCCCGTATAATGGGGTAGTTTAGTCCCTAGTTAAACAATTTACTATTATGTTTGCATAATAACGTATTCATTTTGTATCGATCGAAAAATTACGGAGACAAGTTTAGAATAATTGCCAAATATCTGAAGTTTTCTCTCTTTTTTTTTAACATCTTTATTGACAAAGAAAATTGCAATTCAATAATAAAACAAATTAGAACTAGTATTTACAATTGAAACAATTAAGCTAACTGCAGACTGTTGGAAACAATCTACAGGTAGCTCAACTGATCCATATCAATACCAGTTGGAAGCGTCCCCAA
Organism: Eupithecia inturbata; assembly: GCA_963662085.1. Taxonomy (NCBI): domain Eukaryota; kingdom Metazoa; phylum Arthropoda; class Insecta; order Lepidoptera; family Geometridae; genus Eupithecia; species Eupithecia inturbata. The sequence goes on from OY759190.1 coordinate 12,970,683, forward strand.
GAAGCTGGCTGCATTGCCCCGCTGTATGGCAATGCTGATGCTCTGCGCCAGATCCCGCAAGATCTCGGGTCACGCGTCGCGTCGACCAGACGCGAAGATAACTTTTTAAAAACCCGGAGAGCCTCGGTACCCCACGGACCTAGGGTCTCGACCCCAGAGGGTGCAAATGTGTAGTGTGTATCTGTCGAGTGTGTTTAGTTGGATGTGTCGACATGAGTCCCCTTATTACCTCTAGGCGTGATTATAACAACCTACACTCTTTTTACCATAAAAACTATCGTAGTTTAACGAATTCATTACAGATGTAAGCGGGCTAACTACTAACCTTTGTTGTGTTGGAACAACACTAACGTTTCATCCCTTAAAGAGGGACTTTAACAGGGTGAGTGCGGTTCGCGACGCGCCTGTACCGCTTCCGTGCGTGCACTCCGGGCTGACGCCCGCAATGCACGGGTCGTAGGCGCCGGGGGCGGGGATGATGGGGGGCACGCTGCTTGTCCATGCTGGAGAGTAGGCGAGTCATCATCTCGCGGAGATCCCATCGTGCCGGCTAGTGTAGGTATACTCTGTGCGCATGCAGAACTAACAGTATCTACACCCGGCTCTATACTGCTATCTGACTTCCCAAGGAGTCACGGCTTCCAAATGGCGGCGGCGACTACGACCCCACTGCACGCACAGAAGCGGTACAGGCGCGTCGCGAACCACACTCACCCTGATGAAGTCCCTCGTAAGAGATGAAACGTTGGTGTTCATCCAACACAAATAAGGTTCGTAGTTAACCCACTTACATCTGTAATGAACCTACACTCTGATACCGAGAGGCTATGAACATAACTTATTATTCTATGATGTTTACCTGCAATGAGGATGCATTGTTCTCGGTGCTCGTACACGAGCGATCTGTAGGCGTTGTCTGCTATCGCGAAACTGGAAGCAAAACAACTCATTAGGTAGGTATCAACAAGAGTTGATAGTACACGTGATGTAAGGACTCCTCTAGAAAATTATTCCCAGCATACCTTCTGCAGCTTCAATTTAAATTAATTTATTAATCCCATGGGATGCGACATCGTACGGGAGAAGCTGCTTCCGTGATGGGTTATTCATGACCCCTTAGTATTGGGGAAACGACGCAAGGATTCATCCCATAGAATCACAGGAAACTCTAGTCTAGTCAAACAAAAGCCATTTCTAATCACAAATTAAACTACAATAGCTTCACTTCAGTTTCTGCTTCAGCATGGCGGATTTGAAGGGTTCGCCGGTGAAATTTCGGTGACATGTGTGACTTAACAGCTAGCTCGGTAGGTAGCTATTGGGACAGCGGTCCCATCACCTAGTGGTCCCAATCGATGGAAGCCTCGGTATTCGGTTTACGGGCTCTAAACTCGCATGCTAAAATGTATCTTAGTTCTAGATAAAACATTTACTAAAACAAAATACGGCTTAGACGTTGACTTACAATTAAAATGACTGAACTTCGTTTTAGAATTCCAGTTGGCAGAGATCTCTGCACATTCGTTTGAATTCTCTCTCAATAGATTGAGGCACAAAAGGAGTTTTTCGGAAGCCCCTTCCCCTTTCGATCCCCTTTTGTTTTTCTTATACTGGAGGCCTGAATATGTGACGTCAGCGTGGGTAATTGTATGAAAAAGAAACGACAATTGCACCCACTTTTAAAAATGTATCTTATACGAACAAGGAAAACACATCCACCATTTCCTATGAAATAACTATTAAAGTGTTATTTGATATTCTCTTCATGTAAATTTTTTGTTCTATGTGTTGTCGACGCAATACTGCAATGCTTGAAAATGAAAGTTTTTAACCAGTGAGTCCTACCCTTTATGACCTACGGAGCTGAGACGTGGACACTCACGGTAGGGCTGGTCCACCAGATCAAAGTCACTCAGCGAGCTATGGAAAGAGCTATGCTCGGAGTTTCTCTTAAGGATAGGATTCGTAACGATTACATCCGACAGAGAACCAAAACTATCGACATAGCTTAGAGAATCAGCAAGCTGAAGTGGCAGTGGGCCGGCCATATCTCGCGAAGAACCGGGAACTGCTGGGGTAAAGGTGTTCTCGAGTGAAGACCGCGACTCGGCAAACGTATTGTAGGACGCCCTCCGGCCAGGTGCGAAAGATTGCTGGAATATGCTGGATGCGGCAAGCTGAAGACAGGGCGCTAGGCGCTCATTGGGGGAGGCCTATGTCCAGCAGTGGACTTAATAAATAAATAAATAAGATAGGTTGATGATGAGACAACACATATGGACTTACATATGAGGCGGCGCCTCGAAGAACGCCTTCTTGTAGTAGAGCTTCGCCTTCTCCTCTCCGTAGATGGACAGGCTCTTGTACGGGTTCACTGATATTAACACGTTGCCGATATAGGTCTGTGGAGGGAAAGCCAATAAATAAATAAAAAGCAATTAGCTTCTCGCGGCTTTGTGCGCGTATTTTCGGTATAATAAGTAGACTATTATCTATGTGACAAAGAAAATTACAATTCAATAATAAAAACAAATTAGAACTAGTATTTACAATTGAAACAATTAAGCTAACTACAGACTGTTGCAAACAATCTACAGGTAGCCAACTGATCCATATCAATACCAATTGGAAGCGTCCCGAAGACGCTGGCTGCATTGCCCCGCTGTATGGCAATGCTGATGCGTTGCGCCAGATACCCGCCCGCTTTCGAGTCACGCGTCGCGTCGACCAGACGCTCAGATAACTTTTTGAAAACCTGGAGAGCCTCGGTACCCCACGGACCCAGGGTCTCGACCCCAAAGGGAGCAAATGTGTAGGCTCTGTCGAGACCTGCATATTTGCGTCTCTTGAGATCCTTAGCCAAATCTGCCGCCGCACCAGCCCTTACGGATGTCCTCGGAAGATGGGAAGGCGCAAGTGTGTCGACGCATGTAGTGTCCCACACAATGGGCCTCCCCAACTCCCATGGGACTAGTAACATGCCGTCGGGCCTCTTACCATCGTCACGCAACAGACCATTCGGTTCGAGAATAGCTGGTACGTTAGCGGTGACAAAGGCCCGCCGGATGACGTCGTTAAGGCTGGCATGACGAGACATCCGACCGGCGGCCCTAGTATACGATAATCCGTGATGACCAAGCTGTTCGACAGCAGTACCGCACTGGCATTGATGAGGCCCGCAACACATTGCACCCAACCGAAAACATGTTGCGATACGGAAAGTTACGGGATCCAATAAAGTGCCAGTGTTAAATGAAGGAAATGCTTGCAACCAATGTCCTGACTCCCATTTAGAAACGGCCAGGAGACGGGCACGATCCGCAGAGCTGGAGCACGTTTGTAACAAACAATTCCGTGTCAACTCATACAGAGGCCCTTCCTGTTGCCGTTGGGACAAAATACATTTTGGGGGAGCAGCATTGGGGCAAGCACTATGCCAAGCCGTTCGAGCTTCGTCTAAAAATGAAATTTTGAATGAAATTCCAGGTGGGCCCAAACGAGATGACTTTAAAATATTTTCAACTAAAGAACTAGTGCTGTAGACGGAAGACAGGAACGCTGGAAGGGCTACACTTGAAATTTTACGTATACCTAAGCCTCAATTTGACAGGCAGGGAGGCCTGCGACCATACAACTTGTCATCTAAATCGACATTCAAAACCAATGATAGAGTATTCTTTATTATGTTGTCTAATAATAATAATAATAATATAAATGTTTTTATTCTGTAATAAAAGATACAATATTTTTACCATAGCCGAAAACACCTTTTAAGTATAATGATATACTTGTATTAGGTGTTTTCGCTCTTCCACGTCTTCTATTATGTAAATTTCAGTGGCGTTACATTTGTTAAATAATAAATATCAAAAGTAATATAATTTGGTCGCAATACCATTATTGAAAATAAATGAAGGGTGGATAATAATTAACAATTAACAAGGTTGCTCAAACAAAACATTTTAACGTATGGTCCAAGTCAAGAAATTTTGCTTATTAAATTTTGTAGATCACATAATAATAAAATGTTGCAAACTGTATTTAACATATTCAAAGTAAATATGTAAATAGTAAAATTAAAAAATAAATTAAACTAAAGTCTCAAAACCAATGATAGAGTATTCTTTATTATGTTGTCTAAGCCTTCCAAGAGCTCGCTGTGTTTCCACAGTTGACTACATCTCAAAGAATACGTAAGTATAGGTACAAAAAGACAAAACCGAATTATTGTAAAAGCCGTAAATATGGCAATTAATTTTGAGCAGTCTGTCCGAAGTTTAATTGAAATTTTGAATTTTCTCATCTACAAAGGACTGAAAAGACTCATCAAGAATTGGTGAACCAAGGAGGCGAAGTGAACATTTATCTACAACTGTTATGTTGGGGGCCAAACTATTGAATTTTCCAATGATATTGTTTTTGTCTACACAAGAGTCCGAAATAAAAAGCTCGCATTTTAAAAAATGTAATTCCAAACCTATTTTTCGAAATTCATCTGCGATGATTTTTAGATCATCAAAAACTGTGTTATAAAAAACCTACATATAAAACCTAAACTATCTTCATACCAAATTTCATCTAAATAGGTTAAATGGTTACGGAGATACGAGTATATAAATATATATAAACAGACATTAAAAAAAATCAAATGCTATCTACTAACTACTAATTTTATTGGTGTAGAAAATTTATTTTTTATTTATTGTATAATCGGTTCAGCCAGTGAGGAAGTAGGATTTAGGTAATATGTATTAGGCATGCATTTTTAGGGTTCCGTACCCGAAGGGTGAAAACGGAACCCTATTACTAAGCCTCCACTGTCCGTCCGTCTGTCTGTCACGTGTCCATATCTCATGAACCGTAAGAAGTAGACAGTTGAAATTTTCAGATAATGTGTATTTCTCTTGCCTTTATAACATCAAACAAAAAAATACCAAAGTTAGAGGGGTTGTTCCCTTTAACAATAAATCCCATACAACAAACGTGATTTATTTGGCTATTAGTTCGCTTCACGGATTCAATGCTTTTTTGTCGATGTTGGCTTCTTCGATCTCAATCTTCAGAACAATTAGATCTTTATTAAAACATTGCTCCAAGTTTTTGTAAGAACTATCCATGGTCCATTAGTTTCTTATTAACACTGTGTCACTGGTACACTCAGTTTGCTTACAAACCTAATCGCGTTCGATACGCGTGCGCGTAATTGCTTTGTTTCGTCGAATGTGACATAAATCAATTTATTTTTATGCTTATTACAATGATAAAATTGAGGTCAACTTCCATTTTATAACTGTAATACAATGCGTTATTTCAAATACTTAGTACCCAAATACTTTTTTGGACACTCAAGAACATGTTTACCCAAGTATGGCTGTCGGTTCTACGGGAGTTATAGATAATTAAGTAATAAATCATATCATGGTCAAACGAAGGCCTATATTCACGATTAAAAAAATCATCTACAGCTTTTATTAGTCTTTATATAATAAATAATGCTGGACAATCCACACAGCATCATCTAGTCCCAAGCTAAGCAGAGCTGTGCTATGGCTACTAGATGACTGATAAACTTTATTACATTACATAGATAGATACAATACGTTACATAGATATATATTTTTTATTATACATAGAAAATACCCAGAACACCCGGAACAAATATTTGCAGATCGTACAAACATTTGTCCCAAGGCGGGAATCGAACCCGCAACCTCCTGTGTCGCAGGCGGACCTTCGCCCGCCGCGCCATATCGTCGTCAAATATGCTTCACCTCGCCTTATTGACTCTTATCATAAGGGGGTAATGGGGCCCACACATAGACAAGCTATCAAAGAGACTTAGTTGTGCAGCGTATGCAGTCAAAAAATTCCGTCATCTTACAAACGTTGATACTTTCAGACTAGTCTATTTCAGCTACTTCCATAGTGTTATGTCTTATGGCATACTGCTGTGGGGGAACGCTGCAGATATTAACACCGTATTTGTGCTGCAGAAGAGGGCTGTTCGTGCAATCTATAATATGGGTCCCAGGGAAACCGTACGTGAAAAATTTAAATAAACATAATGACATAACCATGTCAATATATTTATGAAAACTTGTTGTACAGTCATAGGAATATCAAACGCTTCCCTAAAAAAACGACATAATTTAAATACTAGAAATAAGAATAAACTCGCTGTGCCCACAACTAGGCTACACAAGATTAATGTATCTTTTAAAGGGCAATGTATACGCTTCTACAACAAAATACCAAATAAGTCGAATAAATTATCAATAAAGAAATTTAAACAAACTGTCAAACATATCCTTTGTAAAAAGGCTTACTACAAAATATCAGATTATCTAGAGGATAAAAAAGCTTGGGACAAGTTATGCTCCAACTCGAAAACTAACAACTTAACAATGTAAAGGTTTCTTGTTTGCTTCTTTACTTTACCTTAAAGATATTGAAGTGAACAAAAATTAAAGTGATCATTTTACTTAGTTATGTAATTTGAATTTTGTGACGTGTCCAAAAGTCCTGTAAGGTCTAAAGGAAATAAAGCACTTTGAATTTGAATTTGAAAATAAACTTGTTAGTATGGTGACTCACATAGATGATGCTCTCCGAGAAGCGTTTCCTTAGGTTGTCTATGAAGGCAGCCTCCGAGCGGTAGTCCTCCAGCAGTACAAAGTCTTGCACGCCGACCCGCTCGCGGTGCGCAAGCGCATGTTCCATGTTCCCGCTCACTGACAGCGGCCGCAGGAGACTGGGGAAGAAATAATAAATAATATGTAGAGTATCACACTATTACACTAATATTATAAATGCGAAGGTTTGGATGTTTACATGTATGCTTGTTACTTCTTCACGACAAAACTACTGAACGGATCAGGCTGTAATTTTGCATAGATGTAGCTCTATGCCCGGAATCAATCATAGGCTTTTTATACCATAAATTAGTTCCCATTGGATAAAATAACTTGTAAACGTTTCCATAGAAACAACGCGTGCGAAGCCACAAGCGGAAACTAGTAAGTAATAAAATAAATAATGCTGGACAATTCACACTGCATCATCTGGCCAAGAAGGTACTATTTCTAGAATCCAAGATATTTAATGTACACAAAGACACTTACAATACGATTAAAACAACTTGCCCGGAGTGAAGTTAGCTTTATGCAAAGTTTTCACATGCGCACCACCATAAACGAGTACTGCGCAGACACTGACGCAACTTCATGTTGCGGCCAAGTTGTTTTAATCCTAGTGAAAATTTAAAAAATCTGATAACAATAACAGATAATTATAATTTAATATAATTTTACACTGTTTTTGAAGTTGTGCGGGACAAATACTACCCCCCGGATCATGGATCATTTTCATTAATCATTAAAATCGGTCCACAAATGACGGAAAATCAGTGGAAGAACATAAAAAAAACATAGTACATTCATGCAGCAAACATCTTCCTATTTTCGAAGTCAGTTAAAATCAATAAATTCCATCTAGTATTGGGAAACTCGTATGTCATTCCCGTATAGACCTTACAAGTCTAACCGTGAAAACCTTCGATAAGCTTTCTGGTATTTCTCCATTTGTTAAGTCTGTAATTACCTGAAACCAATGGTTTTCGTTCAGAAAAATACGTATAATGTCATACACGTACAAACGAGCATTGCATCTAACCATCCGTAGTCTGTGTACAGCCATTGATTATGTGTTTCGCAAAGTAACGCCTACATTTTTGAGGTTAACGATAAAAGATAAAATACATTTATTTTGACCAAGAACATAAACATATGGATCAGTTGAACTACCTGTAGATTGTTTGCAACAGTCTACAGTTCGATTAATTGTTTCTATTGTAAATACTAGTTCTAATTTTGTTTTTATTATTGAATTGTAGTTTTCTTTGTCAATAAAGAATTCCGGAACATAAACAAGAAAAAAGTGCATACATTTAAATAGTGTGTGTTATGAAAGAAAGAAAGAGAGATATACTTTATTTGTAAGAACATATGTACAGAAACTAATTAAAATTACCAACACCATATAAACTATATAATAATGTTATGTTACCCACTTATAAAATACCTTAAAGCTACAAATTGGCGTTCGACTCAGCATATGTTGTGATAGCTATAGGTTATTATGAAGTAAGACTAATCCTGATATCTAACTATTTCTATTACACGTACGGTAAAATGGGTGAATTATAATGGCCGGCCACTGTGTTGCAGCCACATATTGCAGAAAAATATTGCCTGTTTAGAAGCCCCTTTACAATAGAGTAGACAAACTGACATTAGGTCCATCCATTCGTCCGCAAATATGTCACAGTCTGGAAAAGCCTTAAGCAATCCATTGAGGGTGCCATCTCAGCTTTTGCAGTATAGGCATTTGCCCAATACTGCGCTGGTTTTCAGTTAGGTTATGTTAGGAGGTTTAAGTCCTGCGGTGGTCTTATTTCGGCTGAGATGACGATGAACGCCTTAGTCTATAAACACCAAAAAGAGACAATAACGGTCACGTCATAATAATAATAAGGAAGTAGCGACTATCTTACGGCCGAATGTTGCTATCGCTGGCAAAAGTCTCATCGTTTGGTTTACCAAAAAAAGCTCATAGCCAATCCATACACTTCCCTTAAGTTACGAAGATTCGCGGTATTTTCTTTTAGAACTATCAAAAATGCAATAATTTATATGGGTTTGATAGTAAAAGAATAAAGATATAGTCAATTTATTTGCAAAAAACACGTGTTAACAAAGATGGTAAGTGACTGATTTATGACACAACATGTTTGTCAAAAAATATGTCGAGAGTATGGCATGCAGATCTAAACTTTATAAGTAATGATTTAGGTATACATTTATGGAGATTAAATACATTATCAGTTTATCACAGACATATAGAAACTACAAGAGTATAGAGTTGAGTAATATAAAGTGCATCTGTGTTTGCCCACACCCCAAGTGTGGGCAAACAGATGCATTAAAATATGTCCTTTGCAAATGCATGGCTAGTCTCCTTGAGACTAGTCGCCGCGACTAGTCTCACCCTAAGTTATTTTCTTAGTAGTTTCTGCCCGCGGCTTTGCACGCGTTGTTTCTATAGTAACAAGGTTATTTCTGTGCCATGTGAACTGATATATGGGATGAAAAGTAGGCTATTTTTTATTCCAGGCGTAGAGCTACCTCTATGCAAAATTACAGCTCGATCCATTTAGTAGTTTGCCAAAACTACACCACAGGTGGCTGTTACGTTAACCAATTAATTTTTGCCGTTTCATACCAAAAAAATGTCAGCGATTCAAACCACATCAAAAAAAAAAATATTTTAACGGCTTTTCTACCCAAAATTCGTTTCCGTATCGCGCCACAAAGAAATCACAAATCCAGGTCTCCAGTATACGAAAAGCATAAGGGGATAGCGCCAGCTTTTAAGAATGAAGAGATTTTGTACAGTCAGATCAACATTAGCAATCTACAGATTATTTTAAAGCGTAGGTTTATTGTGAAGAAGTAACAAATATTTATCTATGTTTATATATAAAATAATCTCGGTAAAATTTGGCAGCGAGGTAGATGGTATCCCTGGGCCGGACATAGGCTACCTTTTATTCCGGAAAAAAGCGTGCGAAGCCGCGGGCTGCAGCTAGTATGAAATAAAACAAAGGCTAATTTTTATCCCATAAATCAGTTTTCATGGGATATAAATTAGCCTTTAAACGTTTCCATAGAAACAACGCGTGTGAGGCCGCGGGCTCAAACTAGGTTATCATATTAGTGTGATGTGATAGTTTGACTACTACTATAATACACTAAACTTCTTGCGCACATAATTTGGCGAATTAATATTGTTAAAATGTTTTTAAATCACACATCCTTACCGTCGTTTGCTAATCTTAAACAAAACCACTCCCTTAGCACCTTCTACTGCACAATAGTTGTATCCCATTTCAAGAAATGTCACATTCACTTATAGACTGACACAAACAACATGGTTTTGAACACTTGAGTCCATATTACTCTTTTTGCGGTGAAACCGAAAACAAATGGTAACGATTTAGAATCCCTCGTTACTCCATCTTAGTAAACTAAAAAATCTGAGCTAAAATCCATTGAGGTTGATCGATTCCTGTTGGCGCGCAATTCAATTTTTTTTGAGTTTTTTTATTTTTTTATCGTTCTACAAGGAATAAAACTAACGGGAATGTAATATGCCGCAAATCGTTATCTATTTTCTACGAACCCATAACAAAATCAACGTCGATTCAACTGTATTTTGGGAGCATTCGCGATGTTGATTTTTTACCCAAAATCTCTTATTTTCCTAAATGCTCCAAAAATACCAGTGACCCCAAATTCGTTTTTTCATAAGTTAAAATTAAGAGTAAAATTGGTTTATGATTTGCGACAAATTAATTTTCCGCTAGGTTTATTCCTTGTAGAACGCAGATAAAATTATAAACAACAAAATTAATTGAATCTCACTCCAACACAAAACGATCGACCTTAGCTCTGAGGAGGGTGGGATAGGGCAATTTACCAGAATCAAAATTAAATAGACACAAAACTCGTTACGACTGTTTTCTACGACAACTCGGTGACAAATAACGACTCTTGTTGATAGACTCCTTAGCCCTTGCCATTATCTTAATTAATTGTTTGTAAACAAGATGATATTGAGAGATTGAATGAGAACGTGAGAGTAAAATAATTTTGGTACAATATATTAGTGAATAGGGACCTACATAATTTGAGCAGGTTTCTTTGTATAAAAAATAACGTACACAAATTTTATTGAACCTACTTTATGTTAATAATTGGTGGTTTTGAGAAACTAAGAATCGACTTCGAATCCCTTAGTTTTCAATTATTTTTTAAGTTTTGCAAGATATATACTAATCCTACGGGAATAAAATTGTATGGGACAAGCTCGGAATCATTCTCTACACAACTGCAAAAAATAATCCAAATCGGTTCAACGAACATACATATAAATAAACCGACAAGTGCCAGTCAACTCGCACACGAAGTTTTCCGTACCGTAGTATTTGTTGTTATTACAGTTGAAGTGTTAAAAAGTCAAAAGTCAAAAAACTCTTTATTTCCATATATACAATAAATGTATACTTAGAAAAGGTCAAATTCTTAATAATTAAACACTGACACGGAAATAAAGTGATATTTTTGATTTCAGTCGCTTCGGTATGTAGACTAAAGTAAAGAAGCGACGAAGAAACCTTTAGCCTGTTAGTTAGTTGTTATTTTTCGAGTTGGAGCAAATCCCGTCCCAAGCTTTTTTATCCGCTAGATAATCTGATATTTTATAGTAGGCCTTTTTACACAAAAAGGTTTTGACAATTTGTTTGAATTTATTTACTGATAATTTTTGCAACTCACTAGGAGTTTTGTTACTTATTTATAGAAACTTTCATGTGTCTACCTATTGTGGTTCATGAGACAAACGAAGAGCAAAAATAGCCAAAAATTACGTTTTTTTGTATGGATACCCCATTCATTTGGATGTTTATTTTATTTTTACTATTTGCTGCTATAGCGGCCAGAGACACATTCTCTGAAAACTTCAACTGTCTACCTCTTACGGTTCATGATATATAACCCTGTGACGGACGGACATCGGAGGCTTAGTAATAAGGTCCCGTATTGTTTTGTTTTGTGTTGTGTTTTTTTGTTGGTTGGTTTTGTTTTGTTTGTTTTGCGTTTTGTTTTGTTTTGTTGTTGTGTTTTCCTTCGAGTAAGGAACCCTAAAACACACATCATATCAGCTGAACATAGAGCCTTCTCCTTTTTTCGATATCTGTAAAAAAGTAGATTCCTAATGATGGTAGAGTTGTGTAGTTACTTTATAATTTATAGGTAACGAATTTCTGTCCGTAGCTACTCACGCATAATTTTTATGGAAAAGTTCAAAGGGTTTTTCTATTCCATGGGCACTGATTTACGGGTTAAATCTGTTAAGTAGTTTCGGCGTGAAGAAGTAACAGACATCCATACTTACAAACTTTCGCATTTATAGGCAACTAGCTGCTGCCCGCGGCTTCGCACGCGATTTTTAAGTAGCTTATGTCCGTCCCCGGGATACCATCTACCTCCCTGCCAAATGTCATTAAGATCCGTTCAGCCGTTTAGGCGTGAAAAGGTAACAGTCAGACAGACAGAGTTACTTTCGAATTTATAATATTAGTTTGGATTAAATTCGGATTAGTATGACTCTTGTTAAGGGCGTTTGAAGACACCCAAATATTCGTTTTGTTTTTAACATTATAGAGTCTACAACGTCGTAGTTGGATTCCCGATTTTGGGGTTTCCAAATGCTAACACATTTTTCAAACTCTATTTCTGGCACATTCTTTTTTAAATTATTTCTACCCATGGCTTTGCCATGACATCTTCTGAGTCAAGGCACGCCAAAGGCCACAGAGCAGTTGCCATTGCCACATAGAATGGCAAACATAACCCTCCTTCTTGCGCAGTCGGGTAAAAAGCTAAACCCGCAAATTACCCATATCCGTGATATTACCTATAATGTGAATGTCAGCTTTCGTGACATTTGTTGAAATACCAAGGCGGTTGGAGATTATGTCACGCTAATACCGGGGCTGACAGGGGGGGGGGGACATTTTGACTATACATTTTAACTGGGAGGTACCTAGAGTGAAAATGTATCGTCCCATAACCATTCCATACTTAGTAAGGCACCCACCCATAGATATAAGTAAAATCTACGGTACGTTCTCCCAGCGCTTACTCAACATCTGGCCTGTGTTACAATTCCCAAATACTCGCTCACATTTACATTTCCTATCATGTGCAATAATTATAATGAGCAACAAAAGTGGGAAGAAGTAACTAGACCGAAGTCCGAGACAACAATACGCACGCGAAACACGAACACCGGCGGCGCCGCCCCGGTCCGACTATGACTGAGGTAGGTGGACCTAATTGCGCCTAATTTGAGCCTTCCACTTTCGATAGAATGGTACCTCATCTTCTTTTTTTACTTAAATCGATGAAGGGACCTAAGTATTTTACGATGCTACAATTGTCAGTACTTACAGTGTACGTTACGTACGTTACGTACACGTCGTTACGTGGTAGTACGTTACAGTGTCAGTGAGAGTAAGTTGAAATGTGGCGATTATTCACCCTTTCCAATCACAACCTTGCGCAAAAGTAATGTCCGAACGTACATCCTATTTTACGAAGTAGATTAAAAATATTAGTAAGAAAAGAACCGAAGACATGTCGAATTAAATACCAGTTCATTCCAAATAACCCAATCGAAATTCACATCACATCCTTACCACATGCTCAGCATATTTTGAACCATTACAGCTAGAATTTGCTTGTAACTATTTTGGTAGAGTTGTTTCCAAATTTAGTTAAAGTCAATCACCTTGCGTCTGCTTATGGTACGGTAGTGCTAAATAGAGATTTCAGTTGAGCTTCAGTCCACGAACACGGTTTAACTGTTGGTTAGATAATCCAACTTATAATAAATAATAAGTATTAATGTTGGACAATTCACCCAGCATCTAGCCCCAAGCTAAGTAGAGCTTGTGTTATGCGTATAGATAACTGATATATGTAGGTACCTACTTATAAAGATACATTACATAGATATATCGACGACCGACGTGGCGCGGCGGGCGAAGGTCCGCCTGCGACGCAGAAGGTTGCGGGTTCGATTCCCGCCTTGGGACAAATGTTTGTACGATCTGCAAATATTTGTTCCGGGTGTTCTGGGTATTTTCTAAATATGTTATGTTATGTATTGTATTAAGTTTATCAGTCATCTAGTACCCATAACACAAGCTCTGCTTACTTTGGGACTAGATGATGCTGTGTGGATTGTCCAGCATTATTTATATATATATTATAACTGTTGGATTTGGATGGATTTTGATAGGTAGGTAAGATACTTGGGGGTAGGTGGAACCAAGTGCAATAGCTTGGTGGTCTTTTTAACCCTAAAAAGCCTCTCGGCAATTTAGAAGATTTATTTAAACTTTTTCGATTTTTTTTTCGAAATTTGAACTATTCTTGGAATTCACTACGTATTATCTCGCTACTCGATGGGAACCATTCGAAATGACGTTGTTTAATGTTTTTTAAATTACATTAGTCGTGTTTCGTTTAATTACATTAGGCATTAAGCCGCATTTACATTTATCTGTCGTGTTGTGTTGTGATGCTCTCTGTCGTGATGGCTACTGTTCACATTTACATGACGTGATAGGACGCATTATGACGCATTTTTTTATCAGTTCAGTCTTGACTCCCGGACAGTTCACACATTCGCAATGTTTTCTCAAGAATCACCCGATTCAGATTCAGCTTGGTATCGCTTGTGATGCGACACAACATAAGCCGTCACAACAAACGGCATCAGAGAAATGTGAACGCAACCTAATTAAATGTATTAAACCGATGTTCTGATGCGGCACAACACAACACGACAGATAAATGTAAACGCGGCTTTAGACAAGTTCGATTACGAAACACAAGTAAGTACTTAGGTAATTTTTTCAGAGTATTCAAAATGGCAGACTTAATTTATTTGTTATTAGATCTTTAGCTACCAACCTATGTACATATTATGTACTTATATATACTAAATATAGCTAAAGTTAGTACATACGCCCCGTTGGGCACTGCAAGATTGTTTGAATAAACGCTTATTTTTTTATGTTTTTGATGTGGTTTTGACATATGTGGGATACCGTTGGAATGATCATGAACTAGAGAAGTTTTCAGTTATTTGGAAGATCAGAGACTCACTTATTTTTTTTAATTCAATCCAAATTTGAACGCTCAGTTTAAATATTCTCATTTTTCAGCACTTTGCATGACCTTAGCTGTTTAATTTACCTACCACTTTGCAAATCCCCACCGATGGATTAGTTTCGACTTCAAGTTCCACTCTGATCCACCGATGGATTAGTTTCGACTTCAAGTTCCACTCTGATCCACCGATGGATTAGTTTCGACTTCAAGTTCCACTCTGATCCACCGATGGATTAGTTTCGACTTCAAGTTCCACTCTGATCCACCGATGGATTAGTTTCGACTTCAAGTTCCACTCTGATCCACCGATGGATTAGTTTCGACTTCAAGTTCCACTCTGATCCACCGATGGATTAGTTTCGACTTCAAGTTCCACTCTGATCCACCGATGGATTAGTTTCGACTTCAAGTTCCACTCTGATCCACCGATGGATTAGTTTCGACTTCAAGTTCCACTCTGATCCACCGATGGATTAGTTTCGACTTCAAGTTCCACTCTGATCCACCGATGGATTAGTTTCGACTTCAAGTTCCACTCTGATCCACCGATGGATTAGTTTCGACTTCAAGTTCCACTCTGATCCACCGATGGATTAGTTTCGACTTCAAGTTCCACCCTGATCCACCGATGGATTAGTTTCGACTTCAAGTTCCACTCTGATCCACCGATGGATTAGTTTCGACTTCAAGTTCCACTCTGATCCACCGATGGATTAGTTTCGACTTCAAGTTCCACTCTGATCCACCGATGGATTAGTTTCGACTTCAAGTTCCACTCTGATCCACCGATGGATTAGTTTCGAATTCAAGTTCCACTCTGATCCACCGATGGATTAGTTTCAACAGCATTATTAAGCTCTAAAGAAAGGATGCGTGTAATTCTCAAGAGAGAACATTACTTTCTCTTCGAGGGCCACTTGACTTGGTCTGACTCATATCTGATGCTAATGCGGGAAAGTTCACAAATTAGCACTTCATGTGCTTGGGAGTGTTTATGAGAGCTTTTATCTTTAATACCTAAGATGTACGTAGTACATATAACTCTGTGCCTAAGATAGTGAAAACAAGATTTTTTACTCACTCTACGTGTATAGTCGGCTGCTCAAATATGTATACAATCCCAAGTTTTCACTTTTGTTTTACTCTGAACTTTTAAAATAAAAGTGCACGCACACTTTTTTTCGTACAAAGTAGTCAACATACCTGTCAGAATGCGGTCTTAAAATTATCAGAATTATTCTACATTTACTATGTAGTTAAATTGAAAACTTGACAGTGTGCACATGTTTTCGCAGCTGACTGTACATATGTACTACTGTCCACGCATTTATTTTCTTTGACTGAATGAAAGAATGCGATAGTTGATAGACTGCTTCTTTTTTAGAATAGTGATGCGAATTTATCGACTCGAAAAATATCGGGAATATAGAGAGCTTCAATATTTATCGAGCTGACAGATAACGTGTGTTATTCTTTATTTATTCTTTCATCGAGACACAATCTTATGAAAGACGTCGAGTGGGATTTTATTCCGTCGAAGTCTGCGTCAGCGGTAGGGCCAGACGCAGCGTGCTGCATGGTGATCAAGAGACCAAGGCCACGTTCAGCAGTGGACGTATGTGTGCTCATGAGGTAGGTAGGTACCTATACATGGATAAATTAATCGCAGCTAGGTCCATTTATTGTGCCAAGGAAATAAAAAATAAAATTATTCCATTTTCTGATTGTTATTTACGTATGTGTGATTTTTTTTTACTAGCTGCAGCCCGCAACTTCGCACGCTTTTTTTCGGAATAAAAGGTAGCCTATGTCCAGCCCCGGGATACCACCTACCTCGCTGCCAAATTTCACCGAGATCCGTTCAACTAACACGACTTTATTTTATATATATAGAAGATAGATATAAGATAGATGACGGTGATTATCTTTTTCCAACGGTGATTATCTTTTTCCAAGTTGATAGATAATGTTATATGTGTGCGAAAACCTTTAACCTTTAAATCCTTATCATTCTCTTATTCGGAGACATACCTACTTGTGACCAGTGGCCCTAGTTCTTACGAAACAATAGTTGTCATTAAATGCGGAGGACAGGTTTAAAATCTAGTTCCGCTGGAAACTTTAGATTTTAATTGTTTTCAATTATGACTACACTGAAGACCTCTCGCCGCATAGATACATAATTAAGTAACAAAGAAAATCTTTCAAAATTAATTTGTTTGGTAACTTAATCGGAAACCATAGCGATCTATAGTCCAGCCTCGAGTGAGTGAGATCACACTAGAATAATAATAATAAATAATGCTGGACAATCCACACAGCATCATCTAGCCCCAAGATAAGCAGAGCTTGTGTTATGGGTACTAGATGACTGATATACTTAACACAATAGGAATTCTTTATTAACAAAGAAAATTACAATCAAATAATAAAATAAAATAGAACTAGTATTTACAATTTAAACAATTAAGCTAACCGCAGACTGTTGCAAACAATCTACAGGAAGCTCAACTGATCCATACCTATTAATACCAATATATTACATAAAAAAGGACTCTTTATTGACAAAGAAAATTACAATTCAATAATAAAAACAAATTAGAACTAGTATTTAAGATTGAAACAATTAAGCTAACTGCAGACTGTTGCAAACAATCTACAGGTAGCTCAACTGATCCATATCAATACCAGTCGGAAGTGTCCCCAAGACGCTGGCTGCATTGCCCCGCTGTATGGCAATGCTGATGCGCTGCGCCAGATATCCGCCAGCTCTCGGGTCACGCGTCGCGTCGACCAGACGCTCAGATAACTTTTTAAAAACCCGGAGAGCCTCGGTACCCCACGGACCTAGGGTCTCGACCCCAAAGGGAGCAAATATGTAGGCTCTGTCGAGACCTGCATATTTACATAAATATATATATATATTTTAATATAATACCCAGAACACCCGGAACAAATAATTGCAGATCGTACAAATACTTGTCCCAAGGCGGGAATCGAACCCGCAACCTCCTGCATCGCAGGCGGACCTTCGCCCAAAACGAAACTTTGTATGCGTGTGTATGTTTGTTACTCCTTCACGCTCAAACGGTTGTACGATTTTGGATGAAATTTATTACCAGGATAGCTATATCCTGGATGAGCATTATATGCTAGTTTAGTTCCCTGAAAAGTGCAGTGTTCTCGTGGGATGCTCAAATAATTCAAGGCCTGTTATTCATCCAACCTCAGAAGGATTATATACCTATTTAAGGGTACGTTCACATCAGTCCGTTTTCCAGGCCCGTTTTATCGTATACTTACGTTTTTATTCGGCGATGGCGAATGTAGTTGTATCAGCGAGTTCACACACATGACAGTATTCCAGATCCAGTAAAGTAAAAAAACGTATACCCAATATATAACGTAAACGGGCCTGTAAAACGGACTGCTGTGTGAACGTACACTTAGATAAATATCCGATAAATAATCGTATAAAAGATAATATTTTTTGCGTGTTTTTGCCAGCTCTACTATGCCAAGACGCCCTCCTTCCAGGTGTTCCAGGTGGGATGACGAACTGCGAAAGACTGCTGTCAGATGCTGCATGCGTCAAGCTGAAGACAGGGCGCTATGGCGCTAATTTGGGGAGGCCTATGTCCAGCTGTGGATGGATAGGCTGATGATGATGACTATACCAAGAGTGGTGCATCCAGTTAAGGAATTCAAAACTTGTAATACATTCTAATACCTAGTCTAGCATTAGATTTAAGTTGTTCTGATATCAACTTTCGTTTTAAAGTATCAATAAAACTATAATAAAACGAATACCGATAGACTTCGAAATCGAACTCGGTCTCCATAAATTTATTGACAATCAAAACGTCGTCGTACGCATTTAAATGATTTTTTAATTGGATCAATGGATCATATAACGGATTATACTTGACTTACCTACGTGGTACCAACCACGTAGGTAAGTCAACTATAATCCGTTTATGTGGATTGTATGTGGATGTATATCTGTGGATTAGTGGTTAAAGGCCTGCTCGGGACGCAGGTGGTTGGGGGCGGGGGCACCTAAATACGGATTTTTTTTTCTTCATGAATATTCATTATGCTCAATAACATTAATCAAGTTGTCTAATTGCTGCCAAGATTTAGCTTCGTCTGGGATTGCAAACCAATGATTTATGGAAATCTATAAATTTAACACGTAATGTCGAATGTTTCAAGTCCGTTCTGGAATCCAAGATATTTTATGTGAATAAAGACGTTTCATGAATTAAATCATAACAAAATCGGATGACAAACAGAAAATAACAAGGTTACAGCAATGTTATCAATAAAAACAAAAAAAAATACATTAACGCATTGCACACGCCCAGCAAAAAATGTGCAATTTCGAGTTCTAAAACGGACGAAACACAAATGAATTGATGAATCAAAACTTTATTAAATATTAAAAAAATTATAAGCAGTGAGGCCAAACAATTTTTATATGCTTTTTTTTAATTCTAGTCTGATGAGTCATGGATAAAAATACAAGTCTCATCCATCAGACATCCATCGATGGTAAGAGACCCGACGGAATGGCACTAGTCCCATGGGAGTTGGGGAGGCCCTTTGTGTGGGACGCTACATGCGTCTACACCACAGAAATCTAAATTTGTGTGGGACTCTACGTGCGTCGACACCACAAAAATCTAAATAGTGCCTTATTATTTAGATTTCTGTGGTCGACACACCTTCCTTCTGCCTTTCTATCTTCCGAGGACATCCGTAAGGGCTGGTGCGGAGGCAGATTTGGCCGAGGATCTCAAGAGACGCAAATATGCAGGTATCGACAGAGCCTACACATTTGCTCCCTTTGGGGTCGAGACCCTAGGTCCGTGGGGTACCGAGGCTCTCCGCGTTTTAAAAAGTTATCTGAGCATCTGGTCGTGACCCGAGAGATGGTGGATATCTAGCGCAGCGCAACAGCATTGCCATACAGCGGGCAATGCAGCCAGCGCAGCGTCTTGGAGACGCTTCCGACTGGTATTGATATGGATCAGTTGAGCTACCTGCAGATTGTTTGCAACAGTCTGCAGTTACCTTAATTGTTTCAATTGGAAATACTAGTAGTTCTAATTTGTTTTTATTATTTGATTGTAATTTTTTAACAAAGGCCATTGCCATTCCATCAGACACAATACAATTATTATGGCAATTCTGGTAATCATAACTTTATGTATTTAAATAGTTTTTAATATTTTTACCTACAATAAGTTCACTAACACCACCACTATTGTAATAACTTGTGGATAACGGGGTTGGTCACACTTTTAGAATTTAATTGAATTAAGACTACCTATACGTAGTTCATATTTACATATGTGTGATAACGTGATAAGATATCAAACAAAAATAATATAGAAATAAACTATTTTTTCAACGACAACGGCACAGGTTATGCTAAGCTATGTTACAAATATTAATTTAAAATATTCACGTGACAATAAGAAACATCGCGACTAGAACAGAGCACAAGTGAAAGTATCTGAGAACGTTTGGAAACAATCATTGGGAATATACATAAAGTTTGATGGCATATTGTGTTGGAAAATAGACGAAATAAAGCAATGCTTGGTAACGTTGGTTATTTGAAACGAATTGAAATTGTTTCGGTATTTTTATTGTTATATCCAATAAGTACCGACCGCAAAGCAAATGTTTATTTGATAGCTAGATAGTAGCTACCTAAATATATTTAGACTTTACTAGAATTTATTTAGAAAATAAAACACAGGTATTTAGCATAGGCATTTATTTAACATAGCCTGTGTACCTCATCATGACATGTGTGCATCAGGAGAACCTAAGCAATTTCGTATAATTGAAATGTCAAAAACAATGAATAGTGTGCATGTCCGAAAAGAATAAAATTGTTGATAGGTACTTACTACATATCAGAAACTGAGGTACTTACCTACCATAATTAGATTTAAGACGTTTACTTACGCATGATTTACATAATTCCTGGTACGGCCCGTAGGGTCCGTGGGGGATGCATGGTAGGTTTAGAAAATAGTCCCAATCTCAATCTATAATAGTTATCTGAGCGTCTGGTCGACGCGACGCGTGACCCGAGAGTTGGCGGCTATCTTGCGCAGTGCATCAGCATTGCCATACAGCGTGGCAATGCAGCCAGCGTCTTGAGGACGCTTCCAACTGGTATTGATATGGATCAGTTGAGCTACCTGTAGATTGTGATGCAACAGTCTGCAGTTAACTTAATTGTTTCAATTGTAAATACTACTTCTAATTTGTTCTTATTATTGAATTGTAATTTTCTTTGTCAATAAAGAATTTAAGAAATCTATAATAGGTCCCTAATCCAATTTAAGTGATTGATGGTCGGTGGTTCCAAACTTAAACATTTACGCGCAAAAATCTAATTTAATTGTTGTCTTTCATCCGATTAGGTACAATTAATGATTAAACGAACTAACCTGTAAGTGAAGTTCTATCCTAATTACACCAGCGTCCAGTTCCGAATAGATTAGTTATTTATTTACCTATTATGTCTACATGTAGTGATGTGATGAGTGGTGTACTGGTGGAGGTTGCATACGCGATCACTACATGTAGACTTAATAATGCAGGTCTCGACAGAGCCTACACATTTGCTCCCTTTGGGGTCGAGACCCTAGGTCCGTGTGGTACCGAGGCTCTCAGGGTTTTTAAAAAGTTATCTGAGCGTCTGGTCGACGCGACGCGTGACCCGAGAGCTGGTGGGTATCTGGCGCAGCGCATCGGCATTGCCATACAGCGGGACGCAGCCAACTTCCGACTGGTATTGATATGGATCAGTTGAGCTACCTGTAGATTGTTTGCAACAGTCTGCAGTTAGCTTAATTGTTTCAATTGTAAATACTAGTTCTAATTTGTTTTATTATTTGATTGTTATTTTCTTTGATAATAAAAGCAAATGACTTGTTTCTCCATTCGTATATTATCTATAAGAGTGAAGGTATACGATCACAGACTTCCGTCTACCGTCACAGAACTGGTACCAGGAGCGTTGTTCCGAAACTTGCGTCATGCCATGTCATTTGATCCGGACTATGACTTTGTAATACTAGCTTGTAAGTATACAGTTACAAGTGTTTACTGTTTTATGCACTGGTAAGTAGGTGGGTGCAGTCAATAACAAATTACTAAACAGGGTCAACATTTGAAAAGCGTTGTTTACGGACTATTTATAGAGGAGTTTTTGTAAATGATGATGTTCAGCGATTATCGTCAACCGAAAACAAAAAGATAACAACACCAGAGTGATCATTAAAAACAAAAACACAAAACATTGCACACGCGCATCGAAAAATGTTGAAATTCGAGTTCGAAAACGGATGAGAGACGAATAAAATAATAAATATTAAGCTTTGAAAATCAAAAGTTCTTTCGAACTTTTGCGATTTGCTTCGATGAAACCACGTTTTAAAATATTTTCTACCAATATTTCTTTAGTATTAACATATGTAGGAAACTCCTTTGTTTGCAAAAAAATATCTAAGACTAATCAGCCTGCGGCTTCGCACGCGTTGTTTCTATGGAATCGTTTAAAGATTGTTTCTATCCCATAGGATCTGATTTATGGGACAAAGTAGCCTATGTTTGATTACAGGTTTAGAGCTACACCTATGCAATATTTCAGCTCAATCTGGTCAATAGTTTCGGCGTGAAGAAGTAACGAATATCCATCCAAACCTTCTCATTTATAATATTAGTGAGACTCTAAAGCCGAGGTACCTCTAGTTGCTCTGCATAATAAAAGCTTATGATGCTATACTGTTATTGAAAAAGACACTGGCTGGCTTTCGCCAAATATTT
The DNA here is from genome assembly GCA_963662085.1 of Eupithecia inturbata. Lineage (NCBI taxonomy): Eukaryota > Metazoa > Arthropoda > Insecta > Lepidoptera > Geometridae > Eupithecia > Eupithecia inturbata. The sequence goes on from OY759190.1 coordinate 12,993,338, forward strand.
GTATCCCTCAAGTCAATAACACTACCTAGGCAATATCACAAAAGCACTTTCATCACAGCCATAAAAAAATTCAATAATCTTCCCATATAACTTAAAACATATATGGAAAACATATATAAACATAGATAGTAACATATTTAGAAATAAATTAAAAAGATGGTTAGAAATTTAGAATCATATGCTTTCTATTCGCTCAAAGAATTCTTTGATAAATGATGGAAAAATGTATACCTACCTAGATATAAAGGTACCTATTTAAAATTGTACACTATTTTATACATAGATAGATAGATAGATTATCACTTTATTGCACCATCAATACACTTATAAAACAAGAACTTAATACTAATTATATATAATGTGGCACAATCGGCGGCCTTACATAGGTAAGATCTTTTTAGTACAACAGTTAACAATAAACGTATTTTTAGATCCTGATTCTGCTGCAGAGTCAAGAAGCCAAGAAGTTGAAGGTAAATTAATTTCTTTATCCAAGTCGATCACACATTCGCTGTTATTTTACGTAATAGTGAGAATCGTAGAATTTAGCAGCGAGTTTTTACTCTATAGAAAGAATTATATATTTCTGAATTTGCCGTGAATTTGTAATTCGTCACAGATCATTCGTGCTTCAGACCTTGACACAAGGTTGATATTTGAGCGTTCTCTTCTTTCCTCAATATTCACAAATCAAGGCAATCTGGTGAATCTTGACTTACTTAGTCTTTGAATGGATTGATTTCGCAGCCGTTTTATAGCTGTTTTATAAAAATAACGTAATCAGACTAGTTTATTGTATTTTGAAACGTATTTCAGAATACCAAAAACTAATCGTGTACCTATCTAAACTAAAATCACATTAGCTCAATCACTCCTTCTTCCCCTATTAGATTACGCTGACTCCGTTTCCTTGAGGCATTCCTCGTAGCGCACCTAGATGAAGCGCACCCAAATTAAGCACACCAAAGTACTTCCACATAGCGCACCCGTTTTGGTGCGCTTCATTCAGTAGGTAGAAATTATTAGAATTTTAGAATTTTTTTTTGTTTGATTTTGTATTTTTTTTATTTTGTTAGGTACGTAGACTACCTACCTTACAGTCTGCAGTTAGCTTAATTATTTAAATTTTATATACTAGTTCTAATTTGTTTAAAATATTGAATTGTAATTTTCTTTGTCAATAAAGAATGTCTACCTTTCAAATTAGACTACTTTGAATAAAATACACCGTTTACTTAAAAATAAACAAAGAAAAAACCAGATGATGTAGTTTTCATAAAAAAATGGGCTTGATTTTTGAGTTAGCTACATCGAGATATGATTCTCGATGGTTAGCTAACATATTTTTTTTTCTGATTTTTATCGATATTTATATTGCGTATCCGCACATCTCATTTCATGAAGGCTCGAGAATACACATTGTAGGTATATGAATATAAGTTATCTATCAACCATACAGCTCAAGCTTTGCTCAGCTTGAGAATTCTGTGTGAATTATCGAGCATTGTTTTATTGAATTAATGAGTCACTCACGAATATATCTGATCCTAGATCAGTAAACAAATAATTATTTCTGGAGCGAATCGAATCATAACCTTCTGTGTCTCAAAGATCATCAACATTATTGTGAACTAATGAACACTTAGGCACTCAGGTCATTGATCCTAAAACATGTCTGAAACGATGTCACAATCGTGGAACCCCCTCAAGTGTTAATCGATTTATTTCCGACTAGTGTTCTTTACTGACTCCGTGTTCATAATACTTATTGTTTTTGCTAATTGCGAATACAAGTAGAGGAAATGTATCTTAATTAACATATAAAATCGTAAAAAAAACATATAATAAATTCGTAAATAATGGCTGACTGAAAACCGACACGCACAGTCGAGCGACTAGGTAATTTAAAACGTGAATTTTTCAGGTTAGGCCCTTTTTTAAGCCTCCCCTGTCCGTCCGTCTCTCTCATATCTCATGAACTGTACGAGGTAGACATTTGAAATTTTCATATAATGTGTATTTCTCTTGCCGTTATAACAGCAAATAATACAAATAAAATAAATATCAAAATTAATCCCATACAACAAACGTGATGTTTTGTCAATTTTTGCTCATATTTTGTCAAGGCTGTATCTCTTGAACTACAATAGGACACATGAAACTTTCTAAAATTAAGTAACACTTCAACTGTAATAATAACAAAATTATACTAAAAATATATAAAATTGAAAATTTGATGGTCTTTGAAAAAGTTGCCTGATTTTTACGGTACGGAACCCTTCGTATGCGAGTCACTCACACTTGGCGGTTTATCATTTATTGGTTTACATTTTCTTAAAATTTTACCTGAAATTATCCCCAACTCGCATGCTCAGCGTGGGGATTATGGCGTAACGCCATAATCCCCACGCTTCATTTGCCTGTTTCATTTTGTAAGCTGCTTCTTGGCTATCTGATTTTTTGGGTCCCGTACCCGAAGGGTGAAAACGGAACTATTACTAAGCCTCCGCTGTCCGTCCGTCCGTCCGTCCGTCTGTCACAGGGCTCTATCTCATGAACCGTAAGTAGACAGGTAAAATTTTCAGAGAATGTGATATGTGATGTGATAAAATCTACCCAAATTAAAGGGGGCTTCGATACAAAAAACGTGATTTTTTTGGCTTTTTTTGCTCTTCGTTTGTCAATGCTGTATCTCTTGAACCACAACAGGTAGTAGACACATGAAACCTTCTATAAATATGTAACACTTCAACTGATATAACAACAAATACTAAAAATATAATAAAGTTGAAAATAAAGGGGTCTCCAAACAAGTGAAAATTTGATGTTCTTTGAACAAGTTGCCTTATTTTTACGGTATGGAACCCTTCGTGTGCGAGTCAACTTGCTCTTGGCGGTTTAATAAATCAATAATCCATCTGCTGTCCGATTATATCTTTTCTGAGTCATTATGAAAGAGTGTAGTCCAGTAAGTCAACTCTCAATCTTTGTCTGAGTATCCAGTCGCCAGGTCTTATAAAAGCCAAAGGCGCTTATTAGGGAAGGCCTAGGCCTAAGTCCAGCAGTGGAATGCTGGTGTTATTTTGTTGTATTAATAAAGAAACAACATTAGCATTATAAATTTAAATGTCTTGTCTATGCCCCAAAAGCGGTGAACCTGTCTCGAGTGGCCTCCTTTTTCGGCTAACTCCAAACCTGAGTCATGCATGATGTCATGAATACCCAAAGGCTGTACGTGACAGTTAGGTTAAACAGCTTAGAAAAGGATGTTCGTTCATGGACACTTAGCTACAAAAGTAGCGACACACGAAGTGATTTTACTATTAATTTATTTATTTAAAATGAAATGAAATGAAAATTATTTATTTCTCATAAACCACAATACAAATCAAGCCAAAAAAATAAAATTAAAACTGTTTAGAACAATGATGAAAATTAGAAATTTATAATTACTAAGTAGCTTAAATATAGTACATTATATACCTAAGTATAGGTACATAATCTATTTATCTATTTAAATCATCCAACATATTTATGATGCTATAGCACTAACTGCTTTGGTTCTTAAACTGTAAACTTCTATCTTCATATAAATAAATAAATAAAAGCATCATCTAGCCAGAACACCCGCAACAAATATTTGCAGATCGTACGTACGTTTGTCCCAAGGCGGGAATCAAACCCGCAACCTTCTGCGTCGCAGGCGGATATCGCCCCTCGCGCCACATCGGTCGTCAAACACATTGAGAATGATGATTTTTTTCTGTCCATGATACTGTACCTACTAGCAATAATAAAATCAGACATTTGTTGTTGCTTAGAGGTTCAAATCGTATCTTTTAAAAACAGACTCAGGTAGGTACACACCAAACAATAACATTAGGGTAAAATAAAGTGACCCATTACCGGCTGCATTTGAGGGAAAAGCCGGCTAATGTGTCATACACATTAGCCGGCCTGCAGTGACCGCGCCTAGAGGTGCGGCGCGACCTATATCCGCTACCCCATGGGCTGTTTTATGATTTAGCTAGCTGCTGCCCGCGGCTTCGCACACTCTTTTACAGGATAAAAAGTGCCCTTTGTCCGTCCCCGGGATAACATCTACCTCCCTGCCGATGTTCATTGAGATCCGTTTAGCTTATTAGGCGTGAAAAGGTAACAGACAGACGGAGTTACTTGCGATTTTATAATATTACTAGCTGGTGTCCGCGGCCTCGCACGCGCTTTTTATGTAGCCTATGTCCGCCCCCGGGATACAAATTACCTCCCTACCAAATTTCATTGAGATCAGTTTAACCGTTTAGGCGTGAAAAGTTAAACAGAGTTACGAGAGAACTCACGACGACGTCATTACCTAATCGTAGCTAAGAACCAATCACTGGTCAATTAGGTCCACCCGCGAAGTCGTTGCGGGTTCGTTTCCCGCCTCTGAACAAATGTTTGTATGATCTGCAGATATTTGGTCCGGGTTTTCTATGTATAGTAAAAATCTATGTAATGTATTGTAGTGCTAGCACCGCGCGAGCGAGCGGCAGTGAACATGAAAGTAGATGTTAGTGCGGTAGGCCTATATTATCTATTTTTTACAAAGTAAAGACAAAACTAATGTGAGTACCGAGACCAACCTCACAAAGTTTTTATGGTACAAAATTTATTGTATCAGTACCGACTGTGATTGTTTTTGTAACAAACAAGAAAGAAAGTATATCAGTTACCTTATATAGAACCCATAACACGAGCTCATCATCATCTAGCTTGTCCAGCATTAATTATTTTATTTATTTATTTATTCGTCTGACAATAGGTGCTTGTATCAGAAATATTCGATGTATTCATTACTTTACTATTGAAACTATCGCAGTTTGAAGAATTCATCCTTTCATTCCTTATGCGGCTCTGCGAAAGACTCCTGGCAGATGCTGGATGCGGCAAGCTGAAGGCAGGCATATAGACAGTGAGCGAGATAAAATGTTTGTGAGACTTGCGACGAATTGAATATACTGAATTGTGTTGTGCTTGCAAGGACCACAACGTAACTACAAAAGAAAAAATACAGTAGAAACTTACCCACTCGACCTAGGAACAGAGTGGAATAGATTTAAGCAGTGGAAACTGATCCGCCCGGGCTATGGATCAGAGTGGACAAAAAAGTGGAAGCTGATCCATTAGTGGATCTGCAAAGTGGATCAGAGTGGAATAGAGCCTTGTAACGTAGCGTGACGGGGCGCCGCGCCGGCGGCGGGCCGGTGACGTGCGAGAGTACCTAGAAGATCTATATATAGGTATCCTAAAGGCACCCTGTCACTGCCATGGTATGTTTTATTTTTATAATGGAAGAATGAAAACGTAATCTAAGTTTACCTAACATTTGAATCGTGTCTAGGCATACGTATACCCTAGCTTGATTATTTAAAAAATTAAATGACTTGAAAATGAATGAAATACCAATATTTCTACAATAGTAAGGTGCAGTACTTAGTTAGGTATGTAAGTACCTACATAGTTACTTAGTAAAACTATAATAGTGACTAGTCTAAGGCACGTGTTATAAAAGCTTGCTCAGTCATCGATCTATGCTTGAGTAACGATTTTATACCGCAGAAGCGTTACTCAAGCACAGATCCATGACTGAGCGAACTTTCATAATATGGGCCTAATCCTTCACCACGTATCACCTGGGGGTAGGGGTTGAAAGAGTTGCTAAAAACAATACGTGATTAATGAACAACCCTTACAAAGAACATTTGCGATCACTCTGCTAACATTTAGGAAAAAGTGTGAAATACCTGCTATCTATTCATCTTCACACTAATCACATCACATAACACTAATATGTATTATAAATTTGAAAGTTTGGATGTTCAGATGTATGGATGTTTGGATGGATGTTTATTACTTCTTCACGCCAAAAATACTAAACGGATCGGACTGAAATTTTGCATATAATGTAGTTCTGGGCCTGGAATAAAACATAGACTTTTATAATGATGGCGTTCTATCCCCTAAACCAGTTCCCATGGGATAGAAATAAAGTAAACATTTCCATGAAACAACGCGTGCAAAGCCGTGGGCAGAAACTAGTTTGGACTATCTGTAAACAAAAGAGCTTCGCTATTTGAAACTGGACAGTTATGGCTAGTATAGAAAATAATAATCTGTGGTTATGGGAAACAACTACTCGACTACTAGGTACCTAATAACGAGGAAGAGTTTGCGATCAACAATAGGTACTTGGCACATTCCATCGAATAAGGAATTCTGTAAGAATACCTCATAATTCATTTACTTTGAAAGAGTAGGGGAGAGTTGGATATTACCGCGCCCCTAAGCTATACCCTATCCATTACTATCTTATATTACACAATAAAGTAAATAATCCAGGTGTATTAAGCAGAATCAATATCTTTGTACCAAATAACTACATGCGTGCGGGCAGTCGTCGGCGGCATCGCTTTTTCTGTGGCATCGCCCTCCGAACCAAGCACGGAAACAACGCACCAACGGTTCGGTCGGGCACTAACTTATGAACGAGTTCGTGCACGAGTTCCAACATTTCGACATATTCCAGGACAAGCTAAATGGGATAGTTAATTATTTTAATATATTTATGTTATAACCTTGACTTATAGTCAATAGCATAAGATAGTGAGCGCTTTGGTTCTTACACTGTAGACTTCTATATTTAATAAATAAATAAATAAGCGAGAATGCCTATAGCTCAGCTTGGAATAGGGTTAGATAACATTTTTTTAGGGTTCTGGCACAGATTTTATAATACTATACTAGGTACTGGTAAGAAACGTATTAAGCTACACGTACAGCGTGACAAAACCGTTAAAACCAAAAACAGAAAAAAGTAATTATTAAAATACCAAAAAAAAAAAACTAAATGCGGTATTACCGAACTGGTACGATAATACCGTGCTCATACAAATTACTACAAATAAATAATAATTGTAATTTGTATGAACATTATTTGTATTAATATAAACTTTACGGTGAAACTACTGTTTATATAACAATAACTATTATTTTGTTCATTCAGTTATAATCAGTCATTAACACATTTCCATATTCCATTTCATTTCCGAGGCACGGAATTACCGAACATGATAATTTTGTTTTATAATACAAAAAAAAAACAAATAAAAGTAAAGAATATGTAGAAAGCTACAGCAGACACCAACTTTACAGTATTTTTTCTACAGAAGTGTATTTAAATAATTTCTAAATGTCTACAATGAATAAGTTCACATCTTAGCAAAAACAGTCTTAAAGATATAATCAATACACCAAAAATCTTTCAACACATGTGCTGATGTTCTGAGCTAGCGGAGCGGGCTAAAACGGCACCCAGAGGGTTTGGAGACTTGCGCTACGATATTATTAGCACTCCAGGCAGACATGCGTAGTTGGCTGGATATGCAGGGGCGCGGAATTATCAACTGCGCGGTATTATCCAACTCTCCCCTACCTATTGTTTGTTGTATGGGATGAGAAAGAAGCTTTTTATGTGCTCCCATGGTATATTAATATACTTCGCCAGGTATGGCATTCCGAGACATCACGGTCACGTGGGTGACACAAGCCTACGTCATCGACGTCATCGGCGAATGAGAAGACGCATCTGTTTTCTGGTCTTACCAGTAGCGTAAACGGTAATTTATCAATGGTAATTTGTTCAAACAAAAATTAAATCAATGGCTGCTTGACAAATGTTTCTATAGTGTAAATGAATATATTAATTTTAAGTAGAATAATTTTTATTATGTTTAGTTTATAGTTATTATCTGATTGTTAATTATTTATTCTCTATTGTATTGATTATTTTAACTACTTATATGAATCGCCAATATTTAAAATTTGCACACCTGCTTGCTGCGGTTGAATACATTTGACATCACTCTAGTTATAAGATCTGACATGTACCTGTAATAATGTATTCAGCAAATAAATGATTTAATTTGATTTAAATCGCAACTCTCCGAACTCCTTATACGATACTGATAAAACTATGTGGTTTTGTACTAGCCAACTATTTATCACAATTACTCTACTCTAACAAAAAAAAGACGATATTTATTTGTATATTTTTTTAAATGGCTCTTTGTTTCCCAACTTCCATATTTTGTTGAAATAAATGGCAACTGGACAGTGACGTAGGCATGTGTCACTCCCGGATTTTTTTTTCTGCCTTATTTTTTAGTGATACTACCTTTTTCAGATTATTCAAGGCAAACAGATAATGTCTTCGATCCCCACGAAACAGGCCTAACCTAGTGCGGGGTCATAGCCAATCGTTATATCTACCTAAACTAGTTACCACACAAGACTAGAACTTATGTGTTAATATTTAAGGTCTTATTATAAGCTTTTTGGAAATAAACTTTTTTTTAAAGTAAAGTAAAGTAAGTAAAAGATATTTATTTTGCCAGAACGTACAGAGAAAAATATACATATAAAAATAAACCATACATTAATTAGTAATCTGACAAAATCGGACTCCACTCAGCATGTGCTATGGTAGATATGCTATGGCAGTATGGTAGCTATGGGAGATCGTGCCATAGCGCTGGTCTTCCGTGGAGACCGTGGTGCGCAAGGTAGCCCCATACACACACACACACACAACAAATTTATAAATAATAATTAAATTTAAATAACAAAAACTAAAACTAAGAAAACATTATTAATAGTATAGTATAATAGTATATATAAGCTTTGTGCTGTTAACATTAAAAATTAAAAATTATATTATAAAATGTGTATTTGTATCGAGTAATGAACTCTGCATACTACGACTCAAATTGTTTTCCCGATTGTCATGAAAAATATTAATTCGTGATTTTTTATCAGATATGAAGGTATTGGTACCAATTCAGATAGAACTAAAATAATTTGATACAGCTTACAATGCTGCCGCCCCTTTCATAAAGATTGAAATAAAAAGGATGGCTTAATTTGTATTGTTGTCAAATTAGTTTAGTTTTGGCGACTATTGACACATGATCAAGACGAAAGAGTTCGAAGTGTTATTTATTTATTTATTTTAACACTTTATTTCACTTTAAGGTACAAAGGATGGGCTTAATGCCGAGGCATTTTCTACCGGCATTTACGACCAAAACCATCTGTTTTACAGGGGGTTGGCGTGCTAATATTCAAATTATAGTTTTGGTCTGACATAATATGAAGTTACGTTTATATCGATAACTTTCTGTTGCAGCGAAGTCGACAAAAATCTGTAGCAATATTTTTTATCGTTGGTTGATAAAACCTGTACACACTTACTCGCTAGACAGATGTCGGAACAGCTGGCGATATCTGTCAGCGTCATCATTATCAGACAGAATACCTTACGGGACTCTTGGAAAGATTAACTAACCGCAAACGTACTGCAAAAATTTCGTTCAAACTGCTAGATAGATTTTGGTAGATTTTTAACCGCACTCACCGTGATGAAATCCCTCGTTAGGGATCAAAATTAACTCGCTTACATTCTGAATTAGTCAAACATTCGTCATCACGAAAGTTTTTATAGTAAAATAGATTTTGATAGGTACCCAAGCAAAATCATAAAATGTCAAAAAAAATATTAAATACGGCAGCCGTAAGTAGCTATTTTCAATGACCAAGTGACTTCTGGGCATTTAGTTTTATTTTTAAATTATTTACATACACCTGATAAAATTATTTATAACCCTGTGTGGTGGAACTTGGAAACCAGCAATAGATCGTGATGATTGATGTTTGTTAAACGTATGGGGAGGCCTTTTGTATTGTTTTCATTTATTTCTGATAATTATATAATCCTTATTACCCATACACAAAATCAAATCTAACTCAAAATTACACAGTCAATACATAAAATAAAAAATAAGATTAGAAAAATTTGGTTCCAAATTCAAATTATAAATTCCCTTTGCAGCAGTGGGAAGAAATATGTACGGAATATTATTCGGTATTTGTTAATACTGTTGCAATTTTTTGTGACACAGTTACGCATTTATCTAATCTACAGAAATAATAAGGCAATGACTTCATCTGAATGAAGTTTATGATTAGACTATCGAGCTTATCGAAAGAAAGCAGATATTCTCAATCTAAAAACTTGATAACTGTTGCATATATACTACCCAAAGTCGATGTAGAATGTTTGTAAACAAACCACGGCACAAATAACTAAAACTCCCTTGATTGGCGTCGAGTTTCGTAAGATACGCCTTTCGTCCGTCCTTGTGTACAATTAGTACGCAAGGAAGGACGAAAGGCATAACTTGACGATTTGAAGGTTCTCAAATCCACAAGTAAATTGCGTATAAAAATATGCAGTAACATTTAGGTTAAGTATGGGCGGTTTGTTTACAAACATTCTACATCGAGTTTGGCTAGTGTATAGTTTTGGTTGCAGTTGTGAAAAAAACCGTTTTTCCCATGCCCACGGTGACCAAGGTTTGGAGGATGATGAAGGCGGAGGGCGCCAGATAAAAAATTTAGTGAATTATTTCGTAATTTAATACCAACTTATTTGATAGTATTTTGAGATATAGAGGCCTTTTTTAACAAAGAAAATTACAATCAAATAATAAAAACAAATTAGAACTAGTATATACAATTGAAACAATTGAGCTAACTGCAGACTGTTGCAGTTACTAAGTTGAGTTAGTTAAGACAGAGGGATTCAACTTTGTTTGTTCATTAACCGACTTCGAAAAAAGCAGGAGGTTATATGTTCGGCTGTATTTTTTTTATGTATGTCCGTCTATTTCTTTGTCATTTGTGGATCGATTTGGATGATTTTTTCACTTATATAGAGGATGAGCCCAAGGTGGTCCCATAAAAAAATATTTATTAAATATTGATTAGGGTATCTACTTATCCCGAAAAACATAAAAAACAATTAACATTTAAGGGATTCGAGGTCGGTTTCTAGTTTATTCAAAACAATGAAATTTTTAATATAACTCGTCCACAAACAAAAAACATTACAAATACACGATGACGACGTATCGACGATCGTACGAGAAGCATTCTATCTCGATGACGAGAAGATACCAAATTTCTCAATAATTAATCAAAAAGCTACCGTGTCGGTCATGGCGTATAAATACACCCCTCCAACTCAACACATAGATGTCATAAGAATCTACTAACGGAATCTATCAGAGAAAGGGCAACAGCTTCCCTTCTGTGTCCTTTAACACCTATATTGCGATCATTACTTATTCGCTCGTCGCCGCAATAATATTTTTCATATTCAATTAAGTTTTTATATTTTACTAGTTTCTGCCTGCGGCTTCGCACGGGTTGTTTCTATGGAAACGTTTAAAGGTTATTTCTATCCCATGGAAGCTGTTTTATGGGATAAAAAGTAGCCTACGTTTGATTCCAGGCTTAGAGCTACATCTATGCAAAATTTCAGCCCCATCCGTTCAGTAGTTTTGGCGTGAAGAGGTAACAATCATCCATCCATACATCCAAACATCCAAACTTTCGCATTTAGAAAACCATATTAAGTAGTGTGATGTAGACAAGTTAGTTTCAAGGTATTCAGAGTGGTAGGAACGCATGTTACCTGGTGGGGAAGTATATCCGAAATATTATAGATTGGATTTTTACGGAAAGAAAATATTCCTTAATTTAAAAATAATTAAAACTACGTGCTTTTGCGTATCTGGCGCAGCGCATCAGCATTGCCATAAAGCAGGGCAATGCAGCCAGCGTCTTGGGCACGCTTCTGAATGGTATTGATGTGGATCAGTTGAGCTATCTGTAGATTATTTACAACAGTCTGTAGTCAGCTTAATTATTTCAATGTAAATACTAGTTCTAATTTGTTTCTTTGTAAATAAAGGCCAGCTAGAAATACAAAGATAAAATAGTTATAATAAAACAATTGTGGATTATAAAAGAGCAATAATTATTACTAACATTCTATAGCTTGTTTTTGTTGATTGTTTATTCACCTTGTGTATATTTTTGTTCATCATCAACGTATCGTTCGCTGCTGGACGTAGGCCTCCCCTAATGAGCGCTATAACGCCCTGTCTTCAGCTTGCCGCATCCAGCATCTGTCTGCAGTCTTTCGCAGGTCATCGTCACCTGGCCGGAGGGCGTCCTACACTACGTTTATCTCAGCGGTTGTCGGTTCTTCACGAGGTATAGCCGGCCCACAGCTCAGCTTGCTAATTCTTTGAGCTATATCGATAACTTTGTTTCTCTGTCGGATGTATTCGTTACGTTATTTTTATGTTACATAGTTTTATAATACATATATACTAGCTGCTGCCCGCGGCTTCACACGCACTTTTCAAGAAGCCTATGTCCGTCCCCGAGATACCATTTACCTCTCTGCCAAATTTCATTAAGATCCATTCAGCCGTTTAGACGTGCAAAGGTAACAGACAGACAGAGTTACTTTTGAATTTATAATACATACTAGCTGCAGCCCGCGGCTTCGCACGCTTTTTTCCGGAATAAAAGGTAGCCTATGTCCGGCCCCGGGATACCATCTACCTCGCTGCCAAATTTCACCGAGATCCGTTCAGCCGTTCTTGAGTTATAAATAGTGTAACTAACACGACTTTCTTATATATATAGAGGTATATAGTTATATATATATATATATATATATATATATATATATATATAGATATTATTATGGATTAAGCATCGAGGTAGAAATCTCGATGGGATTAAGTAATAACTATAATCATTATGATAGTTTATCCAAGTAGGTAGGCTGGTATTGCAGCCATGTTTGTCAACACATACGTCAAGAAAGCCGTTGTGTGTTTAGCTGTTATCATAGCATGCATGCATGACTCTCTGATGGAGAAACTTAATGGATATCATTTTTATTTAATAAATTTTTTGTCACGTCACGAATCCGTAGGGACGCCGGCATCGACAAGTCGCACCACCTACAAAATTCGTAAATATTTTCAATAGAGTCAGTTTCAATAGAAAACATGTTTTTGAATTCTTTCATCATCATGATCATCAACCTATCTTAGTCCACTGCTGGACATAGGCCTCCCCTAATGAGCGCCATAGCGCCCTGCCTTCAGCTTGCCGCATCCAGCATCTGCCAGTAGTCTTTCGCAGATCGTCATCCTACCTGGCCGGAGGACGTCCTACGTTTGCAGAGTCGCGGTCTCCACTCGAGAACACATTTACCCCAGCGGTTGTCGGTTCTTCGCGAGATATGGCCAGCCCACTGCCACTTCAGCTTGCTAATTCTCTGAGCTATGTCGAGCTATGTCGATAACTTTGGCTCTCTGTCGGATGTATTCGTTACGAATCCTATCCTTCAGAGAAACTCCGAGCATAGCTCTTTCCATAGATCGCAGAGCGACTTTGAACTGGTGAATTCTGGTTTGAATTCCTTATTCGACAGATAATTGATAAATTTTTAAAAGCTGGCGTGATCCCCTTTTTTTCGTATACTGGTATGGGTTTGTGATGTAAATTAATACGTAACGATATTTAAATGAAAAAACACAAGACAATCGCGCCAGCTTCTAAAAAAATTCTTTAGATAAGTTATTGTGCATAGCTTTATATGACATCATTTAGGTATTGTATAGAAATGCCTAAGGGCATACCTCAACAATATGACTCATTTTCCCCTTTTTTTAGCTTAACAGTTCTTAGTTCTCTAAATTAATAATAATTAATGACACATACCTACAAAAATTCAAAGTGCTTTATTTCCTTTAGACCTTACAGGACTCTTGGACACGTCACAAAATTCAAATTACATAAGTAAAACTAGAAAATAAAGTGATCATTTTGATTTTGCTCACTTCAATATTTTTAAGGTAAAGCAAAGAAGCGAACAAGAAACCTTTACCTTGTTAGGTTGTTAGTTTTCGAGTTGGAGCAGAACTTGTCCCAAGCTTATTTATCCTCCAGATAATCTAATAAGAATCCTTACATTTCATCTTACACCGTTAGTTTTTGCTCCCTAAATCCACGTGCACGTAGATTTAGGGAGCAAAAAATACCTACCTAGTCATAGAGGAATATTTTTCTTTGGTTTTAATTATTACTTTGTCGTTACAAGTTTTTTCTTTTTCTACAGCTATTTTAGTTTTATTTCTCCTATTTACCACTTTTACACACACATGTATTGAGTTATCAAATTTATTAAAATAATTTAAATTAAAACATTTCTGTAAAATGATAAGAATAAGTCGAGAGTCATGCAAGTTGCATTAGACCTCGCTATCAATAACATCACTGAATAAAAAAAAAGATATTTACATAGGGGTGCTGCAATCACTACCAGATGACTTAAGTCAGAGTGAGAAATAACGCTGCATATCAACTGTTTTAACTTTTTAAGTTAGCGGACCATTATGAATAAGGGAATAAAACTTACTTAGAACAACCATACTTCTGTAGTCATTTTAAGCTTATTGTGTGGAGTGGTTCGTGTGTTGATCATGATACGAAGTTCAACTCAAGTGCCTCTTTTCAAGTGTTGTGGTAACTATATTTTATTAGGTACATACGTACCTACCTTCTTCTTTATATTGATACTAGCTTCCTCCCGTAGCTTCGCTCGCGCTTTTTAAGTACCATATGTCCGTCCTCGGGATATTGTTTACCTCCCTACCAAATTTCACATCAGTTCAGCCGTTTAGGCGTGAAAAGGTAACATACAGACAGACAGAGTAACTTTCGAATTTATAATATTACAACACAATACAAAGTTCTTTATTGTCCAACACTAAACTAAATAGGTATAACAACAAAATTTAGTATGAATGGATTGATTGAAGAGAATGATATATATTCTGGCTGAACTAGATTGCTGGTAGTTGTTCTGAGATGCTGAGAAATTCTTACCTGAATAACTTTACGGTTTTAAACAATTGCCAGCAGCCAGGAACACCGACATCTTTCAGAATTTTCTTTTTTATCAAGTATGTCAACAAAACAAACAGATGGTTCAATAGAATGAATGATAGGTATAAATAATAAAATAAATAATATAAAGTAGGTTTGTTCGTCTGTATTGTTTCATAATGAGTTCGTAGTAGGAACCGTTAACTGGTACCTGTAACGAATTTTATACCTAGGTAAATGTAATGTAACCCACGAATGTATAAAAATTAAGGTAAAAATTATTTTTAGTATTATTTAACTAGTATTTATCGCGTTTATTTGCTTATTTTTCCCGACGTTTTCCAAATACACGTTAAATAATACTAATAATAATGTATTCAGATCGCGTAAGTTTAAAACTATTTAAAAGTAAAAATCACCCTTTATAAACTTATCAACACCACCTACGTCCTACATTCGCCGCCGTTTTACGGCTGCAAAACATACAGATAAAAAAATCAATACGCAAACCTAATGTCAAAGACATCAAGACTCACCTTGTAAAATCCAAAAATCGATTATAATTCAGAATCCAGACACAACATCCCAAAATGCATCAAAGCACACAAAAAAAAACACAAAAACTTTAACCGAAAACGCACGTGTATCGTTTCTTGTATCACCTGTTATCTATCACTCTCATCGATATAAGATTCTTCACTCAGTTTCCCTGCTCTATTTTATTTCAAAATAGGAACTGTCACATTTGTTTTTAAATGATAACTTTTTAAATTGTTTATTTCCAGCCAGTGCTCGGCGTGTTATACCGGTGTTTCGCGCGCTTGCGATGAACTCACTGACTAAATGAACTGACACAGAGCGACCGACCGGTCAAGTTGGAGTTGCCATTGTGTCATCGCTTCTTTCAAGTTCTTTCTCGCTTGGATATTAAATAGAACTAGAACCACACATGTGTGCAATTCACTTTGGCGGCCTTTCAACGGACAAGGTCTTTGTTTGTATTGTACACAGGATAAAGAAGTAGGTTAAAAGCTACAGATTGTAGCATTAGCGTCTAAATAACGGATTGTTTATCCCTATAATTTATAAGGAAAATATAATATTATAAGACGATGTACCGCTTGGATATTATACAGATCGCTGTATTTTTGTTGTAATTTCGATAAATTTATTTTGCTCAATAATTACTCCGTTCAATTTTATCGTAGCATGTCATTGACGACCTCTGTGACGCAGCGGACGAACGTCCGCCTGCGACGCAGGAGCTTGCGGGTTTGACTCCCGCCTTGGGATATAAATGTTCTGCAGATATTTGTTCAGGGTGTTTCGGTTGTTTTCTATATCTATCTATGTACTGTAATATCTACAGAGATAGATATTTTGAAGCAGCAGTTTTTTAGTTAAGCAGAGCTTGTATTATGTTACCCATAACACAAACTCTGCTTAGCTTGGGGCTAGTTGATGCTGTGTGAATTGTCCAGCATTATTTATGTATTTATTTTATTAATCTCTCTTAGATAAATAAAATAAATAAATAAGGATGTCATTGTAAATAACGTCCTTCGCATAATTCAATTTAGGTACCTACTATGTACTTATCTCAAAGGACCAAAACTGTTTAGATGGGACGCTTGCATTGTATTCGCAAACTCGGGCGGGTAAAAAACTAAATACTTAGAATGTCTTTGAAGTATTTTTATAGGAAACCAGCCTTGAAGATTGCTCTCTAAAGTAAATAAGTCCATGCCTTCACGAGAAGAGACTTTACAGCCAGAAACATAAGTCCAATCAATGAAGGAGCAGTGCTTTCTCGAACAAATTCCCTCAATTGGCTCCTTGTTGATGCTTATTAACCAAAACCATTAGCCTGAATGAGTTGTGCGTATCAATGGCGTGGCCTATATCGCTTATCAATTTATTGTTTTCGTCTAAGGGCTGCATTCTAGGACAGAGTTCAAAGGTCGAATTGACAACTCGAATTTATAGAAGCCAATAGAAGCACAAAAGGTAGATTCTTTAAAGGGATTGAATATTTAGGCCCTAAATTCGGTTACCATGTTATTTTTCGAAGTCGCGGCGCACCATGAAAGTTATTTATATTGATTCCCAC
Organism: Eupithecia inturbata; assembly: GCA_963662085.1. NCBI lineage: Eukaryota > Metazoa > Arthropoda > Insecta > Lepidoptera > Geometridae > Eupithecia > Eupithecia inturbata. The sequence continues at coordinate 13,010,304 of OY759190.1, forward strand.
TGAAACAAATACCTACCTAAAAATAATTCTTCATATTATAATATAACAGATGAAAATAACTATGCTCTAATGTTTTTTTTTCGTTATGTACATATACATATCCTATTATATCTCAGAAACCTGATGCTTTAGGACATTATATTATAGAACATTTTTTATTTGTATAAGTGTCTTCTATACAATAAGTATGTATATTTCAAACTACTACTACTACTAACTATAATTTTTGCCTAATCGCGATTAGGCAAAAATTATAGTTTGGTAGCCGATGTTACCCCTCCGTGCCCTCCGTACAAAAACCTTCAAACTCCTTTAATTAGGTGCTTAGTATTTATTCTTTACGGTATGTAGTTATTTTAAAACTATTTTACACTAGGAAATATGATAAGGGGTAATGTTTATATGCTAGTTTGTAGAAATACAGGAATACAATTTATTAATAAAGCCAATTTACATGTAAAATATTGCAAATAGTAGAAGTATTTCCAGAACTACTGGTCTGATTTAGAAAATTTATTCATTTCATTACTTATTGTTGTACACTCAACTGTATTATTATGAACTATCAATACCAATCGGATTTTTTTTTATTTAAAACCAAAACTACTGAGTTTTGGCGTTGCCTTCTCACAAACATCTTCACAACAACACAAACTTTCGCCTTATTAATGGTAGGATATAGATCGATTAGTATCGCTAACTAATCTACTCTACATAAAATCGTGATAAATTCATAAAATATGTTATCGCTTACGTAAATGACGGCTGATACCATGTTTCTAGATAATGTTACCTAATTAATAAGTGAATTTGAAGTGGGTTTTATCTGCTTGAATAAGTTTTAGAAAATAACACAGAAGCTTCTGTATTCTTTTCCTATTGTAAGTTTGCACTTTCTCACGTGTCGTTTCATTACCTCTTCTACTCTATGTACCTACCTTTCTGTGTCTACTTATTTTCTTAACTTATTTCAGTTCTTTGAGGTAAAATTAACAAGTTTTAATCCCCTGAGTCAAGGGATATTTTATATTATAACTTAATTTTATAACTAAGCTTTCTAATGTTATGACTCATGCATGACTGATACCGATTTTATCAGTACAAGGTCAGTTGCTTTTGCTATTGCAAGAACATCATACGTACTTTTATTCAGTATCTCTTTTACACGTAGCTGCGTAGGTGTCTTTCAGTTTATATCTATCTCATTCCCACTCAGAAAAATGAAAAAGTTACCTTTTGAGAAGGGATGAGTTTTCTTCTTACCTAGAAAGTGCTACGGCGTAGAACCTAGTGCTACGAAGTGCTACGATAGACCTACGGATTGCTACGAAGGTACACTATCAAAATCGAAAAGTAAGTAGGTACCTAGGCATACTTGACAAAAGAAACGATGCTTAAGTACCTACCTACGCTATAGGCTCGATAGAAAACCTTACAGCTACTTGTCAGGAAGATAGAAGCCCTTTCAACAAAGACAACCATAGCCAATGAAGAAGAACTATGACAGTTATTCCCTAAAAACATATTTTCGTGTAATTATAGATTTTTATAAAGAGGAGTACTTACCCATTAGGAACCAAGAGCTGAGAAGTGCCGGTTTTGTTGGCATCTTGCGCGTTCTCCACTACGTTTACACAGCCTTCCGTCATTTTTAGCTACACGGTTCACTTCCTAACTTTATAAATTTTTAAAACAAAAAACAATTTATAATTTGTTACCGGCACTTGGCAGAATACAATCCGCTGTCATGCCAGGAACAAATTATAAAAAAAAACACTCGCGATTCGAATTTTGAACTACGTGGTGATTAGTGACGGGACACTTATCACAGGATTCTAACGTTATCGATGTTTTATGGGGTTTTTCGGATAACAAATTTAAACTAATTAATAACTAATGACGTGCTGTAACTCTTTACAAGGACCCGACGCCAAGTGGACGATTGTAGACAAGTTATCTGATATAATTTGAAGTAATCCTTATATCATATCGATAAAATGATTACTCAGTTGGTACTTATTATTTAATTGGACCTAGATTGTTTCAATAAATACCTATCAGATATTTATTATTTCTTAAAATTTTAGATACAACCAGATAAGACGGTATTGATTAGATACTTTTTTAGAATGTATTATACTTATCCGGATTTTTTTTAAACGCAAATAACCGAATTGTTGCATCACTTTGACTATAATAATGGCACTAATTAACGTACAAAAACAAATATACTGGATGTAGCTATGCTGATATAGTGCCATCTAGCGTAAAAATATGAAACATTACGTTCTGCTATTCGTTGACAGATGTCGCTTTCTACCCATTGCTGGAAGATTTTAAATGGATAAACTTATAATTTGGTGGTTAATTTAATTAGAAAGAAATCATGCTTCAATTTTGCAGCAATCACACAAATTATCAATATCTACAAAGAAACAGTTTTTTTCTCTAGAACATGTAACTATATCTTTACATATTTTTTAAGTTACCTCTACCTTTAAAATTATATTCTTAATATAAACTAATTAAATTAGAACCAAAACAATGCATTACGATAGTTCGATCTTACACTATACTAATTTAGAGTTCAATTTAACACTGACACTATTTATGGACCTTTTGTAGTTTCATCAGTAGAGGTCACATTCTCATCTGATCTTTGAAACAAATAGCTAGTTTCAGCCGTGGTACTACCACCCGTATTCTGTTGTTCATAAGTGCTCTTTCCGTATGTACTAGGCTTCCCGTACGTAGGTTGACCGTAGGTACTCTGCCCGTACGCATTGTCTTGGTTGTAATCGCTGTTTCCGTTGACGCCGTAGGTTTGGCTGTTGGTTTTGTAACCGTTTTGGTTGCGATCGGTTTGCTGGTTTCGGTCGCGTTTGTCTAGATTGTTGACGCCGCTGAAATAATAGAATGTTATTACGATAACATGCAATAGAATTTTCAATGAGGTAAATTCTATTGCATGTTATCGTAATAACATGATAGAAACTACCTACTACCTATCTCTTTCTTAAAAGATATAAATCAGTTTCACAAAAGTGAATGGGCATTTATCATCTTATTCACAATAGTTTGCTAACTTAGATCATTGCTTTCTCTCACACTGTCTTCTTCTATTGACTTAAGTCAGAGTGAGAAATAGCGCTGCTTAGCAACTGTTTTTAATTAGCGGACCCTTATGATTATGGGGTTAAACTATCTTTAATTTGACAGTTCGAAAGTTCCCTAACTTTAGCAGTTAAAAAAAGTCTTTGAGAAAGGAAATCTCGTTCCTTGGTAGTAAAAGTAGACCATTGCTATCGCCAACAATTTGCGCTTCTATTATTTTATATTCTCCCTTTAACGATGTTAAATCATCAGGTTATACCAATTCCTCACCTTTCATCCCTATAAGGTCTCCTTTCGCCAACACTATGCCATCCACTAGGCGTCCCAGATGATCCATATCCGCCACTGGCACCTCCACCACCGCTATAACCACCACTGGAGCCGCCATAACCAGCACTGGAGCCGCCATAACCAGCACTGGAGCCGCCATAACCCGCACTGGAGCCGCCATAACCCGCACTGAAACCGCCATAACCCGCACTAGAGCCGCCATATCCACCACTGGCGCCGCCATAACTAGCATACGGATCTCTGTACCCTGAACTCTGACCATACCCAGCGCCATAGCTTGGACTCTGGCCATAGCCGCTTTGGTCATAGCCAACGCTTTGTCCATAGCCAGCGCTTTGTCCGTAGCCAGAGTTCTGTCCATAGCTGGCTCCTTGGCTTCCGTACCCTGATCCTCGGTTAGGGTCTTGGTATCCGGAGTATCCACCGCCACCACCTCCCCAGCCGCTATCCACAGGTCTGAAAAAGCAATCAGTCACTTAGCACAAACAAATTTGTTATGGACGGCTTCATAAAGCGTCTAGGTATCATCTATCTGAAAATGTAATTACCATCACAGTGAAGACTTTACCACCAAAAATACTGATTACCAATAAAGGGACTCCAATCTTAACGGGCCAAATAAAATTTGGTAGTGGGGTCATTTAAACCTGTGTCTAATCATCTTCATCAGCCAAACGTCCACCACTGGACATAGGCCTTCCCTGAAGATCGCCACATTGACTGATCCGGCGCTGCCGGCATCCAGCGGTTTCCTAATTCTGATAACCAATCGCTTTACTATGACAATTCGGTACAGCGCCCCTATCGTGCGGACAGGGATCTACGCAAATCCTATACAAAAAGGAGTCGTCACGATCACGGCTAGTTACTAACGTGAAATAGACGCTTACCCCTTTGATTCTTGCCTAATTCAGACACATCCATAGCTATTATCCATACTCCCATACTAATATTATAATTGCGAAGGTAACTCTGTCTGTCTGTCTGTCTATCTGTCTGTTACATATTCACGCATGAACGGCTGAACGGATCTCAATGAAATTCGGCAGGGGGTAAATGGTATCCCGGGGACGGACAAAGGAAACCTACAAAGCGCGTGCGAAGCCGTGTGCAGCAGCTTGTAGAATATAGATTTGTGTAATGGCGTTATTCCCTGTGTATAAAGACTGTATTAATACAGTTCAGTTATAGTGTTAATCTATCATATTATCTCCCGCAATAGTACAGCTTAGAATCTAAAGTAAAGACTAAAATATTTAAACAAGAACACTCTTTCTTCAGTTTGGTGTATAGGTATAAATTGATAGTTTTTAGTTTGCATCTTTCTTAAAAAACTTGGTATCTATGTATTAATATATGTATTTTATAATTATAAATATATGTATTTTATACTATGTATTGTATATTTAAGTAACACGCCACCTCTATACGTGTGCCAAAAACTGTTTCGTGACCAACCCAAGGTTGTCTGAAAGAGATCGCTCTAAGCGATAAAGCCGCCCATTGTGCAACTCTGTTATCTCTCTTTTCCTGTATTTTTTTTTGTGTGCAAATAACGTTTTTTGTATTGTATTAAATACTAAACTACTAATAAGGAAATAAGTTGCTCTTCACTTCAATATTTTTAAGAGGCGAACCTAACGGCTTGCGTTTTGATCAAGGGATCCCCGTGGTAAAAAACTCGAATTACATAAAATAAAAAAAAAATCTGTGATTCCTTGAATGTGAAAATACGATGCGAAATAAATAGGGTAAAAGAAAATCATGAAAGCACTGTGTTTCGGACATAATTTGGTCGAGATCTCAGGAACCCTGCGATCTATTCGAATGATTTATGTTTTGATTCGTAGGTTAGTACTAATTATTTGGTTCTTTAAACCAATTTCTTCATAAGATGCGTAGTTTTCTTATAAAAAACCAAAATTTTGATTTTTGCGCTTACGTCGTTCCAAAAACGTATGCTCTGTCCCGCTCCTATGAACGCGAAATCCTATGCCTATCCTTTTCACAAAATGGCGTGCAATGATCTCTTAGCCAGAAGATACTGGCTGATAAAAGAAGTAAGTAACATACCTAGCATACTCAGGCCTATACGGAGCAGGCTCGGGCCGACCTGATGCGAAGTAGTACCCTCGGCCCGCCGCGTCCCACCCCGACTGGCCTCGGTACGTCTCGTCCCAGGGCCTGAAACTGACAGAAACAATTCAAAACTTTCATAAATAAAAAACATTTATAAATCTATTTTACTATAAATTTATCTATATCTATTGAATCTCTTATGAACTAGCTGCTGGCCTCGGCTTCGCACGCGCTTTTTAAGTAGCAGAATACCGTTTACCTTTTTGCCAAATTTCATTGAGCCCTTATGGCGTGAAAAGATAACAGACAGACGGAGCTACTTTCGAATTTATAATAATAGTATGCATGTATACCTAAGCGGGTTAACCACGAACCTTGTTTGTGTTCGAAGAACACCAACGATCTCAATAAAATTTGGCAGGAAGGTAAATGATATCCGGACATAGGCTACTTAAGGTGCTACCCCGACCCAGAATAGCGCCGCCATCTAGTTTATCTTATTATTTCGGTAAACAAAATAAATTTTTAAAACCCATTGGACAGTTTGTGACACCTATCATAAGCTTTTTTTAATGCCTCTGTAATAGTTTTACTTTGTATAGATTAGACAGAGAAGCGAAAACAGAGTTTGGTGGCCACCAAGAGCAACTTCGCATCTTTGCATAAACTATACAAAATATAAACTAATACAGAGGCATTAAAAAAAAGCTTATAAATAATAGATATCACAAACTGCCCAATGGATATTATAAAATTGTTTTACGTAATAATAAGATAAACTGCTATTCTGGGTCGGGGTAGCGCCTTAAATAGCGCGAGCGAAGCAGCTAGTCACAGTCATAAATTGCTACCTCCAACCGTGCAATAGGTACTCAAATCTTGATAAAACTCATGGTATTCACGCAATTATCCAATTTATACAATCTTTGCACGTTTGGTTATTAAGCAGCAACATTCGGACATTCAGTAATGTTTGCAATCATTTGATTATCTTCGTGTGTGAGAAAAAAATTGCAATTTCCACTTTGTAAATCGCGATTGTTCCTAACTTTGTAACAAAGGAACGCTGGTTGTCGGTTACAAAATGTCAACAACTGCTGGAGACATATACTGATAAAAGAAACTTATACTTGACTAGCTCCCGCCAGCGGCTTCGCACGCTTTTTCCCGGGATAAAAAGTTGCCTATGACCGTCCTTGGGATACCGTTTACATCCCTGCCAAATTTCATTAATATCTGTTCTGCTGTTTAGGCGTGAAAAGGTAACGCACAGACCGAATTAGTCTCACTTTTAAAATATAAGTATGGACAGGTAGGACTCAAAATGTCAGCTTCACTCATGCTGTCCCGCATAGGTCATATTATTTGATCAAATAAGATCTAAGCGAGACAACATTAGAGGATGTCATTTTTAATCTCAATCCTTATCTACGCGACTTATATATTATTTTTAGCGAATCTATAGATTCGATAAAACCACCATAGTGAAAATTCAGAAACATGTCAACATATTGAAATATTAATATTAGGTCCTACATATGAAATTGGCGTTTTGTATGGGAGGAACAAAAAGTCGAATATTTTTTAATATAATATATTTAATTAATCAAAGTATGAACCATTATTTTCTATGCACTTTTGCCATCTTATAGGTAGTTCATTGATCCCTTTACTAAAAAAACCAGTCGGACGGGAATCAATAAAATCTTTGAAGGCGATTTGGACTGCCCCATCGGAGTTGAATTTTTTCCCTTGCAAGAAGTTATCCAAATTTCGAAAAAAATGGTAATCTGTTGGAGCAAGGTCCGGGGAGTACGGAGGATGTCTTAGACTTTCCAATTGAAGCTCTTCTAATTTAGTAGCCGTCTGTTGCGCAGTGTGTGGTCTAGCGTTGTCGTGAAGCAGCAGTGGCGTGGAGCGATTGACCAGCCTAGGTTGTTTAGCCGCTAGCTTTTCCATCATGGTTTGCAATTGCTGACAATAGACATCAGCCGTAATAGTCTGGCCAGATTTGAGAAAACTGTAATGAACAATACCGGCACTAGTCCACCAAACGCTTACAAGTAACTTTTTTGGGGTTAATTTTCGCTTGGGGCAGGATTTGGCTGGCTGGGCAGGATCCAACCATTGCGCTGAGCGCTTCCGATTATCGTAAAGAACCCATTTTTCATCACAGGTAATGATTCGGTTTAAAATACCTTCATTATTGTGCCGGTTTAGTAATGTAACGCAGCAGTCGACGCGCGTTTGCCGGTTTGCTTCAGTCAATTCGTGAGGTACCCACCTTTCAAGCTTTTTAATCTTCCCAATTTGCTTCAAGTGAATTAAAACAGTTTTATCACTAACATCGCAGCCTGCAGCTAACTCGGACGTGGTTTGCGATGGATCCGCTTCCACAATAGCCTTCAACTCTTCATTATCAACTTGAGTCTCAGGCCGTCCACGGGGCTTGTTCTGCAGGTCAAAATTTCCAGAACGAAAACGTTGGAACCAAAAACGAACTGTGTTTTCTTTTGCAACACGACCGCCATACACATCATTCACCCTTCGAGTTGTTTCCGCAGCACTAGTGCCACGGCGGAACTCGTACACGTAAATAATGCGATATTTTAAGTTTTCCATTTTGTAAAATGAGTGACGCAAACAGAAAAAAACAGAAGAAAACAAAACAAATGAATGACGATCATCGAAGCACAAATACATGAGTCTATAGCTGTACAAATTTGAATTTGGAATTCCTTACCAAAGAGGAGAAATTTGTGATTAAAGTGGCCAGTACGAAAAACGCCAATTTCATATGTAAGGACCTAATATGTTGATTAATGTAATGATACATTTTTAAAAGCTTGTGCGATTGTCTTTTGCTTTTTTATACAACTATCCACGCTGATGCCAAAATCCAGGGCTCCTGTACCCGAAAAACAAAAGGCAACTAAAGAATAAATAAAACTATATACTCTACGCAATAACTTCAGACCAAATCACGTAATTTAAAGACAGTGAATTAACTCACAGTTAGGTTTAAAAACTTTGACTCATAACATAACTTTGCAAAACAAAGAGATCAGGAAGAAGGATGGTCGTAAAAAGTGAACAAAAAGTTCAGTAAAAAATTAAGAAACGGTTGTCTGTAATTAATTCATCACTGTGTACGTGTAGGTAGCCAGAAATAGATAATACAATAGGTACGTATTTTATAATAATTCAGGTCGTATATTAACTCTTTTATGGCCCACGACGCATATGCCCATCTCCAGTTCCGTCAGGCGGTGGCGAAGCAGTGAATGTGTTAAAGCTGTTTTTTTAAACTTTTCATGTAATTTTTTTCTTATATAAACAATGAAAATCAAATAATTGAAACAAATAAGAACTAGTATTTACAATTGAAACAATTCAGCTAACTGCAGACTGTTGAAAACAATCTACAAGTAGTTCAACTGATCCATATCAATACCAGTGGGAATTGAATCCATAATGTTCGGAACGGTGTCTTATTTCAGTCAACCAACGAATTACCATTTACAATTTAATGAGTTCAGAAAATAGTTAGTTGAACCATAGATAAATATAGAAGGCCCGTATTATGAAAGCTTGCTCAGTCATAGATTGAGTGACGTTTAAGCAAAAGCGTTACTCAAGCAGAGATCGTTGACTGAGCAATCGTGGGGTACCGAGACTCTCCGGGTTTTTAAAAAGTTATCTGAGCGTCTGGTCGACGCAACGCGTGACCCGAGAGCTGGCGGGTATCTGTCGCAGCGCATCAGCATTGCCATACATCAGTTGAGTCACCTGTAGATTGTTTGCAACAGTCTGCAATTAGCTTAATTGTTTCAATTGTAAATACTAGTTCTAATTTGTTTTTATTATTGAATTGTAATTTTCTTTGTCAATAATGAATAAGAAAAAATAAAAACTTATTATTGAATTTAATAATTTGAAGCCATAGACATAAGTTTATTAATTGCATGCTACAGAATAGCTAAACATGGGCTCATACTTAATCTTAATTACCGTAATACTATGTTTTATGCAATAAAAATTTCATTATCATCACAAGAGTCTGCGCGAAGACAGGTACACTCTCTATTCCCTCACTCTCCTAATCCGATGGGACGGCAGACCGAAACGACCGGGGAGAGGTCAGGCGCAGGACCAACGGCTTGAAAGGGCGCAATGCGCGCCATTTTGTGAAAAGGATCGGCATAGGATTTCGCGTTCATAGGAGCGGGACAGAGCATACGTTTTTGGAGCGGTGTAAGCGCAAAAATCAAATTTTTGCTTATTTACAGATAACTACACAACTTTATGAAGAAACTGCTTCAAGGTGTAAAAAAATAATTAGTAATACCTACGAATAAAAACATTAGTCATTTCAATAGACCGCAGGGTTCTTGGATTTCGACCAAATTATGCGCGAAACAGTGCACTTTCATGTCTTTGTATCGTATTTTTTTTCTCAATCGTGTTTTCACATGCAAGGGACCGAAGAAAAAATAGAATTTTCTGAGATTTGATTCGATTTTCTTACCACGGGGATCCCGTGAGTATCGAGATCTAGGCCTAGTTTGACAGCCCAACCCGTTAGGTTCGCTCCTTAACATGCTTTCCGAGGCACCGATGACCTACCCAATGTTGTTTAAACCGTTACATGAAAATCATCAATTGTCAATAGATACGCTTTCATCAGAAATCGGAACTGCATGGTCCATGCTCAAAATAATGGGCCGAATTGGAACCATAACGGAATCTCGCGCTATTGTCCTTTGCCCACGAGTAGTGTCATTACCCTGACGTATGACTTTGCTCTCTTTGCAAAAAATATCAGTAAAGAGTAATTTTCATCTAGGTAAATAAATTGGTATGACTCGTTGGGATTTTTTTTGTCCCATTGAGTCACACTGTTACTCGTTGCAACTTTTTTATACAGGCTGTTTGTAAGCTCGGTGCAAAGCCTTAAGGGGGTAGTAGTATAGACCATCTAGAACATTTTGAGCCACATTTGTCTTAACCAAAGTCTAATTGTTTTTTTTTTAGGGACCTTTTACGATTTTTAACCAAAATCCCAAAAAATTCTAATTAAGTGCTGATAATGCAAAGTTTAAGTGGAAATGTCTATTTATTTTGTATGTTTTTATTAGCCTAATGTGTGTTTAATGATATTAAATCATTATAAAGCACAGTTTATGCTAAAAAAATGACTTTCAGACTATTTAAACTTTACAGAAAAAAAGAAAATGAAAAGAAAATGTTTTTTAATGACATTTAAAAAAATAAATAAAATAGCTGCAGATGTTCAGATTATTTTAAAAACACGCTGAGTTATTGCTCTTTCTTTTAAGGTATCATTTACTTAGATATCTATACAATTTTCGAAAATACGGTGCCTAAACCAGTTAAGGGTAAGAAAATTACTGTGTACCTAATAATAAACTTACCTGAACAACAATGTAGAGAGGGACCTTAGACAACTAAACAAAGGCCGCTGTGCCGGCTGGCGGTGTACAAATTAAATTAATTCCAGTCGTTCAACACATCTTTAACAGAATACTTTAATTAGAATGCATTTTTGTTTTAGGAGTCTTTCCAAGCCAAATTTTCAATAAATGTATGGGCTGGAATAATCGGACGAACATTGATTGGGCCACACGTTTTACCAGATAATTTAAACGGTGAGAATTATCTGCATTTTCTGCAAAATGATTTACCAGAACTCCTGTATGAAGCCGAAGTACCCATACTAAATACGGACAGGCCAATCATCTTTCAACAAGATGGATGCCCAGCACATTGGACGTTAAGTGTCAGGGAACACCTTAACAACTGTTTTCCAGACAGCTGGATAGGCAGAGATGGGCCCATCCCTTGGCCCGCACGATCGCCCGACCTGACCCCAGTAGATTTTTTTGTGTGGGGACGGGCAAAGGATCTCATATACACTACCGAAATATCCACGAGGGAAAAATTACTTCAAAGGATTGAAACAGCTTTCACAACTATGAAACAGGAAATGCAGCTGAAAGTCACGACGACGGAAGTTAGAAATCGTTGTCGTAAATGTATACGCAATGGTGGAAGCCATTTTGAGCATCAGAATTAAAAAAATAATCATCAAAAACGTTTTTTTCTTATCTCCTTTAAATCAGTATTTACGGACTTTAACTGGTTTAGGCACCGTATTTTCGAAAATTGTATAGATATCTAAGTAAATGATACATTAAAAGAAAGAGCAATGACTCAGCGTGTTTTTAAAATAATTTGAACATCTGCAGCTATTTTATTTATTTTTTTAAATGTCATTAAAAAACATTTTTTTTTCATTTTCTTTTTTTCTGTAAAGTTTAAATAGTCTGAAAGTCATTTTTTTAGCATAAACTGTGCTTTATAATGATTTAATATCATTAAACACACATTAGGCTAGTAAAAACATACAAAATAAAAAGCGAGCTAAAGACAGGGCGCTGTGACGCTCATTAGTTGAGCCCTATGTCCAGCAATGGACTAATATATGTTGATGATGATGATGATGAGACGTGGCGAGGCGGTCGAAAGCGCGCCGCAAAAATTTACCCCTACAACTCAGCTTGTGGATGTTGTAAGATCCGCTTATTCCCAGTAGTCCGACTAAGGGTAAGGTACCAGAGGAAGGGCCGCAGCTTCCTTCTGTGTATTTTTAACACCTCTACTGCGATTACCAATCTACCTGCCGAGCGTGGTGTTTAAAGCAAATATCCCTTTCTCTCTACTCAAACGAACTAAATGTAACTACAGGATTGGATAAACTTTAATGTTTCCCCTGTAGGTGGAGCTAGCGGCGCTAGAGTCCGAAGGAAGTCCCAAAGTTGTTCGACTCCTACGTCACTTGACCTCGTGGTGTAATTGGTTAACGCATTCCCGTACTGAGGGAAGGAAGCGGGTTCAAGTCGCGTCGAAGTCGAAACATTTTTGGGATATTATTTGATTTTGAATTACCCCGGCTTGCAATAATAAAAACCTTAATTATACTCTTGTCCTTCCCTAAGGAGCAGCACGTACGAGGGACGTCGGGGCTGTATGTGTGTTGATGAGAGTTGGTACTAGAAATATCTCACCTGTCATGAGGCCCCCTGCCCGCACTCGGTCCGTAACCCCCATACCCGTCATCGTACCGATCGTACACCGGCCTCCTGTATGCGTAGGGGTCATCATGGGGCGCCCTGTCGTAAGGCCTGTAGGGCCTTTCGTAGTCCCTCTCTCTGTACGGATCTCTTAGGAACCTGTAAGGGCAAAAAACTTTGTTTTAAATTTATGTTTATAATTCCTTCTCGTCATAATTACTAAACGGATTAACTTCTTCTTCTTTTCCCTATTCATTTAAAAAACAGCCATTTAAATTAAGTTTTCTTTTAAAAAGAATTCAGTTATTGCCCTTTCCAAAGATATGCTACGCGATTTAAGTACCTACAGCATGGAAGCAATGAAATAAGTATTTAGATATTGCATGGAAGGCCTTTTGTCTATTCCTTCAAGTGTGACAACACTTCGGCAGAGCTATGGAATAATAAGCCAAGGTAGAACAAATTGGGTTAACCGGCTTGCCATTTCTTATTGAAATGGCGCGAACCGCCATGACACTTTCCGAGCTTTAGCAGTGAAAGTGTCATGGCGTCGAAATGGCACCCTCTTACGAATTGTAATCTGAAATTTCAAACCTGTCATAATAATCCGGCCTATACCTATCCCGATCATCATATCTGTTCTTGTGCTTCCGCCTGCTGGGCCGGTCCTTGTCATCCTTGTCGTCGGTGCTGTTCTTCGGGCGGTCGAATCCATCATCATCGTCTTTTTTGTCGTACCGCTTGCCGGAGGTCGGCTTGTGCCGGCGGTCGTCATAATCGTCGTCGTCTTCGTCGGACCTGTTGGAGTTGGTAAGTATGTTTCTTGCAGTTGGCGGAGCTATTATCACGTTACTCTTGACAGCCGAGTGAGTCAACTCGGTCGGTCAACTCAGCTATTTTTAGGGAGGTGTAATAGATAGAAAATCAATATACATTGAAAATTTTAAATTAAGTATTGTTATGGACTTTTTTATTGCACAAAGCAGTATGTATATTAGCATACTCTTCCAGTCTTCTACTGCCAGATGACCTTAGGAATAATAAACATAGAAAGGAAAATACGCGACGAAATGTGTTGAAAACACATCACAGCCAAATTAACACCTTTCTATGAACATCAAGCGAGCCTATAGGTCAGCTTATCTTGGTGTTTGTGGACAGGCAGGGGCCTTAAACTATCTTAGCAATTATATGTCACGGAGTCTCGTATACTCGGTAGCAAAAAAAAAATACCTGTCAGATTTATCATCACAGCGCCCACAGCGCCTATCGTCCCTGTATTCTAATCTGTCGTAAAGAGGGCGCGCATAGCGGTAGTCGTAGTATCCACGAAGTTGTCGATTAACTCTGCTCTTCGGGATTAAATATGAAGATAGGACGGTCTCTTCGGCGATTGTTGCTGTGTAGAGGGTTAGGGTTAAGGCCTGAAATGAAACAATTGAACGTTGGGTTTGAGAAACTTTGGTAATGGTAAAGGTTAACAGAGTTTGTAATTAGGGTTAACGGACTTTTGGTGGTTTCTATCTTTTATTGAATGCCTGAATTAATGTTTTAACTATGTGTTAAAATTTAGAAGAAATTGACTTTTATTTTCACCGATACCTAAAAATATATATTGACGTACCTACCTGGCAGTGGTTACCTAGCATCTGGCACAACAAGTAAACACTAGGTTAAAATAGGTTGAGGTCTTAAGTAGTGCATAGGCACCCTAATATTAGTAAGTAGTACTATGTATACAATTTTCAAAACGTTTCAAGAAACTTTATTCAAGTATCTGTAGTTAAATTGTCACACTGACAAAGCGTTACGGTTACCTTGATTGTGTATAAAAAGATGTTTATCAACATGACAACTGTCTTACAGCATTTCAGATTAATCAACCATCGGTCAATCTTCACGCTATGATAGCTGTGAACTTGGATTGTTTTACTTTTAGTTTCCGGGCTAATTTGAAAATAAATAGTAAAATTTTATGGATACTTATTTTATTGAAACAAATAACCAATATAATGTCCTGCGGTGTACCAAATACCACTTTAGTAGTGCAAAAAAAATAAACAAATGAAAATTGTTTGAAAATTCGAACAGTAATTCAAATTATAATCAGCTGTATCAAAACCTTTTTTTTGTTGGATTCGTTAGTTTTAAATACCTTTTTTGAAAACGCCCAGTTAGGTACTGCAAATTTTATTTTAAAAGTAGAACAAACAAAGAGCTAGCATTAGTTGGTGAAACAACGGCATTAGGCCAATCCTACACGACTTCTAAAATAGATTTCCATAAAATACAATGTTCTCATTTAGGAAGTTTAGGCCCCACGCCAACTAACCTTGTTCGTAATCCAATTCTTTTGTGATCACAGTGTGATATCATAGCTGCATTGTTTAAGGGCGTAATTACATCAATGACCTTTGGAACAATAGCGAAGTGAAAACGACCGTCAAAATTATCGGAAAAATCTTTTTTTCTACAAAAACTGACATGAAAAATGTATAAAAGAATATAAAAACTAACGTGTGTAATCAGTGGTTCGATACGCAGATAATGATGTATCTTATTACATTTAAACTTTGTTATTTTAGGAGTACCTTGTTTATTGTGTAAAATGATTTGTGTGATTTAGGTTTTATGCTTGAGCTTTCCAACTAACATTGGTCTAATATTCTTGTGTTAAGTCTACAAACTGAATAAAACAAAATAGACATTGAAATAAAAAGAAAAAATATAAATTATAATAATTAAATTATATAAATTATAGAGACTTTTTTACGCCTCAGTGTGCCATCAATCTTTATCTGATTCACGCATTTTAAAAATGCGTGTAATACGATGTAACACGTGAAACTTAGTGGGCTTTGCATTGTTTGTCAGGTGCACATCCGCTGTGTACTAATGCCTTTATAATTACCATGGACAAAGGACAGTATAGTAAAAACAAAATGACCGGTGGCCCTGCATGGCATGTCACATGTCGTGCACGAAAATATGTAATTAGTGACTACTTAGTTGATGATACGTTGGTCAAGGTAAACAGATTATGGTCGAAGGGTTTTTATGGATAGCGTCATTGATGGCGTAGTGGTTGAAAGCTTAACTTGATTATCTTGATTATCTACTTAAATATAGGTTCGATTCACGTTGAAAACATGGGTACCTCCGTTATAGGTAAGTAGGCAGGTAGGTAACTTATGGTTGTGCAAATGTGTCCAATCGTCAAAGTCTAAGTAATTTCTTTGAAGCGCAAAATTGGTGTAGGTACATATCTATGTATTTTAACAAGTGCTTATCAATTAACGTTAGAATAGAAGGTCCACTTCTTTTCTTACTAAAAGTAAAGATACCCTATACATAGAGAAAAGTAACAATTATTTTAAAAAACTGCTCCGCTAACTCCCAAACAAACTTACACATTCTTTTGTAGATATCAACAGACCAATGATGTTGATGAAAAAATGCTGCTAACTTGAATATAGACATGTATGGAAATAAAAAAGAGGAAACGCGGGAGACTATACAAAATATGGGAGAATGAAATAAGAGAGACTGCAGTAGGCCAAGCACGGGAATTGTTCTCTAGGGTAGAATGGACAATAATGTCATCGCATCGTCATATATTGCGTACATTATTGAAGTTGAAGGAACTAATTTCAAATAATTTACGCATTCGATGACGAAGTGTAATTCTTCTCTATTCTACCCTAGACAACAATGCCCGTGCTAGGCCTACAGGACAGACTTGGTCTAGAACTGCACCTAGCAAGGGAGAAATGGAAGCAGTTAGAATAGGCCTTTGCCAAATCGGGCAAACTGATACAGAGGTTGCCGATTTCTAATTTTAAGCTTATTGTAAACTTAGTTTAACTGCTGAATAAAGGCTCTATTTTTTTTTGGGGTTATTATTATGGAAATAAAATATTATACAATGAAATCTTCAAATGCGTTTGAAGTCAACTGTTCCAAGCGTTGAAGAAAACACAAGCGCGTTGAACTCTTTTGCATGGGCAAAATACGAACGCGTTGTTTCACTGATTGATTTAGACATAACTACTATAACATATTAATATTACATGCAACGTTAGCAGTACCTAAACTAAGTTGGAACCAATGTTTTTTTCTTATAAAAAATGTTGACTCACCAATAAGAGTAATCGTGCCATCTTGATTTTCAAAAAGCTATAAATTGCTGTTCATATCCTGACAAAGGCACAGACCGCGCGCAAAACCAGTTCAAAAATAAAAGTCGTGTACACCTGGTCTTACATTTCTCCCCGCCTTTCTGAATTTAAACTTTTTGGTAGAAAATATAGTTCCGAGCAAAAAGTTTGTAACTTTTTATTTATAAAGTTGGAACGCACAGCAAGCGCGGACGTTTATGGTATACTGCCAAGCTTGGACTGCGCCCTCCAGTTAAAATAATTATGGCAATTTGTTGTTTTTTTTTTTGTTTGTCCGTCCGTCAGGCCTACTGTGTGAAGGTTGTTACTGTTATAGCTTTGTGCAAACAGGGTCTATTATGCATTAACAGATGAATAGCATGTAGTAAGTATCCTGAGTTCATTGTATTCTCGTGGTTTAGTGTTACTCGTACGTTGGTACATTATAAAATCTATGGATACGGATAAGTACCTACCTCAGTAGGTTGCCTAATTAATTTATTTTTTATCACAATTAATTTGCTATTAATACTAATATTTATAAGGATATTTTGGGAAATAGAAAGGCAGAGAAAGAAATTGAATTAAAGACCTTATGTAGATAGATAGATAGAATATTCTTTATTGCACAAAAGTTGTACATGGGCGAACATAATGCTAGATAGCATTCTCTACCTGCCAACCTTTGGGTAGTGTTGACAACAATTTAGTAGGTAGTGCTAGATAACAAAAATTATGAATTACATGAAACAAAGGAAAATACAATTAATAAATCCTGACATTAACATACAAAAAAATAAATTATAATAATAATAGGTACTCACATTATGTAGGTCCTTACATATTTTTTTTATCTAATGAAAAAAAGAATCTGTAGCTATTAGGGATGTAGGCTTACACACCTAGGTATAAGCATAGGTACCTAGAAGTAATTCAATATTTAAACACAATATTAATTTATTAAAGCTGAAAAAGTCATTAAATGATCATTACTCGCTTACGTTCTTGAAATATGCAAACTAAACCAGGAACTGCTCAATCATAGTCATTATTTTGGCGGCAAAAAAGACGATCATTCAATCGAGAAGAAGACTTTGGAGGAAGGGGAAGTGCTTTGTTTCGAATGTGGAACTGTTTCCATTGTACTTATCCGATACAGCTCCGATATAGATATAGACGATATAGATGTAACACAGCGGGCGAAGGTCCGCCTGCAACGCAGAAGGCTGTGGGTTCGATTCCCGCCTCGGAACAAATGTTTGTACTATGGCAGATATTTATTCCGCCGGGTGTTCTGGGTATTTTCTGTATAATAAAAAAATATCTATCTATGTATTGTATAGTATTTAGTATATCAGTTATCTAGTCACACAAGCTCAGCTTAGCTTGAGGCTAGATGATGCTGATAGTCAAGCATTATACACACATAGGCGTTTGAAGTCATCTACGTCAGTGCCGCCAAAAGAACATCCCATACATCAAGCATCTTCTTGGTTGTAGAAGCCAATGATGCTGGCCGGTAGATATACTTACGCATTTCATTTGACCTACCGCTCATTATCATTGCTGACTCTTAGGGTGGCAAGCTATATTAGGTATCTGTAAATAAATAAATAACGCTGGACAATCCACACAGCCATCATCTAGCCCCAAGCTAAGCAGAGCAGTTATGGGTCGTAGATAACTGATATACATAATACGATGCATTACATAGATAGATATTTTTTATTATACATGGAAAATACCCAGAACACCCAGAACAAATATTTGCAGATCGTACAAACATTTGTCCCAAGGCGGGAATCGAATCCGCAGCCCCCTGCGTCGCAGGCGGACCTTCGTCAACCGCGCCACATCGGTCGTAAGCTGGGTGTCATGGCGTTCCTGAAAATATCATAGAAAAAGGTAGACAATTTTTATGACAGCATAAATAAAACTACTGTGCTACTAGAAAATAGATTATATTCTATTGCAGATTTTTTTGTCAGAAAAAAATTGTTTACCAGGATAAATAATTATAAGTTTATACTTTTAAATCTCGGGTCGTAAAAACCAATGGACACAATAAAAGAGAAATAAAGTACAAATACTACATGTTACAAAAACCCCGGTCCGACAGACCGAGGCCGACGCGTCATTGTGGCCCAGCGAACCGAATCAAATAATTTACAACCTGTGAACTTTTCACTCGATTCACTTGTGAATAAAAAGTAAAAAGAAACAATTGAAATTCGTATGAGTTGTTATAGATAGGCCTATATAGCGAAGTAGCGCGTAACCGAAGGGTGAAAACGGAACCCTATTACTAAGCCTCCGCTGTCCGTCCGTCTTAGGGCTCTATCTCATGAACCGTAAGAGGTAGACAGTTGAAATTTTCAGAGAATATGTATTTCTCTTGCCGCTATAACAATAAATAATAAAATAATAATCCAAGTTAAAGGTGGCTGCCATACAAAGAACGTGACTATTTGTCTATATTTGCTCTTCGTTTGTCAAGGCTGTATCTCATGAACCACAATAGGTATGAAATTTTCTATAAATAAATAATACTTCAACTTTAATAACAACAAATACTACATATCTAAAAAAAATTAAAATTCAAAGGGAACCGAACAAGTGAAACTTTGATGTTCTTTGAAAAAGTTGCCTGATTTTTACTCTACGGAGCCCTTCATGTGCGAGTCGACTCGCACATGAAGGGCTTGGCGGTTTATTTTTACTTCAAGCATCTACTTACTATCTAATTTAAAATAAGATAAATTTTAAATTTGGAAAATGTTTTCACATTGTTTTATTGAAATTTTCTGCCAAACCACCTTTTGTTTTCAAAAGTTCTAGATTTTAATCAAAAGCTTTACATGCGTTGATTCTAAAAAATGTTTATAAACTAAGTTAAAGACAATTATAAAATAACTCAAAAGGATTTAAAATCTTTTATGATAAAATTACTATTTAACAATAACTTTAACTTTGTAAACCACGAACTAAAAAAATATATAAAATTTTAGGCAGAACTCTGCTGCTGATGCTTTTAATGCCTTCAATTAGCATTAATTTGATATGCTTTGAAGGGTATGTTTGTCGGTGAAATTAAATACACAAGATGTATAGTTACCTAACCTAGACAATATAAATAGTACTAGTTTCAACCCGCGACTTCACACTTGTTGTTTCTATGGAAACGTTACTCCTATCCCATGGGGATTCATGGGACTAAAAGTAGCCTGCGTTTTATTCCAGGTCCAGATGGTAATCTATGCAAAATTTCAGCCCGATCCGTTCAGTAGTTTTGGCATGAAGAAGTAGCAAGCATTCATACATCTATCCATCCGTATAACCCAACATTTATATTATTCTGTGATTGCTCAACTCAGGTACCGAACGAGGAGACATTTTATTTATTTATTTAAAAACTTTATTGCGCTAAGGTCATTTATTTATTTATGAAGATTACAATAACAGAATAAAAAATTACAACTAGTATATATGTACACTTATATCTATGTATTTCTTAAAATCTAAGCCGTCACCAGAAGGCAGAGTGGCCAGAATGCTGGCAGCATTGCCACGTTGAATAGGGTAAATATAAAAATGGTTTAATTGCTTGAACACAATAATAATAAAATAATAAATAAAATTTATTCAAAGAACGTAAATAAACAATACTACATATACATAGCTAAGTATAACAATTAAGCCTGAACTAGGTAATCCTGTGTTTCAGGCGACATAGTGCTAATCTATACTTATAATTATTAAATAAAATAATCCCTTACGATAAAGGCTTTTAGTTTAACAATGTGGTTTATGTTACAAACAATTTGTGCATAATACACAAATTGTATAGTATGTAGGTACTTAAATTGAGTAAAACTAGATTAATCACTATTCTAACTAGGTTAACTTTACGTATAAAAATATAATTTACTTGATAATTTGATTATTTACTATACTTTACAATGTAGGTTACGCAGATGTAAATAATAGTTTAGTTTCAATTATGTTCTAGGTACTAAGATTAGCATGCAAATGTACAGTAAGTTCAAATTAGTACAAAGAGTGAGCTTCATGCCAAGATATTTTCTACCTGCCGACCAAAAACATGTGTTGTTTATCAAATACATTTGCACCCTTAATACCTACTCTTCAAGCCTGTGTATCTAGGCTCTAAGGCCCGTATCATGAAAGCTTGCTCAGTCATAGATCTATGCTTGAGTGACGTTTATGCCGTAGAAATGCGTTACTCAAGCAGAGATCGATGACTGAGCAAGCTTAAACTTACATTATTCGGCTTTATAACTCAATATCGCAAATTATTTACCACCTACCTGAAGTCACTCCTTAGTTTTGAGTCACCGCTAATATACCCACAATGTGGTTGAATATTTATTATCCATTTATTTTGTCCGTAAAATATTCTACGCCACGTCCAACTAAATTCACAATATTTTGTGGTTTGTAGGGCGCAGACATACAGCGCCACCTAGGATCGAGTAGCAGAATCTTAAAGTAATACCTATCTACTGAAAGTATTAGGTAAAGCAAATTACCTACCATTTTCTTTTCGATTACCTTTGGGTTAGAAATTTAGATCAATATTTTTCTGTACAGTTTTAGGTAGGTACCTACTCCTTCAGAGTTCTGTTGGTTGGTGGCACACATTATTATGACGATGTAGGTAAATCCATAATCAAGTACAAAATCCACAATCAATATCTGAGCGTCGCGAAAAACGAACGCGCCGGTCCGACTATGACTGATGTGGGCGGCCCTAATTGCACCTAATTTGAGCCTTCCACTTTCGAGAGGCTAGTACCTCATCTCCCCTTTTTACTTATATCGATGAATGAGCGGTGAAAATAGTATACTTATGTGGTCCACATGAGTGAAACACTCACGAATACATCTGACTGACTTAATTCAACAACACGACAGAAAGTATTATAAAATCCCAAAGGTAAGGTCCCAAATGTTGCAAGACGTTCCCCTCAAGCGCTGGCGCTCGCGCGACGTTTTTACTTAAACGGTTTTTACGGAATGCGTTATGGCGGAGTTACCTATACACTAGCCAAACCCAATGTAGAATATTTGTAAACAAACCACGACACAAATAACTAAAGTTAACTTGCTTGGTGTCGATTTTCAGATATAATTGTAAGCAATTTTTACAATTTTAACAAGTAATGTAAATTGCGTATAAAAAGTCACGGCAACAGAGTGAATTAAGTATGGGTGGTTTGTTTACAAACATTATACATCGAGCTTGGCTAGTGTATATATGAAGCTAAGTACAAGCTAATGGTAGATAAAATCCAAAATAAATTTACTCGCTTTGTTTATTTAAAAGAGTATGAGTTTGTCCGTACTACCCATTGATGTACCCGAGTCTGTTCGTGTTAGGTATGGTAGGCTACTGCAGGCTGTCGCTGCGGAGAGACGTGGCACTGGTCAAGTACATGGTGCGCGTGCTCCGTGGGGACCTGCATCAGCCGGCGGTGCTGGCAGCGCTGCGGCTGCGCGCGCTCTACCGACTCCCTCGCGGCGGGCGCACGCCGCCGCCCCGCTTTGCTGGAGGTGCCGAACTGTAGGACCAACCTACTAAAGTTTGCCCACTTACTATCATTTTACAGAATATCCTATCCGAAAATAGTGCGGATATATTTCATCAAAACCTGCCGAAAGTCATGGAAATGGCACAGCTCGTGATAGAAACAAAATGTATTTTAGATTAGTATAAAAATTGTATTTATTTATCAGTTAAGTAAGTACCTACGTAGATCTAGCATCGCCTTAGGGTTAAAAAAACCTGCTATGATGTTATGATAAATACATAAAAATAAAAATATCTACCTAATTCGGTAACCCTACTAATATTTTATTGGCAAAAGTTTCTACCGTTGTGAAGATGTTTAGCCAAAGACTACGCCAAAACTACATAATGGATTGGGCTAAAATTTTGCACACATAAAGATCTGAAATAACTTAATGCCTATTAAGTTATTATTAAGTATTACTTTTTATTCCAAAAACGCGTGTGAAGCCGTGGGCCGAAGCTAGTTTCAAACATTAACGACCAACATTTTGTCGTCACTATCCATTTCAAAGCAACCCCACGCACTCACTGGCCTCAATACGTAATTGTTCTACTCTACATAGATTTATTTTGAATCAAAACTCATTCAATTCTGTCTCATCGATTTTCGTGGAATTTACAAAGAAAAGGGAATACCTACGTAGGTTGACATTTAAACTTTCCTGAATGACGTCAGTAAGTACGTATTGATAATCTAACAAATTAATGATCTAACAAAATATCATTACCACCTGTGTCTTTAACTCGCAAATGTTTTGTTATATTTTTATAAAATTTTACTAAATACGTTTCATACAACCTTATATAAAGAGCGTGTCCATAGCCAGTAACGCGCTCTACGCTAAGGTGCCACGGAAGACCAGCGCTGCAGCTGCTCCCCAAGCTCCTGCAGCACACGCTGAGCGGCAGCCTTTTGGTCTCACATTGTTTTTTTTCTTTAATTCTTTTTAAATTGTATTTTCTTGTGTGTTGTAAGTTGTGAACCAATAAAAAATTATCTTATCTTATCTTACTTACACCATGGTCCAAGAAAACCAGGTCTGGCACTCCAAGAGTGACACAACGCTACGTCACTGTCCAGTTGCCACTTATTTTAACGAACCATTGAAGTTGGGAAATGTTGTTTCCAAAAATAAAACAAGTCAATTAAAAAAATACATAAAAAATTTCAATCGTCAATTTTGTTTGTTAGAGCAGTCAAAACACTTTTAGTTAAATTAAATTACAAAACCGCATAGTTTTATCGGATTCGTACCTACAGGTAGTTTATGGAGCTCGGGGAGTTACGATCTTACGCAACTGGTAACACCAGAAAACATATTCGTCTTCTCATTCGCCGATGGCGTCGATGACGTAGGACTTGTGTCACCCATGTGACCGTGATGTCTCGGAATGCCGTACCTTGTATTAATATTTACTTACACAATTGTACCTACTTCGCTTAATCTAGATTTAGAAATTAGATACTAACCTAAACTAACTAACACCATAGGGGTGGTCCATTAATCACGTGAGGCTTAAAAAGGGGGGAGTCTTAGTCTACAACCTCAACACGGATCACCAAGGGGAGGGGGGTTAAAAAGGGTCAAAGACATCACGTGATTAATGGACGACCCCATAAGTTGGTATTTACATGGCATTGGTCATTAGGTAAGTACCTGCATACTTGTATTGTCAAAATCAGTTCAAACACCAGTCTTAAGTAATTGATAACGCGTTATCGTATACCATTGCCTTTTTCCAAGTTGTACGAGATATGAGTTTTTCTGATCCATAATCTAAATTTCCATAAAACCGTACAGGACATTTAGAATAGTCTAATTTTAGGAACCAAAAGCGCCTTACAATTAATTTCCCTTCTCTCTCTACTTCTATCTTTGAATGGCGTCATATTCAAGGGAAACCGTTACAAGGCTGCTTTTCAAAGGAGCAAATAATCTATCAAAATACTCATTCAAGTAGTCTGATGATAATCAATCACAATCTCAATGAAAACCCAAACCAAATATAGGTGTTCATGGAAACATAATTCGCCTTCATTTGTATGACTGAAGGTAATTTATGATTCGTTTAATCAAATCTACTACTACATAAACTTATTTTAGCTTTCTTACGCCTATAAAGTCATAGACAATTAATTATTTGCAAGTGACCTCTATGTTGCATGTCTAAAATATACATAAAGCTCTAAATCTATATATTCTAATTCAACATTTTGATTGTTTAGAAAAAAATAATAACATACTTTATAATTACGCTGTTTTTAAGTTTTGCAGGACAAATACTAGGTAATCCCTCGGGAATAAAATTTTCATCGGTACCACTTCGGGATCATTATTCATCCAAAAGCAAAAAAAAATCTAAATCGGTCCATAATTGACGGAGGAATCGACAAACATACATAAAAAATATAAAATAAACATACCTACATGCAGCCGAACACAGAACTTCTTTTTTTTGAAGTCGGTTAAAAACAATCTAAATTCGAAATCGAACAAAAATGTAATGAGCGTGTCACACTTATGGATTTATGAGCATGTTGGAGAAATAACACGATGGAAAATAATTTACCACCTGTCACCTGTCATGGTAGAGTCGTTACAATAATATTTATTTTTTAATAATAGAGGTTTACACTCGGTGACTGACAGATACCAACGGGTCACTAACCGGTCACACCTTTACCCTGAGTCACACACACACACACACGCATATCTTTAAATAAATACAATTGAGTTGAGTATAAGTATGTATAGTACTTAAATAGATAATCTATTTTGTCTAACTAAAGTTTGTAGAGTCAAGTTACAAGTATTTCTAAGTTATCGAGCTAAATTATTAAAATGAAGGCGTATTGATATATCTATCTAGTCTAGTTGTATGACTAGCTATTTATTGAAATGTAAATAGTAAATACCTAGGCAGTAGGTACCCTTTTTTGGTTTAGGTTGTCCACGTAGGACCAGCCATAACTAAATCAATAAGAAATATATTCGTTCAATTATTTGATATAATTGCACAAATACGGCTATGATTTTCTGCAGGAAAACTTAATTCGTGCCAAAAAAATACTCACACTATATCGTTACCTGAGTAAAACCTTTAATTTCCATGAAAAATTAATTGTAACCCAAACAAAATCAGTAGCAGTACAAGTTTGTTTTACGGTGTCAATAATGTTAAATGTATGGGGGGTGGAAACCCTATTCAAATTAATTTGAACAACCCTGCCTGACACTATGTTCAGTGTTGGCCACGCGCGTGTTGGTGACAGTTGTGTCTAGTGGCGGGAAATTATTTCCCGCTTTTCTTTCGTGAATATCATTTCAAATTACTATTTTCCGTAGAAGAAAATCCCTCTGCTTGGCCTACTGTTTTTTATTATAGAATCAAGTTCCAAGTCCCTATTAGATACCTATTTTACTAATAAAATACCCAGACAAGTGCTACTTCTCATCATATTTTAAACTGCTGTTTGTGCTGTTGGACAAGTGGTCGTTTATGTGACATTTTGTATATTTATAACTTGTGAAAGCTTCAAAGATATAAATCAAGCCCGCATACGGCATAAAAACACCTAAAAAGTCGTAAAAAGGATCTAGTGCCTCTAGTGTTTTAGTTAAGTGGTACTAACTGGATGAATAAAACCTGCATACAATGTAACAAAGAAGAAAAAAATAAAAATTACAAAAAAGACGTGAATAATACTGGCTGAAGAGACGTTATGAGAAGAAATCCTTCGAAAATCGAACGAAGATGCGCATTCAAATGAAGAATGGCGTTGAAAAACCTGCAGATATTCCAACCAGTGAGAACCGAAGTGGTACATCGTCAAAGGACTCCTATGAGGGCTCCTCCGATTGCCTCTTCTAGGACCATTTCTAAGTCCGCTGAGACATTGGCTGGGACTCCTAAAGGTAAGACAACATTGTTACTACCCTTGCCGGATTTCCAAAGTAAAAGTGAACCGTTTTTGAATGTAGCAGCTGTAAGCTGATTTTTATGCTAGTCTGCACTCCTTTGTAACATACTTCTTATATGAATCCCAGAATCTGATAGATCGTGGGCAAACAACTACATAACAACTTATACTAAAACACAAGACTCAAGCTGAGAGATCAAACTGTTTTGAAGTTTTTATTATTATAGTCTAAATAATTATACAATAAAACAAATATTTTTAACAAAGATAAACTTTACACATGTAATACATGCGTTTTAATTAAACAAAATTACTTCCAACTCTAAAGTAAAGTAAAGTAAAGTATCGTTTATTGCTTGAAATACATGTAGGTACAGGTGTTTTTATGTCTATGTGAGTCAATGTATTCCTACCTTTACGGTGTGCAATGTCTGTGTACAAATAATAACAATCTAATTAATTAAGCTTACAATAAA
The DNA here is from genome assembly GCA_963662085.1 of Eupithecia inturbata. NCBI lineage: Eukaryota > Metazoa > Arthropoda > Insecta > Lepidoptera > Geometridae > Eupithecia > Eupithecia inturbata. Next base: position 13,037,030 of record OY759190.1, read on the forward strand.
ATAAAATAAAACTGAACTTGAAACTAATGTTGGATAAAAACAACTTAAAAATAAAGAATGTCATCATGAAGCAGAAAAATCTTTGTCAGTTAAAAATTCATTTATAGCATAATAACATTTATTTGAAAGAATAGTTTTTAACTTTCTCTGAAACTCCATATTCGGCAGTAGTCTTATAGACTGGTAATTTATAGTAGGTAGGTATAGAGGTATATAATCAAAATTTGTCAAGCAGAAAATCATTAACGCTATAATAACATTTCTCTATGAGTACATTCTTGAGTCTATTTTTAAATACATTTGAAGTGTCAGAGTAATTGTTGTTTAAACATTTTACAGCATGATTTTATATTTTGGGTGCCATACCTAAAACACTTTTACGTATTAGGGCAGTTTGTGAAGGGTGCGCACAAAGTCTATTATTGTTATTGTTACGTCGGTTACGTATTACAACTTCGGAGAAACTTTTAAATAAATGTAGGTTATTTTTCACAAACATAGCTACATTTAGAATATATAGAGCTGGTAGAGTAAGAATTTTGTACTTGACAAAATATGGCTTACAACTATCAACAGTAACTAAGTTAAACATTGCTCTCAGGCAACGTTTTTGTGTTTTGAAGGCCTGGTTGTGTTCGGTGCTGTTCCCCCAAAAAATAATCCCGTAACAGAGCAAAGATTCAGCTAATCCATAATAGGCGGCTAGAAGCCCATCAGTGTTGATAGTGGAGCTTAGTTTATGTAGAGCATAAGCTGCACTACTCATTCTTTTGCATAAGCTTTCAATGTGACTTTTCCAATTGAGTCTTTTGTCAATTATTAGTCCTAGAAACTTAGCCGTCTCTACTTCGGCTACGGAATGACTATTAAAATGTATGTCCATTTCTGATAAATTATTAGGTCTTTGACTAAAATGCATAATGTTCGTTTTCTTGAGATTAATTTTTAAATTATTATTACTAAGCCATGAAATAATAGATGTCAAAGATTTATTAATGTCATTTTCATATGATGCATGGTCTCTACAAGCTACAGTTAAGGTACTGTCATCCGCAAATAGGGTCATTGGTTGGCATGTCACTCTAGGCAAGTCATTAATGTAGATTAAAAATAACAGCGGACTTAATACACTACCCTGTGGTACTCCATAGACTAGACTACGTTCTGAGGATGCATGCGTTTCTTGACATTTTGTATCGAAATTAATTTTACTTATTTTGGTAATCTGTTTTCTATCTGTGAGGTAACATTGAAGTAGAGACAGTACATTTCCTCTAATACCGTAAGCTTCAAGTTTTTGACTCAGTATCTTGTGATCCACATAGTCAAATGCTTGCGTCATGTCGCAGTAGATAGCACAGATTGCCGTTCTTTTGTCAACGTTTAACATAAAGTTCTTTAAAAAGTCAAAAATAGCCATGTTTATATTTTTATTCTTCCTAAAACCTTTTTGCTCTTTACAGTACATATTATTTTTTTCAAGATATGAATTTATCTCGCCATGTAAGTATTTTTCGAATATTTTGGATATGATAGAGATAAGTGCTATGGGTCTATAGTTTGACATCAATTCTCTGTTTTCTTTCTTAAAAAGAGGTTTAACAATTGATAATTTTAATTGTTCAATATACTTACCCTCCGATATACATAAATTTAAGATATAAGATAAGTGGGTGCATATATACGAATTGACTGATTTTATTATTTTTGTTGAAATTTCGTCGTAACCCACACTGTTGGTATTTTTCAGTGATTTGATAATTTTGAATATATCGTTAGGTGTAGATGGTGCCAAAAACATAGAGTTTTTGCTATGATTTATAAAATCTGTGATTTTATTACCATATTTACTAATTGGTTCGATCTTATCAATAAAATAGTCATTGAAAGAGTTTGCTATTTGACACGGATGCAAAATATATTCATCATTTACTTTAATCTTAGAAATATTTTCTTTTGGCAGATTTTGGCGAGTTTTGTTGATTATCTGCCAAGTAGTTTTGGCTTTATTTACTGATGTTTTTATTTTATAATTGTTTTGCGCCCGTTGAGTAAGTTTAATGATTTTTTTGAATTTTTTTGAATAATTATGATATTTAGTTTTATTTAGTTCCGTGGGGTTTAGCCTTGATGTCCATAGCAATTTTCTTTTATTTTTGCTGCAAGTTTTAATCCCTTTTGAGATCCATTTGGGTTTATTTTCAACCCTGATTTTCACATTTCTGTAGGGGAAGCACAGATCGTAAAAAAACCTAAAGTTTTCAAGAAATGTGTTATACGCAAGGTTTGAGTCACCATTACTATGCATATACATACCTGAAAAGCTGTAGTTCTTAAGGCACATTTTAAATTTCAGAATATTGTCATTGCCATAATCTCTTTGTATTTTTCGCCAATAATTTATTTTTGTAGTTTTTTTTACAGGAAATAGAAGTAATTGTGCCGTGTGGTCAGATAAGGCAAGATCAATAATTTTAGTTTGACAAGGTTGAGTGCAATTATGGGCAAAGTTGTCAATACATGTTCCACTTTTAAGACGCGTTGGTTGTTTCAGCTCTAGTCTCATATTATAATTTAACAGTAAACATATAAAATCAGAAGTTACAGGGTTACTTTTCAGAATGTCAATATTATAGTCTCCTGCAATAATGATATTTAAATACTTCTTTTTACTTAAATGTTGTAATAATAGTTCTAATTTGTTAAGAAATAAATTTAAGTTTCCATAGTTTGGGGTGCGATATAAACATATAATTACAATCTTAAGGTTTACTATTTCGATTGCACAACATTCAAAAACATTGATTAGAGAAAAATTCTTGATCTCATTAAGTTCCCTATATTGGAGTCCATTCTTTACAATTATACAAGAACCGCCTCTCTTACTGTTAACTCTACAATAAGATGTAGCTAAAACATAGTTAGGAATACTTAAATATGTTTCATAACCAGACATCATAAAATGTTCACTTATACATAGCACATCTATATTTATATTATTGTCCCTAAGTTCATCAAGGCTCACTGTCAGAATGTCCGCTTTATTGATTAGGCCCGCAATATTTTGGTGTAGAATTTGGAGATATTGGGTCACGAAAAAATCCTGATTTTCTTTTTCATTTGGCAATTCTTTCTTTTCAGTTCCGTCATTGATTTTGTGATAGTATAACTCCTGGTTCTGCTCATCTTTTATACGTTTGGTTAGTTTTCCCAAGTCATGTAGAATGATTTCAAAACCTCTATTTAATCAAACATTATATTAGATCTACAAGAAAATAAATACCATTTCAGAAATAAAATAAAATTAAAAGTAGCTAAATCACTTACTAATTATGGAAAAAAACAATATTAGCAGAGGGAGCTACATTATTTAATAATTAGCCACACAACATAAATGAATGTGTTAATTTAATGCCTTTAAAAATAAACTTAAACTACATGTACATAGGTACTCTGTAACACAAATAAAAAGGCCTATCTATCTAATATTTAGCAACACCAAAATATAAGCATAACTACCTATTTCATAATTAACTAAGTGCCTACCTACAAGTTGTTATAATGTCTAATATTTCATCATCATCATTATCATCATCAGCCCGTATACGTCCACTGCTGAACATAGGCCTCCCCCAAACGACGCCACAAATAGCGGTCCTGAGCAGCCTTCATCCATCGACTCCCTGCGACCGCTACAATGTCGTCGCTCCATCATCGAGTGCAAGGTCTTCCCACACTCCGTTTCGCGTTGCATCGCGGTCGCCACTCGAGAACCTTTACCCCTCCAACGGTTATCGGTTCTGCGAGCTATATGGCCTATGGGTGTAATATTTATATAATATTATTATATAAAATTTAGTTAAACAATATTTAGTCATAATTTATTATAGGTACCAGAGGTTAGTTGTAAATATTAAAAAACCTAGATTAATTTGTTCTTAAGTATCTCATTATAAGTAAACCCTGTGTTTGTGTCAGAATAAAGTTCTTTAAACTTATAGAGTAAGTCACACTAGTAATTTATAAGAAATAATATCCCAAAAACTTTTTTTTGGGACATTATTTGATTTCAAGCAGTTTGGTTTATGATGTGTTTACTGCCAGCCTTAATGTCCTGCATGTCCCCACTTGACCTTGAGGTCTCTTTTAAAATGTTGACATCACAATTTGTGTTCAAAATTTAAATTTTTCATTCCTAATTTTTTTTTATATATACAAGCGCGCTAAATGTATTATTATTTTAAATTTCAAGTTATTTGCTGATATAGTTGCTGAGATATTAAAGACGGACATAAGGACAGAAAAAGCGAGACCATAAGGGTTTCGAAACCGATCTCCGATCTTCGAAACCCTAAAAACATACATACATACAGCCGAACATCCTCCTTCTTTTTTGAAGTTGTTTTAAAATTAAAGGTTATTGCTATTTTTTACAATTTTACTTTTAATACTCCCCGTTCATGTGAAATCAATGTGAAAATTTTAAATAATAATTTTGAACAATAGGTGTGCTTGCCGCTAGCCAGGATATTATAACCATATATTTTAATGAGTTCTATTCTTGATAAAACATTTATTCGTTATGAATTTTGTAAGCTTTAATTAAAAATTACTTTCTAATTCTTTTTAAAATCTAAATAAGTATTCAGTTTTTGTTTTCTCATAAATTGAGCCCATGACACCTTTGACGACCTTGCGCAGCCACGCGGCATCGATAAAGGCGAAAGGGCAAGCGAGTCCTTTGGGAAAATGTCACGCATCTCGGCCAAGAAATGGGGAGTCGGCACAGGGCCCTCAAGGTGCTCTATAGGGGGACGTACGAGGCGACGACGGTCACCTACGCAGCCAGGATACGGTCCTACAGAGCCACCGTCCAAGTGGTTTGCAGACTACTTAGGACCCAGAGGCCCTCGTTAATTTTACTGACGGAAGCCTACAGGTCGTGTAGTACTGCTGCATTGCGGGGATTCTGCTAGCTTATCTGCTGCTTGCCTGTGCTGGTCGCAGACTGGCTTGTCATACTTATTTAGATTTTTTTTAGAAGTAGTTTAGTAGATTGCATAGAGCGGGAGCATCAGGGTCCGATACAACATCAATCTTGTTGACTCTGAACATTATTTCAAGCAACTTAACATTTGATCTCGCGCGATTTGGTTTCGCGCTGAAGAGAGCACATTTTAGAAAGGGATGGGATTTTTCTTGACAAGTAGGTACCTGGTTTTAGATGATAATCAAAGGTTGTTTTTCAATGAATGTTTTATTAAGACTTTTTTTCTTCCCGTTTTCCTCAGGCAAAGAACCGAAAGCCCGCAACGCCCGAAGCACGGAACAGCCATCCAGCCTCGTGAAGGGCGCCAGCAGCACAGGTCTGCCCGCGCTGGCCAAGACCTGGGGGAGAGATGATGAGAGCTTACGGAGTAGATCGAGGAATGGCAGGTAAGATTTAGACCCAGCTCTTTCCACGGGTGTCTAAAGAGGCGACTAAGGGATCAACACTGGCGCAGGGGGTGGGTAGCCCCCTGCAGAACAGATCCACCACCGGACTGCAGTCGTCAACCCACCTGCCAAGCTTGTTGATTATAGCAAAAACATTGACCTTTGGGGGAGGCCTACCTACATCTAAATCCAGCTGTGAACGCTTTCCGGTTGAAATAGATGTTCATACAGGAATCTCAGATAGGTATTTGGCAGTTGTAAGGTATGAAGCATATGGAACCAGCCGTCTGTGAAAGATGCAACCAGCACAGGTCTGCCCGCGCTGGCTAAGACCTGGGATGACGACAGCTTGCGTAGTAGATCTAGGAATGGCAGGTAAAGAGGCGACTACGGGATCAACACCGGCGCAGGGGGCGGGCAGCAGCGCCCCCTGCAGAACAGATCCACCACCGAACTGCAATCGCCAACCCGCTTAGCGTGGTGGTTATGGCAAACCCCTCCAAAAGGTGACCTTTGGGGTGGCCTAAGCTATGTCGATTTGTGAACGTCTTACGGCTGAAATATGTAGATGTTCCTACAGGAATCTCAGATAGGTATTTAGCAGTTGAGAACCCCTGTTCATATGTCTGAAGTAAGGTATGAAGCATGGAGCAGCCGTCTAGCCTCGTGGACAGCGCCAGCAGCACAGGCTGCCCGCGCTGGCCAAGACCTGGGGCAGAGATGACGACAGCTTGCGATGTTTTAAATCTAGGAATGGCAGGTATGAGTTACACCTAAATCTTCCCGCGGATGCGGCGTAAGAGCCGACAATGGGATCAACACCAGGGGCGGGCAGCTTGTCCCCCTGCAAAACAGAGCCACCAACGAACTGTGATCGCATACCCACCTGCCAAGCGGGAAACGAAAACACTCTTACTTGATTTCAATTAAGTTGAGAGATTCACTCCAGAGAACAAAACACAAATTCACAGAGGTACTACGGTCCGCGCGAGCTTGCTGTTCTATGCAACCTTAAACCATCGCGAACAGGTTCATGAAGACGCCAGGTCTAAATAATTTTATTTTTGTTGTTTTACACATCTAGTAAAAATTTCAAAAACACTTTTATCCGGAACCGGAACCCAATGAATTACTAAAGACCGATTTTCCACTCCCACACCAACTGTTTACGCAGGGCAGAGCCGTTTTAAGTTTATTTTCAAATAAAGCCTCTCAAAAGAACGATGGAATGGAGGGGGTAGGTACATACTACCAATACCAAATTTAAGAATTAAGACCTGTCGTCTTCACAAGCGTGTTCGTGATGATGGGCAGAACCTGCGCAGCCTCTGTTAATCACCAATAACCCTGTAGAACCTTAAAAAATGACGTCACGCTTTTCAAGAAAATCTGAAGTACCTAAGACTTTTACAAGGTTAACTCTATACGCATGACGTGTCGAGATTTTACGTTAAAAGCCAAGCCAAAGCTTCGTAGAAACAACAATCACTCCAGCCTATGAGCACTTAGCTAGTTCACGCAACTGTCGGGTCGCGCTGTTGAATCACGGCAAATTGGTAACGGACCCGCACGCAATGTGGCTGGTTGGTATACACACGCTATTCATTTGAAAAGTTAGCTCTAGGATCTAGGAACCACTTAGGAGCCCCGGTAAATAATCTTTAATACATATATATATACTTACTTTATATAAAAAAAGTCATGAAGTTAATGAAATTTATAAAGATTCTGAGAAAATCCGCAAAAATAGAAACTCTTTCCTTTGTCACAACTTTCCTAACACCGAGGTAAGTTGTGACAGCTATGTATCTATACTTTATATTTGATAGATATTTATATGAATTATAAACAAAACACACCTTTTTCCATAAAAATACTTTAATTATCATTTGGCATAATTGTTGGAACTACAAACAACAACATAACGAGCAATAAATCTTTTATAAGATTCTTAGACAAAGAAAATTACAATTCAATAATAAAAACAAATTAGAACAAGTATTTAAAATTGAAACAATTAAGTTAATTGCAGACTGTTGCAAACAATCTACAGGTAGCTCAACAGATCCATATGAATACCAGTCGGAAGCGTCCCCAAGACGCTGGCTGCATATTTTATAAGTAATTATGGAATTATTACGAGATCAGTCGCTCCTTACGCCGCGACCACCGCGAATTTTTTTCTGCTGTTATGTTCCAAAACTTCCATCGACCATTTTCAATACAATTTAGTTTGTGGCGGTATTCCCCATGTTTACCTACCCACCTTTCATCGTCACCGAAGCAATTACGGCGAAATGGGCAAAGGTTAATCCAAACTGATCTATTCAGTGTTTAATGGATTTATTGGTAAAAACCTTGCTCTAAATTGCAGGGTTGGACTACTAGTTTTGTACCTATGTGGTAGTTTTAATCCGCGCTGTAAGAATAGGAACCGCTTTTGTTTCTGTACTTATTAAGTTTATGTATCTTTAACTGAAACAAAAGCGGTCAGACATAATTTACTATTCAAGTAGAGATGTAGCTAATATCAGTAAAAAAATCTATTTATTTTTTCATTGACGAAGAAAAATATGTAGGTACCGATTGACCACAGTTACCTAACGTGGGGTGAATACTTAAGAAGGGTCAAAAAGGGTCAACAAGGTCAATATAAATCATAAGGTCACATCTAGCGCAAGAATTGAATGAAACAAGATTTATATTAAAACAAATGAATCTATGAAGACACATGTCATGTGGGTTATTTTGAAACGGGTGCTGACAAAATTATCAAAATGAACACGGCATTGGTGGTAAGTACATTACATACCTACACAGGGTTAAAAGTTGGGAAGGGTGGGTCTTATGAAGGACTTCAAAAGTCGATTTAATATAAAAAATTTAGTATACTCTCAATATAAACTAGGTGCCACGTAATTAGTGTACTAAGCGGAGAGGGGGGTCTACCCCCGAACATTTTTTGTAGCACTTTCCGGGTTTTTTACTAAAAAAAAAACCTCGAAACTTTCATCGCAACTGGCCCATGTAACAACCCTAAGATCAAATGTTCATCAGAAAGGTGCTTGACCTTTCAATCGCTTTTGTTTAGCCAATGCCGTCAATTTTACGGTGGTTCCGTACATTTTTCTTCTAAGCTTTTATTTTAACGTACAATGTTTAATGTTTATCTGTAGGTTTGTTTCGTGGTAGGTACGTAGGTACCTAATAAAGACTATTTATCGATATATTAATAAAAGTTACACGATAAATATCCGATAAATAATCTTCATACGGTAGGTATGTTAAAAAATCGCGAAATTTTAAAAAAGTGCTACTTACTTGCCTAGTTTTATTTTTAGCATGAATGAATGTGTTCTTTATTTGCACATGAAAACGGAACCCTAAGATTATGTCGGTTTTGCGTTAGTGATAGGGTTGTCATTTTTCTAAGCGTATGCGTTAAGTTAAGGTGGCGGCGGCGTTGCTATATATGTATATTCGTAGTGATATCTCTGCGAAAATTGTTGATAACTCTCCCATGGAATACTCGAACTTTGCTGAGCACCTTTTCATTGAAGTTTTAGTTAACCACTCCAAAGTTTTGTTAGGTGTATACTACCCTCCCTGTTCTAATATAGATTACTTTTCCTCCCTAGAATTAAAACTTGAATCTCTCACTCCAATCTATGACCATACGATTATACTCGGGGATTTTAACACGTGTCTGCTTAAGGGTAATTCAAGGGCCAATAAACTCTCCTCTCTTGTCTCCTCAGTAAATATGCATATTCTACCCCTTACAGCAACGCACCACGCCCCTCATTGTACCCCCTCTCTCCTCGATTTGATTTTTGTTTCTGAACCTGATCGTGTCGCCATACATGGTCAACTGGCAGCACCCTTTTCCTATCATGACCTCCTGTTTCTCTCTTATAAAATTCGTTGTCCTAAACCCAAACCCAAATTTCGTCTCCTTCGTAGTTTCAAAGATGTTGACCTTGATAGCTTGAAGCAGGATGCAAACCAAAGTGATTGGTCATCTGTCATTGAGGCTGACAATATTGATGATAAAGTTTCTGTTTTCAACACTATCATCATCAATCTTTTTGACATTCATGCGCCGATTAAACGTGTCAAGGTTAAGCACCCTCCTTCGCCGTGGCTATCTCCGTCTATTAAAAAGGCAATGACCAAACGCGACAAGGCTAAGAGGCGCTATAAGAAACTTCCTACGGAGGTTAATCTGGCCGATTATAAGAAGCTGCGCAATCGGGCTACAAAACTGTGTAGGGATGCCAAGAGGCACTATATCCATCACCAACTCCAAAACACTAACCCTTCCTTAATGTGGAAATTCTTAAACTCCCTGGGAATTGATAAGGGCTCGACTGATACACCTATTTCCCTTGACTTAAACTCTATTAACACCCATTTTTCTAGCTCCCCTCACTCCATTGACAATGATACGAAACGCTGTACCATCGACCATTTGTCTCGCCTATCAAAACCCAACTGTTCTGACTTTTTTAACTTTAGAGAGGTTGCTGAGAGGGATATCTTGAAATTTATAAAATCTATCTCCACCAAAGCTATTGGCGTCGATGGCATCAGTGCTCGCATGCTTCAACTCCTCTCCTGCGAGCTCGTTCCTGCAATCACTCACATTATAAATTTCTCCATTGCAACGAGCTCGTTTCCGTCCGCCTGGAAGAAAGCTTTCATAATACCCCTTCCTAAAATTTCTAATCCCTCTGCCGTATCACATTTCAGACCTATCTCCATCCTTCCCATTCTATCTAAAATCCTTGAACATGCGGTCCATACGCAATTATCAGTTTTCCTTTATCAAAATAACCTTCTGAGTCCCTACCAGTCTGGCTTTAGACCTGGCCATAGCACCGTGAGCGCATTAATTAAAGTCTCCGATGACATTCGCTGGGCCATCGACAATCGACTCATCACTATTCTTGTATTACTGGATTTCAGTAGCGCATTCAACACCGTTGATTATGACATTCTTCTCTCTGTTCTTTCCTCTCTCAACATTTCTCCCTCAGCAATCTCTTGGTTCAATGCATATCTCTCAGGCCGGTCGCAGTGTGTCCGCTTTGATGATTCTTATTCTGATTGGTGTGACATAACTGCGGGCGTACCTCAAGGCGGTGTTCTCTCTCCTTTCCTCTTCTCCATCTTCATTAACGCAATTACCTCTATCATTTCTTCTAAGTTTCACCTGTATGCAGACGACCTGCAGATCTATTGCCACTTTAAGGCTGATGAGATCTCCTTGGGAGTTGACCAAATTAACACTGACCTCATCAACATTAACGCGTGGGCAAAGGCCTTTGGTCTTTTGGTCAACCCTTTTAAGTCCCAAGCTCTAATTTGCGGTAGCTCATACATGCTGAACAAAGTTCAGCAAAAACCAATATCTCCACTCTTCTATAGCAATTCTCATATCTGCTACTCTGCTTCTGCCAAGAATCTGGGTGTCATATTTGACTCCACGTTATCCTGGCAAAAGCACGTCAATACAATCAGCCAGCGAGTCCACTATTCCTTTCATTCCCTTAAGCGTTTTCAGAAGTTCCTTCCTATACAAACTAAAGTCACATTAGCTCAATCACTCCTTCTTCCCCTATTAGATTACGCTGACTCCTGTTTCCTTGACGCCACGGAGGAAATTATCAACAAGTTAGAACGACTTCAAAATTTATGCATCCGATTTATTTTCGGTTTGCGTAAATATGATCACGTCTCAATGTTCAGAGCTCAGTTAAAATGGCTTCCAATCCGTCGCCGGCGTGATTTGCACGTTCTCACACTTCTATACAAAATTCTGAACAATACTCTTACTCCTTCGTACCTCCGTGAGCGGTTTGAGTTTCTTTACCCCCGCGATAAACCCTGTAGAACATCATTGTCCCTTCTTCTGAAGTTTCCTGTGCATTCTTCCAGCCGCTATGGTGGCTCCTTCACCGTCGAATCGGTCAGGCTATGGAATTCTCTCCCTCATGATATTTGCGCCAGCCCCTCTCTCTTCATCTTTAAGCGTAAAGTCCAAGAGCATTACCTATCTTCATGACTTTGATGTAGGTATTTAGTTTATGTACTTATTTTAAATGCGTATGTAGTTATAGAATTGTTATTTTTATGTATGTATGTTATATATTTTTATAGGTAGCGTAATATATTATTATACATATGTAGTAGTTTATTAACTATGTAGGCTAAGGATTCAATCTTCTATCTGTATTTGCACACGAACCCACTGTAACAAATTTGTCTCTCTCTCCCAATAAGGTTTGCTGGAAGAGAACTCTTTTAGGGTTAAGCTCGCCTTTGCCATAATCTCTCTAGTTTTAAGTTTTACATGTATTTGTTTTTATTAGTGCAATAAAAAATTAAGAATGTTATTTTTTTACTATGAAAATTTAAAACGTATTTCTAAAAATCAGCCACGTGGATCAGTTGGGTATAGGGTGCACAACAACCCGGTTTTGGCTTGGTACATGAATAACGTGGCACCTTGTATACAATTATGTAGTCTCAATTGTTATTATTAAACTTAGTTCGGAGTTATTCAGTAAAATTAAATGACTAAAATAATAGTAGCTAGTTACTACCTTAAACCGATTTTTCCAAGAGTCATTTAAATAATGAACTAATCGCCAAACAATTTAGGTAGGTAGGGTGACCGTCTGTTAAATATTAGGTAGGTAAGGTATACTGAACGAGGCCCTTGACATTTGGCCGCCATGATGGCACGAGAGCTGTCAATCTCAATGAAAGGCGGCAAACTATTTGAATATTAACGGTGTTTTCGAGAAACTCGACTTATTCGTCTGTTTTGATTTCAAAACGGAATAAAAACAAATCTATTTCGAAGCTTTTGGTGTGCTTTAGATTTTTTCACATAAAATAATTTTATATGAAAAAATCTAAAGCACACCATCTGTGTCTTAAATTCTTAAATTTTCACGAGCACCTATTACAATTATTGTAACAGGTGCTCGTGAAAATTTAAGCTTTGAATAATTTATTAGACACAGAAAGGACTTTTTTGCAAACAATTTAAATCGATTGAAGCGCGCCTTGACGTCAGGCTATATGCTAGAAAAATGCAAATCGATGCACAAACAATATTAGTGGAACTTCCCTTTGTGAATGCTTCAATAGGGGTCAATTTGCCTCAAGGCCATCTGGTATATGACATAGACCTAGAAACTTTGTACCTATCGGATTCGTTAGAATTAGGTGTTGTGTAGATTATCCAAGCGATTAGTGTTTAATCTGATGGAACTAAACGATTTGGAATTACAAAAACAGAGTTTAACCATTAGTGGTAATTTTTTGTGTTTAATGGATATATACTTTCATTTAGGATTTTTTCAAACTATTTTCTTTCTAAGCCTGAACATGTTTCTAAAGCTGTAGCTTTTTTAGGGTTCCGCACATGAAACTTTCTACAAATAACTAACTGTAATAACAACAGGTACTAAAAATATAATAAAGTTGAAAATTTAACGGGGTCTCCAGACAAGTGAAAATATGATGTGCGAGTGGACTTGCACACGAAATGCTCCGTACCGTTAAAATCAGGCAACGTTTTCAAAGAACATCAAATTTTCACTTTTTCACTTTTTTTTTAATTTTCAATATTATTTTATATTTAGTATTTGTTATTATTAAAGTTGAAGTGTTACTTAATTATGCAAGTTTCATGTGTCTACCTATTGTAGTTCAAGAGATACAGCACAAGTTTTAGTTTATTTGTTGTTATAGCGGCAAGAGAAATACACATTAGGTATCTGAAAATCTCAACTGTCTACCTCGTACGGTTCATGAGATAAAGTCACGTGACAGACGGACGGACGGAAGGACAGCGGAGGCTTAGTAATAGGGTTCCGTTTTCACCCTTCGGGTACGGAACCCTAAAAATCAACCTGATTTGTTCAGTACTTTTGTCGTGAAGAGGTAAGAACCAACCATCAAACTTTCGCATTTATAAAACTTTTTGTATTTACTATATATACTGTCTTTATGCTATTGTGGGTTGGTTGTAATAAAAGAGTTTGTTTTTCACTTTACTGCGTCTATTCAATATACGAGACACGAGTACATAAAATTAACGTTAACGATATCTTTAATCCTTATTTTAGGATATGTATGATACTGCAGAGGGTTGAGGAGTGACTTTAGAATATGTATGAAACAACAGAGGGTTGAGGAGTGACTGGTTAAACTCGGCTTAGCTACTGAAAAAGCTGACTTCACAAAACGCGTTTGCGCCGCGTACTTTATGCTAAACTGTGTCACTACATCAATCCTCCCCTTTTTTCAAAAATTTTATACAATTAAAGTTTTTCATCCTTAAAGGTTCAATTTAAAACTTTACAATTCAAAATCTCTAATAAGTTACACAAGTTCATGCCTACACGAACAAATTTGCTGACAACAACAATGCGCTCATGTTTCGAAGTCGCATTCCTAAGTAGGTAGTTACAATAATATCAAAGTTTATTTGAATGAATACGAAAAGTAAAGTCAACCTGTAAATCTACATACAATGTTTTTGAAAAAAATATTATTATACATTTATAACATTTAATCTTTTAATAAAGCTGTAAACAGTGAACAATAAAATATAAAAGTAAATTAAAAATTGTTTCATTATATAAACTTGAAAATTCTGGATTCCCTAGCATTAGAATTTAGTACACATTAAACCTTTTTTACCTATAATAAATTTACATAAAATCAACAAAAAACATTTTTTTATATTTTCATCAAATAACCTGAACAAAAAAATCAAAATATAAAATATCATCAAATAAAATATTTAAGTTGCCGAGGTAGAGTACATAATCTCAAACAAAACACAATTGCAAATTCGCTAACGCTGCAAATAGCTCGCTACATTACAATGTGTGAGTGAGGCTCTCACGTTACCGCCCCGTGTTACCGTTTAAGTACTCTCTTATGCGATAAATTCTAAGAATTATCACTGACTCTAAAAAAAATTTTTGCTCACTGAATTTACTTTTTGAAAAACTTTACGCACACTAATGACACGATACACCTTGTCCAATCCTGCACATCAGAACCTTCTCTAAATCGCCTTCATTTTCTGTCTTGGTCTCCAAGTAGCGCAGGAACATCGCATGCCAGTCACTCGTAGCAGTGGGAATGAGCCAAATCTCCAATTCCAACACTGATCCTCCGGTGAGCGTACCGACTCCAACCGGGCAATAATCTTGAGTGAATCTGCAGGTATAAACACCATTTTCTATAAGATTGAGTATACCTCAGATATTGCTGGCTCCAAAAATCTTCTTTACATCTGCCGCTAGATCATATCCATAGACTGATGATTGGCTTTTTCAATAGGGCTTCTGTAGATGGCCGGAAAGGGATCTGCTTACGTCACCTGCTGCGCATTCCATACCGCGCGGCGTCGCTGCATCTATATTGCGTCATCCTGTCGGTTGGCTGCTTGGCTATTTCTTTAACCTCCCGAGGTGTGGACTTCATCGGGAGGGAGTCACTCCGTATTGTTTTTCACTATAAACACAACCCACAAAGAAATATAATCACGTCGGGGTCACCACTTTTGAATTTTGCTATATTTATAGTCTTTATATTATTGTGGGTTGGTTGTAATAAAAGAGTTTGTTTTTCACTTTACTGCGTCTATTCAATATACGAGACACGAGTACATAAAATTAACGTTTACGATATCTTTAATCCTTATTTTAGGATATGTATGATACTGCAGAGGGTTGAGGAGTGACTTTAGAATATGTATGAAACAACAGAGGGTTGAGGAGTGACTGGTTAAACTCGGCTTAGCTACTGAAAAAGCCGACTTCACAAAACGCGATTGCGCCGCGTACTTTATGCTAAACTGTGTCACTACAAACTTTAGGATGATCTAAGAGAAACCTCAACTTAATTATTAATTTTTTTATATTCATTGATTGCAATTTTCTTTGTTAATAAAGACATGATTATCAATCATAGTACTTACCTACTCACATTAAATAAAATATTTGTATTTGTTTCATTGTTCACAGCGGAAGCAGCCGAGCAGCCAGCCTGGACCGCAGCACGCGAGGGTCCAGCTCCACTCTCAACTCTGATGAGGATAACATCAATGTGGTTGTTAGGTATGTGGGATACACTTCGGACGGTTAGTTTATGTTATTTTCAAAGAAAGTTATAACCTAGAGATCGTCCATTAATCACGTGATGCTTGAAAGGGGAAATCACGAAATATCACATGGGGGTAGTGTGAGTAATACAACCTTTTGTATTAGGTATTCAGTTTGTGGAAACCCTGGTTGAGAATTAGAATCAATAACGTTGCATAGGTTTATTTGCATAGGCTTTCAATAAGCTCTTAGAATATATCAACGTTAAAACTTAAACGCGACCCTAAAAAATAAGGTTTTCTGAAATAGAAGGCAGTAAATAACCTAAACTTGGTGGTCAAATTAAACGTATTAAAATTGTATTACCAATTAGTAAAGCAATCGTTACATAAGTATTACAACATAATTATCTACCTACATAGAACAACAATTAAAATATCCAAGGTTTTTATTAGTATAGTGCGTAAGCCCTCAAACTCGGGGTAATTTATAAAATATCAAATAATATTTAAATTTAAATTTATGGGCTCTCGGGGTTGTTAAAAAGTTATCTGAGCGTCTAGTCTGGACGACGCGACGACGCGTGACCCGAGAGCGGGCGGGTATCTGGCGCAGCGCATCAGCATTGCCATAAAGCGGGGCAATGCAGCCAGCGTCTTGGGGACGCTTCCGACTGGTATTGATATGGATCAGTTGAGCTACCTGTAGATTGTTTGCAACAGTATGCAGTTAGCTTCATTGTTTCAATTGTAAATACTAGTTCTAATTTGTTTTTATTATTGCATTGTAATTTTCTTTGTCAGTAAAGGTTTTAAATTTATTGGGCTATTATTTAATTTCTTATAAATTAAAACATCGACGAATAACAAGGGCCATGGAAGGTTGTTCACACATATGATAAGAAAATAACAACAATGTAAATTGGACGCCGCCGCCGCCCTCATAACAATCTAATGACGTCACAAAACAACAACACTAAAAGCCTGAGCTCTTTCCAAAGCTCAGGCTTTAAGTGTTGTGTGTGAAGCCACCAAATAGATTTTCCGTGATATTTTTGACCACGGCGGCCATACTCAACGGAGTCTAGCCATGTGCGCAGGACACATTTAAGTGCATAAGCGTGTGAGCAAACACAGGTGCACTCTCTATTCCCTCACTCTCATAATCCGATTGTATGGCAGAGAGGTCAGGCTCAGGACCAACAGCTTAACGTGCTTTCCAAGACACGGAGGTGTAACACCGCCAACTCCCTGATCCGGACTCTAGTTGTTTCTGTGAATTATTTCTTGCTAGAAAAAACCCAATAGCAACTTTAACCCAACCCGGGGTTTGAACACGGGACCCCATTAACATCGGTTGAACACGCAACCTCTAGACCAACGAGGCAGTCTGTATAATGGTCACCTACATGGGCTCTAACGGAAGACCAGCGCTGGCTAGGTCTCTCACGGGATCTCAGCCAGCATAAATAATGCTGAGTTAGAGCCCATTTATAACAACTTTATGTATGTGTCCTATAAGTTTGTCTTGTTTTTAACTGCTTCTGTTGTTGTTATAAATAAAATGTCCTTCTATTCTATGTATAATATACAGTTTAAAACATCCTTTCAGAGTCCGCCCGCTTTGCGAGAGAGAACAATCTCGTGGAGAACGCGTCATGCTGGAGTTCCCCGGAAAAGGCCAGGTGATCTGCCAAAACACCACCGCCAGCCAGAAACCCAAGGTCTTCTCATACAACGTGGTCTTCGAACCTGCAGCCACACAGGTACTATAACAACGCAGCATCGTTCATATTCACAGCGCAAGTGAATTCCCCGAAAGACCAGGAGATCTGCCAGAACAGAACACCAGCCAGAAACCCAAGGTCTTCTCGGTCTTCGAACCTGCTGCTACACAGGTACATTACATACAGCAAAATTCATAGTTGTTCATCCTCCACTTAGAATTAGCTGTATCTAATTCTAAGTGGAGGAACTGCGATCTGCACTGACTGCAGGCATATAAGTGTATTGTGAATTATCCCCCTGCCTAACCAGGCCTTAACCAACCCAACTCCTTGAAGTTGGTACCCAGCGGAGTAGGACTTGTGCTGTTTGACAGCTGCGTTTCAGCATCACACTTGATTCTCAATGTACTTCTGACTCGTCTCTTTTGACTCATAGTCGACACAGTCCCTTCTATCCAAAAGGGCCTTGCAAAAACTAGAAGCCAATGTATTATCGGTCACAGCCTCACAGGCAACAAGATGATGGGGCTCAGAACAAAATCTTGATTTATTTATTTTCCTACGTCCATGTTAGGTCACACAATCATGGTTTATGGTAGTTCCTGGTGTATTTTGCGTGTTACCTAGATCACTAAAACTGTTCCCTTGGTGCATATTGCATATTCCCTTGCCTGGTGTATTTTGCGACATGTTAGGTCTCTAAACCTGTTACCTTTATGTTTAGGAAGACGTCTTAGAGTACTCGGGAATCAAAAGGCTGCTGGAGATGGCGGTGGAAGGATTCTCCTGTACCGCCTTCTGCTACGGTCAGACAGGCAGTGGGAAAACGCATACTTTGACTGGCCCTCCTGGGTTGGTGAGTATCTACTAGTAAATTTCTTACTTACTTGTCCTACTAGAAAAATGCAGATTTTTAAATTATTTAGTTTATTAACAAAGAAAATTACAATCAAATAAGAGAAACAAATTAGAACTGGTATTTACAATTGAAACAAATGAGCTAACTTCCGACTGTTGCAAACAATCTACAGGTAGCTCAACTGACCCATAATCAATACCAGTCGGAAGCTTTCCCAAGACGCTGCTGGCTGGATTGCTCCGCTGTATGGCAATGCTGATGCGCTGCGCCAGATAGTTAAGTTAGTTTATTGTAGTTACTGTTTGTTTTTCTTTAGATGTAATAATAATTAAAAAGTATGATTTTTAAACTAAGAATAAATACTTAGACAGTCAAACCCCTCATATACAGCCTATACCGGTCCAATCCTAGACGCAGGCCTCCCGGTAAGAACCTTATGTGCTTGCATCATATGGGGGTAATGCGCATAATCTCCCCGCTGGGCAGTCCGGTGGTAGAATTGTTCTGCGGGAGGCACTGCTGCCCGCCCGCGGTGGATATGCCTTAGTCGCCTCTTACGAAATACCTCTTAAGGGTCTATTTAGTACGAGAATTCATAAATTGCACAAATGAGCATACTTCCTGTAGTCTACCTCTACACCTTCTCGAGTAAACCTACCTAGGTAGGTGCAGCATTTTTTTTTTCTAGTTTGCTCCTTAATTTAACAGCAATGCTAATTGTTCAGAAGTTACGAGTAAGGTTGAAAGTTGTGCACACGTAGATACCCACATAGCCTTGTCTATCTCTCTCCCAATAAGTGCAATTCCTTCTCTATATTCTTTCTTCTCTATTCCTTTGCCATTCCTTCTCTAGTTCTATGTTTTTTTTTATGTATGTTTTGTTTAGTGCAATAAAGAATTAAGAATTAAGAGCGTTTACGCCTAGCGCGCGATGTGTATGGGACTGACTTGAAATGATTTGCGCGCAGCGTTTTAAAGTAGTTTTAAAATATTTACAGAAAAATAATAACAACAAATTAATTACAATTTTAAATGTATGATTTTAAAAAAGATGCTCTTCTTTATTGGTAAGCTATTGTTATATTAAATTAAATAAGGTATATCGGTGAAAAATCATTTAAAATTCGTAATAATTCACATTTTTTTAATTTGAATTTCTCGTAGTTAGATACCAAAACCAAACATCTTTTTAACTAACTATTTTTCCAAGAATCTTATTGATTGATTATTATTTTTTGTTCATTAGATATATCAGTATTTTCATAATATTTTGATCTTCGAAACTTAGGCTATAAGGGAAATTTAGAAAACCTCTAACAAGTTATCTTGATAGAACGCGTACATACTATGTTAATTGAAATATTTTCTTAACTATTTGGACAACAAAATTTCCATAATTAATATTAATTATATGTAGTGTAAGATAAGTGGTTCATGTTATTAACGGGTTTGAAAAGTATTGTTTTTGAGCCACACTGCGCATGGAAGGCGTAAACGCTCTTAAGGTTCCTTTATAAAATTAGCTTCTCCGACAAAACAAATGTTCTATCCCATGTTTTAAGCACTGGACTAACTAACTTTATATTTGTACTGGATTTCCCTTCATAAGGAGGGAAACAGAAAGTGACTTGCGGTAGTTTTAGGCACTGCCGTGTAATATTTTTTTTGTGTATTTAAATTTTATTCATTAAAATTTTTTGAAACTGTGTGTGATTTTTCTTTTGTGACATATTACTAATCAAAAACCCATAGGTTTTTGGCCTGAGATAAACAAATTTTAATTTTTTTTTATATTGATCACATTACTTATCATTGTGTCATAAAACTTTTTAGAACTTTCACCCCCGTACCCCATTACACCCTGTGCCCCATTACGCCCTGTAAGAAAAGCAAACAATGTCACAGACACAGCGTTAAATCAGAATACATTGCATTTCGAAACCGATAATATAATAACTGTAATAGTTCAGAAAGCGAAATAATAGCATCGACTGACCTCGTGGTCAACCGATCGATTGGGACTTGTGTCGTTGTCTGTTCGGCAGGGCCGTGTCAGTCACCTAGCGACAACCCTAAAGGGACATTGATGAATGAAAAGCCGGCCTAAATATCAATATGTGTGAAGCACATCGGTAAAAAGTGATTATAGAAATCTGTAAAAACAGACTTGGTCCACGCTCTTTCAAAGATTGAAGTGAACATAAACTCTAAGTGATCACTTTGATCCTGCTGAGTCCTGTAAGGTCCAAGGAGTTTTTCAGTTTTTTTGCGCTACACGTTTCGTTTTTTCGCAAAATGGTCGGGGTGAATTTATGCCTACAAAATTGAATTGAATAATATATTTATTTTCTCTTACAAAAGATAATAGTTTACAATTTTTGGATTAAGCTTCATTTTATATGAAGTTATCTTGTTTTGTAAGAGTCTGGTGCCCGAGAGAGGTTTCTTAAACCTGTGGTCCGGGGCACCAGGGCTTTGCTCCGCAGAATAATTAGGAATACATCTAAATAACAGTAAATTAGGTAGACCTAGTAAATACAAAAAAAAACAATTTTTTTTTAAATAGATAAACCAGAATGTTTGATTTATTAAAAGAAACGTTAAAATAATAATATAATAAAATACATAAATTTATTAATAATGCAATATATACATATGTATATTAATATTGCATAAATGCCTACAAAATGTAGTTAAGAACATAGGTATCCGGAATTCAGACAACTTTTATCAAAAGTGCTTTAGCCGTTTTGTTGCTTCGAACGAGTTCAGATAATCACATAGATTGCGTGAGTAGTGTAGTAGTGTAGTGTAGTGTTTTTGCTCAAGCTGTGCCACAAACTAGTAAATATATGAAACAATAAAAAAGTTGACTCACTTGATCCTTCGTCTGTTTCAGTTAACCAATTAATTAATCAGGCAATGTCACAGTAATGGTAATTTCAGGTCTCGTGACTGATTGTCACATAAAGCCGTGCATAACACATAACACACAATTTGTCGCTGATTGGATCAATATTATACGGGTAGCACGTTCCGCTAAATAGGTAACTACATAGTATGCCCCCGTGCCTACATACAAGTTCATACTTAGTTAGAGCGAGGAGTCAATGTCTCACCACACTTAGGTTTTAATACGTAGTAGGCAAAACTTACTTGTTATTTAAAAACACACGAATTATCTACTATGTGCGTTGTTGCTCTATGAATCTATTATATTCTTTATTTCACTTTCGCTTATTTGATAAAATTGTTTTAAAGAAACCGATTTCATGTTGTTAAAATTGCTACCCATTTATTCTTAACTTCTTTGTTTTATCATAGTAATAATTATAAGATAGGTAACTCCTACTTTGTTAATACCAACGGAAATTATATAAAGTTTTTTTTATTTGTTTATAGTATTATAAATATCTGCAGATCGTACAAACATTTGCCCCAAGGCGAGACTCGAACCCGCAACCTCGTTCGTCGCAAGCGGACCTTCGCCCGCTAAATAACTAAGTAATACAGGGTAAACCAGTATTTAAACTATTTAACTTTTAATCAACTATACCTCGAAGTAATATTATCTAAAGCACGTAAGATCTACGAGGCGTAGCGACTACGTAGGCCATCTACGAGTCGTAGCATATTTTCGTAGACGGTCTACGAGTCGTTGCATCTACTGCGTAGCGACTACGAAGACCGTCTACAAAGTGCAGCAATTTCGTGTAGCTGACTTGTCTTATGATATACACGCACAGTAGGGTGGACACAATGTGTTTCTCTAGCTAGATTTTCAGTTTTATTAACCCCTGATAAGTGAGGTGTACGTATCTGTGTGTCGGGCCATCATAGCTCCCAAACGGATGAACTAATTGTGAGTTTTTCTAGTTTAATAGGTGACTTACCCCAAGCAAGCCTAAGCAGAGCTTGTGTTATGGGTACGAGTAGGTACTAAGTAACTGATGCCATGTGGTGCCGGCTTAGAATTCGCACCACCGACTAAGGGACTCCGGGGGCGGGCATTAACGCCTCCTGCAAAACATTTTTATGTATTATCTGCCTGCTCTACTTCCTTCTACGACAACTCATTTACTGCCCGTGCTGTACAGCTTTGGAACACATTGCCTGTGTCAGAGGCATTCGAAGTCACAACCAATATTCAAGAATAATGGAAAATGTCTTGCTGTCACTGACCACACCCTTGTTTCCCTTTACAAAATTAAAGATGTACATATGTATGTATTTATATAAGTATATTTAAGTAGGTATTTTTATTTTATTGTATGGTCGATTTGATAAATGATTTGAATTTTGTCGTTTGTATTAACTACGTAATAATGCACACAGATCACCATGTTAAATCCACGGTTGACTGGTAGAGATCGCTCTTGAGCGAATAAGACCGCCAAGTGTCACATTTTTGTAATTTTTATTTTATTTGTTAATATTGCAATAAAGAATTTTCTATCTATCTATGTTTGTCTTCTAGGTGGAAAGAGGCGCCAGTCCGTTTGCCGCTGACCATGGGCTGGTGGTGCGCTCCTTCGTGTACTTGTTCCGACTGATACAGGATAGGCCTGACTGTCATTTTATACTGAAGGCGTCTTTTTTGGAGATTTATAATGAGAAGGTGATCTTAAGCAACGTTCTTTGCATCCATGATTTTTGATGACTGATCCTTGGCCATGAATCTAAGATCTCATTATGAATATAAGCGGGTTAACCACGAACCTAGTTTGTGTTTGAAGAAACACGAACGTTTCATCCCTTAAAGCTGGTGTATGGCCCAACAGCCTTGAGAACACAAAATAATTATCTGGAGCCGTATATACATACAATTTGTTTTATTCGTGAAATAGGTACTCAATTTGTGTAAAATACTAGTATACTACTAGAAGAAATATCCAAATTAAAAAGAAAAATTATACGAAATTTGGATATTTCTTCTAAACGCCATTGAGTTTGAGTATTTTTCTTTCACTCAAATATTTTTCAAATTATTTTACTCAAATTGAGCATTTCACGAATAAAACAAATTATTTAGGCCATTGGGCCATACACCAGCCTGAACGACGGACTTCTTCAGGGTGAGTGCTGTTCTATTAGCTCGCGTCCCGCGTCCCAGCGTGCACTGCGTTGGATGGCTCGCTGCAAACTAGGTTCGTAGTAAACCCGCTTAAATTCATAACGAATTCGTCAAAATACGATAGTAAGACATTTTCATCATAACTACCTGTTCCATGCATACCTACTTGAGTATCTCCGTTTTAAATTTTTTGCCGACCTCTTCTTCAATGCTTTATTGCATCAAGTACCATCAGCATCAGCCTAATAATAATAATTCATTTATTACAGACTATAGAAAAGTTATAGATCTTATTTAACTTATTCTACGACCTAAAGGATAAGATCTGTAACTTTTCTATAGTCTGAAATAGCCGGCTGTTTCATACTATAGGAACTTTATGATTTGATGTGTTTTACAAAAACTAAAAATGGACTTCAAATTCCCGATTATTTAGGCTGTTTTAGGGTTCCGAACCCAAAGGGTGAAATGTAACCCTATTACTAAGCCGCTGTCCGTCCGTCCGTTAGTCCGTCCGTCCGTCCGTCCGTTAGTCCGTCTGTCACAGGGTTCTATCTCATGAACCGTAAGAGGTAGACAGTAGAAATTTTCACAGAATGTGTAATTTCTCATGCCGGTATAAAGCAAATAATAAAAATAAAATATACATCCAAAATATTAAAATTTAAAGGGGTCTCCGAACCAGTGAAAATTTAATGTTCCTTGCAAAATTTGACCGATTTTTTCGTGTGCGAGTCGACTCGCACTTGGCGGTTTATTTTCGTTTTACGGCACAAATAGGAGTCCATTAGTAATAAAATAATTTTATTGGATCGTGTCGGGACCATTATCCCGCCTTTGTTGTAGACAAAGGCGAAATAATTATCAAAATCGAGAAACAATTGGTGGAGATATCAAGAAACAAAATGTACATACATACATGACATTAAAAAAAAACAGACGAATTGAGAACATACTCCTTTTTTGAAGTCGGTTGAAAACAGTTTGTGGATGATTCTTTGACAAGATAACGGTTAGAAGGTCTGTAGCGATTAGATAGATCAGTAGGTAAGCCTTAAGTTTTTGTGTTGATGAAGAACCATTTTATTTTCAGGTAATAGACCTCTTAAACCCAGGTACAAATAAGAAACCTCTCCAAGTGCGGTGGTCTAAAGAGAGCCGCAGCTTCTACGTGGAAAACCTCTTTACTGTCGACTGTGAGACGTTGGACGATCTGTTCGCTGTCTTAGAAGAAGGTAAGATAAATTAATTCTACGAATGGAATTAATGGGCCAAGCCACCAGGATACCAGGAGCCAACGGGTAATAGATTCGGTTCGACTTGAGGTAATTAATGCTTTCTAGTTTGAAGGTGTCGAACGTTTGTCCGTTATACGAATATTTTCTAAAAGTAGGTACCAGTACGTACCTAAATATACTTCGCTATTTTGAATAGGTACCTAAAAACAGTAGGACATTCCAGATGGAAGTAAAATACACATTCTTTGAAAATTTTAACTGTCTACCACAGACAGCGGAGGCTTAGCAATAGGGTTCCGTTTTCACCTTTCGGGTACGGAACCCTAAAAAGGACAGACAGAGCGAGACCATAAGGGTTTCAAATCGATCGTTTCGAAACCCTAAAAAACATACTGATAATACGCGGCCGTGTCATCGAACCTGCAACCAGCTACTTAGGTGCTAAACCTAGAGTCAAACTGCTCGATGAATCATCAATCACCTCGAGACAAGGGCCCTCCGTTATCTTTTTAAAAGAGTTTTCAAGTGACGTTCTCTAACAAGGTTCCGTCCAAAGACTTTTACAACTATGTTCTTCCTAAATTCAACATTTTTTTGGTCCAGGTATGAGGAACCGAGCAGTAGGTGCACATGCAATGAACGCTAACTCATCTCGCTCACACACGCTGCTCTGTGTACGAGTAAGAAGAGATCTACCCACAGGTAATATTTTTGTACCATAAATTGACTGTGATTGTGACAACATACTTATTGCTATTTTTAGATAACCCTAGTGTCTAGATAAACCTAACTTAGGATTTAAGACACTATTAACCAAAAATATGTAATCTCTTTGACAATAAACGATAACTATCTATCTATCTTCTTATCAACGTACGCACACACAGACATTTTACTTAGATTTTAATTTTGTTTTCGTTTGTTTTTATTACTTAGTCAACTGTATTTTTATTATTGTTTATTTTTACTAGCATCCTGTATAATTGCTGTAGTCTGATTTGTCCAAAAAAACTTCAACCCCCTTTTTTATCCCCTTAGGGGTGGAATTTCCAAAAATCCCTTCATAGCGAGAAGTTGTGTAGTAACAAGTACCTGGTTTTCAAATTTTAGCTTTCTAGCTTCAGCGGTTTAGGCTTGGCATTGTCCCTAGAAAATCGCTTGTTCTTTTATATATTAAGTATTGTATGCGAAGAAAACAAAGAAAGATCCTCGAAAGTGCCTCTTGAAGTGCAAACTGGCGACGTCACGCAGCGGAGGCGAGAAGAGATGTGAGCGGCGGCGCGGCGTCTAGTGAGGGACGCTGCTAGTGCATTCATCTCAACAAACATCCGACGCTCTGCACGCAGCTGAGCCGCTCTAGCCAGCACACATCTCCGCTTTAGCCAGCACACATCTCCGCTTTAGCCAGCACACATCTCCGCTTTAGCCTGCACACATCTTCGCTTTAGCCAGCACATATCTCCGCTTTAGCCAGCACACATGTCCGCTTTAGCCAGCACACATCTCCGCTTTAGCCAGCACATATCTCCGCTTTAGCCAGCACACATCTCCGCTTTAGCCAGCACACATCTCCGCTTTAGCCAGCACACATCTCCGCTCGTCTAGCCAGTACGTATTTCCTGCTCCGTGGAGACACCCTAGCTGAAAAACGTCTCTTCTCATCTCTGCTTCGGACATTTCCGCACATCTCCGCTTTGATGGAGTCTTCGCCTTACTTGGAGTAGGTGAACGAGGACCTTCGTCAAACGTATTTTACACACTTTTGCTCTTAGTATTTATTACTTAGTAAATATAATGTATTTTTTTACAATTTCTTTGTAACTTTTTCTCAGAAGAAGAATACCTAACTTATGATGCATAATAAATAAAAACAAAATCAAAATCATTTATTTAGTAATACCTAGTTATGTATGTATTTATATAATAAACTAGTATGTAAGAGTAGGTGTATATAGTACACCAGTATCAGTAGTATGTAGTAGATCTATTTATAATGCTCACTAAAGGCTTCGTTAGCCACTTGAATCGACATCATCTAAATAATTTACTGATTATTTATCGTGTTATCCGCATCAAAGACCATGTTTCCAGGTGGTGTAGCCTGCTCGACCCACGGAAAGATAAACTTCGTGGACCTAGCGGGGTCCGAGATGACGAAGCGGACCCACAGCACAGGCAAGACTCTGGAGGAGGCCAATAACATCAACAGGAGTCTCATGGTGCTGGGTAGGTAGCCAATAGCTACAGACTGTACGTACAGATAGTACCTATCTACATTGATAATGTACCTACGCCTGCCTCCTGTCTTTTTTCATCATCATCCAGCTTCAGACCGTATCTAGGCTTTTAAATCCGTCATGGTTATTAACACTAAAGTCATTTACAACGGGTTATTTACCAAGCATAAAACTGTGCCGAAATATTGGATAACTATCCCGTTGTAAATCACTTTAGTTACTCGTAGTGTATCTAGTCAACAATCTAGTCTGCTGGGTGTATGCCTCCAACTTGTGTTGATCTGGTCGGTCTTGATCAGGGGGCAAATTCTCGCCAATTTATCACTCGATAATTTTAACAAAAGATCTGTAAAATTTGACAGTTGTTTCATATAAAAACTGTCAAATTTGACAGTTCTTTTGATATTTATCGAGTGATAAATTGGCGAGAATTGCCTTCCTGATCGCATCTAAGGCCCTATTTTAAACCAACCGCTTATTTCATTTCATTTATAGCTAAAGTTAGTACATACACCCTGTTGGGCTGCAATTTTAATTTTAATTATTAGTCATTTACATTAGCCAGATCAGTCTATTCGTAAACGAATTTCCTCGGCCGAGAAAAAAAAAATAAAAAAATGGTGCTTTTCATTCTAATTTATAATAATTTACATAAATAGCTTAAAAATCAGGCAAATAATCTGTGTAATTAAAAATATACAATTGGTTTGGTTATGCTAGGTGCAATTTATGTCAAATGATAAATAAAAAATCTCAAAAATCACGTAGGTACTAATGTCCGTTTCAGTTGTAATTAAGTTTTTTACATATTTTAATTGACATTTAAAAAAAAAAGAACTTGAAGAAGTGGGGCGCTTTACTGTGAATACACAGATTAGATTGAGGTTGCACTAATTTATTTCTTCTTCTCTGAGGCTTTAACGTCTAGGAAGGTCGTCTAAGTTTTGTATAGATGTGGATATTTTCTAACGAATTTACGAGTACATACTTCCAGAATATAAACCTTAACTAGCTTAACTATGACAATCGCAATGGTATCGTCGCAGAATCGCCAACACGTTTTCAACGTAGCGCCAGTAGCCAAGTGGTGCCGGGTTAGCGCCATCAACTCTTTCCGCGGGTGTCGTTAATGACGACTTAGGGTTATCCACCGGCTTTGTAACCTTTTAGGTAATGAATACCCGATTTTTTTGTCCAATTATACACTACGACAACATTACGTGCACAACAGACTAAGGCTCGTATTACGAAAGCTTGTTCAGTCATAGATCTATGCTTGACTGACGATTACAAAACAATACAATACAAAAATACTTTATTGTACACCAACAAAAATATAACACGAAAGACATTACATAAGACACAAGTACAATGGGCAGCCTTATCGCTAAGAAGCGGTCTCTTCCAGGCAACCTTTGTATGGAAAGAATTAAGTGAATTTCAGAAAGGCAGGGGGTGTACCAAAGATAATTTTAAATAAATATTGACAACATTATAAATAGGTACCTAAAAACAAGAACAATTACATATAATATAACAAATACCTTACTATATATATATATATATAAATATATATTCATACATAGGTACATATATAAATAACAAAAATATACTAGATAGATACCTGAATAGATAGTGCCAATATTCACTTTTCTAACAGAAAAAACTCCTCGACACGAGCTTTGAAAACTGGTAAGGATACCACTTTTCTAATGGACTCTGGTAGGGCATTCCACAACCTTATGGCCTGGATGGAAAAGGATTTGACGATTATGCCATAGAAAAGCGTTACTCAAGCGTAGATCGATGACTGAGCAAGCTTCCATAATACGGGTCTAAGGTCCAAATTCACCGTTTGCTGCCAAAACTAACTTCAGCTTGATCGAGTTCAAATTCGTAATACCTATTGTGTGACATGACAGCTCTTGAACTCAGTTAAAAGCTTGAACCAGATCAACTTAATATCGGTAAAAAGCGCTGAACTCGTTTAAAGCACTTAACTGAATTTATCTTATATTGAACGCGTTCAATTGCAACAGTGAAATAGGACCTTAGCCTTTCTCATTTTTGTATTTAATTAGATGTATTTCCTTCCCAGGCTCAAATAAATGTGTTTACTTTACTTTTACTAGGCTACTGCATTGCTCAACTTAGCGACGGCAAGAAGCGGGGCCACATACCGTATCGAGACAGCAAACTCACCAAGTTGTTAGCAGACAGTCTGGCAGGAAATGGTGTTACACTCATGGTATGTTATCAAATTATTCCATAACTAATATTATAAATTCGAAAGCAACTCTCTGTTTGTTACCTTTCACCCCTAAACGGCTGAACGGATCTTAATGAAATTTGGCATGAAGATTGATGGTATCCCGGGGACAGACATAGGCTTTCTATCCCGGAAAAGAGCATTTGAAGGCGCGGGCAGCAGCTAGTCGTCTATGTTTAACATGTGTTTTAACCGACTTGGAAAAAAGGAGGAGGTTCGGCTGTATGTAGGTACAGACAGCATCACAACTGGTAACCCTCTAGCGGTAGAAGCAAATGATGCTGCTCTCTGACACAAAATTACAAAATTATGTTTTATGCAAACTTGAGCAACATTTTTGTTTTTATGCATGTTCGCTCCGTCAATTGTGGGCCGATTTTGATTTTGTACCGAAAATGATCCCAGGGCGGGAAAGTGTGAAAAATAATGAGTGAGGAGAATAAGACCCGTTTTATCTATCTATTTATTCTGTAATTTTTTATTGTACACAATAATACATAATCATGACCTTATTTAATAGGTTATGTACATAGGTGAGCTTAACCCTGAAAAGAGTTTTCTTCCAGCAAACCTTAGAGTTATAGGAGAGGAGATGGAACAGGTAGAGGAAGTGTACAAAAACAATGAATCGAACAAGATAAACTGACAATTAAAGTAATAGTAGGTAGCTATATATAATTTATTTCTTTATTTAAAATCAAATTGTTTAAATGCCTGAATGATAGGAATTTTTAAAACATAAATGATTTTTTAAATCTTAAATTGTAATTTAATTGATTTAAATTTTAAAATAATAGATTATAATTTTATTGTATTATTGCAAGCTAAGACTATAGCGAGACATTAGCACTATTTGTATTTGTACCACCTATATACCATGTTTGAAGCAAATAAATATTTGAATTTGAATTTATAAAAGCTTGCTCAGTCGTCGATCTCTGCTTGAGTAACGCTTTTATATGGCAAAATCGTCACTCGAGCTTAGATCTATGACTGAGTAAGCTTTCATGATACGTGGCTAAGTGTTGAGATGACGGCTTCTAGAAGGTACGGAAGAAGAGTATCTGTTGTGCCGACGTTCCCGCATAAGTGGGAACAGGTCAAGATAATGATGATGATAGACATGAGTATCTCGCGAAGAACTGAAAATCGCTGGGGTAAACGTGTTCTTGAGTGGAGATCACGACTTGGAAAACGTAGTGTAGGACGACCTCCGGCCAGGTGGGATGACCACCTGCGAAAGACTGCAGGCAGATGCTGGATCCGGCAAGCTGAAGACAGGGCGCTATGGCGCTCATTAGGGGCGGCATGTCCAGCAGAGGACTAGCATAGGCTGATGATGATGAGTCATGAGTAAAAAGATGAGTTGTAGATAATCAGTTCCCAAAGTACCTTTTCTAGCGACTGATGGGCAAAGACACGGAGTAGGAGCAGTAAATAATTACAGGTAGAAGTAGCTTACTGAACGTTAGAAGGCGATACCGAAGGCCTAGGTTGAGCACACCTACCATCGCCCCCTGTTATTACATTGAATCGTATGCCTTAATGCGTTGAAAGAGCTAAGATGCGTACTATAAGGTCGAGGATTTTCTTCACCGATAATTGAGAGATCTGACATAAATTTGTTGTTTAAATTATTAATTTACTTATTGTATTAATTATTATTTTACTATGGAATTATTTTTATTTTATATTAGGTACATAGACAATTAATCATTATTTTAGTATTTAAAGTTTTTATTTAATTTGTTAGTAGATACTCGTACCAATTTTAATTAGATTTCACTTGTAAATATGATTTTACCAATAAAATGACTATATATCTGAATATCTGATGGAAGAGCCTTTGCCCAGAAGTGGAACAGTGCGGGCTAAATCACACTAATAAGTTATTATAAATCTGATAGTTTGGATGTTCTTCACGCCAAAACTTCTGAACAGATCGGGATGAAATTTTGCATACAGGTAGTTTTAGGTCAGGAATAAAACATAGACCTACTTATTACCCCATAGATCAGTTCTCTCATGACATAAATAGCCTTAATCGTTTCCATAGAAACAGCGCGGGGCGCGGGCAGAAACTAGTAATTAATAAGTACAAAATTGACAAAATATCATATGTGTGGTTATCGTAGGTAGATTAGTAGTTTTTTTTATTATTTTGATATGCGTATGTATTGTGACAATATTAGTTGATTTATTTTTGTTTTTTGGCTATTGTCAAGCTGTCCGTGACCTAAATGGAACCCTTAGCAGAATACCAGCGCTACAGCATGGCAACATGCTGGGCATCAAGCTGAGCTATGGGCCATTTCTCTGCCACAATAATGTACCTAATTACTAATCTAATGTACTATATTTAAGCTACTTAGTAATTAGGAATTTCTAATTTTCATCATTACCTCATAGTTTTATTCTTTGTTCTAAATAGTTTTAATTTTATTTTTTTGGCTTGATTTGTATTGTGGTTTATGAGAAATAAATAATTTTCATTTCATTTAAAATCAATCTAACTCAACAATTTTATTCCATGTCTCCAGATAGCGTGTATAGCACCGACAAGATCGAATCTCAGTGAAACGGTTAACACTCTCCGATACGCATCGAGGGCCAAGAAGATTAAATCCAAGCCTATCATAAAAATGGTAAATACTAACACCATCTAGGTACACCATATTCGCGTTATTGCTTTAATTTCATAACTTTAAAAACTGTCAAAGAGTTTTCTGTTTTCTGAAATGAGCTATGTTTTATGATGTATTTTCACCAGAGATGTGCTACGTAGCTACGTACGTATAGCTACGTAGTTTTCATACTTTTAAACCCACCATAGGAACGCTTAGCAATAAAATTCACGCTATCCTATTAGTGAGTCTATCACGTTTTGAGGTTCCTTCGTTCATTTCAACAATATGGGAATAGAAAAACTATAAAAGGGTAAATGTTCGGATAAACCGATAACGCAGCAGATATGCATTTAGCTGCGCTTGCAGTTGAATGCATATTTGCTCGCAATTACCTAAATTTACTCGCTCGCGTTCGCGATCGACCGCCATCTTCGCGGGTTCAAACCAAATACTTAGGTATTACCATTTGAACCATTTCGTATCACTTTACCATTTATACCATAAGTTGGCGACAGTAGTTTAATTAATCATAAATAACGTGTGTCTTGTGAATATAGTCCGTACCATACCACACCAGACTTTCCTTGACCACCAACCAAACACCATACTAAATACCAATCTCAAGGGGCTGTTTGGGGCTCAACCAGCACCATCTACGACAACCCCCAAACACAACCCTTTTCAGTAAATTAAGACACCCTGTATACCTTGAGTAAAGATCCCTAGTCATGCTATCCCTATTTAAGCTGTAACACGTTATGTGACGCATATTAATATGTCTAGGATGCCCGAGACGCTCTCATCTTGAGCCTGAAACGAGAAGTAGAAGCTTTGCAAGGAGAGAACCAGCATCTCCGGACGGCTTTGCATGTACAGACTGATTACAACTTGGATTCTTTTGGTAAGAACGTCATCATAGTCGGGCAAAGGTCCGCCTGCGACGCAGGAGGTTGCGGGTTCGATTCCCGCCTTGGGACAAATGTGTCTGCAAATGTTTGTTCCAGGTGTTCTGGGTATTTTCTATGTAAACCACTACTTCTATTGTATGTTATTTATTTATTTTATTATTTTATCATCTTGAGAGAAGTGGCGGACATGATTGCTTAAAGACGTTTTACTTGGCTGGCTCAATCAATCATCTAATACTGTAATATAGCATGGGATGTAGCCTAAGGTGGAGCCATCAAATATCAGATGATTAAAGTCGAGAGAGCATAGAGCGCGGTGCTTATGGTAATGCAGTCCGAACCGTGACGCTACTCCACTAGTCCATGGTACAAGAATTGTTTTCTTTGAATGGTACAGGAATTATTGGTTCGGGCAGGACCCGAAGCAATAATTTCTCTACCATTCAGTCAAGTCCGCTCATGGATCCGTCAACGTACAGTTAAACAACACCAAGACTACTGGGCAAGTATTCCGGATTGTAGGCAGTCGAAGTAAGCCTTTTTACAAAGGATATGTTTGACAATTTGTTTGAATTTATTTATTGATAATTTTTTCAACTCATTTGGTGTTTTGTTGTATAAGCGTATACATTGCCCTTTATAAGATACATTAAGCTTGTGTAGCCTAGTTGTGGGCACAGCGAGTTTATTTTTATTTCTATTATTTATATTATGTATGTCGCTATTTTTAGGGAACCGATTGATATTCCCATGAGTGTATAACAAGTTTTCATAAATATATTGACATGGTACTGTCATTATGTTTTTATGCCTTCATTTTCACTAGATGGCGCGCATTGCGTCCTCTTAAGCTAGGGCAAGCTGAAGACAGGGCGCTATGGCGGTCATTAGGGGAGGCCTATGTCCAGCAGTGGACTAAGATCATCAACCTGATGATGATGATGAAGCTAGTGCTTAAGTCCTACAGGAAACATGTAGACTCCCACTTAATCTAGCGCCCCCAAAGGAAAACAGCTAAGTATGTACATATCTTAAAAAGAACCAACCCAAAACCATTACTTTCTTTCTTCAGGTCACCGCCTAAGAACCCCAACCCAAATAGAGCCAAACAAGCTCTACCAACTGGCCCAATCAGAGCTAGTGGACCTGGTCCAACTACACATGGAGGAGAACTCAGCGCTCCGTACCGAGAACGCAGAGTTGTTTGGCACGAGGGACCAGCTGCTCAGAGACCAGGAGCTGCTGAGTCGAGAGAATGAACGGCTTTTGAAGAAGCTGGAGGATGTCAACTCGTGAGTAGATATAGTGTAAGAATTTATTAACATTTTGTCTCGAAATAAAACTGCAAAACCGGTTCAGCCGTTTCGGAAATTATCTCAAATAAACAGAGAGACAGACAAAAATAAAAAAAATAAGTGTTTTATTTATGGAACTTTCTATCAGTTGAGCTACCTGTAGATTGTTTGCAACAGTCTGCAGTTAGCTTAATTGTTTCAATTGTAAATACTAGTTCTAATTTGTTTTTATTATTTGATTGTAATTTTCTTTGTTAATAAAGGTCATTGCCATTGAAACTCTTTCATTTTAAATGCATTTAGTTAGACGCCGTTATTTTGACATTAAAAACAAACACTTTAAATGTAAATTTTTGTAAAGTTCTTTCGACAGTTATTAGGATTCGCGATTCACTAACTCAACAAAAACGTTTTAATGTTGTAGGCCTATGTTTGGAGTGAGCTGATTTTGAGGTCAGTCGCATGGAAGGATTGAGACATGACATGATTCCCAGATCCCGAATACCACGTCATTTAAATAAAAAAATTGCGCATGACTTAAACTATATTGCACAATTTTTCATATCTTTGTAATATAGGAAATATGCGAACTGAATTCTGTTTGTGTACCTATTTTTATGTGTCTTTGTTTGTAATATGGACTTCGTTGTCTGAAATAAAAATATATTCATTCATTCATTTATGGATAGAGCTATGCTTGGACTTTCTCTACGTGATAGAATCCGGAATACGGTAATCCCTAGAACCAAGGCATCGACATAGCTAAGGCAGTGGGCAGGTCATATATGTAGGCCGCAGAATTGATAACCGTTGGGGAGTAAAGGTTCTCGAGTGGCGACCACGATGCAATGCGATACGGAGTGTGGAAAGATCTCCCACTCGATGGGCCGACGACATGGTAGCGGTCGCAGGGACTCGATGGAGGCGGCTCAGGACCGCTATTCGTGGCGTCGTTCGAGGCCTATGTTCTAAACGGGCTGATGATGATGAATTTGTATAGGTAAATTATTCATATATGAATAACTAGGAGCTGCATATAACAAACTAAGCTACTTTATTGATGGAACAGATACCTCCTTGCTGTGTGGTGCCGGCTTAGAATTTGCACCACCTCAACTCTTCCCGCGGCTGTCGTTAGAGGCGACTAAGGGATATCCACCGGGGGTGGGCAGCAGCGCCTCCTACAGAACAATTCTACCACCAAACTGCGATCCCCAACCCGCATGTCCAGGGTGGGGATTATGGGCATTACCCTCCGTGAGATAAAAGCCACTAAGGCGCTTATAAGGGGAAGGCCTGGGTCCAGCAGTGGACCAATATAGGCTGTGGAGGTGGAAGATACCTCCTGCCTGAACCGTAGCCTTACCTCGCAATGCCTCGCAGGCACTCACGCCAGCAGTGCGCCAAAAGATTGTCTCAGATCTGGACCGCACCACAGATGCACAGCACAAAAATGTGCATTCAAATATGGACCTCTCAACTCATAATATTTAGATGCATTTTACATTGACGCCATCAGATACCATACAGCTCGCGGGCCACTCGCATTTTTGTTTGTATTTTTGTTTTGTCTCTGTAAAATGTATCTAAAGATTACGAGCATAAGCCCATATTTGAATGCTTATTTTTGTGCTGTGCGGTAGCGGTGCTAAATGTCATATGCCCTTCACAGTACACTAACCCCTATGCACGTCATTCTGTAGCATAACTAAACCAATTATTCCTAAGCATGTCTCCAAGCTGTTTTTTCAAAACTTTCTTACTAATCTTTTGTTTTTCACTTTCACAGGGTATGCGTAAGATCGCCTATTATACCAGCGAGACCAGCATACTCTGGTTCCAATGAACACAATATATGGACAAACCCTGCTACCACGTAAAGTGCATTTCAATTACTAGTTACTGCTTGCGGCTGCGGAGCCGCTATTCCAGGATAAAGTAGCCTGTTATTTATTGTCTACTAACTACACTCCACTAAATATACTCCACCCAAACTCATTATACAATGTTAATAAACATTGCCCCCAATAATGGGAATTCAACGTAATGGGCCTCAACATATTAGGAATTTAAAGTAATGGGAATTCAACATAATGGGATTCAACATAATGGGAATTCAACATAAAGGGACTCAACTTTCGGGGAATCCAGCTTAATGGTCCGGAAGGCCTAAAATTACTTTCTTGTTGTTGATTTTTTGCCTGAATTCATACTACTCATCGAATTCTTTCCTACAATGCATAATGCTGACAATTATTTTTCAAAGCACACTAAAATGAGAATTTAGATATTTGTGTGTGTTGTTTACAAACATTGAATTAATTAACACTTTATTGTACTAGAAATTACCATAAATTAAAATCTTTTATCTTAAATAAGAAATAAACATAGTAGAAAATGTGGTCTTATCACTGAGAGCGATTTCTCCCAGGCACCCTGTACATTGAGAATGGCTAATACAAATTCAATGTATACATTCAGTACTTTTGGCATAAACCATACATGGCTGTAATCATTCAAATCCGTACTAACTTTTGCTCCATACTTTCTTCATTGTGTGAGTGGAGCAAGTTTACTCACATTTTATTTTGAATTTTGTTTTGTATAGTTGTAAATAGATTTTGATTTAGTTTGATTAGAAATAAGTGTAATTAAGTTGTTATAGCTAAGTATTGTAAAAAAATAAATGATATTAGAGTGAAAAATTATTTTTATTTAAAAGTTGCTTGTAGTTTTTAATAACATTCCTATCTTAAAATTTATATTAGATGAAAAATCATGTTCTTTTACATTCATAGTTGTTTTAGCGTAAACATAATTTCTACACATGACTTGAAAGTTTTCAAGTCATGTGTTTAAACTTTAAATGATATTGATGATGAAATACATATAGGTACCTCTGTATTTTGGTTTGGGCTGGGACTTTTAAGGAGGTGTAACCTAAATATAAACTTACTTATTACTAACTTACAATACAAGTTATAAAATGCTATCCTGATACCACTTAAGTATACATTGACTATTAAATATTGTTTGCATATTGTGGTGGATTCCTTTCGCTGACAATTTAGAAGAATGTTTAACTATTTTGTACTGAGAGAAAGATATATTCAGGTGTGTAAGTACTGATATTTGACTTGCACATATATTGTGTATCAGATATAGATTACAATACTTAGAAATAAAGAATTCAAAATAAACCAATTCTATCTAACAGATAACTAGATAGCTTACCTTTGAATTGAAATCAACCTCCACAGACAATATGCAAACCTACTGCTAGTGTCTTCTGAAGCCATACTTCTTTCTCTCGTAGAAGAGATCAGTCTTCGAGCTACCCAGGTTCACAATCTTTGGACAACCATCTCTCTGAAACAACAGAAAATAGATATAATAACCACTACAGTGATCTTTGAAAAAACTAACTAGAAAATGTGTAAGTATTTAGAAGGCTCTGTATAAGTTAAGAAGGCCTAAACTTCTTACACAGATTCTCTTCCAACTTCTGAGACACAGATATCATCATATTTAGCCTTGAAAGTTTAGTGCATGAACTACATCAGCAACTTATATGAATGACCTACCTGTAATTGGATGAATACCTAGCCACAAAACAGCAGTCAGTAACCTGACAGAAAGTCAAGCTATGACTAATGGATAGACAAATAGGTACATTTATTTATACAAGTTGTTACAATTTACATTTTATAGCATCAATCATAAAGTTTAGCTAGACACTTGGATTCACTTAAAAATACATAATTATCATTTATAAGCAAGCATCGGAAAGTGGTGCGGTAGGCAGTCACACACAAGCACAGTGACATCACAGGTGCATGAAACTGTGCCGAAATATTGGAAAGCTCAAAACTCAAGTCATGGTAAATATCCCGTTGTAAATTACTTTAGTGACATCACTGTCCGCTACATGTATCGGCAGCCAGGCGACACACAGGCAATCCACCAATCACGTGCGAGCGGTGATTCCACTGCGCCTGAGTTCAACTGCATGATGATGTTGATAAAATCAAATAGTAAATGGACAAATCTCTAGGACTTTGTACCATGGATTGAGAATCTAAGAGTCTACTCACATCTTTCTCCTGTATCGTGCACTCCTTACAATAGTAAGCATCAGAAACGCCGGGCCCGCCGCAGATAACGCATCTTCCCTGGTAAGAACCATAGTTACACTCGTCGCAAATACGCACCAGTGTACACGGACGCACGTAAGAGTCGCAAATCACGCATTTACCATCACATTTCTCACATAAACGACCGATAGCTAGAAAAACAGTTAATTAAATCAACAATTGGCATCAAAACATTATTGAACAAAATAGTGTGAAGAGGAGGATAATCTTACCGACGCCTGGTTGTTTTCGACAGAAAATAAGATCAGGATGATGCTTAGCCATGTTTTATCAGGCAGTTTTCTTATTTTCTAGAGAAGAATCACAAAATACGCTGAAAAGGTATCACAAGATAACCTAAAAATCCGAAGGGAATACAATCTAAAAACAATACGAATTATTTTTTGACATTGACAAGTAACGTTTTAATGGCGTAACATTGATAAAATGCTAGTACTCTGACAGTAACAAAACTGACTTTAATTTGATTGACAAATGTCAAATTGATATTTTTGTACACAAATTCACATGCTGCGTGTTGTTTCTCAAATTTATTGAAATGGCTGAAGACAATCCCAGTAGTGATGAAGAAAACCAAAGCTCTGATGAGCAGAAATCGGAACATGCAGTAGAAGAAACCAACATTGACGCAGACGATGATAAAACAACATTCAAAGACTTGGTAAGTCACACCGAGCTTTACTCTCATTTTACACAGATTTTTGTGTTATCAACGTGCTATCCAAGACTGATTTTCACGAGGGGGCACTATGCCCATGCCATTTGTGATATTTTGATCAAATCTCAACTCATATCTTATTCAAAATATTTCATAATTAACTTTGAGGTTATGACACTGTTATGATACCATTTCACAAACGATTACTCCTTTTCAGGGGGTAGTAGACGTGTTATGTGAGGCATGCGAAGAACTAAAATGGAAGAAACCATCCAAGATCCAAAAGGAGGCATTACCAGTAGCATTACAAGGAAAAGACATAATTGGCTTAGCTGAAACAGGGTCTGGTAAAACAGGAGCGTTTGCTATACCAATACTGCAGGCTTTATTGGAGAACCCACAGAGATACTTCGCTCTTGTACTGACTCCGACAAGAGAATTGGCATTCCAGATATCAGAACAGTTTGAAGCTCTTGGTGAGTCGGGGCTTTCTTTAGTTTAAACTCCACTAAACTTATTGAGAACTCAGTTTTCTCCTTGCATTGTGCATACATTTGACCAAGCTATAATATTATATTATAAGAAAACCCACTATAATTATTTAATGCTGATTTATTCCCATACAAGCAAACATAAATTTTTAGGAGGTTGTTGAAAGAGAGGAGAGTATGTGAGTGACAGGGTACTCTACTAGGGTATGTTAACTATAATAACATTCCATTGGTAACTTATAAATACATTCCCATACCCATCATGGA
This sequence comes from Eupithecia inturbata, assembly GCA_963662085.1. Taxonomy (NCBI): domain Eukaryota; kingdom Metazoa; phylum Arthropoda; class Insecta; order Lepidoptera; family Geometridae; genus Eupithecia; species Eupithecia inturbata. Next base: position 13,076,405 of record OY759190.1, read on the forward strand.
TACAAATTTATTTATTTATATTATACTAGCTCCTGCCCGGGGCTTCACACTCTTTCAAGATAATAAGTAGCCTATGTCTGTCCCCAAGATACCATCTGTCTCCATGCTAAAGTTCATTAAAATCCGTTTAGCCATTAAGGTGTAAAAAGGTAACACAAAAAAAGGTAAAGGTACAGACAGAGTGCAAACTTTCGAATTTATAATATTAGTATGGAAGTATATTATACACATCAGAATATAAAAATATAACCTTGGAACCTGTCCCAAATAAATGAGTGCATTGATTTTGATTTAGGTTTAACATTGAAAGGTGACTTCATTGAGAGTGTTCTTATTTTAAATATGTTAGTGCAGCCATCCCAATGTTATGATATAAAAAAAAATAAGTAATATCATCACAAGGTTTAATTTACCTTGTTTATTGTTTCCCTTGTATATTGAGAAACTTAGTTCATATGGTGTTAGAGGAAATGTATCTAAGCTTCTCGAGTCATATATATAAAACAGGAAACAAATGACTCAAATAACTAAAATATGTCCAAAGACTAGAACAGAGCTTTATTAATTGTCTAAACTCAGGAGTGTTAGTACAGGTGTTCCACAGGGTAGTGTGCTGGGACCCTTACTTTTTATAATGTACATAAAAAAAGCTACCTAAAGTTGCTTAAAGACTGTCATGTTTGCAGATGACAGTACAATTTTGTTTATTGGTAAATCTAAATCTATTGAATATGATATAACACACAATTATCAATTATGTTTTAAGAGGCTTATGGGCTGATTATTTATTTCACAGGAGCAAGTATAGGAGTGAAATGTGCCGTTATAGTTGGTGGCATGGACATGGTGGCACAGTCTCTGATGCTCTCCAAGAAGCCTCACATCATCATAGCCACACCAGGACGATTGGTCGACCATTTAGAAAATACTAAGGGATTTAATCTGAAGGCTTTAAAATACCTTGTGAGTATTGCATTATTGAGGTGAGGGTTGATGTTTCCGATCAAACCAATTGAATGGTTTACTATTTGCAGCAAACTTTATTCCATGTTGAATCCAGAATTCATTAAAACACCGCAAAATAAAATTCATTGCATTTTTCATTAAATTTTATTTTATTCCATGTTTGTGAGAAAATCTCTAAGGTGGAAATTGTTCCACCTTAGAGATTTTCTAAACAAGCCAGTTTAAACCTTCTCTCCAAATGATTCCTTTCCTTTTTAGAGTTTCGAAGATCGGAGATCGGTTTCGAAACCCTTATGGTCTTGCTTTTTCTGTCCTTTTTTACGTCTTTAATATCTCAGCAACTACAGCAGCAATTAACGTGAAATTTAAAATAATAATACATTTCGTGCGCCTGTACAGATTAAAATAAAAATAAATAATATTAAATGAAAAATAAAAAAGTAAATTTTCAGTACAAATTGTGAAGTCGAAAGCTTAAAAGAGACCAACAATGTCAAGTGGGTATTAAATGAAAAGTATCGGTTTGTACATCTCAAAACAGTGTTTGGAATTTCTGTAGGTTTAATACTTTTCCCCCCCTATCTCCGAAGATTGCAGAGTGATCCATCTGAATTGTATGATTATTTGTAGATATGAATCTATATTTTACAGGAAAAATATTGAGAAGTCTGTAAGTAGATCACCTTTTGAAAAATGGTCAAAAAGGGGGGGGGGATAATTTTCAAAAGGGGAGGCTACCTCCCCGAGTGGGGTATTAAATGAAAGGTATCGGTTTGTACATCTCAAAACAGTTTTCGAAATTTCTGTAGGTTTCATACTTTTTGAAATATTTTGAAAAATCTAGAAAATTTTACTATTACCCTCTATATCTACTCCGAAGTTTGCAAACCAATCCATCTGAAATGTAGGTGCCTTTAATTTTTGGTATCCATCAAATAGCAGTCTCTAACCAGTACCTATAGAACATATTAATATACTGGACAACCGTTCGAAAGTGCGAGTGTGACCGGCGCTAGTCACACTCGCACTTGACGGATCTTGTTTGTGTTGAGTTTCCTTTTGATAAATTTTCCTTGGATATGATATTCACACCAAACCAAGCCTGCTAGCCGATACAGCCCGTCGCCGCTGACGTCCGCCAATACAAATGTCGGAGACGAATATTTTTCTGGCCGCTGAGGATGTTATCATAAACTTTTAAAACTGTCATGGTTACTAACATTTTTTTAACGAAATGTGAGCCGCCGACACCAAACCGCCGAGTTGTGTCGGCGGGTCGGCGTATTTGATGTGTACACTTCAAAACTCTAGCGTTCCCTCCTTGATCAGGTAATGGACGAAGCCGATCGCATCCTAAACATGGACTTCGAAGTAGAAGTGGACAAAATCCTCCGCGTGATTCCTCGCGAGCGACGCACCTACCTTTTCTCAGCGACCATGACCAAGAAAGTGCAGAAGTTGCAGCGGGCTAGCTTACAAGACCCTGTTAAGGTGGAAGTGTCGACTAAGTATCAGACGGTGGATAAGCTGATGCAGTACTATGTGTTCATACCAGTTAAATATAAGGTAAGTTGTTACACCAATCTCTTCAATTAATGTAGATAACTCTTTATTGTACCACACAAACACAATACAAAAGGCGGCCTTATCGCTATGAGCGAAAATTAAATAAGATAACTGCTTCTCAGTTCACTCTTTTTATCTGCTGTTTAAAATCTTTGGTTTTTGAGCTTTGGTGGTGGCCTCTGAATCTAAAAACTTTAAATTTCGACAATAATCGTGTCACTAACACTTTCATTGCCAATGACACACTTGCCTACCTAGCGCTCCATCTAGCGGCAGCGAGGCTCGGCAGCAGGCAGTGTATGCGTCAGTTGATTACAACCAAGTTAAACAGAGAGATGTGTAAAATCTACCAACACATTCACGAATAGGTACAATTTAAACAGTCTTATGATAAAAGCTGGCACGCTAACTTAACGGCTTATCCACACTAACGTCACAAATCTAGGCCTCCAGTAAACACAAGGGGAACGCGCCAGCCTTAAAAAATATCTTAGTTTTTCTGTTCTCACACATCATCTCTCCGCTTGGTGAAAATCGATTATCACAACCTCTAAAGAACGCGTGTAAAGACAATAAAAAAGTGCCGATGGACACGATCTTAGTAGCATCACACTAATATTATAAATGCGAAAGTTTGTATGTTTGTTACCTCTTCACTTCACTTCGACTTAACCGATCTAGCTGAAATTTTGCATAGATGTAGCTCTAAGTCTGGAAACAAACAGAGCCTTTTTACCCCATAAACAGTTCCCATGGGATATAAATAACTTTTAAACGTTTCCACAGAAACAACGCGTGTGAAGCCGCGTTGTTTGTTAAACTTGTGTTTTATAAAATTCAGGTAAAACTATAATATTATTATTATTTGTGATACACAGGCAGCTCCTAAGCTGATGCGTGTATATCTGAGTCTTTTCAATGCACTTTAAATATTTGTCTAATCTATTTTTGAAAGAGTTCACCGAGGGGGCACTGATCGCTGATTCCGGTAACCGGTTCCAAGTTTTCACTATGCGATTGGGCAGTATGTGCTCTCTCGGTTTGCTGGTGCTTGGCCCGCGTTGCAGCCTCAGCGAGTGTCCTCTCAGGTTTGTGTTTTTGTTCATAGTATAAAGTGTCTGTGATAAATTTGGTGTACTATATCTGTTGGTGAGGATTTTGAAGGTCTCTTTATGGTCTCCGCGCTCTCTACGTTTCTGAAGGGTGGTTAGCCCTAGTTCTTGCAGTCGGTCTTCATATGAGAGTTCTTTAAGACTAGGGATCATTTTTGCTGCCCTGCTGGGATTTCATCAGGACCCATGGCAGTCTCGTCTTTAAAGGTCATGATGGCTTTTCCAACTGAGTCTGATGAAAACTCAACCGTCTCTAAGGATTGTGTTACTCTTTGTGCTCTGATTTGTGAGATTGGCATGTGAGGCGGTTCTCTAACATAGGACTTATCAAATTGTTTGGCAAATATTTCCGCGACTTCTTTGTGGTCAGTTGTCACAGTTCCAGTTTGGTCATTCAGTAGGGAAGGCGGCACCGATACTTCGGATGTCAGTTGCGGCGGATGTATCCGAAGAAGGACTTGGGTCCACTGTGGACCACCTGAGTCTCTAACTTTATTCTTGCTTTTCTTACTATTAGCCTGTTGTTAATTTTACGGTACTTTTCATAATTGCTCTTAGTATTGACAAGCTGGTATGATTTCCAAGCATGAGCTTTTTCAGTAGATTGCTTGTATTTCCGGTCCTATCCAGGGTTTGTTTTGCCTTTTCTTAGTTTTTATTCTTTGGAGCGGTATGTGCGATTTTATAATATTTTGTGTTAAGGATTTGAAGCAGTTCCATGCGGATTCAACTGGAGTAGAGTCTTATTTTATATTCTGAATTTTCAAAGTCTTGTTTGACAGCGGTGTAGTCTGCTTTGAGAAAGTTCTGTCTTGGGAGAGAGGTAGGTTTATGGCGTTGGTTCTGTGCAGGTTAGCAGTAGGGTTGCAAAAAGTACTTGGTGATCACTTTTGCCAATGTTAGGGTGATGTTCAATCATAGTGCATAAGTTTTCCTCATTACATAGTCTATATATTTATATTACCCATAAGCCAGTTCTGTGGCTAGATTGTAATGCTACTCTAGTGTATTAAACATTAAATAAAATGCGTATGCATATAAAAAAAATAACAATCCCTTCTAGATTGACAATAGTCCACATTTTTTTCCAGGACGTATACCTAGTCCACGTACTGAACGAGATGTCCGGCAACTCGTTCATAGTGTTCGTATCGACGTGCGCCAACGCACTCCGCGCTGCGCTACTGCTCCGCAACCTGGGCATCGCCGCGGTGCCGCTGCACGGACAAATGTCGCAGAACAAACGGCTCGCGGCGTTGAACAAGTTCAAGAATAAGAGTCGATCCGTGCTGATTTGTACGGATGTTGCGTCGAGGTGAGCAAAACTAGCTTTTATCCGTGGCTTTGCTCGCGTAGATAGAAAGTAGCCTCGCAGCCCGAAAACTTGGAATTATGTTACTTTAGTGAAATATTTATTTTAATTTGAAAGATGAGAAGAAGAGAATCGGACCAGTTAGTTTAAAACCTGCAATACGGTATGTATTGGCTCGCTCGAAGCTATGATAATTCTAACGAGAAGTACCAGGCTACCTGCAGACAATAAAGGAGCTGGAACGTTTGGCGTGTTTAATAGCAAATTACAAAGGTATATATCCGAGGATGTAACACTACTAGACTAAACTTAGAAAGATGAAAAATAACATAATACGAATACTTAGCTTAGTTCCTCATGTAAGTAACATGTTTGTTATAAATGAGAAACAAAGATCTGTGAACTGAAGTAAGTACATGTACACACTCGTTGTCTCACTCGAACCGTGGCAGAGGAAAAGACAAGAGCCTACGAGGAACCCCGAGGCGAAACTAGCGTAGCATGTTTACACTCGTGCTCGGCCTTTCTTCCCGTTTGTGTACTGCCGCCAGCAATTACGTTACGAAATAGCATTTATATCTTGTCGGTAACTTTTGATGCTGAGAGTACTAATCTTTAGTTTTGTCCTTGATAGTTATGCAGAATCTGGTCGCAAGCAACCTTATCCACGTCGGACTTAAGGCCGGTTTCCTCTTAGAGTGATAAATTGCGAGAATTGCCTTCCAGGTGTTCACATGTGTTATTCCCTTGTGCAGAGGTCTGGACATCCCTCACGTAGACGTAGTAATAAACCTGGACATCCCACTGCACAGTAAGGACTACATCCACCGCGTGGGCCGCACGGCGCGCGCGGGTCGAGCGGGGAAGGCTATAACTTTTGTATCACAGGTAAAAATTAAAATGCTTATTACGTTTTTTAACTTCCCACAATTCCCATGTTGTCGGCTAATTCCCAATGAACCACCGCCGCCGTGGTAAATCTTTGCTCAAGAACTAAAATTATAAAAGCAAAAATTAAAAAACTTAAATTACTTAAACTTTAATACATTTTGATTTTCAAGCTTAAAAATATCTATCTATGTAATGTAATAAGTAGGTACCCTTAAACACACGCTCAGCTTAGGGCTAGATGATGATGCGAGAGTTGTCCAGCATATTTATTTATTTCATTCGTATCTCGTTTCCAGTATGACGTAGAGCTATACCAGCGCATTGAACAGCTGATCGGCAAACAGCTGCCTCTCTACGGCACGGAGGAGAGCGAGGTGATGGTGTTACAGGAGCGAGTGGCGGAAGCGCAACGACTCACCAACATTGTGAGTACACTGGCTGTTCATAAAATACTATACCGCTGTCGTTATCCTGTCGCTCATCGAAGAAACTTAAAGCGATAAATGACGGTTAAATATGCCGACATGAACCTAACAAACTGTAATACACACTAAAGTCGGCGATAGAGCCCGGTGGGTTAGTGCAACATTTCAGTGCACTTATATTCATTAGTGCACCGACAATGTTTTATCAACTTGCCTTGACTTTGGTGTGTAGATTCCATTTCTATAACAATTTATTGACAAGGAATCTTTCTCAAACAGGAAATGAAAGAGCTAGGCGACAAGAAAGGCGGTAAGGGCAGAAAGCGAGGCGCTGATTCAGACGACGACACGGAGGAGGCCGCGGGCGTGCGCAGGCGCATCAAGGGCAAGGGAGGGAACAACAGGGGCAAGCCGAAGTTTGGGGGGAAGAGGAAACGATGAATAAATGAATAGATAATATAATATGCTTTTATTTCTGCTCAATGTAAGATGATGAAGGTTCTTTAGGGATTCTAACTCTTCAAGCAAGGACAATTTCAAGAAGCCGCGGGCGCACTGCAAAATGCCTACGTAGGCTGGTGCTTCTATGTAGCTAGGCGCGTGTCATCCATAGCAAGACGCTTGCAGTCAGACATCTGTTTTCGGATTTTGAACGGACGAAGGTCCGCCTGTGACGCGGGAGGTTTCGGGTTCGATTCCCGCCTTGGGTCAAATGTTTAAAATATATATTATCTACGTAATGTATGCTATTATGTACTTATATAAGCCACGAGCCTAGCTATCGATTTCACATTTTATTGAAGCAACCCGCCAACCTAACCCGCCTTTGCTGCAATGCGGCCGTGGCCTTAATGTCAGACTGTTTGTGAATCCAGTCTGAAGATCGTTTAGAGCCTCGACGCAAACATCTAACCCTATTGGCCTATTGGAACTGTGTAAAATCTGGCTATGGATGATGGTGAGTGAAGGTCTGATCTATCTACCTGCCTGGAGAAATGTTGGGAGTATGGTTACAAAAGGTATTGTTCTAGAAACAAACAAAAAGGTATAAAAATGCTTTGTGTTTATTCTAAGTAAACAGTCACTTCGGTTGGACAATGATAAAAATAAATAGAAAGAAATGCAACCATCGCGCATCGGCCGTGGCCTAACGCATCTATTCACCGCACTTACACACTAAGCTTCAAGAGAAATCACAACATATTGTTTTAAATTTTTTAATGTTATTTATTATTTCTATACAAATAGAACTGTACAGATATTTTTAAATTATCCACATTTCATCTGCTCTTCACGATAGACTTTTTACAAAAGTGAAAACTATCAACATAACGCACGGAATGAGGAGACGCCGTGACCGACTCGGCTCGCGACGTGCAACAGTCCTGGCACAAGTTACAATATCTGATGGCTCGCGACAACGGTTCCCTGGCAGCGACGCCGCCGCCGCAAGAGCTGAACCACTAATAAATAAGTACAATTTTGTAGCATACATATCTCTTTATCCGAATATGATACAGTGGCAGTGATTTACATGCTCGTACATAATTTAACAACTTTTGTTCAATTTAAATGCACTAAATAAAAATAAATAGCAGCTTGCGGCTTGTCTCGGGCGGCGGCCGTCAGGTGCAGGCCTACTCCGCAACACAACTACACAGGACGAGGAAGTCATATCAATTTCTACGAATAAAACTGGCCTTCGTAAAGCAGACAAAAGTAGTCAACTTCGTAAAAGGTGCAAAGGCAGGTACAAAATAGCGTGTATTTGTGTTGCGCACGAGTTTCCGCTTACAATAATTTCAAACTACTCCAATGTCTATACACAAGTAAAACAAAAGTCCCGGGGCGACCTCGAAGCGCTTCGGCGGCGCGGCTCTAGGGCACCGCACACAACAACGTACTGACTAAGAGATCATTGTATTGTAAACGACCGGGTGCGGCGCCCGAGGGCCGGCGCCGGCGGAGGCACGCGCGGCCGAGGCAGTCAATAGGACGCCGGGGCGAGGGTCCGAGGCCGGCCCGGGAGCCCTAAATTCAATATCACATTGAGTTTTAACTACAATAACAACCCTCGACGGCTGAAACTATACTTATTGCATCACATGATCTTTCGCTTGCCTGTCTTTTACCGCACTGCCAGGAAATAGGTAACACAACACGAACACAACTTGCGAGGAACTCGATTTTCCGTTTTGTACGAGCCGTTGGGCACCTTACGTAAGTTATTGTCGTAAGTATTTGGAACGTTGCTCGCTTACAATTTTGAATCCGTAAATAACCACCCGAAACACTAGAACCATCACTGTTACAACTAAAATACTGTCGCGAATAGGAATGAAAGTGATCTGCTGTGGCGTTCCGGCACTTTCCTTATTACACATTGTCGCGCCCCTAGCCCCTAGCCTCAACGTTCTACGTCTCGAAGCCGCGCACTCCTGCACTACTGCACTGAGTCACGTGACGTCACGCCGCCGCACTCGCTCAGTTCAAGTCACGATCCTCTAAGTACTTGTATTCGAACGTGAAGCCTTCCTTCTTGCGCTGGCCCCACTTCTCGTAGTCGAAGTAGATATATGTGCCCTGGAACAAAAACAACCATTAAACATTCATCGATCTCTTATACTAACTAACTCAAAAGGTTACCAAGCAAACCATTTAGAAGCTTTACATTGCAGTTTACCCTTAACATGTAAATCAGAATGGGACATGGTTCTTGGTTGCCTGATTAGGGTAAAGGATAAAATAAATAAATAAAATAACGCTGGACAATCCACACAGCATCATCTAGCCCCAAAGTAAGCAGAGCTTGTGTTATGGGTACTAGACGACTGATAAACTTAATACAATACATAACATAGATAGATATTTTTTATTATATATAGAAAATACCCAGAACACCCGGAACAAATATTTGCAGATCGTACAAACATAGCGACCCAAGACGGGAATCGAACCCGCAACCTTCTGCGTCGCAGGCGGACCTTCGCCCGCCGCGCCACATCGGTCGTAGGGTAAAGGATATGTCCCACTTGGCCATCATAAAACAATAAGAACCATAAATTGTTGACTAATATAATAATTCAGAGCTGGTTATGCATCAAAATAAATACAAATAATGTAAGGGGTTTTCTCTCTTCATTAGCGGGCATAGCGTGCGTCATGGTATTTGTATTCAAGAGTTTGCGAGTAAGGGGTATTATATAGAACTATTGGTCCGATTCTTTTAATCTATCAATAATATGAAGCTACATCCTTGGCACCTATCCGAGGGGAGTAGATTTAAAATCAGCGCTGCATGTTCCTCACATGCAGCACAATGCTGAATCTACTCCCTTTGCCTATCGTTAGAAACTTTTTTTTGTGTATAATTCTAGTTTAGGTTAAGATAAATGTAGGCAATAAAATGATTTATTATTATTATTATATTTCATCCAGGTACCGCGTTAGAGAAGCGAGCTGAAGTTAGTAGGAGGAAATTAAATGATTGTGTTCACTTAAATATTTACGATTAGTTTCTGCCTGCGGTTTCGCATGCGTTGATTCTATGGAAATGTTCACAGGTAATTTCTATCCCATGGAAACTGATGATATCTATACAGCGTGAAATTTAATTCAGTGGTATCCTTCTACACCAAGACACCACTAATGAATGAATGACACCTAACGCATTGGAGCTAATATTACGCAAATAAAAAATATATTTTATGTAAGTATGGAAAACGCAACGTTAGGTGTCATTAGAGGTGTCTTGGTTTAGAAGGATGCCATCGAATTAAAATTCACCCTGTATTTATAAAAGAGCAAAAACTGACTGACATTAAGAAATCTCTGGAACACCAAAAACTACGAGCCTGAAATGTTGCTTAAGGTTCTTTTTAGGATGTTAGTATCCAGGATTTATGGAAATTCGAATTTTAGGGTATTCAATATCGGGCTCTAAGGTTTATTGATATGATAGATAACTCATCACGATATCTTCGGAACTGCAGCTACGCAGCTGAAATTTTGCATAAGAGTTCCTTTTAGGACGTAGTCCACCAATAAAAGAGGATTTTTAGAAATATCCTTTCTGAGGGGGTGGAAATGCGGGTCAAATTGGTTTTTTCTCCTTTCAAAGTTTGTGATAGTTTGTATTTTATGTTGACTTCTGTTTTATGTAATTGGTATCTATAAATAAGTGTCCTTATTATCTTAGTGTTTTTATTCTTAATTGGAAAAAGGTACGTTAAATTTAGAGATTTCTATAAAACTTTTAAATATCCCGTTATAAAATACTTTTCAAGATTTCTGTATTCAACATTGGAACCGATTATTTATTATTAACCCAGAATTATTTTTCAATTTTGAATCAATGTTGTACAGTAACCATGTTTTCTATGCTGTAACTATGTATTCTTGATGACCGATGTGGCGTGGCGGACGAAGGTCCGCCTGCGACGCAGAAGGTTGCGGATTCGATTCCCGCCTTGGGACAAATGTTTGTACGATCTGCAAATATTTGTTCCGACTGTTCTGGGTATTTTCTATGCATAATAAAAAATATCTATCTATGTAATGTATTTGTGGTGTATTACATACATGTGTGAGTGCACTCATAATAGTACTTAAATGACATTTAAATAACAAGATATATGTGGGTACTTGGATATAGATGCTGATGACAACTACCCGCAATCTTCAGTCCTGATTTACCAAGTAAGCCCATAACAGTACACAGTATTGTATTATGTTTATCATCTAGTACCCATAACACAAGCTCTGCTTAGCTTGGGGCTAGATGATGTTGTGTGGATTGTCCAGCATTATATATTTATAATAAATTTTTTTTATTAGTAGTGTTTCGAAGAGGAAATAAAAACTTTTGCGATGACAGTGCATGGAAACAAATATTATATCATTATTTAGATGGTGGGTGGATATTGCCACTTTAAACTATATTATATTAGGACTATTTTATGTACCAATCTTTGTACTTATGTATTTAGATTCAGGTAACATTTTTGTATGTTAAATATGGATCATTGTGTCTGGAATAAAGAGTTATTATTATTATTATTTGTGGTATTGCAATCTTCACGCGAATAAAATCGCGGGCGGGTCAGCTGTTAAGGGATAAAAAGTAGCAGGTGTTATATTCCAGGTCTAGACCTAAATGTATGCAAAATTTCAGCCCAATCCGTTCAGTTGTAGTGGCGTGAAGAGGAGCAAACTTTCGCTTTATAATATTAGTGTGATGATGACACAGTTACCTGCTCATACTCCTCGTTGATAACCTTGGGCTCCTCATGCCTCTGGAACCACATCATGTATTTGGTGTGGAAGCGCCAGCTCTGCTTCTTGAGCGCCTTGGCCGCTAAGTACTGCGCCTTGCTGCCTTCCATGTAGTAGAACACGAAGAATAAAGTCTCTGTAGATAACCGCTGGAAGAACTCCACCGTGTCTGAGTGAGGAAGCACCACCTGGAAATAATACAAACAAGATTATAGCAGTTACAATTAGCTTCCATAGTGAGCCATACAAAACTGACGACACACGGCGAATTAACCGTAGATTTTTACGGCGAAATAAAACGTGTGTGTACAGGAGCCCTTAGACTGTTAATTTGTTTAATGGAAGTGAGAGTGTTTGTTTAGTGTTTGCAGCGAGTGTCCTCACACAATTTAAATAACAACAACAATGGACTTGTGTATTGTTACAAAGGTCCATTCTGGTCCATCCTATTAATGATTATTTTTATCCTTTATCATCTAGCCCCAAGCTGAAGCAGAGCCTGTGTTATGGGCATGGAGATGGTACAGAGAGGTGTTGTAATTAGATTTCCATGAAAAACAACGCGTGACAATTTGCGGGGTGAGGGGGTGTTAGATCCCGCCCACTTTTTTATTTTCCATCTACCGGTCAATAGCAAAACTGCTACTCATTCTGTGTCGATGGTACTACGTAGTTTAACTACCTCACACTAGATGTCACTAAGTGTAGGGTGTAACAGGGACGTACTCAGAATTTTCGTACCAGGAAGTAAACAAGTAATACCCGCCTAAATAAAAAGTTGCATGTCGCCTTATTTGTCACTATGAAGCCTATATAATGATGTATGTATGATGAAGGACAGATACAATTTTTGTGATCCACTGCTGTTTAAGATAATCTTCAGATGGAAATCTAGAACATACATGATTTAAAATTTAATTCATGGGTGGGCTTCACATACTTTAAATTAACTAAACAACAATAAAAACAAATTAGAACCAGTATTTACAATTGAAAGAATTAAGCTAACTGCAGACTGTTGCAAACAATCAACAGGTAGCTCAACTGATCCTTATCAATACCAGTCGGACGCGTCCCCAAGACGCTGGCTGCATTGCCCCGCTGTATGGCAATGCTGATGCGCTGCGCCAGATACCCACCAGCTCTCTAGTCACGCGTCGCGTCGACCAGACGCACAGATAACTTTTTAAAATCCCGGAGTGTCGGTACCCCACGGATCTAGGGTCTCGACCCCAAAGGGAGCAAATGTGTAGGCTCTGTCGAGACCTGCATATTTGCGTCTCTTGAGATCCTAAAGAAACAAATAAAAAATCTCTCAATTTCCATCCCAATCAACAAACAAACTAAACAATAACTGTTATTAATGTTATAATAGTTGTCTCACGGAGTGAAAGTACTTTCAATAATGTTGATAGAATATTTAACATACATGAGGCTTTATTTTATTTCCTGCGTATTTCATATTTTTTTTAAGTCACTTTCCATTGATGAATCATAGCCGAGGGACAATCAGTAAAATAATTGGATTCTAATTACGGCCCTGTCTTTTTGTTAAATTCATGTTGTTGCTCCGTTGACACAGCTGTGCACCGGACGAACGCCGGCAGTGCACTGACTAAGGCCACGGATACTGTGATGACGTCAGGACCTAGTTGAGAATCACAGTGCACAGTTGTTTAGGCCCCCTCCTCTCTGTATTCACTCCATGGTTATGGGTGGTATAAATATTTTTTTCAAAGCTGGCGCGATTTTTTTTTGTTTTTTCATAGAATTATCCGCGATTATCACAAATGCATGCCTTGAGGTATGCATACGAAAAACAAGAGGGTATCGCGCCAACCTAGTTAACTGATATACTTAATACAATACTGCAGCCCTAGTCTGGCAGCATTTTTGCAAACGTTTTCACCATTGTGGAACAAATCTAATAGCCGTTTTTCCACTGGCCGACAGCAACGGCACGGCTTATCGGCATTTTTAGCCATAGCAGGGGCCAGAGGTAAAACACTCAATAGTAGGGGGAACTGACCTGGTTGTAGTAAAGCGGCGTCTGACAGATATTTCTGGGCAGGTAGTGCCGCGTGCGTTCTGAGTCCGACGGGTGCGGCATGTGGTAGTACGACGTCTCCATTATTTGGAACTGCATCTGGTGCTCCTGGAATCCAAGCTGATATTATAAATGCGTTGGTCATTCTATCTGTGTGTCTGTCACCTACTCGAGTTGTGCCAGTGAGGTTTGAAGCTGTTTGGCAAGGTGATAGATGCTACTATTGTGATAGACCTTACAACACTTTTGGACACATCAGAAAATTCAAATTACATAAGTAAACTAGGAATCTATGTCATTACATAGGCTAAATTATATCCCGGAACGAGGTATGTGAAGCCACAGGCAGAAGACAGTGACTTGAGAGGTTAAATAATTTTAACCACTCAGTTTTTATTTATGTGACCACCTCCATAGGCGCATTCGTCGCTGGCTATAACCTCGTGCCACCTTTTCCTTCGTATTTTTGAGAAATCAGAAAGTAGTTATGGAATTTTCTCGTAAGAAGGGCAAGGGTTCGAGCGGTGCCACTCCCAGTGAAGGTGGTATATGTATTACAATACATAACTTACCGTTGATAAGGGCAAGGGTCCGTGCGGTGCCACTCCCCGTGAAGGTGGTATATGTATTACATGACATAACTTACCGTTGATAAGGACAAGGGTCCGTGCGGTGCCACTCCCCGTGAAGGTGGTATATGTATTACATGACATAACTTACCGTTGATAAGGGCAAGGGTCCGTGCGGTGCCACTCCCCGTGAAGGTGGTATATGTATTACATGACGTAACTTACCGTTGATAAGGGCAAGGGTCCGTGCGGTGCCACTCCCCGTGAAGGTGGTATATGTATTACATGACGTAACTTACCGTTGATAAGGGCAAGGGTCCGTGCGGTGCCACTCCCCGTGAAGGTGGTATATGTATTACAATACATAACTTACCGTTGATAAGGGCAAGGGTCCGTGCGGTGCCACTCCCCGTGAAGGTGGTATATGTATTACATGACATAACTTACCGTTGATAAGGGCAAGGGTCCGTGCGGTGCCACTCCCCGTGAAGGTGGTATATGTATTACATGACATAACTTACCGTTGATAAGGGCAAGGGTCCGTGCGGTGCCACTCCCCGTGAAGGTGGTATATGTATTACATGACGTAACTTACCGTTGATAAGGGCAAGGGTCCGTGCGGTGCCACTCCCCGTGAAGGTGGTATATGTATTACATGACATAACTTACCGTTGATAAGGGCAAGGGTCCGTGCGGTGCCACTCCCCGTGAAGGTGGTATATGTATGTATTACAATACATAACTTACCGTTGATAAGGGCAATGGTCCGTGCGGTGCCACTCCCAGTGAAGGTGGTATATGTATTACAAGACATAACTTACCGTTGAAGGGCAAGGGTTCGAGCGGTGCCACTCCCCATGAAGGTGGTATATGCATTACAATACATAACTTACCGTTGATAAGGGCAAGGGTCCGAGCGGTGCCACTCCCAGTGAAGGTGGTATATGTATTACAAGACATAACTTACCGTTGAAGGGCAAGGGTTCGAGCGGTGCCACTCCCCATGAAGGTGGTATATGCATTACAATACATAACTTACCGTTGATAAGGGCAAGGGTCCGAGCGGTGCCACTCCCAGTGAAGGTGGTATATGTATTACAAGACATAACTTACCGTTGAAGGGCAAGGGTTCGAGCGGTGCCACTCCCCATGAAGGTGGTATATGCATTACAAAACATAACTTACCGTTGATAAGGGCAAGGGTCCGAGCGGTGCCACTCCCAGTAATGGTGGTATTTGTGCCTGCGCTAATGCCACGTTTCTTCTGAGGTTCAACTGGAACCATAAACAAATTAATTAGAATTTATTGTAAATAAACATGTTTACACGCGGGTCATGATGATATTTTGAGAATTGTCAATAAGACCTTGCAATCAGCTCAATACACAGCAGCATTGATATGTACTTTTAAAGCATCTCGTTATTGAGCTGTCTCTCACTAGTACCCTCAAGTGTGTGGAGATCGGCTTCCACACCGTCATTCCAGCGATAGGGGCGGCCGACTGGTCCTTAATTATTAAGAATTTGACGTTTTCTAAGTGTACATTTATTGTATTTATGGAAATAAAGAGTTTTTGACTTTGACTTTAACCAGTTGGTTTTCTCTCATACTCCTTGACAGCCCGATCCCTTTCATTCTCGTGACGAGGAGACGAGATGTCCAGCTGTTATGTTTACATGTTTTTTTATTGCCATGCTCTTGAGACTGGCGTAACCGTCAAAGGTCGCACACACTGTAGCGACCTTTGCGGAGGGTCTATGGTATTTCTGCTGAGATGATGATATATTAAACTAATATGGTCATGGCTACCTCGCACGCATTACTGCATGGTCCTGGCAATGACGGCCCTCGCCTCACTCACGTCGTTGCTTGTACAATACTTGTGGCGTTGTGGCTTAGGAATCGACACGCCGCAAACTCAGTCCGTGGATGTCGTAAGAGTCAACTAATGCTTAACGTGCTCCTGTCCACGCCGCAGGAGTCGCACGCGCCGAAGTCATCACATTTTACAAATCTTTGTATGAAATAGTATGCACCATCTCGCACTTATCCGCGCCGAACGCGGCGCATTTTAGTAAAATCCTGTAGATACGGATTCCATCAAAACATTTCAGCTCGTACACTGACTGCGGCGCGTTCGGTGCGGGTTGTGCGCCGCTTTCGGGACGGATGACGGCATCCCTATTCATTCAGTCTATTATCGGTTCGCGTGCGCAGCGCACGTACCTACGCGCGCGCGCGTGTACATAACGATGAAAAATTCTAATTTAATTGCAATAGTGCAACAATATTAAGAGTTGTACAACCTTTATTATCCGCAATATCATCCTCATCAGTCTATGTTAGTCCACTGCTGGACAGAGTACTAATCCTAAAAGATAGTAATCATAAGTTCAACATTACTTTACAGTAATAATGATATATGATATGTAGGTACGTAATAATCTGTATAGATATTCTCGTTCTCGACTCTCGAGTTCCAGAACACGTCAGGTCTAAACCGAAATACTGTTCAAAATGATGATTACGATTCGGCTCTTTCGTTGCGTACGGCGCGTTCGATGCGAACAAGTGCGCAAGGCTACGAGGAAATTCCTTGAGTGCGGTGCGTCTTCCTCTGGTAAGCTTCAGGGAGCTTACCTGAGGGAGGCTAGTAGCTTCCTTCTAGGTATTTTTTACACCAGTGCGATCACCAATCCGCCTGGCAAGCGTAGTGATCATGGCAAACCCCGCTTGTTTGGAGGAGGCCGGCGTGTATGAGATTTACTAACATGGTCCTGGCTGGCGTCTAACCCCGCGCGTTGCACGGCCTCCTGCGCCATGCTCTTGAGACTCGCGGTGACGGCTTGCGGCTCGCTGCTGGGCGCCTCCCGTCGGGTTAGCGTCGTGCTTACGTTCACGTTCACATTACTGCTGGATTCGCTTACTCTGCCGCTGGAAGGAAAATATCAGGTATATTATTGCGTCCAAGTCAAAAGGAGCATTTCCACCATAGCTACTCTGCTAAGCGAACAAGTGAGTACTTTTGGATGGGTGGGTTTGACACATTGCAGCGCTTAGCTACACAGCGAACGAACTGAGCTAATGCTACTACTCGTTACTAACTTGTTGAGCGCATGCTGCGGCGTGTGATGCTGCGGCTGGCTGGGTCCGTTGACGGTGAGCGGCGACGCGGCCGTCTCGCTCGCACTCGCCGCGAGCCCGGAGCTAATGGTACTACTCGTTTTCGCCGGCTGAAACAACAACATTTTGTAAACTCTGACTGCCATAGTATAGTAGCCTTAAACTTTAATTTCAAGAGTGATCTAAAAATTGATATGCTTTGGATTATATAGAAATTAATAAGTATTTAGTGTATCAGTCATCTAGTACCCATATCACAAGCTCTGCTTACTTTGGGGCTAGATGATGCTTTTCGAATCGAACCTCACCCAATCTTGCGTGGCGGGGACAGAGAAAATCGTGTTTTTTTTACGAATTTTAATAGATTTTACTTAAGTATTTTTTTGTTCGATTTTCAAATGTGATTCTTGACTACGTTATTAAAATTCTTCAATACATATTTTGAAAATTTATTTCAAATAGTCAAATATTTACTTGTTCGGAGACCCCTTTAAATTTTCAACTTTATTACATTTTTTGTATTTTTTGTTATTACAGTTGAAGTGTTACTTATTTATAGAAAGTTTTATGTGTTTTGTGCTACTTATTTATAGAAAGTGTTACCTTTTATGATTCAAGAGATACAGTCTTGACAAACGAAGAGCAAAACGAGCCAAAAAAAACACGGTTTTTTTGTATGGAAGTCCCTTTTGTGTAGTGATTGTGTGTTTTGTTGCAAACGACTGAACGGATCCCAGTGAAATTTAGCGGGGAGGTAGATGGTATCCCGGGGATGAACATAGTACTTTTTATCCCGGAAAAGGGCATGCGAAGCAGCGGGCAGAAGATAGTTATCAATAACAAAAATGCGATGGTGTTGGATATAAATACTCACTGGGGGCGGTTGCGTGGGGGGAGGCGGAAGGAGGGAGATTGTGTGCGACGCCGCACTCGACACCGGACCATTCTCCACTACTTCTGGAACAATACAACAAACGTATGAAAAAACAAACAAAAACACACGAAATAAAGTGAAAACAAGAGCAGTGTCAACCATAAGGTTACTGAAAAGAAACACTGATTGTGTTGGTATGAGGTGCAGATTAAATTATTTTGTAGTTATAATTTAAAAAACATGACATAGTTGCTTAATACTTGGTGACCACCAAATATATTTTTATTTGGCTTTGTTTTTAGGAATTTGATATAAATGTAAATACTAGTTGTTTTTTTTTTTTTTTATTTTTTTTTTTTTATATATTTTTTTTAAATACGGCAATGGCCTTTATTATTTGTAATTGTAACAATATGTTGCTTTATTATTTTTCATTCCTTTCTGTTCTTTCTGCTTTCAACACGAGTATTTTAAAACATTGTTGCGATCTTCTTTAATCGTTTTCTGCAAAATTTGGATGTTTAATAAAAACATAACAATTCAAACGAAAATAGAGTTATTCATTAATTTTAAATAAATTTAGTTAAACCTAGATTAATTTCTTCATGTATCTCATTTTAAGCAAACCCTGTGTTTGTATGAGAATAAAGTTCTTTAAACCTTACAACACAGGCTCTGTTCACTTGGCTTTGCTCACTAGATGGGTGTAATATCCAACATATTTTATATACCCAGATCTAACATTGGATAGGGGGCAGTTGCGAGATTCGAATGATGCGCCACACACGTGGAGATAACATTGTAGAGAACAATTCCAACCATGCCTATATATTCAAGCTGCTTACGTGTCGAGGCTAGATGATGCCATGTGGATGGTCAGAATTATTTAATTTTATTAATTTATGTGAGTTTTCAGTGTATGCGAAGTCAGGACTACGAACAAAACAATTTAAAGTCATTTTAGCAATTAAAACCGCTAAACAATTAGCTGCATTGATTGATATGGCGATCATACAGTTTCAAAACGCTTTGTGGATACACTTTGATAAGCATAAAACGCCTAAGACTTTTTCATGTGGAATTTTTTTGCATTTTGTGGAATTTTTTTGTATTTAGGTACGAGACCACCAATGAATGGTGTATCTACTAAAAGCACTTGTTTCGAGGATGGATAAGCTTTTGCAGTTTTTGTATTTTTATAAGTCGAGGTCTTAACTCCTTTTCTTTCTCGAGTTTTCTCGTACTCTCATGGTTTCAGATTAGGCCATTCACTCCCATCTCAAAAAGCCATCCTGTATTCCGTGGTCATGGTGCATGCATCTTGTACTCTTGTCACCTCCTTTATTTTCACAACTCAGCCGAAATTTAAGAAAACTTAAATCACAACAAATCATGGCAATTATTTCCAGCGCTTTTCAAAATTCTAAATGCTTTATTTCCACAAGACCATACAGTACACTTGGAAACGTCAAATATGTTGACAATAACGAGAGTTTCAAAAGAGAGGTAGTCAGCTGTTTGCTTTGATCAAAACATACCCATGCTCGCCTAAAACATGCAAAATATCTTCGAAGCTAATTGGACTTGCTTTTAATTTAGAGCAAGTGTGGAGCGACAGCCCTTTGTCGTCGTGGAAGACTAACTAACGCAACAGCTGAAAGGGGGAGTTCTGGGGTGGCATTAAAGATGTTATTGTCAAGGAATAAGGTGCATTTAACATTGCTGCTATGAGCCGGGCGATTTTACTTTGTACTTCGTGTAGGATTTTACAGTTGACGTCACAGAGATATTTTTAAATCGACGGCAAGTTATGATCTTTGTTTATGACTATTAAATCATTTTTATCGTGCTTCGATGTTTTTGACAAATAAATAATTAGGTACCTCTCAGTCAAAAATGGATTTAATAGTTTTTTTCATATTTCTTTAATAGACAACAGACAAGAAAGTCCAACCCCGAAGGAATCAGGTCAACCCATATCCCTACTCAGATCCACAGACAACAAACAACAAACAACACCCCTCTTAAACAAAAACACTCACTGATAACAACGAAAACATACCCAACACACTCATTGTTCCTCACTCAGCCATTTTCGCACGAATACAACATTTTCCACAGGTAACATCGCGTACTTAGCCCAGCTTCTCCGAGGAATAACTTAAATGTCACGAACTCACGTGCGATGCTTCGTTTGCAACAACATTGAATGGTAGGAAACGTGAGGTGGTACGAGCTTATGCCACTATTGATTGGACGCTTTTAGACGACCTTCAGCCTTATTGCAAAGGTGTAAGGCAGGAGTTCCACGCACAGGTTCGCAGCTAACCGGCGGCGGCGTTGGTGTAAAATGCAACGATACGATTGGACTATCGCCATTTGATTTACGAATAGTTTATGGTAGAGGCCGCGTTATCGATATCGCACTGAGCGATCATTCGAGTAATAAGATTGCGTCGCAACTATCCCCTACTATTTACTCTTTTAGGGTTAAGCTCGCCTTTGTACATATCCATTATTTGTACTTTTATATATGATTTAACTTGTGTGTGCAATAAAGAATTTACCGACATCCAGCTCTAACAGTGAGGCATGCTAATTGGCTCGTCAATCTAATAAACTTGGTATTGTCGCTACAAGATTATTTTTGAATAACGAATACTTTATTGGTAGAGGCCACGTAATCGATATCGCACTGAGTGAACATTCGAGTTATAAGATTGTGCCGCAACTATCCCCTACTACAGCCTTGGCCAAAAGTATTAGGCACCCCTCTAAAACATGGGTATCTCAACACGTATTGTATGTACAGCAAATGTTTTTAACAAAAGCCAAGCCGGTGCTGTCAAACGATTATTAAAACAATAGATAACCTTTTTCTATGGACCTTAAAACATCTGGTGAGCTAAACCCAAATTATGGGTATTTTACAAAAAAATATTCAAAAATATGATCAGTCTTTATTTGTTATTCATAGCGTAAAGAAGCTTCCGTGAGTGATTTAGTGGTGAAATTGACATTCTCCTTTTTCGAAAATGCCGAAAAAAAATGAACTCTGCTACGAAAAACGTATTAAAGTCCAGTTGTTACATGAACAAGGAAAGTCCCAAGTAGAGATTACCAAATTTGTGAAATGTTCGCGGTGCGCAGTACAATCTGCTATTAAACGATTTGCGGAGACTGGTTCCTACGCAAATAAAATACGGACCGGCAGAAAACGCGTGACTACTGAGCGCCAGGACAGAAAACTCATCCGAGAGTCTCTGAAAACCCGCAAAAAAACTTCTTCTGAGCTCGCTGCTGCCCTATCCGAAGAAATTGGATACGTTATTAGTGCTCGAACCGCAAGAAGAAGGCTCAAAGATGCGGGTTTAAAAGGGTGTAAAGCAAGAAAGAAGCCATGGCTCTCGGAAAATAACAAAAAAAAACGCTTAGAATGGGCTCTACAATACCAACACTTCAAGGAGGAGGATTGGTCAAATGTCGTGTGGTCCGATGAATCAAACTTTGAGGTAAGCTGTCATACTGTTCCTTAAAAATGATAACACTGATCACTATTATTTTAGTCTGCTTTCATAAAAATAATGAGCACACATTTAAACTCTACTTTTTTCCATTGTTACAGCTATTCGGAACTGCGGGTGTAACCTTCGTGAGGCGGCGCGTCGGCGAGGAATATCATCCAGATTGCGTGGTTTCCACTGTTAAGCACGGGGGAGGTAGCATTATGATCTGGGGCTGCATGGCAGCTGATGGTGTCGGCGAAATGTTTGTTTGCGAAGGCCGTATGAACAGTGAAAAATACATAAATGTGCTCGAAACTGCTCTTTTGCCTTCGCTTACACGGATTTTCGGCGACACAAACTTGGATGGCGTCAAATTCCAACAAGACAATGCTCCTTGTCATAAATCAGCGACCTTCATGCGCTGGTTTAGGAACAACAGTATTGTCTTGTTAGAATGGCCGGCACAATCCCCAGATCTCAATCCTATCGAGCATCTTTGGGGTATTCTGAAGCGCAAGGTCAGAGAGCACAGCATTACATCCATAGCAACGTTAAAAAATGCTTTAATTCAAGAGTGGGACGCCATAAGTGCAGTCGAATGTAAAAAGCTTGTAAGCAGCATGCCCCAAAGAATTGCTGCTGTGATCAATGCAAAGGGGGGGCCTACTTAATATTAGTGATTATTGTAATTTAATGTCAATATAGTAATTTGGAAAACAAATTAGTTTAATTTTTCACCTTAAACACGAAAAATCCAGTAAATTTTAGGGTGCCTAATACTTTTGACCAAGGCTGTATTTACCGACAATTTATTTAGCTGTAACAGTGACGCATGCTAATTGACTCGTCAATCAGATTATAAGCTTGGTATTGTCGCCATATGATGTTCGTTTTATGAATAGTTTATTGGTAGAGATCCCGTAGGAATTGATATCGGACTCTGCGATCATTCGAGTTAATAAATAGCGACGCAACTTTCCCCTATAATTTACCTACATGCAGTTGCAACTCTTGACGTATGCTAATTGATCCATCTATCAGATTGTATACTCTACAACGCATGATTCACGACTCAATTTATAATGTTTAGCGTGATTCAAAACACTGCTAGGTGTGCTAACAAAGGTAAAATTAAAACGTCTGTTATATTGTCTTGTAGAAACTTTGCTACACAAGCGAATGATAACTTTTTTATACAATTCGGAACAAAGAGTATAAAACTTTGTGACTATGTTGCGTTCCTAGTAAGCTCGATTTCAAATGATTGATTTGCAGATTTTTTTAAGTAAATAGTTACTTAGTGTTTTTTTTTTTGTTTTGATGATTCAACTAAAACCGGTTAACCTACTTCCGAAGAAATATTTAACCTTATCATTAAATCATTTCGTGATTCATACTTTCTTTGCACGCAAAATAATGTCAAACATGTTCCATACAAACACTATGTTTCAAATTCAGATCGAGAACAATTTAAATATAAACAAGATCATAATTTGGTTTGTATGTCATTTAATCAGTTAGAGTTCATAGTAGTACCTAATTTGATTTATCTTCAAAACGTGTCTTTGAAGTCTTGATATCCGGTCAAGGCTTCAAAGACTTCAGATGTACTCTAGAACGAATTTTACGATGACACAATATGTTTCGACAGAACGGAAGTATATTGCCGCGGGTGTCGGCAGTTCGTACACTTGACCCTTAAAACAAATTTTTTGAGATTCCATAAATTGATTGTCAGTTTGTACACTCTTTCTTTAAGGTTGAAATTTGCACAGAAAAATATACAGTTCTTGGCAAAAGCGTTTGGTGTTTTAAATACAGACAACTATAAAATAATAGTAATCATCATCATCATCACATTCCTTCCCTTATCCCCGTTGGCGGAATCGGCACAGAAGATGTATAAATGATAATTATAAAAGTAATAATATACGTACAAATTTACACACCAAAATTTTTAATACTTTTTATTTTATGTTTGTAATGATTAAGAAGCCGAACATACAAAACAGCAAAATCGATGACAAACTAATACCAGATAAATTTCGTGAAGGTTTCCTGGTGTATGACAGCATGGATGAAGAGAGACTTAATATTTCGCTCAGAAAAAGCCAAAGAGCGGATGGCGCATACTGCCGATTATTTTGCTAATGGCACGTTTCAACATTACCACCGGGGTTCTATCAACTATATATCATACATGGTGGGTGACATTGGTAGCACTAGGAACACAACGCTCGTCGTACCATTTCTGTATGTATTGTTGCCTAATAAAACGAAACAAACATACTTATAGATGTTCAAAATAATGAAGGAGGTACATACTACCAAACTTTAACCCAAAATCGATTTTAATTGTTTTTGAAATTGCTGCAAAAATGGCCATCGAAGAAGTTTACCCAGCGTGTGCCATAAATGGGTGTCGTAAAAATGACCATCGAAGAAGTTTACCCAGCGTGTGCCATAAATGGGTGTCGTAAAAATGGCCATCGAAGAAGTTTACCCAGGGTGTGCCATAAATGGGTGTCGTAAAAATGGCCATCGAAGAAGTTTACCCAGCGTGTGCCATAAATGGGTGTCGTAAAAATGTTAGTAACAAGTATATGACTGATTTACAATAGTAGGTATGTTGGATTTCATTTTAACCTAAAATACCGACCGGGCAAAGAAATAACCAATTAGTGTTGTACTTATACACCATGTTTTATTGTTGATTATTATAATATAAGTTTTAATAGCTGTTTCTAAGTTAAGTGGTCTAAGGTAAGTGGCTAGTGGTCAAAGGTTAGCTAAGCTTATTTAGTCATATTTAATAAAAAGACGATTCTGAGACCATATGCCACGTAACACATACCTATAGTATGTAATCTAATCTGTAGTGAGAAAATATATAGGTTTATTTCAGATAATAACAGAATAAAACAATTACAACTAGTATATACACTTAATATCTATTTCTTAAAAATCTAAGCCGTCACCAGAAGGCAGAGTGCCTAGAATGCTGGCAGCATTACCACGTTGAATGGCAATGCTAATTCGTTGACCGAAATAGAAGCCAGCATTCCGATCACCTGTCGACTCTACAAGAAATTTGGTAATATCTTTATAAATGGCGTGTGCTCCAGGTCCCCAAGGACCAAGGGTTTCAACCCCAAACGGCTCAAATAGGTAACCTCGGTCAAGATTAGCGTATTTTCGCCGTTTGAGGGACTCCGCTGATGTTGCTGCGGAGCCGGCCCTTACCGATGTCCCTGCAAGATGTGAAGGCGCTAGGGTATCTACACACGTGGCATCCCAAACTAAAGGCCGACCCATCTTCCAGGGAATCAGAGTCATACCGTCAGGTCTTTTACCATCATCATCATCTGTAGTTAAAATATTTTTTTAAATGTGAATGAATATAGGTTCTGTTCTTTATGTTCTGCATTTAGAGATTGTAAACTTGTTGTTTAATTGTTATAATCTGTATGTTTACAGATTTTTATTAATAAATGCTGATTATTTCTTAAACAAAGACTAGTTTCATTAAAGCACCCTATATAGAAACTGAAATTATAAATAACTCCTTTAGAGGCAAACGGCATAGATTGTCGAACGTGTGTTTTTTTTGTGTTTCACAAGAGAACTGCACAAATTTGAATAGCACCAAGCAAAAAGCAACAAGCCTAGTCTCAAATAGCAACAAAAAAAACTAAAAAAACCCTAATTAATGTTGACAAACAACCACTACAAACAATAATTCCATATATTCATGTATTCTTTTTATTATAGGAAAACATATTAGTAGTACTTATGGTAAATATCCTGTAATTTTTTTTCAGTTCTTGTTTCTTTCGTATAGATAACACTTTTTACTTTGACTGTCCAGGTAGCCAACTGCCCCAAATTTTTTGTAATTTGCATAACAAAAAAATATACGAACTGCCGACAACCCATAGCCGCTTTGCAACGTCACGATAAACGTGACCTTAGTTCATGGAAAGCTACAAGTGTTTTTTCTAAGAGACCGCTAAAGAAGATAAATGTCATCAAACAAAATATTGTATATTACTTGAAACAGTGCCTTCCCACACCAAACAAAGAAGCCAGATACCTAGCTGCTAGAATAAACTTTAGAAGCGCTAATTTGCGAGTGATTTCTGTGAAACTTAACGCGATAGGTGAGGGTTTAAAGTAATGTGATAGATTCTGTTGATTCATGTACTAGAATGAAGTTATGAATGCCGTAGAAACAGGAACACAAAGGAATCGTCAGCCGTCATGTCATGCCAGCAAGTTAATTACATAACTAACATTGAACTTCACAACAAAAGAAAACAACGTTCCGTTAACGTAAAACAACGTACCTCCGACACGTAAAGCATGCACACACTAATAACTGATTGCTTTACCATCGTCCATATTTATTCGTCATTTATGCGCGAAAGCATTTTTTCGTGTATTTTTATTTTGCGTATTTTATTATTTTTATTTTTAGTTGGACTCAGGTCTGGTGGAGAGCCTGGCGACTGGCGACTGACGCTGTCATCGTTGGGCCGTCGCCAATGACTCGTACAATGCTGGCGTGCAGCCAACCATATAATCTCTTTAGTGACGAGCTGTTTCGTCCCATTCACAGGCCGATAAGCGTCTTGTTTATTTTGTAAACAACTCCGCGTACGTTACCAATACCAGTGTAACGATAATGTAACCATTGCTGACTATTCATTGTTTACATTGATAACCGATTGATATTCATATAATTCTCAACTTTATGTTTGTGATATTGTTCTGAAATGTAGAAAGAGCAGAGGAGCTGATCCCCTTGGTATCACTTTGAGACGTTGCAAACGGATACGATAAAAATATCTGTGTGTATCTATTTGATTTAGAGTAATGCGCGTAAATTAGGGGGGGGGGCTGTGTCCATGCTTTAATAGTTGCACCGCCTAGCTTGCTTTGCTTCCCTAGTCACCTAGTTTAGCTGCTTGCCTAGTATAGATACAGACCTGCCTTACATGGCTCCTCAAGAAATGTAAGGCGCGAATGGCCTTAGGGGAGAGTAGCGCAACAGTCGCTGATCCCTAAGGTAAGCCTGGTGGGGTATCCTTCACGTGGTTGTCCCCTGTTATTGGTCTAATTCCCTCAGAAATAGACGTAACCAAAACCACCAGACGAACACTGCCTGGGATGGGGTTGTCATATCCCGGCGGGTCCACCATCGTGCGATGAGTAGATGTTGGATAGTAATGACACAAGATCCCCACCTGCCCTTCACTTAACTCCCATCCAATCCCAAGTCCATACATCCGCTACGAAGCAAGGTGGTCTAGCTTCGTGGGCCTGCTATCCCCAAAAAGAGTGATAGCAGGTGGTGGGAGGACCACCTACGTTTTGATGCTGTGCGTAGGGGGCCCGCAAGGAGGGATGCAACTGGCCTGGTGGCTGAGCGGACAGATGTCTCTTCCGCAACACTCCTCTTTGGCGTGAATTTCCTCCGAAAACGGGAGGTCACGGTCTAACCAACCGTGACTAATCAGCATGGCGGGCGGCCTTCAGCCACCGCTGGTGAGAGGGGGAGGTCGATGGGGTCTGCAGCCGGCGGTGCACGCCTTAGCTCGGTGATGGTGGTCAACGCTGAGTATGGTGGTGCCGTTGAGGCTCGTAGGCAACGCGATCGCCCGTTCTATATCGGACCGGCAACCCTGGTGTATATTGCTATCATAATACATCCCCCTGGTTGGACTCCGTGGTGGGTGGGGCCCGGAAAGATGAAGTCAAAACTAAGCAGTACCATGAACACCAACCAACCTATTGACCACTTTGCGCCCTCAGCAGGGGAGGCGGTAGAAGCCTATGCGGCCATCAAGGTCGCTGAGGATCCTACTGCTGGCTGGTCGGTCGTCAGACCTAAAGCCAAAAAGCCAAGCAATACGGCAGGGAAAGAGGCAAAGCCAGTGGCTGGACCCTCGACTACCGAGTTTCGAACCTCTGAGGCTAACGCCCCAGTAGGCAAGAACGCCCGAAGGAAGCTACGGAGGATACGGCAGAAGCGTGAACAACGGGCGGCTTCGCACACCGGGGCCACTGTTCCGAACGCTGACGCCGAAGGTCCCAGCTTCTTCTACAAACAAAGGCAGAATGCCAAGAATATGTCTGACTCCAAACCGCAAGCCCCGCCGGCGAAACCTCCGAGCTTGCTCGTAGAGGCTGCTGGGTCTGCAGTTGGCAGAGGTAAGGAGAAGAAGACACAAGATAGCAAACGCTTCAATCGCCAGAAACGCGCAGCCACAGCGATCGCTCGATCAGCTCAGGCCCCTGCCGCGGCTCCGATCCCGGTTCCGGCCTCGATCCAAGTGGAGCCAGGCAAGAGGACGCGTCTGGACGACACTGTGTCCCCGAGAGGGGAACATAAGAAGCTAAAGCTCGACCGCTCACGTCGTGTCCCTGCTGCCAGCTATGCTGAGATTGCGCAAAGCACCCTCGGCGTAGCGGTGGTGAAGACCGACAATCCACAATTGACGGAGGAACAAGCCACGGTATTGAAGAGGTACTTGAACAGTCGGCTTCTAGATGAGGCCAGGAATCCTGACATAAGTTTCACCCCCCGCTTCATGGGTAAGCCCATCTTCACCGATGGAGCCCTGAAGCTGTGGTGTATGGATGTGCCTTCTCATGAGTGGCTAACCGACGCTATTGAGCAGTTACCGACTACAGCTTGCCCGAACCTCGCGGTCGTCAAGCAGAGTGAACTGACGAGGAGGGTGCGTGCAGCCATCTTCTTCCCTGAGTGCACGTTCTCCCTGGAAGACACGAGTCTCATACTGGGGAAACAAAACAAATGGGCGCGCGTAAACCAGTGGATCGTCTACTCCCACCAAAGACAGGCGGACGACATGCTTTTCGTGACGATAGGGATACCGGAAACTATTATCCCTACCATCATGGAGAACGAACGCCGTCTGGCGTACGGTCTGGGTAGCGTCTACGTACGCTTCTACGGTGCGGAAGGGAAGCTCCAAGATGACCCCCCCCGGAAGCTGCCCAGTACACCACCAGAGGGGCCAGAGAATAAGCCTGGTCCCATTGAGACAGTTACGTCCGAAGGCCCCGATTCACCGGTGCTGCCTCCTCCCCCTCCACACTCGTCGCCCAAACCATCGTGTTCTGGAACGATGGAGGTGATGTGTGAGGGGCTGAGCGAAGACATAATGCTGGCCTCGGACGGGGACGACACAGAGGAGGAGAAGGAGAAGACGGGAAACCAAGATGTTGGTGACCCACAACCCCTCCCCTTATAAAGTCGTCCAAGCAAACCTCCAGCACAGCCTCACTGCTACGGCTAACCTGCGCAGAGTGCTGGGGGACCCAAGCAACGAGACCATAGCCCTAATTCAGGAGCCGTGGATTAGGGCGGGGCGTGTGTGTGGTCTCAACAACCTAAACGGTAAGCTCATTTACGACAGCACTTGCAATAATCCGCGTGCGTGCATTTTTGTACCACGCAACATAACAGTGGTCCCCATAACCGAGCTCTGTTCCAGAGACCTGGCGGCCGTCAGGCTTCAGGGGGTGTTTGGAGGGGAGACCGAAGAAGTAGTGCTCGCGTCAGCCTACATGCCCGGCGACGAGGTCGTGCCAACGAAAGACACTACGGATTTGGTAAGACAATGTGAACTAAATAATTCGAAACTAATAATTTCAGCAGACACGAACGCGCACCACCCCATATGGGGCATGCCCGTTGCAAACAGCAGAGGAGATGATCTGGTAAATTTTCTCTTCACCACTAACCTTACAATAGCAAACAAGGGCGCAGAACCAACCTTCGTAACGAAACGTTGTCGTACCATAATTGATCTGACCCTGGTAACGGGAAACTGCTCTGACCTGGTGCGTAACTGGAGGGTATCGGATGAGGTGTCCTCCTCCGACCACAGATGGATTAGATATGAACTGACGCTCAACAAAATGCTTCCAGTACCCACGCGCAACCCGCGCAACACAAATAAGGTACTGTTCATAAACTCGCTGTCGAAGCACCTAGGTGAGGGTAGCTCGAAATCAAACATAAGCAACACTGCAGAAATAGAGACAGCGGTACAACACATCACGCAGAGCCTTACCAAGAGCTTTGAGGTAGCTTGTCCTCTCACCGTCATCAGTGCAACTGATGCACGTAGGCAAGGCTGGTCGCGACGACTGGAGGAACTCAAAGGTAAGGTACGCAAATATTTTAACAGAGCCATGAACACCTACGACGACTCCGATTGGGACGTATATAAGAAGGCCCAGGCCGACTATAAAAAACATCTACGCCGTAGGAGTCGTCTCAAATGGAAAACCTTTTGCACTAAGATAGAATCAAACTCTGAAGCGAACAGAATCAGGAAAATTTTAGCGGCTGAACCGAACCGCGAGATTGGTTCGCTTAAGAGACTTGACAACACCTATACCAAAACTACTACAGAAACACATGAACTACTACTACAAACACACTTCCCGGGGTGCCTCATAGACGGCGAAACAGAGTGGCAAGACAACAGTCTGGTCACGCCATCGGTGAAAGACTGGGCAGTAGCATGCTCAGTGGTAACCGGGGATAAGGTTAAGTGGGCCATCAACACATTCAAACCCTACAAGTCACCGGGTATGGATGGAATTTTTCCCGGCCTCCTACGCTGGGGGCTAGCACACATTAGCGAGGCCCTGACGGCTATTTTCACAGCCTGTCTAGCCTTCCGCTATGTACCGCTTATGTGGAGAGAGGTCAGAGTCCTATTCATACCCAAACCAGGTAAAAGTGACTACACAGAAGCAAAGTCCTATAGGCCGATCAGTCTTACCTCCTTCTTACTCAAGACTCTAGAGAGATTATGCGATCGACACATAAGAGATAATATACTAACAATAAAACCACTACATCCACAGCAACACGCCTACAGCTCAGGCAAATCAACAGAATCTGCGCTGCACACAGTAGTTAGCAGATTAGAACGAGACATTTCAAACAAAACGCTCTGTCTCGCAGCCTTTATAGATATCGAAGGGGCTTTTGACAAGACGAATTTCAACAGCATCAACGCAGCCTTACAGAAGCACGAAGTGGAGCCAACGTTGGTAGATTGGATCATTAGTATGCTCAAGCTGAGGGCAGTACGTATCGACGTACACGGGGAGACCAGGGGAGTGGTGTCAAGGGGATGCCCACAAGGCGGCGTCTTGTCACCTCTCCTATGGAATCTAGTTGCTAATGATCTAATTACCAAGCTTAACGAACAACGCTTCTACACGGTAGGCTACGCGGATGATCTTGCGATACTCATATCGGGACACTTTGCCAGCGTGGCGTGTAACATTATGAACAACGCACTAAAGGTCATCGAATCATGGTGCATAGACTATGGACTAACCGTGAATCCAACTAAAACAGAACTAGTTATGTTCACCAACAAGCGTAAACTAGGAACCTACCAACTTCCGTTCCTGTTTGATACGCAGCTAACACTAACTGATTCAGTTAAATACTTAGGTATAACCCTAGACAACAAACTTAACTGGGCAACACATTTAGAAAACAAGACAAAGAAAGCCACCATTTCATTCTGGCAATGCCGACGTATGCTAGGTAGAACATGGGGTCTCAGCCCAAGGATTACCCAATGGCTCTACAACACTGTAATCAGGCCCTCGCTGACATACGGTGCTCTAGTTTGGTGGCCGAGAACAAAGCAAAGCACAACTATAAGCAAGCTGCAAAAGTTCCAGAGACTAGCCTGCGTAGCGACGACAGGGTGTATGAGAACTGCCCCTACGGCAGCACTCGAAGCCCTGTTAGGCCTAATCCCACTGCACCTACACGTGCAACAAGAGGCAGCCGCAGCTGCGTACAGACTCTGGGCTTTACGTTTATGGGATAATGACACTAGAGCACAACACACCACTATTATAGACGAGTACGCCAGAAGCAACCCCATGTTACTCTCGATTTATGATAGGGTACCCAAGAAACACATACCTTCAAGAAGCTTCACTATACAAATGCACGAGGAGCCAAGTGATAGCTCAAACATACACGAAGTAAGAATATACACAGATGGCTCTAAAATGAAAATAGGTACCGGGGCGGGAACGTTCTCGGAAGATCTTAACATTCACAAAACTACAGCACTGGGTACCTACAACTCCATCTTTCAGGCGGAATGTGTGGGTATAATTGAGGCTGCGACTGCAGTGCTGCGAAGGAAGGTAACTGACCAGAACATCAGGATCCTCTCGGACAGTGCCGCGGTACTACAGGCCCTGAGCAAGAGAGAACACAACTCGGGACTTACCATACAGTGCCACTACCTGCTAGAACAAGTTAGTAAGTCAAATAGAGTCACACTTCAATGGATAAAAGGACACAGCGGATCTAGGGGAAATGACGAGGCTGATGCACTGGCGAGGAGAGGTTCAGAGTGGCAACCAGCAGGACCTGAACCAATAATTCCTCTACCATTCAGTCAAGTCCGCTCATGGATCCGTCAACGTACAGTTAAACAACACCAAGATTACTGGGCAAGTATGCCGGATTGTAGGCAGTCGAAGGAGGCCTTCCCGGCTTTAAACCCGGGATTCTCCCGAAAGCTCCTCAATCTGAAACGTGACAAACTTCGGCAAATTGTCGGAATTGTCACAGGACATTGCATGCTTAACAAACATCTGTTTAATCTGGGTATCACGGACAGCCCCCTATGCAGAGGGTGCATGAACGCAGAGGAGACGGCCGCGCATGTGCTTGTGGAGTGCGATAGCGTAGCATCTCAACGACTACACTACCTTGGGACACCGAGGACGCCTAGGGAGGCATGCACCGGCGTCAGCGAGCTGCTGGCTTTCCTAGAGGACATCGGGTGGTTAGATTAGCAGCCCCCCACCCGACACGCAAAAAGGGCCCACCTGTGGCCTAGTTGCGGAAACCAGTCCAGAAACAAGTAACAAGTAAGTAACAAGTATGCGCGTAAATTTGTGATTCTAAAATGAGATTTTGCCACATGACTTTGAAGTTTTCGAACAGGCTTTCTATGAATGTATATTTAAATAGGTTTATCACTTTTATCAGTCACCTGGTCCCCACACAAGCTCTTCTTGGTTTGGGACTAGATGTTGTGTATGAAAGGTTAGCATTTTATTTATTTATATAATATGAAATCCATCCTTAATTGTCAGATTTTTTTTGTCAGTGTCCAACACATACATTTAACACAGATTTATAACACATAGGAACCACACGAGCATGCAGAATTGAGTAAAAATATTGATTCGTTTCAATAGTTTGACTACAAAATTCAACAAGTAATTATAACGCGAACGTAAAATAACTCAAAAGAATCTAGAGATATACGAAAGCATTCAAGAAAGCGTGGCCACTGACTAAAATCTCAAATATTAGTGACACATATGTTCCAAAATCACCATGGTTCTATGACAATATGGATCACATTATGGGCCAAATATTGAAACGTGCGTTATACATAATTATAAAATAGGAATTAAATGAATCTTAAGTATATTTTTAACCTGTATCAATCTGCATGTAGTCCAGTATTTGTTGGTGCTCTCGTCGTGACAAAAACGGTGAATCTTCCACTAAAATTGTAAAATACACTGATTTTTATCTCTTTTTACAGGACACTTTAGCATATTTGTTCATTGCTCTAATATCCAACGACTTTTTATTAAGGTATAAGTAATTTTGCTCCATTTAATGTTACTTTCTTTGAATTAAATATGGCAAATGTTGGTTTTGATATAAAATTCAAAAATTAAAATTGTGTGATGTTAAAGAAAGATTTTAAAAATAAGCTTAGTGCTCAGAAATTTTAAATATGTGCGATGAAATACTATCGCCATAACAAATCAAAATCCCCTGCCCTCTTCTAAAGTAAGAAATCCAAGAAACCGCAGACAAAATTCACCAACAAAGTGAATCAGTGTAGCATGTTTAAAGTAACTCGTTCAAATGTGTTGATGGTTCAAAGTAAAAATTTTGTCTTAGTTTTCGAAAATGGTAAAACGAGCTACTTTTCCAACTTTAATTGTAATGTATTGCTGTTATTTAGTACCAAAAATAAAAAAAAATCGTTTATTATAATGTCACATTTAGGAAAAATTCTAGGAATTTGTAACCCCAAAATTTTACTTATATTTTATTAGTATTGAGCCGTAGAGCGTCAAAGATTTTCGACTCAGTCAGTTGTTTGACACAGTGTGTTTGCCAATTCCAAACACATTCCCGTACGAAATAGACTGGTTTAAATCGCGACTGTCGTAAATTTTTGGGAAATATAAATTCTTAGAACTCAAATAAACACTTATACAATATTTTTCATACTGATAAGTAAAACTCACCTATGCTATTGGTGTTAACAGGCCGGAGTAGATGTAAATGAGGCGGCGGACTTGGGGCAGTCGGTTGTTTAATCGGTGTTGAGGCGCCCGAGACGCCCGTGTTGTTTACACTGCGCATAGACAATGTATTATAGACTGGTTAGAGTAAGGTGACCGCATGCATGGAAACTGTTACTGGTCTTTATCATATTTGGTCGAAATAAATGTAGTATCAGTCGTGTAGTTAAAGATTGGGATTGAAAATCTCAAATACACGACTTATATCGTCGCTTATCAATTTATATACAGTACGTAATTTATTCTAGGCATTTAGTTTAACACATGGGAGGCTGAGCTTCTCTGGCTCCTCAGCCTCCCATCGCTGAAACTTGGCAGTGAACGCGTTAAACAGAGCTCAATTATGTACCTTATGCTACAATTAAGTCTGTTTTATAATAATCAGTTACAACCGGTTTTCAACGATTGCTGTTCCCGAGCTCAAACCTTACTTGATTGTATTGTGGTCGAAAAGAGGTAACAAGAATAGTCCAATTTTTTAAACTGCAATAAGTATTTATTTGAATTTCAATGGAATCTATTTATTAGGAACGATACCAGTAACAGCTTCAGATAAAAAAAGCCTACAGGTAATTGTCTGTAATTTTGTTAGAGTTGACTCTGTAACCCAGAAATTACCTGCTGAAAAATTTGTGAAACTAGCATTAAAACTAAATGGAGTGTGCTTGATGCATGCTTGTGATTTTAAAGAGAATACCAATTCAAAACATTTTCTTATTAAAAATACAATAGTAATAAGAAAACGCTCAAACTATAAACTAAAAGAGAATAAAGAACCATCTTTGATGGTTATTTTTTCTCATTGTTTTTTTTTTCAAGATGATGTGAACTACAACAGAAATTTTAGAGGACAGTTTGATTCAATATGACGTAAAAGAAATAACTGATAACCGTTACAATACCGGTATTAAAAACCGTTTTCTGGATAATGTTACTGATTCGAAAAGTCCTCAGGGAAAGAATAACACAGTTGGTTTGAATAAAAACAAACGTTTCACAAATAAAGTGGTACACACGAGAAGAGTTTAATAGAACCTAGCTATCATGACAACATTTATACAGCCAAACAACTTATCGGTAAAGAAAGTAGTATAATACGGGTAGATTGTTCCGTTTTCACCATCAAACAATAAGTTCTTCAGTCCCAAATTTACTGCTAATAAAGCAATCGAGGAAGAAACTGTAGGTGTTAAAAAGTGTTGGCTATCCTGCTTGCACATACGTTTATGTTTGATGGTGTAATAAGGAGCATACGTAGGGGCACGTCCAGCAAATCAAGAGGGAATCAAATCATATTTATGTTACTGTTAATAATAAAATTGTATAGTTTGCGGGTTAAATCTAATGGACACTACCCCTAAACGTATGCATCTATAAAGGTCAATCCACATCTATGAGAATCCGCACAATCCATAAGCATTTAACAAGTTACAGTTTTCAAATACACAAAGCGCGATATTCGTAGATTTGAACTAAGCTTTGACCATTTTGATCATGGTTTACGAACACGAAAACACTCTGTGGCTCAAGATGTAGTAATACTGTAACCACGACAAAGAGTTCCAAACCAGGAGACTGTAAGGAGTTGTAGAAGAAGGGTTCAACCGTTCTCTTAGGGTATTGCCACATTTATCGACGCGAATCAGCCGAGGTCGTGAGGTCGGGAAAAGCTTTAGTTCTACGACATACGGGTGTCAACGTGTGGCAACGCAACACGTTTTTTCCGCCAGTATAGCTGTGTAGCGAAGCCGTGGAATGTGTCAAAACCAACCAATAGGCTCACTCGGTTTTAGCTAAGTGATATTATTGTCTGCATTTGACACTTATATAGCCACTTAGCTACGAAGCTTGGCTCTTATGGTAAAAAACTCGTACATCCGTTCATATGAGGGTGCTTTTTCCGACCTGTTTTTAGCCAATTCCTCCTCGATAAATGTGGTAAGACCTTTAGTGGACGGTATTACGGTATTTGAGGTACATAAAACCGGTACTACCCCCACTCTGTAGTCATCAGTATCACGACAGTTTCCCACAAGTTCTGTTAATTCTTCTCGTGCGTCCGAAGGCTGCGTTCACATTACCCTCAACAGCATAACATATCTCAAGATGGCAATGAGATAAATGTGAGAAAAATGAGAGCCTTGACTGTGTGTGGTCACACACAGTCAAATCTCTCATAAATGTTGCCGCCCCCTTTCTTTAAGAAAAGGACAACGACATTTCTCGTGCTCACAAATTAGTTTAGTTTTTATGCCGTCCGAATCGACATCAATGTGTGGAGTACTTAGACGGTCGTGTTTACTTGTTTAGGGTAATGTAAACGCGAGTTTTTTTTTTATAAAGCCTCTCGGGACTGACCTATTGTTTGACGTCGCGGAGTTATTGAGCAAGGAGGTAACGTTAGACGAGCTATTAACTGCCGAGTTCGCAGCGCGGAGCGGAAGTGGTTTAACCGGCTGCAAATTCAACACACATCAGTTCATCCCTAGCAAATCGTTTCGCCAATCCGTTTTTGGGTGTAGGGAGTTGTTATCGTGGTACTTGTTGATACTACGCTGTTATTAAAGTTAAAATTTCTTTATTGAGAAGTGAACGGAACTGAACCGTCACGCTCGGATCGGTTACGTTGAAAAGGGTATACTCGGCTCCAGTCGGCAACTAAATTTCTACTCCTATCGTATGGCGAATACACAAACAGGGTGTGTGTATTCTTTTCTGTACAAGATTGTTCCTTCTCGGTTTTATGGAAAATAACTGAAACGCCCCGTGCGTTAAGCGTAAGCCAAGAGCACTTCAATGGTGCGGGCTTGTCAGCTTATGATGTTTATTATTAAATAAACGCTATCCTACTGCAGCACCGGGGCCTAGGCAAGAGAACGATCATGAATCGGTCCTGGGTGAGCCGTCATCATCACTATCCCGACTGCTGTCAACCATGAAAACATCATCGAACCATCATCAATGCCAGATTCAGCCCGTGAAACTGTATTTTGTCTGGTATAGAAACCTCATCGACTTATTCCCGACGATATGGCTTTTGTATAAGATGATTTAAATTATTGATCTCTAGTCGACATCTAAGATATCTTTAAAAACCAAACTTTTCATACAAAAGTTAGTTCAGACTAGATTACGGAATAAATAAGGTTAAAATTATTATTGTCTGTTTCCAGCGTAAATTTTTACGAAATACTTAATACTTAGTTTTATAAGAAAGAAGAAAAACCGTACAGATTTAATGTACCACGGTAACAACTCAATAACCCCAAAGTTTCTGCAATTCAATAAGGGTTAAAATTTTGAAAAAGTTGTCATCTGAAGCTTGGAAATAGAGGGTACATACAGCTAAATTAAAATCACATTGAACAATAAACATTGCATAAATATCCGTTGGAACATTGACAAAGAAATATAAGAAAATTGCTTTACGAAAAGGGTATTTCAGGCAGCACTTTCAACGAATTGCCCGGTAATAAACCTTTTTATTAAAATAATAATCAAAGCGAAAATTAGCCTCTACTTAATTAAAAAGCTAAGGGGATCGTACACTCTAAGATCGGTTATAATTTCGAAGACTGAACGAACATCGAATAGAATCTATCCACTTAAGTTGAGTTGAAATGGAATGTATGATGTGTGTGTGTGAGTGAGAGGGCTTACTTTTGTGATAGGTTCTTCCTTCTTTTTCTTTTCGATGTCTATGGAGTCTGTGGAGTGGTTGTGTAGTTCAAACGTTGGCGACGTTATTGGACTTGTACCTGAGAAAAACGGACAGAATTGGGTACAATTTTTGTCGGGAAAACCATAAAGACCTCATTCAGATTTGTTTCACTCGCGGCGGTTGGTATTCACCAAAAGATATTAGGACAAGCTTCGTCGGTTAACTCTGACGTTTAATATAATAAAAACTTCTGTCAATAATTATAATATAATTTTATTGTCCGTTTATCTTTTCGAAGAACACATGCCTCAGTATAAAGCAATATTTTGGCCAAATCAGTAAAAAAAAAATGTTTTTTTTACCAACAGTAACATTGTAGAATAAACATGAATTTAGATTCTGTAGAGTAGTGGGAACACTAGAGTCCAAATAGGATTGATCTGTTTCGCAAATAGTAGATATAGCCCTCAGTAACTTGCTGTTGGTTGTAACTGATCCCAAAAATCCTGGCCCGTACGGGATTTGAACCCGTGACCTCCTCATTGTTTGAGGCGCTCTAACCACTGAGCCAACGGGCCGGATGCTGTGGATATTTTGGGATGTAACAAGTTTGTCTCGGCGCAATCATCTACAGATTCTTTAAAATTGTTAATTAAGCTATTTTCCATTCATGCCTTTGTTGACATAAAATATCTTGAATTCTGTACACTAGCCAAACGCGATGTGGAATGTTTGTAAACATACCACGACACAAAAACTAAAACTCACTTGCTTGATCACAAATTGACAACCCGCCTGTTGCCACGTCTTTTTATTCGGAATTTACATTAAACTCCGTATAACTTTTTATACGGAGTTTAATGTAAATTCCGAATTTATTGTAATTTACGATTGACGTGTCTTTACACGTCAAGAGAGTTAATTTTAGGTTGAGCATGGGCGGTTTGTTTGCAAACATTTCACAACAAGTTTGGCTAGGGTATATAACCGAGTATTAGTATTGTGTAGTGCAGGTTTTCATACCTGATAGCATACTAGCGGGCGATCCTCTCGATTCGTTACTATTGTTGCTGTCTGTTGTCGCCGAGCTCGGCAGTCCAACTCCACTCAGCTCCACTTCGTCCAACCCGATGATGTCGTCATACATGTATTCGTTCTCCTCGAATTCAATGTCTGTAGACGATTCTATGTAGTATTCGACGTCCTCTTTTATCTTCTTTATCTGCAATGGAAAGGCCTATGCTTGCAATCGTAATGTTCATTTTGGAGGTTACATGGTTCGATTTACATATATAAATATTAATAAATAAATAATGATGGACAATCCAGACAGCATCATATAAATTAGATGATTATGGGGCTTTGCAACTTTAAATTAATTCTACCATTCATTGCAACTAGCTTCCGCTCGCAGCTTCGCACGCGCTTTCCAGGGCGAAAAATGTGCCTCTTAAATTCCAGGTCTATAACTACATCTAAGCAGAATTTCCGCCCAATCCGTTCAGAAGTTTTGCGCGTAGAGGTAGGAAACGACCAAGTTTTCGGATTTATAATATAAGTGTGAAGTTTCTTCACAGCTTTGTTATCACCATCGACCTATTTGCATCTACGAAAGATGATTTCAGGGGGCATCAGTCTTGCTGATTTTTTCCAAAGGGCTGTTGACCGCAAATGGCCATGACAGCGTCACCGGACTTGGGAGTCAGCTGAGCATTAGCATGCAATATTATAAAGCCGAAAGAAAAACTGCACAGATCAAGATAAAATTTGGCGTACATTTAGAACTTAGATAATAGGCTACTTATTATAATGGAAATACGCGTGCGAAGCCGCAGGCAGATGCTAGTACCTAATACGTCTTTTCATCAACACAATCTCAGACTGAAATCTCAGAGATTGTGATGAAAAGTCGTCACAGACTCATCATAAGGTTAAGGGTGCGATTCTGCAGTTATTTGTCCTAGACTTGAATGTTTTTTAACAATCTATGTATTTCACTACCACCATCTCAGAAAGACAGCCACAGCTAGATATAGGCCCCAAAGATATCTTCGAAACAAATTAAACTAGTTTACAAAAACTAATTAAAAAAGAAGCACATCTGTCAACTGGTAGTTTTATGTGTAAATGTCCAGCCATTTATTATTTAACTTGCTTCTTGGGTTCTTTTACTCGATAGCATCGTGTCGTCGTCGAAACGTTACATTTTGATATGGAATTTGGTACAGCGCACAGCGTCTCTACCGTGCGGGCATGGAACTACGTATAGGTGAGTTACTGAAAACTGGTGCGATCGTCTTACAATTAACCACGCTGATAAAACAAATCAGTCGACACTGGAAGCCTACTCTAGTTTACTTATTCGCATTTGCGAAGTGCGCGGCGTATTTTACGTACTTTCCATTTTATAATAATGTTTGAAGTTTTGGAATGTGTGTAATTCTGTGGGTCAAGTTTGAATAAATAAATACTTACATAAAACTCAACTCTCGCTTACTTACGAAAGGGCCGTTTTCTGTCTAATTTTATGACTATGACTATTAATATATTTTTAATTGGGCCGTTTTCCGTCGAATTTTATGACTATGACTTTTTAATACATTTTTAATTATAAACCATTCTAATGACAGAAATTTCAATGTTATATAGAATCAAAAATATACTTTCAGGCAGCTCAACGATGACATAACGAAAATAAATTTCGTATTAAAGTATACGAAAAACAAAAGACGATCGCGCCAGAGCTTACTAACTCCTCTATAAATCTTATACAGAAATAGGACGTGTCGACGACGACTGGATCGAGTAACAGAACTCGGGGCTCCCATCGGTACTTTCGTAGTTCAAGACATTTAGCCTAGCTAACACAATAGGCATTTCGAAGCGCGCGCTTTGGTAAGGGCGCGTTCCCACTGTGTCGTAACCGTAAATTATTATTGGACGACTATCGTATCTAAGTTCTTCCCATAGGATCGTGACGACATTTTACGGTTGACGGCAGTCACTTTGTCGTTTGCACATCACAACAACGACACAATGTGAATCGAGACGTGTTTTTATCGTTTTATAACGTCAATCTTTCGTCACAACAAAAATAAGTCGTGGACGACAGTTAATCGTGTTGTGAACACCTCTATTTAAATATACAAGCCACGATGTTTTAAACTGCACATTTTGTCGTCACGACACAGTGGGAACGCGCCCTAACGCGCGATTTAAAGTGCCCTACATAAGTATAGTACACCACACCCAAAAGTGCGTTTGAATACCTAGAAGCGCGTGTTTGGGCGTGTACAGTTGTAGGGGACCAAATGGTTTTTAAAACGCGCGTTACCAAAGAGCGCCCTTCAAAACGCCTAATGTGTATTTGCTCTAAATGGGGTGGGTGAAGACGGGCAAGGCCGGGCACCCTCCTTTGAGCCGCAATACTGACCTGTTTCACCTCAACAGACATGTTGTCAAGCATCCGAAGCAGCGTTTCGAGTTTCTTTATATGGAACCTGTGCTTCTCGAGTTTCGTTTTGAAGTCCTCCATCCGCTCCTGCTTCTCTTTGTCTAACCTTTTCTTTTTACCGACTAGGAGTGACTCTATTTCAGACTCATATTGATCGACCTGCAACAAGCAAATTATCTATAGATTAAACATCATTTGAGTATAAACCGGGAAAGTGCGAGTCAGACACGCGCTTTAAGATAAAGATCTCACCCAATATCACGTGGGGCAAATATCTCGGTTACATGGTAAAAAATGAAAACGATGCCATCTGCAGAAGTTTAAAAACTGTGTCGCGGATGACAACGCCCTCCTCCGAAATTAAGAAGATAAGAGTTCCAAAAAAAATTATAAAATAGGTATAGCTTCTTTTTTACCTTCATATAAGAAACTATATTTTTATTAAGAAATTACAATTTATTTTATAACAACCAAGAAAAAATTACATAGTGCGATTTGCCCTCATCATTCCTAGACAAAATATGGCATTCATTTGATGTAAATCAAATTTTTTTTATGATAACCACTCTGGTCTATCAAGTTTTAAGGTTTTTAAAGGTAGGTGCGAAAGGAAGGTCAAAGTTTTAATCAAACAAAGTCAATCAAATTCATATATTTTGCGAAACATGGGTTACAGGGATGTTAGGTTAAAATAGAATGAGCACAACAATGATCAGCTTTACAGCATGCAAAGTCACTATAAATGTATATAAATAAATACAATGTCAATAACTAAATTAATTAATAATCAATGAATTGTCTTATTCTAGAATTTATCCATTAGATATTCATTAACATTATATGTAATAGGCCTTATCAATTAACAATTGTTTTAATTTGATTAAAAAAAAATGAATAGTATTAAGTACTAGCAGACAGTCGGATCAGTGATTTAAATCAAGTGATTATAATCTCAACCCTGGATATTTATACATTTACAGTCACAGTTACGAGTTTTTAGAAATCGATAGATTATATTCATTGATATTATAATGTTGTGATGTTGTTTGTATGGCTTATCAGAGCTTGACCTTGGACAACGTGAATTAATCTGCGTTTGTATTATTGTAGACTGGCGAGTAGGGGTGGGACACTAAGGCCCTTTCAGATCAACGCGGTATCCGCTACTTAGAGCTGTAGCGACATCCGAAAGGGTATTCGGTAAATGTTACTAAAATACCTCTGTGGCGTAGCGGGCAAAGGACCACCTGCGAAAAAGGTTGCGGGTTCGATCCCGCCTCTGAACACATGTTTGTACGATCTGCAGATATTTGGTCCGGGTTTTCTGGGTTTTTCTATGTACAGTAGAACTGTATAGGTAGGTATCTAATGTTGTATTAAGTATATCAGTCATCTAGTACTCATAACACAAGCTCTGCTAAGCTTGGGGCTAGATGATGCTGTGTGGATTGTCCAGCATTATTATTATTTTATTTATTTATTTAGACGTATTCATTATAAATTCGAAAGTAACTCTGTCTGACTGTCTGTCTGAAATAGATCTTGATAGAAGCAAAGAGTTTAGAGATATAAAACACCAGTAAATACCACAATTTCCTTTTTTAGTGGTGTTTGAACAGTTAATTATTGAACAAGGCTTGTGTTTATAACCTGACGTCTCACGTGGAAAGCGGTCGGGAGCGGACTGAATTTCGCGGCGAGCATAGTGGCTCTACAGCCCGTTGTTTCGGTTCGCGAGGTATATAAACTTTTTGCTTCCATCTAGATATATTTCTGAGGGCTCAATTCTTATGCTGTAAGGTGAAAATATAAGAAGAAAAACTATTATTCTACTTATACTTTTAGGTACCTGATTTGAAAATAAAAGAATAAGAACTTTATAGTCATACTTTTATATAAAAAAAGACCCTCACCGCGTCTGTCTGTCTGAACGCAATAAACTATCGAACAAATTTTCGTACAGTTTTCACCAATAGACGGAGAGATTAATGTGGAAGAGTTTAGATGTACTGTGTATAATTCATGAAGGTTTTGTGTAAATTGGCTGAGATATAACGATGTTGAAGATGTCGGAAAAGATGTTGACTGGGAGTTTCACTGCGGCAATAAATCTACTACGCGTGCGAAGCCGAGCGGGTTCATTATTAATGTACTAACGATGGAACATGGTGCGCTCTGTGCAACAGACACACACACAGCTTACCACCACGTTCGATGTGCAAACCATCGAATTAACCACACACATGTTAATAATAATGTGCGGCGCACCGTTCGCCACACGATTGAATATAGTCCGGAGCGCACAATGTTCAATCGTCTGTTAGTAGTACAGCAATAAATTGTAAGAAGCTCAGTGTAGTTTTTCCTTTAAACTATGCTTTACCTGTAAATTGAGTGAGTCAATGGAAGCGATCAGCCAGGAAGAAATCTCCTCTCTCTCTTTCTGCGCAGGGTCGAGTTTCTGAGCGGCCCCCAATCCTTCTTTCGAGTATGCCTTCGTTTTTGTTTCTCGCTCCACCACTTTGAACCTCTCCATTTGCTGAAATAAACAAAGAAAATGTAATATTCGGTAAGGGTATGATCCGTGAGCGAATATAGAGGGCTGTTCGGACCCAACGCGGTATTTGCTACCCAGAGCGCCAGTGAAATCCCAGTAAGTACGCGGTACATAAGAAATGCCCGGCGGGAGCAAGTGCGAAACCAAGCTAATTTTTTTAAAAATTTCCTAATTAAGGGCCGCACTGCAGGATGGTAGGTAGGTGGCCAGGTTGGCTGGTTGCTTTGATGACAGTTTAGAAGGTTGCTTCAATCTAGGCACGTGCCTTAAGAAAACAGACATCGATTCATCACAACCGGGTGACTAGCAAAGCTATACGCTTGCAGTGTGGCCGGTCACATTATCTTTCATAAGTTTGTTTTCTCATCTT
Organism: Eupithecia inturbata; assembly: GCA_963662085.1. NCBI lineage: Eukaryota > Metazoa > Arthropoda > Insecta > Lepidoptera > Geometridae > Eupithecia > Eupithecia inturbata. The sequence continues at coordinate 13,120,542 of OY759190.1, forward strand.
CTATCCGGCATGCAGTGCATCTGTGGCCTTGTCTACATAACATGAATAAGCAGATTATGGTTGGATGAATTATAGTATTCTTGTCTCACCAAATCGAACTATTTTCTCATTTTTTATTTTGTTTTCTAGCAAAGCTAAATTTTTCTCTGGCTATAACTCAATTTTCATCATCATCACCAGCCTATATCGGTCCACAACTAATGTCATGCGTCGATACATTTGCGCCTTCCCATCTTCAGAGGACATCCATGAGGGCTGGTGCGGCGGCAGATTTGGCAGAGGATCTCATGAGGCGCAAAAATGCTGGTCTCAACAGAGCCTACGCATTTGCTCCGCTTGAAGTCGAGACCCTAGGTCCGGGTACCGAGGTTAAAAAAAGAAATCTGATTATCGAAGCGACGCGTGACTGAGAGCTGGTGAGTATCTGGCACAACGGCATTGCCAAGCGGGGCAACATCCAGCATCTTGGGGATGCTTCCGCCTGGATCAGTTGAGCTGCCTGTAGATTGTTTGCAGTTGGCTCAAATGTATATTAGTTCTAATTTGTTTCTATTTTTTTATTGTAATTTTCTTTTAAGTTGCAAGCCGGAACTCTATTATTATTCTTTGAAATGCTTAAGACAGAGTAGGGCACATCTCAAGGCTGCGCTTTATCAGTCTACTCATGTAATTAAGTTATTTGAACAGCCCTATTTTTTTTTTTATTTTCCTTGAATTTAATCTAGCTTTTGATAGGCTTGATGTTAAGAAAATTGATCAAGTGATTTGAAAGTAACTCTGTCTGTGATACCTTTTCACGCCTATATGGTTGATTGAACGGATCTTAATCAAATTTGGCAAAGGGGTAAATGGTATCCCAGGGTTGGACATAGGCTACTTGTAAAACCCACACGTTTTACAGCAGCTAGTATTAAATAAACATTTTCACATGCACGTCCCAAGTATTGAGTTTTAGTTGCTCTTTCCCACTTATCTTGTGTGGTCAAAACAGAAACTAATACCTTGTAGACAAAGCTCTAGATGAGATAATCTTTGAAGCATTCCAAGAGCTCTTTAAGCATTAAAATTGTTTTGTTTAATCTGCAATCAGATGGCTCAACTATTTATTGGCCAAAGATAGGCCACAAAATAGTGTGTTAAATAAAAGCTCTTTGTTAGCAAAGGGGCTTCTCAAGCATCATGGATAATATAAGTTTAAATAGATGGTTGGTATTTATTGCATAGGTACCTTGTGTTTACTTTAGTATTAACATAATCCAGAAAATTGTAAAAGTTCTTATATATATAATAAATATGTAGGTGTTTTTAAACAAGTTGTCTTACAGTATAAACCATAACAAGAGTGAATAAGGCGTTTATGATCTATGTCCAGCTGTGAACTAGTAAAGGCTGATGATATGATGTGAAACAATAACAAACTCACCGTTTCTATAAGTTTCCTATATTCTAAAAGTGTACTCTTATCCTTAATCTCTCCCGAGGCAATCCAGGACTTAATCTGGTCCCGTAGCCTCTGGAGTTTTTTGATCTCCTTCTTGAGATCCGCCTCGTATTTCTCTTTCTGGTTGCTGTTCGTCGCATTATGCACCTTCTGCCAGATATCCTCAAAGGTTTCCACACCCTCTGTCACCTTTTTTAAACACCTGTCTATTTCACCTGGAAATTTATATCAGAATTAGTATAAGGGTACTTATTCATTTACTTTGTTTTGAATTTTGGATTGCGTACTTGCCTTTTTTCATGGGAGGTAATTTATATTTCTACAGCTCGAGATTAGATTTTGTAGTTCAAACATTAAGATGCTGGTGATATTGAACCCACTTACTACTCCAATGCTTAGATGGTGGCTATAATTTTTGTTGTATTTGTATTGGTAATTATACTTTATTTTATTTGTAAAATTTTGTTATGATTTACATACAAATAATTGGCAGTGGATTGAAACTAGAGTACTTTATCAACTGATGGAATATTTTAGAGAGAACAAGCTAAGTACCCTGAATAGATCATCAGTTCAGAAGAAGAACTTATATCACAATATCTATTGTTTGGCAATTTAGAACCTAAAATAAGCCTGTCAACAGGTAAAACCTGATGGAGACTGACTTAGCTGCCCTGGAAAGTTCAACGGCCTTTACATACAACATTCTCAAGTGCTTTTAAAATTAAAATTAGTGCTCTTTTTGTCTCCTTTAATGGTATTCCTAAAACCTGTTCCAACAACACCTTGCTGATGAAAAAGGTCACTTTTATACCCTTATTTTATGAGATGTGTGGGTAATCTAATAAACTATAGTTTTACACTCATTCACAGGGACAAACATGAAACAAAAGGCACTTTTCCACTTCGATTGTTCAAACAGATGTCGATAGCGTGCAGCTGGCTACCCTAACCAGTTAAGAATAACATTATTATCTCAAAAGAAAGCAAAATAGAATAAACATAGGTCAGATCTTTCAAAAACAAAGATAACGCGTATGCATTTGCACGCAAACTATGCGTCCGAGCCTCCGTGAGAGAATGTGAGCCAACAGGCTGGAGCTCCAGCAAAGCAGAGGTCTCATCGGTTGACAATAATGCTCTAGAACACGTACTATAGTTCGGTTGGGGTCAATCAATCTCTAACCTGATAACATGACAAATTACCTTGTAATTTCCTTGACGCAGCCATAGCTATTTACACATATGGACGAACGTTCCGTACATATCCTAAACATACAAACTATTTACAGTAAAATGCACTGAAATTATTGATAAACAGACAAACTACACATCTGAAGCTTTGTTCGATTCCAAGATGGCTACCGTACACCGCTCGAACTGTAATGTCTGAGGGCTTCCAGGCTGATCACCTCAGTGAAATCCAGCCCCGCGCCTGGAATGGTAATTAGCACGAAGCTTTCATAGATGATTATGAATAAATTAGTTGTCACAAATTAACAACAAACTTCAAATTTTCCACAAAATGATTTTAGGTACGTCGTGCAGACCATCAAAAGCGCAGGCGCAAAATAATAGAGTAGGGCATAGACAAAAAAAATGAACTATTGAGTTTACAAACTTGGTTCTGGATATTTTTTTATAAACGTAAGGATAACGAAATGTTATATTTTTAATTTCCAAATTAAACCTAAACCTACAGTAAACCTACAGTAAGACAGATTTATTCGAAAATTAAAGTACATATTTTTTTTTCTAATCGTATACATTTTCAAAGCGAAAGCAATTTATTTTATAAAACCACCGAGAGATGTCACTCCACATGTTTGAGATTATTCTACTCTCTATAAATGTAACTTTGCGATGTCAGTTCCTCTATTCCCCACTAGATGCTGCTCAATGTCAAAAATACGGACATTGCAATTAAAGATACGTACGGCAGTTTGATTGAATGAAACACCTATTCACCTAACTTTACAACGTCGTAAACTTTACCAAATTACTGCTTTAGATTATCTGACGGAGACATTGTAAACAACTGAACAATAAAATTAACGAAGAGAAATTAATTACTTAGGTAGGTAACTACGTAGGTAGCATGTAGTTTAGGTAGTAAGTAGACAAATAAATATCTTGGTTGTTATGAGGTAGGTACTAGGTACCTACCTACTACCTAAATACTAAGTAGGTACCACGATCGATTAAGTAATCCTAACACCTAACTAAAGGTAGGTACCTAAGTAAATCTTTGTAGAAACGCCTGTTATATTTGTAAACGAAGGCCTAGCCCAACCACTCAATTCACTCAAATATTATATTTAACACTTCAATTCGTGACGATGCCTTTAGTACCTTATCTACCTACCCACCTACTCGCTAACAAATATTTGGTCTTGCTATGGTCGAACACTTCTAAGTAGGTACCTATCTAGTTCTGCTTAAAATACGTAGGTTCAGACGGACCGAGACGTCGGAAGGCAGTACATTAGATAAGTCCTCGTTTTTTGGTATTTACTCTAAGCTAGCACCTTGATACTTTTTTGTTTTTGTACCTAAGTGTTTTCTATCCAAATTGAATAACCTCCATTATCACATCATCAGCCCCTGTGTCTCGCTTTTGTGGACTATGAGAAGGCCTTCGACTCGGTCGAAACCTGGGCTGATCTGGAATCCTTACAGCGATGCCAAGTAGGTATACTGTCGTTATATCGAGGTGCTGAGATGTCTCTACGAGGCCGCCACAATGAGTGTCCTAGTACAGGGCCAATCTAATTGCGCAGAGGAGTGAGACAGGGGGACATCATATCACCGAAACTGTTCACGAGCGCGTTGGAAGATATGTTTAAGACGCTGGACTGGAAAGGTAAGGGCATTAACATCAGCGGCGATTACATTCTCACACCTGCGATTTGCTGATTACATAGTCTTAATGGCGGAGTCGCTAGGGGAGCTAAACCAGATGCTGGATGGCCTAGCCACAGTCTCGTGAAGCATCGGTCTTGGCATGAATTTGGATAAAACCGAAGTCATGATCAATGGCCACATTAACCCAGAGCCGGTCGTCGTACCTAGACAATTCAGAGAAGGTGGTCTTCTCGAAATTGTTTCACCATGTCGTCTGCGTAGCTGATGTTGTATATACAAACACCATCAACATGGCAGCCGACACGCATGCCGCTGAGCCCAACTTGACCAAATGAGATCATTTACTTAAAATGTTGAATAGCGAGGGTGAGCTAAGAGCTACTAGGTATGTCGGCGCGATAAAAATCAATACTTTCGTCCGCCAAGTCCCTTTAATTTTCGAGTGGACTGGTTCGCATCTCTATCGATCAAAAATAACTATGTCTATGAAATACAATAATTATGTATTTATATGAATATGTACTTCATTCTGCCATCCAGTCTTCATTCATCATTTCCAAACGGCCTAGCCATTCATTCTACAAATAGGCTGATTCTACAATTCGGCGGCGACAGGTTCACAACACGAGCTTGCTTAGCTTGGGGTTAAATAATCTTGTGTGGGTGGTCCACCATTATTTTTTGTTTAATTATTGATGATGACGCATACGTACGTTGCTCTGTTTTTAGTAAATTCGGGCCAATTTCGCTTCATTCTTGTCTGGCTTCAAGCAATTTTAGTAATTCACTGTGATTCCTCCCCGTGACGTCATAACTATTAATCTGCGTACATCAGCATTGATTCTCGATTACGCCCGCCGAGCAAACATGTAGAGCCAACAACTCTCGTGTTACACGCTAATAGGTCATTTGTATTATAGCTACATAGGTATACGCTGCAACTGCTGGGTTTTCTCAAAACACTGCAAAGAATTTTTTTTGTTTTTTTTAAGGGTTCCGTACCCGAAGGGTGAAAAAGGAACCCTATTACTAAGCCTCCGCTGGCCGTCCGTCCGTTCATCCATCCGTCCGTCCGTCCGTCTGTCACAGAGCTCTACCTATCTCATGAACCGTAAGAGGTAGACAATTGAAATTCTCAGAGAATGTGTATTTCTCTTGCCGCTACAAATAATAGAAATATAATAAATATGAAAATGAAAGGGAACTCCCATACAAGAACGTGATTTTTTTGACTTTTTTGCTCATAATTTGTGAAGGCTGTATCTCTTGAAATACAATAGGTAAGCACATGAAACTTTCTATTCATAAGTAACACTTCTACTGTAATAACAACAAATACTAAAAATAAAATAATGTTGAAAATTTAATGGGACCTGCAATCAAGAGAAAACTTGATGTTCTTTGAAAAATTTGTCTGATTTTTACGGTACGGAACCCTTCGTGTGCGAGTCGATTCGCACTTGGCGGTTTATTTTAGTTTATTTTTCTACTTCCCGTCTGGACTCTAGGATTTTTTTTTTTTAGTGTGTACCATAGAATTTCCACACTCAGTTCCTTTTGAGTGTGATAATGATAACATAAGTGTTATTTACATAATATGTACATTTATTTATACTACTTAAGCATTTTTTTAATGGCATGAAGCATATCGACGCTTGAAAGGCAATCATTACCAAGCGACATGTAGCCAACTTTACACTAAAGTTTTAAATTTTTTTTTTAATATATATATCTCCTTTTAACCGTTACTAGTCAATTCCAACGAATTTGAAATGTAGTGCAGTAACGGTGTGTTAAAAGATTATGATTTTTATTAATATTTTATGAAATAGGTAGTATTGGTAAGTAAGAATTTCATCAAAATCACAAACTGGTCAAAGTTACTTACCGACAAGAAATGTTTATTATTCAACAAGTAAAATTAACTAAACCTTATTATTTTAAAAGTTGTGTTTGAAGAAAAATGACGCATCCAGAAATAACGCATGTTGGACACATTGATAAACAACTTAATATTGCCCAACATGTCGCTTGGTAATTATTGCCTTTCAAGCGTCGATATCAACTCTGAGGATGAGCGTTTGTAATAAATTTAAAAATTTAAATTTTTTAAATTTAAATAAATTAAATTAAATAAATAATGCTGGACAATCCACACAGCATCATCTAGCCCCAAAGTAAGCAGAGCTTGTGTTATGGGTACTAGATGACTGATAAACTTAATACAATATATAACATAGATAGATATTTTTTATTATATATAGAAAATACCCAGAACACCCGGAACAAATATTTGCAGATCGTACAAACATTTGTCCCAAGGCGGGAATCGAACTCGCAACCTTCTGCGTTGCAGGCGGACCTTCGCCCGCCGCGCCAAATCGGACTTTTCTTGCTAGAAGGTTTCAAAGGTCTTTTGTATAGCGTAGCACGTTCCGTAGGCTACCTAAAACGTAGACATAGGGCTACGGACTACGTCGTAGAGACCTCTAAGGGACTTTAGAATTAGTCAACGAAGGATTGTGGATAATGTGGATGGAAAGCTATCGCCGACTTGTTCATTTGCCTATTTTTGACCGCTGCCATATGCTCTTTCACCGGGTGAGAGAGCATATTATTATAGCAGCCGCTATTACAAAAGGATGGTTCAAGAGGCGATTGAGATCAAGAAACACGGTTTTCCCATAATCACCACGCTTGTTGGCGAATTGGAGATCGCAGTGTAGGTGCTCAAAATACGAGTACACAGAACGAAACTTCTGCCCCTTCCTCTGGGATCCCTTAGACGGTTCTTACGTCATCCACGAGCAGAGTTGGGGGTCGAATATTACGTACGCCGCGAACGCCACAGACATCCGGGTATACCACGTGCAAATGCCAATCTTTAGGAAAGGCCTATGTCCGGAATTTTGTAAGTTAATCAGGTGATGATCAATTAATTCTTTGTTCCATTTTTGATTGAAGTATTATCAATCGATAACAAACTAATCTATTTATTGCTGCATTTTTGACAAACAACGCTTTATTGATAATTTCTATAGCTGGAAAAACACTGAGCTATTTATTATGCAGTTCACTCAACATAAATTAAAACGATTTAGGTAAGTAGGTACCTTTTGATATAATTTTATTTCTGAGTCGTTGCAACAAAACAAAATAACGAATGAGCGGAAAATTTACGTAGGTCTACTTTCGTGCCGAATGCTAAGAATTCAAAGTTTTGTATTTATTAGTACGTCGACCTTCTCGAAATGGTTTCGGAGTAACTACACTAACTTCGGGCTGCAGATTCAGCAGTAAAATAATTTTAAGAAGGAGGCCAAGAGAACGATCCAGCTGGGTACCGATTGGAAAACTACGTCAAGTTTTCTCGACATCCATACCACAATGCTAGAAAACTAAAGTTTTCAATCGGTGTGTCCTCCCCGTCATGACCTACGGAGCTGAGACGTGGACAATCACGGTAAAGCTGGATCACCAGTTCAAAGTCGCTCAGTGAGCTATGGAAAGAGTTATGGTAGGAGTTTCTATGAAGTTTCTCGACTTCGTAACGAATATATCCGACATATAATAAAACAAAATTACAAACATAGGCAATTAGCAAGCTAAAGTGGCAGTGGGCCGGCCATATCTTACGAAGAACCGACAGCCGCTGGGGTAAACATGGTCTTGAGTGAAGACCTCGAGCCGGCACACGAAGCCGTAGTCTTCCGACCAGCTGTGCGATCACGCATAACAACCCATCCTACATTGACATTCGAAAGCCCTTTGAATTGTCTTCGTAATTTGCTATTGTATGGATACAACCATTGAAATGGCTTTCAAGGCCATTCAAAGGGCTTACAAATGTCAATTATAATGGGTATTTTTTGCGTAATTGCACAACTGCATACCCATCATAGCATAGAGTGAATAGCGCTCATAACCAGGAGCCCTGTGTCCACCGGTGCATTAACATGGGCTGATGATGATATTTATTATTAAGTACGGATGTTGCGTAATTTGAAACTCGAGGGAGATGTCGTGTTTATTTAGCCTGATTACTAAATGAGAACAAGACCGGGTGTCTGTCTGTCGGGCTGACAAGAATAATGCACCTCGTAATTTTAGATTAATGCACATTTTGGCACAAACTCGTCCGTAAACTATAAAAAACGCTGAGCAACGTTAATTTTCAAAAACTCATACACGCTTTGTGCGCCCAAAGGCGGCTGTACACGTTGTACCAAGCACCTGGGCCAACGTGTTGAGACCTACTTAGCGTATTTTGGTAGTTGGCGACCAACATTAGCCGGCAAACCAAATAGTTTCAGTTTTCCGTGCACACCCCAAAGGATCTGGGCGCGCTCCGCAAACAGTGGTCTTATTTTATTATCTTATTTTATTTATTATTATCGTCTTTTTTACGCCATTTTTTGTCGCTCTACTTTGGAGCACATTTAGGTAATTTAGCACATTTTTTTTTTTCAATACTGTAAATGTGCAGTATATTATGTGTAAACAAAATCCGATCTGCTGTACACAGTCGGCCCAACATGATGGCTGGCCAAATGCGCTGGGCATTGGCCCAATGTGTACAGGCCGCCTTAAAACACTTTTGGAAAGTTGGCCCTTTTCAAATAAAAAAGCGAAATATTTCAGGAAACAAAATAAAATCAGGAAGATCGTGTCGTTAAATAGACAGTGAAGGCTTGTAATGAAATTTAATTTGAGCCTCGTATATTTTTTCGTAGAGTATGCAAACATAATAATAATTAAATAATGCTGGACAAGCCCCAAGCTGAGCAACATGTTCGTTATTAATAACTAGATAATGTTGTGTGAATTGTCCAGCATTATTAATTTATTTAATTAATAGGAGCATTTTCCTTTTGGCTTTTTTTTTAAATTTCGAATACTTGCTTATTTATTACTTGGTATAACCAACTGGAATGAGGGAAGATCTTCCACTCGATGGACCGACGACATTGTAGCGGTCGCAGGGAGTCTATGGATAGAGGCGGATCAGGGGACCTATTTTTATTCTCCAACACGAAATTTCGTGTTTCGATTCGGCCAATCGGTGTACTCTAATACACCGAATTAGATAACCAATTAGCATAAAAAAAACGGAACCAAACAATCGATTGCGTATTTTGGAGAATTGAAATAGGACTTCGTCCGCTATTCGTGGCGTCGTTTGGGAAGGCGTTCAGCAGTGGACCTATACAGGCTGATTTATTTATTTATTAAAAGGGCATCCTACGTGGGAATCACATAGAGGCTAATAATATAATATACATTGCAGGATCTTATGAACAATATGTGTTTCCACATTTAGGGGACGCCGCAGCATATACAACATCTTAAAACTCAACTAAACAATAAATTTAGAGGAACACAATAAATGGTACCAAATCTTCGATTGCTGTATTTACAAATGGTGGAAAAATGGACTGTATAATTAATGAGGTAATGATGTATGTGTGACTCTGAAATTGCGCGACCGCAACGAAAATGATTGGATCTTGAAGTGAGAATATGAAAGTAAGGCATGAACTGTGTGGATGAAGTGTAACGAGGCTGTTACGATAAACCACTAACATTCGAACAAGGAGCGCGTAGCAGGACTCAGCTCTTTCCGGAATTCCTCAGAGCGTCACGGCTAAAACTATACATTTGAGATCTGTATGTAGGTACTTCACTGGGCGGGCAAGCTTAGCGTTAGCTTAGAGGGTGTCGGAGCAGTAGAGCTAACACTTTGGAGTCTCGTACAACATAGAAATTCACATCAAAACAAGCAATCACACGCACTGCACAATTCAACACCGACTACTACGATAATTACAATAACGACAATAGCTTATGATTATATAAAGTAAAAGCATTAACCGTGTACTTTCAACTCGACTCTCCAAGAAGGAATTCAATAAAATAAAGGTTAACATGAGGTTGCATTATGTACTCGTACAAACTTTACGTACGTGTAACTTAATCTAACTTATAATACTTAAAATGTGTAATGAAATGTAAGGACCTTTAAACATTATAATAGGTAAAGTACCACGGAGATCTACGACGTAGTATTCGCTAGAAAGTCTTGTTATCGACTTTGTAGCGGCTCGTAGTAGAAATTAGCTGAACTATAAAGCTAACGTCAATAGAGGCGCACAAAAAATTACACCGGAAAACTGAAGCTAAGCTACCTAGGCGCTTCAATGAATCTCCGCTGGATGTTTTTAAGACAAATTCCAACAAATTGTGGAGTGCAAAAAGAATAGATATCCTAGATCGCGCAAACGCATGTTTCAATTACAACATTACACATAGGACTACCCAACATCAACTGTTGGTCGAAAGACCACCGGGCAGGTGGACCAGCTGGGTCGGCTCGGCTCGGTACATAGGGGATCTCCCTCTGTAACTATTTGGGGGAAATACCATCTTTTCCCCAAACTTTATTGCCTGTGTTGCTGTCTTAGGACACATTGTTGGTTTTCACATTCATTCCATCCGCTTATCTTTGATAATGATAATGCGAGTATTTACGTGAAAGATAAAGTAAAATACTAAACCACCTAAATATAAACAGGTGAATCAGGGCAATGCAAATACCTGCTGGGCAGGTAGAATATATTGGTCTAGGAACTAATAATTATATTCAAGAATTAGATTAGATAGGATTGAAGTGTGTCTGTTTGTAATGTCAAAATATCAGCTTTTTGCTAGAAATGCATATTAAAACCATAGCAGGTAGAATCACCTCCCTCCTGTGGAAATGTTTAATGGGGAGCGTGATTTAATTTATGTAGTATGATTATTATTATTCATATTATTATTTTTTTTTTGTTTAGCTAACCCTAATTAAAAGTTTTAATTGTATGTACCTACTAACAAATTATGAATCTCAGTTATTAGAATTAAAATATATTTTATTTTTTTATAATAATTTAAACACGGTACCTAATTACCTATACAATGTACATTGTACATATTTATGACGACCGATGTGGCGCGGCGGGCGAGGGTGCGCCTGCGATGCAGGAGGTTGCGGGTTCGATTCCCGCCTTGGGACAAATGTTTGTACGATCTTAAAATATTTCTTCCGGGTGTTCTAGATATTTTCTATGTACACTAAAAAATATGTATAAGTACACTGTATTGTATTAAGTATATCAGTTATCTAGTACCCTTAACACAAGCTGTGCTTAGCTTGGGGTTAGATGATGTTGTGTGGTTTGTCCAGCATTATTTATAACAAAACACCAAATAGTTTTTTGTTTTTTTTTCTGTCTGAGTGTTTTGGCAAAACTCCGAAACGGCTGATCTGATTTTGACGGGACTTTCATTGGCAGATATTTCGGCCCAAAATTGTAATATGCATTTTTCGAGCACTGCCGTGCCTGCACGTTATGCCGTTGGTCCTGCGGCTGACCTCTCCCCGGTCGTGTCGGTCTACCGTCCCATCGGAATATGAGAGTAAAAGGAAAAGAGAGTGCACCTTGCGCACACACTTGTGCACATAGTATGTCCTGCGAACATGACCAGTTTCCGTTGAGACTAGCCGCCGTGGCTGTAATTTGGCGAGGAGAACCTTATTAATAATGTGTTATACTTAATAATGATCTCTCCTCACCGCGATTACACATTAAAGCCACACCGGGTGTTTAAAAAAAACCTTTATTTCGGACGACAACGATCCATAGTTTTGTTAGTAGACACACGAAAACAGATTGTTAGTAGATACTTAACCTATTAATCGTTAGCTTGTACTTATACAAAATATATACTATACTATACTACACCTATACTTAAACAAAAATACAGGCACAGGTCCCGTTCTCAGAGCGATCAGAGTAACGGGACATTTGCCGGGATCACTCCGCGAACCAGAGCTAGAAGGCAATTCTCGCCAATATAAATCGAAAATAGCCTATATAATATTCTATATAAAATCTGTTAAATTTGACAGTTCTTTTGATATTTATCGAGTGATATATTGTCGAGAATTACCTTCCTGCCCACAGCGGCGATGAATATCTATCCGCTATGGTTTTCAGGAACATGGAAGTAGGAAAATATACTAGGTACTTACATATCTATTTAGTGTATTTCCCTACTTCCTTGCTAAGCATCCTGGTTTGAAAACTTTGAAACAGTATGAAAAAAGTTGGTGTAAATAGTAATTTGAATTTCACCTTGTGGTGGAACACTAATTAAAACAGACAGCCCGCATTGAAATAATGACAATGAAATATCAACGTGCAATGTTCGCCTAGCGAGGTACAGTGCCTCCACAAGAAGAATAAGAATAAAATATATTTATTTTATTTAGAAATTAAGGTAAGTATGTACATACTAAATAATACTTATAAATAAAACTTAATTTAAGAGAAAAATAAAAAAATGTGTACATAGTCTGTTTACAAAATTGGTTCAATACTATAACAGAGTGTGAAGCATTAATTAGAATTCGTGGAAGAGGTCATATTAGAATCATTTTAATTAATTAGTGTAAGTGGAGTTTGTATTGCCGTTGTAATTATCTAAATTAATAAAATTAATTTACTCGTTCATTTAAAAAAATCTCTGTTCTTTCTCTCTTCTTTCTCTTCTCCGACCATTAGTTTTCCCTCCATTCCAATCCACACTTTTTCATGTTCATTTTGTAAATACTTTTATTGCAAATAAATATCTATTTGATACAAACTTACAAAATCTTACCTCTAGAATGAATGTTAACTTAACTTTATAAAGTACCTGCCTATTACATTATATTAGCTGGTTTGACCTTTTAAAAAATACAATCTATGTTTTTTGGTTATATAATGCTGACATTTACATGTCGACGAGGAGATATTCTTTTGCAATTATATGTGACCGTGATACCTATCCTATTCGAATTTTCAGCCACGGCGCGGCGGCGGGCGGCGGCGTCGGCCAGTCTCAACGGAAACTACTTAGATAAGTGCTCAGGACATTATTATAGTGCACAAGTGTGTGCGCAAACACACGTGAATTCTATAATTTTCTATTCCCTCACTCTCTTAATCAATGTGACCATATCAATATCAACGATCGCGAAATAACATTATTAAGAAAGAAAATTACAATCATAGAAAATAAACAAATTAGAACTACTATTTACAATTGAAACAGTTGAGCTAACTGTAGACTGTTGCAAACAATCTAGAGGTAGTTTAAGTTTACTGAATCATAACTCATAAGTTTGTGGCACTATAGCCTGTAGCCTGATTTTCATTTGGTTTCCACCCACTTTTCGCATCGTCCGTCAGTCACTTTCAGTTGATTGCGAGACACCATCGCGAACGGACGTGTGCAATACACTTTCATAAACAACTTAACGAACATAAGAACATAATTCGCTTAACTTGTTTACTGTTTTATATAGACTTAATTTTTATATTAAGAAAATATATCAATCCTTGTGTCCAAATTTAAATCAGTATAATAAAAAATGTGATGTGTTTATTAAAATGTTTTCTAAATAATATTTAAAGTTTTTAAGTGAAAAGGACAAGGAAAATGTGTTGGAATTTTTATATTTGGTCATATGCCCTATTTTTATGTGAGTATTGTTTTATTATTCATAATTTATTTATAATATCATCGTTTTAGGCACCGTATCCTACCGCTCACTTATCGCCTGTTTTCATACCTACACACAAAAATTTAAGTGTTTTATTGATACAAAATAAACAAAACACATAAAAACCTACTAACAAAACAACTCTTTATTATCTTTATTATTTCTTTATTCCGACAGGAATTTAGGGTAACCCAACAATAAACGAAATGAAATATTTCCACGTTATAAATCGATTATCGATCAAACATTTAGATGATGTTTTGTTTACATTTTTCTTCTGTACGTGTAGTGAAAAGAAACGTTCTTGCTGGCCGAACACGAAGAACATGAAGAAATCTAGTAGATTTTCCTGGATAAAAAGTATCTAACCAATAATACATTTTGGGTATTCGTGAGTGTATTTTCGCCTCTCAATTGGTGCATTTTCTTTTGTCTTTTATTCGTTATCGAAATGCAGCCAATGAGCGGCGTAAATAATGATTGATACACTCACAAATAGGTACAACTGAATTGCACAGCTGCAGAAACGCCGTTTCAGCCCATCAGTAGTTTTATTGTGAAGTATTAATACCCATCAGCCCAACTTTCTTCGTAATAATAATAATGCTATAAATGTTATGAGTTACAGACATAAAAAGTCCCATACAGAATTCTGATGCCTACGATTCAATTTACCACATGCGGTGAGGCAGAATTTTACGCCTCCAGAACTAGGTACCATGGATAGTGTGTAGTAGTCCTAAGGCCTTAAGAGGGCGCAATCCGCGGCATTTTGTGAAAAGTATAGTCGTAGGATTTCGCGTTTATAGCAGCGGGACAGAGCACGTTCCTTACGTTTTTGGAGCGGCGTAAGCGCAAAAATCAAGTTTTTGCTTATTTACAGGAAAACTACACAACTTAAGAAGAAACTGGTTCATGGAACCAAATAATTAGTAATAAACTACAAAACAAAACATAAATCATTTCAATAGACCGCAGGGCTTCTCAGATCTCGATCAAATTATGTTCGAGACAGTGCACTTTCATGATTTTTTTATCGTAATTTTTACTCGCAATCGTGTTTTCAAATCAAATCAAATCGTTTATTTGCAAGAATACAACATTATTATACAATGTCAGATCTTATAACTATAACTATTTTAGTAAATGTATTCAGCCTCAGCCTCAGCGCAGGCGCGCAAATATTATATATTAATATAATTATATATTAAATTAAACTTTATTAGTCATTGGTAACAATTCAAATTTCTAGATATTCGTTCACAGTAAATTCAAAAATATTTCCCTGCTGCCCAGTTAGGCATTAAAATAGGTACGTAAGTAGATACGTTCTTAATGAATAAACGAAACTGGAAACATTTTCAATCTCGAGGTCTCCACGGGATCCAAATTTTATAAAATGAAGGATAACTCTTCAAACTTTTAAAGTTTTATTAAATCATTGTTTATAATACTACCTCTCAGTATTTTCAAAGGTATTTTCTTGACCAAGTCTGGAGACCGAATGCCCGACACCTCGTGTTTTCCCTCCAAAATCGCCTTCGTTCAATCTGACGTTGACTGACCATCGACAAGACCTTGCCGACCAAACCAAAGACATCCAAAAACAAAATAGGCCAAAACACGAGATGTCGTTAACTGTCTACAAAACTAATACCTACTTAATTACATAATTATGAAGGTTTAAAATAACTGTCTATTATTTATTATTTTACCTTAAATATTAGGACAAGAGACCTAAATTGACATTTTTATTTAATACAAATATCGAAATCGGCCACCCGTCATCATGCAATCTCCTGAAGCATGATTACAAAAAAAAATTATAACTTATTTCAATAAATTAAAATTAAACGTTAATTGTGATTACATTCTAATCTTAACCTATGAGAAACTATTTACATAATTTTGTGATTTACAAATAAACATCAGATTATTACATTATTTAAAATTCTTAATCATTACCCATATCATTCTCTACATCTAGATCGTTAAATCTGATTCAAAGAAATCATTACACTTGGTCAAATTAAAGAGGTAACAATCTAACTGAATTAGGTACAATTAAATGTGGCTGTCTGAAGATAAATTATTTTCCTCTTCTTTGTCCTTGGAAACCGAACGAGATGCCAAAGGCTGAAGCTTACAGTTCTCGTTATCATGACCTACCCTTTCGCATTTTTGGCATTTAATTATTGGTTTAGTGCACCTTTGATAAGGATGCCCCTTTACACGACAATTAAAGCAAATTACTACCTGATGTTGATGGTGTGTCTCCTGAACGAGGAGGTACATCACCGTTGCGTTTCCTACTGTTGGATAAACTATCAGACACGCGTTGTGAGCTGAGGAAACTTAGCAATTCCTCCGGATCCTCACATTGTAGAGCCTGTGCACCATTTCTGATCGACTTATCAAGTATACCATGGACTACACAGCCTACAGCCTTTTTACCTACAATTTCGCACCTATTAAGGAGTATAAGCTTATCGTAGAAATATTCAGTAAGGTTTTCATTATTTCTAGTAGTACAAGCTAACATTTCCTCCAAAAGCCGACCATAATTTTGCTCATTAGGAAAAGCTTTTTTCAATTTAGCTTCCCATTCAATCCATGTAAATATTACGCTTGGAAGGGCTTCGAACCACTTCTTAGCAAGACCCGTGAGTTTTTGTAAAGCAAAATGTATGGTCTGATTTTGGTCCCACTCGTAAATAGTGGCACATTCGTTAACCTTCCTAATCCAGCTGTCAATACTTTGTGCTTTACTCGAAGGGTCGAACTCTGGAACCACATTGTTTAAGTTATTGTTGCTTAGCCTACCATATGTTCCTCGATCTGGATCTGGTTGATTATTACTTAAGTTTTAATATGTCCCTTTTAGACCATCTTTCAGTCGATTTGTACTTCTTCTTCCTTGGTTTGTCCGAAGATTCGGACGAACTTGACGAAGAAGAGCTTGAGGAAGACCTGCGCTTTCGCTTTGCACGCCTCCTCGCACGTTTGGTCTTCGGTTTTCTTTTACGTCGAGAACGCTTACTGGAGGGGGCGCTTGGATGTTCCTCCTCAGGAGAGTAGGCGCTATCGGACTCCATAACATACATAGCCACCTACAGGTCCTACCTTCGCTCTCGATAGGCGTACATAGCCTTTTAAAACCATGGCCTTTGTAATATTGTGACATACATAGCCACTACAGGTCCCACGTTTCACTCTATAGGCGTACATAGCCTTTTAAAAACATGGCCCTTGTAATATTGTGACATACATAGCCACTACAGGTCCCACGTTTCACTCTATAGGCGTACATAGCCTCTTAAAAACATGGCCCTTGTAATATTGTGGCATACATAGCCACTACAGGTCCCACGTTTCACTCTATAGGCGTACATAGCCTTTTAAAAACATGGCCCTTGTAATATTGTGGCATACATAGCCACTACAGGTCCCACGTTTCACTCTATAGGCGTACATAGCCTTTTAAAAACATGGCCCTTGTAATATTGTGACATACATCGCCACAAAAATCCTCTACGCTTATTAGGTACACCTTGAAACATGAATACAAAAAGACAAGTACGATTTGCAGTTTCAAGTGGCTGGACCGGTCATGTATTTTGTTCAAAACATATGATATTTTTTTCTGGATAGAGATTGTTAACATGACAAATAAACTTAAAGCACAGCAATCCGCGAAGTGCTTATGCAAGACTAGATAGTCTCGGTGCAATACCGACCAGCCATGCAAACACCCCACGAAATACTCTAATGTTTAATTTGAATGCAGATACCGGCTACCAATTCAGAACGAAAGGAGTCATCACGAACGGATAGTCTCGGATTCGTACCGACCATTACGTGTTAACATCGATTCGAACATAAAACTGCAGATAGACTAGGCAACTGCACTCTAATACTTTCTACGGAATTATAATAACACTCTGTCCAGTAAAACATTAATAAAAAATCCAAATACCCTTCACAATTTCAAAAAGTAAGCAGTCATCACGACCGGATAGTCTCGGCTTTGTACCGACCGTTTCGCGAATATAACAACTAGAATTTGAAAAGTGAAGTGGGTAATAAAAAACTTTAAAATTTTGCTATAAAATTATAACGATAATACCTGACCAGCTGCAGCGCGACAAAATATTGCCATTATGTTTTTAAGATTATATAGTGCACTAAACTTACCTTTACTCGGTTCAATCCCACTTCTGAGATTTTATAAAATGAAGGATAACTCTACAAACTTTTAAAGTTTTATTAAATCATTGTTTATAATTACCTTACAGTATTTTCAAAGGTATTTTCTTGACCAAGTCTGGAGACCGAATGCCCGACACCTCATGTTTTCCCTCCAAAATCGCCTTCGTTCAATCTGACGTTGACTGACCACCGACAAGACCTTGCCGACCAAACCAAAGACATCCAAAAACAAAATAGACCCAAACACGAGATGTCGTTAACTGTCTACAAAACTAATACCTACTTAATTACATAATTATGAAGGTTTAAAATAACTGTCTATTATTTATTATTTTACCTTTAATATTAGGACAAAAGACCTAAATTGACATTTTTATTTAATACAAATATCGAAATCATTACACAAAGATGTTTCAAAAGGACAATACAAATATTTACAGACACACTGTTTTTCGTTGTGTTCAGGATCGCGTAAGTTTAAAAAATCTTTATTGCAGTTATATAACTGTTTTAACAGTTTTTTTAAACACATAATAAATACTCCAGGCATCCCATGACCGTAACAGCGTGTAAGTAAACCTGTTGAAAAGTCGGTAAAAATAGATAAATAACGCGTTAAATACCCGTGAACACTTACATAATATAACTTGCAATAATTAAGGTCACTGAACTAACGATATATATTATCTATTAGTGAAGGTGTATGTCCTATGTACTAATTATACATTGATCAATACATTGACGACTGTGATCAATGTGATCATAAAATTCGATGAACAGCTCGGTCATCATCACGGATTAACGTGTACTAGGGCCGCCGAGCCGGCTGGTCGGATATCTCGCCACGACATCATCCGGCGGGCCTTTGTCGAACCGAATGGTCTGTTGTGACGATGGTAAGAGGCTCGACGGCATGACCATGGGAGTTGGGCAGTCCCATTGTGTGGGACGCTGACATGCGTCGACACACTTGCGCCATCGCATCTTCCGAGAACATCTGTGAGGGCTGGTTCGGCGGCAGATTTGGCCGAGGATCTCAAGAGGCGCAAATATATGGGTCTCGACAGAGCCTACAAACTCCGCGGGGTACCGAGGCTTTCCGGGTTTTTAAAAGTTTATCAGTGACCCGAGAGCTGGTAGGTATCTGGCGCAGCGCATCAGCAATGCCATACAGCAGCGGGGCAATGCAGCCAGCGTCTTGGGGACGCTTCTGACTTGTATTGATATGGATCAGTTGATCTACCTGTAGATTGTTTGCGACAGTCTGAAGTTAGCTTAATTATTTCAATAATAAATACTAGTTCTAATTTCTTTTATTTTTTAATTGTAATTTTCATCTACAACTCGTACGAGTCATAATAATAATTGACCTTTGTGTTTCAATAACATTAATTGTAACTGGCGTAGATGCCTTTTTTAGTGGAATGACGTATGTACTTAAGTAGTTATAATTACTAATATATGTGAAAATACTATTTTTGTAACTGATTGACCTTGTCTGTGATTAAGGTATGAAAAATGTTCCTAAACTAATATTGCAATGACGTTATACGTTTATTACTTATATCAAATTAAATTGAATAGTTCTGGAGAATCAACCTCATTTAGCCCCAATATACGTAGAGTTTATGGGTACTAGCTAACTGATAGGTTCAATTAATGCAAACCCGGAACAAATATCAGCAGATTGTAGAGGTAGGTACTAACATTTGTCCCTCGGCGGGAATCGAACCCACTCACAGAGGTCGGTCACTAAGGTCGTCAAAATCTGGACATTCCGAATTTCCTGGATAAATCGACTAATTTCGATCCCTGAGTGATTTAAGCTACCTTTTATTCAGATAGACTGAAATGTAGGGAGTAGTTATAGAATAGAATATTTATTTATGTAATAAAAAGAAAGAAAGTAGGTATACATAATGTGTTTATCAATGTTGCACCATTAAACCACAGTAGGTTTGTGTTGGTGCTCACACTCGTCTTATACATAAATGTACATGCATTTGTATCACTTCTTATAATCTACGAGACAAAAGATAAAAACTCGATATTCCACAATCCCATAATACGATAAATAACCTGTTTTACGACTGCTTGTGGGTAGTTACTGCCAAAATCAGCGTGCGTTCAACTATAACCTCAAAGTTAATTGTATCACGCAAAAAATTAACTACATAGGTACTTAATCATAAAGTAGGTAGATACTTGTCAGACCGTCTATCTGATTCATTATCGCGTTGCAGGCGCACACTTTGTAGCTGTTATCATTAGAAATTATTGATACGACCACAATTTGTCAGTCACGGCGTGTCAACTCGAACATGCTAAGGTTTTGTACATCTCACGACTTTTTCAACAAACTACATAATCAAGAGTGGTAGGTATTACTCTTAACTTGAGCGGTTCAAGGATTTTACGTACCTACGTAAATCTTAGGAGAATTTGTAAGCAATCCCTCTTATTTGGGGTAGGTCTATGTCTAGTTATGGACGTAAGTATTTCGGTGAGATGAGATGATGATGAGACTTTTCATTTTAAATTAAGGAGCCTGGCGCTTGTCGTTTCAAAGATGCAATTTCCTTCACTTGTCTCTTTCCATGCGGTCTCTTTTACTTATTTAAACGACATGGCAGCAGCATTCTCCTTAATTCGACTTGTATAGTTAGTTCTTAGTCTTCTCCTTCCTGAAACATTAATCAGGAAACTACATCACTATGGAATAAGAGAAACCTCTTTGGATCTTCTTACATCTTACTTGAGTGATAGGATACAAAGAGTTGACATTAATGGGAAACGGTCTTCGGGGTCTGTAGTTACAATGGGTGTACCACAGGGTTCTATGCTCGGTCCTTTCCTATTTTTAGTTTATATTAACGACCTGCCTCATCTTGTAAAGGATAACCACGAGATCGTATTGTTTGCTGATGATACTTCATTAATTTTTAAAATGAAACGACAAAACACTAATTTTGACGATGTGAATAATGCAATCTCAAAAATAGTTCATTGGTTTAGTGTCAATAACCTTTTGCTTAATGAAACCAAAACGAAATGTATTAGATTTATTCTACCTAATGTAAAACAAGTTAAGGCTGATGTAACCGTCAAAGGAGAAATGTTAGAAATTGTTATCAGTACCATATTCTTAGGAATAACCTTAGATAGTAAACTTCAATGGGGCCCACACATAGACAAGCTATCGAAGAGACTTAGTTCTGCAGCGTATGCAGTCAAAAAATCCGTCATCTTACAGACGTTGATACTTCTAGACTATTTCAGCTACTTCCATAGTGTTATGTCTTATGGCATACTGCTGTGGGGGAACGCTGCAGATATTAACACCGTATTTGTGCTGCAGAAGGGGGCTGTTCGTGCAATCTATAATATGGGTCCCAGAGAAAGCCTACGTGAAAAATTCTAGGAAATAAACATAATGACAGTACCATGTCAATATATTTATGAAAACCTATTGTACACTCATAGAAATATCAATCGCTTCCCTAAAAATAGCGATGTACATAATGTGAATACAAGAAATAAACATAAACTCGCTGTGCCCACAACTAGACTACACAAAATCAATGTATCTTTTAAAGGGCAATGTATACGCTTCTAAAACAAAACTCCTAGTGAGTTGCAAAAATTATCAGTAAATAAATTCAAACAAATTGTCAAAACCTTCTTGTGTAAAAAGGCCTACTATAAAATATCAGATTATCTAGAGGATAAATAAGCTTGGGACGGGATTTGCTCCAACTCGAAAAATAACAACTAACAGGTTTCTTCGTCGCTTCTTTACTTTAGTCTACATACCGAAGCGACTGAAATCAAAAATATCACTTTATTTCCGTGTCAGTGTTTAATTATTAAGAATTTGACATTTTCTAAGTGTACATTTATTGTATTTATGGAAATAAAGAGTTTTTGACTTTGACTTTGACCTGATCTTCCTTCTACTTTTCCTTCTGATGAGATACCTAGGTATATATAGATTTAAATATTCGAACCTCCTACTTCGTTTGAATCTTTAAGAATGGAATACGCTGTATAAAAAAACTTTTATATATTTTACCCGAAGCGCTTTATGTCCATAAAGAATACTAGCTGAAAATATTCTCATAAAAATAAAATTATAACACTTTGATCTAGAAAGCTACTAAAACAAATATTAACACTTTACTGGCTTCTTTCTTTGCTTATTAGGGTTCCGTACCCGAAGGGTGGAAACGGAACCCTATTGCTAAGCCTCCGCTGTCCTTTCGTCCGTCTTTCACAGGGCTCTATCTTGAGAACCGTACGAGGTAGACAGTTATAACAACAAATAATAAAAATAAAATAAATATCCAAAATAAAGGGGGCTTCCATGCAAAAAACATAATGTAGCTATTTTTGCTCTTCGTTTGTCAAGGTTGTAACCACAATAGGTAGAAACATGAAACTTTCTATAAATAAGTAACACTTCAACTTTAATAACAACAAAAACTAAAAATATAATAAAGTTATAAATATAAACGGGTCTCCGTACAAGTGAAAATTTGATGTTATTTGATAAAGTTGCCTGATTTTTACGGTACGGAACCCTTCGTGTGCGAGTCGACTCGCACTTGGTGGTTTATTGTTGTATACACGCAAAGTTGTAATGTTTTTCAACGGATACAAACTGTACTTACCTACGTAGGTTTCTATAGGTTGGAAGAGTTGTCAAAAATAACTGAACAACCAATGATCAGCGATTTTTCTCCTTCTTAAAGAATATATTTATTCTAGTTCAAATAATATTCGTTTGTTGACTTTATCTACAATTAAAGATTATAGGAACTTAAATAAATTAGAAGTACCTTATATTTACCTACTATCGAAATAGTTGAGCTAAGTGCATACTGTTGTTACAATACCAATCGGTAGCGTCCCGCTGGCTACGTTGCCCGCTGTATGGCAATGGTGATGCGCTGCGCCAAATACTCGCCAGCTCTCGGGTCACGTAATGCCACGTCTCTTCTCTGTTCCTGCAGTCTTTCGCAGACCGTCATCTCACCTGGGCCCGTACTCGTAAAAACGAAATCGAAGTTTGTGATTTGGTTTCGTGCAAACGTTAATCATAAACGAGCGATATAAGAGCTGGTTTTGTATGAAAACGAATCAAAAACATCGATTTTCCTTTTCCGAGTAGGCCGGGAGGCCCTAGGGATAGTGGGGGGGGAGGAGCATCTGTCGTTGCCTACACCTAGTAAATTTACTTACTAAGAGTAATCATTAATAATAATAATAATGTTTATTGAAAAATATTTGAGACTTAAAATTATTACATCGTTGATCCCCAAACTAGGATAAACCTGTATCTTGGGGACCACCTTCCATGGGTTCTTTACATAAAATACATCAAGCAACGTTATGTCTAAATAAAATCAATAATTACAAAATAAACATTAAGTAATGGGTCACCTGAGGACACCAGTCTCATCAATCATTGCATTTTTAATTAATACTAAAGGGGCGGAACCCGTTTGACAAGTAAACTCGTTAGTTTAATTGTCAAACTATGCCTAGGTCTCAGTACTCACGGGATCCCCGAGGTAAAAAACTCTAACATAAAATTCAAATTTTTTCTTTGGTTCCTTGATTGTGAACACAATTGAAAAAAAATACGATTAAAAAAATCATGAAAGTGCACTGTTTCGCACATTATTTGGTCCAGATCTCAGGAACCCTGCAGTCTGTTGAAATTACTTGTGTTTTAATTCGTAGGTACTAATTATTTGGTTCCTAAAACCAGTTTCTTCATAAATTGTGTAGTTTTCTTGTAAAAATAAGCTAAAACTTGATTTTTGCGCTTACGCCCCGTTCCAGAAACGAATGCTCTGTCCCGCTTCTATGAACGCGAAATCCTATGCCTATCGTTTGCACAAAATGGCGCGCATTGCGCCCTCTTAAATTAATATTCGGCAAATGTTATTTGCAAATAGCTACTTCCACTAAGTAGGTGTTGGATGACTAATTTGCAAAGGTCGCACGTCCAAGTAGGTCTAATAGTTTCGCTACTTAGCCATAATAATAATTTGGGTAGTGATTATGCAAATCTTAGTTGGTAGACTAATAGAAACCTAATTTCTTACTTAGAAGCACTAGACTACCCTTCTTACCGAGACTACCAAATAGGTAGGTACCTTTATTGAATAATAAATAATAATAATGGTGGACAATCCACACAGCATTATCTAGCTCCTAGCTAAGCAGAGCTTGTGTTATGGGTACTAGATGACTGTTAAACTTATTTAATACTACATAAATAGATATTTTTTATTATACATAGAAAATACCCACAACACCCGGAACAGATATTTGCAGATTGTACAAACATTTGTCCCAAGGCAGGAATCTAACCCTCAACCTTCTGCGTCGTATGCGGACCTTCGCCCACCGCGCCACAGCGGTCGTCAAATGTATAAGGATTATGACTATTCCTTAGAAAATAAATACTTTCCTATGCATGAACTCAAAATTTTTTATCCTTTGGGTAGTCCATTCGCGGTATTTAAAAATATTGTGGTCTTCTCGACTGATTACTAAATAACCTTAAAGCCTGTAAATTGCATAAAAAAGACAACATTTTGACAAATTTTCATAGAAAAGTGACAAAACCTATTTGAGACATTTTAGTTCGAATTAAATCTATACTTACATAAATGAAAAAATGTTTATTTCTGTACATAGGTAAGTTACAATAACAGGGGTTGGGGTTCTCTTTTATGCATAATATGCTTGTGTTAGAGTTCCCCGCTCCCCCTTATCGTGTTCGTTCGATAAATACAGAAATTATTTAAAATAAATACAAAAATTAATAAATTTAAGTCTGTTTAAAAAAATACTGTGTTGCTTAAACACAGATACTGCGTTCTGTTTAAAAAAAAAGTTGTGTGTCTGTCTGTTACCTTTTAACACCTAAACGGCTGAACGGATCTCAATGAAATTTATCAGGGATGTAGAGTAGACGGTATCCGCTGAGACATAAGGTACGTGTTTAGAACTCTTAGTCATTAATACTCTTACAAGTAGAATCAGATAGCTAATAACGTTGTTTAAGAACATAATACATATAATAAATAACAGATAAAAAAAGCCATAAAAACTGTTTATTTTTCTCTTTGCAAAAGTCAAATTATTTTCTGCGTTGACACTTGAGGCGGTACATATAAGTCGATCATGTTGCCATTGGAGAGAGCCCAAAGATCCCTACTGAAAGTAAGTTATTTTTTACCGTTTAGATTCCCTACACAATTTCTTTATCGAGATACCGAAGTTCTAACGGTTCGTCAGTTACATATATGTCCTAAAAATAGTCAAGAAACAGCATAAATTACGGCCACTCCATATTGACAAACGTCGTAAAGATAGAGTTTTTGTGATAATTCATCCTAAAACAACATTCATAAAAAAATTCAATTGCTTTTTGGGTGGTTTTTTGTATAACAAATTGTCTAGGTACACTTGATACGCTAATTAACATGAACTCGTATCAGTTAAAATTATTTTTAGAAAAAATTCTTCGTAATCTCTCGTATGAAGAAACCGAGGACTTATTTAAAATCTTACAATAGGTAGACTCTTGTTTGTTTATCAACAATACATATATATTTGGACATTCTATAATATACACCAAAGTTCTATCTGTTGCCCATACTCTCTAGAGAATAGTGCCTTCATGGAACCTCAACGTATACACCAACCAACACACCCTAACACACGCATCCACACAAACACGCTTTTTTCTTATTTTTTTTTATTTTTGCATGTTAACTATATTAAATTTATCTTATGTATTCATAGCTTGACAATAGAATACAATAATTTTAATGAAATATAATGATTTTAAATAGTAATTTCTAATGTATTTCTTCTTCTTCTTCTTCTTGTCAGATGGCTTCTGCGACTGGGTTGTCGCATTTTTGCCAATATCCGTCTCATGACAGCATCACAAGCTTTATGGATTGCGCATTATTATTATACATATTATAAACTTATTAGTATTTATAAAAGAAAAACATTCATACCAAAAAAAAACACCTAATAACTACAAAGCAGAACAAAAGGAAGCAGTGCTACAATAACTCAAAACTGCAGAATAATTAAATTTACAATAAATAAACACAAAAGGGCTACTACTTCTACTAATTACCACTTTATATCATTACTATATACAAATTTACAAATGGCATAGTTAATTTTAGGGGAAAAGCATAGAGATAAAATTTTAATACATTTCATAGAAGTTGGAAGGGGGACTTCAGGGGGAAGGGAATCGTATAAAGAAAGAGAAAAATTAGAAATTGTGTACATATGTATACAAAAATACGAAATTTCAAGTCTTTTTTTTATAAAACGAGTGTTACAGTAATGAGGGATGGCATAGATGTCTGTAACACAGGCTTTCAAGCCTAGCGTAGGCCTAAGGCTAACCAATTCAATCAACGCATGAACATAGATTTAAAATAGGTACCTAAGTAATATTATCAGTAACATTAAGAAAAATGTTTTTTTTTTGGAATTATTTGTCTGTTTTTCTTTTCATGCAATAAATAAATTTCAATTTTAAATTTCATTTCATTTGTGTATCCCGCAAAACGAGGTGCGAAGCCGAGTGCAGAAACCAGTACCTACACTATGTATTATTTGATGACGGCTTATCTACTGGCTGAAAGCAAAAGATCTAAAATGGATGACGCTGAATAAACGAACAACACTGTGCAAACGAATAACCGCGTAATTTTATTCATAAACATGCGAAATTTGGACATACCTTAGTGGGCGGCATTTATGGGAGCGTCGTCGGTTGACTAGGCAAAGTTCTACGAAAAGACGTAATTAAGTTAAAACATAATAAAAAAAATTACAATTCAATAATAAATCAAATTAGAACTAGTATTTACAATTAAGCTAACTGCAGACTGTTGCAAAAAATCAACAGGCAGGTAGCTCAACTGATCCATATCAATACCAGTCGGAAGCGTCCCCAAGACGCTGGCTGCATAGCCCCGCTGTATGGCAATGCTGATGCGCTGCGCCAGATACTCACCAGCTCTCGGGTCACGCGTCGCTTCTACCAGACGCTTAGATAACTTTTTAAAACATCATTATCCTAGTAAATATATTACCTATCAGCGTTCAGACGTCCACATCTGAATGTGACTCCCCAAACAAGGGATGTTTGGCCATGATCACCACGCTTGTTGGAGTAAAAAACCCTCAGTAGACTCTTACGTCATGCACGGACTAATTTGGAGGGTTCGATTCTTACGTTACGCCGCGACCACTACGGAAAGGTAATATTATGTAAACGAAAATATAGAAATAGATTATGAATAGGCCTACATTTTCGATCAGATATTCCGCGCGGCCCGGCGGAAACCTCCTTGATCGATGGCCTACACATAGGTACCTACATAATAAATTCGTTTGTTTTAATCAAATCAGCAAATATGCTTTTATCTATAGCTTTCTGTATTTTTATAGAATCTGAGAGCAATTGAAAGTAGAATAAAGGCGTATTTAGTTATGAACCGAATAAAAGCACATCGACTCAATATATTCTTATGTTATACCTATTATTATTATAAGCAGGTAATATGCAATACAATTTTAAAGGACATTACCATAATTTGGATTTGTTTTGTACATTATTTAATAATTTTAAAAAGTTATCTGAGCGTCTGGTCGACGCGACGCGTGACCCGAGAGCTGGCGGGTGTCTGGCGCAGCGCATCAGCATTGCCATACAGCGGGGCAATGCAGCCAGCGGGGACGCTTCCGACTGGTATTGATATGGATCAGTTGAGCTACCTGTAGATTGTTTGCAACAGTCTGCAGTTAGCTTAATTGTTTTAATTGTAAATACTAGTTCTAATTTCTTTTTATTATTGAATTGTAATTTTCTATGTCAGTAAAGATTATTGTTTAATAATTGATAACCTTATGGATAAGATAAATCAACTATTTGTAATTATAAAATACTATAATGATTACAAATTAAAGGTCAGATGTGCATTTTTTGCACCTACTATGATTTAATTTTTTGGAGTCGTCGATATCTTGCCCAGGGACTCGGAAAACGAAAATCGAAGTTTCGTTTTCGTGCAAAACCTTCTAACTCATAATGTCACTTACGAGTAGACTTGAACGAAAACGACTCAGAAACATAGTTTTTCGTTTTTACGAGTACGGGCAAATATCAATCTCCTATTCATAAATCTACCTATTTATTATCTTCTAGATAATGTTGGTAAATATTGTTATTACTCCGAGCTACTTAAATAAAACATTACTAAATAAAATCGGATTTTACGGCCCGACGCACTTTTTCTGATGGGCAACGCTACTAAATAATATTTTATTTATAGTTTAATGAGATTGGTTTATACTGGTGAATATATTCGAGTGATTTGCAATGTATGCAAATCACTCGAAGGTAATGTTACATAATTCGTTCAACCAGACTGAAAAGATGGCGCATTCATTTGTAATTCAAATGGCATAGGTTGACATGACACTCTACCACAACTTTATTCTTCCGCGAAAGATCCCTGCCTATCTATTGAGTTCTAAGGTAAATCGGGATCTTCGTTTTTTTTGAAAAGGTATCATTGAAAAAAATATTTCATTGTTTTATAGGTTTTAAGGGTTAAGTCAAGTAAACAACAAACAAAACTGAACAAAGTTATTTATGCGTTTATGCGTTTTTATAGACCTTATTATTAGATCATATACGTCAAATAAAGATCTAAGCGGGACAGCGTGACATTTTCAATCACAATCTTTATCTACACGACTTATTATTAGTATTATATAAAACGTATTTAACGCGTTTATATATAGTTATTTTTTTCGACGGTTCAACAGGTTTACACACTGTCGTGGTCACGGGATGAAAAATGTGTTCAGGTCGCGTAAGTTTAAAAATATCTACACAACCTAGGTTGCGTTTGTCCGGAGTAAGCGCGCGTTACCAAAGCGTGCGCTTCAAAACACCTCATGTGTACCAACCAAACGTACAGACGCAGTAAGAGGACAGAAACAAACTACGTTACCATTTTACAGTCTTCCGTTGTATGACACAGATTTTACGAAGTTCTAAATAACTTTCCTGTTTTCGAGGATAAAGCCAAATGATGAAAGAACCCGGTACGTAATGCTTTTAATTCTGCACTTTGCATAAACAAACACATTTCTGAACGAAATGACTTTTTAACACGCGCTTTTATTCTGGTGTTCCAGATTGATGAAAGAAATGGAAGCTATTGGGTTTTTTTTTTGATACCGTACTTACAGGCCATTTTGTGGTGAACAATGAAACCTATGAAATACGAGGCTAAATACAAGGCTTAAATTTGTCGAGTAATCGCAGTTCCGAGAGAAAATCTACAGTTTCAAGAGATAGTAAAGAGCCGCAGTCAGCATCTGCCTGCAGTCTTTTGCAGGTCGTCATCCCGCGTCCCACACTGCGCTTGCAGAGTCGCGGTCTCTACTCAAGAACTCGGTTAGGTACCCCAGCGGTCGGTTCTTCGTGAGATATGTTCGACACACTGCCACTTCAGCTTGCTAATTCTTTGAGCTATGTCGATAACTTTGGTTCTCTGTCGGATATATTTGTTACGAATTCTGTCCTTCAGAGAAACTCCGTGAAAGCTCTTTCTATAGCTCGCTTAGCCGCTTTGAACTGGTGGAGCAGCACATAGGTATGCTTTATTCTAGTTAGAAGAACATTGCTCTAGTAGTAAAGTTTCCCACAGTAAGACATCTCACCCGCTCAAAAGCTGGCCTGCGGGCGAGTTGTCTCTTGTCTGAAATGCTGAGTCGCCCAAATCAAGAATCAAGAACAAGCCGGGTCAAAAAATTCAAATTCAAAATTAAAAGTGCAGCCCTTACAGGACTCTTGGACACGTCACAAAATTCAAATTACATAATAACAAAAACTAGAAAATAAAGTGATCACTTTGATTTATGCTCGCTTCAATATTTTAAGGTAACGTAAAGAAACGAACAAGAAACCTTTACCTTGTTAGGTTGTTAGTTTTCGAGTTGGAGCAAAAGTTGTCCCAAGCTTTTTTATCCTCTAGTAGATAATCTGATATTTTGTAGTAAGGCTTTTACAAAGGATATGTTTGACAATTTGTTTGAATTTATTTATTGATAATTTTTTCAACTCATTTGGTATTTTATTGTAGAAGCGTATACATTGCCCTTTAAAAGATACATTAATCTTGTGTAGCCTAGTTGTGGGCACAGCGAGTTTATTCTTATTTCTAGTATTTAAATTATGTATGTCGTTATTTTTAGAGAACCGATTGATATTCCTATGAGAGTGTACAACAAGTTTTCATAAACCCCGTCCCGGCCACCGTCCCTTACCCCAAAGCACAGCCCAAACTGAAGTGAAAAACTCTACCACGAGTAGATAGTATTTTACTTTTCGAGATTCCATTATCTGAACCCAGCTTTGTTATATTATAATAATAATAATAATGCTGGACAATCCACACAGCATCATCTAGTTCCAAGCTAAGCAGAGAGAGAGAACAAACATTTGTTTGCGAAGGAATTGACAACAGTGTTATCAGTGACGTATTGATAACGCGGCCTTCTTTGATGGATCTAATAGTATCACTGGTGATTACAACCTTGAAGGCTATAAAGCGCCACTAAATACCAACCTTCTGATAAAATCCGAGGTTCAGGGCCGATTTCTCTTAAAATGGAGAGGAGAGATAATAAAATAAATAACCTATGAATAATTCACGCACCATCATCAAGCATGCTTCGCCGCGAGCTCAGCAATATCATTTGCTGTCAGTTTAATGTTTGATTGTAGATCAAAATATGGCGGGCCTCTTTATATTAAGATCACACAAATGAGTTGTGGTACATATAGCTTCCACTCGCACCACTAAAGCCGGGTACAGACTGGTGCTACGGGGCGTGCTGTACCATTCGCAGCGAACATGATGATGGCACACTTGTTGCTCTTTTTCCGGCCGATTACAACCTGGGTCTCGTTAAGACAAGGGTGAATAGGTCTTCTAGACCTTCGTGGAATATCGTCAGCCACATTGTCACTTTCCATCAGGTCAGATTGTGATCAAATAAAGGTTTTGATTAAAAAAAAGTACAATTCGGGTTGACTACTTGGCCTAAAGTCGGTGTCTACCTACCTCCAAGAAAATTACCTGCTCCACGCCTTGAATACAAGGCTATTCTTCCTTTAAAATTGTATTTCATATTACCTTCTTACTTTTGCCCTGAAACCTTAGGCATTAATGGTGTAGTAAAGTAATTAATAATCTGTGTGGTGCCGGCTTAGAATTTACATCACCCCAACTCTTCCCGCGGGTGTCGTAAGACTAAGGGATATCCACCGGAGGCTGGCAGCAGCGCCACCTGCAGAGCAATTCTACCACCGAACTGCGATCCCCAACCCGCATGCCCAGCGTGGGGATTATGGGCATTACCCCCCGTGAGATAAAAGTGAGGCGCTTATTAGGGGGAGGCCTGGGTCAAGCAGTGGACCAATATAGGCTGTGGAGAGTGGAGAAAGTTTTAATTTATCTACTTATAATACCTATATATATATAATTATATAAAAAATAATCCCTATTTCCCTTGGTCACGGCATCACGCGTGAACGGCTTGACTGATTTCATTTTATTTTTGTTGCGTTTGTTATTGTCAGGAGAAAGTTCTTGTGCCACAGAAAAATTAAGAATGTTGCGCTAAAAATTAGTAAATTTAAAAAAACTCAACGACCATAATATCCATTCGAATTCAATATTCATAGGACAACGTCTGTCGGGCCAGCTGCTAGAAGTCAAGTGACGTAGTGGTCGAAAAACTTTGTGACTTCCTTCGGACTCTAGCGCCACGTCCACGTCACGTCACTTGACCTCGTGGTGTAGGGTACAATGAGGCAAGTCCCGTCAAAGTCACAACATTTATTGGGATATTATTCGCACTATATTAATAAAAAACCTTTTATAAATCTGGCGTAAAGCCGACAGAGCACTGCCACATTTTCACCATAAATCCGACGTACCTACTTCCTTCATAAATCCTTGATCCCTTTAGAATACTGGAATGCTTTTCATCATACTTTAGTCTCGGTTTAATTTATTATTTCCCTCAGTGCGTCCACATGTTGTTTATTCTAGAATGCAATATACCAAGGTACTTTTATACATAAAGTTTAGGCGTAGTCCCTTTACACTGAATATAAATTAACCTTAGTACGTAATAGGAGTACCTACTTAATAGAGTCGGCGACCTTGTCGTGGCGCAGCGGGTGAAGGTCCGCCTGGGACAAAGGGTTCGATTCCCGCCTCGGAACAAATGCTTGAACGATCTGCAGATATTTATTTCAGGGAGTTTTGGGTGTATTTTAATAATAAAAATGTTTATCTATGTAGTATATTGTATTAAGTATATCAGTCATCTAGTACCCATAACACAAGCTCTGCTTAGCTTGGGTCTAAGTAGATGATGCTGTGTGAGTTGTCTAGTATTATTTATTATTATTATTACTTATAGTCAAACGCATTTGTAGGGCAGACTCTACCTAAAATCTATATCAATAACTGTTATTTCTCTATCCTTACAAAATAATATTATAGACAAGTAAAATTTAATAGTACCTATGTATAAACTTAATTATTATCAAATAAGAAATAAAGTGTTAATGGATTATCGATACAATCCATCAACTCGATGACGACCGATGTGGCGCAGTGGGCGATGGTCCGCCTGCGACGCAGGAGGTTGCGGGTTCGCGCCTTGGGACAAATGTTTGTACGATCTGCAAATATTTGTTCCGGGTGTTCTAGGTATTTTCTATGCATAATAAAAATATCTATATATGTAATATATTGTAATTATGCATATCGGGCATTTAGTACAATTAGTACCCATAACACAAGCTCTGCTTAGCTTGGGGCTAGATGATGCTGTGTGGATTGTCCAGCACAGCACAGCAGCAGTGTTATTATTATTATTCTGTTCACAAAAAAATATGTCTTAAAATTGCGTAGTATTTTTATCTCTTCCTAATATTATTTAGTTAGAAAATTTAATAACGTTTCCAAGCATTATTGAATGGTTTACTTAATTTGATTCTTTATTTATTCTAAGAGTTTCACGATCGAACGTAGACAAATATAAAAACAAAAAAAAAACCAGCGTGAAGGGGCTCTTACTGACTTGCTGATTGGCAGTACGTACAATTATCGCCTTTGCTGTGGCATATCTGTAGCATTGAATAGTTTGCAAAATATAGCAAAATTGCTAAAGGGAACAGTTTTTCTGTAGGTTCTACAATAAATTCAACTATTTTACTATAAAAGCTATCGTAGTTTGACGAATTCATGCGGGTTAACTATGAACCTTGTTCTTCCTGGTTCGTAGTTAACCCGCTTACTTCTTATTAGATATCCAACTTTCTAAGCTCCAGAAATCGCAGACCAATCAGTAGGCGCTAGGAATAAAACCAATACAGGTATACTAGCTGCTGCCCGCGACTTCGCACGCTCTTTTCCGGGATAAAAAGTACCCTATGTCCGTCCCCGAATACCATTTAACTTCCTGCCAAGTTTTATTGAGATCCATTCAGCCGTTTAGACGTGAAAAGGTAACAGACAGACAGATAGACAGACAGACAGAGTTACTTTCGAATTTATAATACATACCTTACCATTTTAAATTTCAAAATCTACGTCCTTTTGAGTCCGCGTCCTAAAAGTGCATTACCTCTATAAGCTTAGATACCTTCAAATGAGGTACTAACTTCGAAGCAAAATCACCGCCAAAATAACTTTCTAGCCCTTTTTAACCCCGTTCGGGGATGAATTTCAACAAAATACGAAACACGTCTTCCATCAATTCTGTTAAAAAAGGTTTATGCGAAATTTGAAGTAGATTGGACCAAGACCCATACAAACTTTGCCCTCCTTTTTCACCCCCTTAGGGGTAGAATTGAGGAAAATCTTTTCATATCGGATGTCTAAGTCATACAAAGAACACACTCTCCAAGTTTCAGGTCTCTACGATCGGCGGTTTAGGCTGTGCGTTGAACTGTCAGTCAGTCATTCAGGACAAAGAATTTTATATGTATAGATTGACGTAAAAACCGAGTCTTTCCCGCGTCTGTCTGAACGCGATAAACTAAAAAGTGCCGAACGAATTTTCATGCGGTTTTTACCAATGGACATGGTTCATGATGAAGCTGAAGTTGCATAATACACTAACATTTTGTGTAAATTGGCTAAAATATGAAGATGATGGTTGAAGATGTCGTAAAATATCATGCCGACTGGGAGCTTTGCTGGCGTGCGCCGCGTACCTAAACCAATAAATAGAGCTACAAAAAACAATGTATTATGGAACTATTACTCTTAAAACGATCAACAGGTAGGTTAGAGCGTCATAATGGCATGTACGACGACGCCTAAAGAATAAAATAAATAAGTTTAAATATTTTAAAAACAAGCTTTTATAATAATCTATGACCAAAATGCTTAGAAACTCAAATCTAACGAACCCATACTTAAGATTATTAGACCAAGCCACTCGACGGGGTTAAGTCGTTTCGTTTAGGAGTTCCTATGGCCAATTTATGTCTCCATCATCAGCCCAGCTCGATGTACATTGCATTGTCACCGAACTTACATAAGTATGCCAAATTTCATCTTAATCGGTTGAGTCAATACATTAAGCAGCAAACACCAATAGAACACCAACACACAAAAGAAACCCGCACCGTTCAAGCGGACATTTACCACCTCCCCAGATTGATAGCTCCAATAGAAAATATTCACTTCCGAATAGTTTTACTTTAGAAGCGATTCATTGCGAGCACATTCAATTACCAGGGAACAGCGGGGTTTGTGCTTAGGGGGGTTAACGCGGCGTTAATTGGTCTAAAATTCAGTTGCAAGATTTCTCCCAGACATACTAGGTAACAGGACAAAATTAATAAAACTTATAAAAGCGGGCGGGTCTGTTGCTACTTGCTAGTCATTGTTACAACCAACAAACTCAGAATGTGCCAGTGTCGCAGCTCTAAGTCGGAATACAAGTGCCGGTGTAATGAATTGGACATGATCTTGATCATGATAATATGGCGACGTATTGACGAGTCCATTTAGCGACGTGTGTCGTGAGTTACAGCTTTTACGTTTCGGTATTGCTGCTTTTAGAATTATGCCTTGTTTCTTTACAAAGGAACTAAACTAGATACTTGCTCGGTTTAGATCAAATTCTGTTGATGATATCGGAGATATCCAATCCAAACACTTATTCATTAATTTATAGATGTGTTAATTATCATTATAAAGACACGTTCGTGCTCTTGTTGCCCTGACTCACGTGAGACCGGTGTCCTCAGGAATACCAAACCTAACGCATACACGCACGCTACACAAACACTACTACACACAAACACACACTCACTTAGCTTGGTAGCTCTTGTTGCCCTGACTCACATGAGACCGGTGTCCTCAGGAGTACCAAACCTAACGCATACACGCACGCTACACAAACACTACTACACACAAACACACACTCACTTAGCTTGGTAGCTCTTGTTGCCCTGACTCACATGAGACCGGTGTCCTCAGGAGTACCAAACCTAACGCATACACGCACGCTACACAAACACTACTACACACAAACACACACTCA
This sequence comes from Eupithecia inturbata, assembly GCA_963662085.1. Classification (NCBI taxonomy): domain Eukaryota; kingdom Metazoa; phylum Arthropoda; class Insecta; order Lepidoptera; family Geometridae; genus Eupithecia; species Eupithecia inturbata. Next base: position 13,156,358 of record OY759190.1, read on the forward strand.
CTTAGCTTGGTAGCTCCTGTTGCCCTGACTCACATGAGATCGGTGTCCTCAGGAGTACCAAACCTAACGCATACACGCACGCTACACAAACACTACTACACACAAACACACACTCGCTTAGCTTGGTAGCTCTTGTTGCCCTGACTCACATGAGACCGGTGTCCTCAGGAGTACCAAACCTAACGCATACACGCACGCTACACAAACACTACTACACACAAACACACACTCACTTAGCTTGGTAGCTCTTGTTGCCCTGACTCCCATGAGACCGGTGTCCTCAGGAGTACCAAACCTAACGCATACACGCACGCTACACAAACACTACTACACACAAACACACACTCACTTAGCTTGGTAGCTCCTGTTGCCCTGACTCACATGAGACCGGTGTCCTCAGGAGTACAAAACCTAACGCATACACGCACGCTACACAAACACTACTACACACAAACACACACTCACTTAGCTTGGTAGCTCTTGTTGCCCTGACTCACATGAGACCGGTGTCCTCAGGAGTACCAAACCTAACGCATACACGCACGCTACACAAACACTACTACACACAAACACACACTCACTAAGCTTGGTAGCTCCTGTTGCCCGGACTCATGTGAGACCGGTGTCCTCCGGTCTACCAAACAGAACAAACATTATTTTTTAAACAGACTTAAACTTCGATCAATTAAAATTGATCGAAGGACTTAAATTTATTATTTTTTGTATTTATTTTAAATAATTTCTGTAACTAACGAACGAACACGATAAGGAAGAGCGCGGTACTCTAACACAAGCATATTATGCTTAAAAGAGAACCCCATCCCATGATAACTTACCTATGTACAAAAATAAATATTTTTCATTTTCATATCGGAGATGAGACGTTTGCGCAGGACATATTAAAGTGCACAAGTGTGTGCGCAAACACAGATAGATTCTGTTAAGGCGGTTGTAAGCCGCACACTAGCGCCGCCACCTATTCTAACATATTATTACGTTAAACACGGGAATTTACTAAACTCCATTGTACAGTTTGTGGTAATTGACTTAAGCTTTTTTTATCCTTCTGAAATAGTTTAATATCGTATAATTTAGACAGAGATGCGAAAACAGAGTTTGGTGGCCACCAAGAGCAACTTCGCATCTCTGTATAAAGTAAACCAAAGATAACTATTTTATGAGCATTAAAAAAAGCTTGTGAAAGGTTTCATAAACTGTACAATGGACTTTTTAAAATTCCTTTGCTTAAGTAATTATAAGAAAGAATAGGCGATGACGCTGGTTTGAGGCATAAGGCTGGTGTATGGCGCAACAGCCTTGAGAACATAAAATAATTGTCTGTAGCCGTATAAATAATTTGTTTTATTCGTGAAATGTTAAATTTGTGTAAAATACTTTGACAAATATTTGAGTGAAATAAAAATAGGTAGGTACTCAAAATCAACAGCTTTTATAAGAAATAATATATAATTCTAGATAATTTTTTTATTCATAATTTTGATATTTCTTCTAAACGCTATTTATTCAGTTTGAGTATTTTTCTTTCACTCAAAAATATGTCAAAGTACTGGCGATGGACGAATTTCGGTTGAATTGATTACCTATACAATTTTATGTGCCTATAGATAATTTTCCATAGTAGGTACCACAAAATAAGCCATTCGTATTTATTCCAAGTTTATGCGTTAAAAGTATACGTTTTTTCAGATGATGAATTAGGCGCTTTTATTGTCCAAGGAAAAGAGACATTAAATTCCCATTAAGTTTACAACGACGCAATAAAACAGTAATAACATTTTGTCGTTAACTATTATGAACTAAATCTTAGCATTACACATTTCAATCCTTTTGTAGGTCCTTTGCCTTTTCCGTTCAGACTACAGGGTTACTGAAATAACCTATAACAGTATACATAGCTAAACTTTTAAATAGATATTGAGATATTTAATATTAATACACCAATGCATACTTTTACTAACAAAGAAAATTACAATCAAATAATAGAAACAAATTAGAACTAGTATTTACAATTGAGGTAACCGCAGCCTGTTGCAAACAATCTACAGGTAGCTCAACTGATCCATATTAATACCAGTCGGAAGCGTCCCCAACACACTGGCTGCATTGCCCCGCTGTATGGCAATGCTGATGCGCTGCGCCAGATACCCACCAGTTCTCGGATTGGATATAAAATATTGAATTGATTTTATCTGACCTCAGAAACAAATCGTTTAGGTACCCTAACACGGGCACATTTTGCCCATGAACTAAGATTAAGAACACATTTTAATTTCTTCATTTGTTGCAGTATGGCGACCCATACACTGCCAGGACATGAGCAAAAGCGACTCCGCAGTGCTCCACATGACAAATATAACTCGACTGACAGCCCATGCCATCCACACAGCAGGGTACCACCTACACAAGGTGCAGCATTTGTAAGTATTGCTGTCAATAAGACGTGGTGGTCGCGGCGTAAGAATCGGTATTACACCTCAGCTCGTGGATGTCGTAAGAGCAGACTATAGGAACGTAACAGAAGAATGCCCTTCTTCTGATTGAATATAGGCTGATGATGATGCTGATGACGACTGCTGTCAATTAGTACCTAGCCAGCTGCACTAAATACCTATATGTGACGTGAGTAGGTATGTACGGTATGGCACACTATTTGTAAGTATTCTGTCCTAACTGCTACGTTTTCTCTGAAATCGAGGTTTCAGATTCGATTTCGTGCACAACAAACTCTCGTCACTTGTATAAGATAGCGTACAAACTTCTACATATTATCGTTTTTACGAGTACGGGCCCAGAACAGATCCCAGAGTTTGGTTTGATGATAGTACTTATCGAAACGTCATCGTGGCCTCTCATTTTTGTACGAGCTCTGCGTAGTTCCGCACGATAGAGGCGCTACAGAACGAAATCCCAAAATCATTAATCGTCAAACCAAACTCAGGGCTGTTTCAAATATCAAATTGCTTTATTTCCTGTAGACCTTACAGGACTCTTGGACACGTCACAAAATTCAAATTACATAAGTAAAACTAGGAAATAAAGTGATCGCTTTGGTTTTTAGTTCACTTCAATCTCTTTAAGGTAAAATAAGAAAATTTAGTAGGTATGACAGCAGAATACTTGCAGCTATGCTTGCAGATCGTGTTCCCACATTTTTCTATGGAATTTAATACAGCGCGTCTACCGTGCGGTAACTACGCAAATACCATACAAAAATGAGACGTTACGATCACGTCTCGATACCTAAAACATAGAATACTTTATAAGTCATAACATCTAAGTACTTAGTACCTACATTAGCAGGGGTATTCCCAAAGTACTCCATACTTTTGTTCTAAAAAGATAAGAATCCCATACATTAATCCTCAAACTACGAGCACTACACAGAATTCAATATTGTAAATTTTATTTTAAAAATATTGCATTTTAATTGCATCCTACTCCGCAGTTCACTGGTAAGCTTACCATGAATCAGCCACGAGTGTTCTATTCCAGTGCATAGAAAGATAAAACTATTTGTGTTCCAGATCCATAATGGACGCGCCAAAGCTGGAGCACGTTGCCGTCGAAGATCTGACAAAGATACCTAATCTTAAATCATTGTACGTATCAAGTATATTAATTAATAGTTTCTGCCCACCGCTATGCACGCGTTGTTCCTATGGAAACGTTCAAAGGTTTTTTCAAACCCATTGGAACTGATTTATGGAACATTTATAATTAGGGAAGAAATTAGAAATAGTATTTACAATTGGTACTATATAGTATGCATATAATCGCTTGTTTGCCAAGTTAGTAGAATTAAAAAAAAATAGTTTTTGTTTCTGTTTTATTTTAAGATCGTACGTCATCATTAGGGGCCATCCATAAATTACGTCACATCGTAAGGGGGGTCGACGAAGTAAGACATTGTGTGACGTCACATCGTAAGGGGGGTCGACGAAGTAAGACATTGTGTGACGTCACATCGTAAGGGGGGTCGACGAAGTAAGACATTGTGTGACGTCACATCGTAAGGGGGGTCGACGAAGTAAGACATTGTGTGACGTCACATTTCACAATCTTTATAATCTAGGTATTCAAACGCGAGATTTTATAACTATTTATAAGTTACCGAAAAACTTTTGTAATTTTTGAAATGGTCGATATTTATTTTATTGAAAATATTAAAATTGAAATAGTACTAATTTTGGAACTGCTTTTTTAATTTAATTATTTCTTGGTGTAATATTTCAAAATATGTGTTGTCGCACTAGGGGGGGAGAGTATCACAAATGTGACCGCAGTTGTGACATGGACGGGGGAGGGGTCCAAAATCATGAAATTCGTGTGACGTAATTATATGCCCAATTCTGAGGAGGTAAGGGAGCCTTCAATACTGATTTCCACCTACTGTATATACTTAGTACACACTGCGTGAGGTGTAGGAAGAATATATTTATAATTAATGAATATAAATTAAAATAGATCGCCTACAAAAACACATCCGTGCGATTACGAGTTAAGCGTGGTGGCCGACCGGTTAAACCAAGTAGATTTTCGATTTATTTATTAAAGTTATAGAAATATACGATTGTTTCAATTCAGTAACTTCTTTGGTTTCAGTTTCATAACCCAAGCCCCGCTGCTCAGACGCATTGCCCCGCTTCCGGCGCTGCCAGGGCTCCGCACATTGTACGTACGTACATATGTCACTTTGTGTTTTATTTACTACCACCTTCTGCCCGCGGTTTCGCACGCGTTATTTGGAATAAAAAGTAGCTTGTATGTTATTGCATCTTTGTGTGCAAATTACCAATCAAGTCGCCCCGATGTATTAAGCACTAGTTTTAAATACGATATTCGCATACCGCAAATGAATAATACCATGTTTATAAAAGTATATCTCTGCAATTTAAATTTATAATAGCTTGCCTCTGGACCTCAAACTTCTCGAGGGTCTTTTTTTTTTTGTAGTAAGTATATTAAATCTCTATGAAAAAATCTGGATGGTTGTGAAAGACAATTACGAAACAAGACATTTAAAAAGGTTTTTACCCCAGATTGAATTGAATTTACGCTAGATTGGATCTAGCGCTCACTAGAAGGAATCTGCATGAATAATATATTTAATGCTCTACCTGACGGATTCAAGGAGCTACCCATCAATAGACTGAAACTAAAGTAACAAAATGGTTATATTATACTTGACTGCTACTTTTACACTAAGTGAATATTTTAACGACTGCAAAAAAACTGACGCGAATTATAAACCTGACATGTAATTAACCTGTAATAATTTTTTTTATTTATTTTGAATAATTTCTGTAAACAAAGAAAACGATAAGGAGGAGCGGGTACTCTAACACAAGCATATTATGCATAAAAGAGAACCCCAACCCCTGTTATTGTAACTTACCTATGTACAGAAATAAACATTTTTCATTTCAATATCATAATTATAAAAATTGTCGAGCCCGTTTTTTATTGTTTATTTTGTGTTTAATTTAAGACCGGAAGATGATGATAATGATGATTTTTTGTGTTTAATTTAAAATTTTGCATGCCAACACTAACATGGTAGAACACAATGAACCTATAATTCCTAAGGCCTTATTTTGTATGCACATTATGTTTCTGGCGAATAAATATATGACTATGGTGTAGTAAATCTTTATTGACAAAGATAATTACAATTCAATAATAAAAACGAATTAGAACTGGTACTTCTAATTTGCTACCTGTACTTAAAAAGAAAAGGTAGGTAGTTCACCCCACTATACATTTTTAGTAATTTCACTTTTTTGGAACTCTTTCCAAGGTAATTTCGGAGAAGAAACACAAATAAGAACTAAAGGGTCCGCCAAATAACATTTTTTTTTTAAATGCTATAAAAAAAAAACTACTGAATATTTTCTCAAATTTCTTTTTTTATTTGAAAGTACAATCCTTCCGGTTAATAATGAAAAATAATTTCTTTCAAATGGCTGCCTCGGCTGGCCATGCAGTAGCCTACACGATCGGTCCAATTTTTAAGCACATTATCAATTGTGTGCAGCTGTATTTCACCAATGGTTTCACGAATATTGTCCTTTAAAGCGTCAATTGTCTCTGGCTTGTCGGCGTAACACTTATCTTTGACGGCACCCCACAAATAATAGTCCAACGGTGTCAAATCGCAGCTACGAGGTGGCCAAGCGACATCAGCTCTGCGGCTGATAATGCGATCTCCAAAAACAGGGCGCAAAACATTGAGTGTAGCTTCGGCTGTGTGGCACGTAGCGCCGTCCTGTTGAAACCAAATGTTGCCAATATCCTCCTCTTCAATTTTTGTAAACAAAAATTCGTTCAACATGGCCCGATAACGATCGCCATTGACTGTAACGGCCACTCCTTGCTCATTTTCGAAGAAAAATGGCCCAATTATGCTTCTGGACCAAAATCCGCACCAAACAGTGACTCGTTTTGGGTGCGTCGGCTTTTCAATGTATGCGTGCGGGTTTTCTGTGCCCCAAATGCGACAATTTTGCTTGTTTACATACCCCCCAAGATCAAAATGAGCTTCATCTGAAAAGATGATTTTTTTTTGCAAAATCGGCATCTTCTGTAAGTCGATCGTAGGCCCACGTAGCGAAGCGAAAACGCATTGAATGGTCAGTTGGCTTCAACTCCTGAACCAATTGGACTTTGTATGGCGTCATACCAAGGTCTTTATGCAAAATTCGTCTCAATGATGTCTCCGGAATGTTTAATTGTTGAGAACGACGGTGAATTGATGTTGATTGCGCTTCACGCACACTTTCTGAAACAGCAGCAATATTCTCGGGTGTACGCACTGTTTTAGGCTTTTCACGCATTGGTTTATCGATGAGGATGCCAGTTTCTTTCACTTTTTTCACAAGATAACGAACATACGCAGCTGACGGTGCTTCTGTTCTTCCAAAATTCGTACGCAATTTTCTCACACATTCTGCAACATTACCATGATTTTCAAAGTAGTGTCGCAATATTTCCCAGCGTTGTTCAAGCGTATACACAACCATATTCGTTCAGCGGAAGAATAAAACTAATTATCTGTCAAATCAAACATGAGCTAAGTGTTACCATTCACGAAATAAGCACTAGTTGAAAAAAAAACGTTAAATGGCGGACCCTTTAGTATATACAATTGCAACAATGAAGCTAACTGCAGACTGTTGCAAACAATCTACAGGTAGCTCAACTGATCCATATCAATACCAGTCGGAAGCGTCCCCAAGACGCGCTGGCTGCATTGCCCCGCTATAAGGCAAATATGTAGTAAATGGCTTGTATCAAAAGTTTGTTGCAAACAATCTACAGGTAGCTCAACTGATCCATATCAATACCAGTCGGAAGCGTCCCCAAGACGCGCTGGCTGCATTGCCCTGCCCCGCTGTAAGGCAAATATGTAGTAAATGGCTTGTATCAAAAGTTTATTTTTATGATCAACAAGAGTATTTTCAAAGAGATAGTGGCTTTGTTAGATAGTAGTTACCGATATTTTAAATATTCTTTGCATTTTTAATGTTATTTAGTAGGTAGGTGTGGTACCTACCTACTATGTTGTATTGTAGGTACGTCCCGTTGGACAAACTGTGTAAGCTTGTAAAAATTTTTTTGTAACACCAAATTGTGGCAATTGTTTACAATAAAAATATTCTGACTACTGAAAAAAATCCCTGGTTGGGATGGAGGTTGATAATCAAATAAATAAACAAAACGTTTACCGAGTTTCAACATCTTTCTCAACCTATGAAGAAGACCAAACCAGTTGAACGTGGATGGTTTCTACGTAGGATTATCTACGTAGAAACTTTTCACGTTCGTCGTTTTGAATTTGTAACCTTCCTCAAATTACAAATTTAAAACAAATGCAGTTTTCGATTGCATTTTAGTTTACGATGATTTGTTTACAACTTTGTAAACCAAATCTAATTTAGCTGGAGTAGTAGGTAGGCAAGTAGTTTTGAAGACTAAAACTCTTTATATACCTAAATAAATAAGTACCTACCTACCTATAGATAATTTTTTTACTTTATAGGCCAGTCACCGTTAGCACAAAAATCGCAAAAGATCGCAAAAAATTGGCAGGTTCTGATTTTTTGGGAGGATAGGTACCAATAGTGTTAAACCAAGTTTGCAACTTCGATAGATATGTGCTAACTTCGTGGTGCTTTAAAAGAGCACGGTCTTTCGAAGTTGCAAACTTGGTTTTACACTCTTAGTAACTATCCCAATAACATCTCAAACAATCAGAACCTTGCAATTTTATGCGACCTAGAATATTTTAGATAACCGGCCTAATATCTGGTTATTTTGTTTTAGCATCATCACAACGTCAGGGTTGACCGAAGTACCGAATCTAAGCCACGTCCATGACAGCAAGAGAGGAAATATGTCTTATTTACAGGCTATGTAAGTAGATTTAGGCACTTATGCAAGACAAAAAAATAAAACTAAACTGCAGATAAATTATACAGACACTGTTATCTTTATTGCATATAAAATATCCAAGGAAACAAAGAGGAAAAGGATAATTTGGTGACCTTAGTGGCGTAGCGGGCGAAGGTCCGTCTGCGACCGACGTAGGAGGTTGCGGTTTCGATTTCCACAGGGGGACAAATGTTTGTATGTTCTGCAGGTATTATTTATTTATGGTCTGGGTGTATATCAGTCATGTATGTGTTACCTTAGTATATCAGTGCACTAGGTACATATATACAATATATATATATATATATATATATATATATATATATATATATAACACAATTTCGCTTACACTGGGGTCAGATGGTGTGTGAAAATATCTGCCATTATAATTTATTTATTTTATTACCTGAGTTTATGTTTTTTTTTTGTACAGAGATTTGGAAGGCAACCAAATAAAGCGGATACCGGCGCACGCGCTGCGAGTGCGCGCCGATCAAGTGTAAGTCACTAGGTATATGTATACGAATTTTTGTTTCCATTTAACACGTATAAGTAGCTACCATAATATTGTTTTAATTTAAGAGGGCGCAATGCGCGCCGTTTTGTGGAAAGGATAGGCATAGGATTTCGCGTTCATAGGAACGGGACAGAGCATACGTTTTTGGAACGGCGTAAGAGCATAAATAAAGTTTTTGCTTATTTACAAGAAAACTAAACAACTTATGAAGAAACCGGTTCAAGGAACCAAATAATTAGTAATAAACTAATTACCTATGAATCAAAACATAAGTAATTTCAATAGACCGCAGGGTTCCTGAGATCTTGACCAAATTATGTGCGAAACAGTGCACTTTCATGTTTTTTTAATCGTATTTTTTTCTCAATCCTGTTTTCACATTCAAGGCATCAAATAAAACGTCATGTTGAATTTTATGTACTTTTTACCACAGGGATCCCTTGAGTACCGAGATCTAGGCCTAGTTTGACAACCAAACCCGTTAGGCTAAAAGGCGAAAAGTTAAAAAAAAAAATTACATGGTGTATTTATGTTTCTATTTCGTTTCATGACTAAAACGACTTGATATTTTTTATTGTACGTGTTTTTTTTTCACCTACTCTTTTTAGGGTTCCGTACCCGAAGGGTGAAAATGGAACCCTATTACTAAGCCTCCGCTGTCCGTCCGTCCGTCTATCACAGAGCTATATCTCATGAAACGTAAGAGGTAAACAGTTCAAATTATCAGAGAATGTGTATTTCTCTTGCCGCTATAACAAAAATATTAAAAATAAAATAAATATCCAAATTAAAGACGCTCCCATAAACAAAACGTGTTTTTTTGGCTCATTTTACTCTTTGTCTGTCAAGGTGTCTCTTGAACCACAATAGGTATCACATGAAACTTTCTATAAATAAGTAACACTTCAACTGTAATAACAAAATATACCTACAAAAAATAAAGTTGAAAATTTAAAGGGGTATCCGTACAAGTGAAAATTTGATGTTCTTTGACCAAGTTGTCTGATTTTCACGTTACGGAGCCCTTCGTGTGCGAATCGACTCGCACTTAGCGGTTTATTTATCTCTACAAAGTACCTACACCTAATCGAGAGCCGTAGAGTAGTAACTAATCTAATCAATGTGTGTTTCTTTCTCCCAGCTTCCAAATGACCTATTTTTATTTTATATGACAGGGTGTCACTTAAAATATGTTTTAGTATAATATTACGCCTTTTTATTCGACGATGTGAATAATGCAATCTCAAAAGTAGTCCATTGGTTTAGTGTCAATAAACTTTTGCTTAATGAAACGAAATGTATTAGATTTATTCTACCCAATGTAAAACAAGTTAAGGCTGAAATATATTTATGAAAACTTGTTGTACACTCACAGGAATATCAATCAGTTCCCTAAAAATGGCGACATACATAATTTAAATACTAGAAATAAGAATAAACTCGCTGCGCCCACAACTAGGTTACACAGATTAATGTATCTTATAAAGGACAATGTATACGCTTCTACAACAAAATACCAAATGAGTTGAAAATATTATCAATAAATAAATACAAACAAATTGTAAAACATATCCTTTGAAAGAAGGCTTACTACAAAATATCACATTATCTTGAGGATAAAAAAGCTTGGGACAAGTTTTGCTCCAATTCGAAAACTAACAAGATAAAGGTTTCTTGTTAGCTTCTTTACTTTAGGTACCTTAAAAATATTGAAGTGAACAAAAATCAAAGTGTTCACTTTATTTTCTAGTTTAACTTAAGTAATTTGAATTTTGTGACATGTCCAAGAAACCTGGTAAGGTCTAAAGGAAATAAAGCACTTTGAATTTGAATTGAAATTGAATTTATTTACGTTCTTACCAGATATCTATCTATGTATGTATTGTATTAAGTTTATCAGTCATCTAGTACCCATAACACAAGCTCTGCTTACTTTGGGGCTAGATGATGCTGTGTGGATTGTCCAGCATTATTTATTTATTTATTTATTTATTATTCTCCATCAAATTGGAATTTGGGTATAACGTTAGCGGACAGTATGGGAAGTGGTCTTTATGAACTTACTAGCTTTTTCCCGCGGGTTCGCAGGCGTTGTTTGGAATAAAAAGTAGCCTATATGTTATTCTGAGTCCAGATCTTTATGTGTGCAAAATTACATTTTATTTATATTTATGGTTTTAAAACCATCATGGTTATTAACACTAAAAAATCATTAAATAAAATTATGGTAAATATCCCGTTGTAAATGACTTTAGTTATATTTATTTCTTTTTACAGATCGCTAAATTACAACTTGATTGAAGAAGTACCAGCGTTCGCATTCAAAAATTCGCAAATATCAAAACTGTGAGTGATCTAACTTAGTTGAAACAAACCACTATAATTAAATTGTTGTTTTGACAAGTCCTATCTTGATTGAATATTACGATTGGACTTGATAGAATGGATTGTACAAAAATAATCTTGTCCTGAGTAAAACAGTAGTGTAGTCTGTAAGAAATCAAATAATAATATCCCAAAGATTTTTCGACTTCGACGGGACTTGAACCCGCGTCTTTGCCTTTGTACGTCACGAGCTCAAGTGACGTAGGAGTCAAAAAACTCTGGGACTTCCATCGGACTATAGCGCGCCGTTAGCTCCACCTACTGGGGACACATTGAAGTTTTGTCCAATCCTGATCAAAGACTAAAGTTAGGTACATATAGTTCGTTTGACGAGAGGTGCCGCATTGCTCATTTCTAAGGTATTTATTATTAAAGTGCGTAAGCCTCACACTCGGTTAATTTATAAGAAATCAAATAATAATATCCCAAAAAATATTTTTTTAACCCTTTGTGAGGATTACGCACTATAATAATAAAAATCTTAGTGTAGTATGGTAAGTATTCAGGTATTTTTTGATTTTTTTATTGTGATAGCGATAGCTGACTTTTAATAATAATTTAACACATCAACCTTATGGTAGGGTAGGTACTGAATCGTTTTGAATAATAGTTTTAAAGTAAAAGACGTTATTGGATAATTGTTTATGTCCCAGTCCCAACAACCCTGTATCCCGAAATTCATCAAATTTCAGGTGGACCTGAAATCGGCATAGTTACCTAACTACTATACCTTCTAGCTATCTAGCATAGTAGAATAAATAACATATTTAGATTTCAGCTTCCATAAACTCTTTAAATTATGACTATGACGTGGGAACATTATTTGATTTCAAACATAATCAAATACGAGTCATACGACTATTGACTCAGGGGTAAATTCAAAGAATCATAAATTATGTTAATGCTAGCGCCATCTATCATTGAGTGGCAAAAATGGTTATTTAAAATGCCAAACATAACAGAATTAGACAATGGAAACCGTTAGGAATAGATCTTGAATTTTTCTCCCCGAATCGAAATTTATTATTGTTTCAAAGATTGTATCTAACAAAGCAATTATAAACTAAATTTTCTCTACTGCATGCAATAATAACCACCACTACTTAACAGTTTAAACACACAATGTTAACTACTAACGCCATCTATCAGTGAGTATCGAATACAATAACATTTTTCACTTTCTTTCAGGAGTTTCAGAGGAAACACAAAACTGAACAAATTGGACGAGAACGCGTTCTCAGGAAACTTACTTTTAAGACAATTGTAAGTATCATTTACAAAATATCGTTTCATTTAAGTTTTTATGACTCTGTACAGAATGCCTATTAAAATTCTTCAAAATACGAATCGATTGTTTCGTTTTTTTTGTGCAAATTGGTACTCTAATTCGGTGTATTACAGTACACCAATTGGCCGCGAAACTTCGTGTTGGAGAATTATAAACCTTACCATCGCTGAAGCTCTCTGTACTCTAGGCTGATAGAGTATCATATCACCATATTTTACGTTAAGAACCAAGATGATTATGCTGAGTTGCCGAGATGCTGTCAATCTGCATGACAATTCAATTGAATTCGTGAGTGTATCACTCATGCTATTTTCGCCGTTTATTTTCTCAATTTTGATTGACAAACAAAAAAAAAAATTACCAGTTGGCGGCGAAAATAGTATGATTGATAAACTCATACATCTGAAAAGACTAGCTGGATGTACAGTCTGCTGCGAAAACATGTACACCTACTACCTATACGCTGCTAAGTTTTCAATTTGACTTTATTATAGTAAGTGTGTAGTAATTATGATAATTTCGAAAGGTACGGCATTCTGACAAGTACAATGACTACTTTGTACGACTTTTATTTGTAAAGTTCCGAGTAATATAAAAGGAAAAACTTGGGCGTGTATACATTATCTGAATCTGAGCAATTTAATTAAAGCTAAGGAACATTTAATTAAAGATTTTTTTGTAGAAACATAATAACATTATGTACTTATGACATGCTTTTTAACAGTTTCGATATGTTTCAGAGATTTAAGCAACACCGCTATTACCTCATTACCCACCAAGGGACTGGAAAAGCTAGAGACCCTTAGAATAGAGAGGACGCCATCTTTAAAATACATACCGTCCATTTACGAATTCCAGGTGAGTTGTGGTGCACTTATGTGAAGGGTATTATGTACTTGGATGCCTTTCCACAGATTGAGTAATGTTACTTAAACGCCGGCGGTCGACGAACCTTACAGAGAAAGGACAATAGAGAAATGGTATAAAGTTGATCTATTGTATCTAGTACCAATAACTATAAAACCTGGAATAACATATAGGGTAATTTTTGTTCCGAAAACAAGCGTGCGAAACCGCGGACAGGAGCTAGTTTCAGATAAATTAATTACCTACCGACTACCTCGCTGGTCATGACAACAAAATGTCTTACCTACCTGCACTTATTTCTCCCAATTCCAGAACTTAGAAAAAGCCCACCTAACCCACCACTTCCACTGCTGCGCGTTCAAATTCCCCGAACGTCACAATCCGGAACGTCACAAACTGTACGAGACCCAGCTAGCCATTCTGAGGTTACGATGCGACGACAGCCGGATGAAACGGTCACTCGCGCCGATCAGAGCGGTCGTCGGTTGGGGCGACACTGGAACTTCCAGGTTAGTGACACAAGCTGTATGTAAAACTAAAGTCATGTGCACACCAATCCCCTAACGCTCAAAAAGGCCCCTCAGCTCTCAGGCCAGATCAGGCCAGATCTGGCCAATCCCCGCTTCTTACATTAACAACAGTTACATGACTCGACGTTAAGAGACCTTTGTTTCCTTCGATGGAAACGTTCTGTTTCTATCATGGGCAGAGAATGGACCATAAAGCGGAGAGATGTGTAAGTAAACAACTACCTCATAGAATCAAAGAATTAATTCGAGATTCTGATAATTGGTAAAATAAATTTCCTATCCGCTCAGTAAAAATCGAGCGGTACGACGCACGTATCGTACTTGTACACAACACACAACTTGTAATTAATTACGGATGTAAGCAGGTTAACTGGGAACCTTATTTGAGTTGGAAAAACACCAACGTTTCATCCCATGACGATGGACTTCTTCAGGGAGTGAGTGCGGTTCAACTTGTGCAACTACTTGTACTTGTACAAGACTGGCATTGCAGGGCACACACGCTTAGAGCCGATAGTTATGCGCAAACCATGGATCTAACTAAAATCTGGAGATGGATGGAACGTTCTATCAGCGCTTACACAACAACTGTGTTACAACTACACGCAAACATTCGCTCACAGTACCATTTCCAATCTTGTGCAATAATTATAATGAACAAACACGAGGTCATTGCTGTAGACTTAGTCAATAAATCACACTAAAGTACCTACGTCGTAGCAAGCACGCGCAACACGAACGCCGGTCTGACTACGACTGAGGTGAGTGGACCTGATTACACCTAATTTGATCCTTCCACTTTCGAGAAGCTAGTACCTCATCTCTCCTTTTTTACTTAGATCGATGGCGCAAACAATTACTGATTACTCACCTGAAAATTACGCTTCCTCGCCATAAACTCATTACCACACCAATCCCCTAACGCCCAACAGGCTTTACCCCCTCAGGTCCCCTGAAGACGACGTCTCCACGGCCACCACGAGCGAAGAATATGACGACGGGAATTCAGACGAATACTTCGCTGACTCAGGGAGCTTTGAAGATGATCTGGGAGAATTTCACGAGCCGGTCAACAACACGCTGGGAGGGCAGCTGAATAGGCATTGCGGGAGTATTGGTACCAGGTGAGGCTGAAGTTTTATTAACAAGCTTTTTGACTGTGTTTGAAATGCCGTGGCGGTCGAAGAATTGATATGTCCAACTCAGCCTGTGGAGTAGATGTCGTCAGCCAGTGGGTGTAACAATGATAACGCTAATTATACAAAGAAAAAATCACTGATGATTTTACCTTAAGTAAATTAAAGTAAAAAGTAAAAAAGTATTTATTACAGCAAAGGATATAGGTACCTAATTAATTACATTACGTGCACCTTCTTAACTTTGTACAAAACAAGATAGGTATATTAGGAAGAGTCACAATTATCAAACAAAAAATATGAGAAGAGCAACTAATTATGTCATTTGCAGACAGCTATTATAAAATTGTATTTACCTGCTGATTTCTTCACTAGGCTAAGCCTGTACCGAAGAAACCATGAGTACGAAAATTCAGATCATTCGAATAAGTTAGTTACGCAAAATTTACTGCGAAAATTACAAAAATAAACAAATGAGAAAAATCAGGTAAATAATGTAAAATTAATATTAAAGTAGGTATATATATTATATTAAATTGAAAGTAAATTAGTCTAATTAGTAGTATGTAGAATTTCTTCAGTTTTATGATAGTTAAATGTGGTAAGCCAATATTTTATTATATGCTTAGCCTCAGTTACTCTTTTGTTCTTAATTTGACAGTTTTTAGCTACATTATTATAATGACGAATTTTTATAAAGTTTCCTGTTCGTTTTGCGAATGTAGAGTTTGTCGAGGAGTGACCAATCTGTATATTCTACGGCGGGATACGACTTCAAAATCAGGGGAGGACAGTAATGTTTTATGTACCGATAGAGCAGTTTTGAGTATGTAGAGTTGGTGGAACGTGAGTACACCGGCATCCTTATAGATCTCCGTGGTGGAATATCTAAAAAGCTTTCGAAGCATCACTTTTAATACTGAACGCTGTACTCTATCAGCTCGTATAATGAAGGTCTTCGCAGCACTACCCTCACACGATATGCAGTAGATCATTATTATTAGAGATTGACATAAAGCATAATATACTGATTTAAGGGTGTCAAAGCTTGATACATACTGAAGGCTTTTCGTGATGCCTACAACCTTTCTTATACGCGCAGAGAGAAATCCAATGAGAGCTTGAAATTACAGTTTTTGGTCAATAAGAACTCCAAGATATTTTATACCTTCTGAACGGATAAGAGGCTCACAGTTGCAAGGCCCTGAAAGACCTTGGTTGAATAAGACAACTGCTGCACCGATTTTACAAAATATAGCTAAAAATAGTACTTACTACACATATGTATGTAGTATCTGAGCTAAGTCCTGGACAGACAGACAGACTGGTAGTCGGATGGACAGGACGAAACTATAAGGGTTCCTGATTTACTACGGAGTCCAAAACCAAAAGAACCTGGCGAATACGACTACAAGTCCACTGTGGATTTACTGGTAAACTTTTAAGACCTCTCTGTTCAATTTAACAAAAACGATTGTCCGAGTTACAAGAAGCTTCAAAGGGCAATCATGTGATGATGATAAATATTTTCTAATTCCCAGACGGACAGTAACCTGCACTCCTCTCCCAGACGCCCTGAACCCCTGTGAAGACGTGATGGGCTGGCCCTGGCTCCGCGCCAGCGTGTGGTTCGTCATATCCGCCGCCGTCGTCGGCAACGTCGCCGTATTGATGGTGCTTCTCACCAACCACGCCGAGCTCACAGTGCCTAGGTTCCTTATGTGCCATCTAGCGTTCTCAGACTTATGCACTGGGATATATCTGTGCATGATAGCTGTTGTAGACCTTCGATCTTACGGGGAGTTCTTCAATTATGCTTACAATTGGCAGTATGGGGTTGGGTGTAAGGTAGCAGGATTTTTATCAGTTTTCTCAGGACAGTTATCTGTTTTTACGCTAACTATTGTGACTTTGGAGAGATGGTTTGCGATTACGTACGCTATTTATTTGGAAAGGAGGATATCTCTGCCAGCGGCCGCTAAGATAATGATATCAGGATGGTTGTTTTCTATACTCATGGCTGGTTTGCCGTTGTTAGGAGTCTCTGATTATTCCTCTACGTCTATTTGTCTACCGGTTGAGAGTAAGGACGTGGGTGATGTTGTGTACCAAGCCGGTCTGTTCATGACGAATGCTGTCGCATGGGTGACGATTGTAGTCTGCTACGTGCAGATTTATAGATCTCTCGGCGGTGGAGGGGAGAATTACGGGGGGAGGGGCGCAGCGGCGGCCGCGGAGCGAAAGATCGCGAACAAAATGGCTTTACTAATCGGTACAGACTTGCTCTGCTGGGCACCTGTAGCTTTCTTCGGTGTCACAGCGTTAGCGGGAGTTCCCTTAGTCGATGTAAGCCATGGGAAGGTTCTACTAGTCTTTTTCTATCCTCTAAACGCTTGCGCGAATCCGTTCCTTTACGCTATATTGACGAAGCAGTACCGTAGGGACTTTATATCGTTGGTGGCTAGAACAGGGCAGTGTAACTGGATAGTTCAGAAGTATAAGCTAGCTGCTACCCCCCCTCACACCGCGAATACTAACCCCTCAGCACCCGCTACCATGCCTCTGGTTGACTTCAAGCGTAGTCAGTCGCAAATGAGTAAAGACTCGAGTGATGTTGCTATGATCTAGTTTTAAAATTACTAGTTACTGTTATTTATTATAGCTTTGTTTATGTCTTATTAAATATTAATTTAAAGATATTACGTTTTTTTTACAAATTTATTTATCTTTTATTTTAATCCAGGAAAACACTTTTATAAAATTAGTATGTACCTACCTAGCAAAGTAGCTTGGGAAGCCCAAGGTATAACTAGTAACAATTATAAACTAGCCAAACTCAATATTGAATTTTTGTAAACAAACCACGACACAAAAAAATACACAGTACTCACTTACTTGGCGTAGAGTTTTAGAAATTTATGCAATATTTATTGAAGGAAGGATCTCAAATCGACAAGTAATATAAATTGCGTATTAAAAGGCGCGACAACAGAATCAATTTTAGGTTAAATATAGGCGGTTTCTTTACAGACATTCCACATCGAGTTTGGCTAGTGTATAGCTGACTCTTTCTTAAACCACAGCTAAGCATAAAACCTTACATTATTGCAGCTCTAAAAACAACTGAGCATTTTCATCAATACTTTTTAACAGTTCTGTATCGACATACTCAACCGTCAATTTATCTCCTTGCTGCAAAACCTGCTTACCAATCAGTTCCTGCAGCACCACATCATTCTTACCAGGACTGATGCAGTAACCATCAAAAAATCTAAAAAGCTTTACCTTGGAAATGCCAGGTGTGTTATTCACATTTTTAATCTTACATAGGTCACAGATTCCGTCTATAGCTCTTCCGATCGACCAATCAGCGTTAATGTATACTCCCACAGCATCTTTTAAATCCGGATCTATTGTTATTGACTCAGCACTAACCAGTTCATCCTCTTTTGTAAGTATTTTCACTGATTTTGGTTCAGTATTGTTTGGTTTCTTTATGGCGAAGTATAGCCGTTTTGAGGCAGGTTGGGTTTTGTCCCCGATGGCTTTTTGTTTTATCCTCATGAGCTGGATTTTGGCAGCTGTCTTCATTTTGGCTGATGACTGCAAGGCTTTTCTGATGTTTTCTGTGATCTGAATAAACAAACTGAAGATTAAACACTATTTAGACTCCTAATTTATGAAAAACTAGCTTCTTCGCACGCGTGATTTTTTTTAATATCTTTATTTATTATAATATAATGGAGTTTGGTCACACAGTGACTATGCCATTCCCGTTAAATTCTTAGATAAATTCTTTATAATATCAACATGGCAAAACACACAAACTCAACAAAATATAATATCAATAACGTTTGCCGTTTGTTAGGGAATCATTTAAAGGTTATTTATTATTATTAACTTAAAACTATCATTACAGAAACATCCTAATTCAATAGATAAGTACAATTTTACAATTATTTATAAGTAAACATCACAATTTATCGCTAGGTACACTATACACTACAAACCAACCAAGGACATACATTACAAATAAGGTCTTACATTATAATTAACACTAAACAAACAATGGCTACATTGTCCCAAGTCAACCGTCGCCAACTTTGCTAGCAAGATATCATTGTCGACCAAGTCGAATGCCGTTTTTAAATCAAAGTAGGCAACGTCAACTTGCACTCCAGCATCAACATGAGGAACTGCATAGGCCATCGCATCCAGGAGGTTTGCTAGTAGTGCTGCGCGCTGGACGGAACCCATGCTGTGCATCAGACAGTTGAGGCGCTATTTGTTCTTGTAGGCTTCTTTGCACAGCTGACTCGAACACCTTTGCTGGTGTCTAAAGGATAGCCACGGGTCTGAAGCCACTATTTTCAGTTCCTGCTCCCCCTTTAGGAATTGGTATCACCCTGGTAATCTTCCAGCGTTGAGGAAACCAAGACTCCTTTAAACAAAGGTTGTATAGATGTACCTATGTTAATGGCTCCGCTAGTGCCAATCGGGTTTCCCTTATTTGTGTTTAGGGATTGTAATCCCTAAACACAAATAAGGGAAACCCGGGACCGGGGACCCGCCGAGCGTTTTGGTTTTAACTTAGCGAGAGCTGTCATCGTGGCGGACGGCGATAAGTGTGGGATATGAACGCGTGCTGTGCTGGCGTGTCTTGCTTCCTCTGCGGCGCTCACATCCAGTCTCGCTGTTGAGGCACCATACACTGAGTGGAAGTACCGTGCAAACTCATCAGCTCAGTCTGCATCTGATAATGTTGTTCCATCTAGAGTTATTGTTTCACGATTCGCCGTTCCCCTCTTAGCTCTCACATAGTCCCACAATGATTTCGGGTCGAGGGCTAGGTTGCTTTGGATGCAAGCTTCGGAAAAGGCCCTGTAGTCGTAAGTCCCGCTAGACTTATACTTCTTATATAGCCGCGCTTTTCGTTACTCTAATGATATCCACCTTGTACCACTCTGGGTAACAATCTCTGGAATACTCTTTTCGGTCTTTTTTAGGTACCCATGTATCATTGAGTACATTATAGAAGTTATCTCATGCCTCCTCCGGTCCCTGCAGCTCATATAGAGTACTCCAATCTGCTGCTGATATCGACGAGTAGAGTGAGTGTCCAATGGAAATTCTCAAAGGTCCACAAGCATCGTTGCATGGGAGAAACGGGGCGCGGGTCTACGGGCATACGTCACGGTGACCACCAGCGGTGGACGCTGCACATCCACGGAGTATATCGTCCGCACAGCACACGCTCAATTCTCCCATTTCCTCTGAGACCAGCACTAGGTCCAACCACCATTCATTGCAGTTTATTTCATTCCTCTGTTACTAACTCACAAAAGGCTGTTAAGTATTAAAAGTAGTTTTTTACATTGTCATTACAAGAACATAAATTAAAATCACCTAAGACTACACAATTATTAAATTTAACACACATGTTTTCTAAACTACGAAATAAATACATGTATTCAATCTCATTACTATTGGGTGGGATACACATGACACAACAAAAAAAAAATAGAAATTTATCGGTCCTGTACACCGCTGTGCTAACCAAAAAATACATCTGTCTATGTTAACGCAATCCGGAAGCTGCACTCGCCGTAACTCAAGCCGATGGTTGGCTGCTAGAAACGCTCCACCATGCTTTCGCCCGTTCGCTTGGTCACATCGTAGGATTTGGTATTAAGCTAGTACAATTTCTGCATCATGTATGGATTCATTACATGCCGATTCCGTAAGAGGCTTCTATGTTACTGTTGCACTGACCCAGCTTCATTCTCAGGCCTCTTACACCCTGTTATTTCTATCCCGTAGGAACTGATAAGGGATAAAACGTAGCCTATTCTAGATACGTAAGTAATTGAAAAGTTTCAGCCCAATCTAGTAATTAGGTTTTGCAAGAACAAGTAACAAACATACATCCGTCCATCTAAACTTTTGCATTTATAATACCTAGTGTGACACATTGAAAGGTTAACCAATGCTCTTAAAAACAATGATAATGTGGATTTTCAGTTATTTCTGTGCAATTTAGAGCCTGTGGAAAAAGCAATATTGTGTTTTTTCACCTTTTCTTGTGACAATACATATGCCTCTTGATGTTTTAACCTTGGTGCTGCATACTCTTCCATTTTAGCAGCCCACGTCTCTTCTCTGTCTTCTGGGCATGACCTGGATTAATGTTGGCACAGTTATTTCACTATTATTCAATAGAGTAGATAGGTAGTTTTCAAGTTTATACAGCCTGTAGTACCCTATATGAAGACTATACAAGAAACCGTATTCAATGGCTGGTTCAAACATACATTACTAGCTGTATGTCGTGCCTACATGCATAGTATACCTCAACCCTATGCATGTTTGTGCACTATACACCAGCGTGCACCACTATAGACATAGTGGTGCACGCTAGTGTATAGTGAAAACAAACAAACCGCCCATGCTTAACCTAAAATTCACTCTGCCTTTTTATTTGCAATTTACATTACTTGTCGATTTGAGATCCTTCCTTCAATAAATATTGCTTACAATTATATCTGAAAGTCGACGCCAAGCAAGCTAGCTGAGTTAATTGTGTCATGGTTTGTTTACAAACATTCTAAATCGAGTTTGGCTGGTGTTATAGATAGATGTTCCCGGGCTGTAGAATTGGTTGTGTTGTTTAAATTTAATTTTATCACCATGCTTTATAAACTAGATTTTTCAGTTTATTTAGTATGAATAATAATATCAAGCTTAGCAGTAAATACTTATTTTTATGCAGATTTAAAAAAAATGTTGTATTTTCATTTAGATGGCAATGTAATGTTTTGTGTGCTAAATAAATATATAATAAAAAACTATGTCAATTACGCTAAAAAAGGCAGTTACTTACGCATGGAATCTATGAGAAATACAATAGTGCATCGAGCATTTCAAACAGGCTAATTTATGTAGACTGCCCATCCCACATCCTTTCAGGGAGCACCTGAATATTTCATCCTCATTTTTAAAGTTAATCTCTTTGGGCTTCGGTGCTAGTGCACACTCGCCAGAGCTGCAGTGAGCATTAAAATGATCCCGGCAAAATATCTTCGCACAACGACATTGGAGAGGAAGAAAATCTATTTGGTTGCAATTTTCGAACTCGCAGTTTTTACCCAAGTCTGGAAACTCCATCACTGTGTCGATATGTCCAAAATCAGTGGATGAATTCACAAGTGTAAAATAACTTTTTCGGCGTTGTCAGTAGCTTTTTGTGCTCTAAAATTATCTGCTTGCTTTTTTGTAAATCTGCAAAAATTACAGATGTAAACAAAACAATGACTTCTTCTTCTTCTTGTCAGATGGCTTCTGCGACTAAACAATGACTGACTTGACTATAAAGACGACTTGCAAAATTTTGACTTTGACAACGCGCATGATACAGACAAGCACATTTGAAAATGTCATAATCGTGGACGAAGAAAATCACCCTATGTGGGGACCTCATCCATCATCCATGATGCATGAGGTATAAATAGGACAAAGTCTGGGATCGTAATCAAACAGAGTTGTACTAACACTTTGATGAGGATTAGTTTTATCTCCATTTAGGTACTTACCATACCAGCCATGAGATTAGAACCTATACTCCACAAGGAGGGACAGCATTTAGGCGTTATAGGGCAACACTTTCGTAGAGCTCGTTCGAGCAGCTGCCGCGGCGGCGGCGGCGAGACGGCGGTACGGCGCCGGGGGTCGCACCGCACTGAGGCTGGGCTGTGAACATGTTAAGAAATACCCTAGCCCACACAGTTAGGCAGAGAACGGGTTAAGAAAGACTCCACAGTTATGTAGGTAGGTACCTATTATAATTCAAATAGAATCTACGGCCCGCAGCTAGGTTTTTAAAATAAAATCCTATTGTATTCAAAAAGCTTAGTTTATTGCAATAAATAAAATTCAAGTAACAAAGAGGTTAACTTAGAAGATAATATTAAATCACAAATACTTCTGTTGGTTAAAACATAGTGCATGTACTTGCTAAGTTTGATAATGGAGTAATTAACTTAGTTATTCAAATCCCTAATTACAAAAACTACAACAATAAAAAATTAGAAATCCTTTTCAAGAATAAAGAATTTATGAAACTGCGCTTCACAAATTAGTGCAATTTCTTATACCAATATTCTATTCAAAATTACACTACAAAACTGAGGTTTTCCACAAATCAATTTAATTCGCTTCGTGGCAAACCTCTAGAAAAAGTTACTGACCTGGTAACTATTTAAGAGTTTCATACACGTTTTATCTTTGTTAAGTTCATACAAAATATACAAAGGAATAATAAATGCCATAGCAGGTCTAACCTGCCTTTTATTAAAACATTGAGAAAACGTTCATATTTGGCTAAATATATTTTAATTGGAAAACTGTACCCAAGTCAGAAGTACCCAAACTGAAGAAGTGTTTCAAAAACAAATTATAATCACATAAGTATTTTACTTATGTGAGGGCCACATAAGTTTCTAAGTCGGGCGCAGCCTGTAACCCCTTGGTTTCTCCCAACGATTGATTTATTTTCCTATTTAAAAAAAATATATTTTAAAAACCGATTCTAAGAGCGAGTAGGTACACATTAGGCATGAAGCGCGCGCTTAAGCCCACGCCGTAAGTGTTCTGCCTATAATCTAACGCGCACTTAAATAAGCTCGTTTGGGATGTATTAGACCAGATTTGTAGTTGAGTTGCCTTGTTTTTTCCGCACGTCGTGGCTATAGGTCGCGTCACTTAAAAATTACGCTGGAACGTACTGCGCAGCTTGACCAGCGTTCTTTTTACATGACGCGTCCTATACCTCTAATTTAGAGAGCACTAGTTTTAAGTATTTCTTTAACAAATTCCTTTGTGTCATCTCTAATTGTTTGCCCTAAACAAAAAGCACGCGTTAACAAACCGCGCGGTTCAAAAAGCCTTAAGCCGGGTACTGACCGGTGTTACGGGGTGTAATGTTCCATTCGCAGCGAGCATGATTCGTTACGCCTTGCGCTAAAATCCGTCTCGTTGCTGGTTGCGATCGCCTTCTTTCCCCCCGTACTGACTGCACGCTCGCTGTTACATAGCTCCCCGTAACGCCGGTTAGTATTAGTCTAAAGATCTTTACATAAGTTTTAAAGTTTCCATCGCATCCTGTAACCTCTGAATCTCCCCTTGAGATTGCGCGAGCTTCTCTTCATTTGTTTTCTGTACTTCAGCCGGCACCTTCACGGAGTAGTCGTCAGCCGAGATCGCCTGCTGGAGTTTCGTTATGGTTTGCGTCAGGGTTTCAATCTTCTTGCCTAGTTTCGCCATCTCCTTTTGGGGGTCGATAAGGCCCTGAAAATAAATAAGTAATAAATAAAATAATGGTGGACAATCCACACAGCATTATGTAGACCCTAACTAAGCGGAGTTTGTGTTATGGGGACTAGATCACTGATATACTTAATACATTACATTATCGATCGATATTTTTTATTATAACAATGAAAACAATGGTTGTGCAAGCAAAGCAGCGGGCTGAGACCAGACCAGTATTATTATTATTAGAAATAGAATAAGAAATATCAGAATCAATGAAGTATCAGTATTATATCAATGTATCAGAATCTAATATAATAGTTTATTACCATAGGGCCCAAGGGTGCCTATAAAAACTCAAAACAATTTAGAACGAAATGCCACTGAAATAAAATACGGAAATAAAGTAGTATTTGATTCTTTTAAACCTTTATAAGCTAGAGTACATTGTACATGAAGACGAGAAAGTGGCCGATTCCTAGATTTGAGATTTACATACAGATTTCTCACCCGCTCAGCGCGTTAGAAATGGAATTCCAGAGTTTTTCCTCCCGCATTTTAGTATAACAGCAATGATATAATTTCTGCCTCATGTTTGGAAATAGTAGATTGTGTCACAAGGGAACAAAATAATGTATATAGGGCGAGAGCGATTTTATGAATCCTAAGCGTAGCGAGGGATTCAAAGTACGTCGCTCGAGGTTAAATAATTTTGGTACCGTTCGCTGGAATGACCCACTTTGTTCGCACTTATCGAGGAACCCTTTGCCTCTTTTCGAATAGATGGGATGAAGAGAACTTTACCTTGAGCACAAGTCTGACTTCAATCTTGTCAGACACGGTGAGGATGGAGCAGCCGTCGGGAGGCGCCTCATTAGACAGCTCACTGTTAGCCAATGAGGACAGACTTCGGAACAGGCCTTTGAGTGTGTCCACCTGAAACAGAATTAAACATTGTAAACTTACCAAGGCAAGAAAGTGGCTGATTCCTAATGAGAGTGTCATCTGAGTGTTATTGTGCTTGCGGGGAAGGCAGCCTATTTGAACAAAGTGCACAAGTGTCTATTCCAATCGGGGAGAGGTATAGCGCAGAACCAACAGTTGAACACGAACATGCTTTCCTAGACACGGAGGTGTAACACCACCAAATTCCTGACTCCCTGCTGCTTCAGTGATTTTGATAAAAAAAATCCCAATAACTTTTGGCCCAGCCTGGGATTTGAACTCTCATATCAGCGGTTGAACACGCAACCGCGTGACCAACGAGGCTATTTAAAGTACCTTCAACTCAGGAGATATGATGAGGTGCGCGGTGGTCTTCTGCTTGTTGGCGAGCACGTACTCCGCTCGCGTGGATCTGATCAGATGGACCATCTTCAGTGTTGTCTCAACGTCAGATTCTAGTTCTTCTGACCGCCAGGGGGCGTCTGCATCCTATAAAAATATTTAATGTTTTAAACAAAATGTATGGAACAAAGTGATTGGATTTTTAACGATTCAATTTTATTTGGTCCCTGTTGTGTTGGTGTGAAACAAAATTTCCAATTACTCTAGTCATTCACAAAAAAAATTACAATTAAATTAAAATAAAGTAATACAATTCGAAGTGAACATTTGTCACTCTCTTTTTCTCTGACATTGTGTTGTTTTGGGTGGGGATCGTCAATTTCCATTGAGTCTGTCTCTCATGCCTAATTATTTTTTTCATTTTATATTTAATTAAATTAAATAAAAAGAAGAGTACTACTTGCCAACAATAAAAAAATCACAAACTTAGATTGACAATTAGGACACAAAAATTGTAATGTATTTGATATGTTTTATTTAAAATTTCAATTGAGAACCTTTAATGTATTTATATATTATATAATAAAATATTTACAATAAAATATTATATGTAAATATTTTATTAGTAGAGAAATGTTTCCGTTTTAGTGAAGGTTTTAAAGAACAATACTTTCCAGTGTTGCCATTTTAGTGACTTTATAGCTAGATCTATCGGTTTTTTTACAAGGACTACCTTCTATGGGAATATTGCAGTATTTTAGTGACTTTGTAAACAGATATAGCGGTATTTTTTGACACATTTTTTCGGATTTTGCGAGGTTCATTTTTGCTGATACTCTAAGTATAACTCACAGTAGGATAAGGCGCCACGCAGATAGAGTGGCTGCTCCTGTCTTCCCTCGGCAGACGCTGGTACAACTCCTCAGTCACAAACGGCATGAACGGGCTGAGCAGTTTGAGACCAAACTCTAGCACTGTATAGAGTGTGCGTCGCGCCGCTGTCTTCTCGGCTTCGGAGCCTGTTGCGAATACAGGCTTAAGGTATTCCTGGGAAAATAAATTGGCATTGTTGAATACAGAATCACAGTATTATTATACGCGAATGTTTGTATGTTAATATGTTTGTTACCTGTTCCCGCCAAAACTACTTACTATTTATTTATTTATTTATTTACTTGTCGGACCAGGCTGAAGTTTTTCATATTTCCTGTGATTCCTACAGATATTATGTAATTACAGGCCTGAAATAACATATACGCTGCTTTTTATCCCGAAACGCGAGACGCCAGCAGTGCATGGCTCGGATCGTGAATATAGAACTCACCAAGTAAACATCGCAGAGGTCGTACAGCCACAGGTTGTAACAATGCGTGGTGGCGGAGGGAAAGTCGTAGGACTGGAAGCCAGCGTTCACTCGCGACACGCAGAGAGACACGCGGGACAGCATCCAGCGGTCCATGGGGGAGAGCTCTGCTGGCAGGGATGGGCTGTGCACCTGGACATGACAAATAGTATAATATACCTCATCTGTTGCTGAACATACTTTCCTCAAACAAGGGGATTTTGCTATGACCAACACGCTTGGTACGCGGATTAGTGATCGCACTAGTGGTAGTAATATGATACACAGTAGAAAGCTGCTGCTCTTCTTCTGGTGGGTTCCCTTAGCCGACTAAGAAACTACGAATCGCCTCTTATTTTATTTATTTATTAAGGATTCTCATCAGAAAAATCACATAACATGTAGAATAACAGAATGAACTGGTCTTAAGTCTGTTTTTCGAAATAAAGAGTGCCGCAGCGTGCACAGTGAACAAACTATACGTTGAATGAACATACAAACAAAGACAAAAGTGAAAATAGTAAAATAGTAAGTAATGAAAGTAGTGAGTAGCTCTTACGACATACGGCTGAGTTGGAAGGGTGTCGGTTTCGTGTGCTGCGGATTCCACTTGCGCGAAAACTTTTGCGCGTATTATCGTTTTCGCTTCACCGTAGTGCTCTTTTGTGTGTTTCAAATAAGCTATGAATCAAATAATATATTACTATCATCATCATCATCAACCTATCTTAGTCCACTGCTGGACATAGGTCTCCCTCAATGAGCGCCGTAGCGCCCTGTCTTCAGCTTGCCGCATCTAGCATCTGCCTGCAGTCTTTCGCAGATCGTCATCCCAACTGGCCGGAGGGCGTCGTACACTACGTTTGCCGACGTTTGTGTAAGACTATGAATTTACCTAATTCTAATTCTAAGTAGGAGAACTGAGATCTGCACGGACGTCTCGCATGGGAGTGTATTGTGCATTGTCCCCCTGCCTAAACAAACCCTAACCAGCCCAGCTCCTTGAAGTAACGGAGCAGGACTTTTGGTGGGCAGCTTCGTTTCAGCTTTTCTGTGGGTGTGGATGGGGTTGATGCCTCAATGAGACACTTCAGCCCCGTCTTGTGTAGGGTCCTCTGTGGCCGTGCAGTGTCCTCGCGGCTCATCTGGAGCATCGTGTTTGTGGTTTGCCTATCTTTGGAGGGGAATATAAATGTAGTATGCTTGCAGTCTGACTTTTGATTTCTGCTGTGGGCGGGTTCGAGAGACCTATATCTTGTTGTGTTGTAGTTTGTCTCGCTCCTTTGCTAGTTTGTCTGCATTTATGTTGCCTGGGCAGGATTGACTCTGTCCATTCTATGCAGAATTTGCTGTGTTGAGAAATTAATTTACCTGATAAGTAGTATCCTTAGGGAAGTACATGAGCGCGAATTTGGTCGCGTTCCAGAGCTTATTGCAGAAGAATCTGTAGCCTTGCACGCGCTGGATGTCCAGGTTCAAGTCTCGACCCTGGGCCATGGCGCAGAGAGCGAACCTGCAATGAAGCAATTTGTTAATGCAATGTTAAATATTTTGAAGATAAGGGGTTTGCGGAAAACCTAAGATCGCGGTTAAAATGGTGGCACTTCTCGATGCCATTGCATAAATAAATAAAAAATAAATAAATCAGTAATGCTGGACAATTCACACAGCATTATCTACTGCTAGATAACTGATAAAGGTACTTAATACAATACACATATGCGATAAGGCCGCCTTTGTACTTCGTCTACTCTTAGCATCTACCTCTGTATTGTTTTCTGTTTTTGTGTAGTACAATGAAGAATTATCTATCTATCTATCTATCTATCTACACTACATACATAGATAGATATTTTTATTATACAAAGAAAACATCCAAAACACCCGGAACAATATCTGAAGATCGTACAAACATTTGTCCCGAGGCGGGAATCGAACCCGCAACCTGCTGCGTCGCAGGCGGACCTTCGTCCGCCGCGCCACAAAGGTCATCCTTCCCCGCCTTTCAAACTCTTCGACTCAAGTAATAAATATATTAAAATGATAAGCTTGCTCAATCATCAATTATTGTGCTTACAATATGTTAACGTGATTTGAACATTTTGAGCCCAACAATAATCATTCAAGTCACGCATGACTAGTTTCGGAACAAATAGTTTTCATGTTTCATGTTTTAATTTCTCTCTACAATAAATAAAAACAATCACTGAACAAAAACAAACTTTCAAGAAGGTTGACATAACCTCAAATGAAACGAACCAACCGTACTTACTAACCATTGCAGGAACACGCTAATTAGTGCCTTAACAAGCTCTGACCGAGCGCGTTTATTTGACAGTTTGCACTGTCAAATAAACGCGCTCGGTCCACGCCGATATCTTGTCGTATCTGTGTAAGACGTTTGAATTGGTCATAGCGAATAACCCCCCTGTTAGATTCGCCCCTTAAGTCAAGCAGTTGTCAAATCATTTGTCGAAATTAATGTTAGAGAAACGGGCTGTTAGTAGCCGCTGTCTCTGTGTGTGTGATTTATCTATCCACCTCTATATGTTGTGTGTACTTTTTACATCAGACAACTTACCTAAGCGCATCAGTCCCGCACTCCGGTATCCCATTAGGATAGTCTTGCTTCTGTCCTTGCTTCGCCCTCTCTATTTCCTTCGGGTCCAAGTTAGAGTTCTCCAGCTGTGCGTAGAGTTGTTCTAACGTAACTCCAGTCACTACGTCCACGGGGTCGATGACATTGCCGAGGGATTTGGACATCTTGCGGCCGTGAGCGTCGCGAACCATCGGATGCAGGTAGATTTCTCTGTTAAGAAGAATAAGTCTTAGGAGGATGGTAAGATGGTGGGTGTTTCTTTGAGATGTTCGAGAATCTTCCCCAAATATTCAAAACCGTCTCAGGTCGCGTTTTTTTACAGATTTCAATACAAATAAATATATAATGCTGGACAAACTACACATCATTATCAAGCCCCAAGCTAAGCAGAGCTTGTGTTATGGGTACTAGATAACTGATATACATATATACAATACATTACATAGATATGTATCTCTTATTATACCTACATAGAAAATACCCCGAACACCCGGAACAAATCTCGACTTGAGCTTGAGACGTAGATGAGACTGAGGTGAGACGAGTTGCGTTTAAATATTCGGGGGTAAATCGATAGGCTGTCTGACTTGATCGAGTGTTCCTTCCTTGTGAGCTTTTGGAATTGTATTTACGTTTTATCCATAAATTACTCCCTCGTTGGTGATCAATAAATAAATTGAATACTGGGCCAAAGTGGAAGTGTGTAAGTGACCAATAGCATGACGTCAAAAACACGTCACTTTACGTAATTTTCAAGAGACATTCACATTCACGTAGTTTATAAGAGATTATATTGGTTGTTTTTACACATCTCCTTTTCGTTTGGTAAATACCGGCATAAGATTTTCTTGGCGATCAAAAATGTCTCTTAATAAATACTAACTTGAAGGGTAGTTTTCCCATGAGCCGCTGTCCGAAGAACACCATCCTTGCTACCCAGAAGAACAGAATGTCGTGGCCGGTTTCGAGCAGGGTTCCAGGGTAGAAAGCCTGCAACCACGTTGATTGATTAGAATTGACGTTTTCATTTCAAGTGTTATTGCATGTGTACAAAATCAAAAATCAATTACTTTTAATTATTTAGGCTTACAAAATAAACTCTTATACAAGTCACTTTTTTTATATACATAAATAAATAATGCTGGACAATCCACACAGCATCATCTAGCCCCAAGCTAAGCAGGACACCAATTCTCGCCAATTTATAACTCGATAAATATAAAAAAAAACTGTAAAATTTTACGGCACGCGAGGTAAATAAACTTTTTGCTTCTTTCTATCTAGATATATTTCTGTGGTCAGATACGAACGCTTCTATAAATTTTAACTACTAAACTGTAGTAGTAGCTATCCTACCTTCAAATCATCAGTGTTATCAGGCCAGCCGAAGATGGAGAAGGGGAACAGAGCTGATGAGAACCACGTGTCCAGCACATCATCATCTCTCTTCAGCCTCACTTCATTGATGGGAATGCCGTACTTTATGTGAGCTTTGTGGATAGCCTCGAGCTCTGAGTGGGCTGATACCCAGATTTCTTCGTCGCTCTGAAAACATACATTTTAGGTTATTTATTGCAAAAACTGTGTACAGGAAGATCGTATCAAACAAACTAGAATATATACTATAAAGAGTTAATTGTCATGTGGGAGAGACAATACGGCAAGCACGACCTCAAGGCAGACCACCACTGAATGTTACTGTGGTGTAAATAGTTGATTAAATTATGATTTAGATGGCTTGTTAAAATGTATAAATAAAAAATACTATAGTCTAAGTCGATGTGAAATGTTTGTAATCAAACCGCCCATACTTAACCTAAAATTGTATTTGTTGCAGTGTATTTTTTTACGCAAATATCCCTTGTCGAGTGTAGATCTTTCCTTTAATAAATATAGCATACTCATTGTATGCTATATTATTCTGAAACTCGACGCCAAGGACGTGAGGTTTAAATTTTCTTATGTGGTTTGTTTACAAACATTGCACGCCGAATTTGACTCGAGTATAGGTTTACTTTAAAAATAGAGAATAAATCACAGATAAATGTTACGCAACATTTCTCTGTGAACAACGAAAAAATATATATTTTGTATAAAAAAAGGACCTGATTTAAAAATATATAAAGCCATGATATTTTGTCTACAAAGCACAGTTACTTTCGGCAGTCAGTTTTCTCTACCCGGCTATAAATTTATTTGACATGCATCAAGTTGCTTTATGATGTTTTGTAAATCACACTAATACTCTACATGTGAAAGTTTCAATAAAGTTTGTTTATTTCTTCTTCACGCCAAAAATAGTGAACAGATCACTGAAATTTTGCAAAATGTGTAGGTCTAATCCTGGGATAACACATAAGAAGCGGCTAATTTTTTTCCGATAAATCAGTTCCTGTAGGATAAAAATATCCTTTAAACTTTTCTATAGAAACAATGCGTGCGTAGGCACGGGCAGAAACTAGTTATCCTGTTCAAGACACATTTAATCTAAAATGGATAAAACCGCATTTAAAAACATTTTAAATAGCAAAATAACGTTTTCCGTGGACTTATACAAAAGTGCAATTAACACAGATTGTAGGAACAGCTAGACAATATTTAAGCAAACCAAAAACACAGCAACCTACTAAAATAACCAAAAAAAAACCTAAACACAAAATTTAAAAAGAAACCGATTTTGAGCAACATGTTGTGACCATGGCGCATGCAACTGTGCAGAATAATAGGGAAACTACAGCACAAATCATGGTATATCGTAAGACAATCACGATCGGTATAACATGCACCACGCGACAGTGACGTGCAAGCCGCACGTACGTGTGGGGCCGTCGCACGCCGTCGCGACCGTGTGCTTTTCTTCTGTCCGCTGCGGGAGTACTTTCGACGGATGACGGCCTTTTTCGGAGGCACCTTCGTACAAAACATTCATCATCATCAAGGTTGGCTAGAAGGGGTTGCTTGCAGCGATAAGGCTGGTCTTTTGACTCTTATGATTTCCGGAATTATTTTAATTGTTTGTCTTTCATTTGTGGTGAAACACAGATTTATGTAAAAGTAAAGATAGATTCATGTTGTATGTGTATTTCATCAACACATCCTCTGGATAAACACTGTTGGAATGAATGTATAAAAATACAGCTCTTAGATTAATTTATCAATCAACAAGCATGTTACAAAATGTTTAAGGTCTAAACCAAAAATAGGTGATTCCAGAATCGCTGTTGTTCTAATTATTTTTGGTAACCTGTTGTCAATTTTATTTTTCTAACCTATCTATCTGTATTCTGAGTGTCATATCTGAAAATTCCGTTTTTTTTTCGTGAAAATAAACCAAAAAGTTCAACAATTCTTTCTAACTTCAAAAGTGAAGGTAGCTGCCCTGAAGGTGGTAAAATTTTGCTCCACCCTGTATAGTGTCTACATAAAGGCTCTAGCCATAGGTCTCTGGCTCCAACTCATCCATTATGCATTTACAGATTTTGCAGCCCCTTGTACATATATCTGCCCAGAACTGGACAACAACTGTTTAACTCATTAGATTTGTACCTTACCTCAAGTCTGTAAGCGGGTATCTGATGCCCCCACCATAGCTGGCGCGAGATGCACCAGTCACGGATGCCCTCCATCCAGTGGAACCAAGTCTTCTCGTGCACATCCGGGATTATCTTCAGCTCGCCGGTCCTCACGGCTATTATCGCGTCTGCGGCCATCTTGGAACAGCTTATGTACCTGCGAGGAAAAGGTTTCGATAAGAGGGGTCGATTAGATATGTTTTATAAATGATAAATTTTAATGATTATTTGAATAATATTAAATAAATAATGCTGGATAATTCACACAGCATCATCTAACTCCAGACTATGCAGAGCTTGTGTTATGTATGGGTATTAGATAACTGATATTCTAAAGGGGCAAACCTAACGGGTTTGGATTTTAAACTAGGCCTAGATCTCAGTACTCACATGATACAAGTCGCATAAAAAAATCCATAAATTCAACATTTTTTCTTTGGTTGCTTGAATGAGAAAACGTATTACGATAAAAAAAATCATGAAAGTGCACTGTTTCGCACAAAATTTGCTCGGGATCTCAGGAACCCTGCGGTGTACTGAAATGACTTATGTTTTGATTCATAGGTAATTACTAGGTATTTGGTTCCTGGAACCAGTTTCTTCATAATTTGTGTAGATTTCTTGTAAATAAGCAAAAACTTGTATTTTGCGCTTACGTCGTTCCAAAAACGTATGCTCTGTCCCGCTCCTATGAAAGCGAAATCCTATGCCTACCCTTTTCACAAAATGGCGCGCATTGCGCCCTTTTAATACATGACTCATGAATTTAACTACTCCAAACTAGGGGAGTTTTGCCATAATCACCACACGTGGCAGGCGGATAGGTGATCGCAGCAGAGGTGTTAAAATACCCAGAAGGAAGCTGCTGCCTGTCCTCTGACAGGTTCCCATAGTCTCCCACGACTCTCACGACATCCACGGCCCGAGTTGGAGGGATCGATTCTTAAACCCGTACTATAAAAGCTTGCTAAGCCATAGATCTACGCTTGAGTGACGTTTATTCCATAGAAAAGCGTTACTCAAATATAGATCGATAACTGAGCAAGCTTTCATAATACGGGCCTTACACCGCGACTGGCACGACGAGTACTGAATATCATTGACCTAAAAGTCAAGATTGTTATTCATCAGAGAAGTGAATATTGGTACTGTTTATTTTATATTGATATTTAATATGTATTTATTTATTACAAAGAAAATTACAATTCAATAATAAAAACAAATTAGAACTAGTATTTACAATTGAAACAATTAAGCTAACTGCAGACTGTTGCAAACAATCTACAGGTAGCTCAACTGATCCATATCAATACCAGTCGGAAGCGTCCCCAAGACGCTGGCTGCATTGCCCCGCTGTATGGCAATGCTGATGCGCTGCGCCAGATATCCGCCAGCTCTCGGGTCACGCGTCGCGTCGACCAGATGCTCAGATAACTTTTTAAAAACCCGGAGAGCCTCGGTACCCCACGGACCTAGGGTCTCGACCCCAAAGGGAGCAAATATGTAGGCTCTGTCGAGACCTGCATATTTGCGTCCTGCAGATCCTCGGCCAAATCTGCCGCCGCACCAACCCTTACGGATGTCCTCGGAAGACGGGAAGGCGCAAGTGTGTCGACCCATGTAGCGTCCCACACAATGGGCCTCCCCAACTCCCATGGGACTAGTGTCATGCCGTCAGGCCTCTTACCATCGTCACGCAACAGACCATTCGGTTCGAGAATAGCTGGTACGTTAGCGGTGACAAAGGCCCGCCGGATGACGTCGTTAAGGCTGGCATGACGAGATATCCGACCGGCGGCCCTAGTACACGATAATCCGTGATGACCAAGCTGTTCGACAGCAGTACCGCACTGGCATTAATGAGGCGCGCAACACATTGCACACAACCGACGACATGTTGCAATACGGAAAGTTACGGGATCCAATAAAGTGCCAGTGTTAAATGATGGAAATGCTTGCAACCAATGTCCTGACTCCCATTTAGAAACGGCCAGGAGCCGGCACGATCCGCAGAGCTGGAGCACGTTTGTAACAAACTATTCCGTGTCAACTCACACAGAGGCCCGTCCCATTGCCGTTGAGACAAAAGAGATTTTGGGGGAGCAGCATTAGGGCAAGCATTATGCCAAGCCGTATTTATTATTACATAATATATATTCTACTTTATATATAATAAAATAATATTTTATTTTTATTTCCACATATATAATATTTATTATTATGTTTTAATCTTGTTTACAGAATTTAAGAAATACAGGGGTGTCTTTCTTAAATTCTCATTTTCTATCCGTCCAGAGGTTGATAGATAGTTAGATAAAGGTTTTTATTTACGACTTCAGACACACATACAAATTAGACTACAGCAATTATATGGGATGCTAGTAAAAATAAACAAAAATAAGGTTACCTGGAAGAAACCGCTTCTAAGCGATAATGTCGCACATTGTACCTTTCTTTTTTATGTTAATGTCTATGTTTTTTATTTAATTTTGTGGTGTACAGTACAATAATAAATTTAGTATTGTATTGTAAAAGTCTTACCACTGTGGCTTCAGCATCGGCTCTACGATATCCTTAGACCGGCTACAGAGCGGGACCACCATAGGATTGTCCTTGGTTTCCCTGTACAGCTTCTTTTCATTCAGGGCTTTTACGATCTCACGGCGGACGTCGAAGCGTTTCATGCCCTGCAGTGCGATCGAGGTAGGTTAGATACAAATACCAAAGATATGAAGACCGACGTGGCGCGGCGGCCGAAGTGCGCCTGCGACGCAGGAGGTTGCGGATTCGATTCTCGCCTTGGGACAAATGTTTGTACGATCTGCAAACATTTGTTCCGGGTGTTCTGGATATTTTCTATGTATAATAAAAAATATCTATCTATGTAACGTATTGTATTAAGTATATCAGTCATCTAGTACCCATAACACAAGCTCTGCTTAGCTTGGGGCTAGATGATGCTGTGTGGATTGTCCAGCATTATTATTTATTTAACATATTATCATTATATTACATAGG
Source organism: Eupithecia inturbata (assembly GCA_963662085.1). Classification (NCBI taxonomy): domain Eukaryota; kingdom Metazoa; phylum Arthropoda; class Insecta; order Lepidoptera; family Geometridae; genus Eupithecia; species Eupithecia inturbata. Next base: position 13,192,656 of record OY759190.1, read on the forward strand.
TGGATAGGCTAGGTTCGTAGTTAACCCGCTTACGTTCATACTGGATATTTATTACATAAGTTTATTCTTAGATAGTAAACAAATTATGTAATGGTGTTTGGAGACGTAGGTATATTAGAGCGTACACTGCCAAGTTTTAGCAATGCGACCCGAAGCGAAAGGAAGCGTCGCTGCGCAAGAAGCCTCCAACGAAGGCTAATTGCAGCAGTCAAAGTGTTAAAAGAGGGCGGGGGTAGGGGTAAATTAAGTGGGGTATCGTGTGAAAGGTACTTGTTTGTACTTAATAACCTTTTTATACTGCATCTGCATTGCCATACAGCGGGGCAATGCAGCCAGCGTCTTGGGGACGCTTCCGACTGGTATTGATATGCATCAGTTGAGCTATCTGTAGATTGTTTGCAACAGTCTGCAGTTAGCTTCATTGTTTCAATTGTAAATACTAGTTCTACTTTGTGTTTCTTCTCCGAAATTACCATTATTTAAAATTAAATTAAAATACGAGTTCCAAAAAAGTTAAATTACTAAATACGTATAGTGGGGCGAACTACCAACCTTTTCTTTTTATTTTCTACATACTTATTATTATACAGAATAATAAAGGTACCTAACAATTTAGTTTACTTAGACCTATTATTTCTGAAATCAATCAATCATCACTAGTTTGAGACATTAACATACTTGAAGATGGGACAAAACTAGAGTGTTTATTCAAAATTAAGCTATAAAACTCACAGCAAAAGGTCCACAATTGTCCAGCATCTTCCCCTCGTCGCTAAGAATATTTATGAATGGTAAGTTGTGACGTTTTCCTAACTCGTAGTCGTTGATATCGTGAGCGGGAGACATCTTTACAGCACCTGATACACAGAAAAATTATGAATTAATAAATAAATCACAACCTCATCTAGCCCTAAGCAATGAACACTTTATGATTGTAATGTTGTAACAATAGTACATTGTTCACCGAGGTGAGAAAGTGACTGATTCCTATCGAGTGTGTCATTGCACACGAGGTAGGAATCGCACTTTCTTCTGATACATAGTGCTTTATACTACACCTACGAGGAAAATAAAACATTTTCCGAAAAAGAAGTTGCACTCTTCTCGTTTTTCCAATACACGAAATCTTCATGTCTTTTGTATTTATTTCTGGATTTCTAGAGTAATAGGTTCTCAATCACTGCTTGAGCAGCCTTTTTTATTACTGGCGGTGTTATAAAATCTACACTATCACTCGACGACATTCTGTAGAATTAATCAAATTACCTAATTCAAATGTAAATTTCGAAGAAATTCCCGAGAATGCCACAGGTACTTGGTTCTTTTTTTGAATTACTGTTCTGAGAACGGAAGATGCCGATATCCTGTGGCGGACTCGGAGTAAAAACTTTTTGTAGTTTAAGACTGAAGGTAGATGCAAAAACAATTAAATAAATAAATAAATATTTACCAGTTCCGAAGTTCATGTCAACATAATCATCCGCGATGACGGGCAGCTTCCTATCTACGAATGGGTGTACCAGCACCTTGCCGACCAGGTGCTTGTATCTAGAAACAAACACAACTTTATTTATTGGATTGGAATGGAACAAATAATTCAAACATTTGACAGTAATAAGAGTACGGGAACGCGGCGAGCTCGCTGCGATTTTAATGCGAGTACAAGCATGTGTTTTTGTCTACCTGTTTGCTATCTAGTACTAAGTAGTCTTTTATTTCGTTTAGTTCTTTCTAAGTATGATATTTTAATACATTGATAGGAAGCTCCATTATCCATTTTTGTCCCAGATATTCGTGTGCAAGGCCACGGACACAAGTTAGAAAGTGGTGTACAAGGTTACTCACCGCTCATCCTTAGGATGCACAGCTACTGCTGCATCCGCCAACATGGTCTCTATTCGAGTGGTGGCAACTACTATCTCCTCGGAGGAACCCTCCACTTTGTACGCGAAGTGTACCATGACGCCGAACTCCACCTTGTTGGGATGAGATAGAGTTGTTATTGCATTGTACAGGATTTGTACTGGTTAAAACTGGTTATATTTTTTCATCGAGCACATACCCAATAGAGAGGTAATATGGTCTTTATTTTTGGTTCCGAAACTGATCAGTGGTTTTTCACTAATAAATGTGAGCTCTCGCTCGCTATACCTTCTAGTGTTGTGCTGACATAATAAAATGTAACGATACTCCCGATATACCAAAAAGTAATTAAAATTTATCAATTTTTTTAAGCAGTGTATCTTTTTTAAAAACTCCGGGATTTTGCATATTATTGCATCCGATGTATTTTTTTAAAACTATTTTTTTTTTAACTTACGCGATCTGAACACTTTATTATTAGTATTATTTAACGGGTTGACTAGAGTACTTCACTCTAGTCAACCGTGACCACAACAGTGTGTAAACCTGTTGAAACGTCTGGAAAAAAAGGTATATAAACGCGATAAATACTTGTTAAATAATACTTATAATAATATACTATCTATATCTTTCTTTTCAATTTCTGTTAAGGATATGTTTTTAGGGTTCCGAGTACGAAGGGTGAAAACGGATCCCTATTACTAAGCCTTCGCTGTCCGTCCGTACGTCAGTCACATCATAGGGCTCTACCTCATGTACCGTAAGAGGTAGACAGTTCAAATTTTCAGAGAATGCGTATTTCTCTTGCAGCTAGAACAAAAAAAATAATTAAATTAAAATAAATATCAAAATTAAATGGGCTCGCATACAAAAAACGTGATTTTTTTGCGTTTTCGCTCTTAATTTGTGATGGCTGTATCTCTTGAACTACAATAGGTAAGCACATGAAACTTTCTATAAATAAGCAACACTTCAGCTGTAATAACAACAAATACTTACTAAAAATAAAATATAGTAGAAAATTTAAAGCGGTCTCCGAACAAATGAGTATTTGATGTTCTATGGAAAAGCGGTCTGATTTTTACGGTACGGAACCCTTCTGCTGCGAGTCGACTCACACTTGGCGGTTTATTTCCCATTCTCGTCTTGTCAACAGAAGAAAGCAAACGACTTTTAGCTATTGATGATAATTGATAGTAGTCGTTATTTAAGAAAGGTTTACAAGGTCCTGAGATGGTTTGTACTAGGTAACAGGTAGAGCCGAACAGTTTGAAGAAAAAAAATCCAAAGATGGTCTTAAAAAGAGTATCATTGAGAGACGGGAAGAAGAAACATGCCTATTTACTTTGTAGTTTTGATTAGCTTCCCCTTCTATTGTACTTAAATACACATCTTTGCCTAAGAAATACATAGTTAAAGTTGGTAAGCTTATTTTCCGATCTCTCACTCCCACACCCGCTGTTAATTCAGGCCTAACACGTTTTTAAGTTAAGCCTCAAATAAAGCTTAAAAAACAACTTAAGGAACGGTTATTCGATCGAGTACTACCAATACCAAGTTTAAGAATGAAGACCTGGCGTCTTCACAAACGCGTTCGTGATGATGGGCAGAACCTGAAGTTCACGCAGTGTAAGTAAATTACCAATAACCCTGTATAAAATAACCCAAACACAACTCCTGTAAGATTTATCTTAGGCTCATACCCCGGCATGCTCATCAGGGTGCATCCAGCCAGCTCCACCTCATCCATATCCACCTCTATATCGCTGAAGGCACTCTGCGTTCACGACCAGTTAACCAATCTGTTCACGCGGTAGATGTCGCCGGCGTCGTGCAAGCGTATAAACGCTTCGTTGACGGCGCGACACATGGACGTGTCCATGAGACGAGAGACTTATCGTTAAGTGTGTTTGTGTGTCTGTGTGTACTTAAGTAATGATTCAATGATGATCCGGAGCACACCTTGGTAGTTCCTGTTACCCAGATACTTAAAAGACAGGGCAAAAGTAGCTCCTGTTGCCCAGACTCTTCAAGAGTCCGGGCAACAGGAGCTACCAAAGTGTATTTATATGTGGTGTCTTAATTACTACCCAAATGCAACTGACCTTCTGCTCATACCCCGGTATGCTCATCAGCGTCCGTCCAGCCAGCTCCACTTTATCCACCTCTATATCGCTGATGGCACTCTTCAGCGTACACGACCAGTTGACCAATCTGTTCGCGCGGTAGATGTCGCCGGCGTCGTGCAAGCGTATGAACGCTTCGTTGACGGCGCGGCACATGGACGGGTCCATTGTGAAGCGGACGCGCGACCAGTCGTAAGAGGAGCCTAGTGAGCGGAGCTGTTCGTAGATTCGGACGCCTTTTCTGTGGTGGTGAGGGATGTAAGGCAAAATTAAAATCAAGTACTTTAAAATCTTACTATATAAATAATCTATCCATAATTGACGAATTATGAATTCATCAAAATGAACTTGAAAATTACTTAAAAAGAAACAGTAAAAATATAAGACTATCTTGGATTATTTTGACAAGTAAATCTGACAGAAGAAAAAAAGAAGCCATTGCATCTTTCTATGAAAGTGTATTTTAATATTGTAATTTATGACTTGCCTATGGTATGTTAATGTAACGAAATAACCAAAATAAATTAATATCTGTGTGAAAAAATCTTTCAAAACGGCCAGTAAACACGAATAATTCAAAGAATACAAACTGTCTTTCACTAAACATTGCGCAATTTTATTATTTCGCATAGAGAAATGCAATTTTGCAACATTAGGTACAGTTACAATCGAATATAGGCACACGACCGCCCAATATCCCGTTGTACCTACGACCTGCTTACTTCAATAAATAGTGGTCACGGGACAAATATCAAATATTCACGACAATTTTCTATAATCACGAAAATATAAAACTTTGTTCTCAAATTTTACTACGTAATGTATAAGCACTTTGAAAATAAATTAAGAGACTGCGTTTTAGCAACACGCTTCACTGACTGAACCTCAATATTCTTAGTACAGTGCCACCAAATTACATGTACAGACAGGTGGACAATATTTGAAAAATTGTTCTAACTTCAAAATAACTTGATGTTTAAACCTGTAATAATATAGGCTGATAGGCTACTGCATATTTGGAATTAACACAAGAAAAACCGCGAGCAGAAGATAGTAAATAACAATCAGACTTAAAAATCCAGATCAGGCTGCTAGAAATATTCTATTCCAATGCTAAGCTCTACACTGCACTGGTGTCGATTAAGTGGGCTCTAAAACCGAACTTATTTTACAACACTAAAAATGCTGACGCGCTTTCTTTTTTCTTCGAAAAAAAAAGCAAAACTTCGGGAAAATAGGTAAATAAACGCGTTAAATACCCGTTAAATAATACTAATAATAATGTGTTAGATCGCGTAAGTTTAAAAATATTTAAAAAGCACAACACTATTTGTAGTGTAATCATATTAGTTTAGTTTTGGTCCCAACCGAATCGACACCATTAGCACTGCTGCTGTGTACTGAACAGCTAAGCTACTAGATCTAAACATTTATTCTAGAAACAGACACAGTGATTATGCTAATCAGTCTCCATTGTGAGCAGCGCGACATGCTATCGCTAATTTAGAATTGCTTTTTGTGATTCTGAGCACAAAAGGTGTTGACAGAATTGTGTGATGGACATAATGAGTTTTAAACCATGACATAAGAGTGTTTGTTGCGAACTTTCCTTTCAATTAAACTATACTGTACCGAAACATCGGAATCAACAGAAGGGAGGCTTTGCCGTACAGTGGCAACACATGGGCTTTGCCGTACAGTGGCAATAAATGGGCTTTGCCGTACAGTGGCAATAAATGAAATAAATAAACTATGCAATAATCATCATCAGTGCAGGTTTGTATTTAGTGCTGGGTGGAACATTCTTGGAACACTGTCGTGCGATGAAGTGAAAACCACAGACTATTTTTAACCGACTTCGAAAAAAGGATGAGGTTCTATGTTCGGCTGTATGTATGTTAGGATTTCGAAGATCGGTTTCGAAACCCTTATGGTCTCGTTTTGTCTGTCCTTTTTTCCGTCTTTAATATCTCAGCAAGTACAGCAGCAAATAACTTCAAATTTAAAATAATAATATGTACATTTTGTGCGTCTTTATAGATTAAAAGAAAAAAAACATTTAAAAATAATATAAATATAAAAATTTCCAGTACAAATTGTGATTCGAAATTTAAAAGAGACCTACAAGGTCAAGTGATATACCCTACCCATCAAATGAAAGGTATCAATTTGTACATTTCAAAAAAGATGCAGCTCAAAACAGAAATTTCTGTAGGTTTCATACTTTTTTAAATATTTTGAAAAAAGTCAAAAAATTACCCATTCTCCCCTATCTCCGAAATTTACAGAGCGATCCATCTGAAATGTATGTAGCGTTTGTAAATATGGATCTATATTTTACAAGAAATATATAGAATGGTCTATAAGCAGAACACTTTTTGAAAAATTTACAAAATGGGGGAAATAAATGTTTCGGTTTGTACATCTCAAAACAGGTTTTGAAATTCCTGTAGGTTACATACTTATCGAAATATACTAAAAAAAGTCAAAAATTTTGCCATAAGGTTTTTTAAATTTTACCCTCTATACTCGGAAGTTTGCAAACCGATCCATCTGAAATGTAGGTACCTTCAATTTTTAGGTATTCATTAGCAAAGTCTCTAACCGGTACCTATAGTACCTACATATTGGTATACTTGACAAACGTTCGAATCCTCGGCGCGCGAGTCACACTCGCACTTGACGGATCTTGTTTTATGTATGTTCGTCGATTGTCCGTCAATTATGGACCGATTTTGAAAACTCTTTCACTAATGTTTAGAAAATGATCCCAAGGTGGTCCCATATTTGTTTTATTCCCGAGGGATTAAAATTGTTATTCGTATTTATCCCGCGAAACTTAAAAACAGTGTAAAAGGGATTCAAAGTCGGTTTTTCCTTTTTTCAAAACAATCAAATTATAATTTTAAAAATATCTAACAAGGGAACTGCAATCTGCACTGATATCTCTGGAAGTGTACTGTGCATTTTTGCCCTTGCGTAACATTGGGGGGCTGAAGTGGATTATGCCCACATTGCAAAGAATCTCTTCTGCAGAGGGCGCTGCTGCCAGCCCGGCGTCGCAGGCAGACCTGCGCCCACCACAGAGGTCGCCGAATGTAATACGCCCTTTACTCTTTGAAACAGTGGTAAAACTTTGCTTTAAGTATTACTCACTCATTCTTCCAATCCCACACCCTCTTGATGAACTCATCTCGGCCAAGTTCGTGTCTTGTCTTCTTCTCTTCTCTCCAGAGCTTCTTCTCGACCACCACCTGAGTGGCGATGCCGGCGTGGTCGCAGCCTGGGTTCCAGAGGGTTGTGCGGCCGTTCATCCTGGGAAAATGAAAAAGTGGATTTAGGTAACATGGTACATTGTCTTGTTGCTGCTACAGGATGATTATTTTGGTATGGGGATGTTTTGTAATAAATTGCTGGCTACGAACACGAACTCCAGTGTATTACAAAATATTTGTAATCCGCCGCTGCGTGATTTTTGCCGTTCAAGGTGAAACAAGCGGAACGAAATTCAAAAAATTGCCGGTTTAGTGTTCACTGTGATAAATGTAATTTAGCTAGCAGATCGTCGTCGGTCGGTCGTTTTGCCCACATATTGCGCTATAACAAACTTCGAATCAATTGGCCACATTGCGTTGATTTTAGTAATAAATCGCTGACATGCCGGAAGACTCAAAACAACAACTGATTTAAAGTTTCTTCTAGCATGGGTTCATAGCAAAGCTTGCAATATGCTTAAGTATAAGCTAAATTTTTTGTAGAACCAAGAAAATACTAACAACCAGATTTAATTTTAATTTGGTGCTGCTCGTGTGACAATCTACCTTAGGCACGCTTTTAGCTACAACTCTTCATAAGTTTCACTATCAGTTGACATACCTGTGCCACCTTGCAATAGCATCCTCTACTGCATTAGTGAGGGCATGTCCGAGATGCAAGGAGCCAGTGACGTTGGGAGGAGGAATCACCATAACAAACTTGCCTTTTGGATTGTGCTCCAATACTGACTTTCTCTGAAATAATTAATAGGTTCAATTAGGTAAGCCTCAGGGTAAAACTTTTGCAAAATATTATTTGAATTTGTAAAAATGTGTTTTACTTTTGCATTTTTGGTAAATTGCATATTAATTTAATAAAATTAATGTTGATGGTTGGAATGGCGCTCAGAACTCCGCTCTGCAAAACTTCGAGTGTGAAAATAGCGCGCTAGTTTACGCCGCGCTAGAATTAATTGAGCGATTTTGATCGAGCTATACAAAACCGCGTGCTCACCGAATTGAGGATTGGAACGGTGCGCTATTTGAAGTCGACTCTGATAACGTCGCGTCAGTTGATAGCGCCTGCAGTTGCTGCGACACTGAGCGAGATTTTTTGTAGTTTGAAGCGCCGTTCAAATTTAAAAAGCAAATATATTACATTGCGGATGGTGCAATCTACGCGCTATTTATTTTTATTGTATTGTAACTATCAGCACAAGCACGTCCACTTCTGAATGGTTTTGCCATGATCACCACGCTTGGCAGGTGGATTGGCGATCGCAGTAAACATGTTAAAATACACAGAAGAAAGCTGCTGCCCTTCCTCTTGGGGCATACCCCTAGGTAACCAAAAACCTTAAATCTTCTAATTCATATTCGTGCAAAACAAACACTTGCTTATGACAGCGTTAAAGTAAGTATCCTACTAATATTGTATATATGCGAAAGTAACTGTCTATCTCTCTGTCTGTCAGTTACCTTTTCACGCCTAAACGACTAAACGGATTTGGATGAAATTTGGTATAGGCTATCCATATACCAAATTTCATGTATTATCAGCACTAGCAGTGCTGATAGGTACAGTACAATAAAAATCAATAGCGGCTAGATTGCACCATCCGCAATGTAATATATTTGGTTTTTAAATTTTAATGGCGGCGCTTCAAGCTAAAAAAACCTCGCTCAGTGACGCAGCAATCAGAGTCGACTTCAAATAGCGCAACGTTCCAATCCTCACTTCGGCGAGCACGCGGTTTTGTATAGCTCGAATCAAAATCGCTCACTTAACTCTCGCGCGGCGTAAGCTAGCGCGCTGTTTTCACACTCGAAGTTTTGCAGAGCGGGGTTCTGAGCACCATTCCTTATTTCTGCCTGCGGCTTCACACACATTGGTTCTATGGAATTGTTTAAAGGTTACTTCTATCTCATGGGAACCGATTTATGGGATAAAATAGCCTATGTTCAGTAGTTTCAGCATGATGAAGTAACAAAACATACATCCATCCAAACACATTTATAATGTTAGTGTGATGGTTCAATTTCAGTATTTAAGTACTCACCCCGTATTCAGGTTTGAAAAAGCCCTGTTTCTCCCACCACTGGTACCAGGCAGCCTCCACATACTTAGGACTGTATGCATCAGGCATCGGCCCGAGGACATCTTTCATTTCACCAGGCTTGGTCTTTGCTGCGTACACTGCTCCTTCTTTTACTTCTTTAGCTTTTTTCTGTTCATGTTCAAATAATGTTCTTATAAATAAAAATACACACTAGGATATTTACCCAAGACAAATAAAGTGTGTGCAGGTTTATAAAATAAATCAACCAAAATCACTTGATTTTTCAAAATTCAAAATGGTTTATTTCCTTTAGACCTTACAGGACTCTTGGACTCATCACAAAATTCAACCACAGTCCCCAGAGAAACCCTACATGAAAAATTCAAAGAAATAAACATAATGACAATACCATGTCAATATATTTATGAAAACTTGATGTAAACTCATATGAATATCAATCGGTTCCCTAAAAATAGTGACATACATAATTTAAATACTAGAAATAAGAATAAGCTTGCTGGGCCCACAACTAGGCTGCACAAGATTAATGTATCTTTTATAGGGCATTGTATATGTTTCTACAACAAAATACCAAATGAGTTGAAAAAATTATCAATAAATAAACTCAAACAAATTGTCTAACAACCTAACAAGGTAAAGGTTTCTTGTTTGCTTCTTTACCTGAAAAATATTGAAATGAGCAAAAATCAAAGTGATCACTTTATTTCCTAGTTTTACTAATGTAATTTCAATTTTGTGATGTGTCCAAGAGTCCTGTAAGGTGTAAACGAAATAAAGCACTTTGAATTTGAATATGTTCAGGCTTGTCTATGGAATTATCAAGTAAATATTTATTGTAGTAGTTTGTGAATTATTTTGGTGCATTTGTACTAAACAATTTAGCAATCTTATCTGTAGATAGAAAATTCTTGTAAATTGACATACTGCAGGGAAGAACAGGCTAGTTTTCTAACAGACTGATAGTGTAAACAAATCCTTTCCAAATGCAACGTAGTGAATTTCTAATGCAATTTTAAATATAGTGAACTATATTTAAAATTGCATTTTAAATATAGTTCCCTTCACCATGAGTTGTGAAGAAACATACATAGGTTATGCAAATCGCCAAATACCTCAGATTAACAAAAATGGTAAGCCACTGAGATTTAACAAAAAGCATGACAAATAAACATGAAAATACAGTTCCGAAACAGTACCTCTGGTTTTTCTTTCGTTGCAGCTGGTGCCGAAGTCTTCTTGTCTAACTTAGCTTTCAGTTTTTCCAGCTTTGCAGCCTTTTCTGCTTCTTTTTTTAGCTGTTTAGCCGTCTTCTCTTGAGGTTGCTCCTCAGGGATGCCGTTCTGGGTATCATTATCAGTCATGATTGAAGTTAAACCCAATAATATAATCAGAATTTCGCTATTTTTGTACACATTTACAAATCAACCGTGATGTGGACACGGGGGACAGACAGCAAGAAAACAAGAACAAAACAAGCTGACATTAGAAGCTTCGTTCAAAAAGCAAGAAACTTAAATGTCAATGTCAAGAAAATTGGTTCGGAAATGGTCGCCGCACGCAAATGCTAGAATAATTAATTGCTCCATTTTATTTAGCTTTATTTTGTTGGCAGCATTGATATCCCTCCCATCCGCTGAAGTACGCGCTGCCAGTACAGTAATGTTACCTGCTTCTAGGTAATTTTGGCTGCGTATAGGTTTTTTTTTGGTTTATTTATGCTAGCTGACTACTTGCCCTTCCTGCTTCTGACGAAATGCTTAGAATGGTGTGTGCTGTTTGCTGCACAGACGGTTGCTACCTACCTTACGTTTGTTTCTTATTCCGTTCTATTGCTCTGCAGTTCTGATTATGAATGTTTTGATATTTGTTATTGTATTTCTACACACTGAGTTATACATATGTACTACGTACTAGAGAAGCTATTCCAATAAAAAAACGTATCGCAACTTACTAGATGACGGATGATTTGGAGAATTTTTTGGAGTATGCTCCCGAGGTGGTCCCATAATTTTTTTATTCCCGAGGGATTTCTATTCATCCCGCAAAAAATCAAAAACAGTTAACTAAGGGATTCGAAGTCGGTTTTTAGTCTTTTCAAAAGAATCAAATTATTGAAATTATGTTTCATGTTTTTTCCTTTCAGTACATTATATCAACAACAATGAACAAAGTTCAGAAAATATGACGACATGCGCATTTCGATACTGCAAAAATTAATTATTGGATTTCTTATTGAAGTTGATTTTGAACTATTGTAAACTTGTTTAAGTTTATATAAACGCATAACGATTCATTTTCTTTTCTACTTTTTGGCAATACTTTTTATAAATAGAGAATGAACTCTTACGAATTATTGTAGGAACAAAAACTGTGTCACCTCTGCGTGGTGTAAAATCTATAGGTTTGAACAAAACGTGTCAAGCGTCAAGTCAAAACTATACTCTTTAGGCGATCTAACGCTGAATGTTTTAATAGTTTGGTTAGACGATATTGGATAGATAATATTTTAGCGCTGCAGCGCTCACCGCGCGCTGGCCTCTTCTGTCATCCGTCATCCAGCAAGTTGCGATCAATGAGATTTTACCAATAAAGACGTCATACTCATTACAAAGAAATAAAAACATTGATATATTTTCGCTAGCAGGCTGACGGCCAATGACAGTCTATGACGTTAAGTCGGCTAGCAGCTAGGGTGAACTAGATAAAACGGGTACAGCACTACAAAGAAAATAAACAGTAAATAAAAAAAAATGTTTATTTACATATTTTAATAAGTATTATTCGTACCTAGTTTAGGTATACATTTTTGTAAACACGCTCATAAAATAATATATAAATACTTTTACTTTACTTTAATAGGTGGTATAGGTAGGTATCTGATGCTGTAATGCTGGACAATCTAGAATGAGGACCTCATACAAACTTATTTTGAAACCATGTCCCAACACTAATTGATCAGCTCTATCATGTCACCCCAACTTCCTCTAGAGTCGTTCGAACCGACAACACCGCACGCCATTAACTCGTTCTCTCTGTCACTTATGAATGCAACGCACTGCCTTGTCTCGTTCGTGTGAGTGGCATAGCGGCAAAACCGCGCGGCCCCCGCGGCAGTACTTTTTTAGTAAGATAAAATTAATGATTTTCCATTTTAAATAGACTAAACACTACTTACAAATGAAAAGATACATCCTGCCTGCTTCTTACAGCCGTCCCAGTTTATGCATTGCACTGTCAAAACACACAACATAGCATTTTTGTTATTTTGGGTCTCTAAAACCCCGCAACGTACGTATCCGCGTCGTGGCCTGACGCAGGACGGACTGGGTTCACTCAAGCTAATTAGCTTGAGTTTTTCTTGCCACGCAGATCTCAATAACCTACCTCACTATAAAATATCATTGGTTGCGATACGTTTTTTTATTGGAATAGCTTCTCTGGTACGTAGTACATATAACTCAGTGTAAGTACCATTTTGTTTCTCTATTGAGCAAAGACTGACAGTTGAAATACAAAATATTATAAGTAAAAGCAGATTGTGAAACAAGGATTCTATTTAACAAAACTCTTACATAACATAAGCGACAGAGCTACGCTGTATTTTAAGGGCGCCTGAAAACGCCTTTTCGGTGACATTGTCACGGTCGCATAACTTTGATAACTTGATAAGTGTGCTGATAATAGGCCATCTGATTTCACAAAATATGGCATTTTTACTAAAAAGTACACCCCTACATAAATTAAAAAGTTTTTCTATGACCGATTTATCTAAATAAATAATATTATACGCATACATGTAAACCCAGGGGTGTAATTTTTAGTGAAAATACCCATATACTACTTAAGCATTGCATACGTCCCAACCCAACCGGTCTGTTCTTATCTCGATTGTTTTTAATACATATTATTCTACGTCGCACACATTTCTTGCTAGTAGGAGACAGAATGCAACGTTTTCCAAAAACGGAAAAAAAGCCGCGCCGGAACTTTTTGTTGCTAGTTCTGGCAATACCCACTCAGTGCTTGATTTTATTTTTCGCTCCGCTCTAGGCGCCATTTTGATTCACTGTCGCACCATTGCGTTGCTGCTTGTGTGTAATTTATTTTCAGTGGGGTAGAAACTACAAAAATAGATTGAATTGGTGCAACTTGTTTTGATCTTGTGTGTTTATTGTGCCTCAGATAATGTCTGATCGAGAGGTACCTACTTGATTTATAAATTTGTTTGTACTGAAACGGCGGGCGAGTAGTGCCGCTTCGCCTCGTGTTTTATTTTGTCTGTTTTCCGTGTGCTATTTATATTGAGTGTGGAAACTGATCGTGGTATTTCAGAGGAGCCGCTCGAGGGCCCGCAACGGGTCTCGGGAGCCCGTGCCTAAACAATCGGGAGGAATGCCCCTCGGACTGAGCAGGAGCCGGTCTAGGACGCCGCCCCCGCCAAAAGCTTCTAGCAGAAAATACAGAAGCCCGTAAGTATTAAATCTTTAGTCCGTAACAGTTATTTCTATGTATTAAATACGATCATCATGCAAGCATAGTAATATGTCATTGAGTGGGCATTTTGTTTTTTGTGAATTTTATAACCTCGCTTTCAAGGTTATGCACGAATTGATGGTCATTATTGCGCCACAACTAAAATGAAATCCGCTTTGATTATGATTTTAGGAAGTCATGTTGCAGATTTTCAATTACACATTTCCATACCATACCAGTGTGTTATTGAATCAATAAAACTCAAGTACTTGAAAGTTTAATGATTATTGAGTAAACAAACCCATAGCAACCAATGCTTTATCAATAACTAGTTTGTGTGTTAGCGGAGGGGAGGGGGGTAACTGCGCTGATAAGCAGCTGAACTAAATGCTTGAGGCCATTTTGACGTATTTTATGGCATTCAATTTCCATAAAACAATGATTTTGCCCAGCAAACACATTTTTGTACTTTTTTTAGGACTTGAGCATTAAATTTAATGAATTATTAATTATTCAAAATAACAAGAGAACTTATTTGTAGCATTACACAATTTCTAAATACTATCCAACACTATAAAAAAAATCTATGTAAATGAAATCTTTAAAAAAAACGAATGCAACAAAATTTTACAAAATCCAACTCAGCTTAACACAACACAACAACAGAATAATAAAATATCACATTAGGCGGTTTTCTGATAGCTCTCGGTATGACATCAGCACTATGTATTATGGTAGTGGTGATTGTTGAATGAAAAAACAGTTTGTTAGCAGTCAACTGTTAGACAGGTTTACAGTCCACTGATAAACTTGGATACTTGTGAACAACATTTGCATTGTGCAGTCCAAGGTCAAGCGTCAAGGTGGCTAGCTGGCTATATAGAGAAACAGTTTCGCCAAACTGTTTCTCTATATAGCCAGCTAGCCACCTGTCTGTCTATCAAAAAATAAAAATTAAACTGTTATTTTAATTAGTTTATCGTGGACGATAAACAGTGTTGTTTCGTTGACTGTAAAACAGTTGACCCACTCCTAATACTTGGTACCGAAACCTTACCGAGCGCCAGTATTTCTATGGAACATTCCCGATTGGTGCGGTACACATTCAGTACTGCATGCGTCATCCAGTAACCGTCTGGCATTTTACCGAGTCTGACGACACGAATGTAAGTATTTTCATCTCTCGAACTAAGGCTCTTTTCACATGCAAACGGTTGCCGTCTAAACGGCGCGCGCGTTGCCGTACCGTGCAAGCGCTTTCACATGTTACACTGTTTACGCACGGTCGCCCGGAGGCGGCGCGGCGGTCGCGGTATTATCGAGGTACCTATCAGACTGAAGACGTCACGTCGCGTCGGGCGTTTTAGGGTTTCGAAGATCGGAGATTGGTTTCGAAACACACATAGGTATTATGGCATCGCTATTTCTGCCCTTTTTTCCGTCTTTAATATCTCAGCAACTACAGCAGCAAATACCTAACGTGAAATTTAAAATATGCATGTCACATTTCGTGCGCCTGTAAGATAAAAAAAATGACCTACGAATGAAAACGACCTGAATGTCAAGTGGGGTATGCAATGAATGGTATCAATTTGTACATTTCAAAACAGTTTTTGAAATTTCTGTAGGATTCATACTTTTTAAAATATTCTGAAGAAAGTCGGGCCATTTCTTTGGCGCTGAACACTAAAATGTTCCAAATTCAAAAAGTGCGCGGTAAAGATAATTGCGGCGCACAAAGAGGATTAAAAACTCATTCTTATAGAAAACACCACCTTTGGGTGCACTTAAAGGCGAACCAAGTCGTCCTTTTCGAATAGATGGGATGAAAAAGTATATAGGTAGCCTTTTTCCCATAGGAATGGCATTCCACGCGCTCGCCGTGCCGTGTTGTGCTCGTGTTCATGTAAGTTTAATACAAGTCAATACACAACTGTAAAGACGGTTGTCGCGTAAAAACCTTGTTTATAGTGGATAAGGACGGGCGACACACGGGCACGGCACGGTCGCACATGCCGTATGCATGTGAAAAGCGTCGAAGGCGACATTATTTCAGACGTCACAAGCGGCGCTGCATAATTTTCTGCAGACAAGTGCGAAAGTGCAGGCAAATATTAACCTTGATAAATTTATGCATGAGTGTACTTACAACTTCAATTTTTGTTTGAGTGAGAACACAAAGCATTCAGAATGGAGGTTCTTTCTATAACCCATAATTTATCTCCATTAATTAGTTCCATAAAGAGTCTTGATTTCCCATAATTAGATGTGCTTAGAGCTATTAGCTATAAGAGTACCAAATAAAAATAACTATTAGCTTATCTATGAAAATTAATTAATTTATTTGGTGGGTGGCTCCGAGTGGTCTGACACACTAACACATATAGTTAAGTTTTATAGCTATTGTGCATTCTCCGTTGGAAGGCACACCATTAATAAACTGGAACCCTAGCACTGCTAATAATCAGTGTTGCAATATACCTGTCATTGCTGCATATTAGCTGACAGACTAGGCTGCCCATAGCTCACTGAGCTCTTCGCTTATACAAGTATCAAGTAAGTAAGTGGAGGTCATATCGATGACAGATTGAGGCCATTATATTTACGCCATTTTAGCGCTGAACGTTTGCGTGAGCGTCTATGACCGTTTGTTTATGGAAGTAATCGAGAAGGGCAATTTGAATCGACACAATAAACAAATGTCATTGCTTATAGAATATTCCCTCCATACACTCAGTGCCGTGGCTTCACATGTGTACGTTTGTTTCAGGACTCGTTCCCGCTCAGGCTCCGCCCGTCGCTACGCCCGCGCCCGCTACACGCGGTCTCGCTCCCGCTCGTACTCGCCCCGCGGGTCCTATCGCCGCTCTCACTCGCACAGCCCGATGTCGTCGCGCCGCCGCCACGCTGCTGGCGATCGGGTAAGGCATTACATACAACATAGTTCTGCCAGTGCTCCGTCACTCGCGCTCACTTTTGAGTTCTATACCTACAGTTTTCTTAGACTTTCAAATGACAGAAAGGAGTTTAGAAAAAACGAAATAATTAAATATGTGTCTGTCTAAACAAAACAAAATGGCGATTATATACTTTTTTGGCAGAAGTTTTCATACATTAATCATCAAAGTAGTCTCACAAAGCTGCTAAAATTACCCAATTATCTTATCGAAAAACACCAAAGTAGAGAAAATGTGATATATGTTGACATTGCGCGTGGGGGGACAAATTCCCCTTCCTATGCAGGCCCTAACCAGCCCAAATCTTGCAAGAGTGCAGTAGGACTTAGGTCCATGACAGTTGCACTTCAACATCTTATAGGTAAGGAGTTTTTATCTGAATAAGACTTCAAACCTACACCTGTACAGAACACAATCCAAACGTGCTTGATTTATTGATCAAACACGGAAAACGGATAGAGCTAATGTAACCATGGCGCGCAGGCATTGTTACATTTTAGCTTTTTTCCTTTACCGTAAATGGTAACCATGCAAATGAATAAAAGGACGCGCGTTACTGATAAATCTGCTAAGCGGCCAAGTTTTAAGAAATCCCCAAATATGCTACGGGCGTTTTTACAAATCTGATTGAACTTTCGCCAATTTACGCGGTTCATGCTCCATTTATCCCTAAAACCTAAGTGGTGGTGACTGGTGGAGACTTAACGAGTGGTGAAATTCCCAATAATTTTCTGTCATTATGGGGCTTGTTGATAATGTTTCCTCCAAATCTATTGTTCTGAATTCCCTGTTGACGTTTTGCTAACAAATGAGATGACATAATGTTTGTTTACATCTCTTTCGAATGCCATGAATGCTGCAAAAGACGATGTTTATGAGGCCGGCCACCCTATTAACTCAGGTTGAAAAGAAACACAGTATTTATTTTATTGCATCCACATTAGAAAATCCAACTGCAATATAATAAACTACAACACATTTTAATGTCCACCATAAACATAAAAATTTTGCTAATTGCTATGTAGATTTTATTTTAAATATGAAATAGAAACCTACAGGAAAATTTTTCCTGGTAACTCAATACTTCTTTGAGTTACTAGTTAACAAAGGAAAATTGTTGAATGACTGTCACACATGTATTTATAGAGCACCTTAAAGTTACTAAATTCCATTTTATAAAGTACATAGTAGGTATTTATATATTATTCTATTTCATGTGTGGATATGTAAATTTACATTGAATTGCATAAACAAGTGTTTGTCACAAATGTAAATTCATCAGTTCAGTTCTGCAGACTGCTTAAGAGTTCGAAATCCGAAAACAGTCATCATCACTCATCCATCATAATATGATGGATGAGTGTACAAAAAATATCTAGGATTCTAGATATTATCTAGAATCCTAGATACTTTTTGTGAACAAAAGGGTTTGAGGGCATCCATAAGTGAGGCGGTTTTAGCGATTTTCGACCGCCCTCTCCCCTTCGTGAGATTTTGATCGATCCGCTTCATTCGACATTAGGGGAAGGCCTCTAATCTCACGTTAGATTATTCGAGTAAGGACTGCTTAGTTTCGTGGATAAAACATTACGTGATATTTGCCGAGACCCCCCTCTCCCCACGTGAGATTTGGATCCCCCTTCCACTCTATTCCCTTCCATTCCAACCCCATTCCCCCTTACAAAACCAAAGAAATATAGGTGGAAAATATTTTTGGTATCATCAAAGGAAATTGCAGAAGCTCGAAAACATTCGGTTTTGAAAGCTTTTATTCAACATATAATTTGTCTCTGTCTTTTTCAAGCTCAATAATTTGTAGCTGCTCAAATATGCGTTAATTATTACCACCTTGTCGTTTTCTGTTATTGATATAGCTTTTTGTTAAGTAACATAATTAATTATCTTGGATTCTAGAACCTATAAGACTAGCCAAACTCGATGTAGAACGTTTGTTAACAAACCACGACACAAATAACACTCACTTGCTTGGCGTAGAGTTTCAGATATACGTAATTGTAAGCAACATTTATTGAAGGAAGGATCTCAAATCGACAAGTAATGCAAGCAATGTAAAGACGCGGCAACTGAGTTAATTTTAGGTTAAGTATGGGCGGTTTGTTTACAAACATTCTACATCGATTCGGTCCTGTAAATCTTCATACATTGATTTTCTCATCTACCATGCAAGCTACCATTACCTTCGAGTTATATATTTAGTTAAGTAAGTTTTTAAGTACAGTTTCTGTAATATAATGTTTTTTGTTTATCAGCAGGAGAATCCTACTCCATCTAGATGTTTGGGAGTGTTTGGACTCAGTCTGTACACTTCCGAACAGCAGATTAACCACATCTTCTCCAAGTACGGGCCGGTCGACAAAGTACAAGTGGTTATTGACGCGAAGGTGAGTTCTTTAGATATAGACATCATTTGTTTGCCACCAAATACTCACACGACTGAAAATTTTTTAATTAAAATTAATCCTGGTTTTTTATGCTTGTCCACCAAAAATAAATTAGTGACCAAGTTATGGGGTAGAATGAGCTGACCCAACTAATAGGCCAGTCGATTTTCATTAGCTACGCCACTAAGCTCGAGGTATAAGAGAATCCATATTGTGGAGTAATTTCTTATGCCTTAGAAATATTTCTAAAATATTATGGGCCTATCTATGTAAGTAATGCTCCAAGTATATCAATCTAGTGACCATAACACAAGTTCTGCTAACTTTGTGGCTAGATCATGCTGTGAGGATTGTCCAGTATTTTTTTTATTATATTCATTAAACTTTAGCCTTATTTATTCGCTTAAAACGTGTTTGGCAAATTTGTCATCGATCAGGTTATTTAGAATTACTTTATTGAAATACTTATTCTATGCAAAACTCACGACCTCATGTTTCATAATATGTCTTTTAGTATCTAGACGCGTCAGCCACGTTCGTTTTTCGTCTTAGTGAAAAACCGTTAGCGAAAAAACTTACAATGGCCTTTAACATTATAATTATAACTTTTAACATTTTAAAACATTATAATTTTTCTTCATTATTCTAAATCGGATCAGAATTAAATAAACTCAAGATATCTTTACACGAAAATACCGTGTTTCTCCCGTTACAACACATTATCATTGTTTTTTAGACGGGCCGTTCCCGAGGCTTCTGCTTCGTGTACTACGAGAACCAGGAGGACGCTAAAGTCGCCAAAAACGAGTGCACTGGCATGGAGATCGACGGCCGTAGGATCCGCGTCGACTTCTCTATAACGCAGCGAGCACACACTCCCACGCCTGGGATCTATATGGGGAAACCCACGTAAGTAACATATTCTTCCAGCACCCGGGAGCATAAAAACTATATACAACGGGCCTTGACGAAGATAATAATGTCACGTACACGAAATTTTGATTGGAAAAAATTTAAAAATTTATTTGACTTTGTTTTTGTCTATAAATAAATCACCTGTGGTGATCGCTCCTGCTCCTGGGGTGTACATGAAGCAACCCACGTAAGAAACATTCTTCCTCAAGCAGGCTGAGACCGGGAAGTAATAAATTACAGCTCTTTTTTTTCGTTTCAATTTGTAGTGGTTTCCGCGTTTTGTGCAATAAATATCTTAATAAAACTTGTCTTGGTTTCTATATTTAGACTCAACAAACATAGACCACACATCGATCAAGTTACCGACGCTATTTTTTATGTACATTATTTATATAATACTAGCTGCTGCCCGCGGCTTTACACGCGCTTTTCAAGTAGCCTATGTCAGTTCCCGGGATACCATTTACCTCCCTGCCAAATTTCATTTAAATCCGTTCAGCCTTTTAGGCGTGAAAAGGTAACAGACAGACAGAGTTACTTTCGTTTTTTATATTATTATAATAGTATGGATTGATCATAAGCGACTTTACCTCGTGTGTTCATAAGTCTTGAGACACAGTAAAACTAAAATATTTTTGGAGCTAAGTTGAGTATTCATTTATTGGATATTAAAATTAAAACTACTGACATCTAGATCTGTTTTTAAAAATAAATCATTCAAAATGGCCGCCTTTGCATTCAATGCAGGCCTTTCAAACGCGTGCGCCATTCATCTATGGCGGCACGAATCTTTTCAATGGGAATCCGTTTCGATTCTTTAATAAGGGCTCGCTTGAGAGAATCCAGGTTTGGGTGAGACTTTCTGCATGCCCTCAGCTCCAATTCCGTCCATAAAGAATAATCCTAAGGATTCAAGTCACGGCTTGACGAGGGCCAATCTTCGCTCCGAATGAAGCCTGGCAAATTGGCCTCCAGCCAACGTTGGGTAGTCTTAGCATTATGGGAGGGAGCAGAGTCCTGTTGGAAAACCCAGTATTTTCCAGCGAATAGCGTATCATTTAATAGTTTAACCACCGCTTCCAATATGTCGGTTTGGTAATTTTGTGCCTTCACCTTGACGCCTTGCTGGCAAAAATGAAGCGAAGTGACCCCCTCGTAGGAAACACCCCACCAAACCATGACACTTGCTGGATGATGAGTGCGCTGGACATTGCGTACAGATGGCTGGACGTCCTTTGAACTTCTGGCGTAAACCTTATTGTTCTGCCGGTTAAACTTTTCTTCCACCGTGAAGATCTTTTCATCGGTAAACAGGATATTTTTTGGATCGTGTCTCTTCAATAGGTTACGACGTCGTTCCAGTCGCAATTTACGAAGACGCTCGTTTAAATAATGCACTTTCCTTCGACGAGGCCTTTAGTTTAAGATCATATTTAAGTATCCTGTTCACCGATATTCGCGAAATGTTGGTCTGCAGAGCTAATTTCTTTTGAGTCCGGCAAGGGTTGCGACGAATTCGCTCTTTGATTACTTTGATGTTGGCGGGCGTCCTTACAGACCGCGGGCGGCCACATCTTCCACGGTCTTCTAAAGAGCCGGTCTCCTTGTACCTCTTTATGGTATAATACACAAAGTTCCGACTACATCCCAAACTTTGGATTTCACTAAAAACTTGCATTGGTTTTTTTCCTGCTTGAAACAGTGAAATTACAGTCGCACGCAAATCTATTGTTGGCGCCATTTTCACGGAGAATGAAACAAATATTCAAATGTATATTTTTTCTGATTCAAAACATTCGAAATTTAAAATTTTAAAAGTTTAATAAAGGTTGCATGAATTACTTTCTGTTTAAATTAATTAAATAAGTTCGTCTCAAAACTTATGAACACACGAGGTATATACAACACAGGATGTTGTGGTGCCCTGAATTGTTATTATTAAGTGTTATTATTCCAATTCCAACACAGAAATTCACATGTGTACAAATTTATTTACATGTGATCCTATTGTTGGTAGATTAAAGAAGCAGATTTAGAGTGAGCCAGCTCTTAGGCTAAGTTGATTTATTAAAGGCCTGTTTCGACATTACACCACAAACCTAGCAGATAAGGCTCGGTTTCTTAAATGCATGCTTTATGTTTTACTATATTTTGGGCGATACTTCATTTGCCCACCCGACACCTTTTGGTAAACAATAAAAAAAACTACAATACTTCATTACCAACATCAGTAGATGCATAATTCTATGAATCACGAAAACAAATTCATTAAATATTGAGTCCACCGATGCCGCCCTTTGTCCGCTTCTTCGCTGACGTGGTAAAACATAGCCTAGATCACTAATGGATAGTGTGGCTATCTAGCAGTGAATGTATATTCTAAATCGGACCAATGTTTAACTTCAAATTAACTTACATTATACCCCTTAATTTTTTTCAAATTGGTTATTTAAATGTTTTTGTTTATTACAGCAGTCGAGGTGACAACGGATACGAGCGCCGTGGTCGTGGAGGAGAAAGAGAGTGAGTTTTCTCATTATTTATGCATAAATCTATTCTAAATTTATGCGTGACCTTTCTAAAGGCTTGTTCAGATTTAAGCAGTATTCGCTACCGCAGAGGCTATTGCGTATTTTGGAGAATTTAAATCAATCCTGTTTCATGTGATCTGTCATCTGACAGATCACATGAATCTTCACCTTTCTGAACTTCGTATTACATTTTTCAAAGAAGGCTTCCTGTTACCAAAACAAACTTAGTTATAACTTGCTAAACAGAATTCTGTATAAGTAACCGTGCAGATATTACAGCGATTACTACCGCGGCGGGGGATATCGCGAGCGCGAGCGGGACTACTACCACCGCAGCCGCGAGTACCGCCACCGCTCGCCCAGCCCGCACTACCGCCGTCGCCGCTACGAGCGGGAGCGGTCCTACTCCAGAAGTATGTATTAATGTATTCACTGGCCAGCCTCGGCGCGGCGGTGCGACCTGCAGGGCTATTCAGACTCTTCGTTACCGAGTCATCGACACGGAGTATGACACATTCGCGTGAGATTCAAATATTTTAGCGATTTTTAATATTTTCTGCGTTCTACAAGGTATAGTGGAAAAGTAGTTTTCCAGAAATAGTAATTTAACAAATTTTGATATAGTGCTGCTTTTGGAGCAATTAATAATTTATGAGATTTTTTACTAAAAATCAACATATTACCAAAAGCTCCATTATATCATACTTTATTCATAGGAAATGGTCTACGATTTTAGAAAACTCCTTTTCTGGTAGTTTAATTATTCCTTGCAGAACACTGAAAATATTAAAAACCGCTAAAATATTTGAATTTCGCGCGAATCTGTGTCAATGACTCGGTAACAAAGAGTCTGAATAGCCCTGCTGCAGTGGCGCGCTGCCGCGGCCGCCTGGAGGACCACCAGGTTGGGCCATGAAACTATTAATTACACATTATTTATTTGACCCCAAAGATATAACATGATAGGTACCACATATACTCTAGAAAATAGAACAAGACTTTAAAATCACAATAAAACGAGCAATAAAAATAGCAGCATTACGATTACGACTTAAGCATATGTACTATTCATATAAAAATAGACACAAAATAACAATTATATTCACACAAAAAGAAACTCTTAAAATTGCATTTAAAAAAACCCTAGGAATTGGTAGATTTCACCTGTGAAGTACACCAGATGCAAGTACATTACATAACATTGATAATAGAGATGCGTAGGCTGATCTGCCACCATTCCTATTTCTCTGGGTAAACCGCATTGCTGCATATGTCCTGGGAAAATTACTAAAGCCTAAGTTCGGGGCTGAGAGGAACCTTTACACAAAAGGTCAAGATGGGATTAGGCAACGCTAACCATAACTACTGATCACAGCGTGGCGTGGAATCGTCATCAGATGTAGTAGAGGAATACCAAATGAGTCTTGAAATTCTAAATGGTGGATGAAGTGGTATTGTTGGGTTTGCTGATGAAGGCTCGGGGAAAATAGAAGAACAGGCAGGTTTTAAGTTAACACTATACTCTGGCCAAACTGACGATACAATGTTTGTAAAGATTGCCCCTATAGTTAATCTTTGTTTAGTCTTAATAGCGTTTACGACTAGCGCGCGATGTGTGTGGGACTGACTTGAAATGATTTGCGTGCAGCATTTTCAAGTAGTTTTAAAATATTTACAGAAAAATAATATCAACAAAATAATTAAAATTTTATATGTATGATTTTAAAGAAGATACTCTACTTTATTGGTAAGCTATTGTTATATTTGATTAAATAAGGTATATCGGTGAAAAAAACATTTAAATTCGTAATAATTCACATTTTTTGAATTTGAATTTCTCATAGTAAGATACCAAAATTAAAAATCTTATTAACTAACTATTTTCCCAAAGATCTTTTTGATTTATTATTTTTTTTTGTCAATTATATATATATCAGTATTTTCATAATATTTTGAGCTTCGAAACTGATGCTGAAAGGGAAATTAAGAAAACCTCTAACAAGTTATCTTGATAGAAAGCGTACATATACGTATATATTAATCGAAATATTTTCCTAACTATTGGGACAACGAAATTTCCTAAAATTATTATTAATTAACATATTATAGTGTAAAATAAGTGGTTCATGATACTAAAGGGTTAGAAAAGTACAGTTTTTGAGCCAAACTGCGCATGGAAGGCGTAAACGCTCTTAAAGTTTTGACATAATTTGCACTATTTGAGCTCTTTCCTACAAGGTGCTGACAATTATATTGCAACTCGACGCCAAAACGAGCAATTTAGATTTTTACAAACATTATTTGTTGAGAATTGCTTGAGTGTAGTTAGGGCTACTTTCCCTTTTAACAACGATTGATTATTTATGGGTCCCAATAATTTAAAATGCTAAACACTTCACAATATTCTGTTTGAATAAACTTTTCAAGGTTAAGGTGTAATCTGTATAATTTGCAATCGTTGTATTTTAATGAAAGGGTTTACCATAAAATCTCTATAATTCGAAAATTTCTTGGTGCAAATGTACTTTGAATCAATTGTCATCAAAACGTTAATTTCCACCAAGAATTTTTTTTATTTGTTTCTATTGTATTTGACTGCTTGCTGTTTTCAATCAATTTATTCAAATTTATTTCGATTTCTGAAATTGCTTAGTGCATGTTGTGCTTGTACACTAGTTTCTTTGACTCGAGACAAAAGGTTGCCGCACAAATCAACCCTGAAACGGATGGACATCAGCTTGTTACAACATATCGCCACCCCAACATTAGAGCTTTACCTTTACCATGCTGATTAGCAATTGTATATAAATACCTACTGAACGGCTCCAGGTGGTCATCCGTTTCTGGTTGATATTCGTGGAACAACTTTATAGAGACTTTATAAATGTTCAGATAAATTGATGGAAAACTCCGGCCCTGTTTATGTGTACTCCATTAATACTCCATGGTCACCTCCCTCTTTGAATTTCCAGGTCGTTATTAATAAGTCCGCGACGCTGACTTCAGATATCTTATTTAGATACTACACCCCCATAGTCTCCGGTCTCTTGCATTTACGTACCTGTGCGGGCTGGCTTCTTATACTTTGACGAATTGTCAGCTTTTTGTAAAGGATTTTGTAAAATAGTTACGTCGACGAGCCCAAGAGTCATTTTGTTTAACACCGCGCCTCCATCTGCCGTCGTTCGCCGTTCAACCTGTTACTTCCGGTTTGAGGCTGTGTTTATTAGTTTCCCCGGCGGGCGACGGCAGACGGGCGCGCGCCATTTCTGATAATGGATAGGGTATTTAGCGAGTAAGATAGTGTGTAATAGCCCGGCCCGGGCATAGATAGATGCCTCTAGCATGTAATAATATAGTTCTAATAAAGATAACACTAAGTCTAATATTGATTTTGTTTGTTTGAAAAGGTGTTGAAAAACGAAGTAAAGGATGAAGTTCCTTGAAACTAACTGTGTTGAAGTTTTGAAAATGTTTGAAATCGAAAAATTCGTATCGAAAAGGCGGTCGCCGAATGAATCCCCGACCGGGCGGTGGGTGCCGAAAAAGAACATTCGGTCGAAGCGAAGCTACCACCGTTGTTAGCGAAAAGAATATGATTCACCTTTCCCGAATTGTAGGAAGCCCAAGCTTACTCAAGACGGAAGACAGAAGTCTCGCAGACTACCGTAATATTCTTCCGACCACACGACATACAGTATTCTATCACACGCGTGCTCATTGGAACTCGTAGTCACTTAGGTATGTATTTTATGTATTCGGGATATTTATATTATTTAGTTAGATCTGTGAGCGATTTGTTAATAAACTAGTTTTGTAATGACTTTGATTCTTCTTGGTTCTCCAATTCTCTCCCTTTGGCCCTCCCTTATCCTTTTCCTTCTCTATTCAACCGTAACCGGGGAATACCTTACGTAAACTATGTGTGTTCATGAATATATACTAGTATATGTATTTATTATTGTCAGTCTCACTAAATTGGCACTCATAGGTATCGTAAAACAAGCATTTCACTATCATGTTTTTATTAAAATTGTTAACACTTATGTATTATTATATTTATCATGTATATATTAGTATTATAGATATAATACACATACACCGTATTGGCACTCCTTCATATGGCAACACCGCTCTTACCGCTATTAAAAAAATATTTTGGAAATTTAAAAAAATCAATCACAATAGATTGCATCTTGGCAAAATATTTTTCATCTAGCTTTGTTTGGACGCATCATCAATATGTATGTTTGGCAGATTTGTACATTTCTTACAGCTAGGTTCATAAAATAAGGAATGTAATAACGTTTTGGAATGATAATAATACTGTAAAATTCAAAATTTAACTGAGTAGCAACAAATAAAATTTAAATTACAAAGAAAAACAGCTGCTTTCGCTAATAAATAGATGAGTTACAAATAATTATTATAATGAAATAAATATCTATGGCAACACTAAGGTAATAAATAGCAGCACTATGTGGACTGCACCGTTGTCTTACTAACTAGTGGCAAGAATGAGCATTAAATAAATTGCATTTCCCACTTTATCTTCCTGGACATAAAAGGACAGCTGAATGTACCTCATTTGGTCGTAAAAAGGTGTTTCGAAAGACAGCCTTCTATGTCCAGCTATTTGCCTCATACCCTCATTATAAAAAATCACAATTAATCTACGCTTGATCACTAATCGACTACGAAATCTAACATTTCTTATTGGGTTAACTCTACAGCTGCTATCTAAATTAATTTTTGATATCTCCTACCAATTCCGTACTATAATAACGAAGAACTAGAAAATACACCGATATATGACATTTTTGAAAGTTACAAGAAAATTTGCCACAATTTACAAGCCTATGAATTGCTAGAAAAATTTACTAAAATACTAAGGAAGGAAGTATGATTTAGTAAGATAATCTAAATCAGTAAAGTATCCTACATTGAGTAGAAAGATCCTAAAAATATTTCCCCAAAAATTAAATCTAAACACCAACTGCTCTTTCAACACTCCAAAATAATATCAAGACATTATTTTTAACCAGAATACGTTAGAGATCTTTGAACAGTCCCTGTCTATCCCAAGAATACCGCTTATAATCCCATGAATGATCTCGGTCTCCAAAACAACGCCACAGTAATATGTAAGCACTAGCGAGAACTACCTTAAAACTAATAAAAATGTTCTCCAGATTAAGATTAGCGGGAAAATTTCTCATTTCATAACAGACTTTGTAACGCATTAAGCAACGGTAGCAAGTACACCCTAAACACAAGATCCTACCAAAAATACCTGATTTTTGTGGTTTTGACTAGGCTAGAATAAATGAAAAGGTTGTACGCAGTTAATGTCATTTGGATGCCGTTAAGCATGGTTGATCCAAGCGTCATTTTCAGTTTTGTGGGAAATCACATAAACGCGTTTTTATTGGCAGGACGTTTGCATTTGCATCGTCTGAAAGTAAATCTATGTATATCGAAGGTTCTACTTGTAACTTAATATTCTACGAGAAAAAAACCCAAAATAAGTACCTATTTATTTTGGAAGATATAGCTAAAAATGCACATGGGCTCTCGTTAAATATGTATGATGTTCTCATTTTGCAAATCGAGTCCAAGGGACATTTATGTCGTTTAGACTCCTCATGCTTAATTAAATTTGAAAGAATAGGTCGTTCCTAACTCGTATTTTATCATTTGATCCATTCTACTCTAGACAAATCGGCCATGGCGGCAGTACAAACTCTGCGAGACTAGACAAGCAGTGTGTACTTACACACTGGATTCGTCTCGCTTCCATGTAGGCTCTAGTTTATCTCGGCCACAGTTCAAATAAGACGACATGTTCACACTCGTCTTATTTGAACTGTGGCCTCGTTGAGCGGACGAGCGGCCGAGACATTCAATGAGACGTGAAAGAGTGTGTACTGCCAGCATCCAGGGTGATAAAGCTAATCTCGCTGGTACCATAGATTACAAGATGAGGGTAGAATGGTCCCTGTGCAATCGACGGCGGGCGCGCAGCGGCGCGGAGGCGAGCGCGTCGGACGGCGCGGGCGGGCCGGCTGCGCGCGCGCTGCTCTCCTGGTAGTAGATGTGTGCGCCGCCGCAAGATACTCCTAATACTACGCTTTCTTCGCTCCTGGGGAAAGACATGATAGGTTATCCAATAGAAAAGATCCAACTCTAGCCAAGCTCAAATCGATGCGACAAGACAGTTTTATATAAGAAGTGTTGGAAGATCACCCTCAATAGAATTACATTTTAGCGGTTGCATGGAGTCTGGATGGGGGACACTAAAGACCACTAATTGTGGCGTTGTTTGGGGAGGTCTATTTTCAGTAGTATACGATAATGTGGTCAAGATGATGACCATTTATGCAGCAGACAAGTAGCCAGAATCGGATGGTTGATGAATGTTGACTGTTCGTTCTATTTTTGCTACAGCAGTGCCTCAATCGTCCTTTTGTGGAACCAACAATATTAATTTCACCTCAAGGGTAGATTTTGACTCTGGATTATTATTTATTAATTGTACAGAAATATATTCTAAGTAGCTGCTGCCCGCGGCTTCGCACGCCCTTTTCCGGGATAAAAGTAACCTATGTCCGTCCCCGGGATACCGTTTATCTCCCTGCTAAATGTCATCAAGATCCGTTCTGCCGTTTATATGTGAAAACGTAACAGATAGAGTTACATTCAAATTTATAATATTAGTATGGATTACACTAGTCACACAGGTTTTATTACAAATAAATTACTGGATTATATGGCTGCTCAAAGTGTTAATCAACATAATCGTACAAGGTTTATGGGTTCTTTATAACGGCAGTGCACATAACATATTTTAGATTTTAGTCGCAATGCAATAAAGATA
This sequence comes from Eupithecia inturbata, assembly GCA_963662085.1. Lineage (NCBI taxonomy): Eukaryota > Metazoa > Arthropoda > Insecta > Lepidoptera > Geometridae > Eupithecia > Eupithecia inturbata. The sequence continues at coordinate 13,222,135 of OY759190.1, forward strand.
ATTACAGTTCTAGTACTTGACCTCCGAGACAAGGACAAGGTAGAGCATCATGGTTAGCTCTGTGCAAACTGAAATGAACTGATGCGTTATGGATAAAATCTAGAACTCACTACTAACCTCAATATGAACTCTGAAAGTTCAGAATCCTCTCCAAACTCGTTATGAATAAGGCCCATAGTAGCGATGTCCAACGCGGCCCAGGGGCCTCCTTTCTTCACGGTCCCCCAGTCGGGGTCTAGTGTGAGATAGCTGTAGTCAGTGGCTTCAGTCCCAGGGGGTAGCGGGTCCATGCATTTCTGCTCGATCGGGCCCAGGGCGTTCAGTGAGGTTTCCCACTGGAAATGAGAGAAGGATCATTAGGTCAATAACTTTATGGTGTGGTACATAGGCGAGAGAATATGACTGATGGAGTAAGGCGATAACTGAATGGCGTCCAAGGACTACACAGGAGCATCCAGAGGCGAGATGGGCGAACGATATTGCAAGCGTTACAGGGTGAACCTATCGTAGATAATGCTGACGCAGGACTGTATAACGGTCACTCTAAGAGAGTGGCACACGAACTTGGAAGACCTGTGCCCAGCAGTGGACAAAGTTAGGTGGTTTTATGATTATGGCAGAAGTGCAATGGCGTTGCTAGTAATTTTTATTTTAGTGACGACCTGTGTGGCATAGTGGGCCAATGTCTGTAGAAGGTTGCGGGTTCGATTCCTGCCACGGGACAAATTTTATGATCTGCAAAATAGAGGCCCTTTGCTAAAGACTCACCAAAGAGTTGATAGTCTCGACGTCGTTCACCGCCTCTACATCCAGCAAAGCTAACAGCGCCATATTCTGCAGTCCGCTGACGAACAGGCCGCATTTCACCGCGAGCTGCTCGAACGAAGGCAACGCGTCTACGTCCTCTGAATCCGAGTCGCTTTCTGAATCCTGGCGGGTGGATTTTGGTCTGGAAATGTATATTTATTGATCACATACAAAAATCTGTTAGAATCCGCACGTATTTTTCCTTGATAAAAAATTACTAGTTCCTCTAACGTTCGAGTAGTTATAATCCAAGTTTTGAGGCTCGTCTAAAAATAATAATATGGTAGGCAGATGCTGAAGACGGCGCTAAAGCGCATATAAAAGGAGGCCTATGTCCAGCTGTGAACTAACATGGCTGATGATAACACATACATGATGAGGGATTCAGACCTGTTGTTTCCACTTCTACGGAACAAGTCCACAAGAAGGTAATTATTCTGCTAGCAGCTACAGCTAGGCCACTATTAATAGTGGCAGTCTAGGATTTTTCGAAATATGAAATAAGTTCTATGTACTCACCTATCATTAAATGTGACTTGTCTCTCAACCGCGGGCGTAAACTCCCTGAGCTCCAACGGAGTCATAACCCGACTGCTGTACCCACTACTCTTATCAGAAAACGCCAAATGACTCAGTTTCTCCATCAAAGGCGTTAGCTGTACTCCAGAGAGCTTCTTCTTAAAACCAGAAGACTCCTCAGATCCGATCTGCGAATCTGAACTCTCGTTCAAAGATTTTAGAGGTAAAGAGAGCGATTTTCGCTTGGACTGATCCGTGTTTTTAGCAATTTTCTTGGGCGTTCGTTGGGGTGATCTTGTTAGCTCTGAATCGAAGTCTTCAAACTTCTCCTGCTCGCAAATCTTCATGTTGTAAGTGAACATGTTATCTGCTGTGGCATCTTGCTTCATTTTAGAGTAATGTTGCTCTAAATACTGGTTGAAAAGCGACTCTGAAATAGCTACGCCGTCGTTCCTAAACACTGGGAATAACGGATCGTTGATCGTCATAGTGCTATGACTTTTCTGCAGATCGTGATTCGGTGATGGCGACAAATCGTCGCTAATACCATTCTCAGATCGTTTTAACTTGAATTTCGACGTTGCTCGGTTAGAAATACGTTTGAAAGTCTCTTGCAGATCCGTTACACTCGCCAGCTTTCTGATCGGCTCGGGTTTGTTGATGTAATGATCAGCGATGCAGTTCATGTTGAGTACTATTTGGTTGTCTCTCTTCTCGTTTTCGAGGACTTTGGCACTGTTTTCTATATTCTTGAGTACGTCGGGTTCTACGTCAGCTTTGTCTTGTGGTTGCGTGTCAGGGTTTTGGCAGATTGAGAGCATGTTTCCGTGGAGGCGTTTGTATTCGACCATTGGGGTCGAGCACACACTGGTTTGTCCGGTGAAGACTGTTTCGTTCTCTTTGGATTCCTCATCAACTGACTGCTGGGTTTTGAAGCTAAGCGATAGCTTGGTTGGTCGTGGTCTTGGTTTGTTGGTGAAAGGGACGACGTCAGGCATACTGAGTGCTTTGTCCTTGTTCTCTTCGCGGTTGGGAGGTGATATCATATTGTGGTCCTCTTCTGGCACAGCTGTGAAGAGAAGTGATTTGTCTCGCTTCATCCCGCCTTGGGGAAATTTCTCGCGTTCTGCTTCTTGGTTCTGTGGAAAGAAAAGATGCATCAAACTCTGTATAAAGCTATTATGTTGGAAACTTGGAAACCACTGAACGCGAATCGCCGATATGGAGTGGGACAGAGGAGGCCTAAAACCGAGCAATGGGTATCAACGGGCTGGTATTTTAATTATGAGCATACATTACCAGATAGATTTGTGAAAGACCCCTATATCCTTCCACTTGGTACGATCACGACGTAAGGATATTTTACTCGAACGAAATGGGTTGATGAAAAAATAAGAGCTTACAAGACCATGACGGATGGACCTCATGTCTGTTTGTCTGCTCTATTGTGAGAGGGATGAATGACCTATTTCTTATATTATAATAATTATTAACTGTTTAACAATGTATAATTACACTGTCATTTTTTAAACATTATAATTTTATGTTAGTTTTATGTGTTAAATTCTTTTTATGTAAATTATAATTATTAATAAAATAAATGACTAAATAACTTCAGTTACCTACTCCGTCATCATGAACATTTCAACCAAGATGTGCTACCTCGGCTGGTCGATTCTACACAGTAAGCTAGCTTTCGTAGGGATAAGCTGACTCCACGGCTTACTTGCATCTTATTCAACACATTCTCTTTGTGTTCGATTTTTTTTTAAAGATCTTGTCTCACCTACCAAAAAGAAAATAAGACCGTGGATCGAGTATAGTAATTCAATATGAATGTGAAAAGCAAGCACCCGAAGTACATATGTCTTGACCGCCAATAAGGAATTCGCCTTTTTGGTCTGTCCTACAAAGCAAGGAAGACGACCAAGTATAAATAAATATGTTACCTTCCTAAACTCGGCCATCATCCTGTCCCCATGAGCCTGGAACTCCTGCAGCCTGTCAGCCTCCTTCTTCAAGTGACCATGCATCTTGCTCCCCACGTACACAGCCAGCAGCTGGGCCCCCAGGGGTAAGGGTGTCTCGGTCTCGAGGGTCTCGGCGGGCGACTTTATTCTGTAGGGGTCTACCACGGTCAGGTAGGAGGTTAGACTAGCCGGGAGCTGGGTGGCGATGATCCTGGAATTGCGGATGGAAATCAGAAATCAATAACGTTTTTTTAATCCATGCTAATATTATAAATTCGAAAGTAACTATGTCTGTTACAAATTTATAAAGGAAAGTAAAAAACAAAAAAGAAATACGTAGTCGAGAAAATAATTTAAAGTAAATCGAATTCGAAAGTAACTCTATCTGTCAGTCTGACACCTTTTCACGCCTAAACTGCTGAACGGATGTCAATTAAATTTGGCAGGGAGGTAAATGGTACCCGGGGACGGACATAGGCTACCTAAAAAGCGCGTGCGAAGCCGCGGGCAGAAGCTAGAACTCAATAAAAGTGAAGTGTAATGCATTCATAACATGTGTAGAGGCGTTGGATTTACTTCAGATGTAACGAGTACCTACGTATTTTTAATCACTCGTCTGTCGTATTCCTTATTAGTAGTTGCATGCGTATCACTAATAGCCCGGCTACACACTCAGTCTTGCTTGCGCAGTCCCGTTTGTGCAGTTACGACGATGTGCAAAAAGACGGAACAATTGTACAGTGGGCACACGTGCAAGTAAGCTCGTGCAACTAGACTGCGCAAACCTCATGTCAGCCTCATGTACGACTGGACTCTGGACTGAACTGTCAGTACGGAAAGGTTATAATTTTCTTTTATTTCTCTATTTTCGTTGTTCGTCACGTCACGATGTCGCTTACAGAAGAGGTTTTTTTATTAAGAGCTCGACGTAACGAATTTAGTTAAAAATTTCTTCGAATATCCTCTCACATTTATATGATTTATACGACGTGTGTCGTCGAAAACACATTGCCGGACTGAAGCGCGGCTTGAATGACCGTCCACACGCTCAAGTAAACACGTGCAAACTAAATTTGTGCAGTCTAATCTTAAGCATGTCAACGATAGCACAAGCCGCGCTTCCGGGCTTGCGTCAGCTACCGTCTTGGCGTCCATACGCTCCGTCTTACCTGCGCAGACTGGTTTGTGCAGGCATGCTTGCAAGTAAGACGGAGCGTGTGGCCGGGCTAATAGGTAACCTATTTCGGTTAGGTACAGACGTAGGTAGATAGATAGATTATAACTTTATTGCACCATCAATACACTTATAAAACAAGAACTTAATACTAATTATATCTAATGTGGCACAATCGGCGGCCTTATCGCTAACAGCACCGTAGGTAACACACTTACTTGTTATTGTAAAGTATGACGCCGCCGAGTACGCCTTTACTTTTGCGACAGTGCTCCAATATTTGCATGGACTCCATGTACACTGAGGTGGCACTCTGGAACAGACGTTAATGCTTGAGGACTAGAGTTGCATTTAGATCGTGTAGATAGGCACAGTCGATGACAACATTTAGTGAATCCATACTAATATTATTAACTAGCGGCTGCTCGCGGCTTCGCACGCGCTTGTTAAATAGCCTATGTCCATCCCCGGGGTACCGTTTACCTCCCTGCCAATTTTCATTGATATCCGTTCAGCCGTTTAGGCGTGAAAAGGTAACAGACTGAGTTCATTTCGAATTTATAATACAGTATGGATTGGAAGGTAACCGGTCTGTCTCTTACCTTTTCACGCCTAAACGACTGAACGGATCTGAATGAAATTTGGCATGGAGGTACATGGTATCCCGGGGACGGACATAGGCTACTTGAAATGTGCGTGCGAAGTCGCGGGCAGCAGCTAGTCCGAAATAAAGAAATTTTAAACAGCGTGATAAAACCATTTTATTTTTAATATTCATTTTATAATATTAGCTCGGGCAGATTGTTATACTGATTATTATTACCTATCTACAGTACAGGTTGCATTAGGTAACATGATAGATAAGATTTGAAATGTAAATAAACACTTGAGTTTCTTGATTTTCTCTCTAGGAGTTTTGTAATCGGCAGCAAATCACATCGTTATCGAATTCGTTTCATAATTTTTATATGAGCCATGCATCGATTATTTGTAAATTCCTTGATTGATGGCATAAAGATAACAGTTTTTATAAAAGGCCTGTCGGGCCTAAAATTCATGCTTACTACTATAATTATATAATTTCGAAACTATTGATGACTGTCTGTTACCTTTTCACCCCTAAACGGCTGAACGGATCATAATGAAATTTGGCAGGGAGGTAAATCTTCTCCCGGGGACGGAAATAGGGTACATAAAAAGCGCTTGAAAAATGTCTCCGTACAGTGGCGGATCATTCCCCTAAGGCCAACTAGGCAACTGCCTAGGGGCGCGAGGTTACGAGGGGCGCTTGTTGGCAAACTTTGCAATATTCTACTGGACCAATAAGGTAGTAGGAGTGAGATTAGATTCAAACCGAAACAATGTCGCCTTAGCAGAAATTAGCAAGGACGTTGCGGACCCATTTTAACCGACTTTGAAAAAAGGAGGAGGTTCTATGTTCTGTTGTATGTATGTTTTTTCATGCTCAGTCCATGTCCGTCGATTTCTCCGTCATATGTGGACCGATTTGGATGGTTTTATTCTCGAGGGATTAGTATTTATTCTGCAAAACCTAAAAAGCATTTTAAAAAAGGAATTTGAAGTCGGTTTTTAGTTTTTTCAAAACAATCTAATTGTTAACAGGCATAGTTAACTTTTAATTTATTTTTAATATTTTTTTTTTCTGTATTGACAAAAATATTTTATTATAAAAGTTTTTGCTAAATTGTAACAAATGTAATTGAGGAAGAGCGAAACCTCCTAGTACAAGTATTCTTTACTTAAAAAGAGGTTTCAAAATATTGTAAAGATATGTATGTACTTTGTTAACGAAATAAAAACAAAACATTTTGTTTTTGTTTTGTTTAAAGTTGGTGGCACTAGATTACAAAAAAAAGATAAAAACGCCTACCTTGGGAAGAGTCAGCATAGGAACCCTCTGGAAAATGTGGCACCCGAACTGCAGCACGGGTAGGTACGTTTCGAAAACCTGGACACAGAAAAAGATCATCAAAAGAACTGTTAATGTTAAGTGGAAATAGCACAGAGCCCCATGATCTGGCATCTTAAAAAGGCGTTCTACACAGGGTCGGGTCAAATGTAGCCCAGTAGTGTTAATAGGCTGGTTCCCATTTTTCGGTCGATCTCGGTTATGTCGCCGCCGGATCGTAAAATCAGCCTATTTGTAGAATGGCTAGGCGGTTTACAAAACGGCGCGCGCCATTCAGTTCATTTTTTGAACAATTAACGTTCAACAATATGGATCTAACGTCATTAAGCCGAATCCGTCATCGAATGAAAATAATAAGGAGTTACCAAAAAATGGGCATTCATTTTGTAAACCGTCTAGTCATTCTACGATCCGGGGCCGACACATACACATCATTGATGATAAAAGAGAGGCGCGCTTAGCACCCTGTATACCACGATAGTTACAGTTGCACTACAAACCTGGTACAACTTCTCGGCGAGTCGCCTGCGGTCGTCCAACTGGGCCGCTATGGCGCCGAGCGAGCCGTGGTACACTCGCACCATTGATGTTAGAAGGGAGGCACGATTTTTGAGCACCCAGTCGGGTATGTTGCGGTCGCTGCCTATAGCCTGAGAAAAAGAAGAGAGTTGTCTACAACTTTTTTAGATGATCTGTACTATCTCACTGCTGGGCTGATCACGGAAGAGTGCTGGGAAAAGTTTAGTTTAGTTTATTTATTCAAAAACAATTTATATCGTGTATGAATATAAGGTACATAATTAAATGAATAGCATGCAGCTATTATATAATATAATTCATCTTTGTTGCTAACATAATAATCACTTTCGTGTGATAAATTCGTTAATTGTGTTCATCAAAAGCACCCTTTTTGCCACTCCTCTCTATTTGCTTGAAGTCGTGATTAACGCAGTAACAGGGCACGGTGGTAGAACATCGTCAAACACGTCCTGACATATTACTTAATTATCATCTATAAAGATATTTGCTATTTATAAAGATATTACTAAACTTATTGTAGAGTCGACAGGTGAACGGAATGCTGGCTTCTATGTCGGTCAACGAATTAGCATTGCCATTCAACGTGGCAATGCTGCCAGCATTCTGCCTTCTGGTGACGGCTTAGATTTTTAAAAAATAGATTTAAGTATATATACTAGTTGTAATTGTTTTATTCTGTTATTGTAATAAAGACAAAAATATATTATCATCTTGACAACTTGAGCGGAATATTGACTATTATTAGTTGGTTCGAATTAATCGATGCAATAGTATTTTTTTCAAAATAATGACAATAAAAACAATCAAAAGTAACCGTAAACATGTACAAAAGTATGAACTTACCAGGATATACCGTCCGTATTCCCGTAGTATGAACTTGCCGCTCTGGAGTGTGATGGCCAGCGGTTGCGAGAACAGCGACTTGATGCAGTGAGCAGCGCCAACCACCTGATAACATACCAGATACTTTGTGCAAGTACTAATACACATCGTGAGTGAGGTTATCCGGCAAAATAAGGGGGGCATAGGACCGGACAGCATGGCGTAGGTAACAGAGAGAACGCGTGATACCCAGCTGTGGGTGTTCACGTCTGTAACCAATATGTTACCACTGTTACCAGTGATGACTTACGGATCGGAGACGTGGTCGCTATAGGTCTCGTGCATAAGCTCGAAGTCCCTCATCGAGCTATGGCGAAAGCTATGCGACAAAGTAACCGACATAGCTCTCAGAATTAGCAGGCTGATGTGGCGTTGGGCAGACCATAACAAGCTCGCAGAACCGATAACCGTTGGGGAGTGCCTTAAGGTTCTCGAGTGGCGACCACGATGCAATGCGAAACGGAGTGAGAAGACCTCCCATTCTATTGACCGACGACATTGTAGCGGGCGCAGGGAGTCGATGGATGGAGGCGGCTCAGGACCGCCATTCGTGGCGTCTTTTGAGGGAGGCCTTTGTTCCGTGTTGGACGTATGCGGGCGGGCTGATGTGTGGTGTTCACGGGACGAGTGTACTAATATTGTAAGAAGTAGGTAAACATTTTTGTACTCAAAGGGCAATTCCCGGAAATACTGATCCGGTAGCTCCCTAAGTTCTACTTAGATACTACGAGAGCGAAGCCGCAGTCTTTTTCTTTAGTCTTTCCGCAAGATTATTTCTACAAGGAATCTACAGCAATACACGCGGTGTCGGTCCAGCAATAGATCCATCCATCTTAGCGCAGGTTAATATCGTGTTCATGTCGCAAAAGGCGACCTTAAGGATCTAATCAGATGAGCAGCATCTTCCCAGCTTCAAATTCAGAGCCTTGGAAAAATCTCCGAGGACGGAAATCTGAATACACAATTCCTTGAAAAATAAATAGCCTTATGTAAGAAGTTACCATTTTATCAAACTCCATTAGTTCGCTCGTTCAGCTAGCTTTAGTTACCTGACACCCGATCTGTTTACCAAAGCCACAGTGAACCTATCTAGTATAGTAGCTAGAATTGACACAGTCTGGTAAGTGGGTAGGTAAACGAGTAATCTGTAATCCAATACACGATCGAACGGCTGGCTACCTCCGCAATGTCAAGGACTTAGCCGTCTGTCTGCTTCGAAAATAACTTTTTTATCTATTCAAACTATAACCAAATAATATCGAATAGAATAATACTAGGTACTCTAGGTACCCAAAACATAAGCTTAGCTTACTTTGGGGCTAGAATTGATGGACATTTGTTAAATATCATCCATCCGCGATATCTTGGGATAAAGTTTCTATATTATAGACATTGGTGATTTTAATTAAAATTATCTAAGTAATCCTAAAACAACTGAATCGACACCATTAGCTCTCTAGAATGAACAAAACGCCCAATTTGTCGATGCAAGAACAGAGTTGCAATGGTTGCCATCATCATCACCTTCAGACAGACTTCACCAAGTGTTGGTGGTGTTCAAGGAGTGGCACCAAGTTGGTGCCACTCCTTACAATTCTGAACTAGTCTTAATACAGGAAAAATGCCCTCGAATTAAAATGCGCGTAAATTGATGAAATTGAAAGAATGTATGAAGTTCAAACTTTTACGATTGTAGGTACGACTTTTGGCCACCAGACCTAACGTAAGGCTCGGAGTGCTGGGTGCTAATCAAGAAAACCGAAAACAGTCTACTCGTGTTTTAAAGAAAAGTAAGAAGTAAGACGAATCTTCGGCGCTGTAGTGGATGGTAACTACTGGCGAATAACATACAACCATGGGCTTTACAACATGTACCAAAAGCCAAATTTCGTAAAGTTTATAAAAGTAGGCCGTCTTCGATGGGACCAGACCAAGGCCCACCCGCGGCTGTAGAGTCCCGATGATGATGATGATGTACGACTTTTGTCTATTCTTGCTCGCAATTATATTGTTGACTATGGATAGAGTGTAGAATGTGTAGGTAGTCGATGTGTTATTCTCAAAATCTTGAAAATATACCTAGCGCATGGCACATGCGCATAATAATTCACTTTTTTTTGGTGCCAATGACTATGAAATTGTAATAATAAGTCAGTCTCGGTAGAAATTCTCTTATCCAACAGACTAATACAGCTCATTCAAATTAATCACGAATACAATGTTCCTAAAATTGTTAATGGCACTAACTCATAGGCACCTATGCCACGGTAATGTTAGATATCATTACATTACCGTGCCAATGCCGTAATAAAACCATTTTAGAACCGGTTTCAAGTCATAATTATCTTCTTAGTGGTGAGCACTTTCTAATGACTTGCATATCGTAAAGTCTATGCTCTTACATATAGTATGAACAAAACTAATATTTAAGAAGCTTGCTCTTACTCATTTTCGGTTTTTTAGGAGTTCAAATTACCTTGGTTTTTATATGTGGCACAGTAGGTAAGTAGGATTTTTTTGAATAAAGACCACCAGAAAAAAATCTCTAAAAATAATAGAATACATTTTCGTTACATGCCTTTATATGAAGCAAGAAAAAACTGAAACAAACTCAATTATCGACCGAAAAGGCTTCACACCCCAATATCTCCGAAGTTCTACATCATTTTGACATAATATTTATACCAAAATAATTATCAACATTTGCTTGAACTACAATATGAAGACTATTTTTTAAATCACTGCTTAATTTTTTTTAATAAATTGAATAAAAGACACAATTCGTTGCGCCGGGGCGATCTGCTCTCAGCACCGCGCGTGCGGGAATTATACGTGAATATAATATACAGTATTTTATTTATATCACTGCTATTTAAAAAAAAATAATTTGCATTGATCTAAAAGTAGACTTCATATTGTAGTTCAAGCAAATGTTGATAATTATTTTGGTATAAATATTATGTCAAAATGATGTAGAACTTCGTATATATTGGGGTTTGTTCCGAAGCCTTTTCGGTCGATAAACGAGTTTTTATGTTTTCTTTTAAAACTATTATTTGGTTCCCTAACGTCATTATTTGGAAACTGATAGACTTTTTGCTAAACTTCAAGTAATTTCTCTAAAACTTAGAGAACTACTTACTTGAAGTTTAGCAAAAAGGAGTTAGAATGTCCCACCCGTCACAATGGAATGACCCTGATAATGATTGTAGAATGTACAGTTGGTTTTATTCCCGTTTAGTAGAGGTAAACTAATTAATAAACATTCAAATTACATAGATGTGTTGGTAGATAATACTGAATTAAATATTCAAGAACGTACTCATTTGGTTGTCTTAGGTTGTACGAAGACGTACTAGGTAAACCTATGTATATAATTTGACTAAATCGGGACATTTACGCCCGTAACAACTGAGCGCGACGCGAGGGAATCGTTTACTTTGTACGTACATATTACTATTTCAATAAACTTTTGAAAGACCAAAGTGATCAGTGATTTTAATTTAGCACTCATTAACTAACTTATTTGCATTAAAGTTAGTTATTGAGTACTAAATTAAAATCACTTCTTTAGGATAAAAAGGTGCTGATTAGAATTAAAAATTAGATTTTTTTCAATTTGTTTTGAAGCTTTTTTTTTAGGTAAGGGCAAAGCAGTTTTCATCAAGAAACAAATGGGAATTAAGTGTACAGCAAAATAAATAAATTAGCTAGCTTGCTGTGTTACCTTTGATTTGATTCCATGAACCAAGGTTTGCTAAAAAACTCTATTATGGTTCAGCATGGTTTCACTTGTCTTTGCCATGCCTTGTATGGACTTCAAGGAGTCCTGTTTATCTCAAGTGGACTCAAAGTTAGTGCATTGTGTGTGGTTGTCTTGGTAGTAGATATAGTAGAACCACAGAATAACCTCTTCCACTAGTGGACAAAAATTCTAGTGAAGAGAATCAATCATGAATATAAAAAAAAATGCTGGACAATCCACACAGCATCATCTATCCCTAAGCTAAGCAGAGCTTGTGTTATGAGTACTAGATGACCTTAATAGAATACATTACATAAATAGATATTTTGTTATTAAAGAAAATACTTAGAACACCCGGAACACATATTTGCAGATCATACAAACATTTTTCCCAAGGCGGAAATCGAACCCGCAACCTCCTGCGTCGCTGGCGGACTCTCGCCCGCCGCGCCACATCGGTCGTCGTCTTTAATTTTCTACTATTCATATTTGGTAATAATTTAAAATTTGACTAGCCTCTAATCTTATTTTGTAATCCTAAAGAAATTATCATGGTTATACAATATACAGCCTAACCCTGACCAAAAGGGTAGTCTTTCTTCACTGGCTAATTATATTTCTAAGAGGGGTCTGCATACATATCTCACATGGGACAGTATTGTGAATTATCATATCCCCTTTATTCCTAATTTTTCTCTGTTATCTCTGTTAGCTCTGCCTTTTAAGTATCAAGAAGTCAGCATTTAAGAATTAAGAAATAGCCATAGCATTATGCCATTATAAGAGCGGACTTACCTGTCCAGCCAAAGCATGCCTCTGTGTGTCGGAGACCCATCCGGGATGAAAGTAGAGTACGGCATCAATGGGGTCATCTTCCTCAGCTGTGCAGCATTGTGTGTCGTACACAAACACTATCATCATCTCCCTATAACAAAACATATAATAAAAAATAAATGTCAAGGACAAAGCATGAACTCATTTGTTCGTAAAAGGATTGCGTCCCTGATGTGCCGCACCTGCGCCAGCACCCACAGCTTACTTGCAACTGTAACTATCCTACTTAATAGTTTTGGTTTAAATTCTGGCATCATGAGTCACTGGGTTGTAAACCAACATTGGCCGCTCACCCCACTAGTAACCCAATATGTATTTTTTTTTTATTGGCAATGGCCTTTATTAACAAAGAAAATTACAATCAAATTATAACTAGTATTTACAATTGAAACAATTAAGCTAACTGCAAACTGTTGCAAACAATCTACATGTAGCTCAACTGATTCATATCAAAACCAGTCGGAAGCGTCCCCAATATGTATTGACATTATAAAATTTAAATTTGCTCAAATTAATATCCTCATGACATCATAGTTGAAATAATTATTATTGTTGTATTATGATTAACTGATTTTTATTTTTTTGTTTTGTAGTTTTACTAACCATTCTTTATTGACAAAGAAAACTACAATTCAATAATAAAAACAAATTACAACTAGTATTTACAATTGAAACAATTAAGCTAACTGAAGACTGTTGCAAACAATCTACAGGTAGCTCAACTGATCCATATCAATACCAGTCGAAAGCGTCCCCAAGACGCTGGCTGCATTGCCCCGCTGTATGGCAATGCTGATGCGCTGCGCCAGATATCCGCCGGCTCTCGGGTCACGCGTCGCGTCGACCAGACGCTCTGATAACTTTTTAAAAACCCGGAGAGCCTCGGTACCCCACGGACCTAGGGTCTCGACCCCAAAGGGAGCAAATATGTAGGCTCTGTCAAGACCTGCATAAATATATATATACATATACATGTATATATATATATACATACCATTCTCAAATTTAATAATGTGTTACCAACGAAATGAATACATAAGTCTGAATTTTCAATTTCAATTTCAAAGCATTGGATTTTATTTATTGGAGATGCAAGATTTTGTTATGAATAAAATACCTACTGTGGGTTATGCAGATTCCATCTATAATTTTTAGGCCATAGATGGATGAATTTATATAAATTTTATACAACAAAAAATTGTGTATAATATGTCTTATTTACTGGTAAGCAACCAATGTAGGTAGGTACCTACCAAGTTATAAAATTCAAGAAATAAAATTGGCAGGTAAATGTAGCAAGATTTTTAGATAGGCAAGTATAATTGGAAATGTACTGTTGCCACTTTTCTTGCAGTGTGTTATGTTGACAAATGTGACTTGTCTATATTTATTGTTGAGGTGTGGGAATAATTAGGTTTTATGATAATACTAGGAGCTGCCCGCGGCTTCGCGCGCTCTTTTCCGAGATTGAAAGTAGCCTATGTCAGTCCGTACGGGATACCATGCCAAATTTCATGTCCGTTCAGCCGTTTAGGCATGAAAAGGTAACAAACAGACAGACAGAGTTACCTTTTAATTTATAATAGGTATTATTATGGATGTATTTATCTTGAAACGTAAATATGTAACATCGATTAGGATTTGATTTTCTCTGAAAAAGATTTCATATGAAACGTGGATTGCTTGTTTCTTTCTATGACGTTGCTAGGGATTATTGGTTGATTTATTTATTGGTTAATTGACCGCAACTGTAACAAAAACGAAGCTTATGAGATTGTGAAAAGGTCTATTAAATTTTTACTTACTTTGCCATCTTGGTGGTTTTTATGACTGCTTGTTATCGTTTTACACAGTAGAAATCAAAACATGCCACAATATGCTCAAGTTATAGCTTTGAAAAGGTAAAAATCAATGTTTTATTATTTTATTTCCATTTTTTCAGGAAAATCAGCGAGCGACCAGTCCCTCACAAATTTCGCGTTTGACGTGTATTCTTTTTTTTCTTCAATGTGCGCTGCGCTGTGCTGCCATTATTCGAAGGAAAAATAAAGGTTGCCCTTTTGTAAAATCGTCAAATGTCAGTGTCACAAAAAATACTAAACGGATGGCGCTTACTCCACCAGGTAATTCCAGATCACGCTGATAGGTGGCGGTGCCTTGGACAAAATTACCAAAATGTAGGTAGAAGTAGGGATAGTTAGAGCCGGCGGCGTCACCGCGTCAGTCAGCCATGCATTTAAAGACTTTATTTATTACACTGCTACGCAGTAGATTTGAGAAGACAGCATCCAAGTACAAATGAGTAATGAGAAGGAGAACCTTTATTTATTTCTTTGTGTTGCCAAACGATAACTCTACTTTTTTAACAAAAAAATGGAACGGAACTAGGTTTTGCCCGATTTTTTAGATAATAAGTAGTAGTTAGAATTTTTACCAAATAATATTTGGTAAAAGTTCCTTCCAACTATTTACTATTAGGTAGGTACCTATCTTTTTTACCTATCTTTCCAAGATCCTTACGCGATAAGTTCAGTGAAGTTCAAACTAAACGACCGACGACGACTGGACCTGCCTTTAGATATGTACCTAGTAGAGTAAGTAGGTACCTACCTACATACTTGGTAGGTAAGTATTGAGGTGGGTGTAGTGTATGTACTTATGCAGCGCTCATGCATGCAATGCAGTGACTGACAGTGATAGATTATGAGAACAAGTCTCGGCTCATCATAATGCTCAATTCTATTACCATACCAACCTATGTATTTTTTATTTATTTTCTCGTCCTAGGTAATTCGTTTACGAATAGACTGGTCTGGGGGGGGGGGGGGGGGCAGAATTATGTGGGACTAGACGTCCTGATAAGGACGTAATACTTACCTACTCGGATCTATTTTGTAGAGAATAAATAAGACAAGATAGGTAGGTATCTAACGTAGGTACGTTATCTACGTTTCGAGGAACGTAGATTCTTCTTAGTTCTTAGTCATTACATTCATCACAGAGTGGACATGGATCAGGGGTGGCACGCCTCACAACCCGGCCCCATCCCCATTCCGTTCTCACTGCTGCCCTGGTAGGTGCATTCATTTAAAGGACCTTTTGTGCAGCTTTGATTTGTTCCGTGTGCGGTGTGCTCTACACAGCAGGCTTGCGTTAGGTAAGGCAGGTGAGTTAGGCTACCTACTTTTACTTTGAAAATATTAGACCTAAGTATTTTGAAAAGTACCTACTTATTGAAAACCGATGACGTCATTCGAAATTACCAGAGAGCGGTAATGTGATAGGTAGGTTCCTTGATTGTGTGATAAATGATAATTCAGTCGTGCGAGAGGTCCGTGATCGGAATGAATGTCCGATGAAAGTGTTGCCAGCATGACGCATTACGGGTGAAATTGCAGCCATTTGCAGCTCTACCTGAGATTAGATTTGCAATTGCTATCATTATGATGATATTTGCTTTATGTCTTCTCATTTATTAACCTCATGTTTCAACTAGGAATCCAGTTTAGGTAGATGTAAATATACATAAGAGGGCGCAACTTGTGTTATTTTGTAAAAAGGTTAGGCATAGGATTTCGCGTTCAAGGAGCGGGACAGGGCATATGCTTTTGGAGCACCGTAAGCGCTTAAATCTAGTTTTTGCTTATTTACAAGAAAACTAAACAACATAAATGAAGAAACTGGTTCAAGGAACCAAATAATTTGTAATAAACTACAAATCTAAACATAAATAATTTCAATAGACCGCAGGGTTCTTGAGATCTCGACCAAATTATGTGCGAAACAGTGCACTTTCATGACTTTTATTACCGTATTTTTTTTTTCGCAATCGTGTTTTCACATTCAAGGAACCAAAGAAAAAATGTTGAATTTTATGTAATTTCCCGTGAGTTCTGAGATTTCGGCCTATTTTGACCACCAAACCTGCTAGGTCCGCCTCCTTACATGGCAAAAAAAAGAAAGTGCCATTACCTTGCCGTTTTATTGAACTTACCTACTCCACGACTGTTTTCAGTCCTTCTGCCAACACACGCTCTTCACGAGGTACCTACCTACTAAAACTGAAACAACAGCATTTGACTTTACCTGTACCTATCTATAACTACGTTAGTATTAATATACCTTTATTATTATATCTGCCATAACTATCACCCTGTCTGACTGAAATCACAAAATTTATCTTTCTATCAGAGGGGTGTATCTATTTGACGTTAGTAACGAGACGTAATCGTGACGTCTACTTTTTCCATACAATTTGGTACAGCGCCTCTATCGTGCGGACAGGGAACTACGCAAATCCTATACAAAAAGGAGACGTCACGATAACGTCTCGTTACTTACGTCAACAAGACTCACCCCTCAGTATATTATTACGAACCTCCTAGGCATTCAACCGGCTAGGTAGGGCGTTAATTCTAGCCTTCAATCTATCCTAGATCATGCGTGAAACAGGTTCAAACAAAAAGTTCTTAAAGAATGTTAGAACACGCTAGACTAGAGACTAGGTCACTACTGGTTACTCAGCCACGCCTTTTCCGAGCATTCAAGAAATATGTTGAATTTATACAATTATTAAAATAATCTGACGTGTCATGTCGTGTAAGGCCTAAAGGAAATATAGCACTTTGACTTGTGTTATTATAGTTCTGTACCCCATAAGGAAAAAGGAGGATTTGGACCACTCCGTTGTTTTGTCTTTTTTCAGGTCTGTGACAGGGTTTATTAATTGCCATCCAGGGGACAAATTCTCGCCAATTTATCACTCGATAAATATCAAAAGAACTGTCAAAATATTGAGTGATTGCTGCGAATCAAACAAGCGTGAATACGCTACGTTTCGATAAATATATCTGCAATTCGATATTTATCGAGGGCTTTTCCGATAAGTTGCTCGATACGCCAACGAGTGGTTGCGGGCACTCGTTCCTTTAACATGGATTAAAAAAGGATATATGTTTGATAATTTCTTTGAATTTATTTATTGATAATTTGGTATTTTGTTATACATAGAAGCCGGTCCCTGCTTGTGGTCCACCTACATAGTACACCTAGCTGTACCAGGGGCTTTTCTTTCCGTAGTCCACCTCAAAGATAACTAGGTGTTCAATGGCAACTTTTTTATTTCTGTGGTTCACCTATGTACATGAGCCCGTACTCGTAAAAACGAAATCGAAGTTTCTGATTTGTTATCGTGCAAACGCTAATCTTATGCAAGCGACATAAGAGTTGGTTTTGTACGAAATCGGAAACGAAACTTCGATTTTCCTTTCCCGAGTTCCCCTGGTTTTAAAAACGTATTGCCCGTAGTCGAATACGAACTATAGCATGTAGGTAGGTACCCAACAACGAGTGATTTTTACGATTCTAAAAACCGTGATTTTTACGATTCTAGTATGTAAACGCAGAATAAATCATGAGTGGCGAAAAAAACCGTGTAGTGTCGGTTCTTTCAAATTGACTAGGTATTCGCAACCAACTTTACACAGTAGAACTGCATAAGAAAAGACTTTGACAGCTGTCAAATTGACAAGTACTGTCAGATGTGACAGAAACTGTCACAAATCCAAGATAATCTACAACTAGCGGGTAGTGCAGTACCCGCACGTGGCGAAAGATTGTTGTTGATTATATGATTCTTTTTTTTTCTTTTCACATTGTTTTTTTTAACACAATTTTTCTAACGCCACTTCTGTGGAAATTTCTTTGTTATTTAATTGCATTTGTACAAATAGTATGCCATCATCGTTATATATATAAATCCTTTTCCTTGCTTTTAAAAAAGATTTGCTTTCAAACGCCTTTAGCACTGTTAGCAGGCGTGTGACAGTGACTTAATTTTTTTTCTTATTTTTTACCTTATTGTGCGTGGTAAGATTCTGTTATGTTGTTCGTGCGATGTCACTGGCCAAAAACGCATAAAAAGTCAATGAAGTTCTTTGTCATCCAAAAGTTTTTAATGTATTTTAAAATCTATTCCATTTTTGGTTTATATAAGCTTTCCATTTTTATATACTCTCGTTGGTACTGTCATTATGTTTATTTATTTGAATTTATCACGTAGGTTCAGTTATCACTCTGGGACCCATATTATGGATTGCACGAACAGGCCTCTTCTGCAGCACAAATACGGTGTTAATATCTGCAGCATCTCCCCACAGTTGTATGCCAAAAGACATAACACTATGCTGCTGAAATAGATAATAACTCTATTGTCAAATAAATAATTTGTAATTTGTAACAACTTGTCAACAGGTGGATATCAAAGATGTAAGTAAAGACTCCTACATTACGTGTAAAATCAAGCTTTGCCATGGGTTACATCGTTGTTACGTAAATCTCCATGCTTAATTACTAACAAGTCGCACAACGTAAGGTCGTAGAAAGTGAATCGGCTCGTGTGAACCGTCAAAAAACTCCGCCATCTTGGCAGTCTTTGGCGCGCAGCCTGCGCGAGAAGTATCGTTTCCCGCCGAAACCTAAGTAAATTTGAATTTTCAAACGACCTGTCAGGTTAAATTTTTTCCTTTCTTACGTGCGTGTTTTCGGCCAGTGTCTTGATTGTGCCGAATATTTTCTGTGATTGTGAATTATGTGAGAAAACTATTTGTGATTGACTAAAACTTTACACGCATTACAATAAAATGGGGGACGTAGCTCGGACGGGAGCTGATTATTATTTCAAAATGGTGAGTTATTCGAATAAATATAATAATAAAAAAAATCGTAAACATTTTTATTACAGAACGAAAGTCATTTGTAGAATACCTATGTCATCAAAGTTTATTATGTCGAAACAGGTTGTTACGTCTGTATTACCATATTTCGTTCGTAAATATGAATTTAATTGCGTGTATCCGAATGTTCGAAATACGAAGGAGCCGGATTCGTTGAGTAATCGAAACTAGTCACTATTTATCGAAACTATTCGCTACATATCTATTTAATCTGAGTAATCGCTCGGCGTCTAAGCTGTTTTCCCTCGATTTCATACTGAGGATTTCTCTATTTCGTTATGCGTAAGATGGACATACATAGCTTCTTTTATCATGATAATGTATTAGGAATTTCAAGAAAGCAACATAAAGGTAAGTTTACGACGCTCTACCATGTATTTTTCTACGTATTAAGTAGAGTGAATAAATACCTTACTTAAATCTGTAGCTCTATCTACCAGACTTTGATGAACAACTACGTAAAAATAAGGTTTGGAACACGCTGCCTGCTTTTGTTTTTTTGACCAATAAAGTACAGTCATTCTGTAATATTGATTCACACAAGACATGGACCCTTTAGTTCTTTTACATAGTTTGGCAATTTGTTACAAATTTTGATAGCCATGTCTTATAATTATAACAGTTGCGACTGTACAATTCCGTTTTTTTTTGCAGGTATTGCTAATCGAACAGGTTCAAAAGTTTCAAATAATTCCTTAAGTGATTTGACAAATTTACTAAAATGTGCAAGCACGGCAAAGTTAGGATCTTATGTTTTACAACCCTGGGTCTCTTCAAAACAAGAATGAATATGTGTCTTCTAGACCTGCGTGATACATTGTCGGATTAATTTCATTCGAAGATTAATTTAAAAAAAACGTCATGTTGTGTGTAATATAACATCCTAATTGATCAAGGTACCTATTTTATTGTATAATAGATTAATCAAAGCTATCTAAAAATATGATGGTCAGTTTTCAATCTGGTAATTTGTAAGTAGAGTCCATGACAATTTAAAAACCTAATGACCTCTAGCTTAGCAACATTCCATAACACGTTGCCGTTCCAGTTTATCTTAATAAAAACTGGAATTTCCACTTACAATCACTATTTTTCTCCACAACCACAAACTTATTTACTAAGTAGAATACCTAAGTAATAAATTTTCATGACGAAGTATCTACCTTTCTCTATTTATAGGAACTGAATGCTCAAACAATTAACTGGTAGAGAAAAAATTGTATTGGTGGGAAAGACCATTAAAATATGGGTTTCGATTTTATTTTAATTCAAAATTTAACATTCGAACTCGATTAGGATTACTCTTCCATTAGAATTCTTGTTCTCCTTGAGATTAAAATATGTATTGGCGGTTTTGAATTTCGAGTTCGATATTGGTCAAACGTATTTCGTAAAAATATCGAAATATTTATTCAAAGAGGTTTACCTCTTCACACTACGTCTACTGCTAAACATTCCTCTCAAACAAGGGGGGATTTGCCATAATCAATCACGCTTGTAAGATGGATGGTGATTGCAGTTGATATGTTTAAAATACATAAAAAGAAAGCTGCTGCGCTTCCTCTGGCTGGCAGTCGGCTCTTACGAAATCCACTTCGAGGATCAATCCTTACGCGGCGCCGCCGCCACGACCACCACGGCGGCACACAGCAAAGAGGTTTAATTCCCACAAAATCATCGACTGTGTAAAAGGATTTGAAGATTTTTGTATCTGCTGTTATAGAGGGTGAACCTAACATCAGCTACGACATTGTTTTTTTTAAATCCTTGCGTACAATTATTATATTTTTAGATAGAAGAACACTTATAAAAAAAAATCCCGTAACATAATGTCCTAAAGCGTAAGGTTTCTAAGATATTCACAGATGAAAAGTGAATGTGAATATCTCAGAAACCTGACGCTTTGGGACATTTTTTGCTATGTTTACAAAAGTCTGTAGTTAACTCAATTGTAAATACTAGTTCTAATGTGTTTCTGTTATTTGATTGTATTTTTTTTGTTATGGGACATTTTTTATTTGTATTAGTGTCCTCTATCCAAATATACAACACCTAACGAGGGAGGCGATCTAAAAAAAAACGTCAGGTGAGTGTCGGACTCGTGCACCGAGGGTTCCGTATAATTAATTATAAGACCTTGCTTCTTGCCAAATTTTATGATTCTAGGTCAACGGGAAGTACCCATAAGTTTTGATCTATGGCGAAAATAGTTTTTTTTGTCATTAGTTTTACATTACAGTAACTTTACAGTTTTCGGATTTTTCCTTTTATTGGTGTTATAAGAACTTGCTTCTTGCCAAATTTCATGATTCTAAGTTAACGGGAAGTACCCTTTTTTGTGTGCATGTCACTCCGTTGGAAATTTCATAATATCCCGTCATAAACGACTGTAACTTTTGATTGCGTTGACTTAGAACACTTCGAAGTTTGATTTACATCACGGCTCCAAGAAGAAACGGATTTGATGTTAATTTCAACTCGATACCTTCACGCATTCCTAAAAAAAGGGGATTGACAGATGGACAGACGGACAACAAAGTGATCCTATAAGGGTTCCTTTTTTCCTTTTGAGGTACGGAACCCTAAAAACTGTGGTAGCCGATGTTAGAGCCAAACTCTTCAAACCCATGCATAATATGCTTAATGAATTTAAATTATTGAATGACCATTTATTTAAAAATAAATGATTTAACTGGCTAAATGAACGCAATGTTAATGATTAAATTATTAATTTTAAGCTTTAGACATAAGTTGATTAATTGCGTGGTATAGAATAGGTAAACATGAGCTCATCATTATTTTTAAATCACCTTGTATACCATGTTTCATGCAATAAAAGTATCATTTCATTTATTTCATGATTGTTATGAAATTCGCTATTTTGAGATAGATGTACCAATGGAAACCATGAATGCTGCACTTGAAGGCAACTTCATGTAGGTAAACAATTACATAGGTACTCGAAATTATTTAATTTACCTACTAGGTGGTGAAGGCCACCTTCAAGTATGGTGCAATTGCTCAATTTACCCATCCGTGCATGACCATTGAAGCCTCATAAATTTTGATGGTTTAATTCGATAAACCTTCACCTAAACCAAAAATACATCATTTTATGATTATTTTACGATAAGTCTTTACATTCACTAAGTTCATATTTTTTCAGTTCAGGTATTTATGTATTACATACGTCCTTAGAGGACTTAGGTATAAGTACGATTGCCAAAGATTAAAACGGAACGAAACGACTGATCCCCTCGATGGTTTTTGGTAAACCTGTATAAAGTGATCACTACCCACACACACCCCAGGATATGCTAAATGCGCACCAGTTGTAAATTATGTTTAAGTACGAGACCGCTTGCAGAATTTTTATTTTTTAACGTCTAGGTAATTTTAATACATATTAATTTATATCATGTAATCTAGCACGGAAAGTAAAGGCTTTGTCTGATTAAGTACCGTCATTTTCTTTTAGCGATGTTATTTAGATATTATTTTTTTATGTTGTGGACGATTTTGCTTGAACAACATTGTATTTAGTCAGTAGGTACTTAAACAATGTTTTATAAGTTTGTACAAAATTAGTATTCTATATTCTATTCTATATTTTATCTGAAAATATGTTTTCACGTCAATATATGGTTCGGACTGAATTTTCTTTTGGATGTAACCCTCTTCCTGGAACAAAATTTATATCACTATCCCGAAAAAGTGCGTGCAGAGTCGCAGGCAGCAACCAGTAACTAAAATATTTAATCAATAAGCAATGTATAAAATATGTACCTAACATATCCGGTGAGATTACATCTGGAAAGTCATAGGTATGACGTCACGGTCTAGTTACCATCGACCATCAATCGCAGGCGTGTAATTTGGCCGCGAATGGAATTAGTTTATGTAACGTATCGCTTTAATGTCGGTTACAATCTTAATTTATGATTAGTTTTTGAGCGAGTTTACCACCTTTGAATTATGGGCTAGTAGTGATTTCGTTCAAGATTAAAACATAAGTAGGTGATTATTTATTGCTTCAAACGTGGCATAAAAGTGATCATTATAGAGGTATACCTAGGTATTAGATAGTATCTAATATAATAAATAATAAATAAATAATGCTGGACAATCCACACAGCATCATCTAGCCCCAAAGTAAGCAGAGCTTGTGTTATGGGTACTAGATGACTGATAAACTTAATACAATAACATAGATAGATATTTTTTATTATGTATAGAAAATACCCAGAACACCCGGAACAAATATTTGCAGATCGTACAAACATTTGTCCCAAGGCGGGAATCGAACCCGCAACCTTCTGCGTCGCAGGCGGACCTTCGCCCGCCGCGCCACATCGGTCGTCAATAAAGATCAAGTTTTGGTATTTTCAATTATTTAGCGGGACTTAAGGCTTATGATTAGAAAGTATTCAAAATATAATTTATCACCTGAAGAAAGTGCTATAAAGCTATTATATTTTATAAGTAAATAGCATTTGCACGTGTTTTTTTAAGTAGCCTATGTCCGTCCCCGGGATACTATTTACCTCCCTGCCAAATTTCATTGAGATCTGTTCATCCGTTTAGGCGTGAAACGGTAACAAACAGACAGATAGACAGACAGAGTTACTTTCGAATTTATAATATTAGTAATGATATTGATTATTAAAATTGTATACTTAGATTAAATAGTTAAATTGTAACTAGTATTATTTAACGGGTATTTATCGCGTACCAATTTTTTCCGACGTTTCAACAGGTTTACAGACTGTCGCATGTCGTGGTCACGGGATGACTGGAGTGAATAAATAATACTAATAATAATGTGTTCAGATCGCGTAGGTTTAAATATATTAGTTCCATTGTAATCAGTCACAATCACATCAAACATACAATCATACGTGGGCCTTATAATAATTCCCTACAATTATCCCCCGCCTACACATAGTTAGCCCATCTGTACACAATTCTTTGACCGTCATAGAATACTAAGTAGTACAGAATAGTCTCTTGTCCTTGAAGCAAACATTCCCTACGCCGCCGCCGAGAATTCCGTCTCTTCACTTCAATAATGTTTGAAGACATTTGTAGACAGAATAACGCAAATAGCAAATCTTAGCAAAAGTGAAAATGATACATGAACACGGCTATATTCAGAAAGTGAGAGTGTAATTAGGTACAACGTGTTTTTGCATATGATGGCCTGTGCAGATGTTGAATACTCACCGAGTGATTTGTCACACGAGCTCGAGCACGACGACTTCGCTAAGCTATCATGACTCTATGTCGCTAAGCAACGATTTTGTCTCTGGTGTCGATCCAATGAGGCGTTTTCCTAATGTCAAACTATAGTTCGATCAGAATGAAAAGATGGCGCTTATAGTTTAAAATTAAAATGGCCTGCCTGCATAGATTGACATTACACTCACAATTTCTATTTTTTCGCGAAAGATCCCTGTCATCTATTGAATATTATGGTAAATCGGGTTTTTTATTTTTAAGAAAACTTTTCAATCGACAATAACATACCGTCTTTATCGAATTCTTTCTTTAAGGAAGACGGTTAAAGAATTTTAGGTACCCGAGACAAAACCGGTGAATACTTTTAAAGCACATCAACTAACTTAACAATGTACATTATTCAAATTGAAGAAATATACTGTATCTACGCAATATTTTAGTAAAATAAAATATATTACCTATTGATTATGTATAAAAATATACCATTTAATACCATGAAAACGGCATTTCCTTAGTCGTTTTCACTGAATACCTTCTAGGAGAGAAGTGAATACTCCCATACAAAAGACTTCAACGCGCGCGCCGAGCTTGTACCTCGCACGATTTTATAGAATAAACTCAAAATAGTATGTTTTTGTACAGTGTTTGATAGGAAACGTATAATTTTATTATGATCAAAATAATTAATTTAGTAGATAGAATAGATAGATAGATCTTATTCTCTTTATTGTACCACACAAAGACAGAAAAACATAAAGAAATAGATGCTAAGAGTAGACGCACAAAGGCGGCCTTATCGCTATGAGCGATCTCTTCCAGGCAACCTTGGGACGGACTGGACGTGTAAGAACAAAATAGACGATGGCACTCAAAGAATAGAAGAAAATAATAATAGTTAAACTACATACTATAATAGGTAGGTACCTACAAACATTAGAGGTATAATACTTACATTATTAGTAACTTACTTAAACATAAAAATAAGATTTTCTAATTTTTACTAGGTTAGATAATGCTGATGAAGCAGTTTTTTTAAAGATAGGGAGTGATTTGGCACATCTGATGTCCAATAGATGTACGAGTAAGTATACGCAGAAAAAGTCAGATTAAAATAGACATAAAAATGAAGTTATAATTTTGATTACTGCCGCTTCGATATTTCGACGAAGGTAAAGAAGTGACGAAAAAAGTATTAGCCTGTTCGTTTTTAATGTAGTATGGGCTTAAATTAATCAATTATCAATAAATTATCGTCATTCCAATACAGGATAAAAACTTTTCAATTTACTTCTGACGATAAAGATAAATAAAGACTAGGTAGGAGTAGATACTAGGTACCTAGGTACATTCCTATTAGATAAACTCTTAGTACGTGTATTTTTAAGTTTGAGTACCTCCTTATCCACTAGCCAAACTCGATGTAGAATGTTTCTAAATAAACCACCCATACGTAACCAAAAATTCACTGCTTACAGTTATATTATCTGAAGCTCGACGCCAAGCAAGTGAGTTTTAGTTACTCGTATTTGTGTCGTGGTTTATTTACAAACATTCTACATCGAGTTTGGACGGTGTATATGCACTTATGGTGTATATGAAGCTCGTAGCCCCCCGTGCAAAGCCCCCCGTGCAAAGAATACTGTATTTTATTAAATAATATTTCCTCAAACAAACTCACAAGTGAGTTCAATGCGCTTGATTCATGAGTCAAACCGCATCGCTTTGTATTTGTTCCACGAAAAGTTACCCACGGGCCACGGCCGAGCTGTGAATATGAATGACCTGCTTAGAGGACTACAAAACCTTTGAAGTGTTATACAGGTGCCTTGGTACCTTGCTTCACAGAAGGGAGAGCCCTTATTATTATTTATTTATTTATATTAAGCCGGTCAAAGTTTTTATTTTTTCCTTTCACTTCTTACGCGATGATAAGAAAAAAAAAGAAGCACTGCCGTATATTGCCAACCCGCATGCCCAACGTGGGGATTATGGCATTACCCCGTAATGATAAGAACCGATAAGGCGCTTATCAGGGAATGCCTAAATCCAGCAGTGGACTAATATTAGGCTGTTAATATAATATGCCGGATAGAGAACCTCCTCCTTTTTCAAGTTGGTTGAAAATATCGCTGAATGAAAAACAGAAAATAAAAGTGCTATAAAGAGTTCACTAAACACAAATTGCCAGTAAAAATTGCATCTGCCCTTCGTTCAACAGTTATATTGTTGATCGAAGCATTTGCCAGACACTCGCCTCGTATTTCAAGGGTTAATTAACCCATTGTTGCATGTGTAGGTACACACATAAGTTAAGTACCAGTTACCCGTCTTGTCTCTTGTTCTTTTTACTTATTTATCAAGAGAATGGGTACTCTAGAGAATGGGTATTCTAAATGTTTGCTGCTTTTATTGGTAGACGTGAAATTCCTACACGAAGCCTGCTACTGTGTAGAGGTTTTCGTTTGGTATGTACGTTTGTTGAGCTCGGTCTGTCTATTTATGACATTCACTGTGTGAATCGCTCTGAGTTTATTCGACGCTCATTGGCTGCAATCTTAATTCGTGCAGGAAATAATTAAATACAAATAATGCTTGACAATCCACACAGCATCATCTAGCCCCAAGCTAAGCAGAGCTTGTTTTGTGGGTACTAGATGACTGATATATTTAATACAATACGTTACATAGATAGATATTTTTTATTATACATAAGCGTCGAAAATAGTCTGAGGACGTCATTAAGTAAATATAATAACTACTTATCATAAATAGGCAGGGGCTTTAACTCGTAACATTTATATGTATTTTATATACGAGCACGAGCTTTTTGTCATCTGATGCTTTCACATGAGATGACAAACAGCTCGCGCTCGTTTGAAGCTTGTGGGAAGCCATTTTGTTACTGCAAAATTTATTAAAGATAATGAGTTTAAGACCATATTTCAATGCACATTTTTGTGTTGTGCGGTAAAACGGTGTGGGATTAATTTGCGTAGAGCTTAATAAAAGTTAAAGGGCCAATATATAACCTTGCTAATATTGTACAAGTAATAACATTTATTTAACACTAGCTTTTACACGCGGCTTCGCACGCGTATTTTCGTATATATACGAAATATATTATAATAAGTAGCCTATTAACTAAGTTAGACGTATGTATCTGTGGTTAGGTTATGTTCTAAATGTACAAATCTTGATCTGTTGAGTAGTTTTGGAGATTAAGATCTCCTAAACTACTACTCAACAGATCAAGATTTTTTTATTTTGATACCTAAGGGTATCAAAATAAAATTAACATTTCACAAACTTTCGGCTTTTTAATATTTGTAAGGTGTGTCCACAGAGCCTGTTTGAGGAACCAGGGGCTATAGGTTGATAAAGTACCTATTTCCATACTTTCCAGTCTTACAGCTGACCTTAGAACGAAGAGCGAAAGTACTCACTGCTAATACTAAACATTAGGTACACTAGCTTTTGGGCACAGCTTCGCTCATGGAAGATAAGGAATACGTAATGTGACTAAGGGTTAGGTTATTTTTTTACAAAGTTTACTACATTTTATTGCAAAAGTTTGGATGTATGTTTGTAACCTCTTCACGCCAAAACTACTAAACGAATTAAGCTGAAATTTTACATAAAGATTGTTCTAGACCTCGAATAAAACATTAGACTTTTTGTCCCCCTTTTTGTTGCCATGTAATGGAAATAACCTTAAATAGTCTCCATAGAAATAACGCGTTCGTAGCCGCCGACAGAAACTAGTTTAAAAAATAATATTATCTAACTACTCACGTACCTACATAGAGAAGTTCCTTATCTTAAAAAATGGGTAACGTCTTGGTTTTCTTTTATTTTTTCTTGTATCCCGGAAAAGTCTTCCAATTAGTTATTTCAAGTTGTCTCTAGGTCCCAAGTAGAATGGTACAAACCGCATACCAGTGGATGGCCTTTACCACCTCTCGCAATGTCAACCGCAAGGTAGGTAGGTAGGTGCCTATTCGACGTATGAGATGTTTTCACTTTCATTACGCAATCATGACACAGATCGTCAGTTATTGGAAGCTGATTACGGGACAGAGGCTCTTCTGAAGAAGAAAAAAACTGTGCCAGCATGCTGCCAGGAGTAATGTATTCCTCGTAAAAAGCATGCAATGGCATGTATATGGAATACCGAAATTCGAAACATCAAAACAGTACGCATACCGTTGATTTTATATCCCTTCGGTATAGCGTTCAACCGAGGTCGTGAGCGTTCGTCGGTCTGAAATTTTTTGAAGTTGTGTGCTTTTGGTATTCCGTTATTCGGGCTCATGTTATTTCTGTATTTCGGAATGCGGTTTCCTTTACTTTCTTGATATAGAAACTGTTCACCAGTATTTCGAGTTTCGGTATTCGTAGTTACAGTCCATTAAAAAGAATGCAGTTGGAGCGTCGCGTTGGTCGTTGTTCAAAAAACAAGCACACATTTTGTAAGCGCAAAAGTGTTTGCAAAGGTTACTTCAAATTCAAAAAATATTTAAATGATGCTGCCACGAGAGCTTCTAAGTTTACGTAGGCTTCACAATTACGTTATTTATTAATTACGTAGTCACCTAAGCATCTGCCAATATCAATAACAAGACACGTCCTAATAATTACTTAGTCTGTTTAATATTTAAGAACAAATATCACTGACACCTTACATAATATTAAAAAATACCAAAGTGGAACATTCAAAGTTCAAATTACGTCACTGCAATCCACAAGCACACATAATAGCGTGATTCAAAGGCAGTTTTGCAAATATCCATTCAATAGACTAAATTGAAATTAAACTGAACCGTCTACAAACGCGATATTGTGAGAAACAACGGAGAGACCGTTTGGAAATAAAAAGCTATTCAATATCTTTCACAACTTGCAACAACTTGCAATAGAATTTAGAACTAAAATGTTGTGTAGAAAGATTCGTTTTCAAATCAAATGAAATGAAATCATTTATTTGCAGACAACGGGTTACCCGTTAGTTAGTATCATTATTTTAAAGTGTCTCATGCGATGATTTACCAGCTAAGTAAACAGCTTTGGTGTGCAAAATTATACAGTAACAACAAATAGAAATAAAATAATGTCAAACCATTCAAACTACGAGTATAACAATAACATTGGTCATATAAATAACAAGAACATTAGCAAAACTAGAAGCAAAAATAAAATTGTTCTATATTCATTTCTCGTCAGCATAGTAAAAGTCAAGATCAAATAAAATCAAGTAAAATAGCTTTATTGACTCTACCCGTACCCGGACATAGCCGAAGCCCATGCACCTAAGTTTCATCATTATTATTAATAAGCCACCTTCATGAAAGCACCAAAAATACCACTTATAATCGCTAGTATTTTATTTTGTGTCCAAGTAAAATTTAGTCAATATTCTAGTAGCCTTTGTTTGACAATAGTACTTGCTCGTAGAATGAAATTATTATCGATAAGGCATCAACTGTTTAGGGGACAAAAATGTACACAGTCGTTTAATTATGAGGATATTTTGTTCACATCTATCAGCTTTGGCAGCTAGTATGATAAATAGATTGGCATCTACTGATACTGGCTTGTTGCCAGTCGTCGACTCTTGAATAAAGATGAAGGTTATCACGACCACGAGCTTAACAAGTACCCAAGACTTTACTAAGAACACGATAGGTAAAGTAGAGCAGTATTCTGATAATATACTTTGTTAAATGATTTTAAATAGACTGCTTTACATCGAAAGGTCAGATGCAACCTGTTTTAAATGTGCAACAGGCATAATAGGAATACAAAGCGCTGAAAAAAGAGTTATGTATCCCTCTAAGCTTCTATTTTTTCAGTCGATAATTCCGATCTCATTTGAGAGCAAGACAAGAGCTGTCTTTTTACACTTCCTCCTCACCTCACCTAAACAGGAGACCTATATTGTTCTACTGCTGGACGCAGGCCTCTGTCTGATAAGCGCCTTGTTGGCTTTTATCTCATGGTGGGTAATGCCCATAATACCCACGCTGGGCACGCGGGTTAGGATCGCAGTCCGCTGGAAGAATTCTTCTGCAGGGGGCGCTGCTGCTCGCCCTCGGTGGAGATAAGCGCCTTATTGGCTTTTATCTCATGGGGGTAATGCCCAAAATCCCCACGCTGGGAATGCGGGTTGGGGATTGCCGTTCGGTGGTAGTATCGTTGTGCAGAGGGCGCTGCTCCTAGTGGATATCCCTTAGTCGCCCCTTACGACACCCGCGGGAAGAGTTGGGGTGGTGCAAATTCTAAGCCGGCACCACACAGCAAGCTTTTTACACCTATTTGAATTTATTTTCCATTCATAAACCGAAACGCATTGCTGTTCAAAACTACAGGAAACAATGCCTACCAGGCCGTTAACATCGGTTATTACCAAAATAAACCCACGACAGGTTTTCCTTGAACAACCTTACAACAAAAACGAGGAATGCTGCCTTTGTGGTCCTTAAACTATGGTATCTATAGAAACCTAATTAATATTCTGCCTTATATTACTGTTGATACCAGTACCTTGTCAAACTAAAGCGAGCTTTATGACAGGCTGAACAGGGCTGTCGAGGTAGCCAATTATAACGCGACAAAGTTCTAAAGTAGGTACGTAAGACAGAGTACATCTTAGTACGCCTGTAGCTTTAAAACAATCGTAGGCAATGTGATAAATAAAAATGTCTTCCGGCAGTGGTTGATTGGTTTGAGTTGCTAAGGAGTTTTTGATGGTAGTTAATTTCGTATCTTGTAGCTATAAGTAAATTCATCTTTGGTAGTAGAGGTGGGTCGTCAGCATGTACTGACACAATTTTTGTGCCTACACACTTCCTCAAAAGAGGTTCTCGTTCACTTTTCCTAATCGTGGTACCACGAATGACGAGAGGCGGAAGGGCTCGCAAAGTGCTCCTCGTCTGTGAACAGAAGTGTGCTGATTTTAACCTACTCGAGCGCGAGGCGCGTCACGTGAGTGTTTGGTACGTATTATAACTTTTTAATAACCCGTTGGAAATACATTATGTAGACTCGATGGAATTTGCGTTCCCGTCCAACGACATACCTACTTTGTCTTGAGGTCCGTTAAAAAGTGAGTATACTACCGAGTCTATTTGTGTAGAGTCACTGACTGAGTCTGAAATTTTTACTTATTCCCGAGATCCAAATAGTTTCTCGAGTTTCTAAAACAGGTAATGATGTCACAAATGTGTGCGCAAACACAGGTGCACTATCTATTCTTTCACTCTCAAAATCCGATGGGATGGTTGACCGACACTATCGGGGAGAGGTCAGGCGCTGGATTACCGTTACACCCCCGTGGATTGGAAAGCACGTTAGATAGGTTATGCTTTCCAATCAATTGCTATCCACGTAAGTGGTATAAAATATGTAAAGTGGTTAGACTAAAGGAATTAGATGAAATGTTATTTTGAACTTAAGAGTATGTCTGATTTCCTAATACCGACAAGAAAACGATTAGTGTAAGTAATGTATGCAATTTAATTAAATAAGCTTGGTAATCGGCAATGTCCTGATGAAGTTAATGTGGATGGAAGTGGGTAATCAAATCAAGTAATGAATAGCAATCTTTAGATTTCTGTACAATTTTCACTCAAGTAAGCGTTATTGGGTCAGTTTAGCTAACTTGTTTTATTTGGTCTAGTTTTACGGAAATAAGCTTAAGTATTTTTTTCAAACCTGCTCTTACTAGGTACTTATTCTAAAGGCTGATTTAGATTTCAATAAGTACAGTAGCAAGTTAAGAAATCAGTCAGTTAAGAGACCCTAGGTCCGTGGGGTACCGAGGCTCTCCGGGTTTTTAAAAAGTTATCTGAGCGTCTGGTCGACGCGACGCGTGACCCGAGAGCTGGCGGGTATCTGGCGCAGCGCATCAGCATTGCCATACAGCGTGGCAATGCAGCCAGCGTCTTGGGGACGCTTCCGACTGGTATTGATATGGATCAGTTGATCTACCTGTAGATTGTTTGCAACAGTCTTTAATTAGCTTAATTTTTTCAATTGTAAATACTAGTTCTAATTTGTTTTTATTATTGTATTGTAATTTTCTTTGTCAAAAGAAAGTGTAAAGACATTTCTTTGTCAGTTAAGTAAGAAATTGTAAGTAGGTAGTAGCGTCCAAAAGGGGCTTAGTCCAGTAGTCATAAGTTGCCGTTCCGAGAAGAAGACTGACTCTACGCGACTGTGTTAATGGTTGTTTAACTCGACTTCCTCCAAAACAGTTGTTTTAATCCAGAAAATGGACGTTGAATTGCTTAACACCTATTTACGTGCTATATAATAAGATAAATAGTATCTATACTTGTACAAAATATTGAATATAAAATATTAATAGAAATTAATATTATAAAGTAAAAATTAATTATTGCATTTTGAATTAAACAAACACTGATGGTGAGGTTTCTTGTACATGCAAAGGTAGTATTATCAGACCACTTCATTTGTACACTAAAAGCACGAGTACGCGGCCGCTGCATACAAACTTATGGAATCGCCCGTGATGAGTGTACTAAACTCGCCCGTCTACATGCCGGCAAGTTAAGTTGGCGAGGTGCGGGAGACGCGAGAAAGGAGGCTACTTCGCACTTGGACTAGCCGGAAAATAGGATCGCTAACTATTCAACTCAACTTAACCAACAGCTTGCTACTTAACTCGCTTTTGCCGTTCAAACGACATTATCAGCTTAACTCGCCGATGACGCAAGTTCTACTTATTGAAGTGTAAATCGGCCTTTATCCATAACTCCTAAGTACCTAGTTTTATTTTGATTCCCAGAAAGCTTGATCTCTTAGACTCTAGGAGCTTTTTATAGGGCCTAAATTTACCTATAGCAAATTATAATATACGTCAGTCCGAAAAAATCCAGAGCTGTTCAAGTGTTTGAATTTGGTGTCGATGTTTATTAGAAAAAAAGCGATGTTATCCTCTTCACTCAAAGTTGACCTCAGGAGACTAAACCAGACACCTAAATTATAATACATTATTTACATACAAACACAACAGGGTTTCTTTTCAGCTGATTTTGAGGTATTAATAATATATATTTTATTTTTCTTGTTCTAATTCAGGTAGTTTTTGTGTTAAAAATATATGTACGATAAAACTAATAACTAGAAACTATTCGAAGCTGGGATCCCTCGCATCTTCATACAAGATTCTCTTAGTTAGAGCGAGGATTCAAACTTACGTTTATGACAGAGTTCAGTGGTTTGTATAACTATTTTTTTTTACAAAAAATAAATACTTTTTATTATTTATTATATTTATTATAGTTAATCCCAGCGTCCCCACTAAGTTGAATACCTGATATCGATTTTAAACCAACAGTAACAACCAATCTACCCAGTGTTGAGGGTAGTAAAGTTATCATTATTAGAACTCCTGACACCGAGTTTGAATCAAAATAGCAATTTTTCCAACCCATACTAACATTATAATTTCGAAAGGAACTCGGTCTGTCTATCTGTCTGCCTTTTCACGCCTAAACGGCTGAACGGATCTGAATGAAATTTGTCAGGGAGGTAAATAGTATCCCGGCGACGGACATAGGCTATTCAAAAAGCGTGTGCAAAGCCGCGGGCAGCCGTTAGTATCAAAATAGTTCAAAAGCTATCAGACAACTGTCATTCCATATTTTAAAGCCATTATTGGCTTAGTACAAAAATCTACTTAATTCCCTCCAAGAATGTTCACATCCTACGTATCGTAGATAAGTACATCGTAGGCAAGGCTGCATTCCCCATCCACTCACTTCCCATGCAACGAACGTATTGTGTTGCATATCCTTCGGAATCTCAGCAAAGGCTTTTCGAGTTTCCGTAGATTCCAGTAATTATTAATTTAGACCTTGCTATTATGTAATTAAGGTTCTATTGCATTGTGTAGGTATAATAGGTAGGTGTTTATGAATGACATAATCCTTGTGATAAGTTTCTGAATTTACTAACGATGTTCTATTGTTTATTTTGGGAGATATTTGGTAGATTGTTTTGTGGAGATAATTAAAGGTCAGTACGGGATGTTGATGTTAGTGGCACCGTTTAGTTTTACGATCCCCACTTTGAGGTTAATGGGGATTGTGGAAATATCACCCTAAAATGTTTACATTAATACTAAATTTTATTTTGACTTCTTTGTTCTGAATTAAATACAAATACAATGTTATTTATTATTATGTCACTTGCCCGAGGAGAGTTTATAGATGTTGGTGTAAATGTCAGGTCTTATCGATAAGATTTAATAAATTTATTAGGACTACCAACTAGAGATAACACAAAAAGAAATTAAATAACATTGATAGGGTTCTTAGGACTAGTGCTCTCTAATTTATAGGCGGCCGCAGCACGCGCATAAATCAAAGCATAATATGCAGGTCTCGACAGAGCCTACACATTTGATCCCTTTGGGGTCGAGACCCTAGGTCCGTGGGGTACCGAGGCTCTCCGGGTTTTTAAAAAGTTATCTGAGCGTGTGGTCGACGCGACGCGTGACCCGAGAGCTGGCGGATATCTGGCGCAGCGCATCAGCATTGCCATACAGCGCGGGGCAATGCAGCCAGCATTGTCCCGCTGACGCTTCCGACTGGTATTGTAATTTTCTTTGTCAATAAAGAATATTTCCGCGAGGCATAATTGTATAGAAGGCCTCTTTTATTATAATTTATTTTAAGAATTTAAAAAAATATGGTTTGAGAGGTGCAACAGAAAATAAGGTCACAAAACATTCTTAAAATAGTCGCAATTCATACAAAAATAACCTTTATGTAAAAACCGTGAGAAACTCAAATGCTATGTTGGTACACAATGTAGGTAAGAATGTGGGACACAAGCATTACTACATTTGTTTGTTGCGTGCAGTAATACACAACATTTGATTTTTTATTTGTTTAAATAAGTAAGTAATATAAAATATTTAAAGTAATGAATTATATAAGAGGGTTTTTTTCTTTCTTTCTTTCTTACTTACTCAATAAACTATTTGTTTAGGACAACGAGCCGCACATCATTTTGCTTATAAAAAATTGCAAAATCAGTGGCCAGCTATAGTATAATAAATTAAATATTATAGGTATTTATTAATTTTAACATATCAATTTAATTTAGTAGTGCATTATTATTATCATCTTTTACCTATTCATTATTTTCATTTGACGGTAGAGTCTACATTTCTTGTCTTCTCATTCCACTAATGTAGGTATAAACTCTAACCCTTAAGGTCATCACGTTCATCAAGCAGTAAAACTAATAATTTTCAAAACAATACTTAAGCCTTAAACTATAATACTTAATAGGTTATTGAGTACGAAATAATACGTAATGTGTGCGCCGTGCGGTTACCTGCGCGCAATCGAGACGGTAGACGTCTGTGAATTAGACTTGTGGTTTTGAGTTATACAGTATTAAGACGACTATAACTTCATAATCAGATTGATAAGCTAGCTATTGAAGCATGTAAAGAACCCAAGGAAGGAGGTCTCTAAAATAAGTATATTCTAGTTTATCCAACTCCTACCAACAACGTATTCAAATTCATGTTCTAAATCATTTCATTATCATTATTGTCCAGCATTGTCCAGCATTATTTTCAATAAACGTTATTATTATTTTAGTTCCAAAAAGAAGTGAACATACATTTTTTTAACTAATTAAACGCACTAAAATATTAAATAGAAGGAGAGTTGGTTTTATTCAGAGTTTTTAGAAGAAACCAACACAAACTCTCCTTACTTTGGGGTCTGGTGATGCTGATATACATACTTACTCAATATCCTTTCAGTGTAGAGAACCCAGTGCTAAGACAAACCTAACATAGGCTTTAAGGCATTGCTAACCTATTTTTGTAACGTATCTTTAATGAATAAATGATCTATCTATGTATGTATATCTATGAAACGTATGAAACCTTCATGGTTTAATAACACTAAAACTTACGACACTTTTTTTTTGTATAACGTGTCATGAAACTCTGTGTAGTCAGTTTTTAAATTAAAATATTTACAAATATTTATTTTATTTTTAAATTAAGTACTCCCAACAGAAAAATCACATACCATGCATAACCCCATGCAACAAACTATGGGTCGACTAAACGTAAAATGCAAAGACAAAGGTGAAAATAATAAAAATAAAGTGGCAAAAAATAATAAAGTTACACAATAAAATAAATTAAAAATGTTACACAATAAAAGAAACTTGTCTTAGGACAAGAGAAAAATAGAGTTATCATTACAGACAACAAAAGAATCAAAGATGTTATTATAACACATCCTTACGCCCATAAAATAGGATACACAGCTCACAAAAAGAACGCTGATGCCATGCGACTCTCATCGTAAACGCCTCAGGGCCTGCTTAGAAAATAATGTGATTATCTCGAATTCCTGCTCTCACTTGACCGTGGCGAAAGTGGTTAATATTGCAAGCTCACTGTATACCACATAATACGAATCACAGGCATTTCTGTTGGAAAGTTGTTGGGAATTAACAATGTTTGGAAATTGTTTGTGATTTTTAATAGAATTACCAGAATTTAATTAACAAAATGTAAATATCATTATTATTGGCGTATGTACCTAACTCTCAGGGTCCCCATTGACCTTTTTGTTCAAGGGACGTTGAGAAAATAGGTTATTTTTGTTAAATAAGTACAGATTAACATAGCTTTTGAAACCTAGTTGACGATTTTTCTTCAAAAGGTTAGTATATTATATAATTTAGTAAGAATTTCAGGAGGAATTACATTACAATTACATTCGTATTTAATGTCTAACACATCTGTATTACAAAATAACATTTTATAATTACATAACTAAATCTGCTATAAATCAATTTGAAGCGACAATCTCCACTTCCGAATTCCAACCGGAACCTACCTGCCACTAGGCCACGAGCTCAATCAGCTATCAATTGATATCATAAAGAAATTACGGATGTAGTCAACCGTGCGGTTATGAAACCACTTTCTTGCTTCGCTCGCTGTCTAATTCTATAAACGTTTGTCAGTTATTTTGGGCTACTTATAAAAACAAAAATAAATGTCCCGTGGCTGATGGAATATGCTACCAATATAAAGGCGAAAGTTTGTGCCGTTGTGAAGATATGTAACCCAAAAATTCAAATAGAAATAGGCTAGTCATTGTATTTAGGTTTAAAATAACGTATACAGGTATATGAAAATCGGTGCCAAATGTAACGGACCCACCCTTTGAGCGTATATTAACACCAGATTATATGTACTAACAACATCTACATCTTTTTTTTTTATTGTTGAGAGCTTATAAATCAGTGAACTTATCGAATGATACAGTTTATGGATCGATACCGTATAAGGTCCAGTCCTTACGAACTGAAATATTGAATTCAGTTTATTAAAAACGCAAAATACCTATCAGAATGTATTAAAATGTTATTTATTTTTGCTGTTATTGATCTACCATTCCTAGATAGTCCATTCAATTCAATTTTATTTATAAATATACAGTGTTATAGTTTATAGTGTACTCCTAGATAGTGGACTGGTAATGAGTTCGTTTTTCGTGATGTCCTTGCTAAACAGTTCTCAAAAGCCGTCGTTACATAATCTTCACATAAAATCTTTGAGTAGTTTAGTAGTCAGTAGCTTTCATTCAGTAAATTGGCTACAAGTGTCATAACGAGCGGCTCGCGCTGCATCAGCCATTCACCGCCCAAACCACTTTCAGATAAACAGATAAACAT
Source organism: Eupithecia inturbata (assembly GCA_963662085.1). Taxonomy (NCBI): domain Eukaryota; kingdom Metazoa; phylum Arthropoda; class Insecta; order Lepidoptera; family Geometridae; genus Eupithecia; species Eupithecia inturbata. The sequence goes on from OY759190.1 coordinate 13,260,254, forward strand.
TTAATTTATAATTTGTCAAATTATACGTCACAATTTGTTTTCACATAAAATAATGGATAATTTTATTATTTTTATTTTTTAATCTTTATTGACAAAGAAAATTACAATTCAATAATAAAAACAAATTAGAACTAGTATTTACAATTGAAACAATTAAGCTAACTGCAGACTGTTGCAAACAATCTACAGGTAGCTCAACTGATCCATATCAATACCAGTCGGAAGCGTCCCCAATAAATAATAAATAATAATAATAATAAAAAAAAAAAAAAAAAAAATGACACCGCCCGTTACACACGTCTCTTTTTCAAAAATTTTATTTATTATCATTACGTGCATTAAAAACCAATAAAAATGCTATAAAAACGAATGATAACAAGAGCACGAGCTAGGGCGGCAACAAAAGCGCTCCCCAGAAGACCATCGCAGCCCGCCTCGGCTAGCTCCCCATCCTCGTCTTCAGATGAAGAGGTATTTAGAACACCACCTGAGACGAGTGATGTGTTGAGCAGCGAAGACGAGCTGTCGCCGTCGCCTCGACCGTCGCGAACACCTGTGCGGCGAGGCCGACCCCCGCTGTCAGCTGGCTTGGGACCTGCAGGGCGCACAGCCCCGCGACCGGCCCCCGCCGCTGATGGAAGAGTGCGGCGCATGAAGTGGACCCAACAGATAAACGAAAATGTCATGCGCGCATATTATAGGGCTACAGAGGGAGGAATTAACTTGACCGCGTACCGTTCTAGGATGATGCCGTTGTTTCAGGCCCTTGAACCGACAGTCGACGTTAATGTGCAACGACTATCTGATCAGGTACGGGTCATCCAACGCTCAAAATTGTTGGATGACAATGCACTTGATCAACTCCGACATGAAATCCTTAGTGCTCAAATGGTGGACCACCCGCAGTGTAACCGGGCTGTTACGTCGCCACCGCGACAAATCACACAAACACTAGTGATTCCCCAGCCTGATTACGCTATGGAAGAGGTCAGTCACGAGAGCATTGAGGTAAGTACCCAAAATAATGAGCAATTGAGAAGGGCTTTGGAAGATGCGATTCTAAGACCATGTCTGCCTCGCTTTCCCACCCATAGATGTGGTTTAACTATAGTGGGGGCCTTGAACCCACTACTAGTCCCATATCTACTGACTAGTAGTGATATTACTGATACGCACTCTATTCTCTACTGTGGGGCTATTGCGGCTTGCCACGTTGCGCGGGTAAAGTTTCCTGACTATGACCGTGCTCCGCGCCAGGCTAGCAGTACTCCTACTTGGCAGCAGAGAATAGAGAGGCGTATCAGTAGGTTCAGGACTCTCATAGCTAAGCTAATTTGCTTTAGGGAGGGCAACCATAGACCGAGGGTTATGCGCTTTGTGACACAGGCTTTTGACGGAACTGAAACTCAACCTCGGGACTATTTAGCCTGCGTCACAGAGCGCATAGACTACCTAAAGCAAAAAGTCTATGCGTGGGCAAGTCGAATAAGGAGGTAAAAAAAGCGAGTTGACAGATTTTGGCAGAATCGCATATTTCAAAGTGACCAAAGGAAAGTTTATCGCGACTGGGAGAAACCCGATCTACGTGTGTCCGACGGTCTGGTACCGGATGCCGAAACCGGAAAAATTTTTTGGCAAAGCATCTGGTCCATGCCAGTCGAGCACACGGAAGCGGACTGGATGAATGCGGTAAGTGCTGAGTGTGAAAACATCGAAACTATGGAAGCTATCAACATCTCTCCATTAGATGTAAGTAATGCAATCCGCTCGGCCCAAAACTGGAAAAGTCCTGGCCCGGACGGATTGCATAACTTTTGGCTAAAATGGTTTCGATGCTCACACTCGGTTCTGGCCGCACAATTCCAAGAAGCAATTGAGATCGGGTCCCTCCCACATTTTATGACGAAAGGTGTGACTTTCCTGCTCCATAAGTCTGGTAGTACTGCGGAACCAAAGAATTATAGACCCATAACATGCTTACCCACCATCTACAAGCTGCTTACATCCATTCTGACCACAAAAATTAACACGCATATTGTTACAAACAAAATTTTGGCACCTACTCAGAATGGATGCAGGGTTGGGTCCCGTGGTACAAAGGAACTCCTCCTCATTGACATGGCCATTAGTCAACAGGTCAAACGTGGCAGAGGGAACTTGTCGGCTGCATGGATAGACTATAAGAAGGCTTATGATTCGGTGCCTCATACTTGGCTTGAGAGGGTCTTAGAGTTGTATAAAGTAGATACTACTCTAAGATCATTCTTGGGATCATGTATGAGGCAGTGGACCACTGTTCTTCGTCATCCAGGGAGCCAATTGGATCCAACAACCACCAATGATCTGATAAGAATAAAGAGGGGTATATTCCAGGGTGACAGTCTGAGTCCCTTGTGGTTTTGCCTAGCTCTGAATCCACTCAGTACTCTACTGAAAGATTCAGGAATAGGCTATCACCTTCGGAAAGATGGTGAGGTCATTTCTCACTTGTTGTATATGGATGACCTCAAACTATTTGCGTCGAATAAAACACAGTTAATGGCGCTTCTGAATATCACACAGATATTCAGTAGTGCTATTAACATGGAGTTCGGCGTTGATAAATGTGCGGTCATACAAATACAGCGAGGGAAAGTTGTGAATTCTAATAATTTACAACTTTCAGAGAGAATGTCCCTCAAATATCTCTTAGAGGGTGAAACCTACAAATATCTTGGTATGCCAGAAGCGTTGGGTATAGTAGACGGGGACATAAAGCAGTCGGTGAAAGAGCGCTTCTTTTGTCGCCTCACAAAAGTGCTAAATAGCCTTTTGTCAGGTGGCAACAAGGTGCGTGCCTTCAACGGCTGGGTAATGCCATTACTCATTTATACCTTTGGCATACTAAGATGGACTCAGACTGAACTAGACGCCTTGGACTGTACGGTTCGTCAATTTTTAACCACTCATCGCATGCGACACCCCCGAGCTTCGGTAATGAGATTGTATATCCCGCGGAAATGTGGTGGTCGAGGCTTTTTAAACGCCAAAACCCTACACAACCGTGAGGTATGCAATCTCAGAAATCATTTTCATCAAGCCGAATACCAGATACATCGTGATGTGGTTGCAGTTGATAAGAACCTTACTCCTCTCTCCTTAGCTAACGAGAACTGGCACAAACTTAAGGTGATGAGCATTCAGGACAGGAAGGCTATATGGGAGAGCAAAGAGCTGCATGGGAGATTCTACAAGGTCCTCACAGGACCTGATGTAGATCTCCTAAGCTCCGTAAACTGGCTACGCTTCGGTGACCTCTTTGGGGAAACCGAAGGTTTTGTCTGTGCAATTATGGATGAGGTGGTAAAGACGAACAATTACCGAAAGTATATAATGAAAGATGGCACGATCGATATTTGTCGAGCGTGTCATCTTCCTGGGGAGACCCTTCGTCATATACTTTCGGGTTGTTCGCACCTTGCTAACTCTCAGTACTTGCACAGACACAACCAAGTAGCCAAAATTATACACCAGCAACTTGCTCTCCGATATGGCCTTACTGGCCCTGAAGTTCCGTACTATAAGTACACACCGGCGCCAGTTCTCGAAAATGGCCGTGCCACGCTCTATTGGGACCGATCTATCATTACAGACAGGACTATTCTTGCGAATAAGCCTGATATTGTACTGATAGATCGGTTAGAACGGAGGGCGGTGCTCGCTGATGTCATCATACCACATGATGTTAACCTCGTTAAAGCTGAGAAAGATAAACTTAGCAAATATCTTACTTGGCCAACGAGGTTGTCAGCATGTGGGATGTTGATTCAGCGACCGTCGTCCCGATAGTCGTTTCAGTTAACGGCGTAATAGCGAAGAGCCTCGATCAACATCTCAAGAGACTCTCGCTAGGAAGTTGGATCAAGGGTCAGATTCAAAAGGCGGTACTCCTGGACTCGGCGCGCATCGTCAGGAAGTTCCTCTCTCTGCAGCCCTAGTCACCGGCCGCTTAAGGCTAGCTTCGTTGCCGGTGATTCACCGTTTTGATATATTTTTTACTGTAGAATAGTTTTATAATATTTTATTTTCTATAGTAAAAAATGTATTTTATAACGAGATTAAAAATAAATGAAGTGAATAATAATAATAAAAATAATTAACATTATTAAAAACTTTAAATTCATCATAGGTATAGAACGTCTAGTTTTTAAGCTTATTCTTAAAATTTTCGAGACTTGGGTCTCGAAAATTTTCCAGAAAACTGGGAGCTTGTTGTTTCAAACTCATTATGAAGATATTCTTGTAAACGAAAGTAAATAATATAATCCAGGAAAATGATATTTATGAAAACTAATAAACATACTAAAGTCATTTACAACAGGATATTTACCATGATTTGAGTATTGAGCTTTCCAATATTATATAAAAGCGTAAATAATAGAAAAGCGGTTGAGCTTTTTCGGGGGATCACCTTTGTACAGTTTTCAAGATTTTAATGGCATATAATTTTGCCGACAACAGCCAGTTTTATCTGTAATAAATTCAAACTTAGTTAATGATCAATTTTGTCAAAATAGAAACGAATTGCAGCCAGTATTTACAATCGAAACAGAGCTATTGCAAATAAATTAGAGGTAGCTCAAGTGATCCTTAACAATACCAATCGCCAGACGCTGTTGAAATGATGGTTTCATACCTGTCTTTCCTGTCATGTGTTTTTGACGCAACAGATTCCAATTTCACAGTTCGCGTTTCATAAAACATGCAAACAGCTTAGCAATGCAAAACATTCCAATCCCATTCGAAGGCTTAACACGAGTCTATTCTAGAAATCGCTATATCGACTTGATGTCGCAAAAATTCGAGGGAAAAGTGAAAGAATCCAGCGTATTGGCAAACGGAGCACGTTGCACTTTCTCGCAGATGACAATGCGTTTTGTAATAACACCCTCGGAAAATTATAGGTATGCAAAGCTTAGGTACCGATATAGCCAATTACTTGCACAAACTTGTGCGCTATATATCCAGCGCAGATCTCAGTGAAGACTAGCCGCCGCCCTGGCCGAAATTTGGCTAGAAGGGCACCATTACCATATAGCCAATTCTAACCTTTTATACGACTAAAGGTCACAATAAATTAGATTCACCGAGATGGCTACATCTCGCCGAATCAAATTTATTAGGTACTAGCTGCTGCCCGCGGTTTCGCACGCACTTTTTAAGTAACTTATGTCCGTCCCTGGGATGGCATTTACCTCTTTGACAAATTTCATTGAGATCCGTTCAGCCGTTTAAGCGTGAAATGGTAACAGACAGACAGACAGAATTACTTTCGAATTTATAATATTAGTACGGATTCCCAACAAATCAGCGTTCGATTTGTAGGTCTTCTACAAACGGGCTGATTCTACGATCCGGCGGCGACAATTATACCACTTGAATGGCCCAGCACCAGCTTCCTCAATTAATATAAAAATCGAATAATTATTTCCTCCGAAAACGTTAAACAAAAAATAAAGAAGATATTTTTATACAAGTATTATCACAACTGGTTGCTAAAAGTCAAAGTCGTGCTTCGTCCCCTCACCCCTGACATTATGTCCATAGTAGGCGACTCGGCGAACCAGCTAGGCGGTGGCAACAATATGAGAGAAAATAAAGAATCATATAAATCATCGTGAAAAGGGAGTCTTGATGTTACCACGGGCGGCGGCTAGGTTAATCTTTTGCGTTTTTATGGAGTCTGTGTTTTTTATAAACTTTTCGTCGCAATGGCAACTTCGACATCAAATAAAGTTCATTTTCTAAAAGTTAACATCGTGCCGTGCAGTAAAAATAAAGACGTTTTCACAAACAAGAACAGTCAATTTGACAGTTTTTATATAGAAGAACTGTCAGGTCTTGCCATATTTATTGAGTGTTGGGCGAGAAGGCAATTCTTACCAATATATCACTCTGTAAATATGGCAAGAACTGTAAAATTTGACAGTTTTAATATAGAAGAACTGTCAGATTCAACAGTTCTTGCCATATTGACGACCGATGTGGCGCGGCGGGCGAAGGTCCGCCTGCGACGCAGAAGGTTGCGGGTTCGATTCCCGCCTTGGGACAAATGTTTGTACGATCTGCAAATATTTGTTCCGGGTGTTCTGGGTATTTTCTATATATAATAAAAAATATCTATCTATGTATGTTATGTATGTTGCAAACAATCTACAGGTAGCTCAACTGATCCATATCAATACCAGTCGGAAGCGTCCCCAAGACGCTGGCTGCATTGCCCCGCTGTATGGCAATGCTGATGCGCTGCGCCAGATATCCGCCAGCTCTCGGGTCACGCGTCGCGTCGACCAGACGCTCAGATAACTTTTTAAAAACCCGGAGAGCCTCGGTACCCCACGGACCTAGGGTCTCGACCCCAAAGGGAGCAAATATGTAGGCTCTGTCGAGACCTGCATATTTGCGACTCTTGAGATCCTCGGCCAAATCTGCCGCCGCACCAGCCCTTACGGATGTCCTCGGAAGATGGGAAGGCGCAAGTGTGTCGACGCATGTAGCGTCCCACACAATGGGCCTCCCCAACTCCCATGGGACTAGTGTCATGCCGTCAGGCCTCTTACCATCGTCACGCAACAGACCATTCGGTTCGAGAATAGCTGGTACGTTAGCGGTGACAAATGCCCGCCGGATGACGTCGTTAAGGCTGGCATGACGAGATATCCGACCGGCGGCCCTTCAGCATTGCCATACAGCGGGGCAATGCAGCCAGCGTCTTGGGGACGCTTCCGACTAGTATTGATATGGATCAGTTGAGCTACCTGTAGATTGTTTGCAACATTCTGCAGTTAGCTTAATTGTTTCAATTGTAAATACTAGTTATAATTTGATTGTAATTTTCTTTGTTAATAAAGGCCATTGCCGTGTTATGTATTGTATTAAGTTTATCAGTCATCTAGTACCCATAACACAAGCTCTGCTTACTTTGGGGCTAGATGATGCTGTGTGGATTGTCCAGCATTATTTATTATTTATTTATTTATTTATTTATCGAGTGACAGATCGGCGAGAATTGCCTTCCTGGAAGCCAATTCTCAAAATTTTATATGAAAGATCTGTCAAATTTGACAGTTCTTTTGATATTTATCGAGTTACAAATTGGCAAGAATTGCCTTCCTGGTCTTCACCAAAAGTTATCGGACAGTTAGCAGCTTCGTCGGTTAACTTTAACGTTTTGTATGGAAACTTCTGTCAAAAACTTCAATTAAACCTACTCCAATTGCCCGGTTATCTTTTACGTGAACCGCAGGGTCCATAGGTGTTCTGAGTATAGAGAGATAAGCGGTGCCTATATCTAAGTAATAATTTCCTGATCTGAGATGAAACCAGCACCAACTTAGGTAGGATACAGTCACTTATTATATACTGAAACATTCGGAAAATACGTAAGATGTTACGTAGGCTACTAGGATCTATGGTTTAAAAATATTCAAAGCAGCTTGTCCGTAGATATTTGACACTTAAAATTCGCGTGAAAACCTCATTCAAAAACAAATAAGGAAATATCAACTCTATCACTCGTCAAAAGAGTTCATTGTAATTAAAATGTATTAGACAAGGCCACTATAAATGTCAACTTTGACATTTTAAACATGATGCGCTATAGCCAGGTGATTACGGAACAGGATTTCCAAATGGATGAGTAGACCGCAAGAAGTCGGCGTGGACATTATCATTATGTGACATTTGCGAAATCGTACTTGTGGTAGGCAAATGTTTTATTTCTACCTACTTCAACTTGAAATAGGTAGAAGTAAAACATTTGCAACTTTTTGGGCCGCCGGTAATTGTACCATCGATACTAATTCTATTACCCTAAATGGCTTGATCGTTAAACGAGTATCGTTTATATACCTGGGACATATAATTACAGACGACCTTAAAGACGATGCGCACATTGAGAGGCAGCGTAGAGCTTTGCTGCTGTGTGGTGCCGGATTATAATTTACATCACCCCAGCTCTTCCCGCGGGTGTCGTAAGAGGGGACTAAGGGATATCCCTTAGTCGCCTCCTGCGGCTCCTGCAGAACAATTCTACCAACGAACTGCTATCCCCAACCCGCATGCCCAGCGTGGGGATTATAGGCATTACCCCCATGAGATAAAAGCCAATAAGGCGCTTATCAGGGGGAGGCCTGCGTCCAGCCAGTGGGCCAATATAGGCTTTGAAAGTGGAGGTAGAGCTTTAGCAGTGAGAGGTAATATGGTGGCTCGCAGACAGCGTTGTACTGAAGAAGTTAAACTCACGCTTTTCAAAGCTTACTTACTACTTATGTACACGGCAAGTCTGTGGGTCAACCATACAGAAAAGTCGTTCTACGCATCCAATTAAATAACGTTTTCAGGATGATGTTGCGGCTTCCTTGCTTCTGTAGCTCATCAGGGATGTTTGCAGAATACCAAACTGATGATTTTGCAATTATAATTATTCGCATAAAACTGCCTCCCTGATCCGCAGAATACGGGACAGTCGCAATGAGGACTTTATCTGATAGAGGTTCCTCATCAATCTGGGTAAGCCTTATCCGGCATGCGATCTAGGAGGATACACTTATATTTTAATACTTTATACTGACAACTATGTTGATGCTACTTATGTTTTAGGGTTTCGAAGATCGGAGATCAGTTTCGAAACCCATATGGTCTCGCTTTTTCTGGCCTTTTGTCCGTCATCAATAGCTCAGCAACTACAGCAGCAAATAGCTTGAAATTTCAAATAATGATACATTTCGTGCCGACTGATTAAAAGGAAAAAATGAAAAGAAAGGAAAAATTTAAATTTTCAGTACAAAATATGATGAATTTTTTGAATTTTAAATGAGACCTATTAGGTCGAATGTGGTATCAAAAGAAAGGTTTTTGTAGCTTTCATACTTTTTCAAATATTTTGAAATAAGTCAAAAAATTACCCATTCCCTCCCTATCTCCGAAGTTTGCAAAGAGACTGAAATGTATGTAGCGTTTGTAGATATTTTTTCCTATAAAATATAGATCCATATTATGGGATCTTGTTTATTGATGTGCTACTAACACTATGGACTCTAAATTGTATGAAAAAAACGAATTTTATTTATTTATTGACTACTTTATTTATTGACTTTTAAGTAAATTTGTAATTTTTAAGTTTTTTTAAGCAATAGTTGGTACTTAAGTATTTGTTTAAGTTTTTGTTAGCATGTGTTTGTAATTGACGTATTTTTGCAAAAAAAATTACGTCAAGTACGAGTTCGACTCGCGCACGGAGGGTTCCGAATAATTATAAAACCTTGCTTCTTGCCAAATATCATGATTCTAGGTCAAAGGAAAGTAAGTTATAGGTATTGGTCCCTTGCGAGAAACAAACATAATTATTTTTTGTGATAAATGATTCATGGATCTAGGTCAACAGGAAGTACCCTGTAGAATTTGTGTGCATGTCATTCCCTTGGAATTCAAAATATGCGGGCATACACGGCTGTTACTTTTAGTTGCGTTGACTTAGAAGTTTGATAGGTATATATCACGGCTCCAACAGGGTTACGAACTCAAGTATTTGATGCCAATTTCAACTCGGTACGCGTTCCTGAGAAAAAGGTGTTGACTGACAGACAGACGGACCACACAGTGATCCTATAAGGGTTCCTTTTTTTCCTTTTAAGGTACGGAACCCCAAAAACAGATGAGATTTAACCAACGGCAAAAAAAAATGGTTTAGGTACAGCGGCAGTCCTAGCGGTTTAGGCTTTTTGGAAAACCACTGTTTAAGATGTTTGACAAACAAAGCTTTATTACAATTGGTTCAGTACCTACCGTGTTCAACAGTTTCCAACATGTAGGTACTTTCACCTATAAAAAAAAGTTTTAACAATAGGCCTGGACTCGACAGGCTACTAAATACTGAAATAAAATTATCGTATAAAATAATTGGCAAAACTAATGTCTTCGCATGCAAATCTTACGCAAACATAAATTTCAATTTATCTAGAGAAAGTAATAGTCAGGTACCTGTTTTTTATACGAGTAAGTTGTTACCATAGTTAGGTAAATATAAATACGGGTCCGGCTTACTTTACTACAAAATAAAATTAATCGTGGAACACATGTTCTTTTATCCTGAATAAGGGTTCCTTGTTGACTACGGAACCCTGAAAAGGGTTGCAAAAATGCAGACAGAAACTTCATCATCAGCATCAACCTATGTTATTCCACTGCTGGATATAGGTATTCACTTGCGCCTCCACATCTTGCAAGGACATCAGTAAGGGCGGGCTCCGCAGTAACATCAGCGGAATCCCTCAAACGGCGAAAATACGCTAATCTTGAACAAGGTTATCTATTTAAGCCGTTTGGAGTGGAAATCCTAGCAAGATCATTATGTGGTACATGCTATAAAGGTCTTACAAAACTTCTCATAGAGTCCACAGGTGATCGGAATGCTGGCTTCTATTTCGGTCAACATATTAGCATTGCCATTCAACGTGGCAATGCTGCCAGCATTCTGGGCACTCTGCCTTCTGGTGACGGCTTAGATTTTTAGGAAATAGGTATGAGTCTAAATATTGGTTGTAATTTGTCGTTTCTGTTGTTTGGTTGTTTTTGTATCTAAATAGAAACACATAATTCTGACCTCTACCTTCGTGAAAGTTAGCTGATGTTGTAACGCTAGCGTGTCCGGTCTATGATTATGAAATACAAAATACTTCACGGATTATCATGTTTTTGCTAATTTGACAGTAAGCAGGAAGAGGTTAAGCAAGGAAGTGGCAGATTGGCAGAATGGAAGCTATTGGCGGGAAGCTGCCATTGGCTTAGACATCTCATTGGTAGATTTTGCCGGTATTATTGTTTTTGTGGTTCTGATAGGTCGTAATTTAGCAGTTTTAGCACCAATGAACCGCAACTAAAATATGTTTCATAAACACGTGTTAATGCATTGGAAACGGATTAAGTAGATATCCTATCATACTAATATTAAGTAAGTTTGTAAAAACTAGAATAAAAGAAATCAAATCAAAATCTTTATTTTCAAACAACAAAGGTCCATAGAAAACATAAAATTACAACAAGGAAAATAAAACAAAACGAAAATAACTATGTAGGTTATAACTAATTTCACCCAGTGGTGCAGTATTGGACAGTCATGCTTGTCACATATGACTTTCAGAATGCTCTCACCTCTCACTCTGCTCATGAATGATGCCACTCGCTTCAAGAGGTTTGAAGATTTTTGTATGGATGGTCCTAACATTTGTTTTTAATTTCAAAACGGCGCGCACATTAAATGTTTTATATGTGGATAAAAGACACCAAAACAAATAAAAAATGTCTTACAAAATAATGTCCTAATGTGTAATGTGTCAGGTTTCTGAGACATTCGCTGCTGAAAATATTTTTTTTTTCATCTTATTTGAATATCACAGAAATAAGACGCTTTGGGACATAATGTTATAAAACATTTTTTATTTGTTTTAGTATCTCTATCCAAATATAGAACTTTTATTTTTTCGGCGATTTTAAAAATGATGTTGGGGCCAAAATCTTCAAATCCCTTTAATTTCACATATATATTCTATTAATATTACAAATAAGTTTCTACATCGGTCTTCAAAACCTTCTTGCTACATTTTATAGAGATACGTTCAGCTATTCAGTCATACACTAAACAAACAATGACAAAACACTTAATAAACTTTTTAACAAAACTTTAGATTGAAATCATCAGAAAGCCATTTGATTAGCCTCACGGGAAGCGGGTCACTGGAGCCACTTTAGGGTCGATTACAAAACTTGTTTCGCTACAAATTAGCGAACCCTCGCTAAAAACTAGTGAAATTTTGACGTTAAACTGATTGACACAATCGCAATCCCTATTCTGTAAGCGTTGCATAGCCAGTAGGTACGAGTAGTAGCTGGCTTCTGACGCGCGGTTATTCTTGTAACTTGTACGAAAAAACTAGACCCCCTCGGTGATTTTCATCTGAAATGTACGTAGCGTTTGTAGATATGGATCTATATGTTACAGGAAAAATATAGAGAAATCTGTAAGTAGAACACTTTTTGACAAAATAACCAAAAATGGGGGGGGAGTGCTACCTTATTGAGTGGGGTATCAAATGTTTCATAATATTTTTTGAAATTCCTGTAGATTACATGCTTTTCAAAATATACTGAAAAAAGTCGAAAATTTTACCATTAGGTACCCTCTATACTCGGAAGTTTGCAAACTGATCCATCTGAAATGTAGGTACCTTAAATTTTTAGGTATTCATTAAATAGCAAGGTCTCTAACCGGTACCTTATAGTACATACGTACTTGACAAACGTTCTTCGAAACCCTCGGCGCACGAGTCACACTCGCACTTGACGGATCTTCTTTATGTTGGTGGCTATTGCTGAATTTTATAAATATACATAAGTTCATTAGCCTTTAGACCGTATACAATTAATGTAATCTTCTCAAGTTTTTTAATAAGCCAAGTATGGCTTAAGAAACCTCACAAGTTATATTTACAAGTACTAGGGTTAAATCTACACTAGTCCTCTGTAATCTTATGTTTTATTATGTTAATAAAGACATTTTGAAACTGAACTGAACTGAAACCTATCTACTATACCTTTAAATTAATTTAGCTTCCGTTCCTTGCCACCTGATGTCTGTTATTGACAATAATGTCAACGTCTGAATCGTGCCTTCCGTTTTCAATCGACCAACGGAACTCTAATTTATATATCCGTTACGTTGACAGCTTGTTATATTTTGTTCTTCTTTTGGACGTCTTGTATTAATTTGACATACTTTTCTTGTTATGTCATAAGTATATCTAGTCTATTATTTAGATTATTGTTTTTTAACACTTTCTTTTCTATGCAATATGAACTGGCAATCATGCAATTTACTTTAATATAGTTCTAATTATGTTTAGTCAGCTGCACTAAAATGCCCATTAGAACCTTGTCGCACTAATGTTGCTTGATTGAGTTTTGTTTTCAGTATGTCTGTCATTGGCGTTTTTTAATAGGTATGACAAGTGTGCCTATCGTCATTTATCCTTGACATTTTGTAGTTCACATACGGCGTTTGTCCACCGCCATCGTCACCGTGACGTCATATCACCGAGAACGATAATATGTGTACATTATTTTTCGTTCTCGAAACGTGCTTCGCGCTTCGTACCCGAGTGACGGGTGTGCAGTGGACAGGCGACCATAGTAAATGTATGTATCTACTTCAGCCGTCATCGTTCTCGGTGACGGCGGCGGTGGACATACGGCCTTATTTTATAAAAGAAAGAAACGAGGGATCAAACTACTTCAGTCACAGTATAATTAGGTCCTTCCAAGAATTTTATATTGACTTTATTGAAGTTTATATTCAAATTGTCTTTATTTCCAGTAGATAACATTATAATTCGGTTGCGACGTAGAAATCGCCCCCTTCAACTCAGTACGCATCAGGGGAACCTACCAGAGGAAGGGCAACAGCTTCCTTCTGTGTAGTTTTAACACCTCTACTGCGATCACCAATCTGCCTGCCGAGCGTGGTGATTACAGTAGACAGTAGACTTATATGTGTACTGATTCCCAGCAGCATTAGAGATGTCATAATAAACCTGCCTACTAAATGTAAACCTACTTTCATTTAGTTATGAACTTATGTATTAGGAACGGGGAATGTTGTCGTAATAGAGCCTAAAGCCGCGTATTGACCGATGTTACGGGACGTAACGTAACGTCTCACACAGCGAGCGTTCGTGCAGTCAGTGCGGGGAAAGATGGCGCGCTAGCGATGAGCAACGAGACTAATTTTAGCACACGCCGTAACGTTTCATGCTCGCTGCGAATGGTACATTACGCCCCGTAACAACGGTTAACGCGGTTTAACATTCCTTCCTAGGAAAGATGATTTCCTAGTACAGTCAAACTTGGGTAGGGTTACGCTTACCAAGTAGGTTCTATATCTAGGCGTAGTAAAAAACCTTCGAATAACTTACACCACACATTGCAAAACCCTGCATATTGATGTCCTATGTAGTCAACACCAACCTAACCTCATTATCATAAGGCTCATTATTGAGAAATATATTGCGTTCGAATCCTTTGTGTTGAATATGTGTAAGTAGTACTTAATTATTCAGGAGTTGTTTAGAACAGAACCCTATTTAAAGAGTAATAGAGTAGTAATAGAGTAGTGTAATTGGTTGTAATGTAATCGTAATCGTGGTAGTTAATAATTAAATAAATAAATAAATAAATAGAGCTCTTTTGTTATTGAGTCGTTTTATCTACCAACCGAATGAGTTAGAAGTAAATATATAAATAGAGCTCTTATGTTATTGAGTCGTATTATCTACCAACCGAATGAGTTAGAAGTTGTTCTCAATTTAAAAGATCCAGAGGTTTTTGTTTCGTTTGAGCTTTCAAAACCATTAATTAGGTCAGTCAATAGTCAAATTTTTATTGCAAACAGGTTCTACAAGGGATCTTATAAAATAGAATAGAATGAGGTAGAATGAGTTTTTGAAAATAGAATAGAAGATTATAGAGCAAACAGTAATATATCAAAAGTTCAACCTTAACACAGAACCACCTGCCGTGAGCCACGCCTATAGGAATAGCAAAGAAATTGCTTACAATAGTACTTGTAGCTATAGAAAGTGATTGTGCATACAGTGACGTAACGAGGCGTTGCCGAGAATATCCGTACTGGTTTTCGATATTCAAAATTGACAGTTCCTAAGGATCTGATTGGCGGGTACAAAACTATCCGAAATTCGACGCCATTGTTTTGTCAGACTATTTTCTCAGCGATAGCAGCCAACTAATTATGAATGGTTTAATATTTTATAGAATTTATAATTTTACTTATGTAATTTTTGTTTGCTTTCAGGTATGTCGTCGTCAATATCCAATGGAACTGGTTTGTAATAAATTATAAAAAGGCTCTTGGCTTACCCAATAGGACGTTAATAGAGTAGATTTTATGTAAAAAAGATAAGGTATGTTCACTACGTATGCACGGTACCAATTTTATGCAAATAAATAAGTAAACAATAAAATTTAACGCAAAATAAATCATCTTCGTGTTGTTTAACGCGGTTCATCGATTTCACGGCCATTCTAATTGTCTGATTGCAAATCCTTTCCATCATCACGAATGTAATAACGACTAACAATGAGATCCTTGTTATAAAGGTGATAAGAGCTATTTCATGAATATTTATTTAGATTAAAAACTGCGTGCGAAAATTGAGAAATTGCATGTTGCAAGGTTTGAACTGTGGGATTGTCTATGCGGCAGTGTTAGTGCAGGCCAGACGTTCCAATTTTGAAATTTAAACGGTCTATGCTGCTGCATTTTTGTTCTGAAATATTTTGGTCAGTATCTATTCATTTACCTACATTATTCGTTAACTTTGTTGAAACCTTCTTGTAGCTATAGTAGGTATACATTTTTTTTATAAATGGCCAGACGTTCTGAGTTTGTATAATATAGAGCTACAGCAGCGTGTTCTTTTATGATAATTTTGAATGTCGAGCATTCAATGTGAAAGCTAAGCTCTTCTAATCCTCTAAATTATGAGTGAAAGCTTTGTACTACCTAC
Source organism: Eupithecia inturbata (assembly GCA_963662085.1). Classification (NCBI taxonomy): domain Eukaryota; kingdom Metazoa; phylum Arthropoda; class Insecta; order Lepidoptera; family Geometridae; genus Eupithecia; species Eupithecia inturbata. Next base: position 13,275,871 of record OY759190.1, read on the forward strand.
ATATGGGGTATAATTTAACTCATAATTACTTTTAAACGTGTAAAAGGAACATAAATCCACAATAACCCAGCAATTTAAATCTTTATTCAAACTTGTATCTGAGGTAATTTTTTTAACTGTGTCAGGAAATAAGTACTTTGGTATTAGTAGAAGATAAGCAATAAATTAGACTGATGGTCCATCGTGACCCTGGTCGTTTTTGATCGTGATGTAACTGACCTTGGGCTCGATTGACGAATTAGAATTGCATTATTGTGCTAGACATGACACTTATAAGGCTGCGTAGTGATTATGTATTTAGATGGGTGACCGTTCGAAGTAAAACGTTTAATCTAATTCTTAATTCCTTTTTATTGCACGAGATAAAAATATTTACACGTAAAACTTAAAACTAGAGAAGTTATCGCAAAGGCGAACTTAACCCTAAAAGAGTTCTCTTCCAGAAAATCTTATTAGGAGAGAGAGAAAAGTTTGTAAAAGTGGGTACGTGTGCGATTAACAGATAAAAAGAAAATAAAATCTAAAGAATAGCAGCATTTGTTTATGGTTATTTTTTTTCAAAACCACTGGTCATATTTTGATTATTATTTCACTAATAGTTAGCTTATATTATTCTTGAGTGATATTTGCTACAATAAATTGTTTAAAAACGTCCCATATAAGCAAAACTTCGGCCAAAAGTTAGTAAGTTCTTAATAAAAAACATTTTCCGTAGCGAAGCGAGCGCGTTGATGTCTTTTGTATGAAAACATGAGTGGTACGAGAAATCGTAGCATACTGCAAATTATAATGCAATCTCGTCTTGTTTGCAATACTTAGGATTTAAATCCCGACTTTAAATTATGTCTAAAGCACTGTAAAAATGCACATATTAATATGGATAACATACGCTGATTTATGGCAAGTCTTGTGTACCAATTGTAGGTACTTGACGGCTTTTAAAGCCGACTCCTGCGTATATTACGCGGGAGTCGTTAATATTCTGACGATAGAAATTTTCCAAAAAGCTTGTTTGTTTCCCCGAAAAATTTGGAAATATTGCCAGGTCACTTTCTCTCGGGTCTTTAGATAATTTATTTCGGGCGGCAATCTTTTCAGGAACTAGATAATTTAAAAAGTGAAAATTAAATTTAAATTTTAAAACTGTCCGGTGTCAAGAACCAAGGACAACTTTGAGTGGAACTAATTTGTTTCTAATTTCAAAAATGTTCGGTATTTATTGCATTTTTATTTCATCCACAGCATGGTATAATACGGTCACGTAAGTGACACAAGCGTACGTCATCGACGCCATCGTCGAATGAGAAGACGAATTTGTTTTCTGTTTTTACCAGTTGCGTAAAATCGTAACTCAGCTCGGGGAGTTATCCCCCAGATATCTCATATTACCTGTAGGAATCTGATAAAACTGTGTGGTTTTGTACTAACCAATTATTTATCACATTAACTCGTCTTTAACTAGAACTGTTTTACTGATCAAACAAACAAAATGGACGCTTGTAATTTATATTACATATTTTTTAAATTGACTATTTATTTCCCAACTTTCAAGTTTTGTAGCAATAAGTGTCATGTGGACAGTGACGTAAACAAGTGTCACTCCCGGAATGCCAAACATGGTTTTTTGGATGGCACAGTCTAAGCAGGTCTAAACCAAGCAGGCAGCAGTTAATTTCGTCAACTAACATAACCGGAACTCAAATATAACGTCGATTACATAGCTTTCTCAGATGAAGTCTCACAAGGTACACCGTACACCTGAGTGGTAGGTAGGTAATGAAAGTGAGAGTGGGACGGAAGCGATGACCTGGTGCCTGACCGTTGTGTTAGCTTTAGGTTTCACTGGATAGGTAAACAAGAAGATTAACTAAACTTTATGAAGATAAATCTGTAGTTTATGAAAAAAAGTGTAATGTGAGTGGAATGAAACCAACTCGTTAATGGATGGAACGTTAGTGTTCTTCCAACAAAAACAAACTCATATTTATCGTACTTACATTCATAATGGAACCAACATCGTTAAATTTATTATCATTTCTAGTTGCGACCGGAGCTCAATATAATTATTATTTTCTATGTATAAATAAATAAATAAATAATGCTGGACAATCCACACAGCATCATCTAGCCCCAAAGTAAGCAGAGCTTGTGTTATGGGTACCTACTAGATGACTGATAAACTTAATACAATACATATGTACATAGATAGATATATTTTTTATTATATATAGAAAATACCCAGAACACCCGGAACAAATATTTGCAGATCGTACAAACATTTGTCCCAAGGCGGGAATCGAACCCGCAACCTTCTGCGTCGCAGGCGGACCTTCGCCCGCCGCGCCACATCGGTCGTCTATAACGTATATAGTTTCTACCTGCCAACCAAAAGTTTTTCATAGTTTATAAAATGTAAATCCTGTTATTGGCTGTAAGTTATATTTTTAGGTTGAGTTACTTTTATTTGAGAGAGCTGTGGATTTTGTGTAATTAATAAAATAAATAGTCTAGAATCAGTCTATCCATATGATAAAGAACAACGTGTGCCAAGCAGCTGGCTAAAGTTAGATTTTTTGTAATTAATAAAATAAACAGTCTAGAATCAGTCTATCCATATGATAAAGAACAAAGTGTGCCAAGCAGCTGGCTAAAGTTAGATTTTGTTTAATTAATAAAATAAATAGTCTAGAATCAGTCTATCCATATGATAAAGAACAACGTGGGCCAAGCAGCTGGCTAAAGTTAGATTTTGTGTAATTAATAAAATAAATAGTCTAGAATCAGTCTATCCATATGATAAATAATTATTAAGACAATTGTTACTAACCATTATATGGATTTATTATTATCTGAAATAAATGACTATTATTATTATTATTATTATTATAAAGAACAACGTGTGCCAAGCAGCTGGCTAAAGTTAGATTTTGTGTAATTAATAAAATAAATAGTCTAGAATCAGTCTATCCATATGATAAAGAACAACGTGTGCCAAGCAGCTGGCTAAAGTTAGATTTTGTGTAATTAATAAAATAAATAGTCTAGAATCAGTCTATCCATATGATAAAGAACAACGTGTGCCAAGCAGCTGGCTAAAGTTAGATTTTGTCAACGTTCTATGATTTTGGTTCGCTCGGGTCGGGCCGGGGTGGTGTAGCATTCAAAATAAATCAATAAATTTCAATCCGCTACCCGTTTTATCTATCTCCCAAAGTAATTTCTTTAGATAGGTTATCTAGGAAATTCCTCCTTTCAAACAGCATCGTGACAAAACGATCTATTTCTGAAATTCCTCACGAGTCATCTGATGCAACAAGGCCGAACAAAGGTCATCGAGATATCATTTCTAAATGGCGGTTTTGAATACAGTTGTACATCTTATAGACTATCTTTCTGTAGTAGCCTTCGATCAATTGATCGAAGATAGTAGCTATTGTATTAAGTTACTTGTAGGTAGGTATACTTCTAGGTTAGTTTCTAATTTACTTTTGTATTGTATTATAATATATTTCACTTTGTATTTTATTGATAATTTTAGTTTACTATTGTTTACCTATTTTTATTCGGCTTATATCTTTTTCTTCATCCCTAGCTTTCCTGGGATAAATCGCTCTCAGCGGTAAGGCCGACTATTGTATAGATTATGTTTTAAATTTAGATATAAGGTTTTATTTTTGTTATGTTTTAAATGCAATAAAGTATTAATTTATTCATTCATTCAATACCGACAAGTAGAGCCGTCTATAGGTAGTATACGCTCAGCATTCTGTCATCAATCTATGCTTGAGTAACGCTTTTCAATGGCATAAATGTCTCGCATAGATAATGACTGAGCAAGATTTCATAATATGGACCTAAGCGACGCATCGTACACCTATGAACTTGGAATCAGCATCCTCTTTAGCACTCATTCGTCCACTGCCGAACGTGCCTCACCCCAAACAAATAATCACATACATGTAATTGGCAGGTGCATTTGATCGCATAAAGGGTGCACACGGAAAGAAGCTCCTGCCCTTCTCAAGGTATCCTTAGTCTGCCCTTACGACATCCATGGGCTAAAATGGAGGGGTCAATAAAGATTAAAATAAGATAAATAAATAATTAATAAAATATGAATAACAAGCATAAAAACGAATACCTCATTGTTATCTGCTTGTTGTTTTTATGAAATCTTGCTTCAGAAGCAATTACCTGAAATTCTTATTGAGACTTCTCAATAGTATTTCAAGTAAAAAGTGCTGTCACTTTATTACTGACTGGAAAACTCCACAAACTGGCTGAAAAGTACCATAGCAGGAAAATATTCTAACAAACAATTTAACTTAAACTGGCAATACCGGAGATGACTGATTCGAAATGCAAATATCAGTTTTATGCAAACTGGACGACCAAAATGACTATTGCATCGTCGGACGAATCAAAAATAGATTTGTTAGTTTCATTTCATGCTGAGATTTTAAATAGGGCTTGTTTAGTAAATTAGTATGCCATGACCAATAGAACACCTAAACATGTCACAACGTAACACAAGTCGGTGCACAAGGTCACGACACGATCTGTTTCACTTGTAGCACGCTCAAGTCAGTTTCAAGTCAGATGAACGTCATATCTAGCTGAACAAATTGTTCTAAGCTCTATACGAGCAGGGCGCGTGGCGTGTCCATCAAAGTTTATCTTATCTGTGGAGTATAATATTTCAAAACAAAATTGTCGAAATACCGCAGGGAAATTATGTTATGCGTTGCCAAAACCTCGTAATAATTTGTTGTTCTATAGTTTTTAATTAAGGTTGTATGTATGTTATTACTTATTACGTTCTATTGTTTTTTTCTTGCTCTGTTTATTTAGCTGTAACGACTGATCCTACAACGAGGTTCATGTTATTTAATGATGGAAATTCCTTTAGTTTATGTTAATCTTACCTCTCTAATTTTAAGTATTATTTACTGTATATTTCCCAAATAAAACAAAACAAAAACAAAACAAAAATCTATATGTAACAACAACATAAATTGCTTAATTTCAAGTACTAAAACTCGTCAGCGCCTCAATTAAAATTAGTAGGTAAATAATGCGGGACAATCCTTACTGCATCATCTAGCCCCAAGCCACCAAAGCTAAGCAGAGCTTATGTTAAGGGTACTAGATTATTGATATATTTAATACGATACATTACATATTTTTAATTACATGTAGAAAATACCCACAACAACCGGAACAAATATTTAAGGATTGTACAAACATTTTGTCCTGAGGCGGGAATAGAACCCGCAACCTCCTGCGTCGCAGGCGGACTTAAGCCCGCGGCACCACATTAGTCGTCAGAACGCAGTTTTTGGAAGATGCTGTTTCTATTTATAGATGAAACCTCTCAACCACTAAACCCGTTTCGTTAATTCACTTAGGATTTAATAACCATGAATCACAGTAAATAGTGGCTTAACCACTGTTACCATAACTAGTAGAACAGTGGCACAGTAGCCCAGAGAGGAATGTCGCGTGTCGTAACTGGAGCGTCTCTGTCGCAACGCGTCACTGCGTCTCCATCGCATGTACCTACCCACTGTTTAGAGATTGATTTACGGTAGACAGATCTACGGATTGTCTAAAATAGCGTAAATGGTTGAATTTTAGAACATGACAATAATATATTTGTAACCTATAAATAAAGAGAGCCAAAAGCAGAAGTTCAAAAAAAATCTGAGCATTGTCTATCTTCTAAAAGCGTTAAAAGAGGCCATTACGATTAAATAATAAACTTAATGTTTCACAAGTTTGTCGACCGCATGACGCATGATGACCGCACCTACATTATTTCGTATAGTAATTTAGAGCACAAATTAAGAACCAAATTAAATTTCTACTTACAAATAACATAATCGACCATTTCCCACAAGGAACTAAAATCACAAGAAATGATAAACATAGATATGAAAACGCAGAAAATTTAAATCTTGTGAAAATAGGTTCACTTTTTTTCCCCTAAAATCGGGTAAGCTCATTGATCAGGGTGAATACCATAATCGATGAATACGTTAATTGGGTAAGCATTACAAAACTGTAAAAGGTCTCATAATTATTGTAAGGCAGGTGTGGTCGGAACTTGACAATTTAGTCAAAAGTTTCGTAATAAGTCCGTTTTCGCTTAAAATCGAGAAAAACCTGCCTCTGCCAGAACCACTTGAACTTTACTTGATTCGTTGTTCTTTGTGACTTTCAAGCGGTACGAAATTTTAGTACCTGCTGCATGTACTTCTGCGATAGCTTGAACAAAATCTTCATTTCATTTATTTATTGCTAATAGTAATATGTACATAAGTTGGTAGCTTATGATCTAATTATAGCTAAAGTTAGTACATACACCCTGTTGGGCTGCAATTTTAATTTTAATTATTAGTAATAATTAGGTACTTTTCATTCTAATTAATAATGATTTACAAATTTTTTAAAAATGGCAATGGCCTTTATTAACAAAGAAAATTATAATCAAATTATAACTAGTATTTACAATTGAAACAATTAAGCTAACTGCAGACTGTTGCAAACAATCTACAGGTAGCTCAACTGATCAATGATTTACATAAATATCTTAAAAACGTCACGTTGTATTGCTGATCGATAGTACAAAATAAATAATATTGTTTGACAATCCACACAGCATCATCTGGCCCTAAACTAAGCAGAGCTTGTGTTATGGGTACCTACTAGGTAACTGACTTAACGAGACGATCGATGAAAATGTGAACATAGATTTTGTTTTAAAATCCGTAACATATCAAATGTTTATATGGAGTAACTTGGATTTTGTTCTTACAAGTTGGTGCACGCAATTATTTAACCCTGACAAAGGAAAATGCCAGAACTAAAATGCCTGTCCATACTGCCATTCAAGGGGCATAATTACGTTACCAATAAGTCACTGTAAATTAATATAGAATCACTGCAAGAATACAAAATTGCATTTTAAGCACGTTGAGAAATCCACAGCTCTTTATTCCTCTCTCAAATCGCTATAAAATTACTGTGACTCACCAAAGCTACTTTAAGCTACTGAGCTATAATTAATTTCTGGTTTGGTTTGAGTCATCATTTTATAGACATCATCATCGTTCAAAAATGGGTTTTACCGACTGCTGGGTATCGAGAGGCTCAACAGTGCAAGCAAATAACTTGCTAATATACTTAAAAAAATACTGAAAATCCATAATGTTTATTTCATAACGCTTACAAAATAAGCTCATACACAGGTAAAATTTTAAATTAAATTATTATCAAAAAAAGAAATAAAGTGTAAGTGTATCTTCACTTAAAGTTTTTGTCCACTTGTGGCAGAAGTGAGTTATGTACTCTATTTTTTAATAGGTATACTTTAGAATAAAAGTACCAACCTAGGACTTACCTATTCTAAATACTGATTATACAGGGTAAAAATAACATAGGCGTCTTTTGTAACCTAAGATGTTGAGAATATTCTGTGCTATAAATGTGGTCTGATATTCCGCTGTATAAAAGGTTATCGCCGAGATAATCACACCGGCGGCATGGGATTGGCACAGCCTCACCTTATCTATATACGTCACGCCGCTACGCCGCCGCCCAACCGAGCATACCTTGCTTTGCCTAAGCTCACGTATCACGAAAAGACGGAGCAATAAATAAATAATGCTAGACAATTCGCAGAATCTAGCCCCGAACTAAGCAGAGCTTGCGATATGCTAGATAACTATAAGGTCGCATTGACGATCAAAATGTTACCTCGTTGTAGGATCAGTCGTTTCGGAGAGTTGGAGGGTCCGTATCAGACTTCACGCTCAGCCATCTGAGTCAAACGCACTCAGAAAATCGAAGCAATCGAATGTAAGAATTCTTTGTAACAGGAGCTCTGCTTAGTATGTTTTTATTTTATATAAATGTACGTTAAGTCTTATTGATTGTAACAATGTGTAAATTACTGATAAGACATCGATTACATAGATTTTTTTTTGACAAAGAAAATTATAATTCAATAATAAAAACAAATTAGAACTAGTATTTACAATTGAAACAATTAAGCTAACTGCAGACCGTTGCTAACAATCTACAGGTAGCTCAACTGATCCATATCAATACCAGTCGCAAGCGTGCCCAAGACGCTGGACATATGTAGATGATAATTATCTAACGGAATTTGAAGTCGGTTTGTAGTTTTTTAAAACACGTCAAATTATTAATATACGAGTAGATCATGTTTATAACAAATAATTTAAGAAAAATTCCGACACAATCTAGATATTGTTTGCGAATAAATAAATGGAAATTAAATTACATTGTTTGGAGCTAGGTGATGCTGTGTAAATTATCCAGCATTATTGATGTATTTGTTGAATCGCAAGAAACCTCACACATGTCCGAATAGACAGTTCCAATTTGGTAGATTATTCGTCTCTCTCGGCGTAATTGTTAAGGATATGAGATATGCGGTAAACATAAATAGATAAATATGTATACTATACATATGTACATATTAAGATCTTATTATTTTATACCTGAGTAATTTTTTAAGTAATAGGTACATAAGTTACTGAAAGAACTTGTTGGACACGGATTTAAAAGTTCTGGTACATTTTGTAAACAGACTTCCTGTTAACGATAAAATGTTCGTTGGGTTACTGAACTGCATTACGAAGATTTAATTAATATCTCCTTCGTTGGTAATAGTCTACGCTAAGAGGATGTTTTTTAAGTATTAGGTACTAGAGCCATTGCTCTAGAAACATTGCTGCTAGCCATTGCTAAGCCGGAACTACGGGTCCGATGCTAACCAGACCTACTGGTCCGATGGTACCATCACCAACTTTAATATACAGACAAAACTTAAGTAGATTATTCATGTTTATAACTAGGAGGTACCTACTAAATCAGGTTATTACAGTAAACTAGATCCTGCCCGCGGCTTTGCACGCGTTGTGTCTATGAAAAGATGGTTTTAAGGTTATTTCTATCCCATGGGACAGTTCCCATGGGGTACTACTACTTTTTATCCCATAAATCAGTATTTATGGGATAAAAAGTAGTTATGCTTTATTCCAGGCCTAGAACTACTTGTATGAAAAATCTCAACCCGATCCGTTCAGTAGTTTTGGGGTGAAGAAGTGACATATACATACTTACACATCCATACATCCAAGCTTTTGCATTTATAATAACCTCCTTTCAACTATAGGGAATAGCTAAAATGAAGAATCTTACGTTCCTCCGAGCTAAAAGTAGTTTGTTTTCTTGTATTAAGATGTCAGACTTCTCATTATTATGAAAGAAATAATTACCATCATGGTAGTAATTCTTTCTTGTCAGTGATATAATACTTATTATTCCCTTACTAAAGACCATGAACATTCTGGTAAATTTAATTATAGAATACGTAATTATACAGTTCTTGTGATTGTCTAACAATGTCTATTATTATTATGGTGTTAATGTATTCTTATATCTCTCGATGTCGGTTCTAGAGAACAACTTGTAACAAATTGAGATCTGATTAGTTATAATTATTATAATGCATATGTTTGTAAGTTCGAATTTAAAAGTTTTCCTCAAAGTCTTCCTTCGGATATGTCACGTTACTTTTTAGTTAAGATACATGATTCTATGAGGAAGATTAGCCCATACAGTTTATATAACTAACTTTCATCGCATGTGTACAAGGAAACGCCGAATGAGGAGAAATCGCCATAGCTCCGGAAGGCAGCATAGCATGCGTTACATGCAAGTACGTCTAGCTGAAACAGGTTTATCTACACGTAGCCCTTTTACGCACAGAAACAAAATAATAAAGAAAAAACTTTTCAGTCCGTATGCACCCACTATTGGATAGGTATTGGATAGCCGTGAGATGCTGGCTTAGAGCTTGCACCACCTCAACTCTTCCCGCGGGTATAGTAGGGGCGGGCAGCACCACTTCCCGCTGTACAATTTACCACCGAACTTCATGCCCAGCGTGGGGATTATAGCATCGCCCCCTCATGATAGAGACAATAAGGCGCTTATCAGGGGAGGCCTATGTCGGTTTAGCGCATTTATGGTAATCTAGTTCTAAAACACCGTTTTTAACTTCAATCAATTTATTGCTGGTCCTGCAAAACAAAACATTTGAAACTTTTCAAATTTTGTCGACAAAGTAAAAACAAAGTTAAACGTTTTTGGAGGAGCGAGACTCATCTAGTGAATTTTTACAGACAAGTAGGTACTTGCCTAGTAATTTATGTTAACAAGGTTTTTAATTTTCTCAATCTTATCACAACAAACTGACCAAGCTTTTTAGGGTTCCATATCCGAAGGGTGAAAACGGAACCCTATTACTAAGCCTCTGCTGTCCTTCCGTTCGTCCGTCCGTACGTCTGTCACGTGGCTATATCTCATGAACCGTAAGAGGTAGACAGTTGAAATTTTTAGATAATGTGTATTTCTTTTGCCGCTATAACAACAAATAACGAAAATAAAATAAACATCAAAATTAAAGGGGGCTGCCATACAACAAACGTGATTTTTTTAGCAATTTTTGCTCTTAATTTGTCAAGACTGTATCTCTTGAACAACAATAGGTAAACACATGAAACTTTCTATAATTAAGTAACACATCAACTGTAATAATAACAAATACTAAGAACAAAATAAAATTGAAAATTGAAAGAGGTCTCCAAACTAGTGAATATTTGATGTTCTTTGAAAAAGTTGCCTGATTTTCGAACAAACGACGAAGGATTCCGTACCGTAGGTACGGAATCCTTCGTGTGCGAGTCGACTCGCACTTGGCAGTTTATTATAAAACGTACGTTTTGTGCACACGACTTAATATGTTTCAAATAACTGAAATTACGCGTGTTCGTTTTTAGGCACGCCTAGGCCATACACCTAATTACCTACCATCAGAACAAGTAAGGAAACTGGGGCGATACCAACATAAAGAATTTTCAAGTTCTTAGAAAGTTACAACCAAATAATAGAAACCAATTAGAACTTGTATTTACAATTGAAACAATTGAGCTAACCGCAGACAGTTGCAAACAATCTACAGGTAGCAACTGATCCATATCAATACCAGTCGGAAGCGTCCCCAAGACGCTGATTGCATTGCCCCGCGCTGTATTGCAATGCTGATGCGCTGCGCCTGATACTCACCAGCTCTCGGGTCACGCGTCGCTTCGATCAGATATTTTTTCAAAAACCCGAAGCTCTTAGATAACATTTGCGATAAATAATAATAATATTATCTTGAACAGTAGATAATTTGGCCAGTAAAAAAAACAAACTGAATTGCTGTGTTTTGTCTGTGGTTTTGTCCTTATTTTGGGTATCAATTGCAAGTAAAATAGAAAAGGACAACGTAATGTTCCAACAAGCCGTAAAAAAGAAATAGCGCAAATCCATGTTCGTTCTAAAACCATTAAAATAGCATCCCACGCACTCTTGTACTCTATTCTAATAATATTATAAATGCGAATGTGTCTGTCTACCTGACTGGTACCTTTTCACTACTAAACGGCTAGACTGATCTTAGTGAAATTTGATCGGGAGAGATTGTACCCCGGCGAAGTACACAAACTACTTTTTATCCAGGCGGGGACACGCGTACTGAACAGTCGTTATCCCAATGAAATTTGACAAGGAGATAGATGGTATCCCGGGAAAGGTAATTTGCTTCTTTTTCTAGGAAAAGCACATGCGAAGCCGCGGGCAGAAGCTTGTAAATAAATACTAGGTAGTCGCCAATTACGCAAAGTGTAGGAATCACCACAAAAAGCAGCTATTCCGGCTCCGACGAGATTCCAGCCTAATACGGCTGGACGGGTATTATACCATTCCAGTTGTTTCTAGTTACTGATTACGTCAATATAGAGCTCTTTATGGTAACTCACTATTAAGGGTGCGTTTTAGGTGGAAATAAGAGCGGATACGGAAGCGAGTTGTTGCGTTTAAAGGAAATCTCGCCCACAGAAGGCCAAATGTTATATTGAAACTCAAAAAAACAGAAAGCTTATAAATCTATAAATTGTTCACTCTCTCGTTGCGTATCAGAAAAGACTCCTTCTACTTCTGTGAGTTTATAAATTCAGTTAGACTTTATCTTCTGTGATGCCAAGCATTTGCATTTTGCATTTGACTGATCACCCGGTTTCCGCAACGAAATATGTATTTTATCGTTATTTTTGAGATAGTATTTTGAAACCATGCTACTTATTACCGAGCATAGAGCTGTTATTGTTGCTGAACGCAACTTATCAATCGACTCCTCCAAATCCGCCCGTGATGTTGTAAGAGCTGACTAAGTGAACCTATGTACCAAGGAAGGGCAGCAGCATCCTTTTCTGTTTTACTCACTTCTACTACCTTCCTACCTACCACCTTCCCCTACCTACTACCTTCCCTGCGATCACAAATCGTTCAGCCAAGTGTGATGATTTTGGCAAAATTACCCTTTTTTGGACGAGGCATTGTCAGTGTGTGGACGTACATTATGTGTGAAGTATTGGTAATTTTTCTTTTTTTTCTCCGCTTCGGTTTGAAAGAAACCGACTACGGTTACTCAATCGTAACTCACCAAGCTCTTATCAGCAGCGTAGTCACGCGTAACAATAAATTTGTCAAATAAAACGTCAAGAGAAAATAAAACAAATGAACGCCACACCAAAACAAAAGAGCAAAACAACCGCCGGCGCTCGTGCGTACGGAGACAGCTTTCGAGACAGGAATGTGCGTGCCGGGAGTCGAACTTGCGATTTTTAAGGTGGCTCGCCAGTTAATTTATCATTTCTTTTACTATCACTAGTAGAGCGTAGATTAACATCAGTGCTGGCGAAAGCGAGCGTAGATTAAAATCTACTAATTATTTCGACTGTAAATCTTTAGCAATCTTTAGGTAATAGCCTAAAGTTCCTTTATTTCACCTCGTATTAGATCTATTAAAAAGAGAAGCAACATCGTTAAGATTAAAAAAAACTACTCCTACTTAGATATATGTAAGTAGTTAGGTGCCTACTTCACCACAAGTTATTTCCTATCACAACCTAGTTCCAATTAAAGTCCCTCTGCACAGAAAAACTTGAGTAGTTTAATCCCATGTCCATTTTATAAACCATCAGAGCACCATCCGTCAATGACATCCAAACAGGTTGGCATGAAGTAATTTCCCGGTGTGGTAAGTCTGATGCTGCAACGCGTTGGACATGCAACGGAAAATGGCTACCATGTGAATATAACGCATTATGGTAAACTAAATCACCATGGCAATATGATGAAGACATAAATAAATAACATAAGCTTTGATATTTCGTCATTTATGCCATTTTGTAGTATATTCTGTCAACAGCTTCCGGTCTGTCTAATAATACAAAAATGCCATCTTAAAAGTATTTCCAATGTGAGAATTTTATTAGTTGTAGCTAACTAGACTCTACGAAACATGAATAAGTCCTATTATGGGTAAGTAAAGTTTATAATTAATTTACGTATATGATTGATGTCGTATATGATTGAGTCACGGACGGCAGCCTTGACTTGCTGTCAAATCTGTCACCACAAACATAGATTTTACTCAGCCAACATATAAATGCATCTTTGGTCTTAGAACTGCACTATTTATTATAACCAGCGTACTTAAATAAAATTGTAATATTTTAAAGAGCTTTTATATCATCTAGGATCAAAGTGCTTGGGAAGACAAATGCAATGAACCAAAACTCGACGGGGTTACGTCGTTTCGTTTAGGAGTTCCTATGGCCAACTTCTGTCTCCATCATCAGACCAGCTCGATGTACATCGCATTGTCACCGACATAAGTGTGCCAAATTTCAGCTCAATTGTTTGAGGATATTTGGTCTAAAATTCAGTTGCAAGATTTGTCCCACACATACCAACAGGGCTAGATAAATAAAAGCTTGTATTATTGGGATACAAAGCATCTCTCATGCTGCCACCGCTCAGATCGGATTCGAACTGAGCAGGACAGCATGAGAGATGACGTTATTCTCAACCCCATTCTCTATGTATGCAGGTTCTCTACCCTTCTCTTCAAAATTCCTCAATTTCACGAGGCGTCGTCGTTGCGGTAAATCACAGCCAAACGTTACAAAAGCGAGTATTATCACTTCATTACACACAGTAATGGCCACCCAAGTATTAGGTACCTTAAATCCTTGACATAATACTAAATTGCCTCGTCTATTATTCAATAAACACTTTCTTGGTTATAAAGTAAGTAGCGTGTATATTTATTGTTCTCTTAGGTTTGATTGTAGACAATTTAGAATCAATTTTTGTTGCCAGCCATTCACTTCTTGTCTATAGCTTATTACAAGGTAGTCAAGCTGTTTATTCTTGGTCTTTGGGTCTTTGCGCGAATGGAAGGAGAGCGGTGTGATGACGGTTTTCAACATAGAGGGATAGTACGTTTTAAAAGAACACTCCCTTTGAGCTTAAGTCATATTGGTCTACCGATTCTAGTTTGACCCCAGGCTCGTTGTGCATAGCGTAGACAAGCAATGAAGATAATTATAACATTGTTAGATGTTCATTTGATAGTCGACGTTTCTCCATTTTTAAGGCGTTCTCGTAATATTTTTCCTCTGAGTGATCAGAGTACATAATTAGATTTTAGAATTACTAAAGGATCTACATTAGTTTAATAGAAGACTGCTGTAAAACCCGGCTCTTCTCCTACGTCAGGCCCCGCTCCCGCTCCTGTCCACCGAAAATAGTCACATACACCCATACCAGTAGTTTCCAATAAATATTACCTATGAATATTCAACACGAGACAGCATCTATGTATGGCGATCAGTTGACCAGCTCACCGTTATTGTGAGGGTAACTGTTTCGTAACGCGTTATATGGGTATGTGGGGTGTGAGGTATTTCCTGTCAGAAGCATAGGGTTCCATCATCATCTAAACAGCCTGAAGTGATCCTCAACCTAGCATCTAATGTTCCAAAAATACATAAAAAACTGTAGGACCCTACGACCACTGATTGTGCCTAATCATCAACGTACTGGATTCCACCTCTGCTGGGCAAAGGTTTTGCATAGCTATCTTTTTGTACCACAGCCATTCATAGTATAACAAAACGCGCAAAGGGAACCTAATCGAATCGATTTGAAACAAATGAATTCAGTTCATTCGCCCGACTAGAATTTAAAAGATTGTTTTATTTAGGTATTAGGTAACATGGGTAATCATTATTTATACAGATAGATATAGAAGATATATTAAGATATTTAATTGTCTTTATTTATAAAGACAATCAAATAATAGACACAAATTAGAACTTGTATTTACACTTGAAACAGTAGAGCAATGTAGGTAATAAATAACTATATTTACACTAAATTTTCATATCAGTGTGCGATTTGAAACCCCACCTGGGTCGAAACTTTTGATAAACATCAATCAATACTTTGTGACCTAGGAAATTAACAATAGTTTTTTTTATAAGTTCTCTACAAATTATCTTCTAGGTATTATTAAAGTAAAAGGCCTGAGTCAACAGACGTCTGACCATCTTTTTGCGTTGGTTTCAAACGATTGATAAAACAATGCACAATAGACTTTTGTAATGGCATAGGAAGCTCTTTGTGCATGCTAGTTCAAGATTTTAAATTATAGTTTCGGTATGTTATCTACAATTTTGAAGAATTAATAATGAAAGTAGGAAGATTCTTGATTCTATTAGCTTACAAATCTTCAAGATTTGATCGTATGATTTGATCAACTTTTGGTAAAGCAATTTGTTTTATCTCGTTCTGCGAACACAGAAAACAGTCTTTTTTGTAGAGTTCCTTTGGATTAAATAGGCTCCTAAGTATTTTTTCTTTCCTATTCTTAATATTGTTTTATTTTTGTTCACAGAATCTCGCAACATGGCTGGCATTATTTTTAGGAGTTATCACATTAGCAACACCAGGTGAGTTGTTTTTTTAACAAAATATAATAAGCTTTCATACTTACATATAATACAAGGTAGGAAACAGGACACCTCTAGTAATTCTCAATGGTACTCATCATCAGCAGCACACATTTTGCCCACTGTAAAACAGGCCATAGTCACCACGCTCGGCAGGGGACTGGTGGTCGCAGAAGAGGTGTTATAAACACACTAGTTTCTGCCCGCGGCTTCGCACGAGCTCTTTCTATGCAAACGTTTAAAGGTACTATAAAGGTAAGGTATTTATATCCCATGAGAACTGTTTTATGGGATAAAAAATAGCCTATGTTTGATTCCACGCTTTGCACGCATCTATACAATGTTTCAGCGCGATCGGTTCAGTCGTTATGGCGTGAAGAGGTGACAATCATTCATCCATCCATGCAAACTATCGCATTTATAATATTAGTGTGATGTGATACTCAGAAGGAAGCTGCCGCCCGCTGCCTCCGGTAGGTTCCCTTATTAGTGGTACATGTTGTCCAAATCATAACAAGCCTAGGCTTGTACAGGCTTTTAAATATGTCACCACAAAGAACGCTTGGTATAAGGTTCAGGCATTCACTGCCCAGCTACCTGGAACCGTACCTTGGCATGTGCGTCGTGGGCACCCAAAGTGTTAACACGTGGTCCGTCCGACCATAACATTTACTGATTCCTGAGTTTTGTTTCTGGATAGTATTGAGACATTATCGAGATTAGATCCCAGTATCTGGATCGAAAATCGACAAATCAGCTAATAATCCAAAAAGTAAGTCTAACATAATTGAAATCACTAAATATAAGCATAACACCAAAGCTACAATTAAAACCTTCGCAATCTCTATCAATTTTTTTGTTAAATCAAATGTTTCTCACAAAAACCCAAAGTTGCCGTAACGAGAATGAATGGGTATGTAAAGACAATGGTCCATTAGTTCCATGCACCCACGGACGATGGCCTTTGCATGTCTCTACTTGGTGTCACCTGCCGTCAAGTAGGCATGAAAATAGACATGATTGGTTGTGCTTTTGATACTCGTACCTATCGGTAGCTACAAACTGACCATCTAATCGGGCTACTGGCTCTGCCATGCGCAGGCCACGACTCTATGATTTTTTTATAAAAACTCATGCCCTCTTTTGTTTTAACTCAATATCAAAACATTTTGGTTTTCGACCTTTTTGAATGGAAAAGAGTCCATATTTAGGTATTTACCTTTTTGCAAAATAATCAAAGAGGTTGTACTAACTAACCTAACGTTATTTGGCAAATATGTAACCTCTTTTGAAAAGAAACAGAACTCTGTATTTATAGAGTAAAATATTTTTAAAAACTACCAAAAATGTCCTCCGCACCTAAGTTTCGCAAAGTTAAATCCAAACAAATATCCACCAATCTTTGTAAGTTTTTTTTTAAATGGCAGCTTTATTCCTCTTTTGGTTTGTGAACAAGTCTTTATGTTACACAGATGTCATGCCATGTCGTTAGTATTGCTACACAGGTAACTATAGTTTTATTAGGTGTGTTGGTGTCAATGATCAATTAAATAAATGAATATTACAGCTATTACTATAATCGACTCGAATTTACGTGATTGTTTTGTAATACACGATTCACTGTTCGCGCGGTGATATGTTTCTTTAGCTATTATTCAAACGGTCTATACAAAATTTACCGTACTTTAGTCTATGCTTTCTTGTTACCCTTTAAAACTGGCACGGGCAGCTTGAAGGAGTCAGGAATTCAGAAAGGACTGCTTCAAGTTGAAACTGTATAGTTAACTGACTGAGGCTTACGGACAAACCGATTAACGGTTTATGTTAGCTGTAGAATATGTATATAAATAATGTTTAATATAAATAAACAAAAAATTATAAAACTACAGTCTTCTATTTACATACTTACATGGAACCGCTCGAGCAGTTTTGTATTTCACTATGCAGTCGCAGCTTGAAGCAATTGACTGACTGTTTCAAGCTGCCCGGGTATCTACTGCAAAATTGGAAAAAATAGGCAAAATGAGATGAAACCGTGTTAAAGTATCTAAATGTGCGACTGATTTTGTTTCAGTCCGGAATATTTCCATACCATTCAGTACCAGATATTTATTTCTAGCCTATCCATAGGTGTACTTGAGAATAACACAGAAACAAAAGTGTGTTGAACCTATAGCATATATAATAAAACTCTTTCGTATTAATAATGAAACTTACTGCGGAAACTATTAGGTAATTCTCTGGGGAAATTTTTCAAATAACGAATTATCTGTTCTCTGCCATAACTTCCTGGAGGTTATAAACATCGCTGTGTAAAATTGCATTAATATTAATTTATTAGCCGGTATTTAACAAGGAACGCTAGTGGTATCTATAGCGTCTGTGTTGTTACATATTTAATAGGTCATCTGCCATGCTTTGCTGAGCTCGAACGCCAGACACCTAGCGTAACCATTAGGTAACCTAACCTTTTGTCTTACATCAGTTAATACTTACGTCATGTTACATCGATGCATTCATAAAAATTAAAATGCCATGGATATTCTCTAGTCTGGAGTGATAAAAACAAGTATAGTTGAACAGTTTGGCCACTATTTTATATACTTCCTGCATTTTACTCGATAATCCATACTAATATTATAAATTCAAAAAGAAATCTGTCTGTCTGTGTATTACCTTTTCACGCCTAAACGGCTGAACGGATCTCAATGAAATTTGGCAGGGAGGTACATGGTATCCCTGGGACGGAACATACTTTAAAACACGTGCGAAGCCGCAGGCAGCAGCTAGTACAATATAGAACTTTTACTAGGTCTTAAAAATTTTGATAACACGGATTCAAACTCTTTGCGTAGGTTATCCTGTTGTATCACGATTTGTCTCATTTTATAGTGCACATTTCATTGGTGAAATGTCAGGGGATATCCGATTTATTTAGTTAGATGCAGTGTAAAGGTTAAAGACCAAAAAGTTTGTTATTTGAAGTCTAGTCTGAAGAAATTATAAACTTACGAGATTATGCCAACTCTCTACATATATAAATAAATAATGCTGGACAATCCACACAGCATCATCTAGCCCCAAAGTAAGCAGAGTTTGTGTTATGGGTACTAGATGACTGATAAACTATACATAACATAGATAGATATTTTTTATTATATATAGAAAATACCCAGAACATCCGGAACAAATATTTGCAGATCGTACAAACATTTGTTCTAAGGCGGGAATCGAACCCACAACCTTCTGCGTCGCAGGCGAACCTTCGCCCGCCGCGCTACATCGGTCGTCTAAACCTAAACATAATAAACATAATCTGTAATAATAATTTAATAGGGTGCTTTATCTGTGATTCCAGCTCTATCGAGCGAGCCCCGGGTGGTGTGCTACTATACAAACTGGTCGGTGTACCGGCCGGGCACTGCGCGCTTCAACCCTCAGAATATTAACCCCTACCTCTGCACCCATCTCATCTACGCCTTCGGAGGATTCACTAAGGACAACACCTTGAAGCCTTTTGACAAGTACCAGGACATTGAGAAAGGTGATATTGAAAATTGGCTATAATTTAAATCCTTGCGAAATAGATTGAGATTTCTTGTTCTTAATAGAATAAGAAAAGAATAAGAGTAAGTATAAGAAGTTAAAACTTGAAGCAAAGTTTCAAGCGTAGGTCATTTCTTAAACGTAAATTAAAACTTTTATGAGTCACAGGTACATAACAGTATTAATTTACATTTTATAGCAACATAATTTATGACTTAATGGGTTAGGCTCTGAATGCATACGCGTGAGAGTTGAGCCCAATATTTATTTTCGCCTTTTTTTAATCTATTGTATGTAACCATCCTTTTATGACAAGCCTACCTGTAAAAATGCATTGCAGTTTCATCCCGAAAATGTGCATGCCTTATTTATTTATTTACTACAAAAGGCATTCTATACAGTAAGGCTAAATAGTACACTACAACATCCTATGAACTATTTATTAGCCCAGTCACTGGGTAGGTTCTGACTTACAAAAGGTCAAGGAAAGTTCTAATTTAGCAGTGTTAGTTTGGTGTCATAATTATATTTGTTAAATTTTCCTGAGCTTGGCTTCGCTGTAACTCGTGAACTATTTATCTGATTGAAATACATATGTTACCCACAAAATTTGCAGGAAATTTTATGCTCTATAATTTTTATAATGGCTATTTTTAACCTCGGTGGCGTTGGAGAGGATAAATTCTTGAAAATCTGGTTTTTGGTAACATTTTTCAAAATGGCGGCGGTCGCTCAAGGTCGCAAATTCGGAATATTAATTAGGACACCAAACTGTAACACTCTGCGAAATTAGAACTCTCCTTGACCTTTTGTAGTGAAAGTCCCTTTTGATGTTTTTAATGACTTGACTATGTGTATTTTCACACTTATGGGACGTCGCAGCGTACACAAAATTTTTGCGCAACTGAACTAAACATATAAAACAAACAGCAAACGTTCACCATCAAGCACTAGAAGTCGTTTAATACTTTATCTATCTTCCAGGCGGCTATGCCAAGTTCACCGGTCTAAAGACTTACAACAAGAACCTGAAGACGATGCTAGCCATCGGCGGCTGGAACGAAGGTTCTTCACGATTCTCACCCATGGTCGCCTCCAGGGAACGCAGGAAGGAGTTCGTTAGGAATGCGATCAAGGTATGTTGAGGAAGCCTGTTGATGATGAAGCTATATGTTCGAGTTTCAGTAGATTGTGGGAGCAGAAGCAGCAGTTGATTTTATCAGCTACCTAAAACTGCAAAAATCTACTCCATGGAAAACGCACCGCAAGTTTTACAAATCATTGAAGGTACCTGCGTGATATGATTATGCAAGCCACCAAATAGTTAATCAATTAATCCATAACGGTCATGAAGAATCTCAATGCCAATTATTTACTTGAGCCCACATAGATCATCTTCCTACTTGTTTTAAGTAGGTAGTTTGTGTTTTTATTTGTTAACATTCCTATTGGATGATACGTATTGACTTCCTTGTAATTTTTTATGGAAGGAATTATAATTTATTGTAAATAATAATAATGTCTCCGAAATCCCAATTAAAAAAAACCTTATAAATAGGGTTTAAAGTTCGTCTGATATCGATTATTTCATTCACAGTTCCTCAGACAGAACCGCTTTGATGGCCTGGACCTCGACTGGGAATACCCAGCCTTCCGCGACGGAGGCAAGCCCAAGGACCGGGAGAACTACGCCAGGCTCGTCAAGGAACTTCGCGAGGAATTTGACAGAGAAGCCGAGAAGACCAAAAAGCCTAGACTGCTGCTTACTATGGCTGTTCCAGCGGGCATCGAGTATATACAGAAGGGATTTGATGTCAAGACATTGAATACGTGAGTTTTTTATTTTTTAAATCTTAATATAGCATAAGAGTTAGTTTTCTCTGAATTGTACATTGTTCGGTGCTAGCTACTGTGTTTGGTTTAGCAAGTGTTTGCTATAAAACGTGACTATGTTAATCCAGCTCTGACTGACACTGATTGACTTTAACTGAAAAAGCAACGTAACAAAGTAGGGTTCCGTTTCACCCGTTATTACTAAGCCTCCGCTGTCCGTCCGTCCGTCCGTCCGTTCCTAACTTATGAACCGTAAGAGGTAGACAGTTGAAATTTTCAGAAAATGTGTATTACTCTTGCCGTTATAACAGCAAATAATAAAAATAAATAAACATCCAAATTAAAGGCTTCCATACAAAAAACGTATATTTTTTGTCTATTTTTGCTCTTCGTTAGTCAAGGCTGTCCGTCTTGAACCACAATTCTTAGACACATAAAACTTCATACAAATAAGTAACACTTTAACTGTAATAACAACAAACACTAAACATAGGTAGAATAAAGTCGAATATTTAATGTTTTTTGAATAAGATGCCTGATTTTTACGGTACGGAACCCTTCGTGTGCGAGTTGACTCGCACTTGGCGGTTTATTTATCATCTACAATTTCAGACCATTTGGACCATAACTCCATCCATCTACTCAAACGCTCATCATTCAAATGATGAATAAATATGATCATCCGGATGATTGACTATACCAGCAACAGCAGCCTAGTCTAGGCAAAAGTAATTCAAGGCCACCTAGCAAATTTAGAATGCACCGCCACGCCAACAACACGAACCGTTTGTTAGAATTGCATATAAATTACATCGGTGTCATCAATTTATTCAACATGAACAAGCTTTTAAATAACTCAAACCAAAAACATGTAAATAATAATGCATACCGCGACTTTAAGCTTAGTTATGGCCGAAGTTGGTCATAGCGTTTCTGCATTTACAGAAGTTATAATCTTCTACCGAACAACTAGGAAATGGTGGTTCAACCATAGATGACTAACAAAAACTTTCATGATGTATACATACGAAAGCGACCAACCCAAGTCGAAACCTCAAAAATCAACAGCTGATTACACAAAAGATGCGGTCAAATCAGTGGTCAACGTTGGCAAGGAATTCTGTATGGAGACAGGCATTCATGGTTTTCGACACATCGCAGAACCAGATAGACACTGGCTCGAGAGGCTGTTGTGGGCTGCCGTGATCTGCTTCGCCTTCTACGGAGCCCTAGATGTCTCCCGTGGACAACTTCAACGGTACAATGAGAACCCTACAGTCGTCACCTACCAAAAAGACTTCAGGTTTTGGAAACCAAGCCTCCCAGCCATCACAATCTGCACGACGAATAGAGTTGATCCCGAAACACTTCCCGATGTAATCAAAAGCTTCTGGGACGTGGATCCATCCGATGATAACTACGATTACTATGTTAAATTCGTGAACATGGTAGCTAACTCTAACATTCTGGACCTGGCAGGATACAAGGACTTCCAAGATGATGAGTTGAACGTTGATTTGTTCGAGCTGGTCGTCGAAGTTGCGCCTAAATTGAAGGAATCAGTGAATATCAAGACTGATTCGTCAGAGAATGCGATGTTTAAATGGACTCCTATCATGACTGAGAGCGGTATTTGCTTCTCGACAAATTCCCTCGCTATAGAAGACGTCGCTATTGTGAAAACCGACCTCAACCATACCACAG
Organism: Eupithecia inturbata; assembly: GCA_963662085.1. Classification (NCBI taxonomy): domain Eukaryota; kingdom Metazoa; phylum Arthropoda; class Insecta; order Lepidoptera; family Geometridae; genus Eupithecia; species Eupithecia inturbata. The sequence goes on from OY759190.1 coordinate 13,298,892, forward strand.
ATTACCCCATAGCGTGCCGATTCGCAGCGCACAGTTGCTTGTTGAAAGTCGAAGTATTCACCGAAAGTTACTACACCATGCATTCGCCATACGACATTATGGACATCACAAGTCAATCAACTCATGTCTTCAGCGGATTGAATAAAGCTTTAGAGATAGCTGTAGTCGAAATGGGCTGCGGGAAAGAGGTTAAAGAGCTGGCACCGAAGAGACGTGGATGCTTATACACGGATGAGCCTACTGGCGCTGGAAGGCATGTTTACAGCACAAATACTTGCCGTCTTGCGTGCCGGAATCAAATTGTAATGAAGGAGTGTAACTGCAAGCCTTTTTACTACTTTTATGAACGCGGACCTCTCTGTACTCTAAAAGGGATGTCCTGCCTGGCGGATTTAGCAAAGTATCTCAGCAAAGTCAACTGCTCCTGCAGCTCTCAGTGTGTATACTCCTTTTTTCAAGAAACAGCGGCCTCTGAACTGTTTTGGACATCTGGTCCTTTTAGCAGTACAGGCTGGGTGAAGTACACAGTCCAGGTTCCAAAGACACGGTATACTAGAGAGATAGTCTTCTACATCCAAGACCTGGTGGTTTCGTTCGGAGGAGCAGCAGGGTTGTTTTTAGGAGCTTCTTTTATCAGCTTCGTGGAAATTTTGTACTTTGTGTTGATGAAGTGCTTCGGAGGCATGTCTGAGTCGCGTGATCGCCGGGATTTGCCTATGAATCAGTCGCTGTCTTTTGAGCAGAAGCAAATTATGGATTTGGATGCAATTTTACAGAAGAATAGCTATGACCAGAATACAAACAACAGTGTATTTGGTGTTTCATATAAATTTGATTGAGTGGATCATCTTGTTTATTCCATTAATGATGTTGATTATTCCAATCCAGCATTAGTTATTTATCTTTGACGACCGATGTGGCGCGGCGGGCGAAGGTCCGCCTGCGACGCAGAAAGTTGCGGGTTCGATTCCCGCCTTGGGACAAATGTTTGTACGATCTGCAAATATTTGTTCCGGGTGTTCTGGGTATTTTCTATATATAATAAAAAATATCTATCTATGTTATGTATTGTATTAAGTTTATCAGTCATCTAGTACCCATAACACAAGCTCTGCTTACTTTGAGGCTAGATGATGCTGTGTGGATTGTCCAGCATTATTTATTTATATTTATATCTATGTCATATTATCTACACTATACAGGGTTATTGGTAATTCAGTGACACTACGTGAACTGCAGGTTTTGCCCATTATTACGAACACGTTCGTGAAGACGCTAGGTCTTAATTCTTATTTTTTTTTAAATCCTCTCTGCTAAAAATTTATAAAATACGATTTGTTCAAAACCCAATTTATTACTAATGTTCGATCTCTGTGGGCGTGGAAACGCTCATTGTTAATTCAGGGCTAAGCCATTTTTACGTTTAGTTTCAAATAAAGCCGTTCTAAACGGTTATTGAACGGACGGGGTACCTACTATCATAAACAACTTTAAGAATTAAGACCTGGCGTCCTCGCAAACGTATACGTGATGATGGGCAGAGCCTGCAGTTCACGCAGTGCCAGTGAATTTCCAATAACCCTGTATATCAGGTTGCGTCGTAAACAAACCTGTCCTTGGCCTTAATCATACCCAGTTGAACACGCAAATGAAATGAAAATTAGATCAGCAGATTTTATCAATGCCTTACATGGTTATGCTTTTACAATATAAGCTAGCATTGACATGCATATTAATGTTTGTGGACACGTCAAGTTACTCGTGTAATAAACCAAACGTTTTTTTTACAATACTAGAATCACCTATCCGCTCCAACAGTAGATGGTTACTATAAAATACAAGCACCCGTATCAAGATGATGTACCCACCCTACTATTTCCATCCGAGAAGAAACGAACCAGTCCGCAAGAAAAGCAGTGTAACTTTTCCGTGTATAATTCGTTTCTCCAAATACCTGAGTCAAGAAACCAGTATACATGGATTCGCGCATGTTGCAGCACCAGACAGACACTGGATCGAGAGAGTCTTATGGGCTGCAGCGACTTGTCTAGCAGCTTATGGAGCTTTGACTGTCTCCCTTGGACAATTACACCGGTACAACGCGAACCCTACAGTAGTTACACTAGAGAAAGACTACCAAAGCTTTCATTTTAGCTTACCAGCTGCAACTGTGTGTGTCAAGAACCGAGTTGATGCAACAAAGCTTTCTAATGTCATCAAAAACTACTGGCATGTTGATATGTCTGATGAGAACTATGCTAATTATAGCCGATTCGTCCATATGGTCGCCAATTCCAACTTACTCAAACTAGACGAGTATCGCGAGTTCCAAGAAGAAAAATTCAAAGTAGACTTCTACCAGCTGGTCGTAGACGTAATGCATAAGAAGGAAACGTTCAAGGTGTTATCTTCAGAGAACAAGCCATTTAAATGGACTCCTGTGATGACAGAGAACGGAATCTGTCACACCACCAACTCAATGACCATCAATGACATAGCCGTTATTAAGACTAATCTGAATGAGACAAAGTCCTATCCCATTACTTGCAAGTACGATGCTCATAGCTGCCGCCTGGTATTAGAAGCGCGTGAAAACAGTTCCTTCTATATTCACTCGCCTTACGATGTTATTGACATAACAACACCCTCACTGGAAGCTCCTATAGCTCTCGAAAGAAATGTAGATATTGTCGTAATTGAAATCCGGAGCGGAAAGGGTGTGAAAGAGCTAGCACCAAAAAGACGTGGTTGTCTGTACACTGACGAGCCCACAGCTGCAGGACGGCAAGTGTACAGCGTTAACAACTGCCGATTGGCTTGTCGTAGTGAAATGGCGATGAAACTGTGTGGTTGCAGGCCCTTCTACTACTTCTACGATGCTGGCCCGCAGTGTACACCTGCTGGCATGTCCTGCTTGGCCCATTACGCAGAAAACTTAGCTAGCGTCTCCGGGCCTGATGGATACTCCTGTTACTGCAGTCCGCAATGCGTCTCATCATACTTTAGAGAAATTTCAAGAGTCGAGAGATGGTTCTACAAATGGCCGCTCAATGAGGTTGGTTCAGTGAAGTTTTCTGTCCAAGCCCCCAAGACCCGGTACACGAGGGAAATCCTCTTCGATTTCCAAGACCTGTTAGTTTCCTTCGGTGGCGCGGCTGGATTGTTTCTGGGTGCTTCGTTCATCAGCTTTGTAGAAATCCCCTACTTTGTTGCCGCTTGGTTTTACAACGTTGTATCTGACTGGTTTGAGCGAATAAAGACCTCAAGAAAGAAGAATTTGCGCCGCGCGTCTGATAGTTTTCAGTTTTATATTCATTAGCTCAATAACAGTTTTCTTAAATTCCTGAATAAATGACTTGCTTACTAAGTATCTACATTATTGGTAGGACCTTGAATTGTAGCTACCTCCTATTTCCACGTTACTGAACCAGAAATATGTATTTAGTGGCTTTGTGAAATGCGATAGCAGAGAATATACAGGGTTCTTGGTAATACACTGACACTGCGTGAACAGCAGGTAATCCCTATCATCTCGAACGTGATTATGAATATGCCGGATCTTCATTCTTATTATTTTTGTGAATCTGTCTCGTACAAAATAAAGTTCGAAACACAATAAATTACAAAAGACCGATCTCCCACTCCTGTTGAAATCCACATCATTATCATTGTCTATTTGACATCTACGAAAGATGATTTAAATGGCATCAGTCTGGCTGAGAGTCAGCCGAGCACACTCCCACACAAACTCACATAATTTAGGGTAGAACCGTTTTATGTTAAGTTTCAAATTTAAGCTCCTCTAATAAACGATTATTAAATGGAGCGGGTTATCTACTAATATCAATCCCTTTCTACCAATTTTAAGAATTAAGACTGGCTTCTTTACGAATGTGTTCGTGATGATGGACAGAACCTGCAGTTCACGCAGTGTCAGTGAATACCCCGCTGAATACCCCTAAATAAAAATAAAATAAAAGAAAAAGAAAAAGAAATTAATTTATTAAACACAAAGTAAATACACTACCTACTAAATTGTTGTCAACACTACCCAAAGGTTAGCAGGTAGAGAATGCTATCTAGCATTATGTTCGCCTATGTACAACTTTTGTGCAATAAAGAATATTCTATTCTATTCTATTCTATTCTAAATACATAAATACAATTATTGTCAAAAGAGACATCCATTTGCTCGTCCATTCCCAACTACATAAAATAATCTGGATCTAGCCTCATTATCTTCGTAAATCTCGTATATCTATCGCCTTTGTAAGCGCAAGGTAACCGTGAAATGGCGTATAACAACCCATTTACCGAGTTATAACAATGCTGAAGTTTCTCACATCATGTCTTGCTCTGTTTGATCTTGGACAGCGGAAGTTGGGAAATTGTTTTGTAATCTATGTATGTACGTAGATTTAGCGCTCTAGTTTCCCATAAACTGGCATATTTAGAACACGTATTTATAGTGGGTACAACGCGTAAGTAGAGTAGGTTAAGGAATTGCTTGTTAGGTCAATTTGGTCCATGCATTGGACCAAATTGACCTAACAAGAAATTAGCAATATACCTAGTGTCAAATCATCACTAAATAAAAATATTTCTTTGAGATAATTACTTGAACACGCTTACATAATTGTGTGGGACGCTACATGCCTCGACACACTTGCGCCTTCCCATCTTCCGAGGACATCCGTGAGGGCTGGTGCGGCGGCAGATTTGGCTGAGAATCTCAAGAGACGCAAATATGCAGGTCTCGGTAGACCATATACAGCCTATACCCTTTGGGGTCGAGACCCTGGGTCCACGGGGTACCAAGGCTCTGGTTTTCAAAAGTTATCTGAGCGTCTGGTCGGAGCGACGCGTGACCCGAGAGCTGGGGGGTATCTGGCGCAGCGCATCAGCATTGCCATACAGCGGGGTAATGCAGCAGGCTAATTTGTTTCTATTATTTGATTGGAATTTTCCTTACCTAACTAAATTTGATGTTGTATTAAGTTTATCAGTCATCATCCTTAACACAGGCTCTGCTTACTTTAGGCTAGATGATGCTGTGTGGATTGTCCAGCATTATTTATTTATTTATTTAAATTTGAAAACAAAATAAAGTCTGATGACTTTATTTTGTTTCATAACAGTCAACAAATGTCCACTGCTGGACATAAGCCCCCTCGCTCCGATATTGAAAACAAAATGAAGTCACCCCCTACCCGGGTTTCGGAGTAAAATCGTCAAGCGTCTCCGAAGTATTTAATTTTATGGAGAAAGGTAAATCGCGCTGTATCGCTTTGGTCATTGGTCATCTACTAAGGAGGACCTATTTGCCACTAGAATTTACATTACAATATAAAATATCTAAAACTAGCTACTGCCTGCGGCTTTGCAAGCATTTTTTCGGAATAAATAGCAGTCTTTATTTGATTCCAGGTCCAGATAATTATGTGCGCAAAATTTCAGCTCGAAGGTTAGAGTAGTTTTGGCGTTGTCTTCTACCTCTTGATCTTTACATCGGTACAAACTTTCGGCTTTTTAGTATTTGTAGGATATCTAAAAATAATAAATCCTCATCACAGTTACCTGGACTGGATGAACCTGCTAACCTACGACTACCACTCAGCCTTCGAGCCTGCCGTCAACCACCACGCGCCTCTCTACCCGCTAGAGGAGCCCAACGAGTACAGCGTGGACACTGAGCTCAACATCGTAAGTTGGAACAGCTGTTTGTAGATAAACGTGTATAATTTGTTCCTTTCGATCACAATATACCTACCATGCCCGCAGTGATACGAAACACAAATTGGTAATACCAATAAAATAAATAAGATTTTTTTAACTTGTGACTAATAGAATCAGTAACGAGCAGGCTATCTGCAGCGCTAAGCAAGAAGTTACGAAAAATAACACTTGTAGGATTGTATGTAGGTGCGTTTTCGGAAGCAAAGGTAGTAAAGCGAATTTTTTGAGTTTTGAAAATAATTACCACGCATGCAAACGCTATATTGAAATCTGTGAAACCCCCGCTACTTTGATGTCCAACGAAACGCATCGCTTTTTTAGCATGGAAGTTATCTTGGGAATTTCACCACTGTGCTATGTTCAGGACATTAAACACGTGCACTTTTATTTGTTGATCCAATTTATGCAAAGTCCACGTCCTTAATACAACCTTAATCCTTAAGACGACCGATGTGGCACGGCGGGCAAAGGTCGCCGTGGGACAAATGTTTGTACGACCTGCAATTATTTGTTCTGGGTATTTTCTATGTATAATAAAAAATATATATCTATGTAATGTATTATATTATGTATATCAGTCATTTAGTACCCATAACACAAGCTCTGCTTAGCTTGGGGCTAGATGATGCTGTGTGAACTGTCCAGCATTATTTATTTATTTATTATTTATTAAATACGCGTTATCTTCCAGGACTACACCATAAAGTTCTACCTAGAAAACGGCGCGGATCGAGACAAGTTGGTCCTAGGCATACCGACGTACGGGCGCTCCTACACGCTGTTCAACGCCGACGCCGTGGAGATAGGCTCGCCGGCCGACGGACCCGGCGACCAGGGGGACGCTACTAGAGAGAAAGGATACTTGGCATACTATGAGGTAAGATTTGAACCAATTTGACGACCGATGTGGCGCGGCGGGCGAAGGTCCGCCTGCGACGCAGAAGGTTGCGGGTTCGATTCCCGCCTTGGGACAAATGTTTGTACCATCTGCAAATATTTGTTCCGGGTGTTCTGGGTATTTTCTATATATAATAAAAAATATCTATCTATGTTATGTATTGTATTAAGTTTATCAGTCATCTAGTACCCATAACACAAGCTCTGCTTACTTTGGGGCTAGATGACGCTGTGTGGATTGTCCAGCAATAAAAAAAAAAAAAAAAATTCGCAAATACCACGTTGGTACATATTAGGTGGACAGGACATACAACCAATGGTAAATGAATGACAGAAGCGACAAGCTGAAAGATTGATGCTGTCTCTATAAGGTAAGCGCCGATGGCCGGCTCGCTTTGCTCGCCACGCTGTATGAGGATTTGTAGCTCGCTTCGCCCGCCGCACTGGGATAATCAAGGGATCTGTCTAGCGCGACCAGCGCAGCTACCCCGCTCAAATCGATAATGTACTTTTGAGTAATCAAGCACAGCGCGAGCGATGGCAGGTATATTTAGTTCCGAAATACGTGCAGTGAGATATTATTCAATACCAAGTGATGGGTTCTCTCCTCATAATTACGGTAGATTAAATATTGCTGGTGACATATTTCTAATCTTAAAGTGATACAATTTGTTTATACATATGTACATATATTATTGAATACCAACTCCGATTACCGAATTAGAGGATAGGTACGTAATGAAACCACCGTCTCAGTAGAAGTTATTTATTTGAAAAACCTCAAACACGAGCGATGAAGGAGAATGGAGTGATAAGCAGCCAACAGATGAATGGAAGGTGGTTCAGAGAAGAAGGTATAAAAATAGATTAGAAACAACCAAAAGGAGAAGCAAAAATGGAGCCGAATCATAAATTCAAAGCGGCAGACTTAAAAGTGCCGTTATTCATAAATAATGTTGATAAAGGTACTTGAGAGCAAGATATATCTAGTTACATTCTACAGAAGACGGACATAGAAATTTGCATAGAAAAAATTGTGCCAAAGATTGAAAGAGATTACAATGCCTACAAGATAATGGTGCCCGGAAGCAAACTACCCACTTTTTTGGAGTCAAGTTTATGGCCCGACGGCATCTCATTTAGACGCTACGTCAATTTTCAAAAGCGTTATTATGACGACGGCGGCACGTGTTACTATAAACCTAAATAATGGATTGCAAGTTTATAACTTTCAACTGTAAGTCTATAAAGAGGTCAGTGACTTGTATTCGGCAGCTGTGTGACACAGCTCATATCATAGCTCTGCAGGAGACATGGTTGCTTCCTTACGACATTCCTTTCCTTGGAACGATACATGAGGATTTCGAATTTACCGGAAAATCTGCAGTGGATACGTCGAAGGAAGTACTACGTGGGCGGCCCTACGGAGGTGTGGCGTTGCTATGGAGGAAAAATGTTTTTGATTCGGTAATAGTGATAAACTGCACGAGTGCGCGTTTAACAGCTGTGCGCTGCGAAATAGAAAACCGGTACTTTTTAGTGTTTAACGTGTACATGCATACACAGTGCTTAGACAATCTGCCCGTGTTTACCGAGTGCCTGAGCGAAATAAGTGCGATAGTTGATAGTAGTGGAGTGGAATCTGTCTATATTCTCGGTGATTTTAATGCGCACCCGTCTGAGTTATTTTATGACGAGCTAAACAACTTTTGTGCCGATCAATCGGTGCTGTGCGGATTTGATAAAGTTAGGTTTAGACTCCGAGGAATATACATTTGTGAGTGACGCTCATGGCTCGCGAAGATGGTTGGACCACTGCGTTGTGACACAATCAGCCTGGGACACTATAAAGGACATTAAGGTATGATACGACGTTATGTGGTCTGACCATGTGCCTATATATATGTGCTGTGACTTGAAGTTAATTCATAAGAAATTGTTTAAATAATAGTAATTTAAATAGTAAAATTATTTGGGGAAATCGTCAGTTATCACAAATTAATAAATATTCCGAATTTTGTAATGATAATTTAAAATTAATTAAATTTCCTGAAGAATTAATATTGTGTGCAGATAAACACTGTGACGACGTTTCACACAGATCCGTATTAGATAAATTGTTTATTGACATGGTAAAAATATTGAGTGAGGGAGCATGTAATGGTAATTTTTAGAAGGGAAAACACGTGATCGGCTGGAATAAGCACGTAAGTTTAGCTCACCGGGAAGCTAGGCTTAAATTAAATTTATGGTTTTTGTGTGGGAAGCCTAATAATGGTGTTGTCTATGAGAAAATGTGTGCTAGCCGCAAAATGTTTAAGTCAAAATTAAAATGGTGTCAAAACCATTAAGAGCAGATCAAAATGGATATAATTGCTAGCCACAAAAACTGTAAAAATTTCTCTATGTTCTGGAAGAATATTAAAAAGCTGGATCCGAAACAGGGTCTGCCTTCGAGTGTGGCAGCTGTCTCAGATCCTAAACAGATAGCTAACTTGTTCAAAGACCAATATAATGTTAGATCTACTTTAGGACCAGTAACCGGGCCGCGGGTGAGCGAGACTTATTCTTGTCATCTTTCTAATATTATGATTATGACGCGATATACTGGTAAAGAAGTACGAAAAACTCTTAAATGTATGAGTGGACGTAAATCACCAGGGCATGAGGTAAATCACCAGGGCTGAGTGTCGAGAACCTGCGGCACGCGGGCGTGCAACTGCCCGGGGGTGCTTGCTATGTTTTATTCACTGTGTGTTAGTCACTCGTACTTACCATCTGATTGTATAAAAACCATTGTCGTGCCAATAGTCTAAAACAGAACCGGTGATATAGCAGACAAAAGTAATTATAGGCCAATTTCGCTAGCATCTATAATTGCTAAAGTGCTGGACCGGCTGTTGGATAATCACTTGGACCAGCACCTCCAGCTGCACGATGGACAGTTCGGGTTCAGGGCCGGTCTGTCCACCGAGAGTGCTATACTCAGCCTTAAGCACACGGTCCACTACTATGTGAAAAGACAAACGCCGGTCTTCGCGTGCTTCCTCGACCTGTCAAAAGCTTTTGACACAATGCATATGTTATGACATGCTGTGGAAAAAGCTTAGAGACACAAAATTACCCGAGGACTTATTCTGTTTTTGAATATTGGTATGCACATCAGGTGAACTATGTCAAGTGGGCTGGGGCCGTTTCAGACGCCTATGGCTTGGAGTGCGGTGTGAGACAGGGCGGCATAACCTCTCCAAAGCTATTTAATCTGTACTTGAATGGCCTGATAGAGGGCCTCAGCAGCTTAGCAGTCGGATGCACAATCGACGGCATCACGGTCAACAACTTATGCTACGCAGACGACATGGTACTGCTGGCGCCAACTATCAGGGCACTTAGAGACTTATTGTCCTATTGTGAGATTTATGCTGCTAGTCATGGCTTGCAGTATAATACAAAGAAAAGTGAATTTATGGTTTTTGGCCTAGGGGTAGGGCCCCGGTATCTGTTCCTCCCCTTGTGTTGAGTGGTAAGGAGCTTATTAGAGTTTTTAAGTTTAGGTATCTGGGTCATCTGGTTACAGATAACCTGAGAGATGAAGAGGACATAGAGAGGGAGCGAAGAGCGTTGACGGTGAGAGCGAATATGTTGGTCCGCAGGTTTGCTCGTTGTTCCGCAGAAGTAAAAATAACTCTGTTTAAATCTATTTGCCAATCCTTTTACACAAGCAGCCTGTGGTTCACGTATACGAAGAAATCCGTCTATACTCTTCGCGTCCAGTACAACAACGCTTTCAGGATGCTGTTGGGGCTCCCGCGATTCTGCAGCGCCTCCAGCATGTTTGCGGTTTCTCCGCCTGTATGAGGAAGAAGGCAGCCTCACAGCAAAGTAGAATACGCGGGAGTACCAACACCATCCTGTCAGCAATAGCTAATAAATTAGATGGAGTGATGTACAGACACTCCATCACCATATTAATTAAATAGTTAAAACTAACATAGGCTAAGAATTTACTAACTTATGGATCTTTGTAATCTGAATAATAAACAAACATTAAACATTATGACCGTCTGTTACCTTTTCACGCCTAAATAGCTGAACGGATCGTAATGAAATTTGGTATAGAGGTAAAAGATGTCCCGGGGTAAAGTAAATGCTGATGCTAAAGAAATGGGCTGCAGGACCATTTTCAAATACGATTTTTAGCAAAACACTTACTTAAGAATCTTACAATAAAACTTTAAAACCTTCCAGATCTGCGAAGCCTTAAAGCCCAAAGACAAGAAACGCAGCATCTCCTCCGACGAGGACTCCGAGGAATACGCCGAGGAAGAAGAAGAAGAAGAAGAGTGGACTATCATGCATCCCAACCCCAAAGCGATGGGCCCCGTGGCGTTCAAGGGGAACCAATGGGTCGGGTACGATGACGTGGATATTGTGAAGAAGAAGGCGGAGTATGTCGCGGAGAACGGACTTGGAGGTAAGCACTTGGTAATGAACGTCTACCTTAGACGTGGTGGTGGCGGCGTAAGAATCGACCTCCAACTCACCTGTAGATGTCGTAAAAAAGACTACCAGAGGAAGGACCGCAGCTTCCTTCAGTGTCTTATTCAGTACTAGCTGCGCCCCGCGGCTTCGCCTGCGTGGAAATTGGTTGCACACCCCCTAGGGGTAGTTTTGTAAAATAAAAAAATACGTGTATCATTATTTACTTTATAGTTTATTTATAACGAGTTTTGAGTGAATCGAACCAAGGAATAATAATTTTCCATAGAAACTTTACCTCCCTGTTTAACCCCCTCAAAGATATTTTTTTTTAATTAGATTAAAGTGTTATTCTAGAACTTAAACTATCTACATACCAAATTTCATCTAAATAGGTAAAGTAGTTGCGGAGATACGTGGTAACAAACATTCACACGAACCTTCGCATTATTATTATTACTATGATATTCAATCGTGAGCAAAAACTTACTTTCACAAAGTCTTAGAAGACCAAGAAAGCAAAGTGAAGAATTCATGGTATTAGTCTACTTTTAAACTTCATCAACACGTCTCTCGTCCTCTGTTGGACATAATCGCGCCACAGTGCCATTTCTTGTGTGTAATAAAAATGATTTAATTATTTTCCAGGCATAATGTTCTGGTCAATAGACAACGATGACTTCCGCGGCACCTGCCACTCGAAGCCCTACCCTCTTATAGAGGCGGCCAAGGAGGCCTACGTGTCGAAACTAGGGTGAGTAGTCGTTAGAAGTTTATTTTTGTATAATTTCGCTGTAGGTTTGCATAACTTTGCAACACGATAACCTGATTATTATTTATCATGACATGATTTGAAATAGTAAAGGCCTTTATTAACAAAGAAAATTACAATCAAATAATAAATACAAATTAGAACTTGTATTTACAATTGAAACAATTAGGCTAACTGCAGACTGTTGCAAACAATGTACAGGTAGCTCAACTGATCCATATCAATACCAGAATAATAGTTTTATTAATTGTTTTTCTTTTTCTTTAAATATGTATATAAGTAGGTATTGTAGGTATATAATTAAGTAAAATTTAATGTCAACTAGCACTAGGCTAGGCAAGTACATATATATATATTTAAATTTATTGCGGTAGGTTAAATTATATCTATATGAATAATATTAGCCAAATCTATAATGATTACTAGCATTGCCATGCATTGCTACCAGCATTCTGGCCACTCTGCCCAGAAGACGGTGACAGCTTGGATTTTTTGAAAATTGATCGATGTGTAAATACTAGTAAATATAGTAATTATCCCCAACCCTCATGCCCAGTGTGGGGATTATGGGCATTACCCCCCGTGAGATAAAAGCCAACAAGGCGCGTAACAGGGGAAGGCCTGGGTCCAGCAGTGGACCAATATAGGCTGTGGAGGATAGTAATAATCTAAAAAATAATATTAAGTTGCAATTGTACCATCGTGTATCTAATAATAATAATTACCAAATCTGATTAACAGATCAACCGACTCCAAATTTCTAACCGCTACCGAGAAGCCGAGACCAGCTGGGCGGCCCAACAGAAGAAGGAACATGCCTAAGGTTTCTTCCTCCACGACATTGAAACCTTCAGCCAAGTAAGGACCCCATTGAAATCTAATACCTGACCTATAGTCCTAGCGCATTGGCTGGTTACATCCTGCTTGCTGTATGCAAGCGGCAGCGATGCATGGAAAAAATACTAACTGCTTAGGATAGGTACCTACGTAAAACAAAAGGAGTGAGCTGCACAAACGACGCGCTCTCCCCTGTAGGCCTAGCACGGGCTTTTTCGTCTAGGGTAGAATAGAGAAAAATTACGTCACTTTGTCATCGAATGCGTAAATTATTTGAAATTCATTCCTTCAACTTCAATAATGTACACAATGTATGACGATACGATGTCATTATTGTCTATTCTACCCTAGAGAACAATCCCTGTGCTTGGCCTACTGTAAGCCTAATCAAATCGAGTCAAAAACATAAATGCATAAAATAAAACTAGCCAAGTTCGTTCAGATAGTGGCTTCACCGATAAAAGAGGTGAGATCCTATAAAGATAGGTGCCATGTTTCATAGTAGGTCATTATTTAATTTGTGTCTTGGCAAGTTTATACCCACCGCATTTGGACTCAAGCGTCAATAATTCAAGAACCTTAAATAATTTATTTTTAGTCCTACTTTATTCATGGATTTTACAAAACATGCTAAACTGCAAGCCGTAGGTTTTATAATGTCTGTGATACAGGTGGCACCAAAAGTTTGCCCAATGGTTCGTGTTAAAATACTCACTGCTATTTGCACGTTTGTTTACGAACTTGGCTGGACGCTCTACTGCGCGTCTCGATACACATAAATAACAATCGCTTGCGCGAGAACTTATCCCATCCTTTGACGAAATAAAATAATGGGCCGGCATAATCCATGCCTACTTTTAAAAAGGGTTAATGCTATCGTTAAAGAGTAAACCTTGTAGCAAAGAAATTAAGGTACCTTCACCAATGAACTTAATTAAATGTATTAGTACAAATATGCAACCCAATTTGAAGTTTTATTTTATTTTTGAATAACTGGAGTATTTTATTTTAACAAATAAACTTATATTCCGCAAACGTAAAGCACACACAAACCATAAAATGTTATTAAATAAACTGGAGACTTGACTTGTAGGACACAATAAAGATACCCAATACCCAACCTCACTTACGTTTGAATGCGATGTTTAAATAGTTCTTTTAAAACATACTCATCGAAATTAACCATATTAGAAACGCTTTTTGTCCATCTAATTATAGAGAACCAGCTGGTGGCCGCGGCTCTGCACGCGCTTTTAAAGTAGTTTATGTCCGTGCCCGGGATACCATTTACCTCCCTGCCAAATTTGGCAGGGAGGTAAATGGTACGGTAAATGGTAAACGGCTGAACGGATTTTAATTAAATTTAATTAAAATCCGTTCAGCCGTTTAGGCGTGAAAAGGTCAGACAGATGAATAGACAACTACAAATAGTAGGTACTTGTCTTATAAGTTTCGCTTGTGCATCACCTCGTCTTTGCTTGGACATACGTTGGTTGTTGTCTTTTTTAATAAGAATAATAAGATAAATATCAAAACCAGAAGATTATCAGTATTATCACCTATTATCGTAATTAAATAGTTCTTTATGATCTACTCAATTTGAATGTATTTATTCCAGGGGCAGCAACAAACGCTCCAGCAGCACTCCAGCATGGAACGTGACTCCTGAACCACCAACAACCCCCGATCCAGGCGCAGGTAATTTTATTTGTCACCAGTCTGTCACTATCAGCGATATTATCCTTATCATATATATTAATATTAAAGTGGTGATTATCATTAACTTACTTCGACACAAGCACAGGCGTTTCACAAGAACTGTTACCGATTATTGGTACTAAACAAAACGAGAACAACAGAGATAGGTTAAATATTTTAAACGAAATTAGGTATATTTTTTGCAAATTACACGAAAGAAAAATATAATAATTATAGAATTTTATATTATCTGTGACGGGAACGCTCTGTAATTGGTTACAACTCTGGTGACGTCACACCGAAGTAAACATATTATTTGCCTCGACTGATAGTAGTTCTTGCTTTATGTTTCTGGTGTTATATTTGATCTTTGGGCTATTTCTGAAACAGTTTTCTGATAAATCTTATAACTTTTTAAATTAAATCGTATCTGTGGACTATTTATAGTCGTATTTGTACATTCTACTATCCAATAAATAAAATGAAAAATTTTAAAATTCACTTTCGATGCATTGTTTCATTACGGTTATTAACTTGTTTACTTGCGTGTCATATAGCCAGCAGAATCAGCGTTTTTGACGCGCTTTTGGAAATTTAAACTATGACATTGATTTTATTGATAATTCAGTATATCTTTCGGAAATATCAATGTAGTGTATTAAAGAATAATTTTAAACGATTTTCCAAAATTAGTCTAAAAGTCTTTTCAATACTATGAAGAGAACAAAAACATTGAAGTACACAATGATGGAGATCAGTTAAGCTTGGCTTCCACAATGGCCCGATATAGATCGGCTCAGCGTATGCTCAACCACAAACAGCTCACCATTATTATGAACATTTATATTTTATCTGTTGCCTATAATCCTTCCTCAGACTTCAAGTGCAAAGACGAAGGTTTCTTCCCTCACCCACGCGACTGCAAGAAATACTTCTGGTGTCTCGACTCCGGTCCCTCCAACCTCGGCATCGTCGCTCATCAGTTCACCTGCCCCTCTGGTAAGAGATCGTTGCTAGGTTCCGAATTTTGAATCTTGCTTACTCCAATGCCTTAGCAACCTGCTGTGTGTCTTGGCACCAAAATGGCGACTTCTAATATGATAAATCGCCATTTTAGTTTGTCCTGACTTGGACGAAGTCCTGGGCAGTTTTCTGTCAATTCTCCGCTAGCAAATTTATAGGAGAGGATCGCAACGTTCAATTGAAACCTTCCTCTACCTTGCAGACCATATATTCAATTTGCTGTACACCTTGCAGGTCTATTCTTCAACAAAGCCGCGGACTCCTGTGACTTCGCCCGCAACGTCCTCTGCAAGACCCCCACCACCACGAGCAAGCCCGCCACCAAGGCCACCAAGGCTGCCAAGGCCACTCAGACAACTACCACCACTACTCAGAAGCCTGTGAAGCTTAGTACTAAGAACACGGCGCTGTTTAGAACCACTAGTACGACCAGTACTACTCCTGAACCTGAGGTAAGACATAGATTAGGAACTTATTTAAATTATACATTTTTTTTTAATAACAAAGAAAATTACAATTCAATAATAATAGTAATATAATAATAATAATTATAATAATAATAATAATTGTCCAGCATTATTATAATAATAATAATGCTGGACAATCCACACAGCATCATCTAGCCCCAAGCTAAGCTGAGCTTGTGTTATGGGTACTAGATGACTGATAAACATAATACAATACATAACATAGATAGATATTTTTTATTATATATAGAAAATACCCAGAACACCCGGAACAAATATTTACAGATCGTACAAACATTTGTCCCAAGGCGGGAATCGAACCCGCTACTATAATAAATAATAAAAACAAACTAGAACTAGTATTTACAATTGAAACAATTAAGCTAACTGCAGACTGTTGCAAACAATCTACAGGTAGCTCAACTGATCCATATCAATACCAGTCGGAAGCGTCCCCAAGACGCTGGCTGCATTGCCCCGCTGTATGGCAATGCTGATGCGCTGCTTTTTAAATCCATCATGGTTATTAACACTTAATCCATTTACAACGCCATGATCACGGAACAACGTGATGGTTGTTGCGTGATGCTGATGACGCATAAAACTGTGCAGAAATATTGGAAAACTCAAATCATGGTTAATATCCCGTTGAAACGACTTCATTTAAATTATTCTAATTACCTATTCTATTCTACTTATTCTAATTTGTTTATATTATTTGATTGTAATTTTCTTCCGGAACTTATTGCTTTTGCTTTTAATAATCCTGCGAATCACCTTAACCTTTAACTATAGCCTGATTGCTAAGAACAAAGTAAAAATTAGGAAAAATAGTAAAGGTTTTGTTTTATAGCACAGCACTCGCACAAAAACAGAAGTAAATCAAGGGGTTTAATGCTAGGGGTAAAAATAACGTTAAATTAACCCATTGTTTTCTGTTGTGTCACGATTTTCGATTTAGCTCTGGATGACCTGAGTTCATCGTTATTAAACAATAAAATTGTTGTTTTGTTTTCTAGGAAGAAGAGTACGAAGAAGTGGAAGAGACCTTCGACGAGGATGCAGAGGATCCCAAGGTCATCAAAGAACTAATCGATCTCATCAAGAAAGTTGGTGAGTTGACTTACAAAAATTTTGTGAATGTTGGGATCTATTCAGGGTCTTCTGCTGAGAAGGTTGGCAATGGGTGAATGGAGACTCTTAAAAAGAACCGGTAGCATAGGGATGGATTTACGTCTCAGGATCAGTCTCAAGTAAAGTTTTAAATTGCTAAGGTAACGCAATTTAAAAGACTGGTAACTCAAGAAGACGGCAGAGTTCATTATATTTTGCTCCCTTTACTATAGAATTACACTGCTGGTTCATAGATTGCAGAAATCGTCAAAACATTAAACAAAATAATCAAAGCAATGTTTCGTGCAATCACGATATACATACATGACTCTGACCTCACAGAGAGATCTGCGCACGCGTGACTTCAGTAAAACTTGTTTGCTTCAGCATAAAAAAACTTGAAAGACTCGCCTCAAAACCATTATATTTATATATTTATATTTATCTTCCAGGTGGAGTAGAACAGCTAGAGAAGCAGCTCCACCGCGCAGAGACTCTCACCGCCAGCACGGATGGCGGTCGCACCACGCCCGCGACGTTCAACAAAAAGCTGTACCAGAAAGTACTGGAGAGGGCCAAGGAGAGGAACAAGTAAGGAACAGTAGCAGTAGATGTCAGGTCAAGGAATCAGCAAGCCAACATGACAGTCGACCGTCATATCTCCTGAAGAACAGACAAACGTAGTGTAGGACGCATTGTGGTCAGGTATGATGACTATCTGCAAAAGACTGCTGGTAGATGCTGGATGCGGCAAGCTGAAGGTAGGGCTCTATAGCGCTCATTGGATACGATAATCATAGAATGTCAGTAGAATTGAAGGTCAGCTGAGTTAAGACGGCGATTTACGGCGAAATGGCGATTACATCTCGCACCTGCGATTCGCTGATGACAGTCTTAATGGCGGAGTCGCTAGAGCAGCTTAACCGGATGCTGGATGGCCTGGCCACAGCGTCGTGATGCATCGGTAATGACATGAATTTGGATAAAACCAAAGTCATGATCAATGGCCACATTGATCCAGGACCGGTCGTCATACATGACCACCTTCTCGAAATTGTTTCCGAGTACACTTACCTTGGGCAGATTCTGCAGTTAGGTAAGAACAATTTCAAGAAGGAGGCCAAGAGGAGGGTACAACTAGGTTGGGCAGCGTTCGGGAATCTACGTCATCCATACCGCAATGCTTGAAAACTAAAGTTTTCAACCAGTGCGTCCTACCTGTTATGACCTACGGAGCTGAGGCGTTGACACTCACGGTAGGGCTGGTCCACCAGTTCAAAGTCGCTCAGCGAGCTATGGAAATAATAGCTCTTTCCATAGCTCGGAGTTTCTCTGAAGGATAGGATTCGTAACGATTACATCCGACAGAGAACCAAAGCTATCGACATAGCTCAGAGAATTAGCAAGCTGAAGTGGCAGTGGGCCGGCCATATCTCGCGAAGAACTGACAACCGCTGTGTTAAACGTGTTCTCTAGTGGAGACCGTGACTCGGCAAACGTAGTGTAGGACGCCCTCCTGCCATTTGGGATGAAGATCTGCGAAATACTGCAGGCAGATGCTGGATGCGGCAAGCTGAAGACGGCGTCTATCTATCTATCTATCTAACATTCCTCATTGAGTGACGTCTTACGTTACACACTACAAAAGTCTGTCAAAAATTATGGATCCGTAATGTTTAGGTGACATTTACCTAACTGCGCTTTAGTTATAGGGATTTATTTCCTGGCGCGACACAAAACAATATTTTAACGCACGCTATAAAACAAATAAATTTGAACAAGCGTCTGTTTTTGCAGGTTCGCCGGCAACAATGTGCCTCAGAACAGCAGATCGGGACCACAGAGCCAGGGAATAGAACCTGCTGCTGACAAGAAAACACAGACTTTTGTTGCTAAGGACAGATCGCTGAATAAGGACAGACCACAGTAAGTTATAGATGTCTAGTTAGTTTACTTTTGTACTTGAATTATTCGTTGATTTCGTAACGTCACGCGTCGATCGATGACATTTGTTAAGCATTATCAATCAGGAACTTGAAAAGTTTTGAAAAACCGTTGTTGCATTTAAATTTCCAAGAATTTACAACTGTAGCTAGTCAACCTACCTACGTTACCTACTATATATGTATATATGTACATATACCTTATATATACCGTGTTAATTAAATTTAAAATAAATAAATGTATCCACTACGCACGGATCCGAATGCTCGCCTGCTCGCACAGTAGTCTGCCGCCTCACTTAACTGGTTCCGCACAGAAGAACTAGTTACTACGAGATGTGCCGCGCGCCCCACCTCTCTCGATGCATATAAATACGGCCACGCGCTCAACATTCATCCCATAGATGATCCTCCCACGAGTTTTCTCCTCCGTAGACCGAGTCACATTCTCGGTGACCCCGTTGACCCAACCACCGCCGCTAACCCGGAGGTGATGGCAACAAGTCCCGATTTACTTCCGCACACTAAACACTCGACCAAAATCTGACCCCGCCGGATGCAGGGTCGAAGAATTCCCCGCTTCCTCCCCCTTCCCCGCCCATAGGTGCATTCGTGCACCTTGGCGAAACCTCCATTCCCTCTTATACCTCTAGCATCTGACAACAGCCCAAGCCGAGGCTCGCACCAGGTGGTGGCCCTTGTGCGTGTTGCTCCAACATAACTTTACCAGTGAGGCGCCCTCTGCGCCCGCCGGCGTTTCACTCACTACCCTACACAACTAGTTTCTGCCTGCCGGTTCTCATGCGTTGTTTCTTTAGACACGTTTAAAGGTTATTTCTGTCTCATGGAAACTGTTTTATGTGATACAAAGTAGTGGTTAGTCTATGTGTTATTCTACATCTTATCAAAATTTTAGCACGATTCATTCAGTAATATTGCCGTATAGAAGTCCCAAACATACATCCATCCATCCAGCCATTCAAGCATCCATCCATCCAAACATTCGTATTTATAATATTAGTGTTATCTCTATTCTCACAAGTCGTATCTTCCAGGTACACAACAATTCAACGCAACCGTCCCTCCACAACCTCCGAATCCCTCGACAGTCAAGAGGCGGAGGCTCCGGCCCAGTCCCGCGCTCGCGCCGTGGAGACCGAGCTCACAGGCACCACGGCCAGGTCTCTGCAGTACGTCAACATACGCAGGGCGAGACCCACTGATGCTGCTGATGATACTGCTTCTAGGTAAGGATCCTGAAAGCTACATTCTAGATACCTACACGCCATCGGAGCAAAGGACAAGTCCCTCTGTAGATGCTCTGGACAGCCAATAACAGGCCGAGGTTACAGAGGCCACCACCACATCTTTGCGGTACGGCAACATATGCAGGACAAGACCTACTGATGCGGCTGATGATACTGCTTCTAGGTGAGGGTAGATAGAGTCTCTGTACAATCCGCGCGCTATCGGGATGGGATGGAACCTCGTCCAAGTAAAATGTTTGAAAATCAAAAACGACAGTAGTTTGCAGTGCCTTTGAATAAGGAAAACTCTGTGATACTACCGACAGCACGTATCTTTCAGCCCCTAACTTTGTCGATTCAGGGATTTTTTCGTCTCTAAATAGGTTGAAACCGTCACAAAGCGATTAAATCGTTTGTTTTGTTTTGCTTCTACAAACATAGATCTATTATTCTACAGATTATATTTTTCACAGAAACGCCCTATTTGAGCGAGCAGAGTCCTACATATCTGTATCAGAACAGCCCAGCTCCATCGACATCGCCAGCGCGCGGAGAGAGAACCAGCCTGAATACGTCACCATCAGAAGACAGCGCCCTACCACCGAGGAAGCTTCTACTGTTCAGTAAGTTCACTAAGAAATTCTAACAAAACAGTAAAGAAAAACGCTGTTTCTTCACTGTTACCTACTCATCAATAATAACAAAGGTAAGCAACCTTTTTCCTTTGGTATGCCTAGTTATCTTGTTAGAGGGGCACCAAAACATGTAACAGTAACAAACATGTAACCGTACCATAAAATATTCCGACTCTTACATAGTTTGATTCTTAATAAGATCTAAACGACATTGTTTGCTTTTCCACAGGTATGAAGAGGCTGATTCAGAAGTAGACCTTCGAGAAACGGCACTAGAACGTGAAATATCATCCCAACCCCAATACACCTCCATCGTCAGAGCTCGTTCCACCACCTTCTCTCCCCCAGAGCCTATCGAAACCACTGTCCCCCCAACCAAAGCCACCACCTCCATCGAGGAGCCCAGTCCCGAACCCACCACTGTCCTCGCCGTCCAAATATCCTCACTCCTCAACTCCCCAAGCTCAGCTGAAGAGATCGGTGCTCCTGAGACTACGGTGGCTCAAACAACCGAAGCAGAAGTGTTAACCACCGCCTCATCAACAACCAGACGCCCCGCCATCAGACGCCGAGGGTCCACCACCACCACCGCAGCACCAACGTCATCCACCACCCAGGTGAGTCCCAGGAACAATTCATTCATCAGCCGGCGCAGACCGACACAAAACGAAATATCGGACTCAGACAAGGACATTGAACAGAGTAGGAGGGTTCGATCTACGACTCCTGATAGTCGTGAGGTAGATGCTGGAACCACTAGGCGGTTTAGGAGTAGGTACCAGACGCCAACTGAAGATTCTACTGGCGCTGCAGCATCTCCTGTCGCTTCTCCTGTAGCTAGAGGCCAATTCAGATCTAGGTTTAATGCAGATGAGGTAATTTCTTTAACTCCGGTTGACGTTGAACCACAGTTTGTGCCACGACAAGCTTTGAGTCAAAGGCAGGAGAGACGCTTCCGTGGAAAAACTACGGCTGCTGATTCGCTAGACAGCGAGACATCAGTCGAAGCTCAACGCCCGTTTGTACCCAGAGGTCGCGGTAGATTTGGTTTTAGCACTAGCACTACTGAAGCAGCCACAACGCCTGAAGCTACAGAAGTCACACCAAGCCCTAGAAGACCTACGTTTGCTCGTTTCTCTCCTCGTCCATTTGCTAGAGCTTCAACCCCCTCCCCAACAACACCAGAAGATAACGAAGAAGATTATGTCCAGTCAGCCACTCAAAGGGCACCACCTCGACTTCCGTTTGGTAGAACCAGACCAGCACCATCAACGACAGTTTCACCTGCAGCTAGAAGACTGCCATTCCGGTCACGTGGAACTACGCCTCAGTCCCTTTTCAGCGTAAGTGACGATGATGAGCCAGAGAGCAAAAACGACGACATATTTTTGTCCGAGAGTGCCATAGAGGAGAAAGAACATGAAGAAGATGTTCAAGAGATTCCAAAACGTAGAGTCGTTGTGAAGAAACTAAGAACACCAGTTACGACAGAAACTAGCCCGACTGAGTCGATACCAATTGATGAAAATGAGAGTGGTAAAAGAAAGTTTAGAATTATAAGGCGTAGACCAGTATCAACGAACGCTCCCGTTGAAACAGAGGTTATGACCGAAGCTCCAGCTCCGCAAAGGATTCGTAAAGTTATTCGAAAGAAAATAAACAAAATTATAGATGATGAACCGGAGATTACTGCAAAGTCGATTGGCTCTATTGAAACAGCCAAAACCACAATTTCACCAGCTACAGATGCTGCAATCAATTATGGTGAACGTAGAAAGGTGACCGCTTCAATTGCAACTACGCCTACAACACCCAGCGCTGATCAAGTGACAGAAATAATTATTCAAGAGGTTTCAGAAGTAATTAAAGAGGAGAAAGTAATAAAAGAAAATAATAATGATGTTAAGGAAACTAACAAAAATAAAGAAATTGAAATTACTGTCGTCAAAGAAGAAAAGATGGAAAATGATGAAAATACACAACGAAACGAAAACACAGAGGAAGATAAACCTGAAATTGTTGTAGAAGCAGAACAAAAGGCAATTGATTTGTCAGAGAATAAAGAAACCTCCGAAGCCGAGCCAACAACTCAGAAAGAAGATAAATTGTCTGAAACGACTACGGTAAGCACCACGACACTAACATCTACAGCACGATCAAGAATACCGTACAGGCCCAATAAAAAGATATTTACTTCAACAACCGAAGCTGTTCCTTCAAGCAGCAGAACTTTCAGCCGTAAATTCAACCCTGGAGTGTACACCAGTCCTGCATCAGTCTCAACTAGAGCTCCCCCAGCGTTTAGACCTGCTGGTGCAAAGAGACCGGCTTTCTCCCAGTTTACCAGAAGACCATTCACAACAGCGAGAACTACAACGAGACTGGAAGAAGAAGAGGAGGAAGAATATTCTGATGAAGATATTTTAGATGAAGAACTAGAAAACCCTGCTTTATTTGTACCATCCGGACAGTTATACTCACGCAAACCTAGCGCTGACGATGAAGATCTTGAGAATGGCTCAGAAGAAGAAGAATACGAAGAAGAACCGGAAAATCTTTTTGTTGCTACCACTAAGAGCTCTTTCAGACCCAAAGTAGTCAATTCTAATACATTTAGAACTTCGACTTCTACTACCGAACTACCGAAACGATTTGGTACTCAAAATAAAACGGCTCTGTACAACAGATTCCCAGGCAACAAATCTGTGAATGAGACCAAGAAGAGAGTCCAAAATGTACCGCAAGGATACGTTGCGCCTGATACTAAAGCTAATGAAACGGCAGAAGAACAAAAGAAGGATATATCAACTAATACTCCCACCACAGAATACGAAACCACGACTGATGATGATTATTTATCAATGTCAGACCCTACTTCTACTTTGAGAGATTCTACCAACACTGAAACTCTATCTACAGTAGACGCAGAAACATCTACTATCCAGATGGATATAAGTACCGATGACTATTTGGAGAATACTGAACAAACAACTTACTACTCAACTGTACAAGATGTTACTACGAATACTCAGACAACGAAGTTACAAAATACTATTGTCTACACTGATGCTATCACAGAAAAATCAGAAGAAGCTACCACGAGTGCTCCAATTATAAAAACACAATTCGACAAACTTTTCTCTGTAAGCAGAGTTGTAGAAGTATCGTCAAAATTAGATAAACACAGGCTCAATAAAAACAACGAAACTACACTGATCGAAGAAGGTCAAGTTATAGTTGAAAAGAAACCTGTTGTTAATAAGATAGGTGAGGTCAGCAGATTTAGTTTTATTAAAATTCTGGAAAATGAAATTCCAATCTATCTGACAAAACTCGGCCACGTTTACCCTGTAGAAAATCCTCCAGATAACTTAATTCGTATCGATGAAGCCAGAAACGCTAGAGCATTGACCAGCTATGCTGAACCACTCAGGGAAAACTTAGTTGCATCTGAAAGTATAAACGAAGCTTACAGACACATTACAAAGATTTCTAAAGTAGCGAAGAATCTTGATAAAAATGAAAGTGAAGTTGAAAGATTACCAAGTGATGGTTTCCTAAGTTTTGTAAATGAAGACAAAAAGTCGGAAACATTACAAGAGGATCCGTTATTCGCACAATGGCAATTCGTTCCGGCAGCATATGAAAATGAACAAAGTAATGTAAACAACAAGGCAAAAAGTTATGAAGTCATCACACCGCGAACAATGCGAAACGATCCATCCACGCTATCATTGGAAGGTCTTTTCCCTACAGATATGCCTATCACAGCGCGAAAAGTAAGCGAAGACAAAAACCAACCTTTTGTCGTATATTCATCACCTGTTTCTCAACAAGAAGATGTCAATATAGTTAAACTAGAAGTATTGAAACCTGAAACTGGTCGGAGTATAATCACTTCCGCTAAAGGTCAAGAATTCAACGGTGGTTTTACACCTGAAGACGCTATTATAAAGTCACCGATCAGCGTCTCGATAGTTCCAAAAACTGAAAGCGTTACTGAAGTTTCTAGCACTACCCCTTCCTCAACAACTACTCCTACCACAGAAGCAATTAAAACAAGTCCTCTAGTAGAGATGCTTTCTACTCAGGCCACTGAAACTGAAGCGACCACAACTGGTGAACCATTAACCACTGTGACTGTACCAGAAGAAACAACAACAGTCACGGTCTCACCATTCGAAGCCAAGAGAGCTAAATACGGTTTCCCAAGACGTCCAATCACAAAGTCTTCAAACTCTACCAGATATAATGTGCCCAGGCCTGTAGCTAAGAAAGTAAACGCAACAGTCACAGGAAATTTTATCAAAAAAGTAAATAAAACTACAACATTCACTCCAAACAAATCAAGATTTGCAGTTGCTAGAGCCCAAAATGTCCCAGTAGACGTCAGAAAGAAAATCAACAATAGACTAACTACCAGAGTGTTTACAACAGAGGCACCTAGAACGACGACAGAAAGAAAACTTTATTTCAAACCAATAAGATCAACTTTCAGACCAGCTTTTGTACCGAGGAAGAACACACAAGCAGAAGTCAGCGAAGACTCGTAGTAGATTAGGTATGGGTCCATCTGAGCCCAATTTCTCTGGCCATAACGTAATTGACTGATAAAATATTAGATTGGTTCCATTAGCAATCGAAACAGATAACAATTGCTAATATTCATTATTCAAACAACGTCAGTAATTTTTAACCCTTGATACTTGAAGTTAACAAGATAAGTTAGACTTTGGGTTGGATCTACCTAGAATCTAGAACCGTCATTGTTCTCATATTCTTATAAATCTTTACTGCTTCAGGAGCTGTTTGATTCTTGGCAAAACTCAATTTGATGTCCATGTCTTTGTCCGAATATTTCGGTAATCTGCCCAACATTACATAAACTTTCCCAAACTTCAACCCTGTACATAAAAATGTATAACAGTTATAATTATTATAGTCATATATTTAGAGATTTATAGCTTTAAAACAAGGTATTTATAGGACCAAGAAAGTTTTGTACCAAAAAATGTATATTATAAAGTTAGTTCGTTTTGGTATAGGCTTTCAGATACAAATTGTCATAGGTTTGTAAGCAATTATTTAATATTTTTATAATAATATTGTTACCACTTATTGTAAATAGGGATGCTAGGATCAGGATTTGTAACAAGTTTGTAACATTGTCAGATAAAGGTTTGTAATAAAGTATTAGAGACTGTATTATTATGTTTATTTTTAGTTTTAAGTAAGACTTGCTTAGAGCTGTTTATTTTAGTAGGATAGGAACTCCTATTTATGAAGGAACCTTGAACCTAGGTCCAAGGTACCATGTGTCCATAGTGCAGATAACTTAATGGATTGAAAGGTAAGTAAAGTTTTACTTTAAACTAATAGGTATCTTAATAACAATATTAATTGGTACCTACCCAATAAAAACATGATGGCCTAGAAATTGGTAGGTATATAGATAAAACAATCAAATTAAGCTCGCAAATAAATTTTATTGATATTGTTACACCATAAATAATAAAGATACAAGATATTATTACTTAAATCAATCACACACAACACTCTACCTATTCATTAAAATAAATAAAATTTATGTCCTCTTTATCGCCTAATACATTTAGAAAACAAAACAAGTAAAAAAATAAAAAAATTAAGAACACATTCATTTGCAACCATGAAAAATTAAAAGCGTAGAGTCAAAAAAGTACAATGTTAAATTAACCCACTGGCAAATTAAAGCAACCTAATCATAAGAACAGTAATTATTGTTCGGCATATGTGGGCCAGGCAATCTGAATCCAACCACAGCCTGTCCTAGCCTAGCTCACTTATTTAATCTGGGCTAAGCACCCTTCACTTTACCACACACGTGATTTAATTGATCTAATCTAACTTTGGACTACAACTAAAGTTGACTGCTATAGAAGTAAATATTGCTGAACAGTTTTCTAAAGTAAAGCATAGTAAAAATGCCCATAAGTCGATATAGATATAGACAAAGAAAATTACAATAAAAGAATAGAAACAATGTCAGAAGTTAAAGTCTCCTATCCTAACACATTACGTGCTGACTAATTAGTTAAGCTAATTTTTGGCGACATCTGAAATAACACCATTATTTAGAGCAAACAAAAGAGAGATAAAATAAAAACAATTGGCGACGACAAAAATGGCCACAAAGTGTGTATTTTAACGATCCGTATATTTTTTTATTGTCCAGCAATTGTTGTTGTGGATTCTGTCTTTCGTGGACAGCGGAACGGAAGTTTCTTGAACCCAATCGATTCTATGAGATAAGTATGTCATAGAATCGATATTTCTCATAGAATCGTCTTTTACATCGCTTACATAAGACTAACCTCCAAATATTCAAACGCAACTCAGATTTGAGCACGTCTCAAGTCGCGATTTGTTATAGAAAATTTGTCATAATTTGGTCACTTGTCACGTGCTTATAATAAAGCTCATAATTATCAGAGTTGCGTTTAAATATTCGCGGTAAACTCGACTAAGCATTCTGTTGATTTATCTCCAAACTCAGAAATTGTTTTCGTTACTTATTTGTTTGGGTTTCATCTGCGGTTCAAGATAAATGCAGGTTAATTTAATTTTGCGAGTAGGTCAGGCTCGTTCACCGTGGGTAGGTATATGATGATAACATTACACCATCTTGCGGCTTACTCTTGCTATAAATGGGGGATTGTATCATCTCGGCATAGTTTCGACCGGTTAGCAGTTGGATTTCCAATCCAAGAATGCCTATACTCAGAATACATATTGAATGCATTCATGAATCATGCTATTGTGCCCATAATTATTTGGCTAGTAATAATATTTTATAATTATTTATATGTCAAAATAGACTGTCAAAACCGTAAAAAACTTACGTCCAATTGTTTGCCTCTAAATTTTCAACCCGCGCTCACATATTTTAGTCTTTGAGCTTTTTTTTTACTCTCGACACAATGGTTAATAATTTCTTTTACTAATGGGAGTTTCTTCACAACTGAAGAAAGTCCTATTAGAAATTGGTATCATTATGGAAAAGAATAATGGCGTAGTTCGAATTTATGACGTACTTAGCTGTCACGCGCACAGCACAGCAAACTTGGCCAGTTTGTTTCAGTTTTGCACGCAACGCGATGCTCTGTCATAAGTTTCTATCAAATAAATATAAATATCTAGACATTAATCTACAGTAGGTATTTATGACATTAAATTACTTAAGCATAAAGATTAGCTTTTGCCCGCTGCCTCACCTCAGAAATATCAGTTTTGTAATCGTGCGATTTCATTTTCCAAACCAACTTACAAAACATTCATCATCGTCATCAGCCGTGTAGAACCCACTGCTGCATGCACATTATGTATTATCTTTGGATTAGACCCATTTTACCTCTTTTTATACCTACTAAGTGTTAGTCATTATTACTGTGATTATCTCTGATCATGACAAACCTGCACGTCTGTAGTCTGACTCAGTCGAGTTTCCTCACAATATTTACTAGATTCAAACTAAAAAAGATGGCAAATGTCCTTTATTATTAAAGAAAACTACAATCAAATAATAAAAACAAATTAGAACTAGTGAATTGAAACAATTAACCAACTGCAGACTGTTGCAAACAATTTAGAGGTAGCTCAACTGATGATAACTGGTATTATAACTGGTTATCATGATAACCAATCTTGAATCTCAGCATCTTGCTCTCTGTTGGTACTTATAAGGATAGGACCTCAGCGACACAGCATCCGGAAGCATGCGTATAAGGTCTTGAGGCTCCGACCAGGTTTCCATTTGTGACTCCGGGTAGTCAGACTTGGTATCTCAGGAACTTGCGTTAACCGACGATCAGAATCGCATGATTGGTTAAATACACTGGCTTGGCCAGGTCTAGGTAGCATAATGTATCTACTTATAAGCATTGTTAGAAAAAAAATCCGCGGAAGACTAGGAAGGAATTATAAATTTTCACGCAAAGTGTATGCATGTAGCAACCCCTAGAAGGGGCACCGTAGAATTTTTCTACGTTTTGGTAGCCAGTAATATTATATATACTATTATTAATTATGCTCTACAATTTGGCGTGGCTTGGTTTATGCCACCACTGTCAATTTGGTATTTCAGTACTATCGGTGTGATGCGCGGCCGTAAAATTTTACTTTTGTCCCTCTCCCAAGTATCCTATGTTCTTCCTCTTAGTATGAACTCAAATAATGCTTAGTTTAATTTGAATTCATTCAGTAGTTTCGGAGTGATGCACGGTCAAGAAACAGACAGACAGCCAGCAAGACAAAATTTAAAAAAATATCAATTTTGGCTTCAGTACCAAAAATAGAATGCCCTCCAAAAAAAATTCTAAATATCTTCAATGTACCTACAGAATTAGACCTGTTACAACTGTAACAGGTCCACCATATCTATGTATTATAAGTATATACAGGTAGATATGGTGCGGTGAGGTCGAGGTCTAGGTACATGGGTACCACAAATGACCAACACACCTTATGGAATGTGTTGCTAATGAAACTGGCAGTCGTTACTTCTCAAGCTAAATGATTCAGAGATCTACTTGTATCATGAATAACCATAATCAATCATGAGCGTGCGAGTCCTTTTTTAAATCAATCCCTAAACTTGTGAGCCTAGTTAGGTTTTATATTTATTTTATGTTATTAGTTAATTTTCAATTAATTCTCACTCACTAACTCACTAGGTAGTAGGTGCTTAAGTACATAATGGGTAGAGCACGGTCTAGGTCTAGGACCTCAACAACAACGAGGAGGAGCTGTGTGTCAAATAAACCAACAGCAAGATGTCAAAATACTAAAAATACATGACTATCGCCAAAGTGTTTTATTTTGTAGCATTGACTTGACCAATTCAGAGAATATACAATAACAAGTTTCTGCCCGCAGCTTCGCACGCACTTTTCCGGAGTAAAAACTAGCCTATGTCCGTCCCCGGGATATCATTTACCTTCCTGCAAAATTTCATTGAGGTCCGTTCAGCCGTTTAGGCGTAAAAAGGTAACAAACAGACGGTTACTTTCGAATTTATAATATTAAGTATGGATACTAACCAAGTGTTACTAGAGAAGTTATGATAAATAAATGATTTGAATTTGTATGTATTTCACTATGCTGGCGGTTTTAACACCTCTCCTCTAAGTTTTTTGGGGAAACGAGTGAAGGAATAGGGTTCAAAAAGGGCTTAATTTAATAAAACACGCAAATTATATTGTTTTATTTTACAGTCATAGAATCGAGTGTGCTGAAATATCTCGAAAACTCACTTTAACGTGATAAAATCCTACGTTATTTTAATATAGTGGTTTTCTTGTCTCAGTTACGACGTTTGTATTTATATCTTGAATCTTGATCTCTTCATTGTTCTGGAATCTCTTGTTTCCCACGAAGATAAGGCCTTTCTATTCTTTATTCCGCTTCATCTTCTTGACGTCACTGACACCAACTGAAACAAGACAAAACAAAAGTTAATACAACATTGAACAATACCTTCAGTTTGAAGAAATGGCTTAGACTTTTGTGTGGGATCGGTATTTTATATTGGCTCTAATTTGTGAATTTAATAGTGTTTATAAATTTTTAACCAAGACGCTTCCGATAGGTATTGATATGGATAAGTTGAGCTACCTCTAGATTCTTTGCAACAGTCGGCAATTAGCTCAACTGTTTCAATTGTAAATATTCTAATTTTTAGTTCTAATTTGTTTCTAATATTTAATTTGAATTTTATTAGTAACTGAATACGGTGAACGAAATAAAAAAATTTGTATTTTTATTTGAAAAACGGAAAGCATTAAAGTCATCATGAGTTAGTTGTACGTACGTTAGTAGGTTGTCAAATAAGTAGAATTAAAAATTAAAAAAGACTTACTGAATTAAATACCTGTCATCAACTAATTGCCCAGTAGTTTTACTCACAGAGCAATATTGACAGAAATCGGGCGCGGCCGGGGCGTCCCGGCGCAGCATCAGTGCCCGACTCTGAAGTAGAAAAGTTACCATAAGTTTTCAAATGAGAACTGTGAGCTGAGGAAGTTTTCTATTTATGATTGAGAACAATCAAGAAATCAAAAGTAATCCTAGCTGAAGTCCTAGATGCAGAAAGCCCATAGAAAAAAGCACTTTCAATTGATCTCTTTTTCTAATTATTATCCTGGGAACTCTTTTAGTTTTTCCTTTCCTAATATTAAATGTTCCTTTCTTAATATTATTAAGGACTATTACGAACATGATAAAAACCATATTGGTCCAGCCGTCAAATACGACACTTAAAGTTGTCAAACAATTGGAAAATATACATTATCATATAGTTAGGTAATTTCGGAAATATAGCTTTAATTGCGAAAAAAAATAGCGCAGGTGGCAGGTGGTAGGCAATGTTATTACAAACGAAAAAAATATTTTTTCATTATTTAAATTACTGTCTGATTGGAACTGTCCGTTTAGAATATAAGTAAATATTGTACCACAGAGTCGACGCCCAGAGAAAACCGCTTTCTCTGCGCACTGGCAAATTACTTGTTTATCGACATTATCTAATAGTTGCGTCAGTTTACAATCAATCTTAGAACTGACCGGTTTTCTATAGCGCCATGTGAAAGCGATTTGTCTCCGCAAGGTTGTTTATGGACTTTCCTTACAGCGGAATGCAGGCCTTATTATAGATATTATGAAAGTGCCTTGTTGAAACTTATGTTAAGTTTCCACTGTCATTCGATTATCGTTCAGTGGGACTGAATTTAATGGTAAGGTGCTCCAATATCCAAACTAATAGTTTTCGCACATTATCTTACTAAATCGAACAAAGATGTTGTTATGGTGGCCATTGGCCAATCAAATAATTTGGCGTGTTTTAAAAAACGATAAACCGACTTCAAATTCCGGTTTATAGATAATATTCATCGGACGAACGAAATCACCCCTCCCTTATTTTCCCTGGCCGAAAGTCTATAATCACGTGCCAAAAATAGAGTTTACACTGGCGACATCTAGTTATAATTCAATTCTAATTTAGTTTGATGACACATGGATGAAACTGTTGACGCCCGTTGCTATGGAAACCATTATGTGATAGTAAAATGATTATGATGAATTATGATGAATTTTTAAAAACCTACGTTTTATAGCACACGTAGCAATTCCTCGAGATACAAACATAAAAGGGACCACCTTAAAATCAATGTTGAAACAAAAACGAAAGAATCATCAAGATTTTGATGATTCTTTCGTTCAACATTGATATTAATGATTGGCGCAAATATCACCAAAACTGTTGTAGCTAGTTGTGATTCTCAAAAGATATTTTGTTGCTTTTTATGTTTAACGGGATAAATACTAATCCCTCGGGAATAAAAATTTTATGAGACCACCTCGGGATACAATAGTGAAGAATCAGTAAAATCGGTTACCCATAAGCGGAGATATCATGTAACATACATACATACATAAAAACAAAAAAAACATACATACGAACTGAGAACCTCCTCTTTTTTGAAGTCGGTTAAAAATTACTACCTATAACAAAACGGGTTGACAGAAGTCATAAACCTAGGTCAAGCATAAAATATGAGCTAGACCCCCTCACCTATAAAAATATTTTTTTTTCATAAATCTCGTACAATTCTAGAAAGTCGAAGCTTTACGTCTATAAGTAAATCATCTTCTTCACGCTCAGTCACAATGATGCGGTTTACTGCCCGTCAATTACTGGTAGCTACCGGAAAATAACTGTCTAACTGACTTCCCATACAGATATCTGTTATTTTACCTAGGTTGATCTATGTTGGCGTTATAAACTTGTAGTATGCCCTAAACTATGATCTGGCAACTTTGGTGTCACCTGTCAAATTAGTTTAGTCTTGGCGACGTCTGAATTGACACCAATATAAGCTAACTCTTGAAAACATAACTCTAAAAAGTTAAATAGCCAATAGCCAATTGTGTGTAGTTAGTGGCCAATAGTTTATAAAACACATAAAAAATACATATACAGTACATATTTGTAGATCAGGGATCCATGAGTGACTTGGCAATGAATATATTGTTACCTATCCCCGTATTTGGCTAGGCCTGTTACGCGGGATACCGAAATAGATGATACGATTTTGTTCAAGAGCTGTCTTCTAATAAACATTGACAGGTGCTGGGTCGACCCACTTGCAACTGAGATCTTGGCTCGATCGATCAATAAAGCATAGATACCTAGATTTTTTGCAATAAATCGGGCTATTCATAGAAATGACTATCTGAAAAGTAAAGAGGTAAATAAATAATGGAGTAATGACTTCTTACGTCGTACTTTCTTTGAGGAAGGTCTTTCTAATTGTTATTATTTCCTGGAAGATCTATCCAATAGATGAAAGGAACACTTTTTTTATGATTCTTTAATAATTTTCTGAGATATTTATCTACCTATGGGACTAACAGAGTGGAGACAGTAGACTTTTGAGCAAACCTGAAAAACAACCAATGAAAATCAACCGTGCACGATAAAAAAATTCAAAACGTTTTGCTACCACACTAAAAACTTGATCGCTATTTTAAGATCAGATAAATCAATGTAGTGTAGTGTAGTGGTCGACGTCAGAATAACTAATAGATTTTTTATCATTCAGAATATCTAATAGTTTTTATCTCAAATGTTAGAGGTTCTCTGCCAGCAGTCATGGGTGTTGAGTCATGATTAGTACCTTCCTAGTTGGTATTACTTGCCTTCAGCCGACACCATTCATGCTCGATTGTGCAATGAAGTTTATAGATACTATAATGTGGTCTGTGGTCCAGCTCTTTGTTGGAACTACGTGAACTAATAATGTTTATGTAAAATGCGAAAATAACTGCCTTTTTGGTAAGGTATTTTTGGTTTGTTTGTAGGATTCGATAGAACAATGCTTCGATGTTTAAACAATGTGGCATTCTAACTTCAGTTGCAACCATAAAGTTAGATATTAAAAATACGTCGAAAAGAGCTTGAAGTTGCAAAAAGCAATTGCGCAGATTGTTTTGAAAGAATCTTATAGAAATCTTTTGTAGGGTCTTTATGTCCAACTTGACGACAATTCGTCAAGAAGTGCAAGATTTTTCAAGTATTATCAATAAAAAAAACTTGACAAATCTTGCACTTCCAATATCGTAAAGCTTTACAAAACTGGGAAAAAGAGTGGTAGTTTGATTCGTCCACTTCATTCTATTAAGGCTGGTGTCTGGCCCAACGGCCTTGAGAACACAAAATAATTGTCTGTAGCCGCATATATTATTTGTTTTATTCGTGAAATATTCAATTTGTGCAAAATACTATGCATTTAAAAAGAAATTAGATTTGGATATTTCTTCTAAAATCAACAATTTTGAGTATTTTTTTCACTCAAATATTTGTCAAAGTATAAAGTAATTGAACATTTTACGTATAAAACAAATTATATAAACGGCTACAGATAACTATTTTGTGTTCTCAAGGCCGTTGAGCCATAGATCAACCTTAAGCAAATACACTAAACACAAAATACCTATATCCAGTAGGCATCTATGTATTACACCCACTCCAGTAAATCGTGTAACCCATGTAATCGTGCATGTAGGTATGTAGGCGTTACGTGCTGTGAATAGGCATACACTTAGACCTAAAGGTCACCGTCTACTGGAATAACGATGATATTGCCATATGTGGACGGAATCTAACTGCAGAGTTTTCCTTGTTCGCTGTGTTTGTCGTAAAGTTTATAGATGTATTTGTGAGGCATTTTTGTGTTGAAGTACTTTTAAAATGCAAGTATAGTCTCCGCATGCTTTCAAGTTAGGTTAAGGCTAGAGTACGAGTAAATAATATTGAAACAGTGAAAAATAACAAAGTAAACGCTCAAAGCCCCCAAAAAGATCACAGTCAAGTGTTCGACCATTTTATCAAAGATTCGGCGAGCGCGTTGAAATCTTTTGTATGCGAAACTCTCAAACTACGCAGAACTTGCATTTGTATCAATAAATATTCAATTAATTGATCGATTTCTCACCAATTATCATAAAAATGCAATAAAACTGGCATATTATCAACCATCTGTGTATTTTTCCTACACCTGTGTGTTCAAATCAGGTTTTAAGCCAAGGGCGAGAGGCTCGGAACTATGTAGATTTGTGTTATCGAGGTGCGCACGCACATTCCATACAAGATCATCGAGCTGGTCACCTTGGGTCCTACCACGAGAGTATATTATTATCTACATACTAGCTAGACATGCAAACATGCCACAGGAACATTTTATTTATAGAAGTTACCTACTCTAGAAGCATACATGACGAAAATAATATTAATGGCTCTACGAAACAATATAATTTGATTGTTTTGAAAAAACTAAAAACCGACTTCAAATTTCTTAATTTTACACTGTGTTTTTGAGTTTTGCTGGTCAAATACATCCCTAGGCAATTTTTTTTTATGGGACCATCTCGAATTCGTCTGCTATAGAATAGCAAAAGACGGAGAAATCGGCGAACATACAACCCTGTGAGATAAAAGCCAATAAAGCGCTTATAAGGGGGAGGCCTGGGTCCAGCAGTGGACCAATATAGGCTGTGGAGGTGGCGGTTACAGCTGAACATAGAACTTCCTCATTTTGGAAGTTAACAAAACACATTTTAACTGCGACGTTACAACGTTTAGGTTTATAAACGAGGTGTCACCATAACATTACTGACCACAATATTATATTTGTTTTGACTTGGAAAAATAAGAAAATATTGAATGATGCAGTCCCTCAGCTTGCTGTAACAGCAGCGAGATTTCCCTAATATTTTAGTTCCTTTTTATTGTTTGATACCTTGTATATTGGTTTATGTTTAAGCGATATAGTATTCGTATTTATAGTATTATATTTTATATTTTAAGCGATGTAGGTATTTTAGATATTCTCATGTCAAGCTGTTTATGTTTTAGAAAGGAAGCGAATGTCTAGCTCTATAGCCTCAACAGAAGTAGGTAGGTACATTTAATCACGACTGTACCTAGAAACATTACAAACGCAGAGATGCTTTGCTGCAACTAAGGACTTCGTGATTTTGTTATTGTTTTGTTATTGTTTTTGGTCATATAAAATTGATAAAAATCTTTGAATATACTATATATATCAATAAAGAATGAGAACGTTGCAAAGGTGGTTGGACTTCTTCTTGCATTTTTGTGGCATATTTTATTTCACTCACAATCTACATCTACACACACCATCATAAAATGTTTCTCATTGTAAAATTGCAATATAGGTGCCATAATTTTTTTAATACTGTGATTATTCCCATCGCCGCCGCACTAATTTACCTTATAGTCAAATCGACGAAACATACGACGAAACTCGCTCATAAATCTATCAGTTATCGTTCAAAAGCACAAGATTATTGAGCGTGTAACTGGCAGAAACAATACGCTCGACTATTTCAAGGATATAGCGGTGCTCAGGTTGAAACCTACACGTATCCATTTGTAACCCATCTGAGCGTAATCAAGTATTTTGTAATCCTACTCTGTCTTTGCTCAGCTTTATTGATGACACTTGTGATACTGAGTAAACTTTACAAGTATCATCATCACATATTGAAACATGTGTACTAAGCCGAAAGGGGGTGATTCTGGACCCCGAGGAGATCAGCTTTTGATCAAATATTTTAAATTTCGATTTATTTTTTATTATTTTTAAACAAAGCCTGGTTTTTCTTTTTATTCGTGTTCTTTTAACGCACTCTTGCATAATTTAACATTATAAAATATTTCCAGAATCACCCCCTTTCGGCTTAGTACACATGTTTCGTGGCACCCTGTATACAGGCAAAAGTATGAATGCATGGATGTTTGTTACAACTGCGAAAATATCTGAATAACGTGCAAATGTGAGTTAAGCTGGTAGGTATATTATTTTTTTAAAACACATTTATAGTTTCTTTCAACCTTTGTTAAACGGCAAAGGATTATTCTTATTTTAATCCGGCGTGGATATTATACAAAACAGATACGTAGATGACATCGTGAGGGTCATAATGCTGGACAATTAAATAAAAAAGTTTCTTTATTCAATAATAATGATCCTTCATTTTTTATTTGAGTCGGGAGAGGCCTTTTCTGTGGAAAATACGGGATCTAAATAATAAATTATAGTAATACAGTTGCTATATAATATCACTATCGTTTGTCTATAATTCTATATCGAAATACGTACCTATGTAGGTGCCCAAGTGTTAATAAATAAGCGTCAAACTGAAACCCCATAAAAGCATTAACATCTAACATGCATACCATAATTTGATTCTTTGTTAGAAATATGACATTCATGCTTTAACAGCCTAGCGAGGACAACTAGTTTTTATGAGTCTCCATACCACTTAGTTATGGACACCTCAATCTGTGATTTTGAATTATGTTTTTGTGATGATATTGCTTAATAAGGAAATCACGATTTTAATAAAGGTTATCGAGCCTTTAATAAAGTTATACAAAATGTTCTGAATTTGTTCATATGTGATGTTTTTATAAAATCGCTCCACATTGATTCTTGACTTTAGAATCCGCCCTCTTCGACGCCTTAGCCTTTATGTATAAAGACCCCTCTCTTAATGTCCGCTAGCGATATACCCACTTCTTAATTTGTCTGTTTCGCAAATTTTCTGAACCGTAAATAGTCAGCTACCCAAATTGTTTCTTTCCCAAATTGTCCATTTACCAAGGCCCAACATGGTACTGTTAGTTTCGTAACTATAAAATTAAAAGGTACTATATTATTTTTTGTTCGTAATTGCTGTTGGCAAACCAGGAACTGGGCTCTGAGAACCCTAAAGACCGTTTCGAATGCGGCCTATAGAAACAAAAACGATTAAATATTTCAAAAAGCTGTAACCATCATAAAGTTGGCAATAACTTTCGCAACACGTGTCGTGACAACGAAGTCACTACTAAATATGTAAAACAGGCTTGTCCTTCTGTTGTAACGTACCTATTTCAAAACGACTAATCTACGTTGATTGACCAAAATTTTGCTGTAAAACGTAAAATTCACTATGATGAAATGGGAAACGGTGGCTTCTCAGTCGAGTAGGTAGACTTTTTGTGGTTACGTGTCTAACGTTATTTTAATCTTTCTTCAAGCGGGTAGTCATTTCGCCTAATCTTGTAATTTATTTAATTATTTTATTTAAACGGTTTTAGCCTATTACATAAATAAAAATTGGAACAGTGCTGATGAGCCAAATTTCGGCCACGGCGGCGGCAAGTCTCAACGGAGACAGTTACGTGCGCAGGACTAAATTATTATAGTACACAAGTGTGTGCACAAACACAGGTCTCTCATAATCCGATGGGATAGCAGACCGACACGACTGGGGTTTCTATTCTATATATCCCAGCTGTGGGTTTAAATCCTGGCGCAAACGATGGTTAGTTGTTCTAAATAAATATAGTTACAGAATGTTGTCAAAAAACTGGCAATTTTACCTACAAATAAGTATTTTATACAGCCGTTAAATAAAAATTAGCAGAAACGGATGTCTGAACCGGTTCCCGTATTATAAGCACCTACGCAAAGGCAAAGCTTATTTACATAAAGCTAGTTGATATGTGCGTTACATACAGTACCTAGTTGTGTGTGAAATGTATGTAGAGTGGGTAGAAGGAATTGAAATAAGATTGTCCCGAAATACAAGTTGGTATAATTTAATTTAATTCGGAAAAAAATAAACATAAAGATAAAAATTATGTGTCCGATCCGGTTTAGAACAGGCGCGTTTAAAAAAAGGCGCAAAAGGATTTAGCACCTAAAGTGCTAAAACATTAAAAAAATAAAATATGTTGGGCGACTCGGTAAAAAGAATAGAAACATATCGTCCCTCGCATGACTAACTATCCTATCTCAATAATTTGGCGATTTGAGTTAGGACTACCATTATATTCCTGCATTCGTTATCTACGATTTTCTCTAACTCGCGTATCTATATGAACATTGGTTCTCGACTTATAGACACTTGTGTAGCTAACGTATCTAAACAATAACTTGAAAAAAATATGACTAAATACCCTATAATATGTCGTAACTCATTTAGGATTTTTAGTCAAAATCAATTGTGTGACTTTGATAAAATATTATAATCCTATCTCAGATAGGATTTTTAGTAAAATTTCATACATTACAATTATTTTCTTACGCACTGAGATACTATTACAAACTATTACAAACAAAGAAGCATTGGCGAGACCATTGTTAAAACTGTCTTAAAAAAAATATTACCTACTGGAATTCTGGAGAAAGACATGCGTGGTGGACGCAAACCATCGACTATTGAAAAAGATGATCGTGCTAAAGGCATCGTTGAAGAGCATATAAAGCGTTTTCCGAAGGTTGAGTCTCATTACTGTCGGGAAAAAAGCACTCGTGAATATTTGAGTTCAGAACTGACAATAAGGAAAATGCACAGCATGCTAGTTGAAGACTTAAGAGATGAGCCAAAACCCAGCCTTTCCCTTTATAGGAAAATTTTAAAATCTAAAAATCTGTCCTTCCACCGACCCAAAAAAGACCAGTGTAGTATTTGCTCGACATACCGCCAGGGAAATGAAGAAACCAAACGTAATTTGCAAGAAAAGTATACAACCCACATAGAACAGAAGCAGTCGTTCCGTAATACACGATCAGAACGAAAAGGAGAAGCTCAAACAAATACATTATCTACAGTTTGTGCCACCTTTGACATGCAGCAAGTAATTCATTTACCAAGAAGCAATGAAAGTGCTCTGTTTTACTTGCGAAGATTATCGGTATTCAATTTTACCATTTATGATATGGTTTCACATGAATGCTATTGTTATACATGGTATGAGGGGCTTAGTAAGAGAGGAGCTTCAGAAATTGCTACTGCCCTGTATCTGTTCCTCAAAAACTTTGATGAAAAAGGTGTTAAGAAAGTCTTTTTATTTGCTGATGGCTGCAGTGGGCAGAATAAAATTCTATCGTTGCATCTGCCCTTCTATACTTTATTAATAATTCTGTTTCCATAGAAGAAATCATTTTAAGCATCTCTGCTCCTTGTCATGGTCAAAATGAGGGTGACTCTGCCCACAGTGCCATAGGTTATGCTATAAAAAAAAGTGGTGACATTTTCGTACCATCGCAGTTGAGCCCTATTATTAAATTAGCACGAAGACGACAGCCTTACAAGGTAGTGGCTTTGAACTACTCCGATTTCATGGATTTTAAAAAACTATCGCAAGATTTGCGCGTACTTTCTATCCGAAAAGATAACGAAGGGGAAGCTGTCGATTGGAGGAATATGGCAGAACTATCTTTCCAGAAGACAAATGGTGACAAAATATTTTTTAAAACAGACCACACAGCTGTGTCTTATCGTTTTTTGACACTAAGACGACAAAGTTATGCGGCAATGGAATCAGAAATATCACCACTCAATATGACACAGCCGAAGATTTCACAAGACAAGTATAACGATTTGATATCGTTGACTACAGGTGATACGCCAGTGATTAGGTTACCAGAATTCATAGATTTTTATCGTTCATTGCCGCATTGAACAGAAAAGACTTTGTTCAATTAATTATAATAATTGAAAAGCATTCAGACTGATTTATGATACTCAATTACTTATTGTGATCTCAGAGTGAGAATTATTTCGTTTTTAAATTCAAGTTCATATTAGTTATTTCCATAAGGCAATAGATTTAATATCTTTTAGCCACTTGGATACGTTTTAAAGATTTGTTTTGGTAGATTTGTATCGTTTGTTGCCGCATTAAGTAGAACAGTTTTGTTAAACTAATTATTATAATTAAGAAAGTATTCAGACTGATATAACATACTCAATTACCTATAATGATCTCGAGAAGTTATGCAGTTTTAAAATAATTGTTTAAATGTTGTTTTTCCTACTCTTATTAATGTTCATAAGGTTTCGCGACTGAGACTCAGGCACTAAGATTTGATAAATATTTATTATTCTAAGTTTTCATAGAGATGTCAGTAGGTACATTTTATATACTAAATTAAGTTTCGAGAGTTTTAAGAGTTAAGAGACTTAATTCGTTTTTATATTAAGATTTTTAAATGCTTGTGCTTCTAGATTTTATGGAAAGTAAGTATAATGGTACTACAATTTATATACTTCATAAAATGTTTCCCTGTTGAAAGGAAAGTTATCTGCTATTATCTGTGATTTTTAAAATTACTTATTAAGTCAATACTATTAGTTTCTTAGTGATTAAGTATATTTTATTACTTGAAGGTTACCTGATGCTTTTACCATGCAAGATTTGGTTGTGATGTGTGCAAAGTAAATAATAATATTGTTACGCTCAGTTGTTATGAGATAACACTTATTGTATGTGATACATGTTTCTATTTTTTTCTATTTTCGTAATAAAACTACAGTAAACAATTACATTTAAGTGTTTGATTTCAAGTTTAAGACTAAGTTTAAGGCGAAAGCTCGTAAGTGGACAAAAATGTAACGAATATTGAAAAACAAAGTTATCACTAAACCTCCTATCTGTTTTGGAATATCAAAATAAATATAAATAATGCAGTAATGTAACCATGAAATACATAGAACGATAGTACTAACTTTACTTCATATATAAGTACCTAATTTTCCTCCCATGAGGTCCGTAAAGTATAAAAAGAAACTAAATTTGAAATGACCAAACTTAAAAACCGTTGTTTTGAGGAACTGGCAAAACTGAGATAGGAGAGTTAGTCATGTGAGGGACGATATTTGGTCTTTTATTTTAAGAATAAATTGTATACCTACTTACACGATTGATTTCCAATTTGGTTTACTTCACGCTGAAATAGTATGTAATAAAAATGCAAGGGCGTATTTGTGTTGACAACATTTACTTTGTTTGTAGCTATTTGCATTATATTTCTTGTTAGACTTGAATGGGTTATAGTCAGGCCTTGTTTGTTTATGCTACGGATTGTAAGCTATAATCGAGCAATTACCACATAAATGATTTAATTTGAATCAGAACAAAGCTGTTTTACTAGAAATTATAGAGTTTACGCTAGGCTCTAAATATGTAGTTTGCACTTGGGCAAATCTTTAGTTTAATTTTAATAGTCAATAGATCTTCGTTTGAGCACAACCTCAACTGATGGTAAGTGATAATGTGGCCGACGTGTATCACGAAGGTCGAGAAGACGCCTTTTTCAATTATATCGCGTAATGTTGTTTCTTTCAAGGGCTTATTCCCAAAGTACTCCAAGATTATTTCCCAAACTGCTCCATGAAAACAATACAATAAAAAATTAGTTTCTTTTTACTCCAAGAGAATATAAAATTGTTCTCAAAGTAATCCAGCGATCTGGTTTCGAAGTACCAATTATTCGTAGGAGGCCGACGGCACCAGCATTTCCACGTTCTACACGAGTAGAACTTGGAAAATGCTGGTAGGAAACTTATATACAAATCAAATAATATAAGATTATGAAACAATATTATCAGTCTACTTTAAACAAGAAGTACCAATAATACAGGGTGGCTTTTTGAGATGGAAGTGGATGGCCAAATCCGAAACCATGAGAGTACGAGAATAGTCGTGAAAGGAGTCATGACCTCGATTTATGACAAAACAAAACTGCATTAAATATGTAGTTTTGGTCAGCCACCCTGTATCTTTGACGGTACTTTTAAGTATGCTATTAAGTAACACAAGAAATTAGGTATTTTTTGCTAAGAAAATCTTAATAAAGCCTCTTGCCTAGTCTTATAGTCTGTGCTCGTAGTCTCTGCGCTGCCTAGTCTTCTACTCTGTGCTCGTAGTCAGGGCGTGGCCATAAGTTATGGTTGTTTGTGCCAAGCAAACAAGAGTACCTACTGCTGTGCCGACACTATTACATTATAGTGTTTGCTGATCTCTTGGAAGGCTACTAAGTTGGGTTAGAAGAAGGTTTGGTAATAGGTCAGCGTAAAATTACATCATCACACCGACAACTGCGAGATTAATATTGTGCCAAAACTATCAAGGATTATCAGACTTGGAGGAGTCAGCCTACAAGCTATATGCAAGCTCAATGCAACATAACGTAATTTAGTAGAAACATAATAGTAACGTTTTTACTAATAAAATAAAGTACGTAAAAAAAAGAAAATTAAAGGTAAATTAATATATTTTTAATAAAGATAAAAAACTCGTGCTTTGATTTAATTTTTTTTGTATAGGCATGCCTATTAAATGTAAAAATCTCATATGAGTTGTCTAAGTTAAGTAGTTTGCCTAAAGATTACATGGAAACCTAGTATTTAAATACAAAAATATAGTTCGCAAATAACCCAACGCACCGAACCAAGCTGAACTTAACAGTTCAGCTTGGTTCGGTGCGCTAGATTAAATACCTAGACAGTTGTCATTATATTCTCTTTTATTATTATTATACGTATTATTTTCTCTTATTTGAAGATCTACAAAGCTATAAAACCTAGCAGCATCGCTATCAGAGAAATGAAGAGAACGGCAACAGGAAACAAAAGTGGCAACTCCATTTTTCTAGTTTCATACATTCACGTAATATTTCTAGTTTAATACCTATAACGAGTTTTAGCTTAAATTACAGCTTTCGACTTTATGAAATATGAAACGTTTCCGTAACAAGTTGTGTTGAGATAAAAATCTTGAGATTACCTAGTTAAATTACAAAAGATAAGAAAATTAGGCGCAGGTTTTTGCAAAATGTAACATCATGTCGGCATCATGTAAGCAAAAAGCCTACAGTGAATAATATTTAGTTAGTGGAACCACCTCTTGGGTAATGTGTGTTTAGGTCGATGTTTGGAGGAATTTGCTAACCTTCTGTAACCACATAACCTTAATATATTAATTTATCTTATGAAAACAATATTTTTTTTTATAACGGCAATGGCCTTTATTAACAAAGAAAATTACAATCAAATTATAACTAGTATTTACAATTGAAACAATTAAGCTAACTGCAGACTGTTGCAAACAATCTACAGGTAGCTCAACTGATCCATATCAATACCAGTCGGAAGCGTC
Source organism: Eupithecia inturbata (assembly GCA_963662085.1). Lineage (NCBI taxonomy): Eukaryota > Metazoa > Arthropoda > Insecta > Lepidoptera > Geometridae > Eupithecia > Eupithecia inturbata. Next base: position 13,342,792 of record OY759190.1, read on the forward strand.
CCCAAGACGCTGGCTGCATTGCCCCGCTGTATGGCAATGCTGATGCGCTGCGCCAGATATCCGCCAGCTCTCGGGTCACGCGTCGCGTCGACCAGACGCTCAGATAACTTTTTAAAAACCCGGAGAGCCTCGGTACCCCACGGACCTAGGGTCTCGACCCCAAAGGGAGCAAATATGTAGGCTCTGTCGAGACCTGCATATTTGCGTCTCTTGAGATCCTCGGCCAAATCTGCCGCCGCACCAGCCCTTACGGATGTCCTCGGAAGATGGGAAGGCGCAAGTGTGTCGACGCATGTAGCGTCCCACACAATGGGCCTCCCCAACTCCCATGGGACTAGTGTCATGCCGACAATAATTAAATCCACAAAAAACTGAAAAATAACTACAAAACGTGCCATCTTATGGATGGTTTAAAATCCATACATATTTTTATGAATTCGAAAGTAACTCTGTCTGTCTGCCTTTACCTTACCTTTGCACGCCTAAACGGCTGAACGGTTCTCAATGAAATTTGGCAGGGAGGTAGATGGTATACCGGGGACGGACATAGGCTACTTTTTGTGCCGTAAAAGCGTGTGCGAAGGTGTGCGCAGAAGTTATTAGTTTTATAAATGTTCATAAAAAGCGACAATTTTATAATCACCCAATAGGTAGAAACCATAAACAAGTAATGCGGGTGGGTGTAGCAATGCCGAGCATTCCTGTTGAGTCCATTTACAAATAACTCACAGGTAATTTTTCTATTGCGAAATGTTTAAAGGCAGATAATAAGGGTTTTTGAATTTGAGATACACTAGCCAAATATTACACACATTCTACATCGAGTTTGGCTAGTGTATAGGTTATTTGTTTTGTAGTTACAAAGATTATTTTTAATGACATTCGTTCTTAGATTAATCTCTCCTATATGGATGCAGTTACAACTGAACATTTAAATGTTATATGAATATTTCCCAGATACAAGCATCCCCTGTAATACAACATGAACCATTTTTATTCAACTTTTCTTAGATGTATACATATTAAGGTTATTCAATGTATTTATGCAAAGTTATTGCAAAATTTAATGAATATGAGTTGTATTAGCAAATCAATTTATCAAGAAATATTGCCATACGAAAGCCATTTTCTAAACCTGTTTTAATGCGTGTGAAATATTTTAAGAAACTTTTAAATGTTATCAGTTATGACCTACCTGGGAATATGAGTTTAATAGATTCTTACTCGTATTAAATAGGAAGGTCTTTTTTTGTTATGAAACTTTCATGTTTCGCTATACATTTGAGTTAAGAATTAAAATGACTCATGTTTAAGGATTCGCCGGCAGCTTTACGATCTTTTTGAGATTTCAGAGTTAAATTTGAAGAAAACTTTCTACATACATTACTTACCTACTACATTTCTTTCTTGTAAGATCTATGGTCCAGTGAACGGGTATGCGTGGCGTCCCGCCACATATTCACCTTAAAGTCTCCCATTAGTAATGATTAAGTTTCCCCTGACGCCCTGACCCAGACCCAATGGCATTGAAATTATTTATGAATGAAATGTTTGCATATTACGACAGCGTAGAATTTAGTTTATTAATTTATTACGACATGAAGGCTGTATGTCTGATTGTATGTACTTTGTTTATTTTTTGCCTGACAGCCGAGTGATTAGCAATCTATAACTGATTGACTGACCACTGTTGGACATGGCCAGGATCTAGTGAAAAGGTTCAAAACTGAATGGTTGTGCCTTTGCTCCAACTCGAAAAATAGCAACTTACAGGCTAAAGGAAAATTTTTAAATTTTTTTCTACATATCGAAGCGACAGAAATCAAAAATATCGCTTTGTTTCCATGTATATTTTAATTTTAAGAATTTGACTTTTTTATATGTGTACATCCATTGAATTTTTGACGTTTTGACTTAATTACCACGTTTGGCGGGAGGGTAATTATAATTGTATTCTAGAATATACTAGTAAAATTATTTTTCATGGTGGTCAATGAAAGAGGGTACATATATGAAAGCTGTATCGATGCAAAAACTATTTAGAGCACCTACTATAAAAAGTCCCACTGTTGCAGCGCTCCAAAAAAACACTCTTTAGTCAACTTTAGACACACCACAGTTTAAATTTCCCCCAGTCCCATACTAGCCCAAGAATAATTAAAAATATTTATGAGTTTACCTACCTTAGCAAATTACCTACTTACATAAGAAACCGCAAAAACATAAAGCCCACGCACTATACTAAACTTAAAGATGGCATGGCATTATTACAATACCTTAAAAGGTTGTAAATTACAAATGTTTTCTCATTGTTTTACTTAATCGTCGTCGTTACTAAATCGTCAATTATTTGTTTAAAACTCATACGTTAATATATTAAATTTCAAAGTTATTGATTTGAGAGACAAGTGTTGAACAAATTCATTTAGTTTTACTAAGTTCATTTCAGGATAGAATGTAGACAAATTTTAGAGGAAAAAGTAGAGCCTATGACAAGTTTAGTCAAAAATATATTTAATAGTTGCTGTAGGTAAATATCGAAAGCCAAGGTAAGGTAAACACGGTATCTAACGAGTTATATAGGGCAGTTGACTACAATTTTCATAACCACAACCACAACCCGACCACCGTACATTGTAAACCGTACAATAGAATACAGAACCACAGAATGACTAAACTAGCTCAAAGATTTTAAGATAAGTTGTGCTATGTAAATTAACTGTGATTTATACATTTATTTTTGGTATAAGTTAGTTATTTTATGTTAATTTAAATCTGGTGCTTATTTAAGATGTAAACTAGGTAGGCATATGGACAGATAAATTTGTAGATAACTTTGTCATGAAATTGCGCACTTCGGAAATTTATCGGAGTTGTTTTGTTATGTAAGGAAACGGCATTCTTGGTGCATGAAGTACACATTCCATTGTACACAATAAACTGTTTGTTAATACGTGAGTGTTGTACTAACCATTGGTTTCTTCCGCAGACTGCCCGACGTCCGTTCCCGAGACGCATCAAGGCCACCACCACCACCACGGCTGCTCCGACCACCACTGAAGAACCTCTTGAGCCCACTACTGAAGATCCAGACGACGTCGACTACGACATCGAGGCCGACAAGCGCGACGCCTACGAGGCCGCCAAGAAAATCAAGGCCGCTGAAGCCTCCCGAAAAGAAGCCATCGCTTCACAGAAAGAGGCCGCCGCTTACAACAAAGAGGTCGCAGCCTCGAAAAAAGAGGATGATGCTTCCAAACTGGAAGCTGAAGCTTTCGTACGGGAAGCGGCCGAACGAAACGCAACAGGAACCACATCCAGGCCGAACAGACGCGGGGTGAATCGCTTCAAGACACGCAAAGAGGCCATCGCTCTACGTAAAGATGCCGCCGCGATCCGTCAAGAGGCCATAGCTTCGAGGAAAGAGGCCGAGGTGGCCAGAAAGGAGGTTGAGAGAAACGAAACGAGTACGGAGGTTGCGGAGCCGGATATAAAAGTACGCGGGAGACGGCCATCTTTGATCGCGGGCGCGCGCCGCACTGAGAGGCCGCCAGCGCAAGCGCTGCCGAGCCGCAACTACGCGCGCCGCAGGAGCGGGGGGAGCGGTGAGTCCATTTAACTTGCTAGTTTTTAGTCGGAAAGCTTGCAACTAGATTTTTCATACCTGTTCCAAGCTTTCCTGGTCATCTTATCTAGCAATGCATTTGGCACACGCTTACATTTTTGCACCCTCTTTGCACCCTCTTCTAATTTTTTTATACATTATTTATATTTTATTGTGGTATATTGTATATGATTTGTAAATAAATTATGACTTTTATCTAAAACTATTTATATTATTTCCTATGGCTTGAATTAAGCATAATCCATATAAGTATTTATTTTAGTGGCGTAAGGTCCATCTGAGGTCGCGGGTTCGATTCCCGCCTTGGGACAAATGTTTGTACGATCTGCAAATATTTGTTCCGGGTGTTCTGGGTATTTTCTATGTTTATTAAAGAATATCTATCTATGTAATGTATTGTAATCTAGTACCCATAACACAAGCTCTGCTTAGCCTGGGACTAGATGATGCTGTGTGGATTGTCCAGCATTATTTATTTATTTTTATTTATAAAATATACAACTCGTAGGTAGTGCCGATTTAGTACTATTTTGCTAAAATTCTAGTTAGAGCAATAAATTACATTTTTATCAACTTATTTATTTTTTAGTTTTTGTACAAACTTGACTTAACTAAATCATTTAAATAAAGAAGGTTATCATATAGACAATTAAAACAGTGCATCTACTGGTTTTGCAACATCATAAATAAACTGAGTATCTAGAAATATACACTACACTACATTTTTATTATCATCTTTTGACCTCGAAAGTTGGTCTGACAAAGGTCAAAAGAACATTCTAGAAAGCTTTCCCTTTTGCATACATATGAATTTAAAAATGAGTTTTAATTTCCGTGAGCGGTTCCTGAACTGATAAAAAAATTGTAAAATGAGTAGGTAGGTACCTACTCATATAGAGAACAGCTAACTAGGTAAGGCTTATAATATCAATAAAATAGGAAAACATGATTTTTGCAACAGCTTATTTAGAGAATACCTGTTCAATAGCGAAAACGGCTTTCTTTGCATAGCCGTTGAATCACCTCTGGGTACTTTAGTACCCAATTTTAAAACGTCCTCGAATGCACCGTGGGTCAGGTAGTATTAATTTACCAATTACGTCCAATGTCGTCGTCATGGTCTTCAAGACTCTACTTTTGGTCACGGAAGTGCGGGCGTCGATTTACTTCGACCTTTTGCTATAGCTAGTCATATTTGTATGTCCCTACGTAATTACCGTTAATCGAGATATATATGTTTGAGTGATCTGTTTTTTAATGTTGTAGTATATAAAAATTGTTACTTGGACTACTTGCTGTTCTGGATTCAATCATTAATTAATTACGTAAGAACTTCATTTTCAGTTACATACTTTATTGACAAAGAAAATTACTAGTACTAGAACTAGTATTTACAATTGAAACAATTAAGCTAACTGCAGACTGTTGCAAACAATCTACAGAGAGCTCAACTAATCCATATCAATACCAGTCGGAAGCGTCCCCAAGACGCTGGCTGCATTGCCATACAGTAGGTAGGTCAATTAAAAAAAAAACAGAAAAAAATGCTGTACTATCCACACATCATCATTTAGCCTCAAACTAAGCAAAGCTAGTGTTAAGGGTACTAGATGACTGATAAACATAATACAATACATCACATATACATATAATATAATATAAATAATATAAAAAGCCTTTATTCGCTGGCCAAGTTACAGAAGGCACCTTTAGAAGTTATACGGTAAGTGCTATTTAAATACATATAATAGTAAACTAAATATTTTTTTTAACATCCTGTTTGCTAGTCAGGTTGTCCTTCGACATAGGCCTCCCCTTGTTTCCTCCACTCATCTCTGTCACGAGCTAATCTCCTCCAACCTTTTGGTAGATCATCTTCCCATCTCTTGATTTGACGTCCCTTTCGTCTTTTTCCATTCCATTATATCTTTCCCCTAGAAAGTCATTACATATATAGATATCAAATAAAAAGTAAATAAATATTATACTGTGTTGGAACAACGGCATGGCCATTTCTGATGAAGAGCACCAACGTTTTATCCTTAATAAGACATCATGAGGGTTCATGTTGGTTTACTTCATGTTTTTTATAAATCTACCGAAAATAAAATGTTCCGGAGCATGCCTTCTCGTAATCTATTCATCATAGACGCCAAACTCAACGACAAGCCGACCAAACACTGTCGGCTGTCTACATTACACATTCACTCACGCACCGACCCGCCCCGGGCTGTGTCGGCGAGTTTGGTGTGATTATTTTCTTGGTCCATGATCCATGGAGATTTCAACAACTTATAATAATTATAAAGGTTAAAGGGCCTCTGTGCTGTTGGCTTCGGTCCCACGCATGCCTCCCATAGCACCGGGCCTTTATATATGGCTAGATATCGTGGAAATAAGAAACATAATAAATAACTAAGTATTGCAATTTTGAATAGTTTACATACTTTCGGCGGCCGTAACTTTACATAACTGCTCTGATTGTACAAAGCCTCTCACGAGCACAAGTGAAACCTCTTCTCACGAGGGCAGTTTCTCTCGTACCTAAATAACTGAGCATAATCCTTTGTTATGTATTACACTAACACCTACCTGCGGCTTCACTCATTTAACTGAAAAATACTTTTAGGACTTGACATCAAAAATTTTAATATTGATTAAGGTAAGTTAAGTACCTACACATGGCAGGGAACGTGATAATCATAGTGTTAGTTGAAAACGTAAAACGTCGGTAATCAAATTCAGGAATTATTTTTAAAAAGAATAACACAGTTTTTTTTTATATTGGACCCGGATTTATTTCCGAATCTACTCTTGAGTAGATTCAATTACTACAATTGCGTACCTAGTAATTGAAAATTAAAAACTTCTCTCACGTTTATGTTGCCCCAGTACGGTCCTCCTGAAAACTACTGATTAGTTAAAGAATTTTTCTTCCTACCCTTCCTAACCTTCAGTGTGACAAAACAAAGTGAAAGTTAGTCAGTGTCCGTATTTACTTAGATTTCGTGGATAGACTTATGTACCTAATGAAATTACTCATAGCTATGTTTTCAAACTTACAAACCTTTACATTTTCCTATGCATTTCATAAACTTATTATGCAGTCATGGAGTTTTAGAATAATAAGGAAGCGTGCAAACGTAAACAAATATTTGAATGACAATGTTTAACTTGGCCAGCGTTATTGAAAGGGACTAGCATAAAATGTAAACCAAAGAACTCAGAAAAGGAGATGTTAATGTTCTACGAGATTTCCTGTTTTCTCTTTTCAGTAAATTTACTAGATAAGACGGATAACAGGAAGTATAGTTTCTATATATGATTAAGTAAGCTTTATTGTTTTTAAAACTGAATAAAGTAATTAATTGTGTTTGCACAAAATGAAATCAAAACCTCTTGCTCTCTCTTGAAAGAAACAACCGTCAGTTTCTTACGAATAGCAGTGTTTACAAACATTGCAGAAGTCTAGAAATGAGTTTGACCTAGACATTTGCAGCACATTGTTCCGAGGTCATCTTTCGAGACGTGATCTTTTTGGACATTACAATAATATGTTGTGTACAACATATACATACATAAACAATTATGTCAAAAATATACATTATATGATTTTAATACCAATATTATAGGGAAAGCAGAAACCGGTAGCATTGGCCAAAGAAGTCACAATGAGTTTTTCTTCAAGAAAAACGAAACATTACATAAGTAAAACTAAAATCGCTGAACGGTGTCCAGCTTCCAAGAGTTTTAGCTATACAGATAGATACATAGATGGTTTATTTGGTTCACAAATTTATGCAGCACAAAATAAAATCAAACATAGACAATAAAGTAGGTAGGTATCGGTAAGAATGCAGTAGGGTATATTTAGGTACTATACACAAACACTAAAAATATATGACTTTGTCTCTTTTAAAAAGGTTACCCGAGGCGAGCTCCTACTCATTATATTTTGTGGTTGATTCTAAGTAAAATTGACGATTGACTTGAAATTGGAGCAAATGCGAAGTTACCTACATCAAGGAGCAAACGAATCTCTTACAGTGGCTAAGCAATCAACCCGACATCCGAACTGTCTACTTGCATGCAAGCTAACAATAATTGTAGGTTCCGACTGATCTAACCAACGATTATCTAGTAGATCGATACACATTCTCTACCCATTAACCCGCGATTTCGAAACTATCGGGTAATTTAACGAGTACCTAACAAGTGGAATAGAATCAAGTGTGAGGTAACCACAAATTACCAATGTTTTTTCGCGGCCAAGGTCATTGGACGTGGCAAAGTAATAAAATATGGGCAAACAGGAAAAGCCCAAAACTGATAAGCTGGTAAGTATGAAAGGCCTAGGAGAACTTAAGGGTTGAGATGATGAAATATTAATGACATTGTAAATCAGACTTTACACACGTGTTACGTGTGCAAAGTATAAATACATTGAATCACATTTATATCTGAAACACCTTTGTACACATGTATTTCACGCAATAATTAATACTTTAATTACTTTACTAATACTGCTCAGACTTGAGACTGGAAAAATAGGTAAATAAACCCATGAACTTCATTGTCAAAATTATTGTGTTTGTACTCTCAAACAAAAGACATAAACGCGCTCACAGCGTCTACGAAACATATATTTTTATTATAAATATAGGTTTTTTTTTTTTATAAATTATGCTGGACAATCCACACAGCATCATCTAGCCCCAAAGTAAGCAGAGCTTGTGTTATGGGTACTAGATGACTGATAAACTTAATACAATATATAACATAGATAGATATTTTTTATTATATATAGAAAATACCCAGAACACCCGGAACAAATATTTGCAGATCGTACAAACATTTATCCCAAGGCGGGAATCGAACCCGCAACCTTCTGCGTCGCAGGTGGACCTTCGCCCGCCGCGCCACATCGGTCGTCAAATGTGCGTAATTTATACAAAATGATTCACAACCACCTGCTTAACCTCCCTACTGGTACAAGATAAACAGCATCAGCATTGTGGTGTACCAACTCTACCGTGAACAGTTTAGCCGCCAATCACTATTTAGGTATTACAGTATGCTATGTATGTACACTGTGTGCTGCGGTACACCGGCTTTGCTATTGTTTGGCATTTCGACTGCTATTCAATTGTAATCTATATCTTTCCCAACATTGCGATGCAGCTCGAATAATCAAAAATAGGCTCTATGACTTACCCTTAAAAAGAAAATCTCGACGCTACGTGACGACGCGCAACGTCACGAAACAGCTCTGTCGAAGACCAGCGTTGGTTGTACGCAAGTACGAGTAAAACCAACTCATGCTGAGACAGGAACCGTTTTGTGACAGTAGCAAACTGTTTTCTTTTCTAAGGTCTTTTCTTTTAAATTGTATGTGTCTGAGTATTGTTAGTCTGAGTAGTATATATGTAAATGTTTTTAAACGTTTATATTTATATTTCGAAAAACTACAAGCATCTGCCTGCAGTCTTTCGCAGATGCGTTAAGCTGAAGATAAGGCGATATGGTGCAATTGGTGTTAATAAATAAAAATAAATGTTACTCTTATCATAACAGCATTACGGAGCAAACGGCGGAAAAACTAGCTGCTTCATAGTTTACAGCTGTTGCTTACTGCGGCCGCCTAAAGCTAAATCTTAATAACATATCCATTGTTGCTAAACTTTCGTGCACAACAATAGGCCGGGAGGTTGCGTAAGAAGGCAATGATCCGGTACCCTCCTTGCCACTGGATGTTGACCCAGAACTTTCTCCTTCGCTGAAGATAGTTTATAAGCATCTAGATGCTTGGTGATACACGCAGCTTTGCTTTACCTACCGATATTAAGCATCACTTACAAACAAGGTTATTTAATTAATTGCTATAATTATCACATTTTACACAACCGGATCTAAAGTCTTTATCTTGAATCCTAGATTAAGATCTGGTACCTACCTACAGTCCTGCCTACATTAATTGTTATTATAAATAAATAAATAAATACGCTGAATAATCCACACAGCATCATCTAGCCCTAAGCTAAGCAGAGCTTGTGTTATGTTGAGTTGTACTAGATGACTAATATACTTAATACATTACATTAAATAATTACAAAACTATAAACGCTGTTATACTTTACCGAAAGTAATCGAGGGTGAGTAAAAATGAGAATCGCACGCGCAGCGCACTATGATGCGTTGTGGGAAATCACATAAAAAATTTAACTTCTTACAATAATAAATAGGTAGCGGAAGTATATCCGTAATTGTAATAATAACTCTTTCACACCTTTTATTGTTTTATGCGAATCGAATTTTTAGCATGGCTCACAACATTTTGAAGTTTACTCTTGTCTGTACATCGATTGAAGCACTAATATGGATCTGTTGAGCTGCTTCTTTGTTTGCAACAGTGTGCAGTTAGCTCAGCTGTTTCAATTGCAAAACTAGTTCTAATTTGTTATCTAGGTATTTAGTATTCTTTGACTGTAATTGTCTAAAGTAGAGCAAATGATTTAAGTTAGTTTAGTCAACCTAGTTAGTGGCGTTTATGTATCAAAATGATACATAAACGCCACCATCTATATTGTTCTCTTATTTCCAGTCCATCCCAAGGTTGGCTGGAAGAGATAGCTCAAAGCGATAAGGCCGTTGTCCGCCTTGATTCTCAGCATTTTCTTCTGTATTATATTTTGTGTTTGTGTGGTACAATAAAGAGTTATCTATCTATGTATCTTTATAAACTAGGTTGGTTTCGGCTAACAAAACAGCTGTTGCTTTTGGTGGTGTTTTGGTCGAGATGGGTAAATTTTAAGTTAGAATCTAGTATTCAAGTCCCCCTTAACACTTCCCATCGATGGGATGAATACGTACTTTGTGTCACAAAGTGCGTATTCATACCCTTTGTGAATAAATCAGTAGACATTATAGAAATGAGTTGCTGACAAAACAGTGGATATTTGTCACCTGAAAGCAGTACATGGTAAGTTCCTGCATACTAGTACCTACGCCGTTCGCCGTAGGTACCTAAAACTTATTTGTCTGAAAGAGACCTAGTAGATAGGTTATTGCACTAATGAGCATACCATGAGGCCCCTACCCGCTACGTGAAAGCGGTCAGTCGAGTGCACCGAGGCGAGGAGCGAGCGGCGACTTTCGCGACTTTCTTGGATGATACCGATGGATCGTTGCATGAACATAGCGATCGAATTATCGAATGAAATCAATACACAGTGTTACTACGATTATGTAACCAAAAGTACAGCGCAGTCTGTCATTATTTGGTGTTGAGGATATAGTGATGAGTTCGACTGTATAGTAAGGAACGCCACATCTGTAGTCTTCTGACCGTGACCTTCACCGCCCGGATGTGGTGGTGTGAATATAAGGAGTGGAGGAGACACTTCAGTCAGGCTAAACTATTGGTTAAAAATCATCATCATTTATGTAGAGGACTAAAATATACGTATAGTCGATTAACAGCATATGACAAGACCAGATTGTTTGGCGTTCATTAGAAACGGTATTTTAAGTAAAATAGGTGGGTGATAGCGGAAAAATGCCTCGAAATGCTTCGAGAAAAGTGCTTGGCAATTCCACTTCCTACCGTGGTTCCTACAACTGACGAGCTCAAGGTGTTCAACCTTTGAACACCAGACAACGTTTTATCAGTGTGTGTGAGATTTATCGTTTATAAGATAAATAAACTAACTTCTCCTAAATTTTCCGTCAAGATGGTTTACTAGCCAGATGTTAGAGGCTGTTAGGGCCTGCCTATAATCCTTTGCATAACTTTACTAACAAACCCTATATCTATTATAATAACTAAGACTCAACTTATTGCAATGTAGGTATGTCTCAACTACTCCATAGCAACATGCCGTGGGAATTGCCATTTTCTATGGCATCCCACGCTCTTGTCAGCTCTTGGGACACAGTCACTGCCTAACGATGCAGTTTTCTTTGGGTTTTCATGTGGGAACCCGCTATGTCAATGGAGAGCGTTGATGGGGGTGAAATTGAAGATATTGAAGGTCTTAGGCCCGTATTATGAAAGCTTGCTCAGTCATTAATCTATGCTTGAGTAACGCTTTTCTAAGGCATAAACGTCACTCAAGAATAACTCTATGACTGAGAAATCTTTCATAATACGGGACAGTGTTTTTTCTACGGTGCAACGTGAGTAAATCTGAGGCGAACAATGTAAGAATCTTCAAAATCCATGTGGATAGTAAGTAATCGTAGAAAAAGGTTATTTGTTTGAGAATGAACAAAAACTAACAGAAGTGATTATTCGCGACGGTTGGTGCTTGTACTATAAGGCATTTTAGTTTGGGATCATCTGCGTTATAAACTTCTCTGCATAAACACCGCCCTAAATACAATAAATAAATAGTGATGGACAATCCACACAGCATCATCTAGCCCCAAGCTAAGCAGAGCTTGTGTTATGGGTAGGTACTAGACAAAACATATTACATTACTATAGGTAGGTAGGTAGTAAGTCAGTCATCTAGTTACGCCTTTATTAACAAAGAATTTAGTCATCAAGTACACATAATACAAGCTTTGCTTAGCTTGGGGCTAGATGATGCTGTGTGTTTTGTCCAGCGTTATTATGTACTAGTTTTTGCCCGCGGCTTCACACAGTTGTTTCTATGGAAACGTTCTAAGGTAATATAAATTCCTATGGAAACTGATTTGTGAGAACAAATTACCCTATGTTTTATTCCAGACAGGAATTATATATATACAAAATTTCAGCCCGATCCGTTTAGAAGTCTTGGCGTGAAGAGGTAACAAACATTCATCCAAACATTCCATCATTCAATCATCCATATTATAGTGTGATTATTATACTTCATAGATAGATAATTCTTGTCATACCTACTTACCATAATACATAGAAAACGGAACTAATATGCATACATCCCTACCTCTACCGATTAGATACAAGTATGACAAAGTAAGACATGCGATCGTATCTAGGTAGATACGATGGCATGTCTCAACAGCATCTAACCAATAGCAGTAGGTACTCACGCGCTGAGATTAAGCGCTCCAATTCAAGCAGTTTCACAATGTGATGTATGGCGCGAATGTTGACAACGCTGTTAGATGAACATGTACAATTGTACTACGATTATGTCTTATGTACTAGAGCGAGGAGAATATATCATATGAATGCAGTTCATATGATATATGAGTTAGGCAGACAAGTATGTTGCCTTTATTAACAAAGAAAATTACAATCAAATAATAAAACAAATTAGAACTAGTATTTACTATTGAAACAACTAAAGTAACTGCAGACTGTTGCAAACAATTTACAGGCAGCTCAACTGATTTGATGTTGATTGAGTGGATGATAAAAAAATTAGAATATAATAACGCTGGACACACTCCACACAGCATCATCTAGCCCCAATTGAAAGGTATGTTGTTTATTTCATGCATCATCGTTTGAAGCTTCGTCTATTATATTTAACTATGCCGTCGCGTGATAATCCTTTTTTTTGTGAATTCGTCAGGTTACTTCAGGGAAATTATAATTCTAAAGAGAAACAAAAGAAAGAACTGCTGGACATGCCGTGTGTATTTTTATTTTTTTTTGTTTTACATTTTAACAATGCTATTGCAGCTACGAAGCTTGTTGTGCTATTTTATTTTATCTGTATAACTATTGTGAATTTTATTTTGTGTTTTGAAATTTATTGAATCTAACTTGACTTAGTCAGATTCTGGCGTTCGTGTTACGCGTGCTTGCAACGACGAACTTTAGTGTGATTTATTGACTAAAGGGCTATACATCAATGCCCTCGTGTTTGTTCATTATAATTAAAGCATAAGATTGTAAATGTAACTGTGAGCGAGTGTTTGCGTGTACCTAGTTGTAACACAGGCCAGTTATTGAGTAAGCGCTGGGAGAACGTACCATTCCTATGGTACGTTCTCAGAAAACCGATAATTGTGATCAATTATCGGTTTTCTTATTATTTCTACGTGCAAAGCATTGTACATATTGCCGCTACTAAGTGCCTAGTTCCTACTATTTTTTCTTCTATATCGCTTCGAGCAATAAAAACAACTTCCCACCCACTGAAAAACGCACAATGATCTATAGACAGCCGCTTTGTTCGATACTTTTTAGAGCTTTCATTGTTGATTCAATAGGCATGTGCCTTGGCAATGAACTGAATGCGGGATTTACATACAAATCATCCTTGGACCTATTAACGTACATCATGAATGCAAGCAGTGTTTGTGTGCGAATGAAAGGTGAATTTTACATATGAGCCATAATTGGCCTGGATGTGGGAATTAGCTAGTTTTAGAAGCATTGTACTCAGTTTTCATCGTTCTTTTTATAGGTCTATCAACTTACATTATACCTTCACTTGACAGTTAGATGTTATTTTTTAGGGTTTCGAGATCGGATTCGAAACCCTTATGGTCTCGCTCTGTCTGTTCTTTTTTCCCTCTTTAATATCTCAACATCCACCGCGGCTATTAACTAGAAATTAAAAATAATACCTAATACATTTCGTGCGCCTACAGATTTAAACAAACAAAACAAAACTAAAATTTTCATTACAAATTGTGATGTCGAAATATTAAAAGATAAAAATAGGTAAAATATTTTGAAATGTAGTTTGTACATTTCAAAATAGTTTATGAATTTTTTATAGAATTCATACTTTATGAAATATTTTGAAAAATGTCGAAAAATTTACCGTTTCCCCCATCTCCGAAGTTTGCAGAGCGATCTATCTCAAACGTAGGTAGGCAGGTACCTACGTTTCAGGTTATTTCTAGATATTCGTTAAATAGCGAAGTCTCCACAGATAGTGGATGTCTCTAACCGGTGCTTATAGTACCTACATATTTTGTATAATTGATAAACATTCACAACACTCGGCGCGCGAGTTACACTCGCACATAACGGATCTTGTTTATTGCATATAGATAAGTAATCGTCGTAAAAGTCGTGTAAAAATTAAGGAGCAAGCTCAATATGCGGGGCTGTGAAATTGCTATCATTTTTGTCGCAGTGAACGTGTATAACGTGAACCACTTTTCACTACCTACCAATAATTTTATCCCTCAGTATAAACCAGAACTTGATTTGTTCAAATAAGTTGACTTTTTTATTTCCGACTGTTCTTACTAATTCTAAATTATGTGAATTGTAAAATGAATATATGAATATGAATAGTAAGTCAGTGGGGTGGTTTACTCAAGTCAATGGGATGAAAATTCCCATCTGCCCCGTTGACTTGAGTAATGGAGTGGATGGGATTTTTTTCCCAACCACCCCAGTGATGGGGAGGCTAATGGGGTGGTTGGGAATATATCCGTTTAACTTAGCAAATAACACCTTATAACTTTACTATTGTACTAAGTAGGTACTTGTATAATCTAGAATTTACTCTAAAGTAAGATAATTTGCTGAAATAATAACAACACGTAACACTTATTCCTAAATTTACAAAAAAATCAACTACGGTCCCTACCTACATAGAGATGTCACTAGTAAAAAAAAATACAAACGCATCGTAACGCGATCTGGCCTTAATCCATTTTTACTAGCGACATCTAGTTACATGTTGATAACTAATATACTAATAATAATTATTATGATAATATATTAATTATGGTCTGTACACATGGCTAGTCTCCTCTGGCCGCTGTGGCCGAAACACCATTAAATAATTTCCTTTATTGGTCTTTGGTGATACATACCTTTTTAATCTACTTACCTCTTCCTAAACTAATACCTTTCTCCCAGCCTCCACAACGACCGCAGCGCCCTCTAACCAAGCTAACCGGCGAGCCTTCCGCATCGCCAGCCGACGTCGCCCCACCGCCACTACCACCACCGCTATCCCCACCACTAGTAGAACCACTACTAGTCCCACCACTCCGCAGACCACCACTCTTGTGCTGGAGAGCGAGGAGATTCTGCAGGATATTGGGGATATTGGTAAGTAACGCCATCTGTGTTTTATTGGTAACTCTTCCTTCGTATGTATCTTGTAGGTGTTGTGCCAACCGTAACTGATGCTGGATGTGATATTCCATTTTGGTATTGCAATAGTTCGATAATTTTTTTCTAGGACTTTCCTTTGTGGTATTTAAAAATTTTGAAAGAGTGTGCTTCTTCTCTAGTCGCCTATTAGGCTGTATTGAAGATTGTGATTATTCTATTAGATAGCAAAAACATAAAGAGACCTGAATATTTCATGAATATTCAGTTATTACATTATTACGGCAATATTGTAAATTATTGCCTAAATAATTCATAACAAAATGATGTTCCTAACATATCTATAAATTTTATTGTCCTTTTATGCTTATAAATTGTCTTTTCACCAGATGTCATCGAAGACCCAACCTTCCAACAACGGTCACCAAAGAACCCCTCCAAGATCCCCCGTCGGCCCCTCATCAATCTGAAAGAAGACCAGAACGCCTCAGCGACCAACGAGGACGAGAGAAAGAGACAGAGCAAGAAGTACAGCTCCACCTTCAAACAGAACCAGCTGGCTGATATACTGAAGAAGGCTGAAGAAGTTACGACTGAAGTCATTACTGTTGGAGAAGGTAAATTTGATAAGAATTAGATAGGTAAATATGTATGTATATGTTTTTGTAATGAAGGTCTATTAGAAAGATTAGGAGAAACGCTATGTTTTTAAAAAGGGCATAGATGATGATGAAAGGAACATATTTTTTCTAAATACTTACGTAAATTGGTAAGAAGTAAGAAATGTCCATAAGAAGAATACTGTCAATATAAACATTTTGATAAATTGCAGATTTCTGGCACTCAAGTCGCCATAGAAGATTCCTCAATCGACAATACTAACACAAACTTTACACTAACTTCTAAAATTGATCAACTGATTCTAACATAAGTTTACATTTCCAAACAGATAACGCGAAAAATGCAATCGCCATAGCAACACACCAGCTCCTAGCTGCACCATTGCCCAGTACCGAATACGACAGCACCAGAGACACAGACTACACGAGCCCTAAAACAGAATACACCAAAACATCAGCCTACGAGGACTATACCACAGCTTTCAGACCAGGCCCATCCCAGGACTTCGTTCAAACCAGCGCTGGAGAAACATTCATCTACGACACACCAAGAGAAACCACTGTTGAATACACAACACTTGATTTAACAATGAGGACAAAGCGACCATATTCTACAACAGGATATGAAAGTACATACGACTCAAGAAGCAACACTGATAAATCTGACATTGATACCGGTAAAGTCACTTTAGATTTCCCCACAACTGATTCAAGAGGATCTAATACCCCCTTATTTGGCAGACTGTCTCCAACTACTTTCGAAGCCCCTAAACTGAGCACCCTAAGCAGATACCCTACTACCACAGCGTACCAAACTGTGACTAATCGATATCTACCCACCACTAGCGTTGACTTCAGCGAAACCGATTCCAGAACTTATTCAACCCCTACATTAACACCAAGAGGTTTCTCCTCTCCTAACGTGATAATCTCGGGGTATACAGGAGTGCAGAGAGGAGGGGTTAAATATGCAAACGATAAATTCACCACCATCTCAGAACTACCAGAAAATACTGCCAAGTATACAACCATCCCTATCGAAGATTCTGGGTCTACTCGTAGATTTACATCTGAAGCGAGGTCAACTGTAGGTTACACTGGTTCCAGTCAAGAACCTGCTGGGTTTTACACTAGGGAATATTTGCTGGAGGCCCCAATTACCAAGACTTATGATGGTGAGTCTAAGAAGCTTAGCAGCAGCGCTTCTTAACACTCTGCCAGTCACCTAGCTCTCGAGCACTTACCATATTTATTCTAGACTTGATTCTTTCTTCAAGCATTTAGTGTCTAATTTCATTTCATAGTTTACTATAGTAATAACATCATTTGGGGGTAGGAAACTGTCACAAATAGATTAACCTCGTACTAATAGGACAATAACAATACTTTCGACGCTAAATAACTACAATAACTCTGTAACCAATAACATAACCTTGCCTCGTTTAAATTCTACCACATTTGTCATAAAATAACACGAACTTACCTTACCTAATAACTTGCCTCAATAACATGACACTTCCCGGCACCGAAATCACCAATAACTCTACTTTTCAGACGAATACCAATACATATCACCAACCACAACACAACCAATTAGGAAAGTCTTCAGGAAGAAACTCCAGCGACGTATTTCCACCACTCTTCGGCCGACGACATCTACAACAATCCCTGTCCGGTCTACAACACCCACTTACGTCCCAGAAGTGACCACCAGAGCGCCTAGGCTAAGGCAGCCGTCGAAGCCTTTTGAGAAAGTGGCCAAGAGTGAGCCTAAGAGCACACGCAAGCCAGTGGTCAACTATGACTATTATGATGATAGTGCGGAGAGAGTAGCCCTCAAGTATGCAGAGGGCACAAAGGTTATTTTACATGGGAAAGGTGCGTTGTCTTGATAAATATGTTAACAGTAATTAAACTTACCTTTTGAGAATGTGCGGCTCGGTTTTGTCGTTGCTTCAAGCGAAACACTGGTGTAAACTTTTAGCACTTTAACTACAACCTTATAAAAAACCTCAAAACTTAAGTCATATTAATATTAAATAAATAGGTATGTAATTAATGACTCTTTGAGTTCCTCAAGGCAGTTTGTTCGGTCCCATACTATTCATTGTATTCGCTTCTTATAGCTTCTTATTAGCTTATCGTCAGCTTACTTTTAAGCTGACGATAAGCTAATCAATCAAAAGAAGATTGCATTCTATGTTCTTTAAGACATACGTGCAAAGATCGGTTTGCCAGCATAGGAAATATTTTTTCGTCAACATTTTTAAAATCATAAAACTTTTTCACAGGATCAATCGAATGCCTAGACGTCGGTAACTTCCCCCATCCGTCGTCCTGCAAGAAGTTCATATCCTGCGCGCGCATGGAGTTTGGATCCCTACTCGGCTGGGAGTACGTCTGTCCTAAAGGACTCAGCTTTGATCCCGTCGGGGGCATTTGCAACTGGTCCGCGGGACTGGGATGTGATGAGAAGGATGATTAGGTTGAGTGGTCTGTGAGAAATAGGATGGGTAAAGGTTTTATATATCGGGTTTAACTGGTAAACCCAGTAAATAAAGGTTGGCGCTCACAAGTCAAACCGCCTTGCCGCACAACACAAAAATGAGCATTCACTTAAGGGCTTAAAATCATAACATTTAAATACAGTGACGGCATAAACTAGTAGACATCGCGCGGGTGACTCGCTTGAACCTTGCGGTAAGTATGTCACTGTAAAATGTATCTAAATGATACGAGTTTAAGACCATATTTGAATGATAATTTTCGTGTTGTGCGGCTGTGGAGTTGTACGTGAGAGTGACAGCCTTAAGCCACCCTATGACTCCAAGTGACCTTCAGTCGTCCCGATCGCTGCAATGCGATGGAAACATTGAGAAATATAAACAGAAGGTATCTATAATATAAACACCTCACGGTCAAACTTAAATTAATTTATTATTCAAAATTTCTAAAGTTTTTGTTTATTAATTCAATTTTGCTTTTATTTTATGAAATATGTATCGACTGAAAACTATTAGGTAATGAAGTATAAGCTTATTTTACTACTTTAAGTAGTTACCAAGAACTTAAAGAGAACTCATTATAAAATGTAGATTATGTACCATCACTATTTATTATTTAAGCTTCTTGGAGGAGAAATGTATTCTAAGTCAAATTACAGCTTCTCATAATAATATACCTAAGTACGAAAAAGGCCTTTTCTGACATATTTTTAATTCGTTCTTTATACATTACAATAAACCTTAACCGTTTCGATTTTGTATCTGAAATTATCACTGCCAACTATAATAATCTTATTTATAAGTTTAAATATTCTTAGTAAATGAAAGTGGAACACTTAAATCATGTAAAAATGTGCCTTATTTACAATTTTAGTGTTAAGTTTGTGAATTATGTATAAGTTAATTAAATGAATACTTAAAATGAAGTGTTTATTTTGCTCCTATTTATGTCGGAAACTAATTCGATGTTTTTCTACATTTATGCAATCAGTTGGATTAGGAGAACGTGAAATCGAACAAGTTTTATGTGCAATATGATATTTAATAATATTTGACGATTTCATCATTAAACTGGAAGTGGTTTTCCAAAATATTAATTTAAAAAGAGAGGCGTTTGCGGCTGCTGTGCAAGTGTGCAATTACGCAAAATTTACCCATCCTATAATTTAACATTTGAAAGCCCTTTGAATAGCCTTGAAAGCCATTTTAATGGTCATATCCATACAATAGCAACTTACGAAGGCCATTCAAAGGGCTTTTAAATGTCAATATAGAATGGGTGGCTTTGCGTAATCACACAGCAGGCCCCCAGGTCTTGTTGGGTGGGAATAAATAGCAACTTCGCCCGCCGAAATAACCAACTTCTCAAACTACTCTCACAATTCACCGGTCAAACAATAGCATTAAAATTACAATATCGTTGTAATTTAAAAAAAAAAGAAAGCCAATAGTCTTAAAAGAACGGACGAACTAAAATACCCGTACTAGGATATTTTTTAAAGAAAACCACAAATTTGTCACCAATTTTATAATGTCCTCTTACTAATATTAACGTAGCCTATCCCCACACACGTCAGCTTAACCGCATGTGCCACAGAGATACCTTCGTCTCCCGAATCCTCTCCATCATCAGACTGAATGTCCATCTTGAACATGACTCCGAAGAACTCTTTCAGGTGTTGAAGGAAGGTGATTGTGTAGTCTGATAGAGGACCGATCTGAAATGGAAAGAATTGATTTTAGCAACACTAGCGAATCTAGTAGAAATTAGCTAAACTACAAAGCTAACGTCAATAGAGCGTTCAAGAAAACAACACAAGAAAATTGAAGCTAGCTACCTACCTAAGCGCTTCAATGAATCTCCGCTAGATGTCGTTAAGACAAACGGAGTACACAAAGTGACCAAATCCTAGATCGCACAAATGCATGTTTCAGTTACAACTGACCATTAACGACTACCCAACATCAACTGTTGGTCGAAAGACCACAGGGCATGTGGACCAGCTGGGTTGGCCCGGTACAGAGGAGATCACCCGCTGTCCTTATTTGGGGGGAAATACCATCATCCCCCCAAAATACAAAAAAATTGAAAGCACCGAAGGAAGATCGAAATGAAGAACACAAATGTTTAAAACAGGCGACGCTTAGTAGTGCAGTGGGCAAATGTCTGCCTGAGGCGTAAAAGGTTGCAGGTACGATTCCATAGGTTCGCTGCGGGACAAATAAAAATATACGACCTGCAAATACCCATACTAAGCGCATGTAACTCGTCTGTTACCTTTTCACTACTATAACGACTGATCGGATCTTAATGAAATTTGGCAGGGAGGTAAACAATATCCCGGGAACGGACAAAGGCTACTTGAAAGGTGCGTGCGAAGCCGCGGGTAGCAGCTAGTTATTCTATAGATGAAGATGCTGTGGGAAACGACCATCTTTATTTATACATACCAACAAAATACTAAGTTCTTGAGATAATTCACGCACGACCTAAGAGTCCACTTACACGGTGGCTATCGACGGCTAGTTGATTATTATAACGGAAGAACTAGCAAGAATGATCAGGGTCTTCCAGAACGGAATAGAAAGAAGTACAATAGGAGTTCGAAAAAGTGACAGAGTGAAATTAGCAGAAATAAAAAAGAAAACTAAATTCAAAAATGTGTAATACAACCTATAAAAGGTTAAAATGGCGATGGACAGGACGTATGCTAAGGGACTAATAACGGAATGGTAAACGAGAGATAGCTTAATAGGGTTTCTAGATATAAATAGTTGTGAATGGCATCTGGAAGCCGAGCAAGACGAGCGGGGTACAATGATCGGCTGTCCGGTGTACGAGCGAAATTACAATATACGCGTTCATCAGCGAATGGAGCGAACTGATAACGTTATACAGGGCTATTTCTAAAATAAAGTTCCGATCGTTCATTTTTAAAATTTAATTTTGTATTTGTTTTCTAGCTAATTTTTTCCATCCTCTAGGGATGGCTAGTTGATGTCTTGTGAAAGTTTCCATCATTATATATTTATACGTACCACACACTCGCTAACGTCCTTTTGCCCCAGCGCCATCCAAAGCGCCAGCATCCACTGGAAGGCGCTATCCACCGCTCCCCCCCGGTATATCTCATCCAGTAATCTCTGCGCGCACTCGCGGCCTAGATCTTCGGGTAGTGTGATGTCGCCTGTGCCGACGTCTGCTGATTTCTGAAAATAATGGTCAATGTAAGTCAAGCACCAATACTGCAGAGGGCTGTTCGTGCTATAATATCCCAGAGAAACCCTACGTGATAAATTCAAAGAAATAAAAATAATGACATGGTGCTGGTCAATATATTTATGAAAACTTGTTGTACACTCATAGGAATATCAAAAGGTCCTTTAAAAATAGCGACTTACATAATTTAAATACTAGAAATAAGATTAAACTCGCTGTGCCCACCACTAGGCTACACACGATTAATGTATCTTTTAAAGGGCAATGTATACGCTTCTACAACAAAATACCAAATGAGTTGAAAAAATTATCAATAAATAAATTCTAACAAATTGTCAAACATATCTTTTGTAAAAAGGCTTAGGTTATACAAAATATCAGATTATCTAGAGGATAAAAGAGCTTGGGACGAGTTTTGCACCAACTCGAAAACTAACAAACAACCTAACAAGGTACAGGCTTCTTGTTCGCTTCTTTACTTTACCTTAAAAAGACTAAAGTGAACAAAAAATCAAAGTGATCACTTCATTTCCTAGTTTTGCTTATGTAATTTGAATATTGTGACGTGTCTAAGAGTCCTCTAAGGTCTAAAGGAAATAAAACTTTGATATTTGATAGGTATTTGATACTTACTGACTCTGCGCTACGGTTGTTAGTTAGGGCCACATGTTAGGGGGCGATAATCATAATGAATCATAATCTAATAATATATGCACAACACAGTCCTATGCGATGTCAAATCGCAGTTCCCGGCAGATGTGGCCGGCCCAGTCCCATTTCTGCTGGGCTAATTTCATGCCAACATCATAAACCTTTGTTTTGGAGCGCAGCGTTGATACCGTATACGGGTTGTTAACCGAACACCATTCCATAGCCCGCTGACACACCTGGAGTTTGAACTTTTGCTGAGCCATCAGAGACAAGTCTGAGCACCGTATACCGTACGGGGAGAACGTACGTGTCTATGAGTCTGCGTTCAAGGCACAGCGGTAGTTCGCCTTTCATACGATGTTTCATCAACCAATAGCTCATCCAGGCGTTTAAGGCGCATCGACAATAAATAAGCTCATGTATTTTTACGGTACCAATCGATAGGGTCAATCATAAGGATTAAATCTGTCCAACAAACAATAATTGCATATTCAATTCAAGGGGACCATGAAATCTAATGGACTCATAGACAGTCCAAATGCCGCGCCAACAAGTGACTCTGGAAGACCAGCGCTGCAGCGTTGACTTGCTAGTCAACCCAACTCATGCTGAGGCCGAGCCATTTTGTTATTGAACTTACACCTCGTACTTTAAAATGTATTTTCTCTTAGTCTAAGTTTATTATGTACTGTGTAAGTTTTATAAAAAAATATATTCTATATATATTATATTCTATTCAAATGTGTCTTCCTGAGTAACTTACCGCCTCAGCGCAGTAGAAGGTCTTGTCATCTGTCTCGGCGAGGAGGCTGACGCCGAACCCGGGGCTCTTGCCGGCGTTTGAGCCGCGGCACTGATCCGTGTTTATGTACACGTCTGGCAGGAACTTTAGCATCACCTGGGGAATTTATAAGGGGTAAAGTTAGTGGCATCATAACTAGATGGCGTTGGTAAATTTGTAGGGCAACACAAAATTGCTTTATGGAGAGTTGAGTTTCAGTAAATTTATTTTATTGACTACCATGTTCACTGATATTGGCTAGGCACATACTTGCTAGTTTGCTTGTTAACACGATCAGGGTATCGCGTCGCGAAAATCTAAGGTTAATATAATCACTTTGTATTTTCGTCATTTCAGCAGGATTAAATGCTGCGTGACATGGCAGCATATATTAAAAGGTGTTTTCAAAACCACTTTCTTTTAGACAATAGTCAATAAAAAAATAAAGCATAAAGCATTAAAAAAATCGTTGTAATAATAATCAAGCAATAAAGCTTTTGGCTGTGGCATTGCAATGATTTTTAAACTTATAAGATAATTGAAATGTTAAAATTTTAAACTGTGAAGGGGAGTCTGAAAGTGTCTTACCCCTTTAGCAGCATCAACCACCCTATTTGCCATGGTAGGAGACACCCTCAGAGCGTACACAACTCCTCGGATCCTCTTCACCAGCCCCCACTTGGTGCACTGGAGTGGACGGAGGTGTCTCTTCACTGGACACCTGAACACAACCTCTCCGCCTCCTAAGGGTGGGGCTCCTGAAATCAAGGAATCTTCTTCAGATTTTTGTTTATCATATCAGAGCAATTATTTTATTTTTTCATCATCATCCACCCCGTTGACCATAGCCCACAGACCACAGTCCACAGCAGTTTATAGGCCTCCTCTTTCATTCACTATGTCAGATTTATTATTCAATTTCTAACAGAAAGTCAGTCACTGTTGTCACTCACGATACAGGCTCGGCCT
This sequence comes from Eupithecia inturbata, assembly GCA_963662085.1. Lineage (NCBI taxonomy): Eukaryota > Metazoa > Arthropoda > Insecta > Lepidoptera > Geometridae > Eupithecia > Eupithecia inturbata. The sequence continues at coordinate 13,367,145 of OY759190.1, forward strand.
AGTGTGACCATCAATAACTTTATAGTCTCTAAGCCCTCAGCAATAACTTTTGTATCAGTTTCGTGCCTAATATGATGTAACAAGATTCTAATCAGTTATCTAATCTCTGCAAATAAATATATTTTATGTTTAAGTTTATGTTATGTTGGCCATCAAGTCTCCCTTCAAATCTTTATAAATTACTAGCTGCTGGTTGCGGCTTCAGACATGCATTTTTAGTAGCCTGTGTCTGTTCCCAGGATACCATTTACCTCCCTGCTAAGTTTCATTGAGATCTGTTCAGCCGTTTAGGCGTGAAAGGTAACAGACAGACAGACAAAGTTACTTATGAAATAATAATATTAGTATAGATGACTTTCAAAGTGAAAAATTAATTAACAATGAATGAAATAATCCATAATTAACACAATCTTGACCCTCTATGTAAGAAGAACACTGGACTAAAGAAGAGAAATGTTTTATATTTAATGCTGTGATGTTTCTGAATTGCGACAATCCAGTCGCAGAAGCCATCTGATAAGAAGTTGAAGGAGAGAGGAAAAATAAACAAATAAATTACCTCTTCTTACAACTTTGAGCTCCAAACCATCATCAACCAGTATGAACTTGAGGAGCACCGGCAATGCTGCTGTTTTTATCTTGTCAACGGATACATCCAGGTTACTGTGGGTGACTCCTTGTAAAACTGCATTGAGGGGCTCCTTGCAGAATGGACCCAGAGCTAGCAACACTTCTAGGTAGTAGCCTTGAATAGGACAATATAAAATAATAAATTGTTGGTTCCTTGAAGATTGGAAATTTGCCAATGCCATGACTTTTAGGTGAAAGTAATCCGTAACAAAATGCATCAAATAAAAATAATCAAAATAATAAATGCTACAATCATAATATCTTGAAATGGACACTGGCAGACTTGTGTCAATCAGGATAGAAAATAAGATCTAGAGGATACTGTCAACAGAGCCTTAATCAAGAAGTCGAGATCATAGAATTAGAGTGGCATTTTTGACATCATCATCACCATTGCTTTTTAGCCATTGCTGGTATTGCGTGGTAGTTATGCAGTATTGAGTAAAACACCTTACGTTTTACTCAATACTGCATAACTACCACGTTAAAGAGATGAAAACTGGGAAACAGGCCACATAACAGCAGACTAAACGTTCTACTAAACTAACCTATCCCTCTTTGTGGACAACAGCTGTGCGTAATTTGACCTCCAATCAGCAGCCCTGGCTCAAAGTACATGGATGTTCCCGTCTGTCCGAGCTCCACACGTGTACCATTCGTCACTTTGTCCAGAAGCCGGATCAGGTTCACTTCGTACTCCCGAAGACCTGGGTCGTCATGAGAACTTCGAATATCCTCTATCCTGATTGCTCGTCCACTTAGCGTGGCAAGGAGAAGACGTTGGCGGAGAAAATTACTTCCTTTGTACACTAGAACGTCGTTTCGCACTGTAGCAGGCATTTTGTGTAAATATTAACGAAATTAAAAATGTAAACAAACCCCGTACTAAACCAAACACGTGAGAGCCGTTCTTGGACGAAGGAAATCGAAAGTGCCATTTCATCGACTGAAGCTTGACATTGACATACTCAAACTTGGAACTGACAAATAAGTCCCTACCTCAAGTGGTTCAACATTCGACTCTAACACAGACTAGGTAGAGATTACTACGACTCTACGTTGCTCTACATCGTCAAATGCGGGTAAGAATCGAACTAGTGTTCTTTTGTCTGGTTTCAACGTCAAGAAAAACTTTTCTCGAGTCATGTGCTGTCGCTTCGAGAGCCTTGTTGGCTTCTCAAAAGCTGTTCGTTAGCCTGTTGGCTGTGCTGGCTTTCTTGAGAGATAATTTCGGAGGGCTGCAAGAGCTCCAAGAGTTCCCGGGGAAGGGGGCGCCTGGAATTTATGCATCCGGCTGGTCCCTACCTAAAATTATTTTGAAAACTTGCCAATGACATAACTGTCAAGTCATGTCAAAGCCAGGCCAGCCAGACATTACTTTGTTTTTGTTGTGCTTCGGTTTGCAGGTTAAGAATGATTAAATGTTGATTTTATTAAATTCTCGATACTAATTTCTGGATTTTTTACCATGAAAGTTGTTGTCGGCGATGTTGTCCTCCCAGGAGATCAGTGTGAAGTCATATCCAGTCTCGGCGAGAAAAGCAGAGTCCTCCTAGGCCCGGGAATAAGGAAAGAAGTTGATGGTGTTTTCATCACAAAAGCTGGAGTCCTGAGAAGAAGGGCACCAAACACATTTTGGGTGGACAGCTACCAGAAGCGGTACATTCCTTCACGTGGTGAAAATGTGATTGGACTTGTTGTACAGAAATTGGGAGACATTTTTAGAGTTGATGTCGGCAGCAGCTGCCCAGCTACGCTTTCCTACCTATCCTTCGAAGGTGCAACGAAAAAGAATAGACCTAAAGTTGAAATTGGCGACGTAGTGTATGCTAAAATGCTTGTAGCTAGCAAAGACATGGAACCGGAGCTTATCTGTGTTGATTCACATGGAAAGAAGAACCGATTGGGTGTTTTAGAAGACGGTTTTGTATTCAAGTGTTCTCTGAACCTAATTAGGAAGATTCTAAGCCCACAGTGTATGTTGATAGACTCACTGAAGAATGAATGGCCTTTTGAACTAGCTGCAGGTATGAATGGCAGAATATGGATAAAAGCGAAGTCCATGAGAGAGACTGTGGCAGTGGGAAATGCTATATTAGCATCAGAGTACATGACTAATGATGAAATAAAGAGTATGTGCAAAAATATTGCTGGTGTACTTGCCGGCCATGTTTCTTGAATAAAGTTGTGTTACAAAACTTGCTTTTTCTCAACCTTACAAAAAATAACATTTAGTTACAAGGGAATAAGGAAAAGAAAGCAATAAACATAGAAACAGTGATTGGAATTTTATTTTGGCAAATGTAACTAGCCTATCATTCAGAAATCTCAATTACATGTAAAACTACAACAGAACGGGAACCAAATTCTGTACCTTTTGAATAAATTAATATTTTTTACAATGCAGGTCCAATCATTCCTCTCATTTATACAGTTTGGCAGCAGCCAATTTACACATTAGGTCATAAATAATTGTTTTTCCCCTAAGCAGTTAGTTTGCATAGCATTATGCATTATGAGGATTGTAGAATACCATCATAAGACTTAAACTTGAAGTTTCCTCTAGTTTTACTTTCTATAAAATTGCATTCTACAAACCTTATATTATAATATAACATACCTGGTCTTTAAAAATTACTGGAACCTAGCAATCATGGAAGCTCTACTCAGGTACTAGTATTAATATTATAAAATTGATGACTCAGGTAATGGATATTGAAACAGACTGGGTGTATTTTCGGCATTTATATTTGAAACCAGTCAAATACGCTTCTAAACCAACAAATAACAACAGGTACATTAGGGGTCCATTTTATGCAGATAGGAACTCATTAAGACCCTATCTAACAAAAAAGGAACACTAGATTGTTTGCATCAGTCTGCAGTTAGCTCAACTGTTTCATACATTCTTTTAATTAATCTTCTTTGTTAATAGTACCTTTACTTGAAATATGGTAAATTTTAGTTCATTAAGCCAAAAACACATCAATAAAACAATCAAAAAGTGGTAACTTTAAAATTATATACAAACAAAATCTACATGCAGTTATATAACAACCTACCTACCAAAAGGAATGTTAGGTACATTTTCTATTTACAATTTTATTTATCTAATTTAACTCATTCTGAAGTTAGAAATATATATTGAAAGACACAAACCAAGCAACCAACAATGGATTCTTGTGTTGCATAAAAAACATGAGAGGCTTTTTTTAAAATGACAACTAGTCTAAGTTAGTTCCATAATGCTGACTAGATGGCGTGAGCAAATTCCTCGAATACCTATCTAATCTTTCATGATTTTCTATCAAAATGAAGATATATTTTCATTATTTTTTAGCAAAGAATATAATAATATCCCAATGATAACAAGTAGAGGGAAAGTTATTACGTAAATAAAATGATCAATAAATATAATAAAATGGTCAGTTATCATGCCACATAAAGAAAACCTCCCATTTAGAACACAATTTTTATAATTCGTAACACTGTACATTATTTATACATAGAGCTTAGAAGCCATTAACTTTCAACATGATTCACATTGTTAAGGGTCACTGCAGACTACAAACAGTTGTAGTACAAAATAATTCTGCTGTCTGCAATCTCCCTAAAACACTCGTAAATACGAAAATATAATTTACTCTATGTTGATTAATTAGAGATCAAGCCTTTACTTACATTTATATGATTATTTACACAATGTACACTATTCCATATTTTTTATAAGCAAATTCTATAAGTAGCCATAAATATGTTTTGTGCAAATCATTTTTTTTTCATTTTTTATACTTATCCTAATAATGACTGAGTTTTTATTGCTCACATTTTTTAAAGATTTGCACAACAAAACAGAAATGTTGTATCTTAGGTTGATTCAACCTTTTAATAATTCACAATCTTTTGTTTGATTTTTACTATTGTGTTTACATGCCCTGCTTTCCCAAACTTCATGGATTCACATCTTGTTTTTAATATAACTTACTTTCTAGCAAGCAATATAAAAACGTTGTCAATCAAATGTGTGTTATATTCCATGACTATTATATACATTCAGAATCAAATATCCACAAGTTTATTGGTACTGTCATTCACAATGTTTCTGAGTATAGGAAGTATGCACAACACAGTTATGTTTAAGTAGGTTTATCACACGTGAATTATCACTTAACTGTTTCAAATGAAAATGGTTCTTATGGTCAGTTCACTGTAATTTCACCGGTGTGTCATTTTGCTCACCAAAACAGTCCAATGCGCCAATAAACGTGATTGCTCTTACTTAGCTTGCTTACACTGAAATACCTTCGTTTGACCACAATCTCACCTAATGGTAAGTGACGATGTGGCCGACGCGACGTAACGATATATCACAAAGGTCTAGAAGAAACCTATTTCCTATTATAGAGACCCAGGTTGTTGATTAAAAGTAGCATTTACTTTCAAGATAACCAACCACACAATTTAAGACTGTTGAATACGGATCACTATGAACTTTTTCATTGGCTGCAACGTTACCCAGCCGGATTGGCCGGCCTCAGAAAACCGAGTCGGCGGAGCGTGATAGATGCACCGGGTGCGAGGGAGAGCGCGCTAGTCGCTTGCGCGGGAGCTTCTGTAGCGTTGTGAGGAGGTGGGGGAAGTCCGGTCGGTCGGTCGCGTTCAGAGCCCAGCAGATCATTAGAATGTCCTGGAAAGTATAAAGTTAAAAATATCTAAATGTATTGGTTGATAAATTAGTGAAATAGGTCACGAGCTCGACTTTTTATTGCTCTAACCCCCAAATACTCAAACTCAGATTTCAAGTTATATTAAAAACATAATTTGAGTACTGCTCAAATCTGATTAGCGTTTGCGTATTCGGGCGTAAACCTACAGGTGCTAAATGTGGCTTGATTGCTACTGATTTTGTGAATAGTCAGCTATTTGTGTCAAACTGTGGCATCTGTCTATCGAAAGCGAAGACGAAGTCACTACGGCCGATTATAGTCTTTCGCAAATCCAAGTGGTAATGAGGTAAAATGAATGCATTCATAACCGTTTTCCACCCACTGGTTTTGCCTTCCTTTGGTTACACGTCTATCTAGACATTATACGCACTCCTGAGGCTGGACAGCGACTGGGTTAAATAAAGGAGGTTTACCTTAATATCCCTGGAAGCCTGCATATTAGCGAGCGACTGCTTGACGCCCTTGCCGACCTGCCAGATAACTGCCTCGGGCGGCTGCCCTTTGAACGGGTATTCCCCGCATAGGAGCTCGTACCATACCGTGCTAGAACAAGCATAACATCAGTAAAAACCACTAGTCCTGACAGGCCAGTCTCGTTATTAGGGCTTGGGCACTGTTGGTAGGTAGGTGTCTATTTCATAATTTTGGTTGTTTTGCTTTTGATTTAATTTACCTTTTTTTTTCTATTAGTCTGTATAATTGTGTACCTGCCTCCTTATATATACCTACCTAAATACTGTTTTTGTTCATTTGTTACGTTTTCTTTTGCTGTTTGTGTGTGATTTTAATAAAACCTTTTATCTATCTATCTAAAAACAAATCTTGCAACACAAATGAATACTTAAATTATTAGTAGAATTTGAATGAGCTCACGAACGTAGAGTTTATGGCAAAACCGCGATAAATATGGTTCATTGTATACCCTCTGCTGGGTAAAGAGACCCCAGTTTTTTCAGTATTATCTTGTATCATGATCTCAGCCGAAAGACGTTCACTTATGGACATAGATCTTCTTCAAAATTCGTCACAATTACCAGTATTAAGCAGCTTGTGTGCATCAGTTTCCCGGGACCTTCACCAGTTCGTTATCCATTTCGGTTTGTGCACGCGCCGTCATTGTACTATCACTGACACTAATATTATAAATGCGAATGTTTGTAAGGATGGATAAGTGGATGTTTGCTACTTCTACACACCAAAACTACTAAACAGATTGAACTGAAACTTTGCATGGGTTGAAATCTGGAATCAAACATAGGCTACTTTTTATCCCATAAATTAGTTCCCGTGGGATGTAAAAAGCTTTAAAAATTTCCATAGAACCAACGCTAACGAAGCCGCGGGCAGAAACTGGTAGATAAATCAAGTAGTTACCCAAAAGCGTAGACATCAGTGCATTTGGAGAAGGGCAAATGTAGAGATGCGAGCGGCGTGAGCGCGCGACAAAGCTCCGGCGCCAGGTAACACAGCCAGCCTGCGGGGATGCCCAGGCTATCGCCGCGAGCGCTACAAAATAAGCACATTACACATAAATACATCTACAGTTTCACATACATCATTCATCCACCAATCTGCCTGTTTAAAGTGGTACTGGGACACGTGTGCGATCCGCTTACGGATTCTTTATCCATGGTTAGAGGGCACAGTCTGTGTAAGAAACACACGATATAAGTGAGGAAAGGCAAGACAGTTCAGTTGTCACTACTTGCCGCGCAACCCTCGAAGAATCCTATAGCCGTAGATAAGTAGAAAGCGACCAGAGTTCTTAACAAGGGTTGAGCAAGACTAGTAGTGTAAGCTGTCGGCCAAGCATGCTGCCTAAGGTACAACCCCCAAGATTTAGAAGAGGCTTACTCACAATCTACTTATAATGATCATTGTTTGACTCACTTGTTTCCAAAACAGAGTTTCGTTACGCTGAACAACCCAAAGTCAGTGATGACGACCTTCCCATTCTCCAGGAAAATGTTCTTCGTCTTCAAGTCTTTGTGGACGATGCCTCTCGCGTGGAGGTAGCCCATACCCTGTAAAATACGGATTTAAAATATTTCATTACTGATAGAAGGTAGCTATGAAAAATTAGACTTTGCCTAGTAGTGGGACAGCACGGGCTCATAATAATGCGATAACATCGCGAGGAGACCGTGACGTGTTACTCCTTGCTTTACGTAATTGTACAGTATTAGTCAGTGCAAGTCAAACTTGGATATATTTTTGCTCTATCTGAGATGCGTTTGAGCAAGGCTTGTCCTGTGATCTGTCTAATCTAAGGCCTTCATAACATTGTTTTGGCAAAACTACATCATTCAGGCATGAGCATACGAAGTTTTCTATCATTACCTGCCATCTTAAAACAGTAAGGAATCAACAGTACCTAGTTCATAGTTCTTTTATTCATTTGTGTTACAAGTCACATATTCACTAATCATACAGTATGTAAAAACTACATAAATTATTAAATTAATAATTATCGGCCAGTTTTTTAACCTTATTTTAAAAGACTGTGTGGATTGCGCGCTGGTGATAGAAGTTATGATACGGTTGTTCACAGCCGTCCCCATCACGTGTTGCAACTTGGAGGTCTTCTCCAGTCGTCGTGAAACAGCTCTGAGCCGGTATGCGTGCCTCTTGTTGTGTCTGTGACCATCCCCGCACCTTGCATATTTGTCCAAGTTGTCACGCACATACAGCGCGGACTGGTATATAACAAGGGCACGGTCAAGATCCATAGGGACTCAAAATACGGCCGCGCAGACTCATCCTGAGGTATTCTCACTATCGCTCTTATTGCGCGCTTTTGGAGTTTGAAGGCGCGCTCCCAATCTGATGCACGCCCCCAAGGCTCCACATCAGACTGTAGGAGCGAATGCACGTTGGCAAAGTAGATACTCCTCACCATAGATCTGTCTAGTGTAGCCGAGAGGCGCCATAGAGCAAAACATGGCCAGCCTATCTTCTTGCATAGTTTGTCTATGTGCGCCTCCCACGTGAGACTCTTGTCCAAGGTGAAACCTAGAAAAGTAGTCGTGTAGATTTGGTTGACTACTTCGCCTCCCTGGCATACAGCCAACGGCATACAACTGTGTCCTGCAAGATTGAAATGCATGAAGTTGGTTTTTGTGATATTCAGAATGAAACCATCTTGATGAAACCACTTCTGCAATTCACCTGCAACACTATTTAATTTTTGCTGCAAAGCATCCTAACTTGAAGCTTCCACGATGGCCGCAACATCATCCGCATACATAACTATGTGTGCATCGTTAATACATTCGGGTAGGTCGTTCATCAGGAGGGAGAAAAGTATGTTCGATATCGAGGACCCCTGCGCAACACAAATAGTGGTTGACATCGGGCTCGATTTGACCTTCCCTCCTCTACCAGTGACGATTTGCGTGCGGCCAGTCATGGAGCTGAGCAGCAGTCGCAGAGCCGGACCATCGACGCCGTAATGTACCAGTTTCGCCGCAAGGACGGCATGATCCGCGACGTCGAAGGCTTTCGATAAGTCGCAGAACATGACCGCCACCTGCATCCTGCGCTCCTTGGCCTGCATTACGCGGCACACGACCTCTCTCGCGACATCTGTCGTAGATCTCCACTTCAACTCGGCTTAGTTACTGAAAAAGCTGGCTTCGCGAAACGCGTTTGCGACGCGTACTTTATGCTAAACTGTGTCACTACACGGATATATCAATTATCCTTCGTTGTTTTTTTTTTGCCACCCCTGATGTTAGTATCTTTAAAACTTTACACGTTCAAACCTCAGTGAGCGGTCCGCTGGCGCGCGGCACCCCGCCAACGCGCCGCACGTCAGCGGAGCGCTCATAAAGTGCATGTTCACCGCGCCCACAGCGGCGACTTCACTCACGAATTCGGATCCATCGGGTCTTCTCAACCATTCCATAAAGTCAGTGTTGGTCCCCCGTTTCTGTCCGGTTTCAATTTTAACTAAGTCCCACATAGTTTTATTCAAATTAGTAGAATTATGAATAATATCACAGTAAAAACGCTTTCTCTCAGATTTTAAAATCCTGTCGTACCTAGTTTGATATTCGTAAATTTTTGCAGATAGAATTTCACTGTCAGGGAATTTAAGTTCAATATATTTCATGTCACGTAATAAGTTATCCAAATTGATTATTTCATTCGATACCCACTATATATTTTTCTTTAAAACTGAACGTTTTATAGGAAAACAAATGTCAAACTTACTATATAAAAAATTAATGATTATATTAGCTACACCATTAGCAGTCAACACCGATATTTAAGTGATTTCCACCCAGTCCACAGTCTCCAGCGTACAACGAATATCCTATATCGGATCGGTTGTAAACTAGGATGAGAATGGAAACTAGGTGGGAGTGTCTCAAGGTTCTCTTGTAGGACCTTTGTTATTTATCAATAACATGTCTTGCATGGAAAACGAAACTACTAATATTACTAAGTTACCTGTGAGATCTGTTGCGCGACTAGCACGCTCTTGTTCGGTGTAAACTTGTCTTTCCGCAGGTGTATGTGTGTGTGTAACGTCATGCCTTTACACAGTGACGTCACGATAGCGAGTCGAGGCGGCTTCATACACGCTCCCATGAATAAGACGAGGTTCTCGTGGCGGGTCTTACGGAATGTTGCCACCTGGGGATAGAAAAAATAAAACGTCAAGTGCGAGACTCGCGCACCAAGAAGCTTCCGTATTTATTTTTTTATTTTATTTATTAAGACGCACAAAACATATTACAACCACAAAAACTAACAATGTTTCAATAATATAGGTCTAAAACTTGATTGTAACACAACCTATGTGCATACTGGAATAATAATATTACAAGCAAAACATCTAGCTAGAGCAAAAAGGTAAATCGTAAAAATATTTAAAACAAAAGTAAAGGAATAAAGTTATTACGCTCACATTCGTGGTGATGTCGGTTGGTATACCTAATTGCACAATTATGTAAACACACAATCAGGGACTTAATTGAATTGATTGTAGAGTTCTGATAAATTGGTTCAACCTCGGAACAAAAATGTCTAGTTCAATGTTGTCCTTAACTAAATCATTGTATTGTCGGGCCATTCTAGTCAGGGGTTTGTAAAAAGAAATATTGTTTTTATAAGTTAACAAAGCAAAAAGATTGCTTGTGTTGGACCGTATAATTATAAGACCTTGCTTCTTGCCAAATTTTATGATTCCAGGTCAACGGGAAGTTTTGGTTCTCGCCATTGACCAAAACCTATAGTTTTGGTCAATGGCGAGAACCAAAAATATTTTTTGTTTGTGAATTAACCACAAATATACGGTGGCGGATTTATCCCTATTGTGCTCAATTAAATGCTCTATTCGTAGCGTCTCAAGAAAGGCCTTTGTCAGTCCACTCACCTCGTGTTTGAAGGTATCTAACGGCACACAGTCGTCAGCCAGCGAGTGCACGTGCAGTAACTTGACCGCGACGGCGCCGTGCCAGCTGCCGCGGTACACGGTGCCGAACCGACCGGTTCCTATCACTTCGAATAACTTTAGCTCGTCGTACGGTATGTCCCATTCTTTCATTGATAACTGGAAGGAAAAATATATTTTAGATTGATAGATTTATCAAAATTGACAGGTGTTATTGTATAAATTTCATTTCATTTATTTTCAACTATAGAAACGCTAAGGAGCACTTTGTTATGTCAAAATTACATGATTGCCTTATGTCTAAATAATAATAAACATATGTATAACAAATCACACAAAAAAGCAGGTACACAATTGATTAAAAATTCAGCTGTAAAGAGGCTACGTCATACAGGAATAGTGGAAACAATGAATATAATACAATAAACAATAAAAATAAACTAAGTAGTTTCAAATTCAATAATTAAAAACGACAATCTAAAACGTCTAAAACAGGTTTTCTGTAAAGAGGCCAATGTAAAACATAATCAGTTGGTTAAAACGTTTAAACGTTTAAAATATTGTTGTTATCATAATTATACTGTTAATATGAAACTATTTATAGTCTATCATTGATTTTGGCTCCTTGTTATACAGGAAAACTAAGCCTATTTTTCATAGTTTTGAATCAATACTGAATTAGCGCAGAAGATTTTGATTATCACAGAATACGTACTTCTTCGAACAGTCGACGTCTATGCACAATAGCAGACATTTTCACAATCCAAAAGTTCAAAGGGTTGTCATTCTCTAGTTCTTGTATCAATTTCACTTTAACTTCAATCAATGGGAATCCTGTACCCGCTCAAAATAGAGCTACAGAACAAAGAAACACTTTCAATAATAGTCAAATTACTTCCTCTAATGTTTGAAACACAAGCGCGACTTCGTTAGAGGACCCAGCCAGTACTAAGTCATAAATGTAACAGGAGCACGTTGTTATCGACACTGGCTTATCGAGGGAGGCTGCTATCTCTCCTGATTTATGACTGCATCTGGTTACTCACGCGACCAGCAACCAAACATATTATTGCCTCAGTAGTGAGCTGTGATTCAAGTTAAGTTTATTTTTAGTTTTGCAGCAGGAAATGTTCATTTGTGCTGTGGATTTTGTATTTTTGATCCCAGTATTTTATATTTTTATTTTGTTATTCAAGTAAAGGCAATTTTAACTTTTGTATTGTACTAATAGCTAGTTTGTACTTTTGTATTCTCATAACCTATTTTATGATTTTATAGTATTTATAAGTAAAAATAAAAAGTATTTATCCCGTCTCCCAAGATTACAATAAGTACAAAATTACAAACTTGTAATTTTGTACTTATTGTATCTAGATTTTGTTACCTATATGAATTGCAGTATTTTGTAAATGATTTTGTTACCTATATAAATTGCAGTTACCATTTACAGAATAATGCTTTTTCTGGGCTCTTTTTTGTTTGTTGCGAATTGAAGGAAAACTTGGGTTGCTTTGTTGTGCTTTTAGACACAAATACAAATGTTTTTTAATTCGTTCTTTGTTAACGTATATGATTATCTTATTTTTAAGCCTCCTTCTAAGTAAACAATACGTGTACTAGGAGCTTTCGCTCTTCCGTAGTTAAATTAACCAGAATTTTACAAAAGCTTTTTACGATAAAACAATTGGTCAATACAGAAAATATAAAAATGTATTGAATAATAACTTTAAAAATTATGGGTAGAAAATAGCAGTATTGAATGACACATATTCAACATCTGATATTTAACACTTTGATTTAGGGATATCGGCGAAACTACAAAAAAAGTAGTAGTTCTTATTCTTAATACTAAGGATAACATGGAATAAATCAAATATAAATAACCTTAATTATTTTTAAACTTACGTGATCTGAACACTTTAATATTAGTATAATTTAACAAGTATTTAACGCGTTTATTTTTCCCAAAGTGACGTCATCCCGTGACCACGACAGTGTGTAAACCCGTTGAAACTTCGGGAGGAATAGGTAAATAAATGCGATAAATACCCGTTCAATAATACTAATAATAATAATAAATAAACTTACACTATTCTGTCTCGGCCACCGGGTGTCGACATGTGTGTTGTGAAGGTCTAGCGAGTCCTGCCTCGCGCCGCTGCTATCCGTTGAGTTAGAACCGCTGATTGACACTCGAAAGCTATCTGTGTGGGAAAAAAAATCATTAGTATGTAAAACACGATCTTGGGAAAATATGACGGTGCTTGGGGCTGTGTAACAGCATAGGCCTTTTCATACTTTGACAGTTTCTGTAATGGAAATTAATTTTATAAGAGTTTTCGTTTGTTTTAACACGTTCCCTGTCCCAAACAAAAATGCAAAATTGAATGACAAGTCCAACATACTTTTTGCAAATTACTGTTATTATGTTGTCAGAGCAATAAAAAAAAACAAAAAAAAAAACCGGAAGTAGGTATTACTACCCTGAAACACATATGGCTCAGGAGCGTAGAGTCATTTTTGTTTCTGCACGTTCATGACCATATGTGGTTCAGGGAAGTTTATAGTGGTTTTTATAAATATTTATTGATTTTTTACACTTTATACATAAAATTATACATTTATACAACTTATGGTACGGGGAACTGTGCTGTTAGCATACGGTAGCATAGCATCTTATGTCATTGCGATTATGTGAGCTAGTTTACGGTTTATGACGGTTATGATGCTGTATCTCCATTAGTCTTACCTCCACTTTTAACACTAGACGTGAGATCCTCCTTATCGTGCGCTATCCTCGCGGGAGATGGAATACTGCTGGAGTGGATGTGGTTAGGACTTGATACGGCTGGCTTTACTTCTGCAACAAATTGTTCTATTAACGACTTTCTAATCATATGAGCTTCAGGTGGCCACCTGAACATAGTTTTTTGTGATTTCTGACTTTTATAGTACTGTTACTTTAATTGGTCTGATGGGAGTTTTTGATAACTAAATTTTTTACAAACTGTAAATTTTACGGACATCTGAGAGCGAGGATGAAAGTTTCTCACTTCCTATAGCTACACCGGTTAAGGTACCTCCCCTTACTGCCCCGTCCAATAAATCCACGCTGTATAGTATGTGTTATGTCCAATAAAACACGATATTTCGGTAAATCACATGTATTGAGCTTTGTAGCAATTCACAACTAATTGACACATGAAAATATACCTACAACTACCCTAACTTAGTCAATCTTGTTATAAAAATAAGACAGACAAGTACCTGCATGTTATATACATAACAGTATGGATGGACGGTAGACTCACCAGGGAAATGGAACTGTTGTTTGTGTTTGTGCGGCGGCGGGGGCGCCAGCGCGGGGGACGACGGCGTCGAACTGTTGCACGATGATGTGTTTGAAGAGGAATCTGGACCACCCTGTGTACAAATCACACTAATATTATAAATGCTACAGTTTGGATGGATGAAAGAAATAAAGGTGTTTGTTACTTCTTCACGCAAGGCTACTGAACGGATCGGGTGAAATAACCTTGCATTTGTGTTTTATAATGAATAAAAATATCTTCTTATCTTTGAACCTTTCTATATAAAAAAAGCCTAGTGAACAAATTTACTCTTTGGCGCAGTGTGCATTTTGCACCACCCAAACTCTTCCCGCGGGTGTCGTAACCACCGATAGTGGGCGCCGCGCCTTAGTCGCGTGGCGGGTGGGCAGCAGCGCCCCCTGCAGAACAATGATTGTAACACCGTACTGCGATCCCCAACCCGCATGCCCAGCGTGGGGATTATGGGCATTACACCCCGTGAGATAGAAGCCACTAAGGCGCTTATCAGGGGGAGCCCTGGGTCCAGAAGTGGACCAATATAGGCTGTGGAGGCGGAGGAGGAGGCAGTGTGCATGGGATGATTGTGGGCTCAGTATATGCCTTTTGCTAATATTTTTCCCTTCGGGTCTTCATAGAATATACACCCTATTCTATTTATCCCTGGTGTCCCCGGGAAGGACAGTATGCTACTTTCTATACCGGGAAAGTTAATAAGGAAGTTAATAATTAATTAAACATATAAAAATGATGTATTAAGTGTGTATGTCAGTTATTTAGCCTACCATACCATAACACGAGCTCTGCTTAGCTTGGAGCTAGGTAATGCTGTGTGAATTGTCCAGCATTATATATTTAAAAAAAACGAACGTAAACAATGTGCTATGTGTGCAATAAATGTGATTTAATTTATTTATTTTCTAGTAAACGTTTAGTTAGATGAATGAAGTAAAACTGACCGTGTGGTGGACCTGCGGCGGCGCGTGACGGCGTCGCGGGCGGTGCGTGAGCGAGGCAAGGAAGCCGCCGCGACCCGCTACTGGTGACACGCAGCCGTAGTAAGCGCCTGAATAGAATAAAATAAATAAAAAACAAAATAATACCTAAAGAATACTAACATATAACATAAGAGATCTTTCTAAGAAATGATCACGGATCATAGTAATCTAAACTAAATAATTTTATTTTATAAAACTTTTATTTATTTTATGTGGGTAGGTGCGAATCCATACTAATACATATTATAAAAGAGAGAGAGTAATTATGTCTGTCTGTCTGTTACGTTTTCACGCCTAAACGGCTGAACGGATCTTAATGAATTTTGGTAGGGAGGTAGACGGTATTCCGGCGAAGGAAGGACAAAAGCTACATTAATTTTATCCCAGAAAAGCGCGGGCGAAGCCGCGGGCAGAAGCAAGTAATTAATAAACCAGTCAGTGTTCTAACCGGCCTTTCATTGAACGCTTCATTACCCAGTGTAGCAAGAATTGTAGACAACTTCACGACTTGCTGGCTCGGACATTCCAAAAGACTATGCGGGTATATAATAACAATTATTAGCAAGCTGTTGTAGCAATGGACCGGTCATGTCACTTGCAGAGTCGACCACCGTTGCGGTAAACGTGTCCTTAAGTGAAGACCGCCACTCGGGAAACGCCCTCTCCGACCCTCTCCGGCCAGGTGGCATGATGACCTGCAATAGAATGCTGACAGATGCGGCTGAAGTAAGGGCTCTGCGGCGCTCCTTAGGGGAGCCCTAGGTCCAGCAGTGGACTATTTATTTCGGGCTGATGTTGATTCCCGCATTGACTTAACGCTTAGCTCGGACCTCGAGATATATGTGAGCTACTCGAACAAAGCTTGTGCTTGCTTTCGGCGCTGGCTTCGGATTATAATACTGTTACGTTCTACATAATAGTTAAAACCTTATTGCCTTTATACGTGAAACAGAGAGGGTTTTTCTATGACATTTAGAACCAACATTAAGAGGGCACCATGCGCGCCATTTAGTGAAAAGGATAGGCATATGATTCCACGTTCATAGGAGCGGGACGTAGCATACGTTTTTGGAACGGCGCGGCGTAAGCGCTAAAATCAAGTTTTTGCTTATTTCTTGTAAAAAAACTACAAAACTTATGAAGAAACTGGTTCATGGAACCAAATAATTAGTACGAAATAATTACCTACGATTCAAAACATAAGTCACTTCAATAGACCGCAGGTTTCCTGAGATCTCGGCCAAATTATGTGTGAAACAGTGCACTTTCAAGATTTTTTTAATCATATTCTTTTCGTGTTTTCACATTCAAGAAACCGAAGAATTATTTTTGAATTTTATGTAATTTTAGTTTTTTACAACGTGGATCCCGTGAGTACTGAGATCTGGGCGTAGTTTGACAACCAGACCCATTAGGTTCAACCCTAAATATGAGATATAAAGGCGCTTACGGTTACTCTTACCGTCTTTGTGGTACTTTTCACGAAAGGCAACCACGAACTCTGGAGGCAGGCCGCAGGAAGGAGGAACTTTACTTTCACAATCCCTGCGAATAAGAACCTCACATTACTACATAGAAAACACTTGATCCGTAACATATATTTATCTTGCGGCAGGAATCGAACCCGGAACCTTC
This sequence comes from Eupithecia inturbata, assembly GCA_963662085.1. Taxonomy (NCBI): domain Eukaryota; kingdom Metazoa; phylum Arthropoda; class Insecta; order Lepidoptera; family Geometridae; genus Eupithecia; species Eupithecia inturbata. The sequence continues at coordinate 13,383,865 of OY759190.1, forward strand.
TGTGTCTCAGGCTAGTGTCATAATATTATTATTAGTATTATTTAACGCCTATTTATCGCGTTTATTTACCCATTTTTTCCGTTGTCATCCCTTGACCACGACAGTCTGTAAACCTGTTGAAACGTCGGGAAATAGGTAAATAAACGCGATAAATACCCGTTAAATAATACTAACAATAATGTTTTCAGATCGCATAAGTTTAAATACAATACAATACAATACAACCTTTTATTTATAACGCCAAGTTACAAGTCAAAATCAAAAAAGATATAAAGATAATCAATACAATATCTATATTAATCTTAAATAAAAGTATATAATATAAATATAATTAACTCAATGTATAATAAATTCATTAATTATAATCAAATTATAGGCAATGCATAGAACTCGTCTACAGAGTAAAAAGATTTCTCTAAAAGCCATTTTTTCAAATCATTTTTAAACATTATGGTGGAAGTTGCATCCTTTTTAATAGTGTCCGGCAGCCTGTTGTAGACAGGGGGACCCATTATATACACGGACCTCTCCGACTTGCGCAGCTTGTGCGCTGGCGTGACGAGGATGTGAGCAAGTAAAAATATTTATTGTGTCATAACGACACAATCGAATACGATCTTGGCACAGGAGCTTTTTTGATGTTCTCTTTGTTAAAAGTTATTCAAGTAATAGCTCAGTGGTGTGAGTGTACCGCATTCGTCTTTGATGCAAGAGGGAGCGAGTTGAAATCTTCATAATGATACATTTTTATGGTTCCTATCAGTTCTGAAGCATTGAGAAGACCTGTGTAGAATTACAGAACTTCTTCAAGCTCTCAGTTCTGAGCCAGCTTGTAGCGTTGAGTTCGCGGAGATCGATTTCCACTTCGTCAATCCAACTGTACCTGGGTCACAAAACTGTCAGCCTAGCCCCCATTGACAAGTCTATTTCCTAGCTAACTATTGAAAAGGCTACTTCTTGTTACCAAATGACAAGTCTATTTCCTTACCTGTGACACTTGAACTTGCACTCCTTGCACTTGAGCGAAGGTCCGAAGAGCATCTGTTTGTCGCAGTAATCGCAGGTTGCGATCATGTTGAATGTCTTCGTGAAGCGGTGCGCTATGTCGTGCGCCATGCAGCGTGAGACGGTCGGGGTGCGGGGCGAGCGGGGAGCGCCGCCTAGTGCGTAGATTGCCTAGTGAGAAAAAAAACATTATTACTATATAAAAATAAGTCGGGTTTTCCTTCCTGACGCTATAACTCCAGAACGCACGAACCGATTTCCACGGTTTTGCATTCGTTGGAAAGGTCTCGGGCTCCGTGAGGTTTATAGTTACATAAAACGAAGCCATCTGGTGGCGAAACGGAGTTCGCCGGGTTTGCTAGTATATTATATATTTAAAGAGAAATTAATATTTATTTATAAACATATACATCTATCCTTAAGGGCACACCCAATATTATATAGAGTACCTTATATAATCGTCTAGTCCGTTAATATACATTAGGAAATTTTAAAACAATAACAATATGTTAGGGTTCGGACAAATTAGCTTATTTATTACACATATTCTTGTTGTGACATAAGCTTACAGAAATTAGTCAGCACTTAAAATATCGCTTTCTTTTTCATTAACTCAATTTTAAATGTTTGTACGAACTGCAGATATTTATTCCGGATGCTCGGAGTGTTTTCTATGCATACTAAATTTATCTGTGTAATGTATTGTATTAAGTATATCTAGTATTCATAACACAAGCTCTGCTAACTTAGGGCTAGAAGATACTGCGTTAATTATCTAGCTTTATTTATTTATATATTAATTGAATCGTAAAGAAAGGGACAACAACATTTTTATTAGTGTTTAATGCGAAACAGAAACCAATGGGTTTCCTCTGTGTTTTTTACACCTTTATTGTGAGATGTAAACTGGACGTATAAGCCGTGTAGATAGAGACTGTCCTTCTCAATCCTTAGACTAATATGTATGACGATAAGGTAAACTCACGTTGTTATTGTGAAAGTTCTGTAGCGGTCGATGCAGGGGCGTGTTGTCGGGTTCCGGGTCGCGCGGGGAGGCGGGAGGGGTTGATTCCGCGTTTACGTGGGAGGTCGACGATTGGCTGTTGTCACTGGAAAATAAGTTATAAATAACGAACGCTGGACATTTTCATCACGGCATCATCTAGCCCTAATGTAACATGGCGTCCTAAGTGAGCGATCTTGGTGCGAACGTGAAGCGGTGCGACGCGGCGTGAATTCGCGTATCACCGCATCGGATCGCTTCGCATAGTGTTCGCTTTCAATCGCCTATGCCTACATAGGCAATTGAACACGTTAAGTAGGTAAGTAGAGCTTGTGTTAGGGTGCCTTCCTACTGAAGCGGAGCGGAGTGGTAGACCAATCAGGAACCAGTGGGATGACGAGATGTAAGTGTAACGCTTCAGCGTCACGCTCAGGTCGGTTACGCTGGATCGCGTTCACTCGCCAGTCGTCATTAGTCATTTTATATACAGCGCGCCGTGCGTTGGTAGCCTGGCCGCAGTTGAACTGGAGTTGTTCTTTCTCTTGTAGCTATGCAGGTAGTATCTCACCTGAGGTCCTTATCATCCGACAGCTGCGACTCATGAGAGCGAGACTTGGTGAGCGGCGCGTCGGGCGTTGGTAGCCTGGTCGCAGTTGAAGAGGAGTTGTTCTTTCTCTTGTAGCTATGCAGGTAGTATCTCACCTGAGGTCCTTATCATCCGGTCTGACAGACAGCTGCGACTCATGAGAGCGAGACTTGGTGAGCGGCGCGTCGGGCGTTGGTAGCCTGGTCGCAGTTGAAGTGGAGTTATTCTTTCGCTTGCCTACGGGTGTTGTGGGGGACTTTCCACCTGTTGATGTGTTTGATGCTGTAACAATGATAATAAGGTTTAGTTTTTTATGGTGGTGTTAAAATTTCATAGCAACAGTGTGAAAACTATTATGCACGGCAGTTTTATAAGTGAAACGTACGACCTATCTGCGTGGATTTGGAATTATTAGATTATTTACCATTATGCAGGATCCTGCAGGATTCTTGTTCACGAATTATAAGTAAGTTGTCTTATGTTTGCATTAAGGTATTAGTTTGACGATATACTTAAATCATATAAAAATTAAAGCAAAAGCCAACATTATTAACAGTTATTCACAGTTTATTTATCGATTACTCAGTAGTATATTGATCAATTCGACCGACAGTGGTCGCGTTGGACAGAGTTCAAGATTTATCCACAATTGTTGTACAGTTTCTTAGCTAGTATTAAATAACAAGCTAGCTAGGTACCTTTCCTAGGCTGCGGGGTGGAGTGCTCGGTGGGAGTGTGCAGGTTGTTGGCGTGGTTGCGCGCGCGTGCCTCGCGCTGCGCCCGCGCGCGGGGCGAGGCGCGCGCGTGCCGCTCCCACGAGTCCCAGAATAGCGTGAGCTCCGCCCCGCCGGTTTCTACGCCTTCGCCGCGGTTTAGGGCCTCTGGGAAAAAAAGATCAGATGAAAACATATGCAACTATGACAATCCTGACAGATTTTAAATAGCAAACAGAGAAGTGTTCGAAGTTTGACGTGTCTATGTGGCATCATTAATAGAGACTGAAAAAAAATACACAACGCATAACATAGGTTGGACCGATGAAGAAATTGTGTATCACTCTATGTCTTAATGGCTAACTGATGCCGATTCGATGTGTGCGACACACGCCCGGCGCCCCGGGTCTCGGTCGCGCGGCGCGAACCGCCCCGCCTTTACTGTGAACGTCCTAAGCCGCTGCATGCTGCCTTTACGTTACTTATTTAAGTTCTATGTCGCTGCATGCCACCTATACGTTACCTATATACGTCCTGAGCCGCTGCATGGCGCGACACAGCCGCAGCACCTCCTCGTCGCGCGCGCTCGCGAGCAGCGCCTTCATCTCATGGTCAGAGCGCTCGCGCAGCGCCTCCACTGACGTCACGCGGGAGCATACCGCCTGCAATACATTCGAATTGCTGGGTCAAATTAAAATCACGTAGACTCTATCAGGAACGCAACCGCAGTGGTGTACGCGAAACGTCTTGTGCATGCTAGAGAGCAGCACACAACACGCTTCCTGAGTGCGAGCCTGTGGCTCGCTTCGCTCGCCAAACTGGCACGCATGTACTACAAACAGCGCGACGCGCTTTATTCGCCACGTTTGCGGCTCGCTTCACTCAATGTGATGACATGCTCATTACGATAGAAGCCCTTAGACCAGACCTCACCTCGATAGCCTCAGGACTGAGCCCCACCACCCGCAGCCACTGCGCCAAGCGCGGTACGTCCCGCAGCTCTATCCGCACCTCCTCACAGAAGCTGGCTTTAATCACTAGCTGTCTGGAGAAGTGCTTCACCAGTTTACCCTGGAAGAACATACCAATAATATTCATTGAAAATGAAGATTGATGAGTGGTAAAGTAAGACTCAAGTGAGATAGAGGGAAAAGCCACGACTGACATAAAATGCTTTAAACAACCCAATTTTTATTTTTTTGTTTTTTCCGTGATCTTCTCAATACTCAAATCATGGTCAATATTCCGTCTGTCCACAAACTTATTTGCTGTTTGGTTTATGCACAACTATGAAGTTCCCTTATTATTAACAGGAATGAAGACTGAATGACAGTATGTATATAAGTATTTCATAGACACATTGACATATAGATGGGAATCTGTTGCCTCAAAATATATGGGGACATAAGAAAGTTTCCATTTTTATCGAGCCAACATAGTATGTAACAAAAATTATTCTAGATGATTTTTCCATGAAAAAGTATTAAAGATACCTAGTATAAAAATTATAGTTTAACACGGTAACTCAATCTGTCTTAGTTTTTATCATGGAAAAACGCATGTAATGCCGCAGACTGAAGCAAGTATCAAATGAAACAACAAAAATGATACTATTTTATTAAGTGTAATGATTATTCTGATTCCAAAAAAAAAGGCAAATGACAAATGTAAAAATGTTGAGCAACAATAACAGAATCAACTACCTACATAAAACTTCTTCGTTAACAAAATTGATTTTCATAAAACTATTTGGTTGTCAGTTGAACTACCAACCTAAAAGAAAATAATGTCTTGGAATAGGTACCTATACAAAAACAGATAATAATTTTAGACCTTGTCCATGCACTTTAAATAATTATTCAAATTGATTTTTTAAAGAATCATAGTAGACCAGTTACAAACTTTCTTGTCAGCGACCAATATCTGTGCCATAAACTATAACTGCACTGCCTATCTTTTGTGTTAGGTACTTGATTCTCCATATAAGTTCAGAAGCAAATTGTTCCTTGCTCAATTTGATGGAAATTAATAGCTTACTATTCATTTCCATCAAATTGAGCAAGGAACAATTTGTATTGTCATTTATATATCAGAGGCTATGACACATTGAATATTTTATGGGAACAGAAATCAATGTATTTTTATTTATGTTCCCATAAAATATTCAATGTAAAATCACTGTATATGTACATATATAAACAGTGATATTTGATTTCTGAAACCAGAGCTTTTTTTTTATTTGTATTTGGTTGTCAACTATCAGTAACAAGACATGACACATTACTTACTACAAGATAATACAAAACTCAAAAGAATACCTATTATCAACTAGAGATGCGCTTTATCTTATCACAGAGTCATGAAATTCCTTAACACAGATTACATAGTTTAGCCCACTCTCTCCGAAAGAATGTTATATCCCTCATTTGTATGCAAACATGATTTGCTCATTTTCATGAAGTGCTGCTAATGAGCGATTTTGTATTATTTACGCTGAATTATCTGAGCAATTGAATAGGAACTGATAATATTTGAAGTGTTACACATCTGTTTGTATTTGTAGCCTTGTAAATATGAGTAATTGTAGTAGCGTAAATGGGAAACCCGATAGCCAAGGTCTCTCTGCAATACATCGGCACTGAACTATTCAGTGTGGGTCCTTGAGCTCAGACAAGTCCTTGAAACCCGGGAGTTCGGAAGGAACTAGCCAATTTCAAGGGCACTGCCACTTCCTACAGCCAGCTAACTCTCACCTCCAGGGTCCGAATCTCCTGCTGCGTCAGCTCCGCGCTTGTCGAGCATTGTGTCCTCAAACCCTCGAGTCTATCAGCTGAAACGTCGATCATCGACTGAATTGTCTCTATAGTTTGAATTGCATCACGAATCGCTTTCTTATTTTCGTACTCGCTATCTGCATCCATTACAACTATCACAGCACTTTGCACGATCCACTAAACACTATAAATATGTAAAAAACACTTTTTTCATTTTATAAAATGAATTTACAAAACATAGCAGATGTTGTATTGCCGAAAGCGGCCATGTCCAAAGAAAATCTATAATTTTGTCTATGTTTGTGCAGTTGTCGAATCCTACACAAGGTATTATGACAGCAGGTGTGCGTGGCTATGGTAAATAACCGGCCACACGCTCCGTCTTACTTGCAAGAATGCCTGCACAAACCAGTTTGCGCAGGTAAGAAGGAGTGTGTGGATTGGATGGCAAGACGGCAGCTCGCGCAATCCCGGAAGCGCGGCTTCTGCAATCGTTGATATGCTGAAGGCTGGACTGTAAAAATTTAGATTGCATGTGTTTATTTGGGCGTATGGCTGGTCATTCAAGTCGCGCTTCAGTCCGGCAAAGTATTTTCGACAACACACATCTTTTAATTCATAAAAATGAGTCATGTGAGATCGAAGGAATTTATAGAATTGTGCAAATTGTCGAGCTCCCAATAAACAAACCTTTTTATAGGCGACATCGTGACGGACACCGAAAATAGAGAAATAAAAACAAATTATGACTGCATGCGCAATTGGAAACTGACATTGGCAGAATTGTGTCAGACCATGATACAGAGCCATTGCTACTATAGGATTATAACCTCTCCGTCCGTACTCCAGCGACAGCTGTTCAGTCCAGACATGAGGCATGCGGCATGACATTAGGCTTGCGCAGTCTAGTTTGCATGTGCTTACTTGTATGTGAGGCCTCTGTACCGGTACCTTCCTAAATAATATAAAATTGACTATTTTGGCTCTTATTCATAGTCGCTCAATATTCTTCCAATCCAAGACCTATTAGGAATATCGCCCTATCGGGGGGTCAGAAATTAGATATCAATAACTTTATTTTTTCTTAGCTTACAAAATGAGCACTTGTTTACTCACACAAGTCAAATTTTACACTCTAAATAATAATTGTTATTCATTATGAAATTACAATTCAAAAATAAAAACAAATTAGATCTAATATTTACAATTGAAACAAATAAGCTAACTGCAGACTGTTGCAAACAATCTACAGGTAGCTCATCATAGGAAGGGTCATCATCATCATGATTAACACTTTACACTTTTTTATTATTCATATTACATTCAGATTCAGACACTTTTTTATTACTGATATTACATTCACAATATTTGCCTTGGACGGACAAAACCTAGACTTACTTTCCCTGATCGAAGAAATTTGCTCAAATTTTTTTATTTCCTTTTTTTATTTTTATGTCAGGCATGATGTGATGTAGCATTTCGTTGGAAATTGGAAAGGGTAATAATAATAACTGAAAAACTTTTTAAAAGAAAACTAAACTCAATATCACTCAATATTGAGTAGTTCTGGCAACAATGTAAAATATTTACGCTTAGCAATACTTGTCCTAAACTCTAGGAAAATAATAAGAAAAACTAGTCTATGAATTTTATCAATGGAGTGAAGACGTTTGTTTTGTGATTAATTTCCTATTTATTTCGCCTTCCGTCATTTACCCTAATTCAATTATTGTGTAATGTGAATATTAAATAAAAAATAGCCCAAATATTTTCTTAGCTGTGCAGGTAGATGTAGTTATTAAACAAAATGTTTTTCGGACGTTTATTGTTGACCGTGTTCTGCCTCGGATTTGAAGGTAAATAAAATTTTATTTGAGTCATACCAATTACCTATTTAAAATAAAGTTTGAACGTTTTAGCACTTTACCAAATAATTAAACAATAGCACATGTCCAAATAAAATCTATAACATACAGTATGTACAGTAGGTAGGTACAAATAAAATAAATCTTGACAATACAAGTGTAAAAATTATTTGGCCAATGATCAAATAAATCAATTGACAACCCATAGCTCATTATTCTTTACATTTATCCTACAGTATTCCCGTTAACCACCGCCGAGGAAATTGAGTTCAGAGAAGTGGCTGCAGACAAGGGCACAAACCTGACTGTGCCGTGCGGAGGGCTCGAGCTGCCCTCCAATGTGCAGTGGGTACATCGGGGCAACCGGACACATCATGAAGTTTTAGTGAGTCTATTAATTCTTAAATGCTCAGAACTTTTTGTTTAAATTAGGTACTAGCGGACCCGACAGACATTGTCCTGTCTGAATGCAACACCTACTGGCTCCAGTTGTAAATTTAAACCCATTCACGCAAAAATGTCATACCTATTTTCATTTAAAATTCTGAAGTCGCGATTTTTTGACAAGTTTCAATGAAAAATCTGTCAAAGATTCGTCAGTTGTTGAGGTGCTGTGATCTGATTTGCGTTTGAGTAGGTTAGCAAATCAAAAATTACACGTAAATGATTTTGAAAAGTATTTAAAATTATAATTACTAACAACCTTAGCTTTACACTACAGGGCAAAAACCTCCCTCAGGAGGGCAATTCTGGCAATAAGTTTTTGGCGGGACTCGATAATATTAATGAAGGTTCGATATTCAACACCTGATATTTTATTGTGTAATATTGCGTGTCACTTGGTACGACATCTGGTGATAAATATCACTAATATCACTGATAAGCAGTATCACGGGATATAAATCGGAAAATATCAGGTGATAAAAATCACAAATATATCGAGTCCCGCCAAAAACTGCATTCTCGTGCCACATTAACGAGCAACTTATTGAAAAAAAGCCTTCGATAAATATCGAATTCCAGAATATGAGAATACGCTTGTTTGCTACGAAGCAAGCACTCGATATTTTGACAGTTCTTGCCATATTCTCGATATATTGCTAGAATTGACCTCCTGGTTCCTTCACGCATCTCGATAGGTACTGAGCCATCTCGATCCACTGTATCAATGACAAACTATAATAGAAACTAGTTTGTCGCACTATTGCTTCCTAAATCTGCCGCGGCGCCTCACGCTTTAAAAAAAACTAATTAACTCTGGGTATTTAACACAACATCTAGATAATTTAGGATTACTTAACCCAACCTCTAGAAAACAGGTTCTGCCTATTCAAATAAGCAAACACCTATCAGAGGTTAGCCAAATTGGCCAAGCATGCAAATTGCAGTATCTATACTTGTCGGTTCTAGAATCCAAGGTATGTCAACAAAGACATATATGAATGAAAAATGACAACAATAACAGAAAGCAACAAGGTAACGGCACGGTAGTGATATCTACCTCTATATAACATCACCGTAGTAACGGCAAGGTAATCACAATTATCTAAAACCGTAATCTTCAACAACGCATAATGTCGACCGAAGTGGCGCGGCGGGCGAAGGTCCGCCTGCGACACAGGAAGTTGCGGATCCGATTCCCGCCTTGGGACAAATGTTTGTGCGATCTACAAATATTTGTTCCGGGTGTTCTGGGTACGGTACCAATTTTTTATGTATAATAAAAGAATTATTTATCTATGTAATGTATAGTATTAAGTTTATCAGTCATCTAGTACCCATAATACTGCTTAGCTTGGGGCTAGATGATGCTGTGTGGATTCTCCAGCATTATTTATTATCTATTTATAACACGCACACGCGCAGTGGAAATCGTGAAATTTAGATTTGAAAGGGACGAGCGACGAATGAAATTATGAATGAAAGTTTTCAGAACCAAAATTTGTTTCCAACTTCTGCGATTTGCTTCAATGATACCAGGTCGTAAGTATTTTCTACCAATATTTGTATGGTCTTGTAACACTTTTGTTTACAAAAAAAAAAAACTATAAACCTATTTCGACTCTCTTCGTTTTAAACTGGTTTTTAAGTTTTGCGGGATAAATACTGATCCCTCGGGAATAGTTTTTTTATGGGACCACCTCGGGATCATCCTCTATAGTCTATACAACTGCAAAATCCGATTGGATGATTCCAAATCGGTCTTTAAATGACGGTGAAATCGACGAACATGCATAAAAAAAACCATACAACCTCCTCCTTTTTTCGAGGTCGGTTAAAAATGACTGGTACCTACTTGCATTAAAATTCGTTTTATGTATGGGCTACACTAAACAGCATCCACATTTAAAAATTTGTCGGGATTTTTGGAGTATAGTATATAATTAATATTATCTTATTTAATGTAATTATATTAGAACCCTAACGAAGGTTTAAATTTCACTGTGCTCTCTAATCAAGGGTTCAAATCGGTGTCAATAACTATAGGTCTCCTAGCTAAAATCGTTTTGTAAGGGCCGGATTTTTCCGAACTCATACCTTACGCAGGATTTGCTAAGCGAGGCCAGTCCAACAGGCAAACGTTTAGGTACGTTTGCCTGTTGGACTGGCCTCGCCTAGCAAATCCTGCGTAAGGTATGGGTAATCCAAAGGTACCTACGACCTACAGGGTCTTTTTGTGTTGGATACTTTTGACCACAATCTCACCTGATGGAAAGTGAAGAGGTAACCGACGGTGTATCACAAAGGTCTAAAAGACACTTATTCACTCTTGTCTTGAAGAGACCCAGCAGGTCGTGCAGCAGTAGGTTAGCCTCCTCTTGAAAACTAGGATCGCGATTGAAACTGTGTTTTAAAGTTAAGCAGCCCTACCTAACATGCACTGGATACGTCTAGTATTTCAACTGTTTGACTAAAACACTGCAGTTTACAAAAATCACCATATACGATTTATAAACCCCGCTTTAAATTCATGCCTCAACACACACATGCACACAGATACTTTATGTAAACCTACCAAACAAATGCATTTATAGTCCTTTTAAAATTAATAGACGTTTAACACGCGCCGCGAGCTATCTGAGGCACCTTTTAGTTTGTTATGGCGGAGGCTTTACGACGAAAAGTCGTCACAGTCTGTCGCAGGTATCAAAGCTTGTATCAGGTTTAAGGTGATTGATTAAACACACCTTGTATATTAAGGTGGTTAGTGACGCTCGAACAAAATATTGGGTGTTTACTATTTTCTAGGTTCTACAAGTAATATAAATAGCAGATAAGAAGTTTTGCTCGCATTGCCTGTACTTTGCTCTTTCAGTGTAATTATTTGAAGATTTTTTTTTTATTTTAAGCGTTCGTCCTTTGATCATATGGACAAGTTAGCCTCTTCTAGGTATAGTAAATTTGCATACGTCTAAGTGTAAATAAAGAGCCCTCTTTCGTCTACATTTGGTAACCTTTACCTTATCAAAATCATGTGAGGTTCACTATAGCCGTCCCATAAGTTGTCACTCTGAGAAACCTGAGACGAAGCTTCTATTTTTAGCCTTTTCTCAAGTGATGAACTGACTCATTTACCTCAGCAAAACATGCTTACCGACCTAAATGACTTACCTCATGAGTTTTTCGGTCATTTAATAATGTTACTTCACTGCTGGTTGCTGGGTGTGGTTTTCCATGTCGGTGCATCCACTTCTCCATAGGTACGCTGATCTCCAAAGAATGTTTCTAATCTTTTGGTAGACTTATAGTCGTGTCTAGTAAATTGTTTAAAGCGAAACATTACGAAAGTCGCAACCTATCAGGCAGTCGTAACTATTTCCGGCCTTACCTGCCACCCTTCCCTAGCCACCCTGCCAGGGTGTGAAATAGCTACTACGTAAGTAATATTGTGGTTAGCGGGGAATGACCTCAGGACAATGCTGTATTTTATGACTAATGGTGTTTTTAAGCCAGGATTGGCATAGAAGTAACCGATTTTGGATATTCTTGTGTTCGTTTTGCTGTCACTATAATAATTCTTTGATTTTGCCCCTCATCTTGAGCTGATGCCACCATTTGAAAGTCCCTATCTAATAATCGCATTTTCGTTGATCGCAGAGTCTTCGAAGCTTTAGAAGGAAGGTTTTGATTTTGCGCATGGTGAGCATACCTTCGTTCCGCTGAAAAATTACAAAAATCCGCATTCGCTGCTTACCGAAACGCACGAAACACACAATTTATATAAGATAAATAATTAGCAGCGACTACCATATTTTAGTTTTTATTATAAATTCAAAAAGAGAAACGAAATGAGTCAACTTTTTTTCAGTCAATGACACTGGGATCGCGAGAAAACTCATTCCGCAGCAACCTTTGCCATTTAAGACCGTGCCCTTATCAAAACGCTCACTCGTTTTCCGATAGAAAGTCGCGAGTAAAGACTTATTGCAATGTCTATGGCAGGATTTTATAGCGTCGTAAGAGATCTATTCGTCCCCTCTAGTCAAATAGAGGGTCGAGGAGCTCGATTTAATGAGACGTCGGAGAAAATGTTTTGTCGCTACTGCGAAGAATTCCTTGAAAATAAGAAAGATCATGATTACAGGAGAAATTTTCCTGAAATTTCTTAAAGTATTCGCTTATTCATTCATGCTGTTCCTGTGTTGTACCAAATCGACAAAAATACATGAACACACCTTCGTTTTAGGTGTATCGGTGATTTTTTACAGGTTTTTAAAATTTGAAATCTTTATCATCGTCGGCAGGTAGATACAATATACTATACCTATCCTTTGAGCCTATCAGTATCCGCATACATAACTATTACCACTAACTAGGCATCAGAGCCTAATTCTCCAAATCCTAATTTTCTAAAAAATACTCTTTACCGTCCGTCCCCTATCATACGAGAATCAGAGTTTCCGTGTCTTAAAATAAACATAGCTAACTTCCCCAACAATATCTCAAAGACCTAAACATCAAAATGCTCCCGCAAAACCCTCCATCATTTCATTAAACCTAACGAAGTGAATTTCCCTCCCAAACATTCCAGGCTAGACTAGCTGATTAGATTTCGTAAGGAGCAACCGAGTTGATACAGTCTAGCCCTCAGAGGGGACTGATACGTCGGGGAATATGATTACAAAACCTGGTAACACTATACTTCTACCGCAAAATTGGCTTACCACGTTAACCGAGTGGGTTCCTATTGAGTTACTGATGTACTGATACTACCTCGTCGTCATTTTGAGATACAGCGTTGCGAATTTGAGAGAGCTTCTGAGCTAGATGTATATGAAATGTCTCTCTAATTTTAGTTATCCCAAAATATGGAGTTGGGGTCAGCCTTCTTGATTAATTCTTCCACTACGCTCCGTCTTCGTCTTCTTCGGAAGCTTGGCATGACACTATTCTCATATCCCAACACTTTATCTTCGGAGTTCCAACACTACATTCTTCCATCTTGTCCTATTTCTTAGGAGCCTGCTCGGACCCACAGCTTGGCTAACTCCACTCTTTTCACTCCTCCCTGTTTTCTGCCTCTATATAATCTAGGCGTGCATCTAGTTCGCCGTTGCCGTACATGCTTGAAATACCCCGACTTGTGTTTGTTTCTTAAACTTAAGCATACGATGTCTATCTATATCCCACCTGAGCTCGATGGTCAATTTTTGTAAACAAACCTCAACAAAACAACTAAAATTTTCATATTTGGCGTCGTGTTGCATATTGAATTATCAGCAATATTTATTGATGGAAAGATCTTAAATCAACACGGAATATGATTTGCGTATAAAAAATACACGGCAAAAAAGTTATTTTTAGGCTAAGTATGGGCGGTTTGTTTACATCCAATTTTGCTGGAATATAGTTCCTGTTCTACGTAGATAATAGCAGCTAAGTGGGAAAATACGCCTCTACTCTACAACAACACAAAGTAGGCTATTTCTACAGCGAAGTCAATGCGGCTTCCTTGTCAGTTTGTAGACATTCTGTCGATGCCTGCCGCCGTATCTGTATCTGATCTTTAATAACTAGCCTTATCTTTGGTACGGGAACTCTTTTGAATCGAAATGCTATCGCAAACTTTGAATAGAAGCTAGGATTGGCTAGGCATTGAAAGTTTTAGAATGACTAGATTTTAGTAAAACGTTTGCTGAGTTTCGCCTAGACGCTTGCAATGAAGTATTTATTATACACTTGGGTGCAAAAAACACTTGGGTGAAATCGCGAATAAGGTGTTTTTACAGTAGTGAACAATAAAAGTAGCCAGTTTACATGGGTGTAGCATGCTTTTAATTTTTTTCTTTGACGTAGCTGTATGTACAAAATAATACTGGAACATAAACGCGCAGGCGGCCTGGCGTCGCCACCACCCTCACAATACCAAAGCTTTACATTTATTAGCAGACGGATGAGTTCTATTAGAGTGCATTATGATAAAAAGTAGAGTTGTAGTTTTATTTTAAAAATGAGTAGCCAATAATTGGCAAAGTTTTAAATGCAGTGAATGAAAAAAAATTAAAGAGGTAAAGATTATAATGCATACTTGCTAATAAAAAGATATAGGCAAATCCAAAAATGCGTACCTTATTACGAAAAAAAGTTTGAGAACCATTGATTCTTTGTTTACATTATTTCTTTTGCTCCGTTGAATAGATTATAACTATTTTTTTTCACCTACCTATTATTGCAAAGACAAAAAATTAGTCGGGGGCTGTCATTGTCATCCCTGTTAACATTAAAGAAATGACTAGATAGGTTAAACTCGTACTAGATTATTTTTTTCTTCTTTGTATTTACAAATTAACGTATTGTTTCTATGGTGTTACGTATTGTACCATGTATGTGTGACGACCGATGTGGCGCGGCGGGCGAAGGTCCGCCTGCGACGCAGAAGGTTGCGGGTTCGATTCCCGCCTTGGGACAAATGTTTGTACGATCTGCAAATATTTGTTCCGGGTGTTCTGAGTATTTTCTATATATGTATAATAAAAATATGTCTATGTTATGTACAATACATAACATATTAAGTTTATCAGTCATCTAGTACCCATAACACAAGCTCTGCTTACTTTGGGGCTAGATGATCCTGTGTGGATTGTCCAGCATTATTATTAATGTGTACTATTGTCACTCACCATTCTACCAGAGACAGTCTAATATACATTATGTGTCTCGTAGAGGTAAGTAAGGTACCTACGCATCCAGTTTATATCAACTTACTATGTAACGTTATTACAATTAGTTAAGTACATTGCTATAAAACTGTTTGGTGCATTCAACCAGTTTCAGGGCAGACAATCTACAGGTAAGACCCTAGATCCTCATAATGTATTATCACATAACTGTCTTCAGTCATATTTGAGCCTCAACTCTGTGGTACAATCGTTACTTTTGAAAGGTAGAAGAAACTCCTATTGAGAACTAAAAAAAAAAGAAGAAAATTGAGTGTATGAGGTCCTAGCGTTTAATTTGTGCGTCCAATACCAAAACCTGTATCCCAAAGTAACTATCGAGCTCTATAGTGAACAAACAGTTAATGTTTGTTCCTATGTAGGTACCTAAAGAGTAGGTACATAATGTACAGCTATTGTATGTGCCGCGTAGAGATGCACCCATGTTATATTCATTATTTTAACCTTCTTTTAATTAATAAATCGTCGTTACAACTGTTAATTTAATACATTCAATTAATTTCAGGCAGCCCCCGTGGGATTTTTTTTGTCTTTGTAGTAATAGGTAGGTAGGTAATAAAAATTTAGCTAACAAATTTTTTTCAACTACCTATTATTTACAAAGACAAAAACACCCGATTATTGATATTTAAATTATCATTGCTGTTTTATCCATTCGATCGAAGTCTATAGCTGACTGTATCTACCATTTCGTGGAGCTCTTGGGAATGGAATTATTATTAATTTTAAAGTGTGTCGTGTAAGTGTAAGTGTCAATGTATGAAACATAATTTTTTGAGAACAATGGAACCGTGGAGCTCTGGGAATGAGCCCTCTTATGCGGGGATTTTACTAAAATTGTTTATTTTTTTTTCGATTACAAAGTATCCGTCGTGGGTTTGCAAACATTTTTATTTTGTTTTTTATTACATGAAATCTTTACGTAAAGATTTTTAAGTAAAAATACACAAAACAACCAAACTAAGACGCAATTTGTTTTTATTTCCCCAAATAACTGGCTAATTTAAGACGTTTTAATGCCAGTTCAGGGACGAAGGGTCCCTGAAATAATTATTACGATTGTAATCGCTTGCGTATAAATCAGAAGTCTGTTAATCAAGATTAACCGACTTCAAAAAATGAGCAGGTTCTTTGTTCGGCTGTGTGTTGGTTTTTTATGTAGTATGTTCATCGATTTCTCAGTTTGATTTTTATTCGCTATTGTATCGAGAATGACCCCGAGGTGCTCCCATAAACATTTTATTCCCCAGGTATTAGTATTTGTTCCACAAAACTTAAAAACATTGAGGAAGGTATTTTAAGTCAGCTTGTAGTTTAGTCAAAATAATATAATGATGTAGACCCAATTCAATCAAGTCGGGACGGTCTTATAAAAATAGTAGGTAGCTAATTTACTAAAAGAAACATTTTCCACCTGAACTAAGCTAAGTAGATAAGTGACTTATAGATCGGTTAGCTATGATAATCGGTTTATTACAATTATCCCCTGCCGTTATCTAAAAAGAGGATATCTGGACATTTGTCCAGAAGGGGAAGGGAATCTCTGGACTTCATCATCATCAGCCTATATTAGTCCACTGCTGGACATAGGCCTCCCGTAATGAGCGCCAAGCTCCCTGTCTTCAGCTTGCCGCATCCAACATCTGCTTGCAGTCTCTCACAGACCGTCATCCCACCTAGCAGGAGGGTAAGGAATCTGTGGTTTTTTTTCCAAAATGGAAGCAAAGGTCGGGTGAGCCTCTTGATTGGATTAGATATTCTACGCACGTGTAAAAACTAGTATAATCTATCCTATTAATATACACATAAGATGTAAAATATTTTTTCAGATATCACCCAGTTATCAATAGTTGAGACCGTTTACTTGACGGAAACACATTCTTACCTATAAAACATACTTTAGTGACCATAATACTTCATTGCTTTAAAGTCTCTCAACCTGCTTGACGACCACTTACTGAACCATACCATCGTCTGTCAGTAAGCATTCGTTTATGGGGCATAGATATAAAAGTCTTTGCTCTAGTTCTATCTTATTACTGTACATGACTACACTACACTACCGAATCAGTAAACATACGGCCGCTGCTTCTCCTCCCCAAAATCACAATCACCACGCTTGTCAGGCGGATTGGTGATCACAGTAGAGGTGTAAAAGTAAATAAATAAATAATGCTGGACAACCCACACAGCATCATCTAGCCCCAAGCTAAGCACAGTTTGTGCTGTAGGTACTAGATGACTGATAAACTTAATACAATACATTACATAGATATGTAGATGTAGTTTATTATACATAGCAAATACCCAGAACACCCGGAACAAATATTTGCAGATCGTACAAACATTTGTCCCAAGGCAGAATTCGAACCCGCAACCTCCTGCGTCGCAGGCGGACCTTCGCCCGCCGCGTCACATCGGTCGTCAGAAAAATACATAGAAGGAAGCTGCTCCCCTTCCTCTGATAGGTTCTCTTAGTCGACTCTTACGACATCCACGGACTGAGTTGGAGGGGTCGATTCTTACGCCGCGATCACCACGGCGCGGCGGCGCGGCAATTGAACTCCACTGCAATATTAAAGTACTAGTTTCTGCCTGCGGCTTCGCACGCGTTGTTTCTGTGGAAACGTTTAAAGGTGATTTATTTCCCATGGGAACTGATTTATGGGACAAAAATTTAAATTCAAAGTGCTTTATTTCCTTTAGACCTTACGTACAGGACTCTTGGACACGTCACAAAATTCAAATTACATAAGTAAAACTAAGAAATAACCTGATCACTTTGATTTTTGTTCACTTCAATCTTTTTAAGGTGAAGCAAAGAAGCGAACAAGAAACCTTTACCTTGTTAGGTTGTTAGTTTTCGAGTTGGAGCAAAACTTTTCCCAAGCTTTTTTATCCTCTAGCTAGATAATCTGATATTTTAAGCTTTTTTACAAAGGATATGTTTGACAATTTGTATGAATTTATTTATGGTAATTGGTATTCTGTTGTAGAAGCGTATACATTGCCCTTTAAAAGATACATTAATCTTGTGTAGCCTAGTTGTGGGCACAGCGAGTTTATTCTTATTTCTAGTATTTAAATTTATGTATGTCGCTATTTTTAGGAAACAGTTTGATATTCCTATGAGTGTACAAGTTTTCATAAATATATTGACATGATACTGTCATTATGTATTAATAAAAGTAGCCTATCTTTGATTCCTGGATTAGAACTACCTGTATGCAAAATTTCAGCCCGATCCGTTTAGTAGTTTTGTCGTGAAGAGGTAATAAACATGCATCCATACATCTAAACATCCAAACTTTCGCTTTTATAATTAGTAAACCGTTTTGCTGCTTTTAAAAAATATAGACTGTGCCACATTATATATAATTAGTATTAAGTTCTTGTTTTATAAGTGTATTGATGGTGCAATAAAGTGATAATCTATCTATCTATCTATAGACATAATTTCGTGTCTAGCTGTAACATTAAACTAAGCAAAGCGTATCATCTAAAACTAATAGCTCTATGAATTTGCAATGCAACTTCATAGTTGAAAGTTTAAGTTCTTGCAGAAAGCAATAATTTAGTTGGAAGTTTGTTTTGAACGGCATGAGTTATGTTTATTGTTCTGCTGCAAAGTTATATGGTATTTTTTTATCGATGATATAATAACTTTTTAATCAACAACCGATTTCAAAACCTTATTGTTGACTGTAATAATTACTAAAGCAAGTTTTTATGAAACCAATTTTTAATAAATTCAGACAAAGCTACTTACTCTTTCTCTCTCTTTATTTCTTCCTAGCTCCTTAGGCGATATTTGGTGGTGGGGTCTTTTATTGTTATTATTAATTTCCTGACAGCGTCTTCGGAAGCGTCCCAACCAACACGCTTGTTTAAATTGCAGCTTATTTTATAACTTCAAGTTGTATAATAGCGGCATAGGAGTTCAAGAAGCAGTCTTAAGTTGCATATTTGCTCCCGGAAACGTCTGTAGCTTCAAAAGTAACTAAGAGTGGCAGTAATGGAACCAAAAACTACCCTTGTCTTTATAATAGGTAATTCTAGAGCCCCTTTATTTTATTACTTACGCCTTTAACAGAAAGTTAAAAAGGGTATTGGTAGATGAAAGCTGCTTAAGGGGTTCTCTAGTAACTGTTCAACGGCGCTTTACTGCATAGAATAGATTATTTTATTTTATTTTATTTTTAACAATATTCAGGAAATTAACAGCTAACTTATAGACTAGGTAAACTAATAGGTACTTATGGCTAATTACAAATTTCCACAAAATGTTACTGTATAATTATATAATAAACAGAGTTAGGACGACTATTATTAAGATCATACTAGGTATTTAAGAAAATATACTTAGTTTACTAAATTACAGACAAAGATGACATAAATGGATTACCTACTTTGGTAACTAAATTAAGACACAGAAGAGTTACCAAAAAAATCACCACATACAATCCTTTTTAATTTAGCGGGGGAGTCATAAAAAATATTTAAGTTTACCTCTCTGGAAAGATCATTAAAACATCTGCATGCCCTGATCAAGAATGTGTTCTGCCTATAGTTAGTTTTAACCGGTTGGTAGATAAAAGGTTTTATGATTTCTATGTGTTCTAAAGTTAGTGTTCAGTCCGAGTTGTTGCAGCAGCTCCGAGCAGTCCACTGAGCTATTTACTATGCCGGACAGATAACAAAGATCCGCTATGGTTCTTCGTTCCTGAAGAGGCAATAAATGAAATTTTCTACATCTTGTGTAATAATCGGGTAAGTAGATTTTTGCGCGAAACTGAAGGTACCGTAGGAATCTTTTCTGTATACGTTCCAAGCGCGAAACGTAAATATCATACTGTGGGTTCCACACCTGCGAACAATACCCCAGGTGACTGCGTACATATGAACAATATAGAATCTTAAGGGTTTTGATGTTTGAGAATTCGCGAGACATTCGAAGTATAAAGCCTAACGCCTTCGATGCTTAATATGGTAGCCTATTTAAAGCAGCTGTATAAGGGGTAAAATAACCACTGTTTTTTTTACTTGAAGTTCTGTAATAGAGTTAATAATAACTCATAAACAGACTCAAATTCGCGATGATAGTCAATAATAACTATTAAAGCATACTTAAGAGCTTTAGATAATTCAGGAGGAGCAATTGCTTCTTTGCGTAGTATAACAGAGTTAATCTGCACCGTCGAAAAGACTAAATTAATCAAATCGTGTTTTGGGTTCCATCTCTGCGTAGCATAATAATTTATATTCAGAAGAAAATAAATTTAGATAAAAATAATCTTTATATAACCAAAAAAGAAACAAAGAAGAAGAAACAGATAATGTTTCTTCTTCTTTGTTTTTTTTTTTGCCAATATTATATTGTATGGTTTCTCATCCTGATGGGCAAACAGTAAGCTGGTCCTGATCCTTTTCGCTCGATTGTACTAATTCAAAAGGCATTCTCAAAAGAAACATCAAAATTAAGTACCTACATATAAATCAAATTTTCTGAAATTAAGTGTTGAAAGTAACTAACTTGAATGACGGATTTAGTTTCGTTACGGACGTTACGGATCTCTAAAATAAATGTTCGTAAACCAAAACGTAAACCTGCAAAACACATCGTATTAGTACTTATACCTGCAATAAGGGCAATATTGCAGCCCTTTTGACGATTCTAGCTGCACTAGAGAAATAAAAATCACCCGGAGCATTAGAACAGTTAAAATTTACGTTTTAACCCGCATAAAATAAGCTTAGGGGTGAAACCTGCGGGCTAAAGCTGCACTGCAAAGACGCCATGTTTTTGAAGCCAATTGCTCCGATTACAAGCAATATTTTGAGATTAAGTGATGCATTTCAGCGAAATTATTTACACATCATTCACATAATTGCACATATACAAACGACATACTGCAGATAGCAACCATCAATACATACAATAAAAAACCTTATTTAAAAAATAAAATATGATTATTTATCACATAGCTTATCAATATTGATTAAATCAAAGCGCTTGAAAATTACTCTATAAAACATCATATAATTGCACAGTAAACTTGGAAGCGTTTCTAACCGCTCACATAAATCACGAAACAGTAAGACAACTTACCAAATAATATTTTAACGATGGCGCCGATGTTTTATTACAACTAAAATACTTCTCATCTTATTCTACTACTACACAATCAAAACTGAACTGGGATACATCCATTCGTTCACTTACTCATTCACAAAAGTGTCATTAGAGCGTTAGAGGGGCGTTAATCATCCGTTGCAGCTTTTTTTTTTTTATTTTTTTTTAATAAACTTTATAGACATACTTATGCTACAGCTAACATAAACGTTGATCGGTTTGTCCGTCAGCCTCAGTCTCTATGGTAAGTATATTAACTAATGAATACAACAACTCGTACACTTATCATAGGCTAATAAATACAATATGCACCCACCGCAGCGCAGGTCAGAAACTGAATGTTATAAATAGAAAACCTAGTTATAAATAGTTGTGAATATCACTGGAAGCCAAGCTCTTGAGGCACCTATGTGCCGCTGTTGTGCTGCTGCCATTGAACTGAGAGCTGCATTTTTATACAGCTCTCAGTATGTATTTGTGCCCAAATGGCGCTAGTGTTGCAGCATAAGGGCTTTGGAGCACGCTCTAGCGCTTGGGCTTAGCACCATATGGAATAATCGGGTTGGCTCCAAAGCTTTTATGCAACCAACTTGACTGTTACTTGGGTAGACACTCGTATCTTTTAAAATTTCGTCTTTCCACCCTTAAATAGGATCTCAAAGTTATTTAAAAAAAAATCTATTAGACCGTATTCACTCTAGTCTCTGACTGATCGATTTCTAAAATAGCAACTTCTAAAAAAAAAAACAGGCTAATTGAGTACTTATCTCCTGTTTTAAAGCCAGTTAAAAACTCTGCAAGTTCGTATGTACGTTTCGTGTTGCCTTTGAAACTAATGTAAGTTTAACAATAGCTATTACTGGGCACCATTACGTCAAATGTGTTTACCTGTATAATCTATACTTACATTGATGCCTATATATCGCATTTTAATACCTCTGAATTGCTGTCCGAGTGCCGTATTTGCTTTTTTGTTCGTTATAGTTATATTACATAGTACGTGTGTAAAATGTCTTTGTTTTTTATATGGAAACTTTGTTGTTTAGTAGCTAACCCTCTATTTCTTTGACCATATCTCGCGAAGAACCGATAACCGCTGGGGTAAACGTGTTCTTAAGGAGACTACGAATCGGCATACGTAGTGAAGGATGCCCTCAGGCCAGGTGGGATGACGACCTGCGAAAGACTTTAGGCAGATGCTGAATGCGGCAAGCTGAAGACAGGGCGCTATGGCGATCATTAGGGGAAACACTATGTCCAACTGAGGATTAATGTAATGCAGATGATTAACCCGACTGACGACGTCTCCTATTACGGGCATCTTTTTCAGTTATTTTGTTCGCCAAGATCCATACTCTGACTAAGACGAAATTTAGTAAAACTTTCCAGCGGTTATCAAGTGAAGTGATGGATGAACCATCGAACAGCATTTCATTTTATGTAGTAGTCAGATAGCTCTTTATCCACAACATTTGACTACTATTCAATGTAGCGCCGCACTCGCAACTAGATTGCTATTGTATTTCAAAGTTGAGCTAACTGAAGAGTTTGGTCACGCACGAAGCCACACTATGTAACTGATAGTGATAACCTTATTGACTAGCCACCAAACTGGGTTGAACAACGCAATTCGATACACCATTTGAGGAAATACGGGTCGAATCCAATGGGTGCCAATTACTCATTTCGGCCGCTACCATTCCCAGTGTAAGTGCCTTGATATCAATTGGAGTTTCAAACCAGAATGGGTTCGCGTTGATGAGTCTCCAGGCACTTCAATTAAGTAATTGCTTTATTAGGTCCATTCAACGCGAATTACCTAAACTGCCTCATTCAGGTCAGTTTCTATCAATCTCCGACGCGTAGATTCGCCTGCTATTCAGTGCCTCACAATAGCTCTTATTGCATAGCTATAAAGAAGCATAAAACAGATCAAATCTGTTGGTTATATCATTCTGCAATACAATTTGAGCTCTGATACGTGGCTGCAAGGTTCACATGTCTTTGAATACGGTCTGGTGACATGACACGCCACCGGTGTGCAATCGCCGTGACCGGTGCTAACCGATTCGACCTTGCGGGTTAAACCCAATGATTCTTCTGCTGCTGTAATTGTTGTATTGTGCTTTATGATAGGTCTATTAAATGCTGCTGTGTTCTGTGAATATCAAGAGAGTATAGAGTTAATTTTTCCATAGCTCTTCTTTATGCTCAGTCAGCAAATCTAATCAAAGTAAGGCGTATTTCAGTATGAGAGAGAGCAGAGGTGCTACGGTGGCCTGTTTGGATTTGGTATTTGTTTTAAAACACTGAGTTTAATGTAAAAAAACATATATTTCTCCAGAGCTCGTGAACATTTTTCGAAGAGCAAATCGGCTTTTTTATAAAAAAAAATTTTTTATATCTAACGTAAACGGATCTAAATATTTTCATACAGTAATTACAGAGAGTGCGGCATAGATATCTATAATACACTGTTAAAAAAATGATATCATAGATAAAGTTTGTTGAACTGTACACAAGGGAATCATATTCTGATTTCACTATGTACCATTTTAACTTCATGGCAAGCAGACACATGGTAGAGCACCATCTCTATATTATATTTTTTCATTGTTTGGTGCAAAGCGTTCAATCACCAATCCCATCCGAAAATAAGTCCAAGAGAAATGGTAAACCTAGGTGTTTTTCTCCACCTTGATGACCATGAAAACAAACATTAGTGCTACGAGCACTAAAGTTTGTTTTTGACAACTACTAACTACAACTTTTCAAGGCATTTCTGAAAGAATAGCTGTCTTTTGAATAAGTCCTTCATGTCCCATCAGAATCAGAATTGAACAAGACAGAGAATCTAACAAGGTTATGGAACTGAGACCACCAATTAAATTCAGACGGAGATCCTATCCACCTATTACCAGTTCCATCCGGTATATCCTGGGCATACTAGGTCATCATCTGATTAAAACTAAACCATTATAGATTGGATGCCTATCCAACTTCAAACACTAACGTGTACCTACACTAAAGATTTTAATCAGGTGTAAGTGCTAGCCTCGACAAATCTGGATGCAACTGGTATTCATTTGGATAATGAACTCCAATGATGTCTTGCTATCTTTGTTTCTAGTCATGAGTTAGTGAAGGATGAAAGATTCTTGGCGTTGTCTAATTCATAAGATCGTGAATATGATGTCGAGTATTTAGTCATTTGAATGTTGGGTCAACTGGTGTCACTTAAATTATCTGGGCGTTGGCGTTTTTGTGAGTTTTTGTTTTTTTTTACCACCCGTCGGCCTCATGGATAAGGATTTCAGCTGGAAAAGAAGAATGAAAAATGTAGTACCTATTAAAGTTTTGCAATAGTCCTTTTTATACTGTAGCACGAACCCACCTAGAGGGGTAAATTGTGGCTAATCGTTTTTTGTTTGGAGGCTTCAAGGTAATAAAGACTAACTAACCAAATACTCATAGATATAAAAGCTTGTTCCCATCAATGCGAGAACATTTGAAAGTGGTAGGTAATGCGTGGAAAAAAACGAATTTTTACTATTTTCTAGGGTCTTTAAGTAATTTAGGTAGATAAGAAGTTTTGCGGACATTGTACCTAAGCCATTTTCTATGAATCTTTGCTAAAACAAACTATAAATCAATTGTAGTTTTGGAGTCTATCGATATAATGCTGATTTTAGAGATGAATCTCTTAATGTCAATAGACTCTAAAACGACAATAGATTTTTAGTTAGTTTTGCAAATGGTCTTACAGTGTGCGCAAAACTATATAACGGCTAGTTTATTATATAAGCTGAAATCACAAAACAACTGTATGTATTTAAAACCTCACTTTGCACTTTAACCCCCATATTCATAATGGTCCGCTAACTTAAAACAGTTGCTAAGCAGCGTTATTTCTCACTCTGACTTATGTCAATAGAAGAAGACAGAGTGAGAGATAGCAATAATCTAAGTAAGCAGACTATTAATCTATATCTCACGCGGGTAAAAATTACATAACATTAAGACTGGTCTATAGCCCAACGGCCTTGAGAACACAAAATAATTGTCTCTAGCCGTATAAATAATTCGCTTTATTCGTGACAAGTTAAATTTGTGTAAAATACTTTGACAAATATTTAAGTGAAAGAAAAATACTCAAACTCAATAGCGTTTAGAAGAAATATCCAAATATAGAATTAAAAAAACATATTCGAAATTCGGATATTTCTTCTAAATGCTGTTGATTTTGAGTATTTTTCTTTTACTGAAATATTTGTCAAACTATTTTACACAAATTGAATATTTCACGAATAAAACATATTAAACGGCTACAGATAATTATTTCTAACCGACTTCAAAAAGGCTTATTCCAATAATCCCCTGCCACAATTTCCTGCGCAGGCGATTTCTGGTCTTTTTGTCCAGAATTCCCCTGCGTGCTCACTAAGATGACACGCAGGATATTGGACAAGGGTTCCAGAAATCACCTGATCCACACCCTAAGTAGATGTTAATTTTTTTGAAATCAAAAGCAAACAACTAAATAGTTATGTAAGTGCCTACCTAACCTTAAAAGCAGAACATAAAACATACTATAATGTTAATATTGCAACAAAACCTAAGAAAATTATTAGAAATACAAAGGATAAATTATATTTATTTTAATATTATTTATTTATTATAATTAAAAAGTCTGTGACAAAGCTAAAAATTAATATCTAAACACCCTAAAACGACAGTCAATGACAATGATTCTTTTACCTTTGTACAGAAAATCCGAGGTGGTCCCATTAAAAATTTATTCCCGAGGGATTAGTATTTATCCCGTTAAACTTAAAAATCAACATAATATTTTTGGAGAATCACGACTAGCTACAACAGTTTTGGTGATATCTGCGCCAATAGATTTTGATGATTCATTCGATGTTGTATCAAAATTAAGAAGTGTATTTAACTCCCGCACTGCGATCACCAATCTGACTGCCAAGTATGGTGATTATGCCATTACCACCCTTGTTATGGGGAAGCACATGTCATCATGAGTGATAAGGAAGTTATTAAATTAATTAATTCATACCACAGGTTTTATGGAACACGTGATTAATAAAATAGGTTAATACACCGTCGCCTGTATTCGTCTCGCCTCGTTATTAGAAACGGCTCAGTGCAATCAGAAATCGTGCATTAACTTATTAAACTAAACTCCGAGCGCAACGTTTATGATGATTTTTTCTAGATTAACGATTTTGGTTATAAATATACGCTTGATCAAGAATCTTGTTGTGTTTTATAATTTATGCATAGCTAGAACATAGGCTAGATGCAAATCTCCATCAGAGTCCCACATCAGGTCAAAAGCCTAAATGGACCCCTTACTTTTTTTTATAATACTGTATGTATGGACCAAAAGTGCTTTATACCTTTTAGGCCTTACTGGACTCTTGGACACATCATAAAATTCAAATTACATAAGAAAACTAGGAAATAAAGTGATCACTTATCGTATAGATTTTATTGTGAAAGTATTGTTCTATTGTAAGGAGTTCTAGAGTGTAACGGTTTAGGCTAAGTGGTGTCATGTTATATCGCTATGGTCAAATTAAAAAAAAAAACAAATTACTCAAAATAATCAGTTTAGTTTTTTTCTCTTAAATCTTTTTAAGGTAAAGTAAAGAAGCGAACAAGAAACCTTTACCTAGTTAAATTGTTAGTTTTTGCATTGGAGCAAAACTCGTCCCAAACTTTTTTATTCTTTTGCTATAATATCTGATATTTTGTAGTAAGGCTTTCTACAAATTTGTTTAAATTTATTTATTCCTAATTTTGGTAACTCGGAGTGTTGTGTGTTTTGTTGATCTCTAATGAACACCTACAAAAGTTAAGGAGCTTACAGCCCTATTATTTGCAACGGTTTTCGTTCTACTGGTTCCAAAACACAAAAGCCAAAAAAAAAAAAAGAACCATGTAGGATTATTTCGCTGTATGTCAAGACAGATCCCTTTTTTCCGTCCTCACGCTATCCATTGCTTACACACCTACCTTACTTATCCTGGTCTGCATGTTCAATTTGTTACAAACTTCTGACCGCGGCTCAGCGCGCGTTTTTTCTGGATTAAAAGTATATGTTATAGGTTGAAGCTTATATGTTATTCCAGTTCTAGAATAACATCGATGCAATTCAATTTCAGCCTGATCGGTTCAGTAGTTTTAGCGTGAAGAGAAACCAAACATCCATTCATCTATCAATACAAACTATCGCTATATTAGTGTGAAGTGTGATATTTCTGTATGTAAGAAGTTTATATAACTTTTATACCATTATTACCCCCTTCGTTGGTACCGCCAGATGCGCTCTGATGAATGTCCATGTCCCCACGCTTGTCAAGTTCAATATACTTTAATTGTGTTTGCGCTGAAGCACTACTGTGCACTGTTCTTTGTCCTAGAGCAAACATGTATTTACTTTCAATTCACAATTCACTTTGTTTGTTATATCTAGGCTAGATCAATTATGTATTTGCCGCAAACGCAGTGTCTCATCGAAGAACATCTTTTTAGGGTTTCGAAATCGGTTTCGGAACCCTTAAGGTCTCGCTTTTTCTGTCCTTTTGTCCTTTAATATCTCAGCAACTACAGCAGCAAATAACTTGAAATTTAAAATGATAATTCATATCGTGCGCCTGTACAGATTAAAGGAAAAAGAATAAAAATGAATTGTTCAGTACAAATTGTCTTGTCGAAATTTTAAAAGAGACCTAACAAGTGGGGTATCAAATGAAAGGTACCGGTTTGTATTATCTCAAAACAGGTTTAAAAAATTCTGTAGGTTTCATACTTTTTGAAATATTTTGGAAAAAGTCGAAAAATTTCCCATTCCCCCCCTTATCTCCGTAATTTGCAGAGCGATCCATCTGAAATGTATGTAGCGTTTGTAGATATGGATCTATATTTTACAGGAAAAATTTAGCGAAGTATGTAAGTAGAACACTGTTTGAAAAATTTTTAAAAAGGGGGGGATCATTTTCAATAGGAAGGCCTACCTCACCGAGTGAGGTATCAAATGAAAGGTATCAGTTTGTACATCTCAAAACAGTTTTTTTAAATTTTTGTAGTCTTCATACTTTTTGAGATATACCTACTGAAAAAAGTCGAAAATTTTACCATTACCCTCTATCTATTTTTAGGTATTCATTAAATAGCAAAGTCTCTAACCGGTACCTATAGTACATATTGGTATACTTGACAAACGTCGGCTCGCGAGTCACACTCGCACTTGATGGATCTTGTTTTTGATGGCCGCTTTTGAGACAATGTACAATAATAATTAGCACGTAGCATACGTCTTCGGCCAGATGAGCACACGCTCTATCAAAGGTGCTCAGTGCGTCACGCTATCGCAGTTTCAGTATCATTATTCACAATGCATTAGCTAGTTTGCACCCAATTTTGATTATTTTCCTCCCCCTTTTAAACGCCATTCCTTTCGGTGATCCATACTAGGCATACTTGATTCTCTAATCTAGCGCGGAATCATTTAGAAGTTACTAACAAAATTAATGATCAGGATTGACTCAGTTTTGTGACGTGTAGCTCTTACGCGTGGAGGAATCAAGGGGACGTGTCCCGGACTATTGTAATTTTAATCGATCTCACAAAGCTCCGCCTGCAAAGTAAATCTTTATAAATTAACAAAGAACCTACTATGGTATTCTGACGAACTGACAACATAAGCAGCCAGCGTTGAAAAGGTTTAAATATGAAAGGTGCGTCGCTTCGCCCTTGAGGCGGCATTCCTCCAACATTTCCTTATTTTTATAGTTTCGTGCGCGCTACTTTTCGTATTGTTTTGGTTAATTGATGCAGCTATTAGCATACTCTAGCCCTGGGGCCTAATTGGATTTTCTGTCTTACATAAGTTTATTTTTCTCGTTATGGTTTATATTTCAGGTCACGCACTTTTCCACTATTATTTCCCACCGTTATACCCCATAGTGTGAGGTGCCTCTGTTGATATTTCAAAGTACCTAAGTATTAGGTACGTATAGGGTGCTCTTCTCATCTAGAACTGTTCACGTTTATTGATTGTTTTGAGCGATGTTGCATAAATTTACATAAGTTAAAAGAGGGGAACACTTTTGCGAACGATAGAACGATATGCTGAAATAAATAAATTTTCATCAACTTGCTAGCTAGATAATTACATTCATTAGAAACGGGACGAGTTGTAATGGATTCCGCTATTGATTTTGCATAAGAAGCATTTATGTATAGTTGAAATGAATATAACAGATGAAAAAAATTTCAACTTGAATTCATACATGAACACTAAGCAGTAACTATGTTAAAATTGTGATCAGTACAAACATTAAATTAAGGAATTGCTCGTCACTAATCGATCAAAACTACGATCTCTTATTGCCTCTACTCTAAGGACAGCGGTATTCACAAACAGTCTAATCTGGCACAATGACACTGGCACAATAAGCGTGCTAAAACCGGACTCTAAATGCACCCTATTGAACAATAAAGTACTGTTTGTTTACATTTACTTTCGAGACTATTTATTTAGCACAAGCTGTTCAAATATTGTTACACGTTAAGTATCGAAATCATACCTATAGTTATGATTTTGATACTTAACGCTAACTTATCTATCATACCAATTCCTACTTGATTGTATGGTGGCTCAGGATTGCGATGTCTGGAGGAAATGGGGGGAGGTCTGTGGCCAGCAGTCAGACCAGGGCCGATAATAATGAATAATTGTAGCTACGGTCTACGGGCAATTTTAAGTAACCCATATACCAGTAAAGATATTCAAATGAGGAGACTCGGGAGATTGACTGAAACACATCGATTCATAGGTCATCTTATATGTATACTCGTAATACAAAAATGTATATCTGTGTAGTGTATTATACAAAGTATATCAGTCATCTAGTACCCATAACACAAGCTCTGCTTAGTTTGGGGCTAGATGATGCTATGTAGGTTGTCTAGCATTTTTTATTTATTTATCTATGGTATATGTGTGTTTTATTTACATGGTGAGCAATCGGCTATTTGTACTGTATTGTGAAGCGATAATCCGTTTAGCATAGTAATATATCGTCAAAGCTCTTTTACAAGGGAAAATCTTAGCATAATACATACACTGCCGGCCAAAAGTTTGAGACCACTGTAAAAATCTTTGTCACCAACAAAATATTTCAAAGTACACATATGATAATGAGCTAATTTGAACACCTGCGTATTCTATTATTATTAAAGAATTTCTAAGAGTCATTATTTATGTTGTTGTTTAAGTTATCGTCCTAAAAAGGTCTATTGTTTCAAAACATCAATGAGCGCCGCGCAAGGACCAGGTGGTAGAGTCATTGTAATATTTTTATGATCTGCTCATTACTTATTGTTTTGGGTTTGTTTCGCGTTAACCGATATCAGGGATTATGTTAGCTTCCTAAAACATATTTAGTACCTGAGTTTTTATGGAGTAAATTATTTTCTACCTTATTAGTCTGAGCTCGTCGTTGTTACAGTGAAGACATCTTAAAATGGGAAAAGTTCGCGAAATTAGCAGTGAAACTCGCTCTGCCATAGTTGTTTTATACGGCGAAGGCAAATCTGAACGTGCGATTGCCTCTCAACTTAAGTTGTCGAAGACTTGTGTTCATAACACAATAACCCGATACAAGGAGACTGGCAGTAATCAAGATCGTTCGCGTTCGGGAAGGCCGAGAACTACCACTTCTCGCGAGGATCACTTCATCGTCACTACCAGCAAGCGGAATAGACGCCTAACAGCACCAGAAATCCGCGTAGAAGTGAACAAATCCCGATCAGAACCTGTATCATTGACTACAGTAAAAAGACGTTTGAGAGATGCTAAGTTATTTGGTCGCGTCGCCGTTCGAAAACCACTACTAAGGCCACAAAACAAAAAGAAACGGATGCAGTGGGCCCTTACCCATCGAGACTGGACTGAAGAAGACTTTAAACAAGTTCTTTGGTCAGATGAATCCAAATTTGAAATATTTGGTTCAAAACGACGAATTTTTGTTCGACGTAACGTCGAGGAAAAGATGATGCCAGACTGTGTGGTGCCAACAGTCAAGCATGGTGGTGGTTCCATTATGGTCTGGGGATGCTTCTCGGGCCATGGAACCGGAGATTTGGTACGAGTCGAAGGAATCATGAAAAAGGAGCAATATAAACGAATACTACAGCAAAATGCCATTCCGTCTGGTTCAAGAATAATTGGAGATGGATTTTTTTTCCAACAAGATAATGACCCAAAACATAGTTCAAAATTATGCAGGGGTTATTTAGAACACAAAGAAACAGAAGGGGTTTTAAAAAACATGGTGTGGCCCCCTCAGAGTCCGGATCTCAACCCGATTGAGCTTTTGTGGGAAGAGCTTGATAGAAATGTGCGCAGTTGTTGTCCCACTTCGCAAGAAGACATGTGGAAGGCTTTACAAGAAAGCTGGAACAATATATCACAAGATACAATCGACAAATTGATTGCTCGTATGCCAAGAATAGTGAAAGTAGTAATAAAATGCAAGGGAGGGTTTTTCGACGAAAAATCTGTATAAAATATGAGCGACATTTTTAAAGTAAATGGTTGATTTTTCTTGATTTTTTTGTTTTCTTCATAATGTATGTGTATTAGGAAATAAGTATTTTAATTCATAATTAAACCTCTTGCTTTGTATTTTGAGTTTTATTTCATTTTCCTACTTTGATGTAGGTGGTCTCAAACTTTTGGCCGGCAGTGTATTTTGGGAAAGCTGCTCTTACCACTCTGTTAACCTTTCCTTGACTTCCAAGGGTCAATAATACAATATGTTTAGGGTTTATTATGACAAGACCTTTTCTAAACAAGGTCAACGGGATTCTCAGTTTACTGACAAAATGTTTACAATAGTCACTTTAAATCATGAAATTTCCATCCGTTAGTAGCAAATATGTGTTTCCATTCTAGTACGATGAAAATAGCATCGGATTCTAGGGCAAGGTTTGTTTGTGTCAGTTTAAATACATTCCCATAAACTACGACACTGGACAAGCCAAACACTGCTTTAATGTCTCTAAAACATCGAGGTAGAATTCTAAACTCTATGCCCTAACATCATCAAAGCTATCTTTAGATCGCTTGATGATCGAGGTAGATGCATTAGCTGAATTCTGCACAATTTCCGATCTGACCATTTTTTGTACCTTGTAAATTTGATAAAACGTCTTATACTCTAGCTAGCTAAAATTTAGATAAACGTAGTCTCTGGCATCATAGCTCCCAAACGGCAGAGTTAATTGTAATTTAGTACGTATTTTTGTTTGAAAGGTGGCTTGAACGAACGTGTTCTTGGCTATATTTGATAGAAATCGGTCGAGCTGTTATATTGTATTCATCTTTAAACCCGAGTTAAAAAAAACAGACATCAGGAATATTCGATTTTTTGTAAAATTTCCTTTGCGGAAACTGCTTAAAACACACGAATTTGTTTCCATATTAATTAACCTTATTAAAATTTTAACCTTCCAATAATTGGCCACCACGATAACCTTATACTTTAATTATTATTAGACGACCTCTAATTTCTAGCTTCTTGATAACAGGTTCTAAAAGAATTGGTTTATTATCTTGCAATCCTACGTTCCCTAAAAATAACTAAGTAGATGATATCAGCATTTTAATTTCTTAGTCTCAATTCTGTATGTCAATTTGTAGGAGATAGGTAAGGTGCATCCGTATTGTATGTATTTGGATGGACCATCAAAGTCTAATAGTGCGGAAATTTTACTAAACATATCGTTTGTTTGAATATTTTAGAAAAGGTTGTCGCAAATTAACACCTGAGTCTCACATTGAACTCGTAATTTTTCTCAGCCATCGTCAAAGTCAAAATGTACCTTGCAATTTCCGCCGTCTCACAAAAAGAACCGCACTTATTACGGGGAGTGTACTAGTGTAGTGTCGTTTTGATCAGGGTGTGACGTCACTGTCGCGTCGTCTGCCTGTCGTATAACTTCATTTCCACCATTGTCTGGGTGTTACTCATGTGGGGGAGCTTCGCCCTTTTGCTGCATCTACGCTAGTACTATATAGATATTCTGTGCTGCAACTGACTCATGTTTATGATAGTAGATTTGTTCGAAGCTATAGGTGCAAGCGGGTAAGATGTATGTCGTTTTGAGATATCTCAAAGTATTCTTAAATGATTGTCTTATTTTGGTAAACTTGTCTCCCTATCCCATTGCTAGATTTTTTATTTTTGAATAGTAAGTAATTAGTGTGAAATTTTTTTTTCTGTTACTTTGAAATAGTAAATGTTATTTTTTGTAAATCATTTATGATGAGAAAGGCAGTTGGTTTGGTAGATACTTTTGAAAACCCTGAAAAGCAAAAAGCAGGGATGCGTAGAACAATAAACTAATTATACAAAAAAACTATGTTAT
Organism: Eupithecia inturbata; assembly: GCA_963662085.1. NCBI lineage: Eukaryota > Metazoa > Arthropoda > Insecta > Lepidoptera > Geometridae > Eupithecia > Eupithecia inturbata. The sequence goes on from OY759190.1 coordinate 13,417,581, forward strand.
AATGCGTGATTCAAAATTGTTTTGAATCACATATATTATTATTGTTGTTTTGCCAAACAACAATAATAATATATAGTCACGGAATCGTCTAGCCGTCTGGCTTTCATAGCCTCCACTCACAATGTCAGGCTTGTTTACCTATTTTTATTAAAAATACGAGTACGTACTTAGGTTATTAGTGGGCCAAGGTCGCCTGCATCGCATATTATGTCTGTCTGAATTAGGAAGCTGAAGAGTTGATATTAAACTACGGTTGTAGAATAAGGCCCGTATTATGAAAGCTTGCTCAGTCATTAAAGAAAAGCGTTACTCGATCTACGCTTGAGTACCGCTTTTCAATGCCATAAACGTCACTCAAGCATAGCATCTATGACTGAGCAAGCTTTCATAACACGGGCTTTGGAATCAAGTAACCTCCAGATTAACATTTTGGTGGCCGATATTTCCCTAAAGTGATAATATATGGATGAAATATACAGTTTTCAGGCGTAAATAGGCAAGATTGATCTGATTTTCCGGTGAGGACGGAATTACATTAGAGCTTTTGAAAGCTGGAGGAGCCCCTGTTATACAAAGCTACAGAACCTCTTCAACACCGTCCTTCACAGTGGGAGAACTCCCAAGGCGTGGAGCGGGAGTTTGCTGGTGCTCTTTTATAAGAAGGGAGATAAAACCCTCCTTAAAAACTCTAGACCCATCACACTCCTGAGCCACGTCTATAAGCTGTTCTCATGAGTGGTCACGAATCATCTCGCCAGGAGATTCGACTAGTTTCAGACACCGGAACAGGCCGGGTTCCGAGGAGGATATGTCATTATAGACCACATTCACACAGTAAGGCAGATTATACAGAAGTCCGAAGAGTATAACCAGCCCCTGTTTCTCGCTTTCGTAGACTATGAGAAGGCATTCGACTCCGTCGAAACCTGGACTGTTCTGGAATCCTTACAGCGTTGCCAAGTAGGTACACTATCGTTATATCGAGGTGCTGAGATGTCTCTACGAGGCCGTCACAATGAGTGCCCAAGTACAAGGAGGAGTGAGACAAAGGGGCATCTGAACTGGGAACTGTTCACGAGCGCGTTGGAAGATATTTTTAAGAAGCTGGACTGAAAAGGTAATTGCATTAACATAAACGGCAGTTACATCCCGCATCTGCGATTCGCTGATGACATAGTCTTAATGGCGGAGTCGCTTGAAGAGCTGAACTGGATGCTGGATGGCCTAGCCACTGCCTCGCGATGCATCGGTCTCGGAATGAATTTGTATAAAACCAAAGTCATGATCTATGGCCACATTGAGCCAGGACAGGTCGTCATACATGGCAACCTTCTCGAAATTGTTTCCGAGTACACTTGCCTCGGGCAGATTCTGCAGTTAGATAACAACAATTTCGAGAAGGAGGCCAAGAGGAGGGTTCAGCTAGGCTGGGCAGCGTTTGGTAAACTTCGTCGAATCTTCTCGTCATCCATACTGCAATGCTTGAAAATTAAAGTTTTTAACCAGTGCGTCGCGTCCTACCCGTTATGACCTACGGAGCTGAGACGTGGACACTCACGGTAGGGCTGGTCCACCAGTTCAAAGTCGCTCAGCGAGGTATGGAAAGAGCTATGCCCGGAGTTTCTCTGAAGGATAGAATTCGTAACGAATACATCCGACAGAGAACTAAAGTTATCGACATAGCTCAAAGAATTAGCAAGCTGAAGTGGCAGTGGGCCGGCCATAATATCTCGCGAAGAACCGCTGGGGTAAACGTGTTCTCGAGTGGAGACCGCGACTCGGCTAACGTAGTGTAGGACGCCCTGCGGCCAGGTGGGATGACGATCTGCGAAAGACTGCAGGCAGATGCTGGATGCGGTAAGCTGAAGACAGGGCGCTATGGCGCTCATTAGGGGAGACCTATATCCAGCAGTGGACTAAGATAGGTTGATGATGATGATGATGATGATGTTGATCTGATTTTACAAGGTTGCAGACATTATTAGGACAGCGAATAAAAAATTTACGATTGAATGCCTTTCTCTATGATTGAAGTAATTTGTGTGACATTCTGCTCCGATTCGAAAATTAACAACTAACAAACAGATTTCCTTTTCACTTTAACTACTCTATAATTTAGAGATTGAAGTCAAAAACACTCTTCACACTCACTTTGATTCTACACTTTATTTGCACCCATAAGAAAAGTCTGCGTAGCTTGGGGCTAGATAATGTTCCGTGGATCGTCCCGCATTCATACTAATATTATAAATCCGAAAGTAACTCTGTCTATCTATCTGTCTGTCTTTTACCTTTTCAGGCCTAAACAGCTGAACTTATCTTTTGAAATTTGGCAGGGAGGTAGATGGTATCCCAGAGACGGACATACGCTACTTTTTATCCCGGTAAAGTGCCTGCGAAACCGCGGGCAGAAGCTAGTTATTTATGTATTTTGCTATAAAATAAGTTTAGTTCGGTCTCCTTTCGCTTGCACCACCCAAATGGTTTAGTAAACGTATTTACAACCGACTGTAAATTGTTTACTACAAGTGAAACAGCTTTATACGTTACACTATGAAATACGTCTGATAAAGCTACACCAACATTACGTACGGTTCACTGATTTTAAACATGTTTATTTTTGATGGTAAAGCATTTGGCCACCATCTCACTAGGGTAAGTGAAGATGTGGCCTAAGACGGAGCACGCTTTCTCATTAGAAACTTCTTCACTCTGGCCTTGATGATTTTACTATACCAACTATCGTAATTTGAATAATTTAGTACCCTCAGAATCTACTCTAACCGCACGTTCACCCGCTTTCCTTCATAATTCGTACAATGTTTGTTTGAGTAATAAATACCATAACGTTAAGCCCTGGATCACACCAGGTCTTATTAGATGTATGAGACACCGGGACAAATTGCACTTAAAACCAAAATCTAACCCAAGTAAATTGATTTTGCAGCTGTCGTATAAACGTTATCGTAACTTCTGTAATGATCTTTTACGCAAAGTCAAAATGAACTATGACAAAATCGCACTTAAAAAGCGGGAAAAAATAGTAAAAAAATCCGGAAACATATTAAAAATGTAACATATTCTTCAAAATCGCATGAGTCATCTTCGGGTTTATTGCGAACAAACGCATCACATTTGCAATCTGCTAACTCTGCAAATTCTTTCTTCGTAAATGTAGGTAAATGTTTGGCAGAACGAGCTCAAGGCCACTTACAAACACAAAATATGCACAGCTTTCTCGGACCACAATGTTCTAACATCCTTTGTATTACTAGAGACTGATGAAGCCGAGATAGCAAGGATAATGAGTTTAAAAGACTACTGTCCAGCCGGATGGGACTATATCACAACTACTATAACTAAATACTAAAACAATTAAGGCACATTTTAATACCCCCATCGACACACATTTTCAACAAATGCTTGTCTTCGGGTGTTTTCCCTGCATGTTTGAAAAAAGCCAGTCAGTCAGTAACTTAAAACTAGACCACGGCATAATTATATCATACGCTGATGACACTGCCCGCCTGTTTTCAGCTGATTCTGATAAGGAAATCTTCGACTTTGCGCAAAATGGGTTCAATGTTGTTAACAAATGGCTACAGCACAACCTACTAACTTTAAATGCTGAGAAGACCAATTATACTAAGTTTTCTTTGCGCAAACAGACAACTATCTCTAACTCTGGAATATACGCACATCATTGCTATAGCTCAAACAACACTCAATGCTTATGTCCCGTTATTAAAAGTATACATCAAATAAAATACTTAGGTATCGTACTAAATGATAATCTTTCGTTTAAGCCCCACATAAAAACCTTATGTGGTAGAGTGCGAAAGTTAATATTTATCTTTAAAAAGCTACGCCATATTGCAGATCATAATATAACTCGACAAGTTTACTTTGCCCTGTGTCAATCAATTTTAACTTATTGCATTAGCACTTGGGGTGGAGCGGGAAAAACATCGTTACTAACAGCAGAAAGAGCACCAAGATCAATAATTAAAGAGGCAATTTTTCGTCCTGTCATCTTTCCCACTTATCTTTTGTATGAGTCCTGTGAAGTGGTAACAGTCGGGCAGCTATTTATAATGAACACAGTACTATGACAGCACGCAGCCCTTCCCTACAGCACTGAATTTGCTAATAATAAGAGACGGAATACTAAAGTTTGCCCTCAACCAGATTTTTTTGAAAATATTCTTGATCCGTTCCTATACAATAGACTAAATTCAAAGTCAAATTTTTTGTAATTGTACAATAACTATAAAATGTACACGTCAAAGTTTATCTTACGATGCCGATGATACAGAGAAGCTATTAGAAATTATCAAGTAAATTATATTTTTATCTATATAAAGTTAACCTAGTTAGAATAGTGAATAATCTACTCTTAGATTTACTCAGTTTAAGTACCTACATTTATACACAAATTGTTTGTAACATAAACAACATTGTTATACTAAACGCTTTTATCGTAATAGTAAGTAATTATTTTATTTAATAATTATAAGTATAGATTAGCACCACTGTCGTCTGAAACACAGGATTACCTAGTACAGGCTAAATTGTTATACTTAGCTATATTTATTCGTTTAGTGCACTAATGTATTGTCTATGTACGTTTCTTTGAATACATTTTATTTATTTATTTATAATGGATTCCAAGATTGTTTCCTACCGGGAAACAGATGCTGTAAGATCGTTACACTCCTTACCAGTAAGTACTTATAATAAATGTCGAGCGGGAAGTTGTGGTGTTCTTGTAGTTATGAGTATGTCATTGTAGTTTTGGAGTCTATCATCATCATATCACCCCCACATCATATCATTATCATATCACCTCGTGATTATCCACTCACTGCTAGGTAGTACCTAGGTCTCCTCGTTATAACGTCATTCTGCCTGGTCCTATGCCACCCTCGTCTACTCTTATCCGGCTATATCGTCGTCTAAACATAGCAAGAAATCGGAAATCTTGAACAAGGGACCAATGGGTGGACCCGACTGTTTAGGTAAGAGCTTAAAGCTTAAACCCTAAACAATCTAATATTGATGTCACTTCATAATCAATCGTTTATTTATTTGATGGCAGGTCTTATAGTTCTCTTATTAACCAACGAAATAATCTAAAAAAGCAGGAGGTTCTATGTAAGTATGTGTTTTTTTTGGTGATCGTCTTTATCTCCGTCAAATATTTAATTATGAAGGAGGGATTCGTATTTGTCCCGATAATCTTAAAAGAACAGTTTAAAATTAAAAGTTTCGTAGTCGGATTTTAGTTTTTTTAAAACAATCAAATTATTTAGATCTACTGCATCTTGCCTTATAGGCGTTTGAACTTGGCCGTTCTAAAATAATTCGTCAAACCACGAATGTTTAGAGTCCCAATAAGCTTACTCCTGCATCAATATGTGAAGTCAGCCTTCAAACAATAAAACCTTTAGAACAGAAACTACTGACCGAACATTAAAACTCTTTAATTTAAGTAATCCGTGACGCATGGATGAATGCAGGCATTGTCAAATCCGCGGGCCCAAGGGCTGCAAACACGGCTCTCATTCCGTGTACAAACTGCGACCTACATTTGTCGAGGCGTGCTATTGTTTGTGGAAACTCATCATCTTTTTGACGACCTCAGTAGCGTAGTGGACGAAGGTCTGCCGATTGTGAGTCCAACTCCCTCGGCAGCGCGGCAAATTTTGATCTGCAATGATTCAATCAAAGTGTGCCGGTTTTTTAAATTAAAAGTCACCTGGTTTAAAAGAATGAACAGAGTTGCCAAGGAATACCGTTGCCTTTGGATTTATAGGTATCTATTATTTAGGGACTTATCCGACCTTAGATTTGAAAAATACAATCTTAACAGATCCAGTTCAAAACTATTTCTATTTTGTCAAAATTTAACTACACTGACACAGCTTTCGGCCCCGTCTTTTAAAACGTACTCAGCGTCTTATCCGGAGAGTTCAAAATACTGCTAAAATGTGCCAAGTTTTGTTTTACTATACCACCACGGGAGCATGTTACTTCATTCCTGAACTAGCACTACATCCTTAGAATCACCCCTTCAACTAATATTTTCAACATAGAGAAACTTTACATCATACATGCGTTTTAATTTAAAAAAAAAACTTCCAACTCTAATCAATCAAACATTAAATCAGATCTAAAAGAAAATAAATACAATCTCAGAAATAAAATTAAGTTAAAAGTAGCTAAATCACGTACTAATTATGGAAAATAAATATTAGCAGAGGGAGCTACATTATTTAACAATTTGCCAAACAACATAAAGGAATGTGTTAATTTGAATGCCATTCAAAATAAACTAAAACTATGAATATACATATGTACATGTATGTACTCGTATATATGAATATACATACTCTGTAACAAAACACGAATAAAAAGGCCTATCTATCTAATATTTAGCAAGATCAAAATATAAGCATACCTCTTTCATAATTACCTAAGTACCTAGCTACTAGTTGTTATAATGTCTAAAATGTATATAATATTATTATATAAAATTTAGTTATAATTTGTTATTGGTACCAGAGGTTAGTTGAAATATTGTAAAACCTAGATTAATTTGTTCTTTTGTAATGAGATACATATAATAATTAAACCCTGTGTTTGTATTAGAATAAAGTTCTTTAAACCTAGAATGAAGGCACGGCGAAAACTCCACCTAGCCACTCTTCTTTTTGGTGTCATTAAGTTCGGCGGTCCTCCTCCTCCCTCCTTTCTGTATAATAAACTTATTTGGTTCAAGAAGGAAGGAACGAGGAGAAACTGTTGTCCTATTCTGGCAACGCCTCAAAGTTCTCTTGCAGCGTTCAGGGGTCGTTTCTGTTCGCAGTAACAAAGTGCTGGAATAATGTTCCTCCTCCCATTAGGGAACAAAAAATATAAAAACGTTTAAACTTAAATTAAAACGGTTCCTCTTTAACGCCCAGAAGGAGGACGAAGGTTTAAAAGAACACGATAGATCCGTTATTAAATGATATTAAGGTAGACAGTATGACTGTTCCAAAGAAGGGACGTTGTTATTTTCTTAATTTATTTATTTATTCATTTACATAAATGTGTTTCTATAATAATGTACATTTAATTAATAAATAACGCCTATGAGTATGATCCATCCTGGCTAACCACAAACCCGACCAGCAGACAGCGTCAGCTTAAGTCCTATAATAAATAATATGATTTAATGATTTACTTGCTCCTATTGCTTAATTATTATTGATTTATACTTTTAATTTTGGAGAGATATAGGTAATGGTTGTGTAATGTACAAAATAAAAATAATAATAATAATTTATGTAGGATAAGGTAAATAATAAATAAGATAAAAATGAACGATGAGGCAGCAAAAGTTAAAACTGTGGAATTGCCGCATCACCCGCCTCCTTGGCATAATATAAATGAATTATAAGATTAAAATATATAGGTATTTCTTAATCAAGTTATTTAAAGATAAATTAAAAACATAATAAAACTAGTAGTATGCAGTTAAATGTTTGTAATGTTTATGTTTTTTTTTTTTTTTTATTGATATATTTATTTTTTTTACTTATGCAATCTTTTGTTATAAACGGGCCACCCTCGACGGTCGTGACGTTGACTTGCCACTGGGCTCCACTGAAAATCAATACCAGTGTCTATCCGGCACATCGCTGAGTGGAGGCCATAAAATCACATTTTCGTTGACACCACAAGATCAAACACTCGAAAACTCTAGAGTAAAAAAGTAACAACAGTACCATCACTGCCATGGCCAAACTTCCTGCCAAGTACTCCGATTATGGCAAAATAGAGTATTCTTAGATTCTAAACATATTTATAAATAGCGTGCAAAAGGCAGCGGTGCAAGTCTTAGCTCATTTGAATATTGATTTTCCGAGGCCCTTGGGCTAAAACAAGTCGATTTCTGTTCGAGTTATCGACTCGCTCTACCACGAACTTCACGTCATTAGGGTTCCGTACCTAAAGGTGTCAAAGGAACCTTTTTACTAAGTAAGCCTGAGCCGCCGTCTGGCCGTCTGTCCGTACGTTACAGACCTCTTCCTTTGTAAGCCATATTTCACCAAATATGTGAACTAAGAAGATTGTGAAGAAGAGGCTTTTACACCCAGCAGTGCGTGCTAGCATCATCATCAGTTGTAATGATGATGATGATGATGTGAACTATGGTCAATTAGAAAATCCAAGGAAGCTGGTGATCGTAGTTTTACCACTGTTTTGATAAATGAAGGCCCTTAGTGCGCGATTCGCACTTGACCGTTTTATTTTTAGGGTTCTGTACCCGAAGGATGAAAACGGAACCCTATTACTAAGCCATTCCGTCCGTCCGTCTGTCAGAGGGCTCTTATCTCATGAACCGTAAGAGGTAGACAGTTGAAATTTCAGAGAATGTGTATTTCTCTTGCCGCTATAACAGTAAATAATAAAAATAAAATAAATATCCAAACTAAAGGGGGATTCCACACAAAAAACGTGTTTTTTTGGCTATTTTTGCTCTTCGCTTGTCAAGGCTGTATCTCGTGAACCACAATAGGTAGACACATAAAACTTTCTTTAAATAAGTAACACTTCAACTATAATAACAACAAATACTATAAATATAATAAAGATGAAAATTTAAAGGGGTCTCCAAACAAGTGAAAATTTGATGTTCTTTGAAAAAGTTGCCTGATTTTTACGGTACGAAACCCTCCGTGTGCGAGTCGACTCGCACTGGGCGGTTTATATAATATTTTCCCAGTGTAAAAATTCCCCAGATTATAATGACAAATTGACAAGTCTCTGAGCGGAAAAAATCCAGGGTTATTCAGCAGTTTTTGCGAGATTTTTTCTCGGTTCGTTGGGCCGCTGATTCAGGAAAACATATAGGGATGCTTTTTGAGGGCAATGTACAAATTATTAGGGAGGCTGAAATCTTTTACCCGGAGTTTATATTTTCTCGTATCTAATCGGATGTGGTGGATTTATTTTTCACTTCTGCGAAATTTTAGAATAAAAGGTAGAGTAAGATACTTTTTAGGATTTCGGGAAAATGTAACTGCTCGGTAGAGTACCTACATACTTAATATAAGTTATTTATTAATTTCTTTGGCAAACCCTGGGTCAAAATTAATCATATTCACAATATTCGAGGAACGGTAATAGGCTGTCAGAGCAAAAGCTTATTTGAGCTGAGAAAACATTAATAATGGGTACTTAAGCTTGCTACCTACTCTTTAACAGTTCCAATCTCAATACCGTGTTCCAATCTCAATTCCGATTACAATCTCACCAAATTCTTGAAGGTACATACGCGTATCAACCTTCAAGCATTTTGTGAGAAAAATCCCAATAACAAGTGAGTGCACCTATGTTTGCGCACACACTATATGTCCTGCACACATGGCTGACCCCACGGGGACTCCGAAGCCGAACTTCGGCTAGGAGGACATCATCATCTGGTGAGGTTCGTTCGTAACCATTAGGTTACGAACAACAGCGGGATTTCATCGCCCGAATCCGCACTCTTATTCACTACGGGATTGTAATTATAATTACTAAAACATTTCTTGACCTTTTAACAGGAATCGTGACAACAATCCTTACAGAATAACTCTAGCTAAATATAACTATCAGCCTATGTTAGTCCACTGCTGGGCATAGGCCTCCCCTAATGAGCGCCATAGCGCCCTGTCTTCAGCTTGCCGCATCCAGCATCTGGCAGCTAAACATACGAATCCTTATACCCAGTGCGTTGGCAATTGGCAATATGATTCAAGAAACATCGCGAAATTCTTCCAAATCGAAATCAAGTCTAATAAGATTCAACTCAATATAGAAATAGAAACTTCAAAAGTAAGCACAAGCAACCTGTTAAAGTGTTCAAGTAACGATTGATTATGACGGGTGATATTTTCCATTTGCCATCGCCTCGTGACTATATTGTAGACCCTCAATATAAATGTCACAAACGCCGATATTACCGGCGTTGTATTTCACGTGCCAGGTGATTTAATGCCAGAAGTAAGTTGTGGGCTTTAGGCTCTTGGGACCGGTATATTTTAGCAATTGTTCTTCTTATGTTAAGCTGGCCTAGAAATCTGATAGTTTCTTATGATACTGTGGTAAATGTTTTCCATTTCTGAGTTATCTGTTTAGTTTTGAAGAAGGGTCTGGGCGTTTATAATTTACGTTTACGGTTTGCCGTTACCGTGGACGATGAATTAAATAAAAGTGTCTGCATACAATTCCATATATTTTGCTTTACCGTGTCGAGAAATAGTGGCAAGTTATAAATTGCCCTAAGCAATGTAAATATTGCACTTCCCCTATATTTTTTTCCAAAGGTAAAGCAGGGAAGCATCGATCTAAGCAAAAAAGGGAAGATGAGGTGGAAGGCTCAAATTAGGTGCAATTAGGTCCGCCCACCTCAGTCGTAGTCGGAGTGGCGTTCGTGTTACGCGTGCTTACTGCGACGTGCTTTAGTATAAGTTATTGACTAAAAGACTACAGCAATGCCATCGTGTTTGTTAATTATAATTATAGCCTAGGATTGTAAATGTAGCTAACTGTGAGCGATTGTTTGCGTATAGTTGTAACACAGCCCGGTTCTTGAGTAAGCGCTGGGTGAACGTACCATATCTACAGATTTTATTTATATCTATGTAAATAAGCCCACTTCTAAACTGCTGCAAACTTGATCGTCTATCTTCGAGCACGCTAATAAACTTCTCAAAATAACCACTAACTTAAGCGTTCAAATGTAAAGCCACTGCGCTGTTTTTATATACCCAGCCACGCTGGCCAACTTCATGTAGCCTCGCAATATTACTCATTCCTCCACCAGAGCAATCACTTTATTTGAAAGGCTTGAAAAGGCTGAAGAGCCCTTAGGCCGAAGACAATAGACGCTCGTCTTTCCTCTTAACCCTGAGCTTATCCCTCGGCTTACGTAAAATATTGTTGCGCGAAATCGTACATGTTTTAGCGCTTTAATCAGTGGTTTTGGACGACAGAAAGCGCTTTAGGTCGACGGCATTGTTGACGATCTCAGTGGCCCAGTGGGCGAAGGCTGCGACGCAGAAGGCTGCGGGTTCGTTTTGTCCAATTGGATCAGGATGCGAACAATCAGAACCATATTCTCTCTAAACCACCAATCAAATGTTTCCTGGTGAAATTCATGTAATGAACTCTCTAATCAACACTATTTACGTGACAAATCATAAAAACTACAACATGCAAGTCCCTCACAAGTCTCTAGTAAACAGTGTAACTAGGTCGCTCAAAAAAGGGATGATACTTAAAAATAGAGTTAGTAACATGCCCTGTTGTGTCAGCCCACCTACCTGGCATCAAACACGCGCCAAACATTCTATATCGATTCTTATTTCAAGGCCCGCAACGGTGTGGCCAATTTAACAATCCGTACAGGGCATCTAGACCTGCAACGCTGCTTCTTGCAAGACCTTCAACTTAACAAAACTGCTGCTTGCCACGCAGTGTCCTGCACGTTAACAAGGCCTGCGCATTTTCGTATCTAATCTGATCCAACTAAATAACGATAGTTCTTCTTGATTTCACCTGTGCTATGAGCAAATGTAGCCAGTTGTATAACATTTAAGGAATTAAGACCTAGCGTCTTCGAGAACGTGTTCGTGAAGAAGGGCTGGGTTCACTCTGTGTCAGTTAGCTGTAACCCTGTATATTATTTGTATCTTGGGGAAGGGAAGGACCTAGGCTTAAGTGGACAGAAGGAAGCGCGCGATATAGCTTTAAGGGGCCATTCATAATTTACATCACACCTTAAGGGGAGGAAGAGGTCAAAGTGTGACATTGTGTGACAAGGTGTAAGGGGTCATTCATAACTTTCGTGACATTACGTTTCAAAATCTTGATAATCTAGGTATTCAAATAAGAGACTTTATAAGTTAACAAAAAATAAAAAATAAAATCAAATGTTATGTATTGATTATATTGAAAATATTAACATTGACATAAACTTGAAATAATATTTTGGACCTGCTGTTTTAATTTAAAAATTTCTTAGTGTATAATTACAAAATATGTGACGTTTTATAGGGGGGGAGAGTATCCAAATGTGACCAGCTGTGACAAGGACGGGGGAAAGGGTCCAAAATCATGACGTAATATATGGATGACCCATAATGAATGATCTTTTGTTACAGACTGACGGCAGCCTACTCCTCAAACAGATAGGAGTAGACGACGCCGGCCTCTACGAGTGCGGAGTCGAGAACGAGACTGCTTTTGTTGACAGAGTCAACCTCACAGTGCGGAGTGAGTACACGATTGGTTAGCTTCAAAACTAGATTTATATTTATTGGTTTACTAACTTCAGCCCGCGTCTTTGCAAGCATTTTACCTTAACAAATAGTAGCCTATTATGTTATTCCAAATCTAGAACTATGTCTAAGCAAAATTTCAGCTCAATCCAATCAGAAGGTTGGCGTTGTCTACGCCCAAACATCATAATATTTTTGGAGAATCACGACTAGCTACAACAGTTTTGATTCTGCGCCAATTGTTAATAGATTTTGATGATTCTTTCGTAGTTGTATCAAAATTGATTTTAAGGTATAAGTTTGATTCTCGGGGAATTGCTATGTGCGCTGTAAAAATTAGGTTTGTAAAACTTCATCACAATATGATCATTTTACTATCACATAATAGTTTCCATAGCAACGGGCGTCAACAGTTTCATCCATATGTCATCAAACTAAAATTAGACTTGAATTATAACTAGATGTCGCCAGCGTAAACTCCTAAGGTCTGGTACCTTCGTCGGTCAGGGAAAGTAAGGGTGATTTTGTTCGTCCGAGACATAGATGAATATTATCTACCGGAATTTGAAGTCGGTTTATCGGGTTTAAAACACGCCAAATTATATTATACTTAGTAACCTATTATATCTCGATACACCGAACCTACGATAAAACGCCAATCTGATAAAGTGTCCCGGTAGAATCGCCATGATTTCTGAAAACAGGAATAACTTAGATGCGATCAGTTTAGATACATCGATCGAATCGTCTGGCGGCGCTCCAAAATTGTTATACACTTTAGGTGATTGTTTCGTAAAAATTACTTACCTCGCATATGGTCCTTCGCCACTTTGTGTATCTATTATGTTTACGTTTCTGGTTACTTTGGTATTTTGGTTTGTTTTTAGTTTCTAGATTACCTTTGGTTCGATTTTAGGCCTACTCTTAGAAAATAAATAAGCTAAACAATAAAACATAGTTAAGTTTTTAACTTAAGATCTGTTGCCATACTCTATCCGACAGGGTGCATTAATATTTACGAAAAACTGTATACATTCTGAAAGATATCGAACGATCAGCAGCTTCGTCTGTTAACTTTGACGTAAACTTCTGTCATAAACGTCATAAAATAATCAGAAATTAAAATAATACATCAAATAAGCAATATTTTTTTAGGTAGAAGAACCTTTATTTTAAAACTTTATTAACAAAGAAAATTACAATCAAATAATAGAAACAAATAATAGAAACAAATTAGAACTAGTATTTACAATTGAAATAATTGAGCTAACTGCAGACAATCTAAAGGTAGCTCCACTGATCCATATCAAACTAGTCGGAAGCGTCCCCAAGACACTGGCTGCATTGCCCGGGCTGTATGGCAATGCTGATGCTCTGCGCCAGATACTCACCAGCTCTCGGAACACACGTCGCTCCGACCAGACGCTCATACACATTTTTAAAAACTCGGAGAGCATCGGTACCCCACGGACCTAGGGTCTCGACTCCAAAGGGAGCAAATGCGTAGGCTCGGTCGAGACCTGCAAATTAGAAGAAACCTTAGTTATTTTGGCCTTGTTTGACAAACCTTTTAGGATACCTACCCGCAACACCGGCTTGCCCTTATGCAGCGTCCAATGCTATTAGACATTTTGCATCTAATCAGTACCTGTAGGTACCTGTGTAGTGTAGTGTAGTTCTAGTATTCTAGTAAATTGCTGCATTATCCCTGAGTGCCTGCGTATAGGCTAGTGTTTATACTGACATCACGTAATCAAAGCTGCGACACCGATTAAGTACATGCATGGATAATCAATGTGTTGTTGACGGAGTTAGTGTCATCAGCATAGCTGAGAAGCTATGCTGATGACATGGTCCTGCTGGCGCTATCTATCGGGGCTCTTAGAAGTCTTCTAGTATACTGTGAAGCTCATGCTACAAGACATGGCTTGCAGTATAATGTAAAAAAAGTGTATTCATGTTGTTCTGGCCAGGCGGCAACAGCCCAAATTCTGTGCCTCCAATTATACTGAATGGAAATGTAATAATTAGGGTAAATGAGTTCCGATACCTGGGACATTTAGTGACTGAGAATCTAAGAGATGAAGGAGACATAGAAAGGGAGCGAAGAGCGTTGACGGTGAGAGCTAATATGCTGGACCGCAGGTTTGCTCGTTGTTCAGGAGAGGTTTAAATAACTCTGTTCAAATCATTTTGACAGACATTTTACACGGGCAGCCTGCGGTTCACATACACTTAAAAAGCTGTCAATACTATTCGCGTCCAATACAACAATGCATTCAGAATGTTGCTGGGGCTGCCGCGGTTCTGCAGCGCGTCCGGCATGTTCGCCGGGGCGCGCACAGACGGGTTCGCCGCCTGCTGCAGGAAAAAGGCAGCCTCACTGCTGAGCAGAGTCCGTGGGAGCACCAACAACATCCTGCGAATGAGAGCGGACAAGATTGATGGCCCGCTATACAGACGCTGCATTGCTGTACTTACTAAATAACTACTACCTACTTAATATTCAACTAACATAGACTTAATTAATTAATTATGTATTGCACTAATAAGACAAATACATGTAAAACTTAAAACTAGAGAGGCAAAGGCGAGCATTACCCTTAAAAGAGTTCTCTTCCAGCAAACCTTATTGGGAGAGGAGATACAAGTTTATCATAGTAGGTTCGTGTGCATAAACAGAAAGAAGATTGAATCCAGAATAATAATTAAGACTTAGATATAAATTAACCCGAATATGGATATGTGTTATCTGAAAATAAACGATTATTATTATTATATTCTTACTATGCCCGCGCGGCCAAAGTAACAGTATTTTGGGATTTTCCACACATCATAGCCACCGTACCTAGTACGTGAAGACAGCACGGTCCAGCGAAGGCCACGTAATCGCTGTCATTACTCAGCGCATGCAGCGAGCGCCACCTGATTGCCTGTCCGACTGGCTTATGAACGTACAACGACCAAGGGCGGTTTCATAGAGATGCGAAAGCATGGTTATGTAAACTATGTTAAACAGAATGGATGAAGATCGGGCTGTCCAAAAATAGGTGTATCAGGGAAAACAATCTAGGTGTATTGGTTTGGTTTGGGATTTATACTGTTTGGAACATGAATTACAACGCGTAGAGTCCACACATCTCTGTCTCTATATATCTCAAAATAATAATAATGCTGGACAATTCACAAAGCATCATCAAGCTAACCCAAAGCTAAGCAGAGCTTGTGTAATGGGCACTAGATAACTGATATACTTAAAATAATATACAATACGTTACATAGATAAGATCATTTAGGTGTGAAGAGCTACATCCACGCGATGCGACAAATCAGCTATTGTGGATTCCCTTTACTTTATTCTACCAGAGCCCGTTACCACTTTGATGTTAAAGCTTACAGTACCGTAATAAATGTAAGCTGAATTTCATTTCATATTTGACACCAACTGCACCACAAGCTACAGGCTATTCTCGGGGGTTGCACTAAAACTAAAATATTAGTCTAGCGCGTGATTTAGGTCTTCATAAGTTCACAGGCTGGCCAGTTGCGCTGGTACTTTGAATTTTATACGACATTCTGCACGGGATGGTATCGCTTTGCGAAGTATAAATTAGCTTTAGCAGACGACAGAAATATTCATTTAAATACTAGCTTATGCCCGCAGATTCGCAGGCGTTATTTCGAGATAAAACGTAGATCATATGTTATTTCAAGTTTAGAACTACATGTATGCAAAATTTTAGCCCGATCTGTGCTGTAGTTGTAGCTTGAAGAGCTATCAAATCATTCAGCTATACGTAGACATCCGCGTATATTAGGTGTGATGATTTACGATGATTTTAGAACTTCGAATGTCGATTGTTTGAGAAATTGGCTATTTTCGTATTTGCCTGCATAACAAAATATTCGAGAATTATTTTGAGTAGAGCTTGGCACCTGATCGATTTCTGCACTGCACGACCTAATCTATAGATACTTTTTAGGGTTTCGTACCCGAAGGGAGAAAACGGAACCCTATTACTAAGCTTCCGCTGTCCGTCCATCCGTCTGTCACAGGGCTCTATCTCATGAACCGTAAGAGGTAGACAGTTGAAGTTTTCAGAGATAGTGTATTTCTCTTGCCGCTAGAACAACAAATAATAAAAACAAAATAAAACTCAAAATTAAAGGGGACTCCCATATAAAAACGTAATTTTTTTGCCTTTTTTGCTCATAATTTGTCAAGGCTGTGTATCTCTTGAACTACAATAGGTGGGCACATGAAACTTTCTATAAATAAGTAACACTTCAATTGTAATAGCAAAAAATACTAAACATACTCGTAAAATAAAGTTGAACATTTAAAGGGGTCTCCGAACAAGTAAAAATTTGATGCTCTTTGAAAAAGTTGTTTGATTTTTACGGTACGGAACCCTTCGTGTGCGGTTTATTATAGTTGAAAACACTGCACTCTCTATCGAAGTGTCACGCCATCGATCGCTCTCTCGGTCTTCAGTCTACCTTGTAGACTACGGTGACATTATTATGGTGGTTGCTACAGAAAATCATTAATTTACCTAATGTATTCGAAAATTTATATTCCCAAGCAAAACGGGCGTTGACAAACATTTACACAGTGTCGCGTTAACAAGGAGCGTCCGCGGTTAAAGTTATCATAATACTAAGTATTTTATTTGAAATTAAATTAAATAGTTTATTAGACAATACAAGGCACACACATACAAAGTTAGGCACGTTATTTGTCAAATTCATGGGAATCATTAGGACGAAATTCCAAACTATGAAGTGCAACCCCATAAAATTGGCTACCACTGCCGAGTGGTAGCTGAGTGATAGGGATAGGTGATGGTATGATCTTTTCTGCCCTATGGCTGGTGTATGGCCCAACGGCCTTGAGAACACAAAATAATTATCGGTAGCCGTTTATTGTGTATTTTTCTTTCACTCAAATATTTGTCAAAGTATTTTACACAAATTGTTTTGTGTTCTCAAGGCCGTATAGGGTCATACACCAGCCTTTACAGTAGCAAAGATCATACCACTAGATCTCCCTTTTTACGGTTCCGTGCCCGAAGGGTGAAAACGGAACCCTATTACTAAGCCTCCGCTGTCCGTCCGCCCGCCTGTCACAGGGCACTTGGCACTTGGCGGTTTATTCAAAATGATGTATGAGGTGGCGTCACTCACAACGGTATCGGGGTTTAGGTTATCACGGCCTATAGCCAAACTATAGATTGACGACAAGTCTATCCATTGTTCCATCAGACAAAGATAACATATACTAAAGCATGCCCTTGATAATCAGTATACCTACAGGGTTACATGTTGCTTCCTTCTCATCTCATCCGGGATTATGGCAAAACCTCCCCAAAACGAGGGAGTTTTGTTATATCACCACGCTTGGCAGATAGACGTATAAGTATATCAGTTATCTAGTATCCATAACACAAGCTCTGCTTAGCTTTGGGCAAGATGATGCTGTGTGGATTGTCAAGCATTGTTATAATTATTATAGATTGGTGATTGCAGTAGTTTCAAATACTCGGAAGGAAGCAGCTGTCCATCCTCTGGTAATTACCCTGAGCCGACTCTTACGACGACATCCCGGGCTGAGTGCGAGGAGTGGATTCTTACGCCGCGACCACCACGGCACACAATTCTGGCCTCCTAGTTTCCTATAGAAAAACAAAACAAATATTAGGTCCTTACATATGAAATTGGCGTTTTGTATGGGAGGAAGAAAAAGTCGAATATTTTTTAATATAATATATTTAATTAATCAAAGTATGAACCATTATTTTCTATGCACTTTTGCCATCTTATAGGTAGGTCATTGATCCCTTTACTAAAAAAACCAGTCGGACGGGAATCAATAAAATCTTTGAAGGCGATTTGGACTGCCCCATCGGAGTTGAATTTTTTCCCTTGCAAGAAGTTATCCAAATTTCGAAAAAAATGGTAATCTGTTGGAGCAAGGTCCGGGGAGTACGGAGGATGTCTTAGACTTTCCAATTGAAGCTCTTCTAATTTAGTAGCCGTCTGTTGCGCAGTGTGTGGTCTAGCGTTGTCGTGAAGCAGCAGTGGCGTGGAGCGATTGACCAGCCTAGGTTGTTTAGCCGCTAGCTTTTCCATCATGGTTTGCAATTGCTGACAATAGACATCAGCCGTAATAGTCTGGCCAGATTTGAGAAAACTGTAATGAACAATACCGGCACTAGTCCACCAAACGCTTACAAGTAACTTTTTTGGGGTTAATTTTCGCTTGGGGCAGGATTTGGCTGGCTGGCCAGGATCCAACCATTGCGCTGAGCGCTTCCGATTATCGTAAAGAACCCATTTTTCATCACAGGTAATGATTCGGTTTAAAATACCTTCATTATTGTGCCGGTTTAGTAATGTAACGCAGCAGTCGACGCGCGTTTGCCGGTTTGCTTCAGTCAATTCGTGAGGTACCCACCTTTCAAGCTTTTTAATCTTCCCAATTTGCTTCAAGTGAATTAAAACAGTTTTATCACTAACATCGCAGCCTGCAGCTAACTCGGACGTGGTTTGCGATGGATCCGCTTCCACAATAGCCTTCAACTCTTCATTATCAACTTGAGTCTCAGGCCGTCCACGGGGCTTGTTCTGCAGGTCAAAATTTCCAGAACGAAAACGTTGGAACCAAAAACGAACTGTGTTTTCTTTTGCAACACGACCGCCATACACATCATTCACCCTTCGAGTTGTTTCCGCAGCACTAGTGCCACGGCGGAACTCGTACTCGTAAATAATGCGATATTTTAAGTTTTCCATTTTGTAAAATGAGTGACGCAAACAGAAAAAAACAGAAGAAAAAAAACAAATGAATGACGATCATCGAAGCACAAATACATGAGTCTATAGCTGTACAAATTTGAATTTGGAATTCCTTACCAAAGAGGAGAAATTTGTGATTAAAGTGGCCAGTACGAAAAACGCCAATTTCATATGTAAGGACCTAATATTTATCCTTGACAGTCAGTAGGTATATGGACTTGCGTGTTGCTTGTTTACTCCGATTTAAATGGTCACTCAGTAGTTGAACTATTATATTATTAAATAATTTAGCTAATTGCTAATAGATATCTACGTTATGTTATGTAAGTTAATATCTCCCATATCTCCCTCATTTGCCTGCGTGATAGCTGAGGAAGCCCCGCCTGGCTGGTTCAATCTGTATTATTGATTTGATATTAATTAATTAAACAACTAACAAGGTAAACCACTGATATCTGATTGATCTTTTGATTTTGATATGTCGCGGGGTATTGTCTAATTCTGTTTGCTTTGTTTTACGTAGAGGGATATTCCAAGTTAGAAAATGCTCTTATACGTCCTCGAAATAATTTTCAAATTCAAATTCAAGTGCTTTATTTCCTTTAGACCTTACAGTCTCCTTTACTCTTGGACACGCCACAAAATTCAAATTATTTAATTGCTTACCATGTACCATGGTCATTGCCATTAAAATGTCTAAGCAATTGATGTAAAATAAGTTTTTCAAAAACTTTGCTGAATGTAGGCAGTACTGATATTGGTCTAAAGTTAGTGGGGTCAGACCTACTACCCGATTTAAACAGCGGGATTATTTTACTACATTTGATTACATCAGGAATTACGCCACAGTCAATAGATTCATTGAATATAAAAGCTAGTAGATAGTATCAATTAATGGTTTAATAATTCTAACGGAAATGCCCCAGAGATCTGCAGTTTTCTTTATATTTAAAAGTTTAAAGGCTTTTTGATATCATTTTTATTGACATGGTTGAATTTAAGTTTATTTTCGCATTTAGGTGAATTTTCTATAAGTAATGAGACATTTACTAATGACTCACCGATTACTTGAGAAGAGTTTAGACAACTTGTAGTAGAGATTCGAATGTCATTAAAAAAAGTTTTCAAATGCTTGGGCTACTTCAACGTCATTATTAATTGAGCAATCATTAATCTTTAAATTGTAATCATTAACATAGGTACTGACCTGCGGTCTGCTGTTCGGTATATCCACGACTATGAAATTCCCTAATTGTTGACAGGTGAGTGAATGAAGACTGAATGACAGAATGAAGTATTTCATAGACACGGTTATTTTTGACAGATAGTGATGCGAATCTGTCCTCGAAAAATATGGGGACTTACGAATATTTAGATTTTTATCGAGCCGACACAGTATGTAACGCAGATTATTCTACCTAGATGATTTTACCATAAAAAAAGTATCGAAAATATTATAAATATTATAATTTCCTGTCTTACTTTTTATTACGGAAAAACGCGTGTAATGCTACGAGACGACGAGAAGGGTTCCGTACCGTAAAAATTAGGCAACTTTTTCAAAGCACATCAAATTTTCAACTTTATTATATTTTTAGTATTGGCTGTTATTACAGTTGAAGTGATAGAAAGTTTCATGTGTCTACCTATTGTGGTTTAAGAGATAAATACAGCCTTGACAAATGAAGAACAAAAATAGCAAATTAGTAATATTTGTATGGAAGCCCCCTTTAATTTGGATATTTAAGTTACTTTTATTATTTCCTGTTATAGCGGCAAGAGAAACACGTTCTGTGAAAATTTCAACTGTCTACCACCTACGGTTCATGAGATAGAGCCCTGTGACAGACAGACGGACGGACAGCGGACGCTTAGTAATAGAGTTCCGTTTTCACCCTACGGGTACGGAACCCTAAAAACTGCCATCGTTTTGTCGTTTCATAATGGGTCAATTCATTGTTTACCTTGTATTGAAGATGGGTAGATTGTTACTACTTTTATTACAGCATATGCGGCTAGCGCAGGGCCACCGTGGTACCATCTTCAGGAGGCCCCATACAGTGCATTTTTTGGACCTTAACCGTTGTAGCTACAGGAAAATGGTCTTACGAGACTATCCACCCAATAAAAATCCAAAAAAAATCAGTCGGAGACGTCGTCGGTGAAATCCACGGAGCAAGTACCTGCTCCATGGTGAAATCCTGTTCGACATTCAGTCGAAAACAATTAAAACTGGTCTAATTCCATGGTTTTCGTATATCAACGCTCGCTGGGTTAACTACCGTTCAGTGTTATTTATTTATCTTTATTAGTGTAATCCACCAGCTATTCTCATTTAGCTATGGCATTTGAGCTCGTTCCTCTCTAACAAATTACCCGCGCATATTTGATGTGCATAGCATATGTATGAGTTACAAATGGAGATACGCCTATTCCCTGAATGCTGAATACTCGTATAGGTCATGTTGTAATATTATTGGACTCGTCTTTGTTAAGAACTATTGCATAAGTATTCATGGCTCTTACGAATCTGTCTGTCTGTAAAACAAACCTTCATGCTTCGAAGAGAATGATTTCCGAATTAATCGGGCCTAGTCTAACAGTCCTGGTAATATTGGGGTACCTACTCATTATATTAAACGTTTGTTTTTCATAATGTTGTAGATTAATTCACAATTTTCATCTTGTTGCTTTCTGTCGCAGCAGCTTTCTGTCTTCAGCTTGCATGAAAAATTATGCCTCAACAAGATGAAAATTGTGAATTAATCTAGATTAATTCACAATTTTCATCTTGTTGAGGCATAATTTTGATTAATTCACAATTTTCATCTTGTTGAGGCATAATTTTTCATGCAAGCTGAAGACAGAAAGCTATGGCGCTGATTAATAGAGTTCTATGTTCAGCAGAGGTAAATAAAGATGATCGTGTCCGACTGCTAGACAAACGCTTTCCTATTTTTGCCCGCAAGTCACGAGAAATACTCAAACTCAACAGCAGCGTTTAGAAGAAATATCAAAATTTCGAATAAAAAAAAATATTCGTAACTTGGATATTTCTTCTAAACGCTGTTGATAATGAGTATTTTTCTTTCACTCAAATATTCGTCAAAGTATTTTACACATATTGAACATTTCACGAATAAAACAATATTCCATACGGCTACTAGACAATGTTACTGGATTGCAATCCCTAGGCACATATAATTCCAAGCCACCGAGCGACGCAACTTACTAAATCACGTATTTCATAAAAACTTGAAAGTGCAAAAACCTCGCAAACTTTTCTCATTTACATTTCCTTGTCGGTTGTCGACTTCTTACCGCAGAACTAAGTTATCTGGCAAGTTGCGACAACTTCAACTTTGTTAGTATTTCCGACCGCAAAACCGCGAAATACATCACTACAGTGCTACTAATTTATCTTGACAACTTGGTATTATGAATAAAGATTTTATTGTATTGTATCTTACCATTGAAAATAATAAGTATGGCCGTTGCTTCTTTTCCCGTGGTACTTAGTACCCATTAATAATGATACAAATCGCAAAGAGGCTCAGACAAAACGTAACCGTAAAACACACAGGGATATTATTAATAACTTTGAATGTCAAAAGAAATTGTTAAGGGGCGTTTTCACTGGAGACGTGTACAAATCGACCAATCAGGAACCAGCGGGAGACGGAAATGTGTGTTTCACTAAAATTTGTCGAATTTTACACGTCTTCGTTCCGCTTCGTATCAGTAGGAAAGGGAAACAAAACAACCCTTATAATAACTCTCAATGTGGCAAACCAGCCAGCTCCCTACAGTCATAAAGTTGACTCTCATAAAATACTCTGCCTGGTGTCGAGTACACAGTGAAGTTGAAAGCACAGTTTGAACTGTTTCAGCAACTCTGCTCGCTTCTCAGAGGACAGATTGTCTGCTCCGATAGTTTCGACTGTAAACTACAACTTTTGATGGCGGAAACTGCATCTAACTTAGTTCTAGAATAGTGTCAGATGTTTTAGGATAGCGCTTTCTGGAAATAGAAAATTGGAAGAACTTTGGAGCTGTAGATCAAATTACTGTGTACCTGCCGTTTTCAGAAGGTTCAGACAGCAATTATTTTTATCGATAAAGCCCGGTTTTCATAACACTTGGAGAGCAGGACCGCGAGCAGACTTTTGACAGTTGCGTTGGTGTGGTAAATAGATCTTTTGCCCGTCGCGCCCGAGATTTCCAACACTTTTTACCTCTGGCCTGTAGACATTAGGTTTTCTGGCCTATGGTATCTTTCTGGGCCTGGAAAAAATACATTTTAGCTTTTAAATGCAACGTAATAAAGTTCATTTCAGCTTTTATTTCTTCGTCAGAGCCCTACATGGCTAACAGCTATCTTTCTGCGTTGAAATAGAGGGCATCTACACTATGCAAACTGAGCGAGACTTCAGACCCAGAAAGATAGCAAACGTGCTTGCAGTGTAAAACCACTATTAGATAGAACTTATAGTACAGTGCTCTGGCTAGGAGACTCTGCTATCCAACTCAAGACAGACTTAGGAAGTGGTTTTTATGACCTAGTTCTAATACCTTCTTGTCCGCAGCGGAGCCGCCGCCACTAGTAAACGTGACCGTCCATGCGTCCACCATCCTTGCTCTGATCCTATGGAACGTGGCAGGGGATGGGGGCCATCCAATAACTGACTTCACAGCGCAGTACCGCTCTGCAGCACCCGTCAACGGGAGTATAGAGCCGTGGCGGCCTATCAGCCCTAACCACATCAGTCCAAACTCGGTAAGACCATATTTCCTAAGAGGTCTTCCAATCTGTGGCTGGAGGTGTAAACCGTCCAATAATAGACCATGACCAGGATTTCACAACCCACGGTCTTATTATGCGTGGGATGGACACAGGATAGAGATCCATCGTGTGAAGCGGTATCAGGGAAAACTGTCGAAGCGTAAGTAGACCAGTTAGCTGGCCGAGGTATCCTTGTCCTGTATTGACCGAGAGCTAGGATTTGGGGCGTAAATTAAGGCCGCCCTAGGCATCGCTGGAAAGTGGAATGCGCTAACTCGATGAATTAGCTCAGAACCGAGATACCTGGAGAAGTAATGTGTGACCGAGGCGAAGGTCCCCTCTGGGTCGCTCAGCCACTGCAGTAATTAGGAATATTTGCTAACCTAATCAAAACTAAATCCCACATTAAACTTTTTATTCAATCAAGGTTGTTCCATTGTTGATTAAATTTGTTTTGGCTTAGGGATATCAAATACTATACCCGATAGCAAATCCGATGCCAACTGACCTGCTTAACCGATTGCTATCTAAACTAGGTTAAACTCCCTTAAGAGGGCGCAATGCGTGCCATTTTGTGAAAAGGATAGGCATAGGATTTCGCGTTCATAGGAGCGAGACAGAGCATACGCTTTTGGTACGGGCAAAAATTAAGTTGTTTATTTACAAACACGCAAAACGCAAATCTACGCAACTAATTTTGATACTGACTTGGAAATCCAAATAATTAGTAAAAACCTACAAATAAAAACATAAGTCATTTCGATAGACCGCAGGGTTCCTGAGATCTCTACCAAATTTTGTGCGAAACAGTGTACTTTTATGTTATTAGGGTTTCCAAGATCGGAGATCGGTTTCGAACCCCTCTCGCTCGCTTCTTCTGTCCTTTTTTCAATATCTTAGCAACTACAGCAGCAAATAACGTGAAATTTAAAATAATAATACATTTCGTGCGCCTATACTAACACCCTATACAGCATAGAAAAAAAAATGTAAATGAAAATGAAAATTTTCAGTACAAATTGAGATATTGAAATTTTAAAAGAGACACCTACAATGTCAAGTGGGGTATCAAATGAAAGGTATCAGTTTGTACATTTCAAAACAGTTTTTGAAATTTCTGTAGCTTTCATACTTTTTGTAATATTTTGAAAAAGGTCGCAAAATTACTCCTTTTTTCCCCCCTATCTCCATAGTTTGCAGAGCGATCCATCTGAAATGTATGTAGCGTTTGTAGATATGGATCTATTTTTTACAGGATAAATAAAGAAGTCTACTTACAGAAGTCTGTAAGTAGAACACTTTTTGAAAAATGGTCAAAAGGGGGGGGGGGGATTTAATTTTCAAAAGGAAGGGCTACCTCACCGAGTGGGGTATCAAATGAAAGGGTATCGGTTTGTACAGCAGAGTAATCCATCTAGATTTAGATTTTAGATTTTTATTTATTAACCATTTCGTTACATAGTCATAACATTGGTAAGTCATTTTAACATTTTGATTACAGTATAGATAGATAGTAAATAATTTAAAAATAATCACACGTCATTAAATACCTAAAATAAAAATTTGATTAGACATATTTTTAACCTCATTATTGTTAGTTTAGTTTGCATAATGATTAGAAAATGAACATGACATAAATTCGTTGATATGGTAAAAAGGATTACATTTAAAAAAGTTTTTAAATTTGTGTTTGAATTGAATCAGCTTTGTCATTTCTAAGGGCAATTTGTTGTACATTCTGAGTTGTATGTATCCTTGGTTTGTGGTTTTCGCAAGTCGTGTTCTAGGTTTAAGTAGTTTCTCTTTATTTCGCGTATTATAGTTCCATCTGAAATGTATGTTGCGTTTGTAGATATGGAATTATATTTTTCAGAAAAAATATAGAGAAGTCAGTAAGTAGACCACTTTTTGAAAAATGGTCAAAAAGGAGGGTGATAATTTCAATATTTTTTTTTTGGTATTTATCAAACAGCAAAGTCTCTAACCAGTACCTATAGTACATATTGGTTACTTGATAATCGTTCGAAACCATCGGCGCGCGAGTCATACTCGCACTTGACGGATCTTGTTTTGTAACGTATTTTTTTTCTCAATCATATTTTCACATTACCAAAGAAATAATGTTGAATTTTATGTAATCTCGAATTAAAATTTTTACTACGGGGATCTCGAGAGTACTGGGATCTAGGCCTAGTTTGACAAGCAAACCCGTTTTTTGTTTTTGGTTTGCCCCTTAACTTAAATCAGAAAATATGATATGAAGTCTTTAATTTATTGACAGAAAAAAATACAATTAAATAATAAAAACAAATTAGAAGTAGTATTTATAATTGAAACAATTAAGCTAACTGCAGACTGTTGCAAACAATCTATAGGTAGATCAACTGATCCATATCAATACCAGTCGGAAGCGTCCCCAAGACGCTGGCTGCATTGCGCCGCTGTATGGCAAAGCTGATGCGCTGCGCCTGATATCCACAAAAAAACAAAAAAGTGTGTCGACGCATGTAGCGTCCCACACAATGGACCTCCCATGGGACTAGTGTCATGCCGTCGGGCCTCTTACCATCGTCACGCAACAGACCATTCGGTTCGAGAATAGCTTTTATTAGCTAACGTACACGTTAGCGGTGACAAAGGCCCGCCGGATGATGTCGTTAGGGCTGGCATGACGAGACATCCGACCGGCGGCCCTAGTACAGTACACGATAATCCGTGATGACCAAGCTATTCGACAGCAGTACCGCACTGGTATTGATGAGGCGCGCAACACATTGCACCCAACCGAAGACTTGTTGCGATACGGAAAGTTCAGGGATCCAATAAAGTGCCAGTGTTAAATGAAGGAAATACTTGCAACCAATGTCCTGACTCCCATTTAGAAACGGCCAGGAGACGGGCACGATCCGCAGAGCTGGAGCACGTTTGTAACAATAATTTATTTATTATGCCGCAGTGGCATAATCAAGAAATTAAAGTCAAGTTGCGTTTGAAGGGAGCATAAAAAGAAAACAGTGACTCAAGCCCTCTTACAAATACTTACAAATCATAAAAAATTAACTCTAAAAATTTATGAAAAAAAAAAATAGATTGATTATATAATTATCCATTCCTCATAACCGAGGGTTTTATTAAATTATTGATTTCTTTTTCGATTACAAAGAATCGTGGGTTTATCACTTACATCTGCGAAAAATTATTCAGGTGACATCAGTTTTATTGGGAGTCAGCCGACCACTTTCGTACCTCTTATACTAGGGCAGCATCTTTCTTCTGTGTATATTCGAAAACTAACAACCTAACAAGGTATAGGTTTCTTGTTCGTTTCTTTACCTTAAAAAGATTGAAGTGAACAAAAAATCAAAGTGATCACTTTATTTCCTAGTTTTACTTATCTAATTTGAATTTTGTGACGTGTCTAAGAGTCCTCTAAGGTCTAAAGGAAATAAAGCACTTTGATATTTGATATATTTAAATTCTCCACTACGATTACCATTCCGCCTGCCATGCCGTGGTGTTTGTGGCAAACCCTCCCTTATGGCAGATGAGGCCTGCGTTCAGTATAGGGGCTGACATGATTATGCATATAAGTGCGAATTTATGACGTAAGAAACCAGAACAAGCAAGATATCGTAAACAGGGTAACTACTAGTAGTTACAAATAATTCCCGTCCCGGCGTTGGTACATGGCATCCTGTAATTCCCTCCTCCCGCTCCGGTAATTGGCAATTGTAAAAAATCTACCGCTTCAGGTGTTACGTGGAGCTAATAACATGGCTATTGAATCTAAAGACAGATGTATCAGCGCTTTAGAACGTTGAAGGAACGTTGACGTGGAAGTTGTGAAAATATTGAGAGGCAACAGTTGAGCAAAATTTTTGGCTAGTTGTGACTATAGTTTTTAAATTAGTACCAAAAACGTTGACTTCTGATTTTCGTTTTTTGTCTATCATGCCAATTTTTTCTAGCTGGTGAGCTTAGAGACTAGCTAGTATCGCCTAGTATTTCCCTGTTCAAGGTCCCAGTAGCTCCCTATTTCTGTGGCAGGTAGACAGAGTTCTGGTTTACCATGAGGAGGTAATAGTTGATTATTACCCTGAATTGACTGTCATCTTGAAATGTGATCTCAATGAACAGACAATTCAGCACATGAGACCCTGCTCATTTATTTTGCTACCATCAAACCAACCGTCTCAAAGCCCACTTTGTATGTTCCAGCGTCAAATCGACGTGTACCACTTGGACACAAACGCGTCCTACTGGTTCCGCGTGTGGGCGAGCAACGCTCTGGGGCCCGGGCCGCCGGTCGAGGTGCTGGCGACCACCCTGTACAGCGACCAGGATGCAGGTAATACCAGGGTTAGGCGACCATCCATCTTCGAGTGGACTGTGGAGGCTATGGGGAGAGCAAAGACCAAGTAGGACGGCCACTAGATATAGAAGGATGGCGTCGAACAAAAAATTTTGCTGGCCTCTAACTACACAAACTGTCAGAAAATAAGCATCTAAAATGTCTCATTCCTAGTTTGAGGAGGTACAGAATAAAGAGCTTTGGAGACTTTAGTGTCCAAGTACTATCAGCCGTACAGCATTGACAATTTGCAATATCTTTTGCCCCGTTGATTTTAACGATCCTCAATTCTTTCCTATTTCTCAGCCGATCGGTGCTGGTAAAATCGTCACTCAACCCATCTTTCTCCTTCCAGAACTGTACAAGCGCTTCCTAGAAGGCGCGGAATCCTTCGACACTCGCACTTGGCTGGCTGCCGTCTGCGTTGTCATGGGAACGCTCGTGGTCCTCGCCGCGGGAACCTGCGTGGTGCTCTGCCGCGAATGGCGACGCTCCGGTGAGCCTCCTCTATAGCATCGTCCGCTGCCGAGGCTGTACTTCCTCTGGCAATATTGAGATTTGTTACAACGAGCATATGGTTTATAGTCCGGTGCGCTCATCGTAGTTGCTCATAACCCGATGAATAATAATGAGAAGGTCTCGCGTATATATGCCTCTCCTAAGCATTGTCCGCTGCCAAGGCTGTATTTCCTCTAGCAATGTTCCCTACCCCTGCAACCCTACCCGCGTTGCAACTAGTTGAGACTAGTTGCAACGCAGGTAGGGTTCAACATGTAAAGCATAATGCTAATAATCCGATGCGCTTATAACATTTAGTTGCGGCCTGTGGGGGCCCGCTTTAACAAGCCCCCTGAAGCAACGTCCGAAGTGGAAAGGGGGGCCGCGTCAATGAGCCCCCTACTGATTCATACACTTGCAGGGCTTATAGATGCGCATTGTCGTAGTGATAGGATTAATTCATTACAAAGCGTGTGTAGTAGGGCTGTCGTCGTAGAATCTTCTTTTGAGGAAGCATCGTCCGCTTCCAAGGCTTTACTCAGGGCGTAGGTCTAGTGCTTAGATTTGGCAACACTAAGATGCGCTCAATCTTAAAGCCCTTATGAACAATATACCTAACCCACTTAATTGTAGTAAATGACCGAAGGTGTATAATCATTTGAGGATCAGTAGGTTTGCTCAGCTTTAAAAATATGTGAAACTACAGCGGTTCCTAGCGACCAAAATACCTAAAAGTTAATTAAGGATTTAAAATAAAACACTTCATAGGCAAACGTGTCTTTCCATTGATACGAAAATTATGATATTATTTTGTTTCTAATAGATATTATGATAGTTTGAATAGATACTAGGTAAAGTTGAGGAAATATATTAGAAGTACCGCCTTACTCATAAATAAATTGTTTATAATGTACAATATTGATCCAACTGCGCAAACAAATAATTAGTACAAACTATGATATTATTTTCAGTCGCAAACAAAGTACGAGTATGTACCTACATTATTATATTATTTACATTTACAAAAATAATCAAGCATAATTATTGTATAATGCAAAAGGAAATGAAGTATTAAAGTAGGTAACTATTTGCAAAATGAGTCACAACACCAACTACTCAAGTATTTTATTTATCAGTAAGGCGGATTTTATCTATTAGGATTTGAATAAATAAAAGCAATAATAAGCTTGATTTACTAAAGACTTCCATTTTCGTAGTAAGTACAATCTATAATCACTATTTACAGATTTAAATATAAGCACAATTATATTTCTTTTGTATAAAGTTTTGGTGTTAGTACTCGTAGTTTGTATTAATAATTTACCATTTCAGTGCCAAGAATTAATTTCATTATAACCAAAATTTAGTGTAGTAAACTATTAAAAATTTTAAACTAACAGAAGTAAAAAATATTAATTTATAAAATTAATTTATATAAAACAAGGAATTGATAAATACAAAAGGCCAAATTTAGTTGATTTCAATTCTGCTACCCATTTGGTGCTAAGCTTTGATATTTATTAGGTTTAAAATTTCACCAAATATGAAATATAGAATCTCGCCTTATAAAATAACCTCTTGCTAAAGCTATCCTACTAGAATAAGAAGTATTCTACCTATTCAGTATACATTTACTGAGAAATGTCCAAAGGATTGGAATTTCATCAATGTATTATTAACTTTTTGCAAGACTAGATTTTTAGAGCTCCGTATTTTTTCGAAATGTACCAAAGTATACAATACACTTTTAAAATCTAACACAAATACGTTCCGTTTTTTGCACACTTGTAGTATTTTTTGTATAGAGGAAAATCTAATTTCATAGCTCATAATCAAGGCATGTCATAAGTATTAATAAAATAGATTTACGGACCAAAAGAAATCTACGATACGTCAATTATCAAAATAGATATTTCAATGAGGTAGAACTTTCTACTTTTAGATCTTACATTCCTTTAATAGAATAGAATTAAAATATTCATAATATTGCCTTTCGGCTTAGTCGTTTGCTACAATCAGTATAATAATTAAACAAATAACTATTTGAGCTACCATTTAGATATAACTTCACGCAAGTAATTAAACATAAATAACAATCAGTATAAAATATAGGTTTTGTATAAAACATTAAAACAAAAACATAAATAATACGCTTATAGAAAAAAAAAAGCAATAGATTAAGACAGTTCATAAAGAAACAGCTGGGTCGTGCAACAAGCAATTTAAATAGCAAGTAAGAAGTAGCGTTAATAAATAATTATATTAAATAATAGTGATAATTACGCTAATAATCTTGCCAAAAAAAAAATGATGTTTATCTACTTTTTAGGATTTCATATAAACGTCTGACGTTGGTTTCCATACAGTGATGTATTTTTTTAAACACATAGTTTAATGTTTTTGGTTATTATAGTGTGTAAACCCTCACACTCAGGGTAATTTCTAAGAAATACACATATTTTAAATTACAAAAGATTTATTATGTTTCATAATATTATTTAAGTTAAATAGCGTGGTCATTGGTCCCTGTGTCTGCCCATTGAGTTTCGCACAAAGATTTTATGTTTTTATTATAATATGTGCCATAAAAAACTCAATATTGTACACTAGTGTCGAATTTACAAATCTACAGTACGGTAGAAGAAACCAACGTTTGTCGTTGAAGCATCTTTGCAATGCTGTATATAAAACACCATGTTCTTGTGATATACTTCGGACCATTTCTATATAAATGACCACTATCTTAACTAGGCGCTGCAATAATAAATTCTATGCATATAATGCACTACTTTATACTATAAGCACATTTGTAGAACTAAGAATACTTAATGGGACAGGATAATAATATTTAACTCAAATAAACTTATTAATGTCAAAAGACAATTGTCTTTTAAAACTAATGTTTAAATAGTTGTTTAAACTTTAATATACCTACCTACATTTTCTTTAAATTGTGTAACATAAACTCGGTATACGATAGCAGTATTTCTTTGCAGGCTTACAAAATGATCTTAGGAAATTTATTTAAAGGTTTTAAGTGTTTTGCTGCTATTTAGTTAGATTTAGATTAGCTTTGAATACTGTACGAAAACAGTTAAATCATTCGATTAAAATAATAATTAATTAATTGATTAATTTAATTACTTTAAATTATTCGATTTATTGTTTAGGGAATTGAGACCATATTCAATCCCGATATTACTGTCTCCAAGTCACAATAACTGATGGTTACCTTGCATGGGTTGTCGTTGCCTAGAGAAGTACCTACCTACATTGACAACGGTCTCTTAAAGCGAGTTTTCTTTCTAATCGCATGACTTTACCTGAGACATTTTACGCAAGTAATGCTAACTTTTTTATTCATATTTTTTTCTTCTTCCCCTCTATCGCACTCGCTTGGATCGCACGCTTGGACTGCGGGACGCACACTAACAATCATACACACACATGGTACGTATGACTAACCCGTAGATTACTCCGAGGATCCCGATGTGATGGAGCTAGTGCCTAACATTATCCTGAACCCTGGCTTTATGGAGATGGACCCCATAAGGCCGCGTCCTCAGAACTTCGCCACTTCCATCATCAAGTCGACGGAGTGCCCAGGTCCCGGCAAGCCTAGAAGGGTCTGATTTTCGTCTATACTGAACCTTAGGATATTGTACCGCACCGATTCAGGAGTCACCTCATGATCTCAAGCTTTGGGTGGCGGTTATCTGACTGATTGTGAAGTGTATATTTGAAGGACTTATCGTGAAGTGCTCGCCACAAACATAATCATGTAGCTAAGCGACTTAAAGTGCATCTTGGCATCCGATACAAGACTTCCGGGCACCGCGGGAAAGAACAATATACTACATGATATTAAAACAAAACATACATATCATTGCAGCATTCAGCTAGTCATTTAGTTGCAGAATGTTGTGGCGAGTTCCTTACAAATTGGGTTGTGGTTGTGTGATATTTGGTGGTGGGATTTGGTGGTGGGTTGTGTCAGTCAGAGATTGTCACCATTGAGATTCATCTCGATGTTACGTAGCGCTGTTGTCGCTTTTGTTCAGATGGTCAAGTCATGTCTAAACGAGAAACTTAACTGTGTTCTACATTGTAAATGTCTGTACTGTGACCAAAGCAGACATTTTTATGAATTATTGAATGAAGACTAAGACATAAATTCTTAAAAAGCTTTAATGACTTGTATAGTTAGAGTAAAAGTTTGGCTATATCAACATCGGGGTCGAATCGGGCGGTGAAGTATTCTAATGGTTTTCAGCAGACGCTTGCAAGCAGACGCAAGAAAATTTGTGCTTTCCAAATTGATGTTCTCAAAACAGGACTTATATTGCAGATGTAAAGTGTACCTTTTCGGAGTTCTTAATCGTCTTGCTCTATACGTATGTTTTGTTTTGTCTTAATTTTTAATATTTAGTCAGTCTTTGAGAAATCAATTTGTGATAATATTTAGGCTTAGGTATTCCTAAAACTGAGAGAGAATAATTTCTAGTTGTCTAAGAGTTCGTGTTAGTCGTAGAGGTGGTTGCCATACATTAAATACTTCTGTAGTATATTGCGATTATCTCATTTTTATACGAACTGAATGCTTGCATTTACTTTTGATACATATATTTTATAAACAATTTTGGCGTAACACTAATGCTTTTGATTCTCTTGCTGGCAACCCCAAACTGAATGTACTAAATTTTTAGATGACGTATTGCTTACCGTTCAATGAAATTGTTAATGTTGCTAGTTGTAGGGTAATCGTACTTTTTAATTATTAATATTCGTTTTCAGTAATATATTTTTATTTAACAAGATCTTGATAAAGTCAATGAAAATTTAAAAGTTGGTATCGTTTTCCATTATTTTTGATTGTGATTTATACTGTGATTTTTATATTTGTATTCGTTCTATGTTTTTTTAACGTAAATTGTACTGTATGTAATTGATATTATATCGTATTGAGACTGGTGCGATGAAATACATACTAATACATATACGTGTAGCAACATAGTATTTTAGATAGTAAGTAAGCTTTTACAAACTGTAGTTCATGTTATTAAGATGTTGGCTAACACCAGCTTATAGTAATGTAATGAAATGACACTGCTTTAAGATTCATTTTTCACTTGTTATAATGACAATATGTTAGTAAATATTTCATGATAATAATAATATTTACAAGACACGAAAGGCAATGAGGCAACGTCGTGATTTTAATATAAAGTTATATTTTTATCAGAAATTGGAAAGATTGCGGCGAAAAATAAATTGATAAAGTTGTTGTGAAAGTCCAGAGTGGTTTATTTTTATATAACGAAGCGAATGCATATCAGGCGCGCCTTAGAAATCATGTTATAAACAAAGAGAGTATAAATATATAAAAGTATATTACTTACATTGTGAAATATAATGTCTTTCTTCTTCGATCTTCAGTAGAAGTCGCATGTATAGCTTGTTTCATAATCTACCTTCCAAATATTTATCCTAAAAAGTTCAAAATCTTTAAGTTCGCTTCCAACCTCATTACAACTACTTAATAATGTAATCGGTAATCCGTTCGGATTCATTTTACTTTAATCCTTTATTTTTATCCCACATAAAATTCAAATTATTGAATATATTATGTGAATCAATCTATTGAAGGTTCACCTTTTATTTTTATGGAGACATTGAAGAATTTCATCAGCTATACATGCAAGTCTTTACTTCCTTCTCATTGCCTTGCTGTGTGCACTAAATTTATATCTCTATGTAGTGGTTAAAGTAGTTCAAATACCTGATACAAAGTTCTTCTATATTCCTACTCAGTGTTGTGCTTCGAATCTCCTATACGGATATATCTAGTTTCATAAGAACTATCGGAAATTCGCAATTCTGTCCGTCTCGCGATCTATGTGCTAACGTGTCAATTAATTAATATTTCTATTTAGTCGTGTATCGTGATTTTACTTCTCACTTCTTTATTGACTATGGCCGTGTTTTTTAAACGTAGGGATATGTGTCTATAAAATCATATGAGCTGTTTTAAAGTGAGTATAAATTATGTCTGGAACATTAAATATAAACCAATCCCACTTGAAATAAAATCTAATAATGAGTAGACTGAAACGGCCATAGTCATGTGTGTTTGCACCAATTTCGTCTTCTAATGTTCTTCCTTATAAACGAAACAATTATTTTTGTATTCAAGCTGAAGAATTAAGGTAGTTATGCTAAGAAATATTGCACATAGTTAAATTTATAACGTCTGGGCAAGTTGTGGGTTGTGAGCTAAAGACCCAATCTTTAAAACTATTATTTATTATACAACAACTCACCTGCCTATATCATATGATATCACAGTAGGCACTATTCTCAGAAATCATAAAAAACATAATGGCTCCTCAATAACCCCTCATGCGTTTGTGAATTCTTCAGATATTTAGGGATATTTAGCTCGATAACGCCTACTGTGTGCACACATTAAGTACAAGCCCGTCCTTGGGTAATGATTTCCAATCTATGTATAGAAATGGTCTTAGAAACAGCGCCAACAAACACCAAATGCTGTACAAAACGCTTAGTCCTTGAAACATGTTTAGATAGATAGCTAACAGCATAGATTACCAAACTTGTAGTGAATGTGCGTTAGAGTAGGTACATATTTATATTTAGTTGGGAACATCACATGGGTTGTGGCTTTTAGCTTTTTGTTAAAAGTTTAAACAATATTTAACTTTTAGCAGAAATTGTATGAATATCGCATCGAATCATTTTATTTTTACTTCGGTATTATTGTTTACCTATTCAGGTAAATCAAACATGACATTTAATTGTTAAGAATCTCCTGATAACTTCCTAACAAGTCGTCTTCATAGTCGAATAAAAATTTATGTACTATTCAATAATATATGTAAGAGTTAAAAAGTACCACCTCGCGACAAAAAGGTAATTAAACCGAAATAACTCCCTTCTCTGTCCAGCTTCAAACTTAGCTAGCTTTGATAGAATGTAGCATCTATAGTTGAACGCTAGCGTAGAGTATACGGTAGGCTAGCCTACGCCGAGAGCCAAGACTGGAACGAGCAAGGAATGACTTAAGTAAGGAAACACTAAGATAAGGCTTGTTGCTTTTTATAGTGATTTTATTCTATTATTCAGTTCAAATCTTCAGGAGTACCAGTTCTGGTGAAACTTATAATAATCCCTGTTTTTTTTAAACTTCCCAAACTCAAGTTACTTCTACACTTAAGTTATTTCTAAGAGTTATGTGCTTTCTTCTGCAGACATAAACCAGAAAAAGTTACACTTTTAGTGATTACTAAATGTGGAGAAAGGTTTTAAGTTAATAAGGTATAAATATATTATATGAACTAGCCTTCAATATATTCAGGATAAATGCCTATATAAAAATCGTTGTTGTTTATGATCACTGGGATAAAAAGCATTGTTGAAGCACTATGTCTAACTAAGTCAAAATACGAATTAACTTTAACATTAATGGTTGACTATAACTTTTAAAAGGAATTGACAACGATCTTAATAATTTTAGAATCCCGCAGGTATACACAGTTCAGTTCTGTTACATTTACATAAATACAAATACAAAATTTAGAAAGTATTATTTGTTATAATGAAAATTCTCCCACAAACCTTTAATTCTGTTTTAAAATAAGACACAACTTTATTTTACAGGTAAGTTTATTATTAAATATGTTATCCTGTCCCACTTTACTTATATTAAGCGATCCAATGCACAATTGTTTGACTATAAACGATTTACTATTTTAATAACACTTTCTTAGTGAAGTGCTTTACAGTTACGATATTTGAATATACGCCTTATAGAAATATTTATAAGCTGTGCTGCAAAACATTGGTTAACATTGGTCTAATCAATAAATAATTGTAATAACGTAACTATCTTACAGAAATATAAGAATATTAAAATAGTTTAAACGAACTTCTATTGCGAATCGTGGAAAAGTTTGCTTACACATTTTGATCATCATGTAAAAGAATATTTTGTGATTTAAAAAAAGTTCCATCAATATTTTACTTATGTGTAATGTCCACATTTTGTTTTGTTTAATCAAATCCAGTAGCAGTAAAACTTTTTTTATATAAAAAATAAAGCTTAATAAAACTATTTTTTTTTATTAGTACTTTATCAAAATTAATCACGTTATGAATTTACCGACTGATATTATTATCTACTTATTGTGTATGTATTCCAATAAAATATTAATTGGTATTCCAAAAATTAATGTGCAATAAATGTATTTTAAGTTATTGTTATTTTAAAATTAAAGTCAATTGGGTGTTGGATATTATCAATCCACACTCGTAAGTAATGTTATTATTATTATAATGTGATTTGTTTGTTAATTTGTGATATATAACAATAATGCAATTGTTCTGTCTCTATTTAATTTATTTGTTATTTTGGCCGTGTGTTCTGCGGTGCTACTCAAGAAAACTATGAGAAAAACATCAATACGTTGAGAATAAGAGGAAAAACAATTCCTGATTAAATTAGGTGCTTATTTTACAACTTAGACTAAATAATTAATATAAAATCAAGTCTTATTGGGGCCCTCCGGGTTTGGATCAAACGCATTACTTTTCTGAAACTAATATTAAACGTTTATTTTTATTTTCAAGTTTCAATTAGTCTTTCTGAGATTATGATTAGAATAATCAATAATAATAATTAACCTTATGTGATGAAATTCATATAATTTTTTAACGACTCTCCTTCGAGTAGCATCGTAGCGCGGCCTCTAAGTACATTGTGATTCTTGGTGACACATTTCTTGGTCACATTAACAAGCCATTGTTGTAATGTTGGAAATCATTCCCATTAAAAGTACATTTTACACAAAATATATTGTAATTTTATTTCATTACCCTAAGATTACATTATTCTATCTGGTACAGAGTGGAACAGAAAAAGCGATTGTGTTAATTCAGATACTTTAGTGCAAGGACACCTAACAAGACAAGGGTACCTACTTAGAACACTTTAGTTTCTACTGACGACGTAAGACTTTTCCAGCCCGAATAAGAACAAACTACCGCATTCTAGAGTTAACTTTATAGATCTCCTATCAGATCGTAAAGATTTTACAAAATCCAATCACATTGGCAAGTCCTTATACTTGGACATTTTATGGGAAAGAAAGATTACAATACAATAGTAGATTCGTTATGGCTCCACATACTCACAAATCTGGGACGCTAACATAACATTAGCTGAACAGAAGTGCTGTGCCATTCTTAACACAAATTATTCGTGTTTCACCACCCAAAAGGACACTAGTCCATTTCACTTGGGAACCGTTGCCTGAAGGGTAAGGTACTTTTTTTTTGTTTCACGCGTAATGATATAATTTTGGAACAATAAAATATTTATTTATTTTGCAATCATATCACTCAACGCTATATATTTTAATCAAGGGCATATATAACCCCATATGCAATCCTAATACAATGTGAGTAGTGGTCTTAAGAATTTAATTTATATAAATATACACTGTTTTAAGTCATGCATGACTTCTAACTCAGACAGTTTACATTGCTTGAAATGAAGCAAATGCGAATTTTTTGGAACGGTTCTTACGTGAAATGGACTATTTCCATTATCCAACTATCAAACATTTTGGCGTATTTTGACAGAATTTTGCATACCTATCTGTTTGTTACTTTGGATATTGAGAACGGACAAATCTGTCTCACGCTCAATTGATTTACTCAGACTAGCTAATCCAGTAAGCCAGACGATCTCTGTTGGCCGTAGTAGGAAATGAGACAGATTTGTGATCCTACTGAATTGTATTACCCATAGCTAGTTAGTGCCAGCAGTGTTTTTTGTACGCCTCGTTGAAAAACTATTACTTAAAATAGGTTTTGAGACGTATGATGTATTGTTTTTTGTACCTATCCCTATTCTAGTGACGAAGTTCGGTTCGTAAATGAGTTCGGTCAATCAAGAACTAACTTCACACGAGTGTCGGGACATTCCCAACTATCCTCATCATATTCTTGAAAAATTGGAATTGTTTTGTTCCTCTTGTCACCACAGAGTGTATTGACACGTGTCCTAAATCGTGTTGCCTTTATCACATCTAGAATTTCAGACAGAGATAGTTATATGAAGCACTTAACACTAGAGTAATTTTAAAGTAAAGTAAAGTATTATTTTAAGTTTCATAATATCGCTTATATAACTGGTGACGTCTAGCAGGTAGCTGAAGACTCGTGGAATATCTAAACCTAGGTGATATTATGTTCTTTAAATCGTGTAGTAGTAGGGGTATAACGTCTGAAACAAAGTAGTTTTATTAGTTATTTATGTTTTAATTTAAATAAACAAAGAACGGGAAGAAATTTTGGCCTTTAAGACTTTAGAAAGCACACGGTTAGGAAAGCACCTAACCGAGAGAGCCTACTATGGCATAAAGGATTATCTCTCAGATCATAATTTTTGGAAAGACATTGCATGAGTCAGCCATACTGTATTATATATTTTTCTTCTCTTGATATACAAGAGGGAAAAAAATATAATAATTAAAATAATAGGTATAGGTACACCTATACCTATTATTTGAATTTATTTGTAAGACTTTCTTAAGTGCAATGTAATGTGCCTATGAGAAATAAATGAATAAAACTGGAAAAAAAATGAGAAAAAGTAAACGTAAGATACGGAATAGGTGTGTTTGCAACTTTTTGGAAGTATTTGTTTCTTCAGATGGTGGAGAAAGAAATCCTCGCCACAATATCTGAAGTACAGAAAACAGAAATTAACTAAAAATAATTTAATTTATCTTTTTCTCACTTGATAATTGGTGGATTTAGATTTGGTTTTTGCAGATAAGTGCCAGAACAAGCATGGATGCAGGTAGAGTCGAGTGATAGCAGCGCATTGCTTTGCTTGATTACCCCTAAGTAGAAAGTCTCTCGATGCACCGAAATCGTGGTCGGTGCCTTCATCGCCAACTGTTCTACCAACGTGAGTAAAACCCTAGTTTTTACTGAACAAAACCTGGACCTAATTCCACTAAATTAATCGCTTCACCTTAACAATGGTATCGTCTCAGAATGACACATTTTGGCATTTTACCTTTGATGAACGAAACTACAGATAGAGGGACGCGTGTCAAAGGTGTCAAGGTTGAAACCATTCTATCAATCTCTCCGTGAAAATAGCACCGCACGCACTAAATAAAGTTTCTTTCATTTATGGACGATTCTGCGACGATACCATTGTCATAGTAAAGCGATTTGTTAGCAGAATTCGCTCTGCAAGTCCTGAATTGCATTTCGATAAATATTTTCGAAATATTCTGATATTCAAAACTGTTTTCAGGAGTCGGTAAGCACCATGAAACTCTTAAGTTGATAGTTATAAGCCGCGTAAATAAAGGTTGGGATTGAAAATTTTATACAGTCCTGCTTACCTTAAATCAATTTAATCAAATAATATGATCTAAGCGGGACTGCATTACGTTTCAATCCCAATCTTTCTCTACGCGGCTCATATCAGTGGTGAGTCACTGATAAAAGTTAACTAGATGATTTCCTTACTAAAATGATTGCCGGCTAAGATGAGGTGAACGGCGCCTTGGGTTTAACTTACTCATTGCTGTTATCACCGTCCTGAAATAATATGTATGAATTTGATTGACTACGGTACCATGAAACTAGCATATTTCAGTATTTTTATTGCATGGCAGAAATGTTACAGAGTTTTGCACATGCATAGGTAAAAGTTTAAGATGATCTCATAAGTGTACAGAGTGACTGAGTGGTTGGGACAGGTAACTCCGAAAAACGACTCCCTTCAGCGGCTAATGGATGGAGTGAAATCATGGAATTAATGTAGTATTTCCTAAATTAAGTCCTCCGATAAGTGCAGTTTTAGGTAATGGTAGCAGAATCAGCAGTGTCCTACCTTATAGTCA
The DNA here is from genome assembly GCA_963662085.1 of Eupithecia inturbata. NCBI lineage: Eukaryota > Metazoa > Arthropoda > Insecta > Lepidoptera > Geometridae > Eupithecia > Eupithecia inturbata. The sequence goes on from OY759190.1 coordinate 13,458,273, forward strand.
AGATCGAGCAAGGCCTCCTCTAGCCGCGTGAGGCCAGGGTCATCAGGAGTGAATACCTTGCATTCTTCGTCGAAGTACTTCGTCATCTTAGCTTTCAGCTTCTCTCGGTACTCGACGCGAGCCAGGCGAGATTCTGTTAGCACGTCGTCGATGTAGTCGGTGGTTGTTTGGTAACTGCTGGATATATTGTTTTTATTAGTTTGGCAGGTGTAGGGAACTTGGCTGTAGAGAAACACAAGGATAGCCTTAGAAGTTTTTGGATTGGTAGAGTAAGAAAAGGGTAATGAGAGGCGAAAGATTAGAAGGCAGGTGGTCAAAGAGTAGAATAATAAAGTGCAAAGTAGAGGAATAAAAAGAGTGAAAGAGATAGTCTGAGGGAATGGCTATATTAGTGAAAGTGTAGAGAAGTTTAGACGATTGGTAGTAGGTATTAGTTAAGATAGAAAATAATGTAATACGGGTAGTGACAATAAAAAATAATCTTACCATTTTAGATTTTGCACCAACCAAGAAATTACAAAAAATGGACCTATATGGACTGACATTGTAAGTTGGAGATGGTGCAGCAAAGCACGAATTTCATGAATTCATTTTTTTTCCCTACGCTACTCCTAATCAACGGCCAGATTGTAAGAGCATTCTAGAACGGAGTTTCGTCGTCATTGCTTGCATCGACGGATCAAGCCATGTTTTGTTAATACTGTGTTTGTCATGATGGTCGTTAAACCTCCGTTTTAGCATGCAAGCTTTTCTACCCCATTAACGAAACTACACCTCTAGGCAGCAGGCTACTCGCCTGTATCGCCACGGATAGAGGGAGCTGTATCGCCATGGCTTTACGTCACTATACCGCCACGAGTAGTTGTAACTCGGCAGCCCATATCTGTAGTAATACCGACTGTACGGCTCGTACTCCCAACTGTACTTGTACGTCACAGGATCGTACTTATAAGACCAGTAGCCGTAATCATCGTATTTGTAGTAAGGTCGGCCGTATCGGTAGTACGTCGACCAGGGGATGTAAGAGTCGCTGCGGTATTTCGACCAGTATTTGTCATAATATCTGCCATGCCTGTATTTGTATATGGAGTCCAGGTAATCGGTGGAGAAGGAACGGTTGACTGCCTTCATCAGGTCCCAGGGGTCGCTGTAGCGTCTATTCTTGAACTGCACAAGTAAGTTAGGATTATTGTATCGATGTGTGTGATGAGAGGTGAGAGATACGAAGGTATGGCTCTTCAAGGAGAGATCGACGGTAATACAAATAGATTTAAAGGCGTGATCGAAATCTTACGTTTGCCCTTTAGAGTTTACTTTTCCTTGCAGTTATGTTAAATGTCTCAAAATAAATGCTATAGCGATAAATGCGTGAGAAATGAACATTTGCAGAGCGACAATGAAAACGCAATGAGATGCATGAAGTTGAACTTAGCTGTTCGAATAAGAAAATTCTTCGCTCTTCAAATCTATTTCGTCATTCAGTTCGAGTCATGCCCTGAAAATCTTCTTTTCTCCGGTAAAAGGCTTCAGTACAACTCCTTAAATCAGCAATTGTTAAATCTGTAGTATCAACTTTAGCATAGTTTACATATACATATATTGAATCACTTGTTTAACAATTCAAATGAACTTACTCGTTTAATTCTATCATAATCAATATCAGAGTCAGTCATAGCGTTGGTTAGAGCAACGCTCGATACGGTATTAAAACTCCTCTCCTCGACCTCTTCAGTGACGGTTAAGGACACAGGAGTCGGCAGGGTATCACGCGACGACACGGATACAATGTCTTCGAACTCGGGTAGCTCGTAAGGAGTGACCGTAACCTCTGGGATTTCGAGGTCGTTTACTAATTCGGAACGGTTCTTCGGTAGTGTCTTTAAAAAGGATTCGAACATGTACATTTAATGTAGATGTTTAACCTGGAAGAAAAGGGAGGTGTTAGAGGGTTTTACCTTGGTTTTAGGTTTTTGATGCCAGTCCGTCGGGTTTTCTTATGATGCAGAGTGCCGGAACAGCTTATTTAATTTGTATTTGCTTGGGATCTAGGAACAGCCAACTACAGTACAAATAATGTTGAAAACGTGGTTGACCTAATTTGTCGACTTAAAGTGAGTAGAGATGTAGATAGTCAAATCTACGCCTCTACATGCTGTTATAATCCCACTATAGTTAGGTTAGGTTAGGTTTTACTGTACTTGACTTCATTGTTAATGGCAATTATTTACTGAAGTCTTAAGAGGACATTATTTACTGAAGTTTTAAGAGAACACAGTGGCACGCGTCACTTATCTAGTCTACCTACGTGACCAAAGGAAGATGTTCGTAGTAGGACACGTGGCTTACGTGAGCTTCGAGGTAGGTACCTACTTTCACATTGTCAAAACTGTACATAGGCTTAATGAGAAACTAACAGAAGTTAGTTCTTATGTGGTAACCGCCACAAAAAAAAATATTTCTGTTAATCGGGTAGAAACCCGCAGTTTCACATGCGTATCACCAAGATAAAGAGTAGCTTAATGTTTACGGTGGAGGGTTTACCAGATCCTGAACTACATCTATGTAAAGTTTCAGCCCTTTCTGTTCAGAATCTTGTCTTTTCCTTATATTACACAACTCGTTCTCAACTTTTATTATACCCTCTGCAACGTTCCTTGACTATTTAATTTATGTTATTTATAATCTTATTTAACTAGTCTCGACTCACCTCCATCACCTTCCTTCGAAAGCCTCGCTCGTGGCTGACTAAACGACCGCCGCTCGACTAGTGAGGAAGAAGGGAAGTACACTACAGTTTAGTCGATAGCGTGAAGGTAGGATACGGTACCACGCAACTTGCATGTCTCCCTGACATCGGAGCCAGGACCGTGAATCAGAAACTATCTTGTGTACAGACAAGTGGGGAGGGAAATCGCTTTTCAGCACTTCAAATTTTTATGTTTGGCCTGTGTGTGACTGAATTTCAAGACTTTTATACACATAACCCTCAAGTTTTTATAATAAATGCGAAAGTTTGAATGAATGCATGAATTTACCAATGTTTGTAACCTCTTCACGTCACAATAATAGGCTACTTTTTATCCCGAAAAAACACGAGCGAAGCCAGGGCAGAAGTTAGTACCTACTCACTAATTTAATTCGCTCGTGGGTGAGATGTGAACTTGGTAGGCAGCATGATCAGCATCAACACCTTCAGAATTATTCCGTGGATGTCATAAGAGTCGACCAAGGGGGAACCTACGGAAGAAAAGGCAGCAGCTTCCTGCTGCGTCTTTTTGACACCTCTACTGCGATCACCGATCCGCCTGCTAAACGAAACTCCTCTTGTTTGGGGAGGCATGTTCAGCAGTGTTTCAAGTTTTGAGTCTTTCTCCTCATCATTGCGACACTTTCTTGACTCTACATAATCGGGGATCTCACAAATTATAGGAACCTACTCAACGTTTAGAAAAGAATTAGCAAGCTGAAGAGGCAGTGGGCCGGCAACATCTCGCGAAGAACTGATAACCGCTGAAGTAAACGTGTTCTTGAGTGGAGACCGCAACTTGGCAAACGTTGTGTAGGACGCCCCCCGGCCAGGTGGGATGAAGTGCAGGCAGATACTGGAGGCGGCAAGCTGAAGACAGGGCGCTATGGTGCTCATTAGGGGAGGCCTATGTGCAGCAGTGGTCTAACAAAGGCTGAAGATGATGATAACTCAACGTTCGGGAACATCGTCGAATATGAAAAATTATTTCATTTGCCACTGCTCTAGAGAGATGGCGTGATCACGAAATATAATACATTTCAGGGTTACTTTTATGTAAAGTAAAGGTACTGTTTATTATTGATCAATAAATAACAAACGCTTGCAAAATTTCCCGAACGTTTTAAATGAATACCTTAGTGAGGTAACTACCTACCTACCTACCTACCTACCTACCTACCTACCTACCTACCTACCTACCTACCTACCTACCTACCTACCTACCTACCTACCTACCTACCTACCTACCTACCTACCTACCTACCTACCTACCTACCTACCTACCTACCTACCTACCTACCTACCTACCTACCTACCTACCTACCTACCTACCTACCTACCTACCTACCTACCTACCTACCTACCTACCTACCTACCTACCTACCTACCTACCTACCTACCTACCTACCTACCTACCTACCTACCTACCTACCTACCTACCTACCTACCTACCTACCTACCTACCTACCTACCTACCTACCTACCTACCTACCTACCTACCTACCTACCTACCTACCTACCTACCTACCTACCTACCTACCTACCTACCTACATATCCATCCGTATTCCACATACATAGATAAGATAATAAAACCTAGTATTATAAATGCGGAAGGAACTCCGTCCGTCTGTTACATTTTCACGATATATCGGCTGAACTAGGCTTTGGAGTGACTCTGTAATGTCTTCGAATATTGAGCTCTATCTGGAAAACGTATGTGAAACGACGATCAAAGGATTCATTTTCTTAATTTAATTAAAAAAGAAACTTCTATGAACATATTTGTAGATTCTGAATTGGGACTCTACTGCTACATGATTGCATGTGAAAATACTAATTAAATAGAATTACCAAAACAGCCCTGTGAAAATCATGCAAAATCAACAAATAAAAATGGTTAAGTAAATACAGTTTTTAATCAAAGAATTCATTTAAACAATAAAAAAAAATCAGTCAGCCATTTTGTCAAGTGTTTGAAGATTTTTGTATGGAGGGTGGTCCAAACATAATTATGTATTTTTTTCAAAATCTTTGCACACAATAAAAGTTATATATTTAAATAGAGGACACTAAAACAAAAAAAATGCCTAAACAGATCTTGATGAAATTTAGCAGGGAGGTAAATGGTATCCCGGGGACAGACACAGGCTACTTTCTATCTCGAGAAAAAGCGTGCGAAGCCGCGGGCAGCGGCTAGTTATCTATAAGTTTTTGTTTTGCGTTGACGTGTGGCGTACTGTCTTCTCACAAGGCTGCAGTGGCCTTGGAGGCTTCATAAAATTACACATATCGCTTACCGATTGTAGGTACCTACATCAATTAATATTAAATTAGTAGATACTATCATTTAGTCGAGCTAGACAGGTACAGTCAGCTTCATTCATAGATAGGTTGGTGTGCTTGTGTGACCAATCGAATGGGTCGAATGGAGAGTGTAAATTGCCTGCGTTGTCGACGGCATATGAATTATTATATGCGTGAGTGTACCTACGCAAACTTCTCACTGTGTTCCCTGCCCGTCACCGGACAACATGTTTGGTGGATACTTACCTTACCTTTATTTTATTAGTGTTGTTATTGATACGGCAATTGCCGTAATATACGGCAATCCATGTTTATTTTTCAGAAAATACGGCATACGGCAGGGCAGACCTATCATTGCCGTAACTCAAAATACGGTAATTGGCTGTAGGTAAATCGAAACGTTTTTTTCACAAGCATAAACGAAACGTTTGTAGGTAGGTACTACTTATATGAACACAGCCGGGGAAATCCCGACTACCTTCAAACATACAGTTATAACGACGCCTTAACGTGCCATTTCTTTCGCATTGGTTAAATGGAATGATAAGGTTGCAAACGACATAACGTACTACTAACGTAAATTGTTTCATGTAATATATCATCAACACTGACATTACTGTTGCAAAAAAAGGCTCAAAAGTCCGGTTCAATTAGGCAACTATTGAGTCGTCGAGCGACTCGGAAGTCCGGTCCACTTTATTGTAACCAAACAGTAGTTCGGTTACAATGACCTACGAGTTGATTATGATCTAACACTCATACGTAATTTAATCAATCAAATCTTACGGTTGCGAGTGAAAAAATAGAAAATGCACTAGATAAACACAAATCTGATGTAAAAGAAACGATAAGAAACCATTAAGAGAAAGAAACAAATGAGTAAAAGACATTATTTTTAATAAAATAATTAAATACGGCAATTTAATATTATTTCCCCTAAAATACGGCTAGTCAGACGTACATACGGCATGCGGCAGCGCAGACTTGTACGATAACAAACAACACTGCTAGGCGTCACGTTTCAGAACGCGTGTGAAGCTCTAATCGGTATCGTCGCTCTTGTGACCAATGCAATGTGATCAATTGTGATCCGTCATTTACTTCATCTTATCTAATTCTCACATTTCTCACGTAGGAAATCGATTCCGTCATGAAGTTTTAGTTGCTGTCTTGTTTACATTATATTAGAAACTAGCTCTACCCGCGGCTTTGCACTCGTTTTTCCGGTAAAATGTAGCCAATTTATTTATTAAAAAAAAGTTTCCCACCACATACCTACAATCAATCATTTAAAACAAACTTAAAATTAGGTCCTGTTCTGATAGGCATGTTACTAATAGGTTAACACGACTTTTGTAGGAATGACCTTCACAAAACTACTATATATTATATAAACAGAATTTTGATTTTTTAAAGAATATAGGTAGGTACTTAATATTAATAAACTATGTATACGAAATAACATTGTTATTAACATTAAGACTATAGACTATATTTAATCAGGCGGGTCCTCTAGAGGATATCGGAAATGGTCCAGCAGTTTACATTTATGGAGCACTGTCATTGAAAATGTCTATGTCTATCTTTGTGTTTATAGTTGTATTGGCTACACAATCTCACAGTCGGAGCCTGCAGGCCAGTATTAGTATGACATAAAGGAGTGCTTAGAATTTTTGAAATAGGGCGTCAAGGAATTCTACTGGGAACGGCTAACCCGATGTTCATGGTTAATTAGGAACAGTCAATTGTACTGTTATAACTTTATGGAGGAATGATAGTTCGAGTATCTTACGGGAGCAGTAAGGTATTTCAAAGTGTTACAGTCTATCGGGGTATGGACATCTATGGGATATTCCGGGAGAGGTAAATGCGAGATGTCTTGTGAAAGAGCGTTGTATACTTTCAATCCTTTGGGAGTGAACGCTGTATATTGGGTTCCAAATGGTGCAGGCGAATTCTACCTCTAGAATGCTTCTAACAAGAGTATTGAAAAGTAGAACTTTGGTTTTAGGTTTTTTGAAATCTTTAACGTTAGGTTTTATAAATCCCATTGATTGAGCAGATTTTTAATGATGTTGTTATAATGGGGAATATAATTGAGCTGCTAGTCTAGGGCGACGCCTAGGCCTTTAATTTCTTTTACTTTTGCAATTGTGTTTTTTGATGAAGTAGATTCCAGCGGCAGCTTTTTCTTAGAAAACATAACATGGTAACACTTTGAGGAGTTTGATACCATACCGTTAATTTGGCACCAATTCACAACTGAATTTATGTCATCTTGCATTAATTTAACATCTAAGTTGGAACTAATCTCTCTATAAAATTTCAAGTCATCTGCATATAATGGAAAACTTACAATGTTTTATGTGCTGTGATAAATCATCGATGAATATGAGAAATTAGTATAGGTCCCAGGTCACAGGTGGGAGCCCTGCCTATATGATAATCCAGGTAAAGATCTACATCTACGCAAATTTCAGCGTGATTCGCTAGTTATCCGAGGAGTTTTGGCGTGAAGAAGTAGATACTTGACAAACTTTCGCATTTATATTAGTACCTACAAGCTGCGCCCCGTGGCTTCGCCCGCGTGGAAATTGATTGTACACCCCCTAGGGGTAGTTTTGTAAACTTAAAAAATACGAGTATCATTATTTACTTCATAGTTTATTACGAATCACAAACTTTAATAACCTGATTTACTACCCCATTTTCAGGAAAATTTTGAAAATTATTGTATTTTATGTTAAATATTTTTGTATTCTTAGTAAGTTTCAAGCTAATTGGGTCACTGGTTAAACAGTTACAAAAAACACCAAAAAAACTTCAAACCCCTTTTCACCCCCTTAGGGGTGGAAATTCCAAAACCCCCTTCTTAGTGGGAGGTTTTGTATTAACAGGAACAGGTAACTGCTTTTAAAATTTTAGCTTTCTAACTTTACTTTGTTCTTTTATATATTAAGGTGAATCGCAACGGTTTTTTTTGTAAACAATTATCATTTAAGTTTCGTTATTATCGTAATTGAGTTAATTTCATAGCATGCAGGTACCTATTAGTTTCTGCTATTATGCGTTGACTAAATCTTCAAAGACGCAGGACACTTAGATGGGAGAAAACAGATGAGGCTAGAAGCGAAAGGAGGCTTGTAGGTAAAATGGCGTTCATTGTTAATTGACCCCCCAAAAACAAGTAAAACGTTCGAAGTCAATTTTCTATGAATACAGAGCTATTTTTAAACTAGAATCTTCCGGTAAGAAGATAATAAACCGTTTTATAAACAAACTACAAATTTAGAGGTAATATTATAAAACTAAAACTGATGTAATTACGACACTTGGAACCTGCCAGGGGGTCAGCCAACGACGAACGCCACTGTACCCAGAAGCGAAAGGTGACTTGTATTTTCAAAGACCCATGATTTATACCAGGCTCATAAAATGATGATAAATCTTTAGTGAAAAGAATTTATGCATAAGCGCAGGTACAGGCACATGTACTGCACACATTCTGAACTAAAGGGAACTTAATAACAAACTCCCTTTTGTTCAGAACTTCTGCAGTAGGTACATGTAATTTTCTTGTCTACGTGCATTCTACCTACCTCTAATATTAATCTAGAGTTAAAAACTGCTGTATTTTTTGCTAGACCTTCAGAAAGCCAGGAAGATAGATTGCAAGTTGCTCTACCTATATTTTCTGTACGGCAAGTAGCCTTGACGGACGGATAACCTAGTCTATGCATGTAGAGTCTAGCCTTGTCCTCTAATTTAAGAAACCACATAAATTCCGGATCGATGATTGTATAAGAAAGTATGTATTTAGGTATGTTTTAATTCTATACATGTACTACATCAGAATGTTAATGGTCTTATCGCTAAATCCGACCAATTGCAGGTATGTTTGGACAATTTCGAACAAATAGGTAAAACTGTGAGTATTATTTGTGTGTGTGAACACAACTTAATAGTTGACGATCTCTCGCGAATTCCGATTGCAAATTTTAGAATAGCTTCAAATTTCTTTAGTGATGATAACCGTGATAGATTCAGGAATTGTATCAGCCAGCTTTCATTTTCAGACGTCAAAAATATACATAACCCTAATATGGCATTTAAATTATTTCATGATACTTTTACTCTTTTCTATAACCTATGCTTCCCTATAGTTAAGTTGAAAATATCTACACAAAGAAAACCCAAATGGATATCTAATGGCATAAAGCTTTGTTGTAAGAAAAAGAGAAACTTATTATGGAAATATAGGCGTAATCGTAGTACACATAACAAGGAATTGCTAATGACTTACACGAAACGATATAATAAAATAATCAGGTTAACACAGAAATCGCAGAACGAATATTATATTAAAAAAGCGGCAAATAAATCGAAGGCAACATGGAACATAATCAATAAATATAATAGTAACTTACCTAAAGAAAACATGAGCAACTTAAAAGTAAATGGACATATAATTACAGATCCAATTGACATTGCAAATACATTTAATAATTTTTTCATTGACATTGCAAATAAAATTGACCATAGCAACGACATTCATTATAATATTAAATACAATAAATCTAATTCTATATTTTTGACGCCAACAGTACCTCTTGACATCTTAAAAATTATTAATGCTCTAAAAAATACTAAAAGCGTAGGTTTTGATAGCATTTCAACTACAATCGTTAAAGAAGTTGCGTTATTCATATCTCCAATTTTATGCATTATAATCAATAATTGTTTAGAACAAGGTGTTTTTCCGGATACTCTTAAAATGACCATAATAAAACCTCTACACAAAAAAGGACCACGAGATAGCGTTGAAAATTTTAGACCCATAGCACTTATCCCTGTATTTTCAAAAATAATAGAAAAGGTAATATATAACAAAATCTATAGCTACTTAGAGGACAATATAATTTTAAGTAAGGATCAGTATGGTTTTAGACGAGGTCGGTCTATAAACAAAGCCATTTTTGACTTTCTTAACAATGTAATGACTAATAGGGATAATAATAAAAATGTAATAGCACTATACATGGACATGACCAAAGCGTTCGACCATGTTAATCATGATAGACTATTACATAAGCTAGATGTTTACGGTGTCAGAGGTACAGCAAATGATCTCATAAGGTCATACCTTAGTAATAGAAGTCAGGTGACCCAAGTTAATAAAATATGCCTGGAATCACAAACTGACATCACTTACGAATCATGCGCCAGAGTAGTGTCACGCGGGGTGCCCCAGGGGAGTGTTCTAGGACTACTCCTATTTCTGATCTATATTAATGAATTACCCGAAGTGACTATGCATCCTACAACGTTATTTGCGGATGATAGCACTGTATTATTTATTAATGATAAAACGCATAATTTTGAACTTGACATTAAATTTACTTTGACATCAATTATAAATTGGCTATCCTCAAACAATTTAAAGATAAATTTGACAAAAACTTACCTAATGAATTTCAAAGTAAGAAATAATTCCAGTCTTGACGTTGGCATTGACTACTTCGGCACCAAAGTGGCTGAAGTGGACTCTACCAAGTTTCTAGGGCTTAACATCGACAGTAAATTAAATTGGAAACATCATATTGACATTATCTGTAAAAGGTTAAAACAATTCTCTTATGCTCTTTTTAAACTAAGTCAAGTATCTAATCTATCCACCCTACTCACTGCTTATCACGGAAACGTGTCTTCGATTTTAAGATATGGCATCATGTTTTGGGGTAACTCGACTGACAGCCTTAGAGCATTCAAAGCCCAAAAGCGTTGCTTAAGGGCTATTCGTGGTTTACGGAGACGCGACTCCTGTAAAAGTCACTTTATCGAACAAAAACTACTAACATTTCCGTGTCTATACATCTACGAAGTTGCAGTTTTTGTTAAAAATAACCCCGACCTGTTTCAAGAATTTGCAATTGGAAGCCGTTCTGAGGGCAGACTACGCAATGTGCCATGCAGAACAAAGTTGTTGCGTTCAAGTGTGTTTTGTATGGCACCAAAAATCTTTAACTAAATCCCAAAAGTTATTCGTGATTTGTCCTGCAACCAATTTAGTGCAAAACTTAATAATCTTCTAATTGATAAAGCTTATTATACAGTGAATGATTTTTTAAATGACCGTATTGTTTGAAATTCTCATATTTAAATGACTTGAACTTGTTATGACATGATCATTACTTTATTTATTTTTAAATTAAAACATTTTTATCCAAATTATGAAATTTAGTGACTGTACTATTGTTTGACATTGTTTATTTAAATTGACTATCATACATTTTTATTTTATTTTTTGACATGTTCATCTTCAGCTGACATTAATTAATTAACTATTTTATTTTAAATTAAATTTCATAATTTAGCATTGATTAGAAGTGATAATATTGGAAATAATTTATAAAATTGCATGCTTTTAAGTCAAATAAAAACGTATTGGATTGTTAGTAAGTTTTCACATGTGTAATGAAATGTTTGTACGCCTAAGCGGCAGAATTCAGTGATCTAAAATAAGTCTTATGTACCGACTGTAAAATTACCTGATTCACAAACAATAAATGAATTGTGAATTATGAGTATGGAATTTTAAGTCGGTTAATAAGTTTTTCAAAACAATCAAATTATTCACTCAGATTATGATCTAGGTAGGTACTTACTGTCCGTTAAAAAAAAATCTGCTGCTTTCAAATCAGCAGTAGGTGTGATAAGATTTATCATCGAATAATTCGATAGTGTGTACCAAGGTAGGTACCTACCAAAAGTACTTTGTTAGAGGGTTACAGGGTTAGAGAGCAACGCCTTAGCACAGTTTTCGTTATCGCAATACCCTGACAGTATCTTTACGAGACTACCGTTATGACCTTGAGTCATACATGCGTAGATATCTCAATAAAAGTGTCACTAGCCGACACTAAAATTCCTGCTTCATCTTTTTGGCAACTTCTCACTCAGCAGAATAATCGTTGAATGGGCTCTATCTATACATTCGATAGCACAAAGCGTCGGAAGTGTTTACGCTGGCATTGTGGCAGAGTGCCCGACGACGCCCGAGGCCCGGCCCGACGCGACGAGCGAGTCACATTCAGTCTGAGCGAGACAGTGGGACAGGCCCGACGTCTACGACGTTTGCCCCTGCTCTTGCACTTGAATTTTCCATCTCATTAATCAGTGATTCTATTGCGCACCGGGCACAGTGTATCAACAAGTGATTATCGGGCATCAGCTGTGAATTCGCCTTCTCAGTTATGCATCGATAGATACCAACGGCAGATGGACGCGAACGGATCGCCGTCTCTGCGGCTGCGCGGTGGCGTGAACACCAGTGAGAAAAAACATGAGATTAATCAGTGCACCAGTGACATGTCTCCGGAGACTCAGCGGCTCTTGCCGCCGACCACGGAGACGATTATGACGAAGCCGTTCCCGATTCGAGGTAAGACAAGACGAACCAAACCAATTCTCTATAATAGAAACTTGCATCTCGTCTGCGCACTGGTGTCTTCATTATTTAAATATGTAATATGCACCCTATTATGAGAAAATTTAGGATTCAAAATACAACGAACACGCGACAGCTGCTACATGATTGCAATGTGACGGATGCGCTCGGGCTCGGCCATGGCAAAAGGCTGGGCCCTCCGGAACCGGATTTGTTCTATGATTTGTTTGATGTCGATTAATGTCGATCATACAATTCATACATAAAACTACATAGGTAGGTATAGTGTTTATACGAAGGTAAGCAAGACTTAGTACCTATCGCATGTTTTTAAGTAATGAAACATACTTAAAAGGAGTTGGATATTTATTAATAAGCTGTAGAATGTAGAGTAAAATAATTAACAAACATTTCTAAAATTCGGGATGGGTAGTCCTTTAATTAGATTTTAAACAAAACACAAAAAAAAACTAAATAGAGACACCAAAAGAAACAAATCTATTTAATATACTAAACTAGGTACATAAAATCAAAACAAACAAGGAACAATTCAATCACACAAAATCTAATGATTAACCGAATGCCATAAAAAATTTTTCCAACCAACAATCAACCAACAATGTTATTATATAAAACCTCATTGGGTACCAAATAGTGAATCATCATCCATCACTAAACATTACATTTTATTATTGTTAGATTATAATGTTCCTACCTACCTATTTGTCATAGTGTTGCGCTTTGGCACATCTAATCGCTGTGTCGTATGTATGTTATATTATAAAACACAATAAATATCTAGCTACGTGGGTCGGAAATGAATTTTTTGGTTGACCTTCGTGGCACATTTTTTTTGTCGAAATTACACATAAGTAATGATGAAATATTCTGAATGTAGATTTAATTTAAAATTTATTGGTAGTGGAGGGAACTTTATTGGCTTAATGGTTACGAAGTTAATCAATTTAAAAAATATGGTGTCAACGAAAATCAGCATTCATATCACCATAATCAAATATAAAATTATTGAACATTCATATGTTGAAACTAGGGATGCCTCGATACGCCTTTTTGTCGATACGATAGTGATACCGATGCTCTTATAAAAATATCGGCGATACCGATACGCTTATTGAATTCAAAAATGAAGGTAAAATAAATAAAACACAATTCAGGTAATTTTTTTTTATTAATATATTAAAACAAATAACAGGACAAACTAAACAAAGTTTAAACTATAGACAGGTTGAGATTAGCTAATAGTTTAAGTAATTAAAATTAACATTGATGAGATTTTTGTTTGCAAAAGAGGGCTGTTCGTGCTATCTATAGCACGGGTTCCAGAGAATCCCTGCGTGATAAATTCAAAGAAATAAACAGAATGACAGTACCATGTCAATATATTTATGAACACCTATTGAACACTCATAGAAATATCAATCGGTTACCTAAAAATAGCGATGTACATAATTTGAATACAAGAAATAAACATAAACTCGCTGTGCCAACAACTAGACTACACAAAATTAATGTATCTTTTAAAGGGCAAGTATACGCTTCTACAACAAAACTCCTAGTGAGTTGCAAAAATTATCAGTAAATAAATTTAAACAAACTGTCAAAATCTTCTTGTGTAAAAAAGGCCTACTATAAAATATCAGATTATCTAGAGGATAAAAAAGCTTGGGACGGGTTTTGCTCCAACTCGAAAAATAACAACTAACTAACAGGGTTTCTTCGTCGCTTCTTTACTTTAGTCTACATTTCGGTATGTAGACTGAAATCAAAAATATCACTTTATTTCCGTGTCAGTGTTTAATTATTAAGAATTTAACCTTTTCTAAGTGAACATTTATTGTATTTATGGAAATAAAGAGTTTTTGACTTTGACTATGACTGAAACATTATTAAAATTAACCATAAAAGTGTTAATCAACCTGCAAATTTGATTTTGGGGTTTTAATTGACATTTCGTCTACATTTTGTCCACGGAAAACAAGAAATTTGTAATTTTTGTTGATTTTCGTGGTATTGAACCACAAAAAACATTAAAAATTACAAAATCCTAGATATTTTCCTAAACTGCTAGTTTATGTTACATAGACATATGCAATAGAAATTAGAAACACAAAAGTCGTCTATTATAACAATCATTAAAACAGTAGGATTAGTATGAACGAATTTATAGTGTACATAGTAATCAACACTTGCGGTATACCAAGCCGCGGACAGTGATTTCTTACCGTAATATAATAAAATAACAGAGCGACGCGGAGACAGACACGTCTTCTTGTCCTCATCACTGATGGGTGGAGCCCTACTGATAGTTCGTCTCAGTCTAACAACTATTTACGCAGTTACAGCACAGTATTTATTAATGAATTAGTGTGCACCAGAGGAATCAACGCTAAACGTCGTCGGACGCGAAGCTAGCTAGGTAGTTGTAACTTATGTGTGTGTGTGTTTACGTAAAAATAATTTTACGTAGTAATAGTGGCAGTTAAGCTAGTAACTATCTGGTTATTTGTGATCCTGTGTGAAATAGTGCTTTTGTATACAGAAAATAATATAAAAATGTATTAAAACTAGAACACGAGGTCCGGACGCACCACTAAAGTCAATATTTCCAAGGTTTTTATTTATTTTTACATAATTAGAATAAGAAAATTAAAACACTAGAATAGGCCGCCCCTATTATTATTCTTTTCTAATCTACTATCTTAATAAAATCAAAGGGCTAGATATACTTTTTGTATGTTTTTTTCGAGCCGGACACGTATACATTCTATTATTTTTTTGTTCTGTTGCATGTATGAATATGTAGTAAACTATCAAACAATCATAGAAAAGAGTAAGCATCGAGTATGAAAAACTAGAGTATGAAAAACTGGCTCAACTATGCGAGCTAAACCAAACTAACTTAGTTTAGCTGTCGGTGGACAAACCGAAAACGGAATATTTCCTTTATAAATGTATTTTTCATTATTTAATCGTTTCTGCGCGTCGCTTTGCGTGCGTTCTTCCTAGTCGTTTTAAGATTATTTCCACCACATGGCAACTGATTTATGGGATAAAAAGTAGCTGCTTATGTGTTATTCCAGGCCCAGAACTACATTAATGCCAATTTATTTCAGTCCTGTCCGTACCGTAGCTTCGACGTGATGATAACAAACATACTTCCATCCATCCTTTCGCATTTATACTAAAATAGCCGCTGCCCGCGGCAACGCACGCGCTTTATAAGTAGCCTATGTCCGTCCCCGGGATACCATTTACCTTTCTGCCGAATTTCATTGAGACTCGTTTGCCCGATTAGGCGTGAAAAGGTAACAGACAGACAGAGTTACTTTCGAAATTATAATATTAGTACCTATGGACCAAAAGCAAAAACTACGCAAAAAGGGCCCACCTGTGGCCTAGTTGCGGAAACCAGTCCAGAAACAAGTAACAATTAAATTATTAGTTTGATTAATAATTTGTCCTATTTCTTACATTATCAGATAAGTACTAGGTACCTAAATTCTAACAACTTTACATAACGGTCTACTTTGTTTTGCGGTTAAATTAACAATAGTTGTGTCTATGTCCAGTAGACACGCGGTCGAGTCGTGACTGCGCTTGCGCTATATCACCGAACCGAACGCCAGCTGTTTGAATAAATTTACTGAAATAAAAGTATTTTCTTAATTACGTTGTAGTATTGTTCTAAATCGGCGGAGTTTGAGCCTTGAATTTTTGATTTGTGTTTATTTAATCTATTTCACAGTGTAGGCAAACCAGTTCATATATCATATCATTGATATAAACGCGTACCTACTTACTATTTAAAACTTTTGAAACATGGTTTCAAAATCATGGTCATTAACATTATGTACCTACATATGAACTATAAATCATACTAAATACTCGTAGGTATCCCGTTTAAAATGCTTTGTTTTTGTATGGCTGTGTATTTTCTACAATTTCGTTGTCAGTACAGAATAAAGGTTTCGTAAATGAATCATCTCCATCCATTTATAACCCATTCCATTCTCTGATAAGACTTAATTCATCTTAGGTCCTATTGACAAAGGGGTATTCCCCTGTTAGTTTACTTGTGATAATAATAATAATAAATTATGTATTGTGCTCTTCACCCAATGAGCTTACATTCAAAACTAGAATACCTAGTAAGTTTATCTATAAAAGCAACATTGTGCGAGACTAGTGCCTGCGTTAGGTTTGTAAAAAACCTGTGCGACAGGCATTGAGTTAGAAATATGTATAATAAAGTGGTTACAACATTATGCCAAATGTACAACTTAAGATAAAAACACTGATTACAGAAAAAAAAGCAAAATATAATAATTAAAGATGTACAAAATAACCTAGGAAAAACTTTATTAAGTTCAGGTTTTAATTAATTATTAAGGCAGCATTTCCTTGTGGTGCAGGGTCGTATGTGTCTGTTGTGTGTCTCTGGGTGTGAGAGTGCGTGAATTTGATGTGTTTGGGTAAGGTATTCTGAGGACACCAGTCTCGAAAGAGTCTGGGCAACAAGAGATCCCTATCCGCGTGACAAATGAGAAGATGATAAGTAGACACAATTCGGGTAACAATAAATAATAAAATAAAATATATTTCGCTAGTTTCTAAGATTACCCACTTTATGAGCCAGGACAGGAAACTTTCTGTTTGATCGTAATTAAGGCTCTTTAGGTATTTAGTTACCGTATTTTTGCAACTATATTTGTGCAGGGGATAGGTATTAAGAGACTTATTCAATTTATTATCCTCCTAACCCTAACACCTGAAGGCCCTCCTGGACACCGATATATTCGCGGACGAATGGAGAACTCTTATGCTTACGTGTCTAACTTTTTGTGAATGTGATTTTTGACAAATGTTTTACTTTATTATTAAATTTTGCCGTATTTAGACATATATTTAATTCCTAAATTTCATTGTTCATTGTTTATTATTTGACATAGGTAGGTATGTACTATTTCTAGCACTATGTACCTACTTAATTTAACTATATATTATATTAAAACCTAATTAGTATAGCCCTGTAATTAGTATAATTGGCCTAAGGCCGTTCTAATTACATAAATAAATAAATAAATTATAGAGAAAGTTCCCTTGGAAGCAGAAGAAATTGTTAGAGCGGCGAGAGTTAAAAGTTTCAGCCTGGCACACCTTACTTTTTCTGCGTTTACCTTTGTTAAGTTCTGTGTCAAATTGTAAATGTGAGTGTTGCAAAAGAACAGTATGCCATACATAACGTTGTCTCACCGTTAGGACATCCCAGTGCCTAAATAACTCTACTGTAGGAAGACGAAACGGGAGTCCAGCCCCAACTTTCAATATCGCACGCTGAGCTCTCTCAACCTCGATCAAATGGATTTTTTTTGGCTGCCCCACCAAAAGAGGTTGTGCAATAGTCTATTATTGACTGTCCGAAGGCTGAGTACACCATCTGTACTTACGACATTTCGGTCAGTAACGTGCTTAAGGGTTTTAAAAATATATATCAACTTACGGAGTCTTCCGGTAAGTACATGTAATGCGGTCTGAAACTAAGGGTTAGATCTATTACATTTATTGCAAAAACTAGTACCTAAGCTTTGTTTTTATTTTAATTTTTAATCATATTTTG
The DNA here is from genome assembly GCA_963662085.1 of Eupithecia inturbata. Lineage (NCBI taxonomy): Eukaryota > Metazoa > Arthropoda > Insecta > Lepidoptera > Geometridae > Eupithecia > Eupithecia inturbata. The sequence continues at coordinate 13,476,409 of OY759190.1, forward strand.
TTTTTGTTCATTTGAGTTGCAAATAAAATATATTCTATTGTATTACGACACCTAAATATTTGATATTCTCTGCTCTTATGAGAGAAGGACATGCTTAGTTGAAGGTAGAGCCAGGCCACGTGTGTGCAAATAATTTGAGCTTAGGGGAAGGGAGTAGGTTAGCCCTGTGAGCAAATGTCAAGTATTTGGTTTATGTGACGTTGAGCGTAAGAATGTTATTAATCAGCCAGGTGCTAACTTTTTTAAATCCCTGTTGCGCGAATATGAAAATATGTAGCTGTACTAATCCATCATCGATAGATAGGAGATATAAGTATATATAGATAGATATAAGTTATTGTCAGAAAGTTTTTATTTTTATAACTTTATTGACAAGAAAATTACAATTCAATAATAAAAACAAATTAGAACTAGTATTTACAATTGAAACAATTAAGCTAACTGCAGACTGTTGCAAACAATCTACAGGTAACTCAACTGATCCATATCAATACCAGTCGGAAGCGTCCCCGAGACGCTGGCTGCATTGCCCCGCTGCTGTATGAAAGAAAGAAAGATTAGGTACATGTTTTAGGTTGATGCCATTAATTCTAAATTAGGTTTACCTACCTAGAAACTAGGGTAACCTATCTTAATATAGCAATAAAGATCATTGATTACTATGATTATACCACGGAGCAGGCATCTGCTCCGTGGTACCACGCTAAGACCACATTTACATTTAGGTTGCCATAACTAGTGCTGATGCTGTCCAGTAAAACTAAATTAGGCACTTAAATAAAGCGACAACTAGGAATATCTAGTTTAATCTAAATAGGTAAGGCACTGAAATCTGGTCACTGAATCAGTTGATCCGGTGTCTGCGAGACTAGAACCAGATTATGTAAGACTGATGTAAGACTGTGTCATTTGATTCGTGACTAATCGTGACCTATGGATTCAATGTTTATCTCGGAGCAGTCGGATCTTTTGTAGCGGATGTTCACCAAATAGCATTATGGCCTTCCTCTGTACCGTAATCGAGTACCTACCTAACTACATTAGTGTCGATTCTGTTGTTTTAATTTTAAAATTAGCTAAAATTTGGATTTAGGAATGCCAAATAGACGAAAGCTATTCTACTATACTTATAATAAAACTGTAACAGGTCAAATTCTGTACATTGAAGATATTTTGAAAAATTTATTGAGTTTTATAAGTTGTTTATTTATCTTATCCAAAACTTAACTCAAACTTAAACTGAAACATTAAATAACTCACTAACTTTAAATGACGCAATTGGGTCTAATGTTAAAACTGAAAAAAAGTATTTTAAAAAATAATCCTAATTCTTTAACTTCTGTCTGTAATTTTAAAATTGAACAACAAGAAAAATCAAGTTATGATAAGAAATCAAATAATATCCAAAAAATGTTTTGACTTCGACGGGACTTTAACCCGCATCTTTCCCTCAGTATGGGAACGTGTTAACCTACTACACCACGAGGTCAAGTGACGTAGAAGACGAAAAACTTAGGACATTCATCGGACTATAGAGCCATTAGCTCCACCTACAGGGGAAACATTGAAGTGTTATCCAATACTTTTCAAAGACAAAAGTTAAGCTTAGTTCGTTTGACGAGAGGTGTCGCGTTGCTCAATTCTAAAGTTTTTTTATTATTATAGTGCGTAAGCCTCACACTGGGTTAATTTATAAGAAATCAAATAATATCCCAAAAATGTTCGTGGTGTAGCAGGTTAGCTCGTTCCCGTACTGAGGGAAAGATGCGGGTTCAAGTCCCGTCGAAGTCAAGTTATGATTGTTAAAACTTAAAAGTATAAGAAGATATTAGGTCAATGCAACGACCAACTGTTATCTGATTGTTGTTCAATTTTGAAATTGAAGAATTTTCTTCGTCCTCTATCTCCTGGTATTCTACAGACTTTTTCTTCAACTTGTCTATTTCAATTAAAATTTGATTACTAGCAAAGTCTTCTTTACAAGAAGCATCATGATTTTTCAACTTGACCAAATAATTTTTATCATTCAAAGTTACACTGCCAACACATCCTTTTGTATTATTATAAAAACATAGCCAAAGGGTACAGCCATTGGCATATTTTTTTTTCCAGTAGTATCGATGCTCATTGTGGAGCAATGATCTTTTACTATGTTTGGTGGAAATAAATTCCACCACTCGACTTGAATTATAACTAGATGTCGCCAGTGTAAACTCAATTTTTTGCATGTGAACCTATGTTCACGAATGTCTATATCACGGAGTAAATACAAAGAGGAGATGGCCTAAGCAACTGTGCACTGTGATTCTCAACTAGGTCCTGACGTCATCATGTGGGCGTGGCCTTAGTCAGTGTATTGTTGGCGTTCGTCCTGTGCACAACTTTGTGAACGTTCCCATTTTACAGCATTGTTCGCGCTAGACGAAAAAAAGAATGAAGTGTTGTGTTTTGTCTTGTAAAAATTACTCGGATAGACATTCTGATGCTATGGATGGCATCACATTTCATTTTAAGTAATTTTATGCGTAATTTATTAAAATAGTTCTAGAAAAATCTCCTAGCGTCGGCGTTTCCAAACATAATCCTACCCGACACTAGATGGCGACACTTGGTGTCATGGAAACTAAAAATATTTAGGTATGTAGAGCCCAGAACTAACATATTTTACTTAATAATATTAATATTAACTGAAATTTGTTCAACATTTATTCCTAAAGACCCTTTAATGGCCAAAATGTTATTTTTGTAGTTTTCATATCATTTTGTAAACTGGCCGCCATCTATCGTCAACTATGAACAACAAACATAAACAACAAAAAGACAGGGCCGTAATTAGAAATCAATTATTTTACTGAATGTCCCGCGGCTGCGGCTGTCTCATAAATGGAAAGTACTTAAAACATTAAATACGCTGGACATAAAAATACAATCTCCTATAAATTAAATATTCTAAATAAATAAATAAATAATGCTGGACAAAAAATGCTGGACAATCCACACAGCATCATCTAGCCCCAAGCTAAGCTGAGCTTGTGTTATGGGTACTAGATGACTGATAAACTTAATACAATACATAACATAGATAGGAACAAATATTTGCAGATCGTACAAACATTTGCCCCAAGGCGGGAATCGAACCCGCAACCTTCTGCGTCGGAGGCGGACCTTCGCCCGCCGCGCCACATCGGTCGTCAATTCTATCTACAATTATTTTATTTATTTAAAGTACTTAAAGTCCACCTAGTTTATTTTGTTAAACTTTAAATGTATGTATGTTTTAGATTTCCATTTTGACGAATATAAATGTAGGGAACAGATTTGATATTTTTTTCGCGATTTCAAGGTTGGTCTCATAGAAAAAGTTGTTCAAAATGATGAGTACACTGACCCCTTTTCGGGTTTAGTGTAAACAAAAAATAATGTTGTATAAGAGAAAATCTAATAATCTTCATTCGTCCATGCATCAGAAACCTTTTTTTTTCATAATAAAATCACAATTTAAATTAAAAAAATACGCATCAAGATGGTTCGCAAAATTAATTTAAAATAAAACAGTACTCCCCGGTACGAAAATTCTGAGTACGACTCTGTTGCATCCTGCACTTAGGGACATCTAGTGTGAGATAGTTAAGTAACTACAAAACAAAATCGACAGAACGAGCGAATAGTTTTGCTATTGACCGGTAGATGGAAAATAGAGAAGTGGGCGGGATCTAGCACCCCCTCACCCCGTAAAGTGTCACGCGTTGTTTCCTAAAGAAATCTAAATAGAACATCTCCTCTTTGTATTTACTCCGTGGTCTATACATTCGGTCAGGGAAATTAAGGGAGGGGTGATTTCGTTCTTCCGAGACATAGATGAATATTATCTACCGGAATTTTAAATCAGCTAACTATAGTTTTTTAAAACATTCAAAATTATTAAGCTACCTACTTCAAATGCTACATGCGTTTGAATAAAAAATTACAAATCAGTTACTATGTTGTATTTTAGTGTTAGGTACCTACCTCATAGTTAAACATATTTTATGACTAGAATTTTTGTACCTCACTGTACGTCAGCTATCGGAGTAGGATGCAACATAATTATTCTCTTGGAGTAAAATGAAACTTATTTTTATAATTTTTTTTTGCGTGGAGCAGTTTGGGAAAAAATCTTGGAGTATTTTGGGAATACACAACCACTAAAAAAGGTACTAGCTCTACATGTATCGATAACTTTATTGTAAATTTTGAAAATGTGATAGGAAGTGTCCTCAACACTAAAGTATCAGAGCACAATGTAATAAAATTAACCTTTACAATTGATTATAAAAATAAACAAATCTCTACCACTGAACGATATGTTAGACAATTGACAAACCAAAACTGTAACTTCTTCCATTTCTTACTTTATCAAGATTACACAAAACTTAAACAAGAAATAGATAACACTAGCGATGCAAATAACAAAATGTCTATACTTAATAGTGCCTTATTACATTACTTTAACGTAGCATTTCCAAAAAAGAGGCTAGTTAACTATAAACAACCGGCTAAAAAGTGGATAACAAAAGGCATACAGGTTTCTAAACAAACGCTCGAAAAAATGGAAATGTTGGAGGAAATGCAACCAAATAAGGACTTAAGAAAAAAAATTAAAATGTACAAAAAAGTTTTAAGAAAGGTAATGAAAACAGCAAAAAAACAAAAGTATACACAGAGAATAATAAAATCACAAAATAAAATAAAAGAAACATGGAGGATCATCAATGAACAATCATATAGAAAAAGAAACGAACATAGAATTATCACTAGTATAAAAAATGAGAGGAAGGAGCAAGTATCTGACCCTATCGCGATAGCAAACATGTTCAATGATTTTTTTAAGAACATAACCAACAACCTGACAAATAATTGTAATATTAATCTAGATAAATGTAAAGAATATTTAAACAATACAAACAAACCTACTAATAAAATAAAATTTGACCTAGTGACGTACTCAGAATTAAGACTGATTATAAGAAATATGAAAAGTAAGACATCTGTTGACATTTATGACATGAATACCAAATTAGTTAGGCAGTTATTATTAAGAAATTATTTATTGTTTAAATTGGTTTGTGGGGTTATTAATGATTGCATAATAAAAGGGGTGTTCCCAGATGTACTTAAAGCTGAAAGAGTGGTACCGTTATTTAAAAAGGGGGAACAGGGAGAACTTAACAACTACCGACCAGTTTGTATTCTCCCGACTTTATCAAAAATATTAGAGTCAGTAATTAAAAATAGAATAGTAGGATACTTTGAACACAATAAATTATTTACTGTGGCTCAATATGGTTTCCGACAAAATAAATGCACTGAAATGGCTATAAGAAATGTCAGTTATTTTGTACTAAGGGCGTTAGATGAATCTAATAAGTGTGCAAGTGTGTTTTGCGACCTATCTAAGGCTTTTGATTGCTTAAGGCACGACATTTTGTTAGAAAAATTAAAGTACTACGGCTTTGACGAAAATGAATTGAATATAATGACAACATATCTGAGTAATAGGACACAAATTGTAAGTATAAACGGAATAAACTCTGACCAAGGATATATAAATGTAGGTGTACCGCAAGGGTCGATATTGGGCCCAGTACTCTTCCTTATTTACATCAATGACTTACCCAGATGTGTACCAGACTGGGTGTTCATAAACCTCTTTGCGGATGACACACATGTAGGGATTAAAGATAAAACTGAACATAAATTAGAAGAGAAAATTGAAAACTCAATCCAATTACTTACAAACTGGTTCGAGGCTAACGGCATTGTTCTAAATGCTAATAAAAGTATTATAATGCGATATAAAGCAAGAAGAACTAGGCACGCAGAGGGGAGCATGTCACATGTTTTCCTTGGGTACACTATTGATCACACATTAAATCATACATCACACATTGAAACAATGTGCAAAAGACTAGCAAGTGCCAACTACGCTATTTTAAAATTAAAATCTGTGGTTACTAAAAGGACATTGGTCACAGTGTATTACGCTTATGTCCATTCCATAATAAGCTATGCCATAACAGTATGGGGAAACAGTGCTGTTGTAAACAAGGTCTTGATTTGTCAAAAACGGGCCATAAGAATAATTTGCGGATTACATAGAAGAACGTCAGCTAAGAAATATTTTGAGAAATATAAAATAATGACTGTGATATCACTCTATATTTATAAAAGTCTCTTAGAAATACATAGTAACAAAGAAAACTATCTACAAAAAAAATATACTCATAACTATAATTTAAGAAATAAGGAAAAACTAGTCAAACCAATCGTACGCCTTGCAAAGGTACAAAAGCAGGGAGAATATATTAAAATACAAGTATATAATAAACTACCAATTAACATTACGAACATTGACAACTTTGAACATTTTAAAAACATAATCAAGCATTTCTTTGAAAGCCATGCATTCTACAGCATCAGTGAATTTATGAGTACTAATCTATTGCAATCCCTTTCTTTACATAATGTGAAAACATGACATTGAACTTTATGATCTGGAATGAAATGACATGTGTATTTTATCTTTTCAAATTGTACAATTTGTGACTTGCCTTGTATAACGACCTATGTTATAAATGGTAAATAAATAAATAAATAAAAATAAATAAAATAAGCCAAAACAACAATGTAAACTTAAAGGAATTCAAAGTCGGCTATTCGTTTTTTAAATAGTAAAATTACAGACATAATTTGAATTTGGCGGGCAATAGCTGTAGGTAATAGAACTCACCTTTAGTATTAATCCCTATCTAGTTAAGGTACCGTGACAATTTCTTGGAAATGTACGTCTTGCCGCGCGCCGGCAGGCCTACCATCGCGATCACGTGCGGGATGTTCACATTGTTGGCGCGTTCACCTGCACAATGGAAAACAACATGAGCATAGGTGCAATAGAACAAGGATCTAATATACGAGTAGGTGCACGCATACTCAGTTCAAATCATAAGCTTAATTTCACCTCGTTAAGTTCACCAGGGGCCGAACTCCAATAACTTAATAGCTTCATGATAATGATAAGTGATAACAATGGTATCGTCACTACTAAAGTCGTTTACAACGCAATATTTACCATGATTTGAGTTTTGAGTTTTCCAATATTTCGACAGTTTCATGCGCCATGATCATGGAACAACTGAACCGACATATTGCCGGAAACTGTGCCGAAATATAAAATAAAAACATTATGCGTCTAATTAAAATTGACTTTTAACTTTAACTTCATTAAAAATAATTTATTTCAACAACAATGGGTATTTTTCTTAAGTTTTAGTTAAAAAAATTAAAAAAAATGTTATAACTACATTGAAAATTTTATACTTTTACTTAATATCTTTTATATACAATATGTTGGTTTCTTATGTCAAATACTACAGAAATTATTTATTTATTGCGTTAAATTTGATATGAGTCAAGTAGTCTATTGGTAGGGTAGAGCCTAAAGCGGGTTCCCACCACGAAAGGGCAATGAGCGGGAAATGGTAAGAAGGGTTTATGTACATTTCCACAAACAAAGGGTTCTGTCTGTTAATTTCCACCGCAAAATGTAAATGAGATATTTGAGTGAGTGGAGCGTCATTTTAACGTTTTCTGCTCGCTTAGTCCTTTCCGCTCGACTATTTGTTTGGTGAAAATAATGTAGTATGCAGTTTGTCCTTAATGGGTCGCTCCGCCGCTGGAAACCGGACTTAAGACCATGTCACGTGATCAAGTCATGCGTTAGCAGCGCCGCTATCTTACTAATTATAATACAGGGTGGTTTTTTGAGAAGGGCGGTGATGGCCAACTCTGAAACCACGAGAGTTAGGGAAAAGTCGTGAAAGGAGTCATGCCCTCGATTTATAAGAAAACAATAACTGCATATTTATTTTTTTCAAAAATTTTTACTTTTGACGGAAATGGACCCGAGTGATTTTTGAAAAAAAAATACACCCTGTATTATTAAACTAATCGATTCTGTTGCTGATAAGGATTAATCTTTGCAAATAAATGTATTACTAAAAATTAATGGAAATAGCAAATTTTCACTTTTTTATTTTTACACGGAAGAAAACTCACCTCCTATTTAAACTTTTTGGTCGTTATGTGTGAAGATTTGATGGAGGCCTATTTTTTTAAATTAGATCTGTATTTCCAGCAAGACGGGGCCCCAGGTGGGTGTATTTTTTTTTTCAAAAATCACTCGGGTCCATTTCCGTCAAAAGTAAAAGATTTAAAAAATAAAAAATATGCAGTTATTGTTTTCTTATAAATCGAGGGCATGACTCCTTTCACGATTTTTCCCTAACTCTCGTGGTTTCAGAGTTGGCCATCACCGCCCTTCTCAAAAAACCATCCTGTATACTTTAGTGTCCTACTATACACTACATACAAACACCCACTCACGAGCTGACTAGTGCGTGTTCCACGCCTGGCCTCAGCTAGCCCTTCGATAACAATGTTTATGTATGTCTGACGCATCGGTGTATGCCTGTGGTTAGTGCTGATAACAGCTTAGATAAATAAAGTCTTTAAATTACAATCAAATACTACTCAATTCAACAAATTAGAACTAGTATTTACAATTGCAACAATTAAGCTAACTGCAGACTGTTGCAAACAATCTACAGGTAGCTCAACTGATCCATATCAATACGAGTCGGAAGCGTCCCCAAGACGCTGGCTGTATTGCCCCGCTGCTGTATGGCAATGCTGATGCGCTGCGCCAGAAGTAATTAAAACTTAATATAACTGACTAGCAAACCCGGGAACTCCGTTTCGCCACCAGATGGCTTCGTTTTATGTAACATCAACGGATTTGTATGTCACCAAATCGCCAACAGTCGTTTGTAGTACATGCTACGAGTATGTATCAGAGATGACGCTGTATGTGAAAAAAAATTTTCCCGCTTTTCTTTTTTAATTTTTCCTGAATTTTCTTTGATATAAACCTCACGGAGCCCGAGACCTTTCCAACGAATGCAAAACCGTGGAAATCGGTTTTTGCGTTCTGGAGTTATAGCGTCAGGAAGGAAAACCCGACTTATTTTTATATAGTAGAAGATTGTGCGCTATCGGCTATGATCGATACAATCAGAAGTTAATAACTGGCTCATAGTCATAAACATAAAGCGGGTATCTAAGTCATAGCACCCGCCCACCACGTACTTACCGTAGGTAGGGTAATACGGCCAGATAAGAAGTTTATAACATAAGGTACAAAAACACATATCGTGGCTGTAGAAGCCAAATTAAATAACTAACACATTTTGCGAAATCGACTTTATTATTTTTCTATAAAATCTAATTCAATCTGCATCTTTCTGTGTTACTAAAGTTTCGCTATCATAATTTATGAAAAAGATATTTGTAAATGAAACTTGCAAGTCGAAACAGATGGAAAAAAAATCTTCTCAAAATAGACAAAAAAGTAGCGAAGCAAAATTAAATAACGCTGCCACAAATAGATAAATTAAATCATTGATCACTTTGCGACAGCGTAAAGGCCATAACATCACTTATTTAGTTTTCCCTCGACACATTTATGGTCCACCAGGAGCAAATGGAATTGGAAATTTTAATAACATAAGTTATTGAATTTTCGTGTGGTATGATTGTGATATAATAGTAAAATACAAATTAAATAAAATCACTTATTTAAATTCTCTACTATAGCTCATTGGTTTTTTACAAGTGTAGGACAAGTAGAATTAAATAAGGACATTTAATTTTACCGTATGCTTTTTAAGCTTCAGCGGAAAATATTGTTGGAGGAAAAATAAACAACTAGCATACACAAAGTAAATAACATTTAAACTCTGGCGAGGGAAAAATTCATAATTGTTATTTTTTTTTTCTTTTAAACCAATTACCCAAAAATGATTACCGTTGAATTAAAACATAGGTAGAGTAATAAATAATAATCTATAAAATATCAAAAATTGTACTTTTAGCCAAAAAAAAATTATCGCCGTTATTGTCGCAAAAAAACAGTTAATCACGTTTTTCTCTCGATTTTAGATTTGTTAGTTGTTGAAATCAACATCTTTATTGACAAAGAAAATTACAATTAAAAAATAAAAACAAATTAGAACTAGTATTTACAATTGAAATAATTAAGCTAACTGCAGACAATCTACAGGTAGCTCAACTGATCCATATCAATACTAGTCGGAAGCGTCCTCAAGACGCTGGCTGCATTGCCCCGCTGTATGGCAATGCTGATGCGCTGCGCCATATACCCGCCCGCTCTCGGGTCACGCGTCGCGTCGACCAGACGCTCAGATAACTTTTTGAAAACCCGGAGAGCCTCGGTACCCCAAGGACCAATGGTTTCAACCCCAAACGGCTCAAATAGGTAACCTCGATGAAGATTAGCGTATTTTCGCCGTTTGAGGGACTCCGCTGGTGTTGCTGCGGAGCCGGCCCTTACCGATGTCCCTGCAAGATGTGAAGGCGCTAGGGTATCTACACACGTGGCATCCCAAACTAAAGGCCGACCCATCTTCCAGGGAATCAGAGTCATAGCGTCAGGTCTTTTACCATCATCTCGCATAAGGCCACGTGGTTCGAGGGTAGCTGCCACACTGACGCTGGTAAAAGCCCGACGGATGATGTCATTAATCGAACTATTACGGGGCACACGTCCTGCACTAGAGACACATGCCAGTGGATGGTGAATTAGTGACCAAACTTATCAACGGTTGAACCTAAACACAAAGAGGTGGCCACCCGAAATGAGTTATTTATTATCTAAAAGGAAACCTAGATTTTCGGAAGGCAGAACATGTAACCAAAGTCCTGATTCCCACTCGGAAACGGCGAGTAGACGAGCACGTTCTGATGAGCTGGTTGACGTATTAATAATATTTTTCCGTACTAGGTCACATAGTGGCTCATCCCACTCTCTCTGAGAAGAAAGGACTTTGGGCAGGTTCTGGTCAGGACAGACTATTTTCCATGAGTCTAAAGCTTCATCTATACCTATAATTTCAAAATTTTTACATTTAGCCAAAATGAACAAGATCTTTAGTAGTATGTTATGCTGACTGGTACAGCTTTACCTTCTCCTATCAGATTAGCTGATGAAGCTGTCAAAAAGAACTTATCCAGTATATTTAAGTTTAATATCACTTCATAAGGTTTTCAGGTATTGTACGGAGAGCAGCATCATCTGGTAACCCCTTTAGCGTTTACACTTCAACCGCTAGAGGGCTACCAGTTGATGATGCTGTCTCTACACAATTCTTATTTTCAGAATAGGTACTTATTTTAAGAAGGAGATACATGTATATAGAGATGTGAAGAGTAGAGAACTCTACATGAACCATCCTTCGTGGATGCTACTGGCTATGATGATGATGAAGTCGTCGTCATCAGCATATCGACGCGTTTGATTTGATTTTCACTTAGCGCTATTTAGCTATGGTGGAATTAGCACGTAGGCACATACGACGTAGCACGTTGTATGTACAGTCAGCAACCACAGTCGCTAAACACAAACCCCTCCCTCATCCGTAGGGGTTTGTGTTTTGCATTTATAATAAAAAAATGCTTCCAACAAGTTCGAAAGATAGCCATGGCGTCGTTTTGCCAATGTCAATATTTCAAGCTGATTTCCCTTCAATTTTGCATTTGCATTAAGTACGACGCCATGATGGCCATTTTCAAGATTTATGAAAGCCTGAACTATTTTTTCCTCCTTGTAACTCCTTAGATAGGTGATTGTGTTGAGGTAGGTACATTATTTAAAAAGTAGCCAACCACCTAATTTAAAAAAAAAAATAGCTGAACATGTCGTTTTGGAAGTAAATTCTTGTATTACGAATTTTGTACTCAAGCGACATTTTTGCTGTCTGTATCTACCTACAACTACAACGCAGATAGCATCACCGACACTGCATGCTGTGCAATGTCAATGTCAAGTACCTACCTAAGGTACTTTAGGTACGTGACGCGAAGTGAACATTTTATTTACCGCCTCCCACTCGTACCTCGTCCTAATCTCTCGGAGTGGGTGGGCAAGCCATGCCATTCATCGAACATCGACATCGATTTGGCAACGTTCGGCACGGTTCATGTATTTGTTTTGAATATAGAAAGTTCATAGAATATATTCCCATAAGTAGGTAGAGGTAGACCACTATCGGGCACTGCCCTTCTTGATATTGGTCAAGGTTGCACTATTAAAGCTGATTTCTTTACTATTCACTCTCATAATAACTTCTTACGAAGGTTAGTATAGATAGAGCCTTCTATCGAAATCTCAGAGGTACCTATCTATTTTGAATAGCACCATATAGACTTCTGGACTGGAGCCAGCTACAACCTCACAGCGGAGAATGACGAGCTAGCTTATCGTCGGATATTGGACGAGATCGAGAATCTGAAACAGCAGTCAGAATCCAACCTCAGCGTTCACGATGCCCATCAATACTCCATCATCTACGGCATGCTCGCCGTACTGGTGGTACTAGCGATCTTAGCGGCCTGCCTTCGAGAGCGCCCCCAGGAGTGCGTTCAGCGAGTGGTACTTATCCAGCGAGTGTGGTTTTCGTGAATCAGTGAGCATGGGCAATTTAGGTGTAATTAAAGGCATCGAGCGTCCTTAACACCCACGTCAATAAGTGTCGATCCCCATACCGTGCGACTCTTTTGGTGACATAGTAGAGCCCACCGGGGCCAATTAGCTTACCTATCTAGCGGCAATCTATCTACTTGCAGTGTAATTGACATGGACAATGGACATTTATTATTATTAAGTCAATTCATTTTATAAGCTTCTAGTATTTAGCGTTACTGTTTTCACGCCTTAAGCGTTTGTATTGTTTAGTTATCATAAAAGCATTCATAACTAGCTTTCTAGCGTTATTGTATTCACGCCTTAGCGTTTCTATTGTAAAGTTTATAACTTAGGTAGTACTTTATTATTATTACCAAAGCTTTTGTTTGTTTTATAAATTAACAATTACAGTAACTTTATAAATTATGTCCTTTTTCTTTCTTTTCTGGTTGGCAACAATGTACCTACAAGCTATCGCATAAGTACATGCAGTAGGTAAGTACCTACGTTTTTGCGTTGTACCCCAGCTTAGCTTATTGATTGTAACCCTATCACAAACACTCTCCATGATCGAAGGAGATAATACTTCAGCAGAGCTATTCAGACTCTCCGCTACCGAGTCATCGACACGGAATCTGACACGGATTTGCGCGAAATTGAAATATTTTACCGGTTTTTTAATTTAATCTACGTTCTGCAAGGAATTAAACTAGGTAGGTACCAGAAAAGACGTTTTCCTTAAATAATAACACATGTTCTATTAACCAATGTTTTACAAATTTCGATTTAGTGATAGGTATTTTTGGAGCAATTATTAAAAAAAGAGCTGTAATACTGTAACAAGATCCGTCAAGTGCGAGTATGACTCGCGCGCCGAGGGTTTCGAACAGTTGTCAATTATACCAATTTATACCATACTCTGTTCACCAAAACAAGCTAATAGGGAAATCATAGACTGCACGTTATTGGTATAACGAACATAGGGCACGTGCACACTGTGCACGCTGTGTGGCCAAAAGTTAGTCTTATGTCTCTTGTGCGGTGCGGACGTGTCGTTTGGTGCTCGTTACATGTGTTCTCAGTATTGGATTTTACGTTGACCTGGCTTGCTCATCGGACTGTCTACTATTAATTCAGATTCAAGTGAATCAGAAAGTGAATACATTTGTAAGAACATTTCTGATGTTTTATTTATTGTACACTACCCAAATTAAACAAAATATATATTTTTAGGTTCTCAGTATCATAATAAGTAGGTCAATTATCAATAACCCACTCATCCACAAAACCCCGGGCGAAAAGCTAGTGAATAATATAAGTAATAGTTTGAAGTGAGCAATCTAAACATAGCTTTACATTTTAAAATAATGGTCACTCCCACTGACCAATCTCAATCTCTCACGCTAGTAGTCCCGTCCTTTTCACTTTCGTACAATTGTGCAAGAGAGCGCGCGCTATATTAGCTTGTCTCCGTGAACAGAGGTAGGTACTGGTACTGGTTAGAGACTTTGCTATTTGATGAATACCAAAAAATTTACGGTACCTTTCAATGGTGGGTAAAGCCAAAATTTTATCACTAGTAACATAAAAGTAACAGAATAGTAACGTTAATACTTTTACGTTACCGTATCGTAAAAATAACGTAAAAGTGTTATAAGGCTGCATGCACAATGAGGGCTACCGTTTACAACACTTTATTTATTTTAGAAATAAACGAGCGTAGCTTACAAAAATGTATGTAATTTGACGTTTTGATGACCTCACTATACAGCAGCGCCTCTTGCGGCGAATTCACACGCGTTAACCCTCATTAATGAGATTACGCAAATGGCAGGCTATTGTTATTAGTTAAAATAAAACTAAGTACAATGTATCATTCAGAGGTTTAATGAAATTAACTTTTACTTATATTTACTATCCCAAATAAACTGGATGTTAAATAAGCTGAAGGAAATTAGTTAATTTCTTTAACATTCACCTCATTTGGGAGAGTAACATACCCATTACAATCTGCATCTGCGTAAGGTAAGAACATCACAATATCTTCTTTAGAAATAATGGATAAATCATTTTCTACTAATTTAAACTTTTTTTTGTCTCCTTTCAATGATTTAAAACCTTGCACAACCAGTTTTTTTTTTTTAATTTGTCAACTTCTTGGATTAAGCATACGTTTTCCTTTTTTAGTATAAAAATTCGGCAAGATATACTTCCAACACAATCTTCTAACAATTTGCCATCATTCTTAGGTTTATTAAGCTTGAATAATCCAGTGTCTTCATCCAGTACCATTGAGACACTCTCATTTGATATTATTGATACTTTTGAATTATGTTCTTTTTTTTGTACCAAAAACGTGCTATCGCCTGAGTGTAACTTTTCTGTTTCTACTCTCTCTTCATCACCTACGTCTAGCTTTTCTACTTCCATTTTCCCTTCACAGCATGTGTCTAGCTTTTCTTTATCATTTTCTAGCCTTTCTACCTCCATTTTCTCTTCATAGTCTATGTCTAGCTTTTCTTCATCATTTTCTAGCTTTTCTACCTCCATTTTCTCTTCATAGTCTGTGTCCAGCTTTTCTTCATGATCTTTTAGTTTTTCTACCACCATTTTCTCTTTATAGTCTATGTCTAGCTTTTCTATCTCATTTATCTTTTTATCGTCTACGTTTAGTTTTTCTATTCTTATTTTTTATTCTTATATTCTTATTTTGTAGTTCTTTTGTCTTCTTTCTATCGTCTTGCCATTTCAAACGCTGTTCTTCTTTTTCTGTCTCTGTATATTTACTTTTTTTTGCTCTATAATGTTTAAAAACCCTTTCGCAATCTCTTTTTTTTATTTTATTGTATTTATCTGGATTTTAATTTCTTAATTTCTCTCTATACTTTCTTTGTTTCTCAGCTGCTGTTAATGGCATCTGCAATAAATATGCAGAAAATCATTGAATAATAAATAAATTTATAAAATGCGGCAGTCTTCGGGAGAAGGGATAAGTAGTGTGGGTTTGAGTTAAGCATAGATTAATAATCTATGTTATATATCTCATCAAACGAAACAAAAAAAGAAACATATTAATCTAACTAAAAAATATAAAATGTTTAGCTATAGTATACTCAATCCTAACTTAAATAATGCACTGTAACAGAGTCAGCGTCGTCGCGGCGTTACTGACGCAGCGACACCTACACCGACGCTGACTCTTGGATCGAAAGTTCACCTTTAAAGTATACCTACCTTTATAATGCTTTTACGTTACATAACATAAACTTCTAAAAGGGGTAACGTAAGAGTAACAGAAAAGTAACAGAAAAGCAACGGAAAAGTAACAGAAAAAGCTTCTGTCTACAGCCTTACAATAATTTATAAGAAAATGGCGAGGAATTGTTAGCTGCTGCTGTGTTCGCACAAATCTTACGTTCTCAAACGTTAATCTTACATAAACAAGAAGAAAAATAACTTGAACTTACTTTGTAAATCGCAGGTAAAAGTTCAAAAGTTTTTTATCACGAAAACACGCCGCCGATTCAATTGTTCTATGACAAACAAAACAAAATGGTTGACGGCTAGAATTCTAACAGCGACAGATGCTATAAGTGTTGCTAGTGTAAAAAAATTAATAACTACTACGATACGTTCAGAAATTTTATAGAAATTTAGTAACGTAAATAGGGTAACGTAAAAGCGCGAGAATCAAAGACAACACAATAAAACCTAAAAAATGCTCATTTAATTTGAATCTTAAAGTTTATGTAATAAAATCGACATTCCCATAACCTCACACTAAATTATGAATCAGAAAAATAAGTATAAATGCTATAGAAATTTCACTAGGGTACTCGACATATTTGGATAGCAAAAAAGGACATTTCTTTTTGTATGAAATTTTTTGTTGTTGTTAATTTGTCTTTAAATTTTTATAAACAAAATAAACGTATACGTTTGAAATTGATATTTACGTAACTAGTAAATACATCAATGTTTCAATCGGAAACAAAAACTCGTCGTATTACTCAATATATTTCTTTTTTTATCATTAGACACAAATAAAAATCTAAAAGTGTAATTAAATTTTGCCTTTACCCTGGTACATTTCAGACGTATCGGTTTGCAAACTTCGGAGTAAGAGGGTAATAATTATAGTACAATTTTCGACATTTTTCAAAAATTTTAAAAAAGTATGAAACCAACAGATACCTTTCATTTGATAGCCCACTCGGTGAAGTAGCACCCCCCCCCCCCCTCTTTTTTTGAAAACAATTCCCCCTATTTAACCATTTTTCAAAAAGTGGTCTACTTACAGGCCACTGTATTTTTCCTGTAAAATATAGATCCATATCTACAAACGCTACATTTCAGATGGACCGCTCTGCAAACGTCGGAGATAGGAGGGGGGGAATGGGTATTTTCGACTTTTTTCAAAATATTTCAAAAAGTATGACACCAACAGAAATTTCAAAAACTGTTTTGCAATGTACAAATAAAAAAGAATACCTTTCATTTGATAACCCACTTGACATTGTAGGTCTTTTTTAAAATTTCAACATCACAGTTTGTACTGAAAATTTTTATTTTCATTTTTTTCATTAGTTTTTTCTGTATAGGCGCACGAAATGTATCATTATTTTAAATTTCACGTTATTTGCTGCTGTAGTTGCTGAGACATTAAAGACGGAAAAAAGGATCCGATCCGATCTCCGATCTTCGAAACCCTAAAAATCAACATAATACCATAAGCTAAATTATATCATACTTTATTGTAACATGGGTTCATAGAAAATGGACTACAATTTGTGGAAAATTACTTTTCTGGTAGTTTAGTTCCTTGCAGAACGCAGAAAGTATTAATAAAACGCTAAGTGCGAGTCGACTCGCACAGGAAGGGTTCCGTAGGTACCGTAAAAACCTGCCAACTTTTTCAAAGAACATCAAATTTTCACTTGTTCGGAGATTAAAATAGCCAAAAAATCGAGTTTTTTGTATCGAAACCCCCATTAATTAGGATATTTAAATTATTTGCTGATATAATGGCAAGAGATAAACAAATTCTCTGAAAATTTCAACTGTCTACCTCTTACGGTTCATTAGATAGAGCCCTGTGACAGACGGACGGATAGCGGAGGCTTAGTAATAGGGTTCCGTTTAAACCCTTCGGGTACGGAACCCTAAAAACCACTAAAATATTTAAATATCGCGCGAATCTGTGTCAGATTCCGTGACTCGGTAGCGGAGAGTCTGAATAAGCCTGCAGAATGTGTTTCAAAAAGGCTAAAAGCTGTAAAGGCAAGCAGTAAGATCAAGAAAATAAATGTTCATTAATGTCACTATCTCGCTATAATGTCAATGTCAAACAGACAAACAATGTATCAACCTCACTCATTCATTCGTTTGATTTGACAGTTCGCGTATTGCTATCAATCCAGTGTCCACACCTTAGGGTACTTTCCCCTAGATTTAGGGGATTTTTACACGTTTAGGGAATTATTTAATTTAATTTTGAGGGTAAAATAAATATTTAGGGGCTTTGTAGGGAGTTTCTATTATCGGTTGGCAAAAGAATTGAATTGCGAACTTCACGATTACGAGACAAAACTCATTTTCTGGGTATTCAAGACTTTTTTAATAAACTTATATAATGGTTATTTATTTAATGTAGTTTTGACACACACACAATGTGTATGGTTTGGTGGTGCACTAGAGAAATATTCACGTAAATATTTATTTAATCACAATAGCAGCCTTTACTAATGCCAGAAAAAAATCTAAAAAATTTAGGCCATGTTATTTCTTACAATTATAAAGTTACAGAACTAAATAGTTTAAATTTCGGAAAAATAACCGAGAGACTTTTCGGGGTTAAAAAGCCGCCCAGCTATTGCACTTCGTTCCACCTACCCCTATTACTATGATAATATTTAGTATGCATTTTAGTTTGACCAATTACATATTTTATTTGATTTATAGATGAGTCATGATGTCTGTCTGTTTTTTATTTTCTTTGAACAATCCCTTATGGTGTTTCCTATGTGAAAGTTTGTCTGTGATTTTTATAATATAAATTTTAAAGAGTGTAATGTAATGACATCAAGTGTAACGTGTGTACCTGCGGTGGAATGAATAAATACAAATACAAACGTTTTAACAAACATCCTGTTAGTATAATACCTGGGTTACCACAATTTGTGTTTTATTCCTAAAATAAATGTTTTGGGGAAAACATTTTTAAAGGTACCTAATTTAGGGGAATTTCACGAGAAGTTCGAGGAAAATCAAAAACCTGGGGTGGAAACACTGTATCAATCAGTCAGTCGGTTCGGTCGAGTTGAGCATAGATTTTTCTACAGGTTAGGAAGGAAGTAGTTTATTACAGCTGTGAGTCGAGATCGGACGGGTGAATGCAAATTTTATTGAATTTCATAAATTATTCGAAGTGTTATCTGTTTCTTCTAATATAAACATATTTCCGTGGAAATGACGGACGACGACAAACGTGCTGAGGGCTGGAAATACCTCAACAAACAGTTTTTCGGAGACGGTTTGTACAATATCATATTTTGATGGATTCGAGTAAGAATTTACAGTATAGGTATTTGCTGTCGTCACAAGGACATTTTCGTCTTTTTACTACGCAATCGATTATTTTCGTAGTGTTATTTATTTTTGCCTCGCAACAGGATACACCAGGAAGTGATTCAGAGGCAATGATGATAGATTATTTGGACTGTGAACAAAAACGAGTGATAAACATAAATTTAATTGAGCGTTAGGACCTTTAGTCCATGCTCCATATATCTACATATAGCCTTTGATAAAAACTTTATCAATTTATATGAAATTGGGTCAAAATCATGCCAAGGAGTGTGAATTTTCAATATAAAATGCACCTGTTTGATCATTAGACTTTGTCTGCTATAAATGGCTCTAATAGATCACAATAATGATAATTTTTGTATAAACCATTATCTTCACCCCTTATACATTTTTAGAAGATAACCTTGAATAGCTTTATTGATCCTTTACCTTTTAATATAACATGTGCATATGTAAAATAGATCCCTAAAAATTGTGACAAACATCAATTCTCTACAGCATGATCATGATCAGCCTGTGGACACCCATTGCTTGGTATGTCTCCCCTTTGTCAGATGAACTATATCAAAATGTGTTTCTCTAAAATAGTTTGTCACTTCACACTTATATTAATAATATGAAAGTTGGGATGTCTACATAATTGCATTTTTGTAATTTCCTCACGTCAAAACTATAGAATGGTATATGCTCATACATTGATGTACTTCTAGACCTGGATCATTAGCGGCTACTTTTAACCTGGAAAAAAGCATACAAAGCTACAGACAGAAGTGAAAAACTGTCTAAGGAATATTAATGAGAATATTGAGCAGTCAACCAAACAAAAGTTTCCACTTATTAACTGGCCTAGAATAAGATTAACCTTTGTCATTTGCGCCAAACAAGTAAATAGCCACTGGATACATCGATAGGTTGTTATCAGCAGCTTGTATTTATGGAATGTTAGGAAAACAACACTGTATTCTGTATTTATGATAACTTGATTAGCTATAGACTTTGACAGTGGTGTATTCACTATGTACTTACCTCTTTACAAAGATACCTACCAACCTATTCATCGGCCGACTAAAGGTAAATGTAGGAGATTAATGTTTATAATAAATAGATGATTTTAACAGTTGTGGAACTGAACAGCAAAATGTTTTTTGAAATTGAAAATTCATTTATACTGAATATATGAATTTTCGATTTCAGTTATTTTTTGTATCCATTTCAAATAACTTATGTATCCATATTTTGGTTGTGAAGGAAACTTGATAAATGAGATCGTTTTGATCATGAATGATTAAAATGAATCTCAGATTTGGATAACGCTAAGTTAATAAATATTGTTCGACAATCCACACAGCATCATCTAGCCCCAAGCTAAGCAGAGCTTGAACACAGTCATCACTGATATACATAATTTTTTTTAATACGGCAATGGCCTTTATTAACAAAGAAAATTACAATCAAATTATAACTAGTATTTACAATTGAAACAATTAAGCTAACTGCAGACTGTTGCAAACAATCTACAGGTAGCTCAACTGATCCATATCAATACCAGTCGGAAGCGTCCCCAAGACGCTGGCTGCATTGCCCCGCTGTATGGCAATGCTGATGCGCTGCGCCAGATATCCGCCAGCTCTCGGGTCACGCGTCGCGTCGACCAGACGCTCAGATAACTTTTTAAAAACCCGGAGAGCCTCGGTACCCCACGGACCTAGGGTCTCGACCCCATAGGGAGCAAATATGTAGGCTCTGTCGAGACCTGCATATTTGCGTCTCTTGAGATCCTCGGCCAAATCTGCCGCCGCACCAGCCCTTACGGATGTCCTCGGAAGATGGGAAGGCGCAAGTGTGTCGACGCATGTAGCGTCCCACACAATGGGCCTCCCCAACTCCCATGGGACTAGTGTCATGCCGGTAGGCCTCTTACCATCGTCACGCAACAGACCATTCGGTTCGAGAATAGCTGGTACGTTAGCGGTGACAAAGGCCCGCCGGATGACGTCGTTAAGGCTGGCATGACGAGATATCCGACCGGCGGCCCTAGTACACGATAATCCGTGATGACCAAGCTGTTCGACAGCAGTACCGCACTGGCATAGATGAGGCGCGCAACACATTGCACCCAACCGAAGACATGTTGCGATACGGAAAGTTACGGGATCCAATAAAGTGCCAGTATTAAATGAAGGAAATGCTTGCAACCAATGTCCTGACTCCCATTTAGAAACGGCCAGGAGACGGGCACGATCCGCAGAGCTGGGGCACGTTTGTAACAAACTATTCCGTGTCAACTCACACAGAGGCCCGTCCCATTGCCGTTGAGACAAAAGAGATTTTGGGGGAGCAGCATTAGGGCAAGCATTATGCCAAGCCGTTCAAGCTTCGTCTAAAAATGAAATTTTGAATGAAATTCCAGGTGGGACCACACAAGATGACTTTAAAATTTTGTCAACTAAAGAACTAGTGCTGTAGACGGAAGACAGGAACGCTGGAAGGGCTACACTTGAAATTTTGCGTATACCTAAGCCTTCCAATTTGACAGGCAGGGAGGCCTGCGACCATGCCTTGTCATCTAAATCGACATTCAAAACCGATGATAGAGTATTCTTTATTATGTTGTCTAAGCCTTCCAAGAGCTCACTGTGTTTCCACAGTTGACTACATCTCAAAGAATACGTAAATTTAGGTACAAAAAGACAAAACCGAATTATTGTAAAAGCCATATGGATATTAATTTTGAGCAGTCTGTCCGAAGTTTTGTTGAAATTTTGAATTTTCTCGTCAATACAATACATTACATAGATAGATATTTTTTTATTATACAAAGAAAATACCGACACAAATATTTGCAGATCATACAAACATTTGTCCCAAGGCGGGAGTCAAACTCGCAACCTCCTGCGTCGCTTGCAAACCTTCGCCTTCCCTTCTCTGGATTTCAATACAATTTGCCAAGCAATACAGCTTACCGCACGTATAACTCGCCCAGTGCCTCGTGCTCTCCCCTGAGTATATTTGTTCTGTGCTCGTGCTGCACTAAGATCACGCCACTAATCATCCCCTCCCGCACTTCCCTCACTCTACAGCTACTCTAGTGTTGTAACTTTGATATTTCACGAAAAATAGATAGTTTTGTGATACCTTGGGTAGGACATACCCTGCCACATGCTCGCCGGGTAAAGTGGTATTTCATGGTCAAAGTATTTTTGCATACCTTTTTATTCAATTACTATCTTGAACTCGTAAACCAAATCAAGGCCATTATTGTCAAAAGGACGTTGGGCGCAGTAGGTATAGTGGTTTCAAAGGGGGATATTGAGGCAAGAATCTGATCCCAGCTGTATGTTAAAAATACCTAAGAGTATATGCTACTTAGCCTATGCTTGGTTCTAGAATACTACATAATATATTTATTAAACAAAGCGGTTACAAAACCAAAGAAAATCTGTGAATTGACACCATTATCGGAACAAATCGCAGAAGTTCGAAACAAATTTTGTGAAATTCTACTAAGTTGAGCTTATGATTGGAACCGACTATGCACCTATTGTGCATATTGGTTGTTGCTCTATTGTATGCTAATTTTGTTGTCCATTGTGCAGGGGCCGAATTCTGCGAACAAAAATCGCTTTAATATGACAATGGTATCATCGCAGAATCGTCCATAGATGAAAGAAACTAGATAGAGTGCTTTTTACGAAAGAAGTCCCGCGGCATTTAGTGGAACTAAACTTATTTCAACGCTAATTTAACCGGTTGCACTACCAACAGTGCTGCGTCTTGGGGACTTCTTTCGCGAAAAGTACTCTACATAGTGCGTGCGGTGCTACTTGCACGGAGAGATTGATAGATTGGTTTCAACTTTGACACGCGCCCCTCATCCGCAGTTTCTTTCATCAAAGGTAAAATGCCAAAATGTGTAATTCTGAGACAATACCATTAAATCTTTCAAATTCATCATGGTTATTATCACTAAAGTCATTAACAACGGGATATTTACCATGATTTGAGTTTCGAGTTTTCTAATATTTCGGTACAGTTTCCGGCTATATGTCGGTTCAATTGTTCCGTGATCATGGCTCATGAAACTGAACTGTGTCGAAATATTGGAAAACTCAAATCATGGTAAATAAATTTCCCGTTGTAAATGACTTTAGTGACGATAGGTACCTACCATTGTTATCTTGAAGTGATTAATTTAGTGGAATTCGGCCCCTCTGGTGAACTTAACGCGGTGAACTTAAGCTTATGATTTGAACTGAGTATGCGTGCACCTATATCAGATCCTTGTTCTATTGCACCTATGCTCATGTTGTTTTCCATTGTGCAGGTGAACGCGCCAACTATGTGAACATCCCGCACGTGATCGCGATGGTAGGCCTGCCGGCGCGCGGCAAGACGTACATTTCCAAGAAATTGTCACGGTACCTCAACTGGATAGGGATTAATACTAAAGGTGAGTTCTATTACCTACAGTTATAGTGGCTCTATTGCCCGCGGAAGTCAAATTATGTGGGGTCTGTACTTTTACTAATAAAAAACGAATAACCACCGACTTTGAATTCCTTTAAGTTAACATTGTTTTTTTAAGTTTTGCCGGACAAATAGTAATCCCTCGAGCATAACATTTTGATGATAGAGGCATTAAAATTTTACCCGGGGAGGTCCCCGTGATCGTTCTCTATGTAGTGACACAGTTTAGCATAAAGTACGCGGCGCAACCGCGTTTCGTAAACTCAGCTTTTTCAGAGCTAAGTCGAGTTTAACCAGTCACTCCTCAACCCTCTGTTGTTTCATACATATTCTAAAGTCACTCCTCAACCCTCTGTTGTTTCATACATATTCAAAAGTCACTCCTAAACCCTCTGCAGTATCATACATATCCTAAAATAAGGATTAAAGATATCATAAACGTTAATTTTATGTACTCGTGTCTCGTATATTGAATAGACGCAGTAAAGTGAAACAAACTCTTTTATTACAACCAACCCACAATAGCATAAAGACAGTATATTATATAGTAAATACAAAATCTATAAGATCAAAACCAAAAGAATCATTAAAATCTGTCCACAATTGAAGGAGAAATCGGTGAACATCATGTATGTTCACCGATTTCTTCGTTAAAAGAAACTTACTCCTTATTTTTTCGAACGTAAAAGTAATTTGCCGCAAATCGTAAATCATTTTCTTTGAATAAACCTTCTCAATTTCAAATCATTTCTTTGAACCATGTTGTAATTTGAACCAAATATCCTTACCATCTCTTACTTTTGCAGTATTCAACCTCGGCGAGTATCGACGGCACGCGACCACAGCATACACCAGCCATGAATTCTTCCGCGCAGACAACAAGGAAGCCATGGCTATCCGTCAGCAGTGCGCATTGGACGCGCTGCAGGATGTCTGCGAATGGCTGGTCAAAGGGGGCGAAGTGGCTGTAAGTGCTTACTACTAAGTCTTTCACGCGGACACTAAGCAAAAATAAATTTTAAATTGGACCACTTATTCCGGAAATTAGCTGTTATTCTCTACCTCTAGTAGTGTGTATCCGCATTTGGACTCTAAAATTGGTCCATTATACGTCTTGTTAGTACAACCAGGATATTTGAGGCTCTACCTCGTGTGTTCATAAGTTTTGAGACGAACTTATTTAATTAATTTAAAAAGAAAGTAATTCATGCAACCTATTTTAAACTTTTAAAATTTTAAATTTCGAATGTTTTGAATCAGAAAAAATATACATTTGAATATTTGTTTCATTCTCCGTGAAAATTGGGCCAACAAAAGATTTGCGTGCGACTGTAATTTCACTGTTTCAAGCAGGAAAAAAACCAATGCAAGTTTTTAGTGAAATCCAAAGTTTGGGATGTAGTCGGAACTTTGTGTACTATACCATAAAGAGGTACAAGGAGACCGGCTCTTTAGAAGACCGTGGAAGATGTGGCCGCCCGCGGTCTGTAAGGACGCCCGCCAACATCAAAGTAATCAGAGAGCGAATTCGTCGCAACTCTTGCCGGACTTAAAAGAAATTAGCTCTGCAGACCAACATTTCGCGAATATCGGTGAACAGGATACTTAAATATGATCTTAAACTAAAGGCCTACAGTCGAAGGAAAGTGCATTATTTAAACGAGCGTCTTCGTAAATTGCGACTGGAACGATGTCGGAACCTATTGAGGAGACACGATCCAAAAATATCCTGTTTACCGATGAAAAGATCTTCACGGTGGAAGAAAAGTTTAACCGGCAGAACAATAAGGTTTACGCCAGAAGTTCAAAGGACGTCCAGCCATCTGTACGCAATGTCCAGCGCACTCATCATCCAGCAAGTGTGATGGTTTGGTGGGGTGTTTCCTACGAGGGGGTCACTTCGCTTCATTTTTGCCAGCAAGGCGTCAAGGTGAAGGCGCAAAATTACCAAACCGACATATTGGAAGCGGTGGTTAAACCATTAAATGATACGCTATTCGCTGGAAAATACTGGGTTTTCCAACAGGACTCTGCTCCCTCCCATAAAGCAAAGACTACCCAACGTTGGCTGGAGGCCAATTTGCCACGCTTCATTCGGAGCGAAGATTGGCCCTCGTCAAGCCCTGACTTGAATCCTTTGGATTATTCTTTATGGACGGAATTGGAGCTGAGGGCATGCAGAAAGTCTCACCCAAACCTGGATTCTCTCAAGCGAGCCCTTATTAAAGAATCGAAACGGATTCCCATTGAAAAGATTCGTGCCGCCATAGATGAATGGCGCACGCGTTTGAAGGCCTGCATTGAATGCAAAGGCGGCCATTTTGAATGATTTATTTTTAAATACAGATCTAGATGTCAGTAGTTTTAATTTTAATATCCAATAAATGAATACTCAACTTAGCTCCAAAAATATTTTAGTTTTACTGTGTCTCAAGACTTATGAACACACGAGGTATAGTTATGTTCCTAGCTGCATAAAACAAATTAACGACATAGCTTTATTTCTACAGGTGTTTGACGCTACAAACTCGACTCTGGACCGGCGGCGGATGATCCGAGACATCGTGGTACACAAGATGGGTTTCAAACTCTTCTTCGTCGAGTCAATATGTGATGACCCTAGGATTATTGAACAGAATATTATGGTGAGCGTCCATCTATTTGTAGGTCTAACTAAAAGTCGCCTTCTTGTGTTGGAGGTATATCAATGTTGGTGTTCTTGCAACACAAATTAGATTCGTAGTTAACTTGCTCACATTCGTTATGAATTTCTAAGTAGTTTTAATGTAATAGTATAATTTATTGGGTTTATTAAACATAGTGCTTATTTGGTAACTCGATGGCGCCTCTAAAAAGTAGCGCAAACCGTTTTGAATATGACGTTATTTGCGCTCTTCAGAATCTTTGGCCTTTATAATATTAGTAAGGTACTTACTAATAATTCTCATATTCTATGATATTTATATGAACACTGTGTGGAATATCCAATATCTGTTTTATTACCATTATAATATTTTCAGGAAGTAAAAGTAAGCAGCCCCGACTACACAAACATTCAGAACACAGACAACGTTCTAAACGACTTCCTGCTCCGAATAGAACACTATAAAGACAAGTACGAGCCTCTGGACCAAGCGCTAGAGTCGGAATACAGTTTTATGAAGATATATGACACGGGGGAGAAAGTTGTGGTGCATAAACATGAAGGGCATATACAGAGCCGGATAGTGTACTATCTGATGAATATACATATTGTGCCAAGGACTATTTATTTGACTAGGGTGAGTTAATTGATAACTTTTGACATAATAACTATTGATAAAGCCCAAGGCGCACATATTTGTCACAGATTGGTGGTCGAATTAAGCAAAGCAAAGCTAATTAAGAGGTTAGGGGTGATGGTGGACATTCGAGTGTCAACCGTAACCCGGTTGCTTACAGGGTAACGGTTGACATAATTAGGTTCGGTTCAATAGTCCTCTAAGGGGACAGACTAGTATGTGACTGTTGGTAATGCTCCTCTGTTTATTTTATATCTTGTTTTCTCGTTGACTTCTAAATCAACAGTGAATAAATCATGATTTTCTTATCCCATTAAATTATTATATATGTATAGGCACGGCACCTACTTAAATCCAACCCACAGCTCTGAATTAAATGCTCATATTTGAATACACTAAAACTTGTTCTGTCTTGTGATTCCAGCACGGAGAAAGCATGTACAACATAGAAGGCCGCATCGGCGGCGACTCGAGTCTGTCCACTCGAGGGCGCACCTACGCAGCCGCCCTCTCCACGTACATAGAACAACAGCGCATCCCGGGTCTACGGGTGTGGACCAGTTGGATGCGGCGCGCCATACAGACGGTCAAGGACGTGCGCGCGCCGCAGGAGCGATGGAAGGCACTCAATGAGATCGATGCAGTAAGTATAAGTCACAGGACATGGTAACGCCACATATATAGAACAACAACGCATCCCGGGTCTACGGGTGTGGACCAGTTGGATGCGGCGCGCCATACAGACGGTCAAGGACGTGCGCGCGCCGCAGGAGCGATGGAAGGCACTCAATGAGATCGATGCAGTAAGTATAAGTCACAGGACATGGTAACGCCACATATATAGAACAACAACGCATCCCGGGTCTACGAGTGTGGACCAGTTGGATGCGGCGCGTCATACAGACGGTCAAGGACGTGCGCGCGCCGCAGGAGCGATGGAAGGCACTCAATGAGATCGATGCAGTAAGTATAAGTCACAGGACATGGTAACGCCACATATATAGAACAACAACGCATCCCGGGTCTACGAGTGTGGACCAGTTGGATGCGGCGCGCCATACAGACGGTCAAGGACGTGCGCGCGCCGCAGGAGCGATGGAAGGCACTCAATGAGATCGATGCAGTAAGTATAAGTCACAGGACATGGTAACGCCACATATATAGAACAACAACGCATCCCGGGTCTACGAGTGTGGACCAGTTGGATGCGGCGCGCCATACAGACGGTCAAGGACGTGCGCGCGCCGCAGGAGCGATGGAAGGCACTCAATGAGATCGATGCAGTAAGTATAAGTCACAGGACATGGTAACGCCACATATATAGAACAACAACGCATCCCGGGTCTACGAGTGTGGACCAGTTGGATGCGGCGCGTCATACAGACGGTCAAGGACGTGCGCGCGCCGCAGGAGCGATGGAAGGCACTCAATGAGATCGATGCAGTAAGCCGACGGGCTACGACCCTCCGATAACGGTCGTGAATGAGTATTCATACAGGGATTTTTTTATCCACGCTTCATGCAAGGTATTTCAACTTAAATACAGGGTATTTAAATACAGGGTATTTAAAAAGTCAATGATGATGAAGATGATTCCTATTTTAAAACATGAATCCAAACCATTTTTCTCGGTACAGACGTAAGGTATTTGGTCCAGTTTAAAATGAACCTGTATCAGATGATTTTTTTTGTCCTCCTAAATCACACTAGATTTAGCGCATCTTTATTATAGAGGTGAAGAGAAACACCATGACAACAGCTCTCTTCCTTGCAGGGTATATGTGAAGAGATGACATACGCGGAGATTCAAACTAAGTACCCTTCGGATTTCAACGCGCGAGACGCGAATAAGTTCGCCTACAGATATCCACGCGGAGAAAGTTATGAGGTAAGAAATATTGCAATTTTTTTAATTTCTAAGACTTAATCAAGTTGTTATTAGGTAATTTGCCAACTTCATAGTGGTTGTAAAATGGCTGACTAGGCTCTTCCCGTGATCTCACCGCTTTATACGGCGGAAGTATTACGAGACGACCCTTGCCATAATTTTTACATTAATGTTGTTCGGATTTCATTCCCCAAAATTTACCTTATTTTGAGATTTTTTGAATTAAAATGAAATGATAATTATTTATT
Source organism: Eupithecia inturbata (assembly GCA_963662085.1). Lineage (NCBI taxonomy): Eukaryota > Metazoa > Arthropoda > Insecta > Lepidoptera > Geometridae > Eupithecia > Eupithecia inturbata. The sequence goes on from OY759190.1 coordinate 13,505,458, forward strand.
TCTTATAAACCACAATACAAATCAAGACGAAGATAGAAAATTACAATTATTTAGTACAAAGAGGTAATGATCACAGCTCAGCTTGATGCGCCGGCATGTCGCCGTGCTGTAGCGCTGGTATTCTGCTAAGGGCTCCATTTAGATCACGGACACCTTGATAATACCAAATAAAACAGAAATAAATAACTAAACACAATACATACGCATATTTTTGGGATTGTCTTGTCTAGTGTAGGTACATAACTTTTTATAACTTACTCAGCGAACGGAGTGTTTGCAGCGGATTTTGTAGACAGCTTCTACGTCAATCTAGCTATGCCTAAGGCTGCTGACTGATCTACGCCCCGATGGTTTTCTAGCCTTTTTGACAGCCCGGTCCTCCTCTACTTTCTCAACCAACGTGCATAACCACCTTTTTTTTTTTTGTTGTCGAGGGGAAAAATCTGCATACAGATACCATACTGCATGTAGGGTACAGTATGGTTATGTGGGGTTGTCGAAGAGAAGCTTTGATGACCCACTACACTAAACAACCCTCGGTGGCCAGCCTCTAAGCGTAATCAATGGGCCTGGGAACTCCGATGGACCGCGCCAGGCCCATCTTGCTATTGCTAAATTAAACACGTCTCCGGGGGCGTCCACTACTACCGCCCCCAACGTGCGTAACTACCTACACTTGTTTGAAGTAACTCTTATCGCGGAGGGGGGGGGTTGTGATCTGCGACGCAGTCGTTTTACTTGTGCAGGTCACATCGCTTCCTATGTTCGTTAACGCACCTAGTAACATTTTGTATTTAGGTATGCGTATGACGTAGCCACCTCAGGCACCACGGTCACCGCGGAAGACCAGCGCTACGGCATGAGAGCTCTGTCATACCACACGCTGAGTGGTAACCATTTTTGTCACGTCTCTATATTTTAGTTTAAATGTTGTACTGTGTATTTTATGTGACAAAATAAATATTTTTTTACTTTAGTATGTTCCTAAATAATTACTTTTTTACCTTACTTTTTTTAGTTAGTCAATAGTATATAGTATTAGATAATAATCAATAGTATATAGTATAGTATTAGATATTATGTATTATTATTTTTATTATTTTTTATTATAATTTTAAGGTACGAACGATTGTATAATTTTTTGAATAATTTCTATACTTAATTATAATATAATTTACTCATTTTTTATTGAGACGAATGTGACGTGTAATTCTAGCAATGTACGAAATAAATGATTATTGTATATTTATTTAGCATGTAATGTTGTTCACAGGATCTAGTGGCCCGCTTAGAACCAGTGATAATGGAGCTCGAGCGACAAGGCAACGTGCTCGTAGTGTCACATCAGGCAGTTATGAGATGTCTACTCGCTTATTTCCTAGACAAGTCAGCTGGTAAGATTGGGCTAATTTCAAAATTAGTGTAAAAAAGTTCAGGCCCGATGTAAAGCTATGGGTACGTACTCGGTAGGTAGGATCCAAGATGCTTTATGTCAACAATGGCGTTTGTGAATGAAAACTTCACAAAAACAATAAGGTAATAACAAGATAATCAATAAAATCTAAAACACAAACTGCAACTGCACAAGCGCAGCAAAAAAGGATGAAATTCGAGTTTGAGGACAAACGAATGAAATGATAAATAAAAGCTTTCAGAAACGAAAATTGTTTCGAACTTCTGTTATTTGCCCCGATGATGGAAAATATGTTATGATACTCATGTCTCCAATATTTCGTGATTTTATATTCCCTTTGTTTAAAAAATATATCTAGAATTCTACAACCGAGTGTAGACACAGACATATGCCGTCGCCGTTAAAGGTCTGCGTCGGATGGATAGATAGCGAAGGCTTAGGCTTACTAAGGTTATATTTGCACCCTATGAGACGAATCTCTATAAACTATATTTCAAGACAATTATCAATTTTATCAAATCTGCCGCGATTGTTTTTTGTTTTTTGTTTCATCCGTTTATCCACGCTGACGTCACTAATCCAGGCCTCCAGTATACGAAATAAAAAAGGGGATCGCGCCAGCTTTTAAAAATGATCTGTAAGTCCATAACCCATTGTTTCCGTTCCAGAGGAGCTTCCCTACCTACACGTCCCTCTCCACACGGTGATAAAGCTGACTCCCGTCGCGTACGGCTGTCGCGAGGAGCACATCAAGCTGTCAGTGTCAGCTGTCGACACGCACCGGCCCAAGCCGAGTGTGAGTATGCAGGCATCAGCACACTTAGGCCACTATTATGAAACCTTGCTCAGTCATCAACCTATGCTTGAGTAACGCTTTTCTATGGCAGAAACGTCACTCAAGCATAGATCTATGACTGAGCCAGCTTTCATAATACGGGCCTTAGAGCCTAAATACACAGGCTTGAAGCAGTCAGGATCGACTGCTTCAAGCTGCGACTGCATGTGAACTATGCAACTGCTCGAGCAGTTCCATATAAATAGAAAACTAGTTCACTATGCAGTCGCCAGCTTGAAGCAGTCTATCTGGGGCATTACGTCAACTGCTGGCGTTACTCTGGTAGGTTCCCTTAGTCGACTCTTACGACATCCATGAGCTGAGTTGGGGCGGTCGATTCTTACCCCGCGACCAGTCGTCTCAGACAAAACACGTCCTCTGGATATAGACCTCCTTGATTGCCACAATGACCTGGCTAAGCTGGACTGCTTATCATAATCACCTTGGACAGCGATTTGTTATTGTATGTGGTTTGTTTAGCGAAAGTAGAATATAGAAAAATGTTGTACAACTACTAACTACCAGTCTTATTAACTACGAACATTACTTGTAACACCGGTGTTCTTCCAACTCTAATAAGGTTCGTAGTTAACCCGCTCACATCCGTAATGAATTCGTCTAACTACCATAGTTTTTATAGTAAAAAAGTTATACATTATTTTAATGAAAACACCCCTGTCTTTATTAAATTCTCAGTTTTCTATCCATCCAAAGGTTGCCTGGAAGAAATCGCTTCTAAGCGATAAGGCTGCCCATTGTACCTTTCTATTTTATGTTAATATCTATACTATCTATTGCTATTTAATTTTGTGGTGTACATTATAGAATGTTGTATTGTATTGTAAAGATGGAAGGAATGAGTTTTAAATATTTCACGAATTCGATGTAATTTTTGTCTATTCTACCCCAGACAAATCGCTGTCAGATTCGCTGTGAGTGTTCAAGCTCCCCCCTTAGTACAATTGGTATAATGGCGGAATTGATTGTATGTTTGTAAATGTCTATAAATGCAAAATAAAATCCAATACGGGATAAAGCATAAAACGCAGTGTTACACATTAAGGGTAAATCCTAAAATCCAATCCATAGTCGAATTTTGACTAATTTTTCAGACAAATTAAATAGTTCAAGTAACGATAGGCAAAGCTGCTGTGATTAGGTGATTACGCAAAAACCACCCATAATATATTGACATTTGAAAGGCCTTCGTAATTTGCAAATGTATGGCGAAAGCCGTTGAAATGGTCTTCAAGGTCATTTAAAGGGCTTTCATATGTCAATATAGGATGGGTGGTTTTTGCGTAATCGCACAGCTGGTTGTTCGTTCGTACAATCCATGATCAACATTTCTTGTGAACGTCAATTTGGGTTGCTGGATATCAATTTAGATAAAAATAGTTATAGGGTCTTTTGAATTATGGTCGTCTGGTATAAATCTCTGCAAGGGATAAGACCGCCAATTGCAGGATACGGTAGTTAATTTTTAAGAACTTCCTGGAGCTACTAATTGTAACCTACACTTATCTTTCCCGCAATAAAGCTTTATTTATTCAAAACTTCTGCCCCAAAATAGATTTAAATTTCCAGCAACTCAAATTAACGATGACAAGAGATTTGATCTAATTAGAGAGATGTTCAGCGTACGACTGGCTGTAATGCAGGTGGTCCATTTGTCCTGTGTCTAAGCTTCCTAAAAATCAACAGGATATAAATAAAGAAAAGATAGTGAAATGATTATTATTGTAACAGGAAACGGAAGACGGTACCTCGGAGGGGCATGTATGCGAAAATTGACGTCGCATGGTGTTGTTAGAGTAGTTGTACTGACTGCCACGTGAGAGTTAAGTCCGGGATCGGTGGAGGAAAGCTTTGAGTTTCATTTATCCATGTATAAGTCGTGTAGGTAAAGAATGGGATTGAAAATTACAGCGGGACAGAATGCTGACCCGCTTAGATCCTTATTTGGACAAACGTTATCTTAGCGGGACAGCATGGTGCCCGCTGTTAGTTTCAGTCCCAACCTTTTTAAACACGACTATAATGTTTTTGGGGGTGTTCTCAGCATATTTTAAGTAACATTTTTTTTATCAGTGATAGGTATCAAATCTCTCTTGATTGTTGTCTCTATTGTAATGTCAGTGAATGCCTATTATTAGGTATCTGTCGAAATTCGTTAAAATTGTGTACTTATAGAAATCTGTAATCAAAGAGCCAACCACCATGTGGTTGAAAGATACACAATGTCTTTGGCAGATGGCTCTGAGTCATAGAAGATCGTCTGCTAGAAAGTTTGAGAGCAAATCCCACTGCAGGGCCAGAGTATCTTTTTGTTTGACAGAAGTTTTTTTATCCGATGACATAGATTATCTATTTTATACAAGGTGCCATGTTATTGCACGTTATTGAGAACAAAAAAAAATATTTTTGTGTTCTCAATAACGTGCGTAAATTTTTTTGTTCTAGCACTTTCTGGGTTTCAAGGATTTTTACTAAAAAAAAGTCGTAACTTTCATACACAATATGAAAGTGACTGACCCTAGCATCAACTGTTCATCAGTAAGGTTCTTGACCCTAAATTGTCGCCGCCCATACTTAGGTATACACACTAGATGTGTGGAGTCTAGCGCCAGGCCTAGCCCCCATAGGCACGGTAGGCGAAATAGGGGCGTTACGTGAGCCAATGAGACGACCACGCCGCATTATTTCTTTTCGGCCATCTTGTCTTTAGCCATACTTACAATTTTTATTATTATATCGATATTTTAAAGGTGGTTCCGTACAATTTCCTTCTAAGCTATTATTGTTTAAGGTTTATCTGTAGGTACGTCTACGTAGGTGCCTAATAAAGATTATTTATCGATATTTTACTATAAGTTACGCGATAAATACCCGATAAATAAACTTCAGTAATGTTAGAAAATCGCGAAATTTTACAAAGTGCTACGTACGTGCCTAGTTTTACTTGTAGCATGAGTGAATGTGTTCCTTATTTGCACATGAAAAATTATAATTAAATCTAACTAAGGTAAATCTAGTACAAACTAGGCCACCTAGTTTGCGTTAGTGATAGGACTGTCGCTTTGGTTAGCGTTTGACTTGGGTTTTTAATTTCTATGAAAATTTAAAAGAACGTATTTCTGAAAATCAACTATGCTGATCATTTGGGTATAGGGTGCACAACAACCCGTTTTCGGCTTGGTACACCAATAACGTGGCACCTTGTATAACTAAAAATTGCTTGTGAAAAGGAGCTTATTGTGTTCGCTTTTTATTATGGGGTATTATGGGTTTAAAGTAAAGAATACCTAATACATATTAGTATGTAGCTGTTATTATGTTTTGTTTGATGTTTTATGCATGAATAGATTTAGGTGTTTGGGTTCGGATATGAAATGTAAAAAAGTCTCATTCTACCATTATTTTAATTTCAGCAAAGGTAACCTTCTTGAATCATAAATCCATTTGTCTACGACTCAGCGATTTTTCTTGTCCACTCTGAATTTATCTGAGTTTTTACTTTAAAAATTAAATTCTGTTCAATGCTGCAGATTTATTATAGTTATACAGGATGATCCAATCTTAGAGGATTAAACAAAGTAGTTTAGGGGGTTCCAATATGCTTTGGAATGGACGTCATGTATATTCTCAATTCATTCAGATGCCGATTGAAGTCTTCACCACCTCACTTTGTTTTAATCTCTGCGACGCGACGATCCTGAGTGCGACACTAAAAAAAAACATGAGTATTAAACTATTCAAAATCCTAAGTAGATTTGAAGTACTTCTCTCTTTTTCCAACCAACCTAGCTAACATCAGAGCGGACACAAAGGCCAACAGCTGCAAACTAATAAAACTTTTATTTATAGGTGATACCAGCGCCGCCTATCAAGCCACCCGTGCCGCCGGTACTGAACGGTACCAATGGTGAGATCCAGGAGGAAACTACTCATTAGAACCAGTTGACCTGGTTTACCACTTTTCTGCCAGTATCCGGTTTATCTCATAGCTATCTTTTGCTGTGAAAAATATGAAAATAAAGCATATGATAATCCCGTAGACCGAATCTATTCTCAGTCTACGGATATTCCACATCTTTGGTGAAAAGGCAGCCATCTTGACTGGAGGATAGAAACGAGGAACAAAATGCAAATTGTCTATGACTAATTATTATCGTGATTTGAAAAAGTTGTGCGTCTGTCTGTGACTGTTTCTGCTAGTTTATAGAGACTGATGTGTTGTGGCCGTGTTGATCGACGAATTTAGCAATAAGATAAATAAATACTACGTTTATTTATTTTCGAGTTGAAACATGCAAATTTTTACATAGTAATGGACCCTGCATTAGGTCAAACTGTTTCGTTAGCTAGCTACAAAGTTTATCAAGATAATTAAATCATTTAAAGTACTATAAATATAATTTTTTGCACCTAAAATTTTAGTTTATTTTAAGTACCTAAGTACTGTAAAGGTTAGTCTAAAATCGCCGATGAAAATGGGCATTCGATTTTTAAATTATATTGGATGACACTCTTTTCATTACCATGTTGAAAAACTAAAATAATTATGAATTGAAATTATACATCATATAGCTACTAGGTAAACCTAATTTAAAATCGGTACAGGTACATTCTGGAGATTGCCATACAAATTTGTAAATTTATTATGAACGTAAGCGGGTTAACTACGAACCTTGTTAAATTATTAGTAACTACCATAAATTACATATATTCGTAAAGTCACCATAATGTCACTCAATATTAATATTTCGCAAAGGAAAAGAAAAAGAGCTTTGCGTTTTAAACATGGCAAAGAAAAGTGCATTGACCAAAATGTCTTCAAATTATATTCCTTCATCACAGCATTGATGACTGGGGTTGCAAGTACAAATTATCTTCTACCTTAGTTAGTCTTAAAACTCCACTGCTCTTTGATTCGGTGGCAAATATCTATGCAACCAAAACTAATACAAAGAATATGTACACATTAGGCGTTTGGAAGCGCCCGCTTTGGTAACCCTTCTTACGAATGTAGGGGACCAGAGGGTTTTTAAAACTTCATAGCAGCTAATGTGTATTCGCTCTTATGGTGCAATGGATGCACCATTGTAACTTACAGCTTGCGCCATCTGTTGGCGAAGACATCTGTCACCGGATCAACAAAAATTGCTATGAATATTGTAAAATGCTAAAAGCTTAGGTATCCTTTCTATCTTCTACTCACTGTATGAAACATGATAATACATGGACATTTCCTCTAATGGGCATAGCCTTTTGCGTAAAACGCTTATATAAATAGGATATTTCTATCCAAAAAGTACGAGTAAGCCCATTATAATATCCTGTTAAATATAACCCCGGTTGGACCCTAAACGATTCTCTTTTCCCAACATAAACCTTGTTAAGTATATCTAATGTACATTATACAAAGTGGCTATGTATGATATTGTAATGTAAAATTGTAATTTAATTTCTATTTAAATATAAGATTAATGTAATAAGTGGGTTTTGTTGTTTTAATTCATTATTATTATAGAGGGATTATGTTAGGGAATACGTTCCCAGAAATTTCAACGTGTCCCCCCCTGTAAAGCTTTGTCCCTGAGGTAAGTTAAAAAAGATAAAAAGTGTTTATTTGTGAACATAATAAGGAGCAAATAACAAAATAGGCAGCGATGCGACCTGCAGAAGTAAATACTGTGTCGCAGATCGCAACGCACACCTCCAGGAATTAGAGATATATGAGTTCCAACAGAGTGGAGAACAGAGAGTACAACACATAATTATATGATATACAAGTAATAAGTTTTTTAACACGATCACTGTCCACTGTCCCATATATGGGTCACGACGAACTAGCTCCACACGTCCATGCCTCATATATGGATACCTAACTAAGAAACAACCAGGTAAGTATTAGGATAGAATAAAGGAAATATTATTAAAAAAAAATATTTATCAAAAATATCTATTGAACCTGCTCTACGATGTTTATAGGTGATTACCTAGATAAATTGGACTGAAATTTTCAGTTGTTAAAATAAATTTTTGAAACCAAGTTTAATGAAAATATATAAATTGCACGTACTTGTATCTGTTCACGTTGAAGACTGCGGCTACGACGATTTGTAATATTTTGATTGGATGAATTGTTATGAATCTCATCGTATATGGCTGGAATACATTCTGTAATATCGTCCATTTCCAAAAAATAAACTGCATCTTAGTTTCCTCATCAGAATCAAGCAAATTATTCTCTAAATCAGAATCTTTCAATATTCTCCGTTATCGTTCAACCATTTTCATATTCAAATAAACGTTGACGTAGGTACATTGACTGTTACGTGACAATATAACACCCGCTTCAAAACGAAAGAGGAACTATTCGTTTGAGCGTGCATGTCGATAAGTTTATTACGTGCCCAGAGTCCTTAGTACGGCTCTTGAAAGTTCTGATATGTTCATGATAATAAAAGATGCAATTTACTTCCTTTTGTATTCAATAGGTATTTTGAAGTGTTTAGATAGCATTTGTGATTATTAACGTGTACTACAAGACGTATATAGATTGAATTAATATGCGGGACTTACTTGGAAATCAAAACATTTTCTATGGGGACTGTGAACGTTTAATAAAAAAAAAAAATGATTTTATTTCAGACAACAATAGTCCATAACCGCAATGCAATGCAACCGTTAATGCAGTTAAATTTTTATATAAAGTTTTACAAATAAAATTGTGTAACTATAGCAAAAATAAAAGAAATTATGAAAATTAGATATAACTACCATAAACTGGTACTCAGTGTGCGTGCGTGCATGTGAGTATGTGTGAGAGAGGGTGTGTGTGATGTGTAGCGTCTGTGTGCTTGGTGCTCCTGAGGACACTGGTCTCTTAAGTGTCCAGGATACGTACTCGTAGATACGAGTGACGTGTGGTGTTTGTCGCTCCTGAGAACACCGGTCCCCTGAGAGTCCGGGCAGCAGGAGTTACCACTTTGTTTGTGTGTGCATTAAGATGTATTTAAATTACCGAAGAGTGGTTAATAGATCCTCTGTTTGTCCGTAGGTGAGTGATTGGAGCCAGCATCCAGTTTTCAGCTTGCATTTGTAGAGTGTAAGTGGGTAGATCTCTATTAAAATAGTGTAGTGAGTTAATTTTATTCGAAACCTTGAAGGAATTTGATGTAGTTTAGGTACGTAAATAGAGAATTGAGAGGTGAGTCTATTTGACGTTAGTAACGATACGCGATCGTGACGTCTCCTTTTTCCATACAGTTTGACGAAGGAGATCACGTCTCGTTACTAACGTCGAATAGACTCTTACTGGTAAGAGGAAGCATTCAACCAAGATAGAATAAGGGCAAAAAACACATGGGTAAGGTTTGTAACGTAAATGAGTTTACTAGATTAATTAGAGTACAAGCAGCGCCACCTAGTTTGTGTTCAGTTTATAACGAAAGCGCCATACGCCATCGATAGACGTTGACATTGTGTGTGCTGCTAGCAGCAGAGGTTAATACAGATGTCGCTACGAGTATTTAAATTCCAGGGTGAAGCCACCGATGACCACAAAATTGTTATGGATAAGATAGGAATAACAATAAAATTAAATGGTGTGCGATATGGGCATAGGTACATTAATAAGGCACTAAAGCGAATGTTTCCCTCTTTTAAATAACATGACAAAGGACAAATAGGAAAATTATCTAGTAACAAAGAGTTGACAACGATAGTTGCAAAGCATTTGAAACTTTATTTTTAACAATTCAGTGGATTCAAATTCCTATGTCGTTGAAAGCACAAGAAACTTCGCGAAGTATTGAGGCGGTTAAATTACGAAGTAGTTAGGCGTTTTGCATAAAGTAACAAACCTTACGAAACAAAGCAACTCTTTCTGTACAGAATATTTATGCTAAAATACATCACGAAAACGAAATACGTCATTCGGAGCGAGCGTAAATCGATGTTACAAAATAAATGGGTCAGCACCGGACGCAGAACGCCTAGATATAGGTGAGCGAGTATATATTATACCTACAGAGTGACGTTTATAGATGGAAGTGTATGACCAAATCAGAAACCATGAGAGTTAAAGAAAAGTCGTGAAGGGAGTCATTACATTACCTCAATTTATGAGAAAAAAATATGCAAAAATATTAAAGGCAATTTAAAAATTGCCTTTTTGTTTTTTTTTGTCTTTTTCTTTTGCAGGAAATCGAAACGAAAGTTTTTTCAAAAAATATGACAGCCTGTAGGTAGGTATGTTTGCATATTGATGATCAAACTTTGCAGAGAAATGCATTAGGTAGGTACTGAAAATTAAAAGAATTATGTAATGGCTATTTTGAATAGGTACTCCCCCTACGAAGCATCAATGTGAAGATTTTAAATAGGTAGGTAGGTAATATTTTCGAACAACTGGTGTGCTTTCTGCTAGCCAGGTTACATAACGTGTATCTTGATGGGGGACCTCGATGAAACATCTATTCGTAATGAATCTTGTAAACATCGATACAAACATAGGTACGCAGTATGTAGATTGCGCATTCCGAACACTCACTTTGTCAGACTAAACTGTACTGCAATCCGTACACCTTACTTCAGTGTGGCCACAGACTAGGTAGAGATACTAACGTAGTGAAAATCCAAGTCTAAATGTGATCCTGGACTTAAATAACGAGAAGTAATAATTCAGTAGTCAATTAAGTAAAATTGTATTTGTTGTATTATGTGAATGAATAGGTAACACTGATAGAAAATAATTTTTCATATTAATATTGTACGCCATTAAAATTATAGAACAAAACATGCAGATGTTCCATTTCAAAATCGGTTGTAGGTAAAAATGTGATTGATGGATGGCGGTGTCTTTAGAAAGTGTTTTAATTATAGTTTAATATTTTATGTTCTTTTTAAGTGTGTTCGTCGATTTCTCCGTCATTTATGGAACGATTTGGATAATTTTTTTAGTTGTAGGTATAGAGGATGCTCCCGAGGTGGTCCCATAATTTTGTTATTCCCGAGGGATTTATATTCATCCCGCAAAACTAATGAAACAGTTTAAAACTAAGGGATTCAAAGTCGGTTTTCAAGCTTTTCAAAACAATCAAATTATAGAAATTTTATTTCTTGTTTTTCTTTTCAGTAGGTACTTATAACAACAACAATGAACAAAGTTCAGAAAATATGACGTCATGCGCATTTCGATACTGCAAAATTATTTGATTTCTTATTTAAGTTAATTTTGAACTATTGTATACATGTTTATGTTTAAATAAACGCATAACAATTCATTTTCTTTTTTTTTCTACTTTTTGGTAATATTTTTATACCATTCTTACAAGTTTTGTAGGAACAAAAACTGTGTCACCTCTGCGCGGTGTAAAATCTCTAGGGTTGAACAAAACGTGTCAAGCTTCAAGTCAAAATTAAAGGTACTCTTTATGCGATCTAACCATCGAGATAGAATCCTATAGAGTTCCAATCTCTAACTGACAGCACTCAGAAAATGTCCGAGCGCCGTTGTACATACCTATACATTTGTTATTTTATAGTTCACAAGGATATTTACGCGAATTAAGACGTTATCTTGATTATTCAATGTTCGATGTTGCTTGTACGCAATGTCATAATAATTCACCGAAGACATACAGAAGATGACCGAAGGCCATGCGTACGAACAGGGAACAGGGCGAGTGAAGACGCTATTTGTACTATATATTTATGAAACGTGAGTTTGTAAGTTTCTAATGTACCTTCCTCGGAGGACTCCGGAACTAAACATCTGATTTCAAAAATTATTGCACCAATATTTAGAATGGACGTCTAGGTTTCAGGGTGTAGGTACATAGGCTATAATTATATTATTTACCCAGGAGGAGCCAGGGTGGGTCAGCTAGACACAATTATTTGCAGATAACTTATACCCTGGATTAACACTTATGCTACCTACTTTTTATCCCGGAAAACACGGGTGATCCCGCGGGGCGCAAATAATTTAAAATAAAACAAAATTAATACTATGTTTTACGAGAGTTTTATTATGTAAAATTTTTAACCGAACGACGGGTTTAGCTCCAACTTGAAAAAAAAAACTAACAGGCTAAGGGTTTCTTCGTCGCTTCTTTACTTTAGTCTACATACCGAAGCGACAGAAATCAAAAATATCACTTTATTTCCGTGTCCGTGTAATGTATGAATTTGACCTTTTCTAAGTGTACATTTATTGTAAATATTTATGGAAATAAAAGGGGGACCCAGTTCCTGATTTTTTCATTGTATTGCTTGCTGCACATAAGGTTAATCCCTTCACTTGTCGTTGCAAAAGCTCCATAGCTTCGCTTTCTGTGAAAGCACCTCTTTTGAAAAAAGAGCAAAAGAGGTGCTTTCACAGAACCAGATTCACAGAGATTTCACAGGTTGAGTTGAAATAAGTTAGGTTAGGTTAGGTTAGGTTACACTGTTTTGCTACTACTACTACATATACATGTATATAATACATATATACATGACCTTTTCACACCACACCCAAACCCAACCGAACCCACCCTGCAACCCCTTTTATTTTTGTTTTTTCTGTAGGTACATTTCTTTGCAATGTAATGAAAACTAATATTTAAGTACCGTTCAATGACCGCTGTCATTAAAATGGTTCTATGGTTTGAAAATTCAAATGCATGTTCAATTAACACAACACAAGCACAACAAACACAAGCTAACACAAGCTCACAAGCAACAACACACAACAAGCTACACAAATAATAATAGAATCACAAATAATAACAATAAATAATAATATTACTTGCTCACAAGCAAGTATAACACAAGCTCTGCTTACTTTGGGGCTAGATGATGCTGTGTGGATTGTCCAGCATTACTTATTTATTTATTATTTATTTTTATTTTTATTAGATCTTCCATAACTTTTTTACCTATGAATGACTTCAGAACTGAAAAAGAAAATAATTAAAAATTATTGAAGATAAAATGGAAATACGCATTGTGGATACATAAATTCATAAATTTGTTATGAATATATACCTAAAATACGAAACACCATCGTTTTTTCGCACGTATCTGCTGTCATTTGGGCAGGAAATCACCGAACACTTTGTCATCGCGGACGTTGTATGAGGACTGCGGTCGCTTTACAACTAAACAAAAACTCTGAACAGAGCGTAGTGTGTTCAGAGTTTTGGCGCGGACATTTTATTTCTGTGTTTGGGACTCTAAGGATTCTATCATGATGGATCTAACGCTGAATGTTATTTGTCATCCGTCATCCAGCAAGTTGCGATATGTTTTTTGTTTGGAATAGCTTCTCTAGTAGGTAGGTACATGGTATATATAACTCAGTGCTTGTAAACGAATCAAAAATTCGGTAAGAAAAGATTAAAAAATAAATATGTAGTTTTTATTTTCTCATTGATAAATTGAGGCCATGACTTCATTCACGACTTTTCTTTAACTCTCATAGTTTCGGAATCGGCCAACTACTTCAATCTCAAAAAGCCACTCTGTATACGAGCAAATACTTACATAAGCAATATGTGTCGGCCGTCGTCCCTCAAAACATAGGTAACTATATAGCTAGTAGATAGGTGCTCGGTACATGCAAGCAATCAATAAAATATAACGAACGGGGCGGCGGTGGCAGCGCCGGCTCGAGCGCCCGTTTTCCCGATCTAGGTACCTACCTACATATCTATCTATATTTGTAATAACTTACCCATCGAAGCACGGCACGAGTTCACTGAAATGAGCAGCTTTTATGTTTCTTACTTGCATATACCTATAATTTCAGGTAAAAACATCAATGTGTCTGTGCACGCTGAGACGTCCTTTATTACTTTAAGAGACCATCATCGGTCTAAGTAAAATCTGTAGATATGGTATTACCTATGTTCTCCCAGCGCTTACTCAACAACAAGCAAACACTCGCTCGCAGTTACATTTCCAATCTTGTGCAATAATTTTAATGAACAAACACCGTGGGCATTGCTGTAGTATTTTAGTCAATAAATCACACAAAAGTACGTCGTCGTCGTCATAGCAAGCACACGTAACACGAATGTCCGACTATGACTGAGGTGGGTGGACCTAATTGCACCTAATTTATTGAGCCTTTCGCTTTCGAGAAGCTAGTACTTCAGCTCCCCTTTTTTACTTAGATTGATGATGATGATGACTTAGACTTAAGAACCATAATATTACTTGTTAATGAGTTGCCTTGTGATCTCATGTAGGATAACTAAATAAATAAAAATAAAAGAGCAAAACGAAGACCTTCGACCTACTGCTTGGTATCCCCAATATTAGTGAGAGATGACGAGCGAGCGAGGCTAATAAACTTTAAGGATTGGGTGGGTAGAATATACCTAATAGGATAGAAAATACTTTGTTGCACACTTAAATCTAATAGAAACGATTTACAACAAATCAACTTATAAACTAAGCGGTAGCTAAGCATTTTGTTAGGTAACAAAATGCTTAGCTACCGCTTAGTAACCGTTGGGTTGGCTTTCTAAGCTTATTGCTGACAAAACAGTAGTCGTTTCGGCGGCGAGTAGGTAGAGCGAGCCACGATTTTTTTTTTGTGCGGCGAGCATGCCTATTGCTCACTATTTTGAAACTCTGGGAAATATAGGGTTTCTTATATGTAGGGCTGGACATCTACTATAGTGCAAGCTGCACTCATTTTTATCGTTTTGACTCTGTTTAAAAAAAGAAGCGTCTTAGGAATTGAGGTCGCGCGTGTGCGCCACGACGATTCTCATTTTGCACAGACTCTACCTAAATTGTTTAAAAAAAAACTTGCTTTTCATGCTAAGCACTTGGTTGTCTACCTATTGCGCATTTAGATATGTGTAGCTTACTCCACTCATCATTGTTTTGGCTTTCTTAGCTTTTTTACGACTACAGGTCGAATACGCCTAATAGAGGCAACTGTCTCTTATAACGGCGAGCGAAGCGAGCCGCAAAATTTTTGAGTCTTGTGTGGCGAGCGAATTGCTGACATTTTTCAATCTCACGGAATAAATAGTTACCGCAGTTAGAGACGCGTGGCGGTGAAAACCCCAACTATTTATTGTAAGTGCTTAACAATAGAGAACTCCTTTGACAAAATTAACCAAAGAGCTGCGACTCCTGGCTACACAGCAAAAACATTATATTATACATAAATGAATTTATAAACTGACATTGTTGTACCTACTGATTATCTCTAAAATTGTTTAATCATACCTAGCTGTTAAGAGACCTACATAAAATATGTATATGTATTGTCTGTAAAAAGTAATTACGTTTATTATATAAAGAATATTACAGATAAAGAATAGAAACAAATTAGAACTAGTATTTACTTTTAAGTAACTAAAGTTAAACTAACTAAATTATTATAATGAAAAGTGAATGACAAAAGGAAAAATTACTAATAATCGTAATCTGTGACAAAATAATAAATTCCTTTAGCTACCCAACAGGCTGTCCTAACCTTACTATAATTAAAACTGAAGCTTTGTACCTACGTAAGCTAGGTACTAGAATTTTTACTTTGACAAGAAGGTTAGAAGGTCTAAGACTAGAATCTTTGGTGCGGCGGCGGCGCGGCGCGGCGCGGCGGCGGGGCGTGGGCGGCCTTTGATAACACAAAACATATTTTTTGGACGCGTGGTAGAGCGTCATCCAAGTTCGAGAAGTAACTAGTAGATTCTAGTTACATGGCAGTAACAGAGATTTTTTAAATTCACTTTTATCGATTCGCTTTTAAATGTGCCTTCACCTTTACGTACTTGGAACACCATTAATTTTCAAAAAAATTGAGAGAGCTGCAAATCTGTAGATTATTGTGTCTATGGTATCGATCTAGAAATTGATTTCTTTCCATAGATCAAAGATGGTATTTTGTCTATTGCTCTCAGCTGTCTGTCAATGACATTTCGACGTTTGAAGATTTTACGAACGAAATGCGATTTTGTTTTGCTTTTCTCACAAATAATAGTTTATTTACATAATTAAAATAGTTTGCAAGGCAGCTATCATGTATAGCCTTAGTCATCAGTGTTCATTGCTATGTTTATTCGAGTGAAAAATAAATTACCTTTGTAACAAAATGGTATCAACCTCGAACCTAGACGAAAAATTCAACAGAGGTGTGTGCGTGCGTCATTATAAATTTTTTGTGACCTATTTTTGAATAAAAATAATTAATTTTTAATGTTCTCGTTTTTACAGTGCGTAAAAATTTTTGTTTTTACTTGGATATTCAAGACCATGGGCTTGCTAGGTCCCTATCACGCAGAATTCAAGACATGGGATTGGTAAGTTGTTTACCGCTAAAATGAATGGCTGGCTAGGGTTTAGCCTAAAAAATAGAGTCGAAATCCAGTTCGTTCCTGCATACTAATTAAATTATCTCTTTTTTGGTTAGGATAGTGTTGCATCGTCGCATGCAAGTTTACGAAACTAAATAAAGTTGTCATTAAAACGTCAGTATTTGGTTTTGTCAAGATAAAACTTTTATTTTGCCTTAATGTTAACGTTCCGTTTGTCTTTATTTTTGAATGAATTTATTTTTGACTAGTCTCCCCGCGCCGTTATTCTACACACAAATCCGTAAATTATTATTTACATTTTATACATCAGCATCACAATAAAAAAAGTAAGTTATTACTTGTTATTTTTTGATAACTATTAATTTGTACTCTTGTGGTTTAAGGTGGATCGCACGGGTTGGCGCGAGATTAATTTTTTTTCGTCGTTTTAAATTTATTTCTGCGTTCTACAAGGAATATAACCACGGAAAAGGAATTTGCCGCAAATCGTTAAACGTTTTCTATGAACCCATGATAAAGCCAACTTCGATTATATTGTATTTTGGGAGCATTTGGGAAAGTGTTATTTTTAGCCCAAAATTTCCTATTTTCCCAAATGTAAAAGGAATACCATTTTTTCATAGGTGAATAGAAAATGGTTTACGATTCGCGGCAAATTACTTTTCCGTGTTTTATTTCTTGTAGAACGCAGACAAATTTAAAAACTACGAAAAAATTTGAATCTCGCGCTAATCCGTGACGATCACCCTAAACAAATGACTGCTTTTGTTGGTATTGGAACGTTTTTGCTTGGATAGCCAATGAGAGCATTTTCTCCCTCCAGTTGTCAACGATAGGCACCGTCGCGCCTCTCGCGGGTGCAATGAAAACCAATGTAAACTCCATCTTGTGTGTCAGATTTTGTGTTTGTTGATAATTTTACGATTTTAGTGAAGTAATTGTGTGTAAATAACTTTAAAAAGTGTCACAAACATTGCATAAACATATAAGCTATTACTTAGTGATACGTGTACAACTTGTATGATAAGAGGAAGTTCTAATTTGTGGTAAATCAAGCAGTGACGAAGTGTCCGATTCAATGACTGGTATATAGTTACTTATTTTCGTGATAAGCGGAGCGCGGGGGCCTCACGGACGGCTTCTTCGTAAGTATATAGGCCGTATGTGAGCCATGTGTGCATACTAATACATAAATTGAATTAGATTCCTTTAGAAAACAGTCTAAAAACAGTTGTGGATGTGAGTGCTGCGCGTAGCTTGAGTTCAATTTTAGGTCATCTTTAGTACGGTCGCGTCGTCGGACTCGCTACGGCACGGCGAAATGCAGGGGGCCGAGGCCGCGCGCCTAGCTCTCTCGCGCTGCGGTGCACTACATCCATTTTTTATGCTGGTTTAGCGTGTTTATACGGGGTTACGCGTGTATTCATATAATTTTGACAGTTGATATGGCTTTCCCGGCTCAAGGTGATATAGTTCTTACGAAGAAGTCTTAGGGGTGAAATTTGATTGTAATGATGTTGTATTATTTTTTTGCGCGGGACGATTGGCGCGACGCGATTTGAGGAGGGCGCTATGGCTCGGCCGCCGGCGTCGCTCGGCGCGCGACCGTATTTCAAGGAAAACACCATGTGTAAAGCCAGACCGAGCCGCGTCGATACCTCACTCGCCCGCCCGCTGCTACTTCGTGCCGCGCCTTGTGTGTTTGCGCTCGATAACTATGTAACTCACGCATATATGCCCCCTGACCAAAACTGCGCTCGACTTTCGAAGTGAGAATCGGCGCTGCAACATTTCGTCCCACAGTGCATTGTTGACTTTCACATTTGCCACAAAGACAAAAATTCGTGACTTATTTGCTTGTGTTGCAATACTTTTCTGCAGAAATTGTTGTATTTTCTTAGCTGGCAAGAAAATTTCATGACCCAAGTGCAATAGCAACAGGTACACTGTAAAATGGAAGGACTACAGCTACTTGAGAAAAATTCGTCATAATTAACACAATGTAAAAAACATTGAATCTTATGATCTTTGATTCAAGATTCAGACTTGTGTGGCACCATCTGCACTTACTCCGTTTCAATACTAAAATAAATCTATGGTATCACAGCAACTGCTGTGAGCTAAATACATGTAAAAAAACCAGTCTTCTGAATAGTATACACATGGGGAACTGATTTAGTTTAATATCATTATTGCATGTATGCATGTTCATGTAAAACATTTTCTAAAACTTGATAAAAAATTTCAATATATTTTAAACTATAAAACAAAATTCTAGAATCAACAGTTTCTATAAACTTCAAGCTTGACCCCCAGTACAAATGCAATTACAGAAGGCATGGGTCAATTTATACTGGGTCCTCTCGAGTCCATATATGAACACTGTGTAAGTAAGTACCTATTTGTAAAGAGTTAGATTGGTTAGGATGGAAGATAATGCACTATACACTCCCATGCAAGATTTCACATTTCTTCTCTTGAATAAACATATTTTGTGGTACCTACTATAAAAGTATAGCAATCTTCAAATCATACGAGATATACAAATAAAAAATGATGATGTTTGCTTGTTTATATGAGCTCTACAGACTGCTTAAATTATGAAATATCTGCAGTGTATATGATTAGCCACTGCTGGAAACTCTGCTGATAAATTATGTATATATGAAGCATTATCCTTGTCCAACTTTATTGATAAAGAAAATTACAATTCAATAATAAAAACAAATTAGAACTAGTATTTACAATTGAAACAATTAAGCTATCTGCAGACTGTTGCAAACAATCTATAGGTAGCTCAACTGATCCATACCAGTCGGAAGCGTCCCCAAGATGCTGGCTACATTGCCCTGCTGATGGCAATGCTGATGCGCTGCATTATCTTTATTCATAATTTGTGAATTTGTATTTATCTACACAAGGTGCAACTAATTAGTATGTGGTAGACTATATAACATGCTAGCATAGGCAGCAAAGCTTAACTGACTTGACTTCTTTGTTTTGGCAATATGTGTCTGGTTGCCTTTTTCTACCAGAGTCATGGAATGGAGTAATCCATACTAGTATTATAAATTCGAAAGTAGCTTTGTCTGTCTGTTACCTTTTCACACTTAAACGGATTTAAATGAAATTTGGCAGGGAGGTAAATGGTATCCCGGGACGGACATAGGCTACTAAAAAAACGCGTGCGATAGCCACGGGCAACAGCTAGTAGTATATAATAAATTTACATGGTAAATTTTTAAAAACACTTATAGTTTGTTAGTTATTCTTTGATAAATATTCTCTGTCTGTACCATGTTTTTGCCGATCAACACTTGACAGGTGAATTGTAGATTGCAGTAGTAGTATTACAGTAGTAGGGTTATTGCAATTACCAATCCGCCTGCCAAGTGTGGTGATTATGGCAAAACCCCTTTTTAGGTTTCCATAACCGAAGGGTGCAAGCGGAACCCTATTACTCCCTAAGCCTCCGCTGTCCATCTGTCCGTCTGTCAGAGGGCTCTATCTCATGAACCGTAAGAGGTAGACAGTTGAAATTTTCAGAGAATATGTATTTCTGTTGCTGCTATAATAAAAATAAAGTAAATATCCAAATTAAAGGGGACTTCCATAAAAATATCACGTATTTTATAGCTGTTTTGATCTTCGTTGTCAAGGCTGTACCTCTTGAACTACAATAGGTAGATACGTGAAACTTTCTACATATAAATAAGTAACACTTCAACAATAATACAACAAACACAATAAAGTTGAAAACTTAAAGGGGTCTCCGAACATGTGAAAATTATTTTCTTTGAAAAAGTTACCTGATTTTTACTGTACAGAGATCCCTTCGTGTGCGAGTCGACTCGAACTTGGCGGTTTATTTGGGGAAGGCACGTTTAGCAGTGGACAATGTGGACATAATATGTCCACACTCGTACATTATATGAGTGCTGAGGAGGTATCTCCTTATGCCACTATCTCTGTTTGGCTAAACCACGACTACCGTATACTAGGACTAACGTGTTTTTTCCTCTTCCAGCAGCAAGAAGTATTCCTAACATCCCGCGTGTCGCACGTGGTCCGCCCCGGCGGCGCGGCGGCATGCCGTCGTGAGGGGCGCCGCGCGGATGCCATGCTGCAGCGCGCGCGTGACTCCCACTGTCCCACTCCGAGATACGTCACGCTTACTGTGCAGAAGGTACCTATAGCTACCAAACAATGGGTGAACACAGGTTGTCTCCAAGCTTGTATGTCACTCCCCTATTCCCTAGCAGTAAGCTTCAAGTTGGATGAGACTAGTGCAGGAGCATTCCTGCGCTGCTCGCATCCAGGTTGTCCTCGCTATGCTGCTGGCGCACCTACCGAATAGTGCGTATTTTTTGATAACCCTATAAACCCTGGCCGTATCACGATTTTTAATCGAAAGCTGTCCAAAACCAGCTTTCTAATTTGGTAGGGGAGTTTTGTTAGTTAGATATTTACTTACAAATAATCCTAAACTGGGTACTGACCGTTGTCACAGGGCGTACCCACTTATAGGTTCAACCTGCAACCAATGCAACATAGTTCTTGGTTCATTGTTATTCAATGATAATAGTAGGTATTGAAGTGCCAAGTACCTACTTGCACTCAAAGTAGGCTACCATTATGCACTAGGCATGTAGACTACAAAGGAATAACAGAGTAGATGACTAAACAACTCTAGATTTCGTCATATAAAATGCTGAGTGTATTATGATATGACCCTAATTGTTTAATATCTTCTATGCTTTTAAATTTCCTTTCTCTACTAACTGCTGGCTTGCTGTCACACTCATGGCATTATGATAGTTTGTCTTTTTTTGTATTAGAAATTCTGTTATTGGTTGTGGCATCAAGTTATTGTTTTAACTGCTTATTTTTTATATATTTGACATGGTATTTATATATTTCAGGCTATAAGTCTATTGGATAAACTGTATGACACATTCTTCGCGGCGTCTCGCAAATCGCATGTCAGGCTCTTCACTAAACACTTTATCAAGATTGAATTTTTGGACAAGTATGAGACTTTTCTATACCTCTAGATAGTTATATGATCCCCTGTTGAAGGTAATCTACAATGTTGTTTATTATTTCAGGTTGTGCCGGCCGGTGGTGAAAGAATTCGATGAATGGCCGGCTATATCGCTAGAACCGGACCTTCCTAGAGAGAAAAAGAAGAAGGACGAATCTCTGGATCAGTTCACAAACAACAATCTGATTCGGAACACGCCAGAGAAGTAAGCACTCCTACTGCCGCTTATAGCAACCGAACAAAGACATAAGTCGTATAATAGTGTGATTTGTATTACAGAATGACGCGAAAAAGTCGACCACGGATCAAAGAGAAGGAGGACAAGGAACCAAAAGGCGGGTACTGTGAGATGTGCAATGCGGACTATCAGGATGCAGTGATACATCGCCGCTCGCCGCATCACCTGTCTTTCGTGCGCGACCACGCCAACTTCATATCGCTCGACAGTCTCATCAGCGCCGGCGCAGACGTCGCTACATTCCTCGACAAGGCCGCGCCGATCAATGGCGAGCGGAGATCCCAGCGTAAGATCTGCAACGGAGACGCGGAAACGCCCCGCTCAAAGCGCTCGAAACGCTCGCAGACCCCCGACTGCCCGCTCAACGGCAGCCCGCGGCGAAACGGCCTCGACGACGAGCGAAAACACAACACGCGATGCAGCAAAAAGACAGAGGAAGACAGGCAGTACTACAAAGTCGTCGGGGTCAGCACCAAACTTCGCTCAAGCGGGGGCTTCAACTCGGTCAAGCCTAAAGAATCCCCGCCCACCGTGAACGGCGCTAAGCCTCTAGTAGTGAAGTTCAAGAAGGTCCGTCGTTCCGAGCTGTCCGTCCTGAGCGACGAAGCAGAGCAGTTTATGTTCCCCAAACGCGCCAGTTCGACCAGCTCAACTTCCTCTGAAGACACAGATGACGACAAAGTTCTCAGTCCTCGGAAAACGCCGCCGATGCCGCCCCCACCTTCAAATGAGAGACGGCGACTTGCGCGACCGCTCGCCTTGAAGGAAGAATCTTCGGAAGAAGACAGCTGGCCCGAAGAAAAGAGAAAACGGAAGCGACGAGCGCCGGTAGTAACCAAACGGCCTAGAAAAGTTCTGTGTAAAACCGCGCCAGAACCACCAGTAGATCCCGAACCGGTGGTTCAACCAGAACCAACTCCAATAGAAATAGACGCCGGCGCGCCACACGAAGTGGAAATAGCGATAACGGAGGAGGCGGCCGATGTGAGTCCTCTACGAGAGTTGGAGAAATGCATGAAGTGGGAGGACGGCAAGTTGAAGTATACTCCGGCAGTAGAACAGCTGGAGTTCGCGTTCGAGTCTGTGCCGGCGTCACAGCCGTGGTACGAGGCGTTCCAACGACAGGATCAAGACAAAGTTGTCACTAGGAATGTGCCTAAATATTTTGGTAAGTTAACTGTAATCTTTTCAATAACGATTATTCCCAAAATGTTGATTTATTCTCTCTGATGAAAAATTACTTTAAAACTGAAATAAGTAAATATTTCTTTACAGATTAAATCTATAAAACATAAACATGCTATTATTTTGTCTTTTGTTTTACAAAAGTCAAAATAATAGCATGTTTATTTTTGTCTTCTTGGTTTGTTTGGCTTAAAATTGTATTTGGGTAAGGTACTAACTTGTGTTTTATTTGAATTTACTCTCTATTGTTTTTGTAGGCTCCAAATGGTTAAGCATTCATATTAATAGCGCTTATCAAATTGTGCGCAACGCTATTAATTTACTACTGCTAAAAATGTTAATTTAGTTGCTCCTTGCAATGAACACATAAAATGTAAGTTATCCAATAACTTTAACTTATTAAGGTTTAATAAGCTTAAGGATCGTTTTCCTAAAGCTTATGGTTAGTTTTCCGAAAATATAAAAAAAAATTAAGTTAAGTAAAAAAATTGTCTTTGCATAGCAAAGGGCAATAAATAAATAGTGGATTTTTATTTTACATAGAAAATACCCACCCAGAACAAATATAAGTAGACTGTACAAACATTTGTCCCAAGGCGGGAATCGAACCCGCAACCTCAGCGCTGGCAGTCTGGTGGACTTTCGCCCGCAGCGCCACATCGGTCGTCTAATAAATATTGTTGTGTAATTCCATTATAAAGAACTATTCTAATCAATTTATTGTAATTGTTAACGCTTTACACATAAATTCATGGGCTCCACTAAATATAGGTAGCATTGAATTATAATTACATTTTTTTTAACCAATGTTGTTACTGATGGTTTTCCGTTATTCTTTACAGCGTTATACTCTACGAAAGCGCCGAAGTTACCATACGAGATTGGGCAGTTACCACCTCTAAAACCAAACTGTTGTCCACTCAGCGATCTTGTAAAACAACGAGAAGAGAAACCCGGTCCGTCGCGGTCTTACGGTACTCGTGGGATGAAGAAGCAGAAGATCAGAAAACGAACTGCCATCATTCAAGCGATAGAAAGTCATTCTCGGAAGTCTCCACGAGAGCATGCCTCCACACTAGCAATTCTCGGCTCGGCCGGTTTGCTTAACCGACGGAGACTCGCTGAAGACAATAAGTCAACGGCCTCCGAAGACACGATCAGCGACACTCAAAGCAACGTCAGAGTAGAGCCCATCATGTCTGAAACTCAGGAGGCGTCGGAGAGACTGCAGCAGTTTCTATCTGAAGTTTTCGAGGATGCGGGCGAATATGAACTTTCCGAAGGCGCTCTAGAAGAGGGAGCTGCTGTAACTACATCCAATAACATCCCCGATGTGTCCAGTCTTGTCTCAGAGTGTGAAAGTTGTGATCTAATACGGAATGAACTAAAAGAAGCGACGCAGCGGCCGAAGGGACGCCGCGGTAAATTCAAGAAGAAGAATAAAACCGGCTGGCCCAGCAAAAAGAAGAATAAAAAAGACTCTAGAAATAATAGTGTTGAGTCTCAGAAAACGGAGAGCTTAGACCGGTCGTCGGCTGAGCCGCCCGACGATGAAACCACGCAGGAAATGATCAGCGAGGCTGAGGAGGATATCATGTCAGAAACTGGGGATACAACAGTCATAATGAAGCCCGACAAAAATTCGGACGATATAGACGAAAGAACGCTAACAGAAGACTCAGTATCTCAGGAGAACATGGATGTTGATTCCTCCGATAACAAGTTACTCATTGACTTGAAGGTTCTTGTGGATGAAGAGAAAAAGGCTGAAGAGGAAGAGGTGCAAGGAAGAAAGCAGTCTCGATCTAGCTCTGAGGATGACAAGGAGTTGAAAAAGAAGAAGAGAGTTCTGGCAAGTCTCTGTGAGTGGAAGCAGCCGGTGGTGCGTGTGGCGCGAGTGGACGCGACCGCGCGCTGGCTGCGCTCGGCGGGCCGCGGGCGAGGCCGCTTTAGGTTATAGCGACTGCGGCTACGAAAGGAAGCCAAAGTGAAGTGCAGTGACTGCAGACACTAAAAGACAGACAAACTAGTGAAGATTTTTTCCATACTTAGTTTCTTGAACAATAATAAAGTAGTTGTGATCCCATAGTTCTCAATAGTGATACAAAATGGTATGTTATGTTGTGGTTAAAAGTTGACTATTTATTTTGTACATAAAATTACTGTTGAATTGTTGAATGAGTTTAGTTGACTTGTGAGCTGAAGGATCAGTATTTTTGTATTTATTACATAAATATATCTGAGGCTAGTTCTGGGTGTTATGAGCTGTAAATATTGTTGTAACATATTGGATACTTGACTAGCATGTGTGTGAAAGTGCTGTGCATTTAGGTAGTGCAAGCTTAGTCTGTATATAAATGTATGTATGCTTAGAAACTCCATTTTCTTTTAAATTTATAGACGAGATAGGTTGTTAGCAAGTTTTAGATGATTTTAAGTTCTTAGACTGAAATGTTTAGTAATTGTGTAAAGAATATATTTTTTAACTTATTTTTATTTACATGACATGGTTTTGTAAGTCTGTACTCTGAACCTTTTAAGTTAGTGCTTTGAAACAAAATCTCAGTTTTATAGTTCAATTTATCATATCTATGAAATTGCATGAGTTTATGAAAGCTAACTGAAGCCACAGTTGAGCTCCTATCCTCGTCTATTGTAAAGTTTCAATAAAGTTGTAAAAATATTCACATTAGTTTGTTGTTTCATTGTATGTAGGCATAACATATCTTTCTTAAAACTCAACCCAATCAGACAATTGTAACTTTGTGGACATGATTAATTAGAAGAAGCGCGTGCGAAGCTGGAGGCAGAAGCTAGAGTATAGTAGTAGTATTTGTGTCCTAACCAGTTAGGCCATGAGGAAACATCCATGCTTACTGGTGTGGTCAGTTAATCACTGACTAGATGGGGCAGAACCCAAGGAAGTACTTGTTACTTGGCAGAACCTAACTATAGTAGTATCCGTAGTGGCGTCGAGTATTGCAAACAAGTCACACATTTGAGAGAGGAAACATGAGGCGAGGCCACCAGGAGCCTAAATCCTGGTGAACTCATCAGTTGATCATTGTGAGAGTAGCTGTCACACAGTAAGTTTTGGAATTTTTCTCATGGTATTACAGCTTAAAATGTGTGGAACATTATGCACTTGTTCATTTAGAAGGTAGTGGTATACTAACATATAAAAAAAATATTCTAGCTCTGCGTAAGGGAACTAAATTTTCTATGGTTGTGTACCCTTTGGCGAATTTAAAATAAACCGCCAAGTGCGAGTCGACTCGCTCACGAAGGGTTCCGAATCGAAAAATCAGGCAATTTTTTTAAAAGAACATCAAACTTTCAGTTGTTCGGAGACCCCTTTAAATTTGTAACTATCATTATTTTTAGTACCTACCACAGTTAATATGTAATATCATTGCTGCCTATTTGTTGTTATTACAGATGAAGTGTTACATAATTATTAGAAATAGATGTATCTACTTATTGTGGTTCAAGATATACCTTGACAAACAAAGAGCAAAAATAGCCAAAATGTGTGCGTTACTCCAGCGGCAGTCGAATAGGATCAAGATCAATCACGTTTTTTGTGTGGAAGCCCTCTTAAATTTGAATAGGTATTTATTTTATTTTTATTATTTATTATAGCGGCAAGAAAAATACACATACTCTCTGAAAATTTCATCTACCTACCTCTTATGTATGTACGGTTCAAGAGATAGAGCCCTGACAGACAGACGGACGGACAGTGGAGGCTTAGTGATATGGTTCTGTTTTCACCCTTCGGGTACGGAACCCAAAAAACTAAATCGATTTCAAATTCCGGTAAATAGTATTCTTCTATGTTCACATTCCTGAATAATATTCTTTATAAAAAAAGGTAAATAGTATTTCAAAACAAGTCCCTGAATATAAAAATAATTTTCGCAAACCCACATTATTTGGACAACGGGTAGACACAGAAATCTAAATAATAATATTCAGATTTCTGTGAGTAGGCAGGAAAAAAAATATAATTCTTACAAAAATAAAAATGGACTAGGTACTTTGTCAGCGTAATCAAAATGTATGATCAAGCTAATCTACACCTTTTCAGGACTAACAGTCTGTGAGCTAAGACACGGACAGACAGACAACCCAATGTTTACGTAAGCATAGGAGAGGGGTGTTAAATTGACCAAAATTCTGCTTACGTAATACTTGAACAGCCCCCATAAAGGGTTAAAATATTATACCCTAACCTAACAACGAAATAATCATAAAAATATTTTAACAATTGGTCCAGATATCACCAAAATTGTAGAAGCTAGCCGTGATTTCTCAAAAATATGACTATAAGTTTTACGGGATAAATACTATTGCAATAAAAGAAATAAGGGACACCTCTGGATCATTTTCTATACAATAGTGAAAATTCAGCAAAATCAGTTAACCAAATGGCAGAGATATCAAGTAACTTAAATACATAAATAAACATGCAGAGAAATTGATAACCTCCAATTTTTGAAGTCAGTTAAAAAGTACCTAATACCTTAATTTATATTTAGCCTTTATTGTCCCACTGCTGGGCAGTTCGACTCCTCGCGATCTAACACTTAATAACTTTAGTATAGAAAAACAAAATCAGGTAGCGAGACTATTATTCTTAAACATTGAAGAGTGCACCTGTTCCATTTATGTCCTTTTGAGAACAAACCATAGAATAATCTAGCTAACTATACCCAACCTAACAGTTGGCAACTTATCCAATGAAGATACTGAAGGAAATACATATTAGATTAGAAGCATTTTGTTTTATTGATCAACAGGGCAACTAGTTTATCCAAATTAAACAAATGGTCTAGTCTAACAGCTTTGTAATTTACACTTTATACATTTCTGTCCTGTCCAGATATTAACCTAACAATGCTTGTTCAAATAACATGTAACCAGAACTATAGCTACGCAGAAAGAAAACTCTGCCCAGTTGTAAAAACATCCGTGCAGTTCTTAGTACAACTGGAATTTTTAAATCTAAGTTTATTCATAAATATCTTCCTTGTCTGCAACATATTGGATGATTTCTTTGGGGGTAACAAGCCTTTCTGCATCTGCATCTGGGATTTCAAAACCGAACTCATCTTCCATTGCCATTATAACCTCCACATGGTCCAGGGAGTCTAGGCCTAGGTCTTTGATAAAGTGTTTGTCGACAGTCAACTGAAAAAAGTTAAATCAAGTAAATATACATAGAAATTGCATGTATGCCACAATTGAGGTTTTGTTACCACAGCAAAGTATTGATGGTTCTACCTTTTCTGGGTCAATTTTATCATAGAGCTGGAGAGTAAGTAAGACCCTACTTTTAATGAGTTCTAATGTGAGAGGCGGGCCGTGGCTGTACTGGCGGACGCCGGATAAAGTCTGAAACAAAACCTCAATGTAAATAATGTGTAGGTACCTTAGCACTAGTGAGCTTGTCGTAAGCCTTGCACACTTTCAGCACTCGCTCTTCAATCTCGCGCTTGGAAGGTTTAGGCTCTGTCGTCGAGTACGCTCGCGGTACCTAAACAATGATCCAATGCTGTACACATTTGTTATGCAATATGATAGAGGTTAGAAGTTTTAATGTAATAAATACATATTTGAAAAGGTAATGTAGGTATTTTTGATGTGAAAAACACTCGAGTCTACAGGGAATTTTTACCGAAATAGCATGAATTCATGTTTATTGCTAGATAAAGCAGTCTTACCCCAGTTTGAACGGACTGGAAGTTCAGTGCCTTCGTTAGGGCTTTAGCGATTTGGAATTTTTGCTGCAGGACTACAGTTGACAGCCGACATACTACCGGTGTTCTAAATGTTGTGGATTTTCGTAATAATCCATTGAAAGCACTTCGATAAATATTCGCAGCAGCCATTTTTCGACCATCAAAATGCAGTTTTTTTCCTCTCAAACCAACTCACAGACAAGATAAATGTCAAGATATGTCAAATAGATGTAACAGATTAAAAATATATAAAATGTGCCCAATTTGTGCAACATTTTATCTAGGCGGCTGACATGTAAAACAAAACACAAAACAAACACAGATAGGTACGAAAATAAGTTTATATTGCCCACAGGGAGGCGCGGCGGCGGCGGCGGCGGCGGCCGTGTCAAAAAAAACGTCAACATGACATGACGGTAGTGGAGTTGAGTTGTCAATGCGATCAGAATTCGGATCAATCAATCAAATTTTCATTGTTTTTGTGCGAATTCAATGCAATGGATTAAGCTAAAAAGTACTAAAACTCCGTGAAAATGGGTAACGCTGACACTAAACTAAACTTCAGAAAAGCGGTCGTCCAGCTAACATCAAAAACTCGGGTATTATTTTAATAAATACGTATAAATTTATTTTTTTGGATAGTGCTTATCAGACAGCTTGTAATAATTCTGAATTTCAGCCTGTGGATGCTGCTGACGAGGGTTTCTGGGAGCAGTTCTGGTCGGAGAGCGTTACTAATGTGCAGGATGTGTTCGCACTGGTACCCGGGGCCGAAATACGGGCGTTACGCGAGGAGAATCCCAACAACTTGGGGACGTTAGTTTACAAGGCTGTGGAGAAACTCTCCAAGATAGTGGACAATAGCTGCAGGACTCAGAGAGAACAGCAATCAGGTACCATCTTACAAAAAATCTATTCTTTTACTAATTTCTATTTGGAAGCTTATTATTAACTATTTAATTAGCTCTGTAAAAAATTATTGTACAAAGTAGGTTGAAGCTAAGCATGTTACCATTGTTTCATTTAACCTTGTTGCTCCCACGCAAATATAGTATCTTCAGTATGTAGCAATTAATCACAGTTGAATAAATATTCAATTACATAATTCATTTTATACATACAACTACTTAATACAACTACTTAAAACATACAACTACTTAATATAAAAGCCACATCGTTAGCATCCGTTAACTATGTTAACAATTATTTTTCTAGTATAGGCGAAGTTTTAGCAGTAAATATAATCCAGCAAAATAAAAATTTACACGAAAACACTCTACTTAACCTGCCTTATACACAAGCTTCCTCATTTGTATTAATAGATGCGGACCATAATGAAATTAATAATATAATTATGAATTTAAAGCAAAATAGCTCTCCGGGCTATGATAGTATCCCCTCGAGCTTTCTAAAACTTTCTAAAAATATTTTAATTCCCATAATATGTCACCTTGTAAATTTATGCTTTTCTCAGGGTATATTTCCAAGAAGTCTAAAAAAATCTTTAATTACACCAGTTTTTAAGAATGGTGACAGAGACGACATAAGTAACTATAGGCCTATTTCAGTGTTGCCAGCTACTTCAAAAATTTTGGAAAAATTACTAAACAAAAGACTTATAAGTTATTTCAATAAATTTAATATTATTTCGAAGTCACAATTTGGATTTAGGAAGGGTCTTTCAACTGAAGATGCCATAACAGCTCTTAGTAATCAGATAGTAGCAGAAGTTGATATGGGAAGAAAATGCCTTACTGTGTTTCTAGACCTCAAAAAGGCTTTCGACACCGTCGCTGTCTCCATTCTCATACAAAAATTAGATAAATTAGGTATAAGGGGTACTCCGCTTGCACTAATTAAAGACTACCTTCGCGACAGAAAACAAAAAGTTAGAATTGGTGAAGTTACTAGTGAGGACGTATCAATAAATTATGGAGTTCCCCAGGGAAGCGTGTTGGGACCTACCTTATTCCTGGCTTACATAAATGATCTGTGCGACCTTAAAATTGACAACGGACACATTGTATCGTACGCAGACGACACCGCTATAGTTTTTACAGGATCATCGTGGGAAAATGTTAGGAAAAGCACAGAAAAAGGCCTACAAGAGGTTGCTAAATGGTTAAAATCAAATCTCCTTACACTTAACATATTAAAAACGAACTATATATGCTTTTCTATGTACAATAGCTCCCAGCCTGAACCTAACTTTAACATTAAAATACACAATTGTAATAATAGCCAAACATGCGAATGTCCAAGCTTGGGAAAAGTAGAATCCACAAAGTATCTAGGGGTGGTGATAGATCAACGGTTATCATGGCATGCCCATCTAGAGCTACTTATGACGAGAACCAGAAAGCTAATTTACATATTTAAGAACTTAAGACACGTTGCATCACCTAACCTTTTAAATCAAATTTACATTGCACTATCCCAATCAGTATTAGCGTATTGTATTCCTATTTGGGGCGGGGCTACCAAGACAAAATTTTTGGATCTCGAACGTACACAAAGATCTTTGCTAAAAGTAATGTATTTCAAATCTTATACGTACCCAACCGACATGCTTTACTCTGGCTCGGGAGTGCTGTCAGTTAGAAAATTGTATGTGCTATTTACAATACTAAAGCTACATAAAACCCTGCTATTTGACCCTAATAAACTAACGAAACGTAGATATAGAATTGTGATTGATAAGCCGACATCTAGCTCGGCATTCGCGAACCGGCAGTATACAAGTCAGTCCTTACACCTATACAACAAAATTAATAAAATACTTTGCATGTATCCCTTTAACAACTACAAATGTAAAACATCCCTAACTAACTGGCTATTACAACTAGGTTACGATGAGACTGAAGCCCTTCTGGAAAGATTCACATAATTCTGTAAGATATTTTTATTATTATTTTACAATATTAACTCTGAGCAAATCCCTTTTACAATCTAACGACACACGCACAATCACACCCCCACATTACACACACACAAGAATGGTGTCTCCTGTTGCCCGGACTCTTAAGAGACCAGTGTCCTCAGGAGTGCCAATCATAAATACACGCACACACTACACATAACACATGCACACACACCCTCTCACACACACACACACCCTCAAGCACACTGTTCTCCTGTTGCCCAGACTCTTAGGGGACTGGCGCCTCAGGAGAGCAATACACACACACTTACAGTTGTACCACATTTTACGAGCACTAAGAAATATATTTCTAGTTTAATTTATTTTTTAATTTTACTATTTACATATTTACTTTGAATATGTTAAATACAGTTTGCAACATTTTATTATTATGTGATTTACAAAATTTAATAAGCAAAACTTTCTTGACTTGGACCATACGTTAAAATGTTTT
Organism: Eupithecia inturbata; assembly: GCA_963662085.1. NCBI lineage: Eukaryota > Metazoa > Arthropoda > Insecta > Lepidoptera > Geometridae > Eupithecia > Eupithecia inturbata. The sequence continues at coordinate 13,537,625 of OY759190.1, forward strand.
GTTTGAGCAACCTTGTTAATTGTTAATTATTGTCCTACCCTTCATTTATTTTCAATAATGGTATTGCGACCAAATTATATTACTTTTGATATTTATTATTTAACAAATGTAACGCCACTGAAATTTACATAATAGAAGACGTGGAAGAGCGAAAACACCTGATACAAGTATATCATTATACTTAAAAGGTGTTTTCGGCTATGGTAAAAATATTGTATCTTTTATTACAGAATAAAAACATTTATTATTATTATTATATTATTATTATTTTATAAAATAGGAATATAGGTATTGCATACTGTGCCTACATAAACCGACCCAAATAATAAGATCACTGACATCCATAGTGACTAAAATAGTTTTACTTATTATTGATTAAGACCATAATATCATGAAGTGCCTTATAACTAGAGATTGGATAATGGGATGCATATTTACCTAAAGTTAATATAACTTTAGGTAAATATGCATCCCATTATCACCATATATGGCTAACATAGTATGGAAGCGGCTTCTTAGGATACTTTAATTAAAATAAAATCTCAGGATTTCGGAATTGCATAATTGTCTTGTAGTTAACTCGATTACTAAGAAAACAGACCTATTTTTTTTCAAAAATATTAAAAAACGTTTGAAATTAAAAAAACCGTAGAACAAGTGGATCCCCTCGGGGTCCAGAGTCGCCCCCTTTCTTCTTAGTCCACATATTTCGTTGCACTCTTCATTTACCGAACGTGAAATTCTAATTTCCATTTGTGTATGTGTGTGGTGTGGTAACTTTTTTTTTTTTTGTTGTCTAGTTATCACATTCTAAATTAATGTTAAATACACTGGAGTATAATTACAATCTAGCCATAGAATTGGCTAATGGGTAATTTAGTTTTAACTTATTTTTATAACAACATATTACTAAGAACGTGTCCATTGGCACTTTTCTTATTGTCTCTATACTTAAGGTGAAGACACTTTGTTCATGTGTTCTTTAAGATAGCACTTATGCACATACACTATAATTATCACTACACTAACTCAAAAGATTTTGTTCTTTTGAGCCTTCTCACGATGTCCGTGTTGTCGAGGAGCTGGATTGCCTCGACGTTCACATGATGATGAAGCCTCTGTTCGTGAGCCTCTGCGTATTTTTGTATGACCGTGTCGACAAATTCAATATTTAGGTCCCGATGAATATCGTCATTTCTTACGTACCAAGGAGCATTAACAATTGACCTAAGTACTTACTAAGTTGTCCTTTTTGTACAGCCCCAGAGCTGTATTCCATAGGTCCAGATTGGCATGAGGACTTGTTTATATAATAGAAGTTTATTGTGTACTGCTAAAGTAGAATTTTTTCCAATTAGCCAATACATCTTTTTGTAGCGGATCTCTAACTCTTTTTTCTTTTTGACGTGAGCTTTCCAGCGTAGCTTCGCGTCTAACGTCATGCCCAAATACTTCGCTTATAATAATATATTTTTATTTAACAAGATCTTGATAAAGTCAATGAAAATTTAAAAGTTGGTATCGTTTTCCATTATTTTTGATTGTGATTTATACTGTGATTTTTATATTTGTATTCGTTCTATGTTTTTTTAACGTAAATTGTACTGTATACCTCGTGTGTTCATAAGTTTTGAGACGAACTTATTTAATTAATTTAAAAAGAAAGTAATTCATGCAACCTTTTTTAAACTTTTAAAATTTTAAATTTCGAATGTTTTGAATCAGAAAAAATATACATTTGAATATTTGTTTCATTCTCCGTGAAAATTGGGCCAACAAAAGATTTGCGTGCGACTGTAATTTCACTGTTTCAAGCAGGAAAAAAACCAATGCAAGTTTTTAGTGAAATCCAAAGTTTGGGATGTAGTCGGAACTTTGTGTATTATACCATAAAGAGGTACAAGGAGACCGGCTCTTTAGAAGACCGTGGAAGATGTGGCCGCCCGCGGTCTGTAAGGACGCCCGCCAACATCAAAGTAATCAGAGAGCGAATTCGTCGCATCTCTTGCCGGACTTAAAAGAAATTAGCTCTGCAGACCAACATTTCGCGAATATCGGTGAACAGGATACTTAAATATGATCTTAAACTAAAGGCCTACAGTCGAAGGAAAGTGCATTATTTAAACGAGCGTCTTCGTAAATTGCGACTGGAACGATGTCGGAACCTATTGAGGAGACACGATCCAAAAAATATCCTGTTTACCGATGAAAAGATCTTCACGGTGGAAGAAAAGTTTAACCGGCAGAACAATAAGGTTTACGCCAGAAGTTCAAAGGACGTCCAGCCATCTGTACGCAATGTCCAGCGCACTCATCATCCAGCAAGTGTGATGGTTTGGTGGGGTGTTTCCTACGAGGGGGTCACTTCGCTTCATTTATGCCAGCAAGGCGTCAAGGTGAAGGCACAAAATTACCAAACCGACATATTGGAAGCGGTGGTTAAACCATTAAATGATACACTATTCGCTGGAAAATACTGGGTTTTCCAACAGGACTCTGCTCCCTCCCATAAAGCTAAGACCACCCAACGTTGGCTGGAGGCCAATTTGCCAGGCTTCATTCGGAGCGAAGATTGGCCCTCGTCAAGCCCTGACTTGAATCCTTTGGATTATTCTTTATGGACGGAATTGGAGCTGAGGGCATGCAGAAAGTCTCACCCAAACCTGGATTCTCTCAAGCGAGCCCTTATTAAAGAATCGAAACGGATTCCCATTGAAAAGATTCGTGCCGCCATAGATGAATGGCGCACGCGTTTGAAGGCCTGCATTGAATGCAAAGGCGGCCATTTTGAATGATTTATTTTTAAAAACAGATCTAGATGTCAGTAGTTTTAATTTTAATATCCAATAAATGAATACTCAACTTAGCTCCAAAAATATTTTAGTTTTACTGTGTCTCAAGACTTATGAACACACGAGGTATTTGTATTAACTTAAGATGGTCTGTATGGATTTAAAAGAAAAAACAACGTTCTTAAATACAGAAATTATACACGAGTTCTTACACAAGTCCCCGCTTCTGGCAGTTGGCCATACAAACTCAAGCGCGGTTTGGCAAGCGGTACTTCGATTTAAATTTGCAAAACATTTTTACCTATTTATATATTTAATATTTTTGACATGGTATTTAGCCCTGTTGGTCGTTTATCTACGATTTCCTGAGGTTTAATAGGCACGATTTGACATTTGTTACATATTTCGTCCTGATAAGTAGAGAAAAGCAAGCATATTACTCGTATGTGGTAATTGTCATTCGTGACTATTGCACTGTTAAAACATTGCACTGTGAAAACTTTAATTTCTCGGGATTCTGGGATTTTTGGTAAAAAGTGCTTTCCTTAATAGCCAACATCTCAAGTTTAGGTAAATATGCATCCGATTATCCGATTTCTACTAATAACACATAAAAAAAACTCTACCTCTACAGCAATGTAAAGGATCTGTCAACTGAAGTGGCAGTGAGCCGGCCATATCTCGCAAAGAACCGACCACCGCTGGGGTAAATGTGTTCTCGAGTGGAGACCGCAGCTCATAAACATTATTTTGTATAAATATGTACAATTTGTTTCAGCATTAAACTGCGCAAGGCTTTTGACAAGAGTCTTTCCTTACATTCTGGAGGAACCGGAATGGCACAGCTACTTCTGGTCTTTGCTGCCGGCCGCTGTAGAGAGCAACGACCCATTGCCACTCGCACAGTCTTTGATAAATGCTGTTTGTGTAAGTTACAGTTTTAAATCTACAATTTAATAAATAGGATGCTGAACATTTGGAACATCATCATCTAGCCTAAAGTAAGCAGAGCAGAGCATAAGTGATGGGGCCTTCTTAGTGTATAATTTTTGTCTATTGAATAGATAGAAGACCCCAATAGACTATTAAGTCTAACACCCATATCTTTCGACAATTCCTCCACTCAAACTCGACGAAGAGTGCCTCGAGTATTCCTTCAAAACATACTCGAGTTCGGTATGCTTAGTCGTTAATTAATCTCCACTCGAATAAGGTTGAGTCGAGTCAGTGCCCAAGCTGACCTGAAAATTACCAGTTGCGTAAAATCTAAATAAAAATAATCCACGATTGTTGTCATTATTGTTGATTTCCACCAATAATAAGGTAATAGTATGTGGACAATCGAGTCTTTGCTGAGACGGTATCTTCTTCGGAATTAGCCATCGTCGTAAACCTCCAAAGGGTTTTCAGCATCTCTTAAATACCTTCGTGATGGGTAATTGTAAGATTCTCAATTACATGTCATAAATGTAATTGAGGAAATCTCCATAATCCATTTTAAATAACAACAAACACTTTCGAGGAAAATTCAAGGTAGGTCGCGAGGTACCTTGAGATGACAGTTCATTTCTCCACTCGTATGAGAAAAAATTCTAAGGTTAGTTTGAGTGGAGGATTTTTTTACGATCAAGCATACCGAAATGCATTTGGAGGTTGAGTGGAGGTTGAGTCGAGGTCGAGGTAACGACTAAAGATATGGGGGTAACTCTCTTTGCGTTCCTCTGTAACCCTCGTCTTAAAAGTTCCTGCTCACTCTACTACTTTTTATGTAAAATCCTTCTTTGTACAAGCTATCCGTCTACGGAATGCTCTTCGCCTGGACATCAGACATGCGTGAAGATTGGGAGTGACGTGATTACTCCCAATCTTCAAAAAATTGCTTCATCAGTATTATTTATTTATCAGCGCAAAAAATTTAATACCTTTATTTTTATGTCTATGTAAGTTTATTAGTTATATAAAGTAGGTAGTTTATGACATGATAGATATTATAGTACGTAGTGTAGGTAAATGTAATTGTTTTAATTTCCTTAAGTTTTTCAAACGCCACCGTCTATATTGTTCTCATAAGTCCAGTCCATCCCAAGGTTGCCTGGAAAAGATCGCTCAAAGCGATAAGGCCGCCCTTTGTCTTCCTTGTTTCTCAGCATTTTCTTCTTTATTAAATTTTGTGTTTGTGTGGAACAATAAAGAGTTATCTATCTATCTAAGTCTATTGTTCGGTAATCTATAATGAGGGCAAGTCAGAGACTGCTAATTCTCAATATTGATCAAGTGCTCTTCCCAACCCGTTGTTGAAGTTTTTTAAATATTGTGACGAATTACATCAAAATATGGAGTCAGTATCATCAATTGAAGTTACAATGTAAATTATTTATAGAACTGTATTATAAAACTCACTTTTGCCGAGGCTTCGCACGCGTTATTTCGATTAAATTCCGGGTTTAGACCTATTTTTGTGCAAAATTTCATATATTCTATAGTTTTGGCGTGAAGAATTAACAAACATCCAAACATTTAAAAATCCAAACTTTGCATTTATAGTATTAGCTTAAAATAATAATAATAATTCTGGACAATCCACACAGCATCATCTAGCCCGAAGTCAAGCACAGCTTATGTTATTGTGTAATGTGAATTTCTTTGTATTAATAAATGACTGTAAAGCTTGAAATACGCATAAAATGCTTGAACTACGCGTGAAAAGTGTCAAAATATGCAACATTAAATAATAATCAAATAGTTGTCTAGATTTTTATATTTCTAAATCACATACAATTACCCACGCTGACATCACATATCTGTCGCCAGAAAACTCCGTCTGCGGAAAATTCGTCGAGAACAATTCGTCGAAAACAATTCGTCGAGAACAATTCGCCGAAAACACAATTCGCCGAATCACAATTCGTCGAATTTGAAAGACAACGATTTCAGATGTAGGACAAAACTGGGTATTTCCCGCTATACTTGCATATGCAAATACACAATTGCATATAATCAGGTCTCTAGTGATAATAAATCCTTATTGTTCTACAGGATCTGCTATTCTGCCCTGACTTCACAGTGGTCAGTTCAAAGAGATCCGGACCTGTGAGTATTGATTTTATGATAACAACAGTAATCTTATCTAGCACCTACTCTAGAAATAGATAGAACATTTTTTGTTTACATTTCCTCATGCAAAGGGTTAGTTAATATGGTTTTCAGGAGGTAAAGAGGAGGCTTACGTCATCAGCTATCATACATCCACTGTGGACCATTCCTTCCCTTCCTTACTTTTAGGCATTCAAATGCGCGTTTTGTTGTGTATGGAATGGATGTATAAAAAAAATGCTGGAATTCACACAGCGTCATCTAGCCTCAAGCTAAGCAGATCTTGTGTTATGGGTACTAGATAACTGATACTTAATACAATATAGTCGTACTACGTAGATAGATATTTTTTATTATACATAGAAAACACCCAAAATACCCTGAACTAATGCACTACTGCAAATCGTACAAACATTTGATGAAGTTTGGGGAGGCGGGAATCGAACCCGCAATCTGCGTCGCAGGCGGATCTTGGCCTGCTGCGCCACAGAGGTCGTCATGTAGGGGCCCTTAGACCTTGTCTTGTCAAAGGGGGGACCAAATAATTTTTAAAATGCGCTTTACCAAAGCGCGCACTTCACTTTATATTACACCAATATCTCCAGTTTAAGAGCGGTTACATTATTACATCCGATACGAATCCGTCAAAAATTTTTTTTTATACCGAATTCTGGTTTTGCTTACGCACTAATCCGATCTCTGATCCAAATCCAATCAGTTCATTTTTAGCATTCCTACACTGCTCGGGCATAACTCGTATTCCAATCGGACACAGTGCGCAAGCGTCAATACAAACAGCGGGTACTGCGGCTACTCCGGTCCGTCAATACATACACAGGGTGTTTGGTACATCGTTTGCAAAATTGAAATTGCGGGTGAAGGGAGGTTTTTGCTACCTTCTCAACCCCCTAAAAAAATTCCTGGCCCCACGAAAGATTTTAGGTCAATATTTTAAATTTTTATTTGAAATTTACAAAAGTCTGCATTCAAACTTGAATTAAAAAAAAAATATGCGGCTTAGCCTCCAAATTTGTATTTTGTTTTAATTTGTATTGTTGCACAATTCTATCGATGCCAAAATTACTCGCCTACAATAACTAGATTTTTTTAAATCGTGTCTCAAAGTTTTTAAAAAAGCAAAATTGTATTTGAAGCTCAACTTTGAACGAAATAAAAAAAAAACTAATGATAATTTTGTTTTTAAAATTCTTTTAAAAACTTCTCTACTCTATCTTCTTTCTAACAGTATGCATAATGCGATGAAAGCCTTTCGCTAGCTTTACTAGTTAGCTTATTTTGTGCATCGAGACACCTTTGGCTGATATTTGATATTACTATGTTTTGCATAATAACATAAGCTAAGTAGCTGGTAGTTGTCGTCACTCTCTTATGCGTTGAAATCTCTACTATCTTCTTTTTCGATGGGTATGATCGCTAATCAAACTTGAAATAAAAAGCAAAAAATTTAATACAAATTCAGATTTTAACTACCTTTTTTAAAAATTACAACTCTTGTTTGAAGTGCTGACCGCCGTTGCGAATGCACGCTTGACATCTTCGTCTAATTTGTACCGTCGTAATATTTAAACGAAATTCGTCCTATTTGGTTTTTTTTGCATATATTGCTCTTTGTTTGTCAAGGCTGTAATCTCTTGAACCGTGGAAGGTAGACAGTTGAATTGTTTACAGAAGTTAAACAGCGTCGGGCGCGGTCAGTACTTGGATAGGTGACATTTTGGCTATGTTTTTTTTGCGACCCAACAAAAAATTATGCTTTGGAACGGAACCCTTTGTATTCGAGTCGACTCGCACTTGACCAGTTTATTTATCTGACATCTTTTGAAGAAATAATTTCAGAATCTTGCTCATCACAAAAAGGTTCATTAACTTTCCTCTTTCACAAACACATCCATTCTTTCTATTCCTAGGATCGCGCAGAAGAACTGTCATCCCTAGACAGTTGTGAGTACATCTGGGCAGGCGGAGTCGGGTTCGCTCGAGTGGGCGCACGCGTGGGCTCCCACGAGGCGGCGCGCACAGAACTGTTGCGGTTACTGCTGACTGCTTGTAGCGAGACTATCTACCGACCGGCGAGACATTCGTCGCTTCCTAATAGATGGATCGCGTAAGTTACTTCTTCATCATCAGCATCCGCAACCGGTTTCACTCACTGCTGATATGCCTCCAAACTTCACACACTACCTACTGGATATATGCCTACAAACGTCACCCACTACCTACTGGATATATGCCTCCAAACGTCACCCACTACCTACTGGATGTATGCCTCCAAACGTCACCCACTACCTACTGAGTATATGCCTCCAAACGTCACCCACTACCTACTGGATGTATGCCTCCAAACGTCACCCACTACCTACTGGATGTATGCCTCCAAACGTCACCCACTACCTACTGGATATATGCCTCCAAACGTCACCCACTACCTACTGGGTATATGCCTCCAAACGTCACCCACTACCTACTAGGTATATGCCTCCAAACGTCACCCACTACTTACTGGGTATATGCCTCCAAACGTCACCCACTACCTACTAGGTATATGCCTCCAAACGTCACCCACTACTTACTGGGTATATGCCTCCAAACGTCACCCACTACCTACTAGGTATATGCCTCCAAACGTCACCCACTACTTACTGGGTATATGCCTCCAAACGTCACCCACTACCTACTAGGTATATGCCTCCAAACGTCACCCACTACTTACTGGGTATATGCCTCCAAACGTCACCCACTACCTACTGAGTATATGCCTCCAAACTTCACCCACTACTGGGACTAAGCCTCCAAACTTCACCCACTACTGGGTCTAGGCCTCCAAACTTCACCCACTACTGGGTATAGGGCTCCAAACTCTTGTGCCACTCCACACGATCCTGCGTTACGGTCCAGTTGCTTTTTATCAGCGGGTTATTTATTCTTCTTTAAGGATATTTATTTCTCTGCGATGCACTTTCCCTTAATTTCTTTTCAGTTCCGATCATACCTTATAGATCGATAAACACTGATTGTTCTCAGGCGTCGATAAAATTCGTTGTTTATCGATCGATGCATAATGAGGCGTTATGGCGCTGCAGGGCTTTGGGCGGGAAGAGCTAGGTGCGCCCGTTTCGGAATATCTTTTTAATTAACGCACAGTTTTATCCCAAACTTAGGAATTTCATCTCTTTTCTGCAGGTACCTAACAAGTCCAGACAATCGCCACGCGCTCCCGTTATTTACGTCTCTGCTCAACACGGTGTGTTCGTACGACCCGGTCGGCTACGGCATGCCTTACAACCATCTGCTGTTTACTGACACGCTGGAGCCGCTGGTGGAGGTAGGTTGACACAGATCTCGACCGCACCACTACAAACTACAAAAATGTAATAAGTATGGGCTTTAACTCGTAATATTTAGATGCATTTTATAATGACGGCGTCAGTTAACAGACCGCTCGCGGGCCTCGCGTGAAGCTTGCTTGCGGTAAGCCATTTTGTCATTGTAAAATGTATGTACAGATTACGAGTTTAAGCCCATATTTTAATGCTTATTTTTGTGCTGCGGGGTAGCGGTGCTGGATACCCACCCTGCTGTCCTCTATACCTGGTTGCACCTACTTGTGAATAAAAATTATACAAAATATTCATAAATAAGCGCTTATGGACGCGATGACTGTTAACTTTTTAAATCTATGTCTGTATTATAGAAGGTTCTTAGCGAAAGCTAAAGAATTGTCCTCAATAAGTAATTTCTTTGTAATTATCTAGGTGGCGCTCCAGCTTTTGATAGTAACGTTGGATCACGACACCAGCAACGCCTCTAATGAAGAAGCAGAAGAAGTAAGTACATAACAGGAATGTTTGATTTTGTTATAAGCGCTTAGCAAGTTGAAATTTGCTTACGAGAAATCGCCTCGGCCTCCCACTGAACAACAATCAGAATGATCTATTTATTGGTAAAAAGTATTACAGGTCAGTCAAATCTCGAATTATAACATAATGATAAAATTATATTACAAATTAAATTAAATCTAAATAATGTTAATTAACAATTTATGTACAAAAAAATAAAAGATTTAAATATCATTCAATTTTCTGCACAAATTTTTCAACCTTGTAGAACGCTCTCTCGGTCTGCCATGATATATTATTCACTATAAAAACGCCAACCGGACTCACCCTTATGAAGTCCCTCGTTAGGGGATAAAACGTTGGTTCTTCCAACACAAATAATGTTCGTAGTTAACCCGCTTACATTCATAATATGTGTATTATGTTAGTAACTTTGTTTTTATTTACTGCTCCTTATTGTTATTCTAAGTGAGTGAACTAAGATCTTCACAGGGGCCGAATTCCTCTAAATTAATCGCTTCACCATAACAATTGTATCATCTCAAAATTTGATGAAAGAAATTACAATTGAAGGACGCGTGTCAAAAGTGTCAAGGTTGAAACAAACCTATCAATATCTCCGTGCAAATAGCACCGCACGCACTATCTAGATTTTCTTTCATCTATGGACGATTCTGCGACGACACCATTGTCATAGTAAAACGGTTGGTAAACAGAATTCGGCCCCTAACATCTCGCATAGGAGAGTAGGTATTGTGCATTACGTAGCCTAATAAAATAAACCAATGTCCGTCCGCAGAGCCTCCCCGACAACCTCTTCATAAACTACCTCTCCCGCATCCACCGCGACGAAGATTTCCACTTCCTGCTGCGCGGCGTGACGCGCCTGCTGAACAACCCACTGCAACAGACCTACCTGCCCAACTCAGCCAAGCGCGTGTCGCTGCACCAGGAGCTACTGGTGCTGTTCTGGAAGATGTGCGATTATAACAAGGTATAGTTTAACACTTTCATGCCCACGACGCACATTTCCATCTCCGGGTCCTGTAGGCGGAGGCTGGGCAGTGAATGCATTAAGGATGGTTACGTCAATGGTTACAACACGGTAAAGTTACATCAAAGTATGGTTACAGCAAGGTATAGTTACAATAAAGTGTGATTGTACATATCAAGTTGTTGTGTGGCTGTTTCCAAGAACCCTTCCTCAGTTTAAAATAAAACTAGTGTGACTCCAGCTACACCACGTATTTTACTATTGCCAGTGTCTCTTACAACACAGCATGGTTGCAACAAAGTACAACAATATTTTGGTTACAATAAAGTATGTATGTATGTTATTATAACAAGGTAGAACATGGTGTAGACACGACGCACAGTTACGACAAAGGATATTTATGTAAACAAGAAATAAATGTGCATCTACAAAAATGCGCAAGTGTGCGACAAGAATTTGTAACATCAGTTGAATTACGTGACTAATTACAGTAATTTGTATTAATTTCAGAAATTCATGTACTACGTCCTGAAAAGCAGCGACGTGCTGGAAGTGTTGGTGCCGATCTTGTACCATCTCAACGACTCTCGGGCAGATCAATGTAAGCATAAAAAGTTTAACTCGATGTAGTGTTGTGCATTTGACCTATATCTGGTAGAGCATTGTCTCGGTTTCACTGGTAGTGAGGGAGCTCAGTCAAGCGCGAGTCACGGACGTGAGTGGACGTGTTTACCGAGTTACCGGTGACGTAACGAGCCAATGTAGCTACCTACTTAGTTCTGTCTGTACCAGTGAGTACTAATATAGAATAGGGTTATGCTGTAGGTCGTTCGCAAAACTACTTATCTGCTAGCTGGTTAGATAGGTATACATACATGTAGAATGCAGAAAATTTTACCCACTGCTCACGTGGCAGGGTGGCTTGTTTGGACGGGGCAGTAAGGGGAGGTACCTTAACCGGTGTAGCTATTTTGTGTATTCGATTTGACTTGTTTTTACTAAACATTAACTTCTAAATTATTTGTATGATTAATTTCTGTCCGAATAAAAGTAAAGTCGGTTAAAACTTGCAGTTTTTCTGTTCCTACTTACAACTCTGAAGATATTAAGATTGTCGCCAATCAGGACTGCACCGCTGCCGCACAGCATAAAAATAGCTGTGTCCACAAATAATTTAAAAGTTAATGTTTAGTAAAAACAAGTCAAATAGAATACACAAAATAGCTACACCGGTTAAGGTACCTCCCCTTACTGCCCCGTCCAAACAAGCCACCCTGTATAGTATTAGGTCTGCTCCGGCGGGCTGTCGGCGATTGAATGGCTCTGACAGCGGTCTGTCGAGGCCTACCTCGGTCATGGCGCCTCACTCTGGCGAGACCACCTGTGTTGCCAGGCTGGTACAAAATTGTACAGAGTAATATTTGACAATTATGATTTACCTTGTACGTGATCCGAGAGCTGAGACCCGAGTCCGAGTATCGGGAAATCATCACGACGTCTCCTTTTTCTATAGGATTTGGTACAGCGCCTCTATCTTACGGACAGGGAACTACGCATATCCCATACAAAAATGAGACGTCACGATCACGTCCCGACACTATCGTCAACCGGACTCAGGTGACTATCTGGCGCAGTGCATCAGCTATGCCATACACCGTGGCAATAATGCTGCCAGCCTCATGGGGACGCTTCCGTCCGACTGGTATAGATATGGATCAGTTGAGCTAACTGTAGATTAAATAATATCCCAAAAAAAAATTGACTACGACGGGACTTGAACCCGCGTCTTTCCCTCAGTACGGGAACGTGCTAACCTACTACACCACGAGGTCAAGTGACGTAGAAGACGAAAAACTTTGGGACGTTCATCGGACTATAGCGCCGTCAGCTCCACCTACAGGGGACACATTGAAGTGTTATCCAATCCTGTTCAATGACTAAAGTTAAGCCTACACGTGGTTCGTTTGACGAGAGGTATCGCGTTGCTCATTTCTCAGAACGTTCCCGTACTGAGGGAAAGAGGCGGGTTCACGTCCCGTCGAAGTCAAAAAAATTTTGGCATTTTATTTGATTTCTTATAAATTAATCCAGTGTGAGGCTTACGCACTACAATAATAAAAAAAAATTACCTGTAGATTGTTTGCAACAGTTTGCAGTTATCTCAATTTGTAAATACTAGTTCTAATTTGTTTCTATTCCTTAATTGTTATTTTCTTTGTTAATAAAGTTTACCTTACAGTTTTGTTTCTCCAATAAGTTCGTTTCTCCCTGCAGCCCGAGTCGGCCTAATGCATATCGGGGTATTCATCCTCCTCCTTCTATCCGGAGAGCGCAATCTGGGCGTCCGTCTGAACAAGCCCTACGCGGCCGCCGTCCCTATGGACATTCCTGTATTCACTGGATCGCATGCGGATCTGCTGGTTGTCGTGTTTCACAAGGTAAGATAAGATCGTTTTTATTGGTTTACAAGACACGAGAAAATACAATTATATAAAAGAATTAAGGAGCTACCCCGACCCAGAATAGCGCCTACACCTAGTTTATCTTGTTATTACGTTAAACAAAGGAATTTTCTAATATCCATTGGGCAGTTTGTCATATCTATTATAAGCTTTTTTTTAATGCCTCTGTTATAGTTTTATTTTGTATAGTTTATGCAAAGATGCGAAGTTGCTCTTTTTGGCCACAGAGGCATTAAAAAAAAGCTGATAGGTATCACAAACTGCCCAATGGATATTAGAAATTTCTTTTGTTTACCGTAATTATAAGATAAACTAGGTGGCGGCGCTATTTTGGGTCGGGGTAGCGCCTTAAAGAAAAAAATCAATGTGAGATCTAAAGACTGGCACTCATTCTCTGGTCTCTAGTCTCCCGTGGCACCTTACCTTAGCGTAGAGAGCGTCACTAGCTATGGACACACTCTTTACAATATAGGTTGGTACGCAACTAACACACAAATTACGTATTAACTTAAATTTAAATAATAAAACATGTGCGAGTCAATGACACAGGTGATGAACTAAAAGCTCGGACGAAGGAAATCACCGACATGACACAAATTGACATAGAAAAGTAAAAAAAAAACACTCGACATTGGCAGAATTGTATCAAACCATGATGCGGAGCCAAGGATAAAAGAAGAAGAAAGAACACCGAAAACAAGAAATAAGCGCATACGAACGAAAAAATACCTTGCTTGTTGTTATAACATTTTGTATTATTTTATAGACATATTCTGGCGTCATAATGACTTTATTTTTGGAATCTGAATAATAGTATAATTTTGTTGTTTTATTTGCTGCTTGCTTCTGCCCGCGGCATTACACGCGTTTTTGATAAAAAGTAAGGCAGATTGAGTTACTGTGGCAAACTATAATTTTTATACTATTTTCAATACTGTTTCATGGAAAAAATAATCTAGAATAATCTTCGTTATATACTATGTCGATTCTAAAACTCCAAATTTTCGTAAATCCTCATATTTTTCGAGGACAGATTAGCATTAAAATTTCTGTCAAAAATAACTGTTTCTATGAAATACTTCATTCTGTCATTCAGTCTTCATTCACTCACCTGTCAACAATTAGGGAACTTCATAGTCGAGAAAATACCAAAAAGAAAATAAATTTGTGGACGGGGTAACAAGCCTTACGCGGCCGTCGTACCTGTACTGTAAGGACAGTATGGACATTCCTGTCTTCACTGGCACGCCTGCTGGCCTGCGGGTTGTCGTGTTTCATAAGGTAAAAGGTAAAAAAAAATTAAATCACTATTTTAACCAAAAAATCTTGTTTGAGGGTCGAGCAATATGTTAAAAAAAATCCGATTGTTGTGTGCTTAAGTTTTGTATAGTACAATACAAACAGAAAGGTACAAAAAACTAGTGATAAATTACGTGCAAAAAGTCTGGTGTGTAGATTCGAACCCGGTGCCGTTTGCGAGCAAGCTGTTCTTAGTTTCGTAAGGTCTCGAGAGGGAAATTTTATCGAGAATAATAATATGGGATCTTCTATGACAGGGTTTCTTAAAGTGGGATCCACGGACCACTTAGGGGTCCGTGACATGTGTGTCAGGGGTCCGCAGCAGCAGAACAAAATGTAGATTGGAAGACTACGCTTGGTAGTATATACGTGTCGTCGCCGGATCGAAGAATCAACCCGTTTGTCTAATAGAATAGCTAGGCCCAAAGCAAAACGAACGCTGATTTGTTGGGAACACCTAATTATTTCATTCGACCAGATGGTTATGTGACATTTCGCCTTATTATTGAAACTTTGATCGTTCAGCAATCGGCATAGGCAATGAACTGAATTGCGCCGTAACGGGCTGATTCTACGATCCGGCGGCGGCGACATATGCATCGATAGAGCTCCTGCAATGCTAGGCACCACATCTGGTTTTGCTGCATTGGTCAAGCTCCCTCAAATTTTTCCCTAAACTTTTTCAGCGGAAAAGTAATTTGGCGCAATTTTTAACCAGTTATGAAAAAAACTGACTTCAATATAATTTAATTAATTATTGATAAACGTAAGAAAACTACAAATAAAATTATTTTTTTAATATAAGGCTTTATATTTATAATATTTGCCTAAAATATTCTTCAACAGGGTTCCATGAAATTTTTGAAATTATGAATAAGATTAAGCAGTCGCGGGACTGCTTAAAGTTTAAGAAACCCTGCTGTATGAAGTAACGCTCTGGACACATTATTTCTATGAACCGAGGGCTGGATGGAAAGAACCAGAAAAGATTTTATAATGCGTTTTGACGTTGTGCATGTTTCCAGGTCATCACCACGGGTCACCAACGTCTGCAACCGCTGTTCGACTGCCTTCTCACCATTCTAGTAAACGGTCAGTAAAAATAAAAATTTAACCAAGGTGTTTGATTGATATATTATTACATTATTCTTCACAAAAAACTTAAAAACGAACGAAACAAGATGGATGTGTAAAACGATGGTAAAACAAGAAAATGTTATTTGTCAAGAACTCCTGCACTATGTACATTATTTTCTAAAAAATAAATTGATCTTGAGAATATTGATCCTGAAATCCTCCAATTGATCCTACAATAAATAGTTAAATGAATGACGAGTTACAAAGATGCAATGTCGTTCACCTAAATACGCTTTCAATGATAACTTCGAGCTATCTCCTGCACCTTCTAGAAGCGTTAAGCACCTTGTGGCCCTGGAGCCACAAGCCTTGTGTACCTGGAGGGCAGCTACCCGAAATATTCAAGATAGCAAATTTTACTGACAGGAAACATTCTTTTATTTTAAAAGTACCTAAAACTGCATTCACAGAATTTTGAAAAACTACTGGCCTAAGCCGGTATTTGAACCTCGCGTGGATGCACGGCGCACACATAGGGCGCACATGGTTAATGATTTTGACAGACGACGACGATAATGGTGATTTATTTCAGATTTCAGATTTATTTTATAACGGTGGTACGAAAAAACAAAATATGAAAAAACGAAATTTCTTCTGTTTTAAGGTTTACTTTCACCTTTAGTGAGTTGAAAATAAAAAATAAAAATGTCTCAGTTATTTTGCAACTGTCTCACTCGCTATACATATTAATGAAATGACCATAGAGTCACGCACACACTTGCGCTTGTGGCGTTACCATGTATGCGCCGAGACGCGACTTTTGTATGGAGAAAAGGTCTAGTGTCCGGGGGCTGGTCTCAAACGTAATAAAAATAAATAATTATTTGGAAGGTTACTGGTTGGATCCAGTTCCGGCCCGGTCCAGACTATTGTAAGATCCGCACAGGACTTCACTTACTGCTGGGTTAAGGTCTGTTCTTACGGGCCGTCCATTGTAGAAGAGTTCTTTGTAGATCCGTCCTTATTTATTAATATTTCGTCCACAGTATCGCCGTACCTGAAGACGCTATCAATGGTAGCCAGCAGCAAGCTCCTGCACCTTCTAGAAGCGTTCAGCACGCCGTGGTTCCTGTTTTCTGCGCCGCAGCACCACCACCTCGTGTTCTTCCTTCTGGAGTGCTTCAACAACATGATACAGTACCAGTTTGACGGTGAGCCTCTAGATACAACACGGTACAGTACCAGTTTGACGGTGAGCCTCTAGATACAACACGGTACAGTACCAGTTTGACGGTGAGCCTCTAGATACAACACGGTGCAGTACTAGTTTGACGGTGAGCCTCTAGATACAACACGGTACAGTACCAGTTTGACGGTGAGCCTCTAGATACAACACGGTACAGTACCAGTTTGACGGTGAGCCTCTAGATACAACACGGTACAGTACCAGTTTGACGGTGAGCCTCTAGATACAACACGGTACAGTACCAGTTTGACGGTGAGCCTCTAGATACAACACGGTACAGTACCAGTTTGACGGTGAGCCTCTAGATACAACACGGTACAGTACCAGTTTGACGGTGAGCCTCTAGATACAACACGGTACAGTTCCAGTTTGACGGTGAGCCTCTTGATACAACACGGTACAATACCAGTTTGACGGTGAGCCTCTAGATACAACACGGTACAGTACCAGATAGAGTATGAGCCTACGGAACCAGTTTACAAAAATACAATTCAAAAGGTTTATTTTTCATCAATAAAATATAAGATTAAAACTTCGACCCGTGCTCGGAACGTCCTTTAAAGTATCAAATTCAAACACCTGTATTAGGAGGCAACGTCAAAACTACTGAACGGAATAGGCAGAAATTTTGTATTGGTTTGGTATGCCTAGGTCTACCTAGAGCGGATTTATTATATTTTACAAATATAAGTCGAAGAAAATCCGGATCGTGTCCAAAAAGCCAGACATAACCGATCCGTGAGGAACCCGATCGTCTGGAGACCCTACTCGGGGTGCGCTAAACTAAATCAAATACTAGCGCCTGCCTGCGGGTTCGCACGCGTTTTTCTGAGATAAATCAGAGAGAAATAACATCTTCTATATCATACGTTATTAATATTCTAATTCTTTGTTTGATGGTGATAACTCAACTACATAGCAGCCAAAAGACGTCCATCCAATGCGAGACATAATCATAATCAATCATTTATCATAGCCACCCCTATAGCCTCCCCCAAAGGTCTATTCTATTATGTTTGGGGAGGTTTGCCATAATCGCCAGACTTTGCCTGTTATGTGGTGGCGATGCAGCAGTGGATGTGCGGATGATAAAGATGAAAGAAATGAATAGAAACGGCAAATCTTTATGATATCATATTCAGGTTTATTGTTGCAGGTAACTCGAACCTCGTCTACACAATAATCCGCAAACGTGCCGTGTTCCACACTCTCGCCAATCTACCTCATGAGCGCGGCGCCATCGCCCGTTCTCTGAATGCGGCGCGGCATCGCAATAAGGACGCGCCGCCCGCTATCGCACTACCCAGGTATTAGAGCACTACCCTGGTATTCACAATCTACCTCACGCGCGTGTTAGATTTGAAGGGCTTTACCTACCTAGTAAATTATCTTAATTCGATAGAATCATGGAATTGCCTACCTTACTATGCAACCTAACGTTTTGGGAATTGAGAATAATGAAATCAGAAGTCAGAAGTCAATAACTTTATTTCTTTAGGCTTACAAAATAAGCACATAGATAGACAAGTGAAATACCAACCAATAATTACTATTAAATAAGAAGTAAAGTGTTATTGAGTTTCTCTTCACTTCAATCTTTTGTCCACTGGTGGAAGAAGTGAAAAAGAAACCACCAGCACATCTATATAATCACTTATGTGTCTAATATATGTTTGTATTTAAATAGAAGCATTAAACCATAGAAATAGAACATTCTGAAAGAATACATATCCTTATAATTCAAACTTTACCTTCAACAATTTCAAAGCTAAAACAAGCTAGGATAGATCTAGAAAAAGGTGCTACAATGTACAAAAGCTTACCATAATGAGAGATGCTTTCAGCTTACAGGTTCAGAACAGAGTGAGAGAGCCAGCCAGCCTGGCTTTCTTATTTATAGCATTGGTTCAACAAAACGAACTTGTTTCTTCGTTACATTTCGAGTGATACCGTCAAACTTCGGTAAGAGAGGTTTGGCACATCATTTCATTACTAAATACATTGAAATATCTTCTAATATGATAAAATATCCATGACAAATGTTCTTAAATATAAATTAACAATTAAGATTATTAGTACATCCAATATGAAATAGCTTAATCATTAAATAAAACGGATTTGTCTTAGTATTTGAATTTGAGAGGCAAACAAATAGGAAATCAAGTCCGTTACATTTTATTACAGAATATATTTTAAATCTTACTGTTTACCAGAGTATACAGTTACTATATTAGAACATTTATTATTCAACAAATTATAATCATTGGATACACCATGTTACAGCTTATTCATTTAATGGAACTGATTTGTACAGTATTTGAATTTGAGCGGGGAAACAAGTAGGAAATCAGTCCGTTACATTGAATATCTTTTAAAGCCTTCTTATTTACCACTACATACACGTTATATTATATATTTATCACTAAACAAATAACAATATCTGACACTGCCATTCTGACAAATGCTTCGTTCTCGAAGCATCTTATTTACACGTATTTTACATATTCTCTGCTACTCTATATCTATAGTAACATAACCATCAAACACATTAATATGTAGGTACCTTTATTGATTTTATTTTCATAGTTATTTTGATAAACATGTATTTTTCATTTATTTTATAGCCCAACACCTGGACTTAATATTATTTTATCATTTCAGTTATAGTCAAAGTTACAAAAAGTCGTAGAAACTAAAGCTACAAATTTGTTTTTATTGCTTTCGTTTTTTCAAAGATACTTTCATAAACAGTAGGTATGTATTTTTTTATTTATCTTATAGTCCAACACCTGGACTCACATTTTTTTATCTGTTCAGTTATAGTCAAAGTTAGTTGTAGAAATTAAAGTGCTAAGTCAGTCTGTTTTCCTCCGACCGAGGGACCTCGACATGCATACTCGCTATACCCGCTGCTAATATCCAAAGTATACACCAAGTCCGTGGGCCGCCAGCGGAAGGACCTAATTCATTAAGCATTTTATGTTTTCCTCTTACCATAGACCTCGGCCATATACTCGCTATACCCGCTACCAATATCCAAAGTATACGCTAAGTGTACGGTCGACTAGCGGAAGGACCTATTTCTTTTATTACCATCGTTTTCCTCTGACCAGTAGACCTCGGCCAAATATACTCGCAATACCTGCTGCAAATATCGAAAGTATACGCCAAGTCTACTGTCGACAGCGGAAGCCACCATTTTATTTATTTTCGTTTCATTAAAATTTTCTGTTGTTGTTATTATCAAGTATTATTTTCAACTTCAATATAGGTACCTACCTCCATACAACCAAACTTTATATAAACACAGAAATAATACAAACTAAAACTAATAACTTAGTCTAAGATGAAAGTAGATGATGGGTAAAAGGGGCCCTTAAATTAAGGTATAAGATTATAGTTCGTTACAGATCGATGCATCTGAAGCAGGGTCCCTCGTGTCTACATACAAGTTCGTACTTAGAGCGAGGCGAGGAGTCATGTCTCACTACACATAATGTTTTATAACGAAGTAGGCAAAACGTACTTCTTAAACACACGGACTACCTATGTACTATGTACGTAGATGCTCTATGACCCTATTATCTTCATTTCACTTTCCCTTGATTGCTAAGATTGTTTTAAAGAAACCGATGTCATGTTGTTAAGTTGGGACAAGAATCAAGGTGCAAGTTAGTGAATCACTCAAAATTAGTACCTACCCACTTATTTTTAGCTTCTTAGTTTTATCATAGTAATATAAAATAGGTTATGACTCCTACTTTGTTAAAACTAACTGAAATTAAATAAAGTTTTTATTATTATCTATTATCTAACTGTCGTTTTAGGCCACTATCACAAAGTACGTCATTTATTATAGCCTGTAGGTATATTAGCCACAATTTCTATATTATAATTTATAAATTATAAGTAACCGGAGTGGGGTGAATCCAGGATGTTTAGAGGTTGGGTGTATTTATTGATTACTGAACCTTACACAACTCGCTCGGCCAAACTGACTATATAAAAGCAAAACTATTTCGATCAAATTAAAATATTAAGCTCTTACTAATTTATTGAATTGACCTTCAAATTGTATTTTTTTTGTGGAAGAAGGTTTATTTTAACTGTTCCCCTTTAATTGAGCATAGTATGAATACATTTTAGCAATTCATTTAACTTATCTAAATTCCTTTTACAGCACTTTGTTTAACCAACTCTAAAAAATGTTTGTTTTTGTATTAGGTAGGTACTTACCTAATTAAAAACAATCTTATTTGCGTAAAACCCCTTACTGTGCTTTATAAAAGTAAGAAATTGTGTGTTTAGTTACCAGTAATTATTATATTATCTTCATATACAAAAAGAACACAAAATAGCGAAGCCAACAGACGTTGCCCTGTTGTGAGTCTCAACTATCGTAGATACACCCACAAAAAAATATCAAAATTGATGTAGCTGTTTAGTACGAAATACACATTAAACAGTCGAACCATCTTTAGACTGGTGGCCTGGTGCAAACCATCTTTAGACTGGTGGCCTGGTGCAAACCATCTTGTATACTATTGATCAATAATACCTAAAAGTAAATAAGATCTAAAAGATTTCAAACTTATGAACATGTATTACCTTCTCCAATGCAAAATCTATCCATACACTAGAAATAAATGAAATATCAAGTAAATAATCAAGTGAATAATACAAGCTCTGCTTACTTTTGGCCTAGATGGTGTGTGGATGGCAAGTATAATGAAATGCATGAGCGTTAAATTAAATGTTGTTTAATTTCATTTAATTTCATCTAATTTCATTTTATTTCATTTCAATTTAATTTGGTTTCAATTTCATTTTAGTTATGTTATCTTTATGTTAAAATATTTAGCTGTTTCAGACCCACTGAAATTCGTTTGCATCAAAATTTTCTTCCTTTGTTCTACTATTACCCTACGATCATCAATAGTAATATTAGTGACAATGTGAACATCAGGATGTTCAAAAACCATTCACTTTATAAGGTTGAATCTATAGTGTGTGTGACGTTCACTGTGTGTTCATGTGGCTAACATACAAATAAATCTGGCTAAAGGCAAAAGTCATCAATCCCATAGGGAGGGTAATGATA
The DNA here is from genome assembly GCA_963662085.1 of Eupithecia inturbata. NCBI lineage: Eukaryota > Metazoa > Arthropoda > Insecta > Lepidoptera > Geometridae > Eupithecia > Eupithecia inturbata. The sequence continues at coordinate 13,559,546 of OY759190.1, forward strand.
TCAACTGTTTTTAAAACACCACTATAAATAGTCAAGCTATAAGTTAGCTGCAAAATATGTCAACAAATCCCAAAATAAAATTCACTGAGGAAAGGATTTCAAATCCATAGGTACCTTTAAATTAATAATAAATAATTTAAAGTACCTTTAAATTTAGTTTAAAATGAACAAATAGAAAATTAATCTTAGGTTAAGCCTTAAAACTGGAATTGTTAACCTCTTGAAGATAATTAAAAAACGAGTACCTACCTACCTATAGGTTCCTATTCCACTGAGGCTAAAAACACTGACATCTAACCCAAGATAATTAACTCTGATCTGATTGTTGTTTGTCGGTTTCTCAGACACCATATAAAAAAAAACGTTAGCTACAGATACAGAGGCTACCAACATAATTATTATTATAGGCAACAAGAATAAAATGCCTACATTTTTATGACGCCACCCTCGCACAGTAAATATAGTGAACATAACTTATTAACTAAACATAAAAATAAGTAAAGCTGGTTCTAGTAGGTAGGACAAGGGCCAACCGGCTATCAAAAACGCTTTAATCCGAAGGTCTATAAGGCTAATGCTACCACACAGTAATTATTTCTAAAAAAATGAATTTTAGCAAAAAGTAAATTTAAATTATAACGGAATAGTCTAAGTTATTTTCTCTCACACTTGCAGTTGTTTTCTGTAAATTTACTTACAGATAAACATATGATATAATGTGTTAGGCTAATCGTACAAAAGAAGAAATAGCTACAAAAATAATAAATTGCCGGTAGTTAGAAATAAATTTGAATCGACGACGCGACGTCAACAACTTGAATTTCTGAACAATAGAATGGTTAGCAGAAAACATGGATCGAGCATTACTAGAAGTGGCAAATTTTGTTTCGTGTTTCTTTAGTGGTGTGTAGGTTTTTTTTTGATTTGAAAATTGAATATGAAGCCTACTTATCGCACATATTTCTTTTCAGGATACAGTTCAGGTTTATTGCTATAAAGAAGTTTCGTTAGTTCAGCGTCAGGATTCCACTTGGTCGTACCAAGTTTGCAAACTCTTCAGGGCCTTACCGGCTTTCGTGGCATCTGCCACGCATCTCCTTCGTTCAAATTTCGTTGATGAGCATCTCAATGTGGTTACACCAGATAGCAGCGCTGCCGTCGTGGGATCGGAGATTGCTAGCGCCACGTTACCATCTTGTCGCTGATTGGAGACAGAGCGTCAGTCAGAAATCGCCTTGAGCAGACCTTCGTGCTCGAAGGTCGGCAGCAGGATTCAGCCTGAAACTTGTACAAGAATGTATTAGAATTTTGAAAAAGTTCCAGGACATCCCACTTCTGATGTTAGATTTGAAGGGCTTTACCTACCTAGTAAATTATCTTAATTCGATAGAATCATGGAATTGCCTACCTTACTATGCAACCTAACGTTTTGGGAATTGAGAATAATGAAATCAGAAGTCAGAAGTCAATAACTTTATTTCTTTAGGCTTACAAAATAAGCACATAGATAGACAAGTGAAATACCAACCAATAATTACTATTAAATAAGAAGTAAAGTGTTATTGAGTTTCTCTTCACTTCAATCTTTTGTCCACTGGTGGAAGAAGTGAAAAAGAAACCACCAGCACATCTATATAATCACTTATGTGTCTAATATATGTTTGTATTTAAATAGAAGCATTAAACCATAGAAATAGAACATTCTGAAAGAATACATATCCTTATAATTCAAACTTTACCTTCAACAATTTCAAAGCTAAAACAAGCTAGGATAGATCTAGAAAAAGGTGCTACAATGTACAAAAGCTTACCATAATGAGAGATGCTTTCAGCTTACAGGTTCAGAACAGAGTGAGAGAGCCAGCCAGCCTGGCTTTCTTATTTATAGCATTGGTTCAACAAAACGAACTTGTTTCTTCGTTACATTTCGAGTGATACCGTCAAACTTCGGTAAGAGAGGTTTGGCACATCATTTCATTACTAAATACATTGAAATATCTTCTAATATGATAAAATATCCATGACAAATGTTCTTAAATATAAATTAACAATTAAGATTATTAGTACATCCAATATGAAATAGCTTAATCATTAAATAAAACGGATTTGTCTTAGTATTTGAATTTGAGAGGCAAACAAATAGGAAATCAAGTCCGTTACATTTTATTACAGAATATATTTTAAATCTTACTGTTTACCAGAGTATACAGTTACTATATTAGAACATTTATTATTCAACAAATTATAATCATTGGATACACCATGTTACAGCTTATTCATTTAATGGAACTGATTTGTACAGTATTTGAATTTGAGCGGGGAAACAAGTAGGAAATCAGTCCGTTACATTGAATATCTTTTAAAGCCTTCTTATTTACCACTACATACACGTTATATTATATATTTATCACTAAACAAATAACAATATCTGACACGCGCGGCGCAATCGCCCGTTCTCTGAATGCGGCGCGACATCGCTATAAGGACGCGCCGCCCGCCATCGCACTACCCAGGTATTAGAGCACTACCCTGGTATTCACAATCTACCTCACGCGCGCGGCGCAATCGCCCGTTCTCTGAATGCGGCGCGGCATCGCTATAAGGACGCGCCGCCCGCCATCGCACTACCCAGGTATTAGAGCACTACCCTGGTATTCACAATCTACCACACGCGCGCGGCGCAATCGCCCGTTCTCTGAATGCGGCGCGGCATCGCAATAAGGACGCGCCGCCCGCCATCGCACTACCCAGGTATTAGAGCACTACCCTGGTATTCACAATCTACCTCACGCGCGCGGCGCAATCGCCCGTTCTCTGAATGCGGCGCGGCATCGCAATAAGGACGCGCCGCCCGCCATCGCACTACCCAGGTATTAGAGCACTACCCTGGTATTCACAATCTACCTCACGCGCGCGGCGCAATCGCCCGTTCTCTGAATGCGGCGCGGCATCGCAATAAGGACGCGCCGCCCGCCATCGCACTACCCAGGTATTAGAGCACTACCCTGGTATTCACAATCTACCTCACGCGCGCGGCGCAATCGCCCGTTCTCTGAATGCGGCGCGGCATCGCTATAAGGACGCGCCGCCCGCCATCGCACTACCCAGGTATTAGAGCACTACCCTGGTATTCACAATCTACCTAACGCGCGCGGCGCAATCGCCCGTTCTCTGAATGCGGCGCGGCATCGCTATAAGGACGCGCCGCCCGCCATCGCACTACCCAGGTATTAGAGCACTACCCTGGTAACATTGGAATTTTCGACTCCCATCTCGTTAGACCCCAATGTCGTCTGACTTCGCACCCGGGGTATTAAGATAAATCAAATAATACCTCATTTGTTACAATCGGACTAGTAGTTCCGCCGCTACGAGCGCTACGATTTCGGCTACGTATTTATGTAGTTAGCCAACCTCATTTGGTATATGTTATAGTCGGATAGAAATGCATCGAAGAACGTAAATTCCTATTTACCAGACTAAGACTTCTGAGGAAGCAGTTATGGGTTCGGCAGTCTGTGTTCGTATTTGCGTCCGTCACATATAATTGGGAAGTTAACTGGAAGGCCGAGAAAGCGGTGTCCGAATGGAAAGAAAGAAAGAAAATTATTTATTACACACACAAAAAAAAACTTTGAGACAATAATAATAAAAAGAGACTACTTAGTACTAGATAACAAACAGCACAGACAAACACATGTGAACTAAGTAAGTAGTATATTAATATTGGGTTAATTAATGGGGATCGTGAACGCAAAATAATATTTTCCCAACGTTTATCCGTGTGCGTTACCCCAGCGGCAAGTAGACTCGGATCAAGATGAAAGTTATAGAAGAGTCTGATGATTTTTACCTATTAGTCTCAGCCAAATTTTAAATAGCTTAAAAGGTAGCTTATATTTGTGCACTTCCAAGGCCGAGCAGCGGCATTTGTGCCCCCTGTGGTTTTTGAGTAATTGCATTTGCCGTAAGCTTTACCCCAGCGGCATGTCGACTTGGATCTAGATGAAAGTTATAGAAAAAATAGAGCACTACGTCCTGTAAATGTGCCCCAAAAATAAAATTAGTGCCTATCAAGGTTTCGGAGTCATTCACGAAACTAAGATGCCGTTGCAGTAACGTCTATTACGTCTTAGCCAAATTTAAAGTAGCATAAAAGGTAGCTTATTGTTGTGCACTTCCAAGGTCGAGTAGCGGCATTTGTGCCCCCTGTGGTTTTTGAGTAATTGCATTTGCCGCTGCAGTAACTTTTGGCAGGTTTCCATATCTTCGGAACGGCTGCACGAACAAGTATGATTTTTTTGTGAGCAGGTGCGGTGTGATCAAAGAAAATTTGTGCCATAGTCGTTTTTTAAAAAAAATGCATGGTGTAATGAATTAGACGAGTTTTTCAGAAAATCAAAAATAGCCTCTAGCTCTTGAACTACATAAGGAAGGCGCTTTGTGATAGCATTGGCTGATGCCTATTAGGAATATGTATCTTCTGACAAATTTGTGGAAATCTACAACTCATTTTCGACGAAATAAATCAATTTTAGAACTGAAAGTTGTGTACTTATTTCGAACCTCAAATAAGGGAGTTCTAACAAGATGTCAACTTTAATGGTTTGCCAATAGTTAGAGCGCATATACAAATAAACGCACACTGAATTTCAGCTTTCTACACCTTATAATTGACCGTCAATCAGAAAAACATCGAAACAAGACCTTTTCCACGACCATCGACCAAATACGAAAGATCATTAAAAAGCGGCCGTTCAGTACTTCAAGCCAACACCTTTAAATCGGTAGCTTTGTCATGTTAATCTTTAGGTACACTTACGTAGACAAGGTATAGTGTGGGATGGGACCTTTAACATTAGTGCTGGACAACATTTAAGTATTTCAGCCTTTAACATGTTACAATAATAATAATAATAATGCTGGACAATCCACACAGCATCATCTAGCCCCAAAGTAAGCAGAGCTTGTGTTATGGGTACTAGATGACTGATAAACTTAATACAATACATAACATAGATAGATATTTTTTATTATATATAGAAAATACCCAGAACACCCGGAACAAATATTTGCAGATCGTACAAACATTTGTCCCAAGGCGGGAATCGAACCCGCAACCTTCTGCGTCGCAGGCGGACGTTCGCCCGCCGCGCCACATCGGTCGTCAAATGTTACACATGTTACAAATGTTAGTCGTGTTACAAGTAGCCTAACTAACAGATCTGCCTCAATCACGTAATCGATTGACAAGTAAATACAGACCGTATCTCTGTGCCATACGGATTAGTTTTATAGCAGCGAGAGATCGTACCTAGGTAGGTAGGTATACAGCCAAACACGAGTTGTTGCAGTTACAAAGTTTATTGATTAGGTACACGGCACAAAGGGTTCGTAAGTGGTTACACAGTCAATTATTATATAATTCACAAAACCGGCACAGTTCTACGTTTATGCAGTGTGTTTCTATACCGCAGCGTGTTTACGCGGGCGTCGTTGGTGCGCAGAGAGACGGGCGGTCGTCTCAGTATTGTTTTTCCACAAGTTGTTCTATCTGCCCGCCTTGGTCGTTGCGGAGCGCGCGCGGCTGCGCGCCAGCGCGAGCGGTTCGGCGCAGTGGGGATATTTTACAGGTCCTCACTAAGGACTTTTGTCAGGGCCGTACTAAGGGTTGAGGTAGGTTCTCGGGTTTTCATAATTCTAATTTAATGTTCTAATTTGCATCTTTGGTAATTCGTACAGCTGCAGCAGCACGCCACAGTTTCTTTACCTATCTCTCAAGCGATACATAGGTACCCACAAGTTAGGTAGTGTAGGAAATCAGTCTTCGTTCGGAAATGTTTCTTGTTCACGAACCACACAAGGCTAGACCCTGGGCGCTTCTTTTTAGGGTCCCGTACCCGAAGGATTTAAACGGAACCCTATTACTAAGCCTCCGTTGTCCGTCCGTCCGTCTGTCATAGGGCTCTATCTCATAAAACGTAAGAGGTACACAGTTGAAATTTTCCAGAGAATGCGTACTTATTTCGCTGGCCGCTATAACAGAAAATAATAAAAATAATGTAATATCCAAATTAAAAGGACTTTCATACAAAAAAACGGGATTTCTTCAACGACACAACGACTAATATGAATGAGAGAAGACAATACATATCATCATTGTGCACATTGTAATCAATGACAGAGATAGGGAAACGTACTGAAACTGTAGCGTGAAAGAGACAGCACCGGTTATCACAGCTCCGCATCTACACTTAACAGCCTCAAACATAATACAAATAATGGGGAATTCCCGTCTGCAGAATATTTATTGTAAGGTACTGTCGCACAGTGGGTCGAAACTGCTTAAACCGGTCTACAGGATTTTTTCAATAATTGGAAGATTTTTTTAGCTAATCGGTGAAACTCAATAACCCTATCAGAAACTATTCTATGACATTTTGTTATAAAACTAATGCTTACCGAGAAAAAAAATTAAGTACACTAAAGTTGTACGGAATGACCTATTAAGGTCGATTTCTACGAAATGCCTACATATAAACAGCTTAGAAAACACCAAGGTGTTATGGAATAGGTTATACCTACCTATCGTGGATCATACCGCGTACTATTGTTCGTGTCACACACGCGTGTTTTTGTATATTCTATCCTTTTTCACAAAATTATGTTATGATATCAATCAAATTGATTTTAAAAATACGGATTTTAATTTTTTTTTTACGAGTACTACTTAAGCATGAAAGGTAATTCTAGACGCCTTATTTTGTTTCCCTGAATGATTCAGGCACTTGTCAAATGAACAAGAAGGCATTCATAATGGCAATGAGACAACGTGACAGCACGTGCTCACTAGAAAGAGTTCCGCTAGCCACTGACGTCGTGTCAGGGCGTCAGTTAAACGTAGTTTTATCGTCTCATGCGCGGTGACCTTGTCTTCTCTCTTTAGTAATGTCATTGGAATTCTTCGGCTATTTTTGCTCTTCGTTTGTCATGTATGTCTCTTGAATTGACCCACAATAGGTAGACACATGAAAGTTTTATTAATAAGTTACACTTCAATTGTAATAAAATAACAACAAATACTAAAAATGTAATAAAGTTGACAATATACCTAAAGGGATCTCCGAACAAGTGAAAATATGATATTTATTGAAAAATTTGCCTGATTTTTACGGTACGGAACTCTTCGTGTAAGAGTGACTCACATTTGGCAATTTTTTTTTTGTAGGTCGGGTTTACGGGTCATTCGATCATGAAACCTAAAACAGAAATAATTTGATAAGCCTGTAATTTACCTACCTAATTTTCACACTAAACACGTGGTCTAGACCCTGGTTTTAATAATAAGCTGTGCTGCACTGAGCAGCAAGCATGAATTCATACAGGTACCTACTACATAATATTTACTTTCAGGCATGACGATAATCATCCTTACTAAATACAGCCTAATTGTATTGAAATGATCGAAATGATAACACCTAAATAATAAATTAACTGAAATAACTTTTCTGCACCACTGTACAAAAATAAGAAAGTCTGGTAGACAAATTAAGAAGGCAAGGTAAATGTTCCTAACGTCCGCTTTTTAATGATCTTTCGTATTTGGTCGATGGTCGTGGAAAAGGTCTTGTTTCGATGTTTTTCTGATTGACGGTCAATTATAAGGTGTAGAAAGCTGAAATTCAGTGTGCGTTTATTTGTATATGCGCTCTAACTATTGGCAAACCATTAAAGTTGACATCTTGTTAGAACTCCCTTATTTGAGGTTCGAAATAAGTACACAACTTTCAGTTCTAAAATTGATTTATTTCGTCGAAAATGAGTTGTAGATTTCACAAATTTGTCAGAAGATACATATTCCTAATAGGCATCAGCCAATGCTATCACAAAGCGCCTTCCTTATGTAGTTCAAGAGCTAGAGGCTATTTTTGATTTTCTGAAAAACTCGTCTAATTCATTACACCATGCATTTTTTTGAAAAAACGACTATGGCACAAATTTTCTTTGATCACACCGCACCTGCTTACAAAAAAATCATACATGTTCGTGCAGCCGTTCCGAAGATATGGAAACCTGCCAAAAGTTACTGCAGCGGCAAATGCAATTACTCAAAAACCACAGGGGGCACAAATGCCGCTACTCGACCTTGGAAGTGCACAACAATAAGCTACCTTTTATGCTACTTTAAATTTGGCTAAGACGTAATAGACGTTACTGCAGCGGCATCTTAGTTTCGTGAATGACTCCGAAACCTTGATAGGCACTAATTTTATTTTTGGGGCACATTTACAGGACGTAGTGCTCTATTTTTTCTATAACTTTCATCTAGATCCAAGTCGACATGCCGCTGGGGTAAAGCTTACGGCAAATGCAATTACTCAAAAACCACAGGGGGCACAAATGCCGCTGCTCGGCCTTGGAAGTGCACAAATATAAGCTACCTTTTAAGCTATTTTAAATTTGGCTGAGACTAATAGGTAAAAATCATGCCGCTGCAGTAACGTTTTCAGACGTTACTGCAGCGGCATCTTAGTTTAGCGAATGACTCCGAAACCTTGATAGGCACTAATTTTATTTTTGGGGCACATTTACAGGACGTAGTGCTCTATTTTTTCTATAACTTTCATCTAGATCCAAGTCGACATGCCGCTGGGGTAACGCACACCGTTTATCCCACTGTATACAAATAATCCTGACTTGTCACCAGGTCGACGAGTGCGGAAAGTGTATCTGAAACCCCCATGGAAGGGTCACGGCCCGCGCAGCCCGCAGAACCCGGCACTCTGAACCCCACACTGCCAGAAACACCAGGTTTGTGTACCTTTGGTCTACCCGAGGTCTGCCCGAGACACCCATGCAATTTTCTTGTACTTTCCAAGGCCCTATTCACTTACACCAATCGCCTCACTATGATAATGGTATACCATTGCAAAATAGCCACCTAGCCACAAGTTTTGGTTACTGTTTTGGTCTGCGACAATGACGAGATCCATGGTCATAATATGGTAAAGTTAGGAATTTAACTAGTTATGTTTAAATATAATTTGTATAGATATTGTTATGATTGTGACTATAGATAGTACACTATCGCCTTAGGTGTTCCTGTAACGAAAGCGTACAATATTTTGAATAAATAAATAAAAATTAAAGCATTTGGTTTATCAGAATTGGGCCCTAGCATGCTCAGCATAATCGCCGTAAACAGCTAATTGTCTTGACAAAAATTATGTCCAATGAATAAAATATTTGAAATCATTTCTTTCTCTTTATTATTTTGTACCTTCTGTGCATTTTTCTCTATTCCATCCTGTTCCAGTCAAATCGCTGTCTAGTGTTATGCCTGCAGAAAAAACCAATCAAAAGTGTAAATTTCAATTATACCTTGTCCTTAACCTGATTGAAAATGCTCGCTAAGATGTATCAGTAATTAAAATTTGAAAATAGACAAAGTTGTCTAATTAATTAATTAACAATACAATTAATTTAAATCGTGTAGTACATCGTATGTGTATGCCAAATAATGCTCTTTTCCGTCACCCTAGCTATTGGAGAAATCACAGAACGGGAATCCGCCCATCCGCCCGCCCAACGACTCGAAGACCCAGTACTAACTCAATCCGAAACACAACCTACTCTAAACAACTCGGGTAGTCTTATATCTGATAATGTAAGCCTAGAGGGTAGTAACAGTAACCGCTGCGGGAGTGATCGCGGGAGTATTGGCAGGGAGGGTAGTATTGGCAGAGAAGGTAGTGTTGGCAGAGAAGGTAGTGTAGGCAGGGAAGGGGGAGAGAGATTGCTGCCGCCTCGGGCGGGGCCGGATGGTGAAGATACTGCGACTGAAGATGATGCTGATGATAAGAAGCGGACTGTTGCGCATGTGAGTATTTTGCTGAGTTTTGTGCTGTTTAATTGCAAACCTGAGAACGGCAAAAAAAAAATATAGAATTTAATATTAATATAGAAGATAAGAAGATCTCCGAAGACCATTATCCTGTAAATAGAGTGTAACGACATCAAGTGTAACATGTGTACTACGGTGGAATAAATAAATACAAACGCACCGGTCAAAGTACTTTAGGGGTAGTAGGCAGAGGCCTACTACCCCGATCAAGAAATCCACACAGAAAACATGATTTATTTTTACTTTTACTTCAAATAACTCGTAATTTATCCATCTCTTCATAAAAGTAGGCATTACCCTGAGCCTGGTCCCATTTGCTACTGCTTTGTTGGTCTCCTACTTGCTTATATTTTAATTAGTTTTTCAACGCATTGTACCTATTTTCTTTAATAAATCTAATCTAATCTGTAATTGATGATTAAGTATTTTATTTTTATTTCAAAAATGGTAATCTATATTGTGTGTATATGTGGTGACAAATTAATGTCTATGTCGTTTCCAGAGAGACAGTATCCGCGTGACCTCTACAGGCGCTGGTGGGTGGCAACCGTCTGCGGAGTGGGTCGCCGGCTGGCGAGGCAAGCTGCCGCTGCAGACCATCATGAGGCTGCTGCAGGTGCTGGTGCCGCAAGTGGAGAAGATATGTATCGACAAGTGAGTGCCGCCGGTCTCCTCACACAATGTACCTGCAATGCTGATGATCCCTCCCCAAACAAGGTGTCTGCCTGTATGTAGCTAAATAATCATAATCCAGCCGAAAGACTTCCACTGTCTCTGCCACTGAGCATGCATTTTACCTTTGCCATGGAAAGGAGCATCCTATAGCTAAACTCAAGCGCAGCGTTGTCACTGGCCTGATGCACGTGATTCACGTGGATCACGTGGGTACAACTTCGCACCGCGCCTTACAGCTACACTCGGACAGGACGGACGGTGACAACGCTGTGATTGTTGTGTGCGTAACTGCCTACCGTGTGTACAAATTTATACTTATTCCTATTTTTAGAGAACCCTAGTGTCTAGATAAACCTAACATAGGATTTAAGACTACTAACCAAGAACATGTAATCTCTTTGATAATAAACTATATCTATCTATCTATCTATGCCCCTGTCGGCGACGGAACCCTAATGTAAGGCTGATTAAGCAATTATGTTGAATCGTTCTAGTTAAAATGTTAGTATAGAGAATAGTAGTTAGATTAATTTATTTTTGATATTTTAACTAACGTAGAATCACTGAAAATGTCAATTTGCTTCAAGTTTTTACGTAACCTGAAATTGTACTTTTTTGTTTATTGGAATTTGTTAACAAAAATAGTGTTTGTTGAAAGAAAGGTTTAGGTTTAAAACTAAGTTTGAGTTATGTAACTCGGTTAATTAGTTTTAAAGATATTTTAAGATTTGTTTAAGGAAAAATGTTCCGAACTGAATTTTTATATGGCTTTGTTCTAAGAACTTTTTTATTGTTTGTAAATGTTTAGATATTATGATTTTATTTTTTTTATGTAAAAACCTATAGACAAAAGCGCGTAGGCGTCTAGTGTCTAGTCTAGTTACGCCTAATATAGGCGCATTGTTGACGGCAGCCAGTCGCAGCTCAGTCACCGAAGAGGCAAGAAGTAGTAAAAGCATGATAATAAAATGACAGCATGTAGTAGTATTAGGGAAACCTTGGAACAGCCGAAACCTAAGATTTCAAGATTATCCTGCCTTTCATTTCTTCGGAAGTCGAGGTTCACATAGGAAGGACGATCAGGTTGTTGTGCCACAACACCATACGCATTCAAGGGTGCGTGGCGGCGTGCGTCTACCAGCTACGGAAGACGAAAGGAACGCGCGTCGAACCCAATTTGGGATACTGTCCCAGGGCGTACCAGGTTCATCCGGGTACAGTCCGCAACAATCGTGTAAACTTACGGGGGTGTTGTCGTAATCACCACGCGTGGCCGGCGGATCGGAGATTGCAGTGGTGTTAAAAATACACAAGGTAGCTATTGCCGTTCCTCTGATAGGTTCCCATAGTCGACTCTTACGACATCGACGGACTGAGTTAGAGGGCTCGATTCTTACGTCCCGGCCGCGCGCCACGGACACAAAATAGCATAAGTTATAAGTAAATAACATAAAGTTTGAGAATTTACGCCATTTCAAACTGTCCGCAAGTAGTCGAAGGCCAATGGGGCGGTCAACGTACCGCTGGACCGACGAAGACACAAGGAATTCATGCTGTTGTGTAGATTGGACAGTCTGGGACTGGAACCACCAGTTATCGAGTTCCCATAACACAATCTCTGCTTAGTTCGTGGCTAGAGGGTGCTGTGTGAATAATAAATAAAATAAGAAGCCTTTTATTTCTTGCACACAACATTGCTTATAAACTAACTTTAAAACAGAAAATCATACAAAAAATAAGTAGGTAAAGCTTTTACTAATTATTTAGAATCCGATAAGATTAAGTTTTTCCTTAAATGTTATTCTACAAGAACCCCTTGCAAGTGAAGGCCTCCTCCGCTGTTTGAATAGTCAAGTATTATTGATTAATCACTAGTTCCTGCCAGCGGCTTCACACGCTCTTTTCCGGGATAAAAAGTAGCCGTCCGTCCCCGGGGTACCATCTACCATCTTGCCAAATTTAATTAAAATCCGTGCAGCCGTTTAGGAGTTAAAAAGTAACATACAGAATTACTTTCGCTTTTAATAATATGTGTTTGGATTTGTTTAATATTGAACACCATTTTCTCCCCAGGGGCCTAACGGACGAGTCCGAGATCCTCCGATTCCTCCAACACGGCACATTGGTCGGCCTCCTCCCCGTGCCGCATCCGATCCTAATCCGCAAGTACCAGGCCAACGCCGGCACCGCCGCCTGGTTCCGAACATACCTGTGGGGCGTTATTTACATACGGTATGTATTAGTGTTATGTTATATACAAAGGGCAACGGCAAGGGAGACTACCCCTGAAGTTCCATTGAAGTCTCTGTTATCACATTAACAAGTCAAGTGCGAGTTAGTTTATTTTTGTTATAGTGGCCATAGAGTCTGGCTATCGAATGTTGAGCCTGGAATAATTTTCACACTTTTTAAATGGCTCTATATTTAAATGACAACATGAATTCCAAAAAAGATATTGTCGATTATTTGGTTTTGTGGTGATGTTGTTTTACCCATGGTATAGTAATATAAGACACGGTATTCCGGGACGTCACGGTCACGTGGGTGACACAAGTCCTACGACATCGACGCCGCCATCGGCGAATGAGAAGGCGAATCTGTTTTCTGGTGTTACCAGTAGCGTAAGATTATTTATCACAATGACTCGATAATGTAAAACTGTTTTGACTGATCTAACAAACAAAATGGACGAGTGACATTTTATTAATCAGCTGGATTATGATTAGATATTTTATGTATTTTTTTTAATTGACTATTTGTTTCCCAACTTCCATGTTTTGTTGAAATAAGTGACAATTGGACAGTGACGTAGCGTTGTGTCACTCTGGGAGTGCCAGACCTTGTTTTCTTGGACCATGGTTTTACCATTTTACGGGTACGAAATTGGAGAAAACGCTAAAATGTGGAGTGCGCACGATAAAAAATATTGGACTTTTTAACTGGCGCTTTTTAAGTTTTTTATCAACTAACAGTAGCCAGACTCAGTGTTCCACTCTCTCTATGGGAAGGGGCGGCAACATTATTTTAGCGTTGCGTCACAGGCTGGCGCGAGATTTGTTTTTTTGTGGTTTTTAATTTATTTCTGTTTTCTATAAGAAAAAAACCACGAAAAAGTAATTTGCCGCAAATCGTAAACCATTTTCTATTAAAATATGAAAAAACTAAATTCGGTTCACTAGTATTTTTAGAGCATTTGGGAAAATAGGAAATTTTGGGCCAAAAATCAACATTTTTCCATATGCTCTCAAAATACAATAGAATCGAAGTTGGCTTTATCATGGGTTCATAGAAAATGTTTTACGATTTGTGGCAAATTACTTTTCCGTGGTTTTATTCCTTGAAAAACGAAGAAATAAATTAAAAACCACGAAAAAATTTTAATCTTTAAAATTTAAAAATAAGTTAAATTTAAATTGGAAATGTAATCATTAAATTGCGTCTGTATTTCAGAAACGTGGACCCACCAATATGGTACGACACAGACGTGAAACTATTCGAGATCCAACGAGTTTGATGACCGGCGCGCCGTCTGACGAAAAATTAGTGTAATATATTTATTGAAGCACTGTTTTACACTTTCGAAGTACCGATGCTGTAACTGCTGGCTTCTATTTTTCCTGCCAACTACAACCTGGGCCTCCTCAAGACAACAGTGACCTTCATGACGCATCATCAGCCACATCCTCACTTACCATTACGTGAAATTGTAATAAAATTAAAATCTACTGATTCCCGATGAAGAAAAGCCGCAGACTGTCTTTTGAACCAAATTTCGAAGAATCGTTAAATAAAAAATACAAAATAATTTATTTGCCTTTTGGATAACAAACACGTGACTTAATGTTACCGTAAAGTACCTACTTACTGACATAATGGTACCTGAAGTGTCGTTGTCACAAACATTTAAAGTTTGTCCGTCTGTCCATCTGTCTACCTTATTTTCTAAACGTTACTTAATATCGAAACGGTCTCAGTAAGAACTTGCAATGAAAATTAAAGCGTTAACTCGGATAAATATTAATTGAGCTAAAATTTTAAATTTGGCTTAAATCAATTTGCTTCTAAATGCTTATCCCAGGTTAAATTCTGCTTAATATAACATAATAATATTGTACAAGATTTATCGTTTGCAGCGGATCCGTGGAATCCGTGGATCTTGAGGAAAAAAACCCTAAAATGGGGGTTTTTGTACTAAGGTATGAATTCTCTTATTCATTTTATGTAAAATATCATTATCAGCTATTTAACGGTACTTACGCTTGTCATACATTTTGAAATGATATATAATTTTATCGAAAAAATCTTATATTTTATAGGTACAAAGTTCGACTTATTATTATTTCCTCTCTTTTCTATATATAAGCATAATAGAATAACTGCACTACCTCTATTGTAGCCAATTTTATTTATATAAAGATATTGTTTATTTTGTGAACATGTGAGCACAATACTGGGTTTTCTCTGTATACTTGCACGAACATTTGATCTTACAGTTGTTATCGAAAAAAAAACTTGATCACTCATCACATCACTTGTACTACTAATACTTCAGAAATTCTTGCAAACTAAATAGAAAACCCAAATAAAACCGTAAATTCTTAAAAATATATTATATTTTTATTCCGTATTTGTGCTTTCATTGTTGTGTAATCTTATGACAGCTAGTCATTTTTAACTTGCTATTATTTAATAAAATTCTTATTAAAAATGCATTTAATTTAATTTTATGTTGTATGAATTGGATGTTCCACTAATCCACATAAATGTTATATTTTATTATAAATAATGCGTCGCGTCGCATCAATAAATCAGAATGTATTTTTAAATAAAGCGTTAAAAATACTTTAATATACTGTAATTATTTTAGTTAAATGTCACCATTAATTTTAATAGTACACTATTAGATTTAAGTTTCAGTTATTATTAAGAACCCATACGTTAAATATTTATTTTACTTACCTGTTGTCTGTATGTACTTAAATGTTATGAATATAATAAACAAGAATTATGATGAGCTTAAATTTTTTTCTTAATAATTATTACATAACTTACTTTGAAATATTTAATACAAAATTATAGAAGTATTTTAGGTATAGGTGACCTAAATGAGGTAAGATAACCACCATCGTCCTGATTTTCCCTACTTAGGGCTAGAAATAGTAATAGGTAAAAATATTTGGTACAGGCAATCTGTGGTATGTACAGGTGATATGACAAGCCGTACACAAGTTGTTTTTAAAGAAATACGCTTACTACGCTAGCGTCGCACTTACGATTAATTTGCGTATCTAGGGACGCTACTGGGGGCTTGCTCCGGACTAGGGCTTGCAAATATTCGAAAATTTTGATTTTCGAATATTTTTCGGGTACTAGTTGAACAATTCGAATATTATTCGAAAAAAAAAAAAAAAAATATGTTTGTGTTATACGTCTACTTTTATTCTTTAAGTGTTATTTGCATGAACAAATTAAAAAAAATTCAAATGGAATAAAATTAACGAAAGGAAAGGTTAAGGTCGTCGCGCCGTAACTTGTCTCGTTACGGCGCGACGACTTGGCGATTTACACGCACAATCAACCACAAATTCTTTTCAATGCAAATTCTGCGTGTGGCCCTACGTACCCTCCCCGCGCCTCCTGCATCCTTCTGTTACCTTAAAATAAGCTATTGTGCAGCTGCTAGCACTTACTTCCGGGAATTCATAGAGATTTGCGCGTATTATACTAGATTAAAGGATAATAATATAACTAAAACCACAACTTTTATATTAAGTATGTCATACAGTTTATTTAACAAGCGTCTGATAAATAAGACGAACTCAGTACTCCTTTCTATAAAAAGACAGTAAGATATGAAACGCGAATAATTTATAATTTCAAATCAATAAGTACCTACTTCACATTTAATAATACATTGACCAAAGAAATACATTTCTTGTATGTTACTTACGTGATTACATAACTAGAAATACATTAATTTTAAGTATTTTTTATCCAATTCTAAATTATCTGACATTGTATAGTATCCTTAATATTTTTAGACTTGTAAAATCAAAATAAAAAGACAAGATTTAATACATACATATCTAATGTTTAAATGATCTTACAACTTAGATTAGATGAGCTATCGTAAGTTACATACGTTATTATTGGACACATTTAAAATTACTTACCTACTAGGTATCTAAAATTCGTCAAGCCCCGTATTTTTTATGCTAGCGTTAGGCCTACATAACATACCTATCTACCTGTCCAGATTTGATGGCATTTGATTATTTTGGTTCATTGATACAATTGGCTTGGAAATGCATGATAATTCCAAAAGCTCTGTCGTTGACTGAGGTCTATTTTACTAGATTGTTTGATTTTAGTGTCAATTAAAAAAATCACAAAAACTAAATACATATAATAATTTGGCAGAACTAAAAATTATGCCATTCTTTTTATTTCTATTGATTAGACAGGAAAGAAAACTTAATTAGTGCTGTCATGTCAAATTAATTTAGTTTAGTTTTTTGAGACATCAGAATTAACACCACTAAGTACCTACTACTTATTATTGGTTGATTGTTAGATAGATAGATAGATAGACAATGCTTTATTCATCACCTTATAAAACAGATAGTACTTATTAAATATAATGTAGGGAACAGCAATGGAACTGGCGGCCTTATCGCTTAAAGCGATTTCTTCCAGGCAACCAAAACGATGCGATGGTGAGAAAAATAATGGATGGGATTGTTAAGAGAAGTACCTACAGCAAAATACGTAAAGCTTACAATGTAGGTACTTACCATTATAAATACTAATCATTATTGAATAGATGTAGTTATTTAACTACTGA
This sequence comes from Eupithecia inturbata, assembly GCA_963662085.1. Taxonomy (NCBI): domain Eukaryota; kingdom Metazoa; phylum Arthropoda; class Insecta; order Lepidoptera; family Geometridae; genus Eupithecia; species Eupithecia inturbata. The sequence goes on from OY759190.1 coordinate 13,576,969, forward strand.
TGCCTTTTACACTGGTCTCCAAGATAGTTCTTTCACAAAATAGCGACATCTTTAAGTTCCTCTTTGTGCGCCATTCCTCGCTTCAGTTTAATAATATAAAAAACTATAACGCAAACAGCGCTACAACGAAGCACATTCGTGAAAGATTTGCGATGCAAGCAAGTGTTCAATAATGGAATAAAATTAGGTGCTCTAACATTTTGTTAAATTATTGACCGTAGGTACCTACTAAACTAACTTTTTGCTTAAATGGTTTTTTAATGAATTGCTAAATGCAGTCTTTCAACAGGGTCCTAACTCTTTAGACTCTTTATGTTAGGATTCTGTTGAAGGACTGCAAAACTATTTTTACTGTATCATTGATTGTTATTTTATTTTGTGTACCTACGTAGTGTAACTCATGGTCCTAACGTCTGAATAAACAAACATTTTATTTTTATTTTATAAACCGATTCAACTTTGCACCTAGGTATTCGCCGGTTTTACGCCAAAATATGATTCAATCACATATATAACAATTAGCAAGGGACGTAATAAGGATTTACTTGGGGCTTGAATAAAAACGTTTTTTTTTTTAAATAAATACGTTTTTTGGAAGACTAGGTAACTTAAAACGTAAAAATGCATCCCTAACTAAAATCATACTTTCATAAGTTCCACATTATTAATAGAACGTAGCACAATAGGTATATTCACGCTTGGTGCAACATCAGCCCAAATTCTAATTTAATACACTGGACGACATTCTATAATCTATTCTAAACATGCATACCTACACTTATTTCATAATATGTAATGGGGTTTAAAATGTATTGTATACAAAACTAATTTTGAAATTTTATTCTAAAAAATATTTTTGCCGATTAATGAACACCACGTATCATTATTTACATAGAGAAATAACATTTACTGCGTAAAATAAAAAGTTTTAAAATAGCAATATACTACGTCCGTTAATATCTAAAGTTAAAATGTTTCTAACCATCCAATTACCTACAACAGAATTCCACGCACATCTGCATAAAATAAATCTATGAATATTGTCGTAAAACTATAAATATCATATCACAATAAGAACATCCTTTTTAATAATGTTAAAAATAACAGTACCGCATTCGTGTAAAAGCTTAAATTAAAATATTTGGCTTCTATCTAACATTATTAACACGATAAAAACAGACAGCTAACTTTTTTATATTTAGCACAATTAGATTATTTTTAAATGCATATTTAAGTCACATAACTATTCGTTTGGAAAATCAAATGCAGAATATCCAGTAGATCAATGATCAACCTACTCGGTGAGTCAGGGCAACTATAGAGAATAAGGTTCTATACAATAGAAAGATATATATAAGTGTGAACAGGCAAAAGTCTGTAGTTTTTTTTTAATAAACACAGATTACAATTTTAGTTTCGTCCTGTTTGTTACATTGAAATTAAATTATAGCCTATTGTGCAATGTATTTAGAAATTACATTATTACTTTATTCTATGTTATTCACCGTGAATGATAAACAAAATAATAAGAAATGTTTTTTTTCTCAACATATCACTAAATGAATAAAAGAACCCACTCTTGGAATAACGCCTAGTCTATCGAAACGATTCAATTCCCACTGCTGTATAGTATAAATAAGAACTTGGGAAGTTAAAAAACTCTTCGACTTTTGATTTTAGTTCCTGTTTGATTTCGGTACATTTTAAACATTGAAGATAAAATATACATAAATATAAATAAACATGTTGTCATGTGACATTTTAAACATTGAATGAAGATAACTATATATGTTTTCATGTGACATGACAACTTTTAGTTGCCAGGCCACCAAATCTCAGGGGAAACTTCACCATCAACGTATAACGCCTCACATTTATTTAAGTACCTCGCAACTGAATAAACTGTCTTCGTAAAAATCTTAAGACTAGTTGTGATTGAGTATTTGATGGTAAAATAACTCCTAAGATAAGATAATTTTGAATTCAAATCGTATCAGAACCTTTTTCCCGCGTCTATATAATAAACTCCTGAGTCACCGGCGGCTCCAGCTAGCTGAGCTCGCTGTAGGCGGGCGGCGGCGGCGACTCGCGGCCGGGCATCAGGACTGCGATCTTGTACGGCGGCGGTGCCTCGGGAGAGTCGCCCGGCGCGGATTGCAGGAGGGTTGTCAGAGAGATGTCGTCTGAGGGCTCCGATTGGGACTGTTGCTATGGACAAATGTCGTGTAATATGGCTGTACTTTAAAGCGGTTCATTTAAACTTCCGTTGAAGGCTATAACCAGTTGGAACATAATTTTTTCGTCTTCTATGTCACATGACCTCGTAGTGTAGTGGGTTAGCACCAGCACATTCCGGTACTGAGGGAAGGATGCAGGTTCGAGTCCCGTAGACATCGAAACATTTTTTGGATATTATTTGATTTCTTATAAATTACCCCGAGTGTTACGTACGTACTACCAGTAGAATCTTATCATTAACAATCCGTATCTACCCACCCATCCAATGATTGATGGGTGCAGGGAAAACTTGCAAAGTGCTGCAAACCCTGTGGTTTGCAGTCCCAGGGAATAATGGATTCCCACGGAATACATTATTCCCCGTTAGATTTGAAAGTGGTTAGGGTGTTTTTTGTTTCTACAAAATCGGGTGCTTCAATAAAAATATAAGAAACCTGTCTGGGTTGCTGCCGCTCGCGCCTCGCCGTAGAAGAGATGCGTTCCGGCGGCAGGGGCGGCGGCGGCGCGGCGCGGCACATGGACAGCGCACAGCCCACGCAGCACACGCAGGCCACCGCCGCGCAGACGATGGACGCCTCGCCGCCGGAGGAGTTGTCGCGGACTACCTAAGGTTAGATTGCAGGAACAAAATACAAATAGTGTATTTTGTTAAAACTATCTAATAAGAAACAAACTATACAAGCTTATTTAACAAAATTCGAAAACCCATAAACGATTTACTTTGAAACTTGAGTACCTACCTACTTGCATATCATCTTGACATTAGAACAACTGCGCTTATATCAAACAACCTTAGAACACTCCTTAAAGTCATATTTCAAACGATTTTAATTTCGCATCTTGTGCTAAATTAAAATCGATTTATATAAGTTCGAGAACTACGATGCCTGCCACAGAGAGACACGCAAATAAAGATTTAAAATGTATCCCTCTGTTTGCGCCGGGATTAAATTATTATAGTTTCTTCAAAAGATTAATTCCTATATGAACCTCACCTGCCGATCGAAATAATATTTCGCCGCCGCAAGAAACAAAGTGGCCAGCGCGAACGACACCATAATCCCGAACTTGAGATGCGGAGCCATCATCGGCGAGTGGTGATGCGCCAGCCCCAGCGCCGCCGTCCGAAGCAGCGTGTCGGGGGTGACGCTGCGGGCGGCCGCCAGGCTCGCGATGGTTGGGTGGGGTGGTTCCATGGGTATCTCCACGTAAATAGAGTCTTCATTCTGACGACGAGCCGGGTTGTGCACCGTTGGGATAGGTGCAGGCCTGTTGAGTGCAACCTTATAGTTCCTGAATTTTATGTTATGAGGACTTCGATCAGGTATCCGCCACCTAGCGGTACCTCCGCGTATATCTAAAACCTTACAAAAACTTCTCTACGACTTGTTTTGACGCAGACATTTTGCGCAGAGCCGTGACAAGTTCTGAGAATACGGAACAAGAGGTTAGTGGAGTCGAGTTATTTTATTTCAATTATAAGTACTTACCTGAAAATAATAGACGCTGTTTTCTATAGGAAAAATCAGAAAATCATACCGTAACGTAACCTAGTACTTATCATATTTAATTTTATTTGGTTCCTTCTAATTAATAACATAATTAATTAAAATATTTTTTATCGTATTACAAACAGTTAGGCATGTAGGTAGTTATAATTAATCTTCGTAAATGTAGGTAAGTGTCTGGCAGAACGAGCTCAAGGCCACTTACAAACACAAATATGCACAGCTTTCTCGGGCCACAATGTTCTAACATCCTTTGTATTACTAGAGACTGATGAAGCTGAGGTAGAAAGGATAATTATGAGTTTAAAAGACGACTGTGCAGCCGGATGGGACAATATCACAACTAAAATACTAAAACAATTAAGACACATTTTAATCCCTCCATTTACACACATTTTCAACAAATGCTTGACTTCGGGTGTTTTCCCTGCATGTTTGAAAAAAGCCATAGTTGTTCCGGTATTCAAATCTGGCAGTAAGGACCAAGTCACAAATTATAGACCGATTTCTTTACTATCTTCTATATCTAAAATATTAGAAAAAATTATCAATACAAGGTTGGTGAATTACTTGGAGGATAAATTGATTTTATCTAAGACTCAATTTGGTTTTAGACCCAAAATTTCCACTGCCGATGCTGTTCATCACTTGACCAATTATCTCGTTCAAGAACTCGATAAAGGAAAACACACAGTAGGAATTTTCCTCGACCTTGCTAAAGCTTTTGACACAGTTTCTATACCTATTCTTTTGCGCAAGCTAGAACTTCTAGGAATCAGAGACACTCAGTTAAAGCTCTTTACAAGCTACCTGGAACACCGCACTCAATCCGTGAGAATTGGGAGTGTCCTGAGCGATGAACAGGAAAATTCGTCCTTCGGGGTTCCCCAGGGAAGTATATTGGGCCCAACCCTATTTTTAATCTACATTAACGATCTGTGTAACTTAAAACTAGACCACGGCATAATTATATCATACGCTGATGACACTGCCCTCCTTTTTTCAGCTGATTCTGATAAGGAAGTCTTCGAGTTTGCGCAAAATGGATTTAATGTTGTTAACAAATGGCTACAGTACAACCTACTAACATTAAATGCTGAGAAGACTAATTATACTAAGTTTTCGATGCGCAAACAGACAACTATCTCTAATTCTAAAATATACGCACATCATTGCTATAGCTCAAACAACACACAATGCTTATGTCCCGTCATTAAAAGTATAAATCAAATAAAATACTTAGGTATCGTACTAGATGATAATCTTTCGTTTAAGCCCCACATAAAAACCCTATGTGGTAGAGTGCGAAAGTTAATATTTATCTTTAAAAAGCTACGCCATATTGCAGATCATTCTATAATTCGACAAGTTTACTTTGCCCTGTGCCAATCAATTTTAACTTATTGCATTACCACATGGGGTGGAGCGGGGAAAACATTGTTACTAACAGCAGAAAGAGCACAAAGAGCAATACTTAAAGTGGCAACTTTTCGTCCTTTCATCTTTCCCACTAATCTTTTATATGAGTCCTGTGATGTGTTAACAGTCCGGCAGCTATTTATAATAAACACAGTACTAAGACAGCACGCAGCCCTTCCCTACAGCACTGAATTTACTAATAACAAGAGACGGAATGCTAAAGTTTGCCCTCAACCAACAACCCTAAAATTTTCCTTTGCGAACAAATTTTATCTATTTCTTGGTCCGTTCCTATACAACAGACTAAATTCAATGTCTAATTTTTACGCGCTTAACTATAATAATTGTAAAAAAACTATTAAATGTACACTTCAAAGTCTATCCTACGATGATACAGAGAAGCTATTAGAAATTATCAAGTGAATTATATTTTTATACGTAATGTTAACCTAGTTAGAATAGTGATTAATCTAGTTTTTACTCAATTTATGTACCTGCATACTATACAATTTGTGTATTATGCACAAATTGTTTGTAACATAAACAACATTGTTAAACTAAATGCCTTTATCGTAATAGTAAGTGATTATTTTATTTAATAATTATAAGTATAGATTAGCACTACTGTCGCCTGAAACACAGGATTACCTAGTTCAGGCTAAATTGTTATACTTAGCTATACATATTCGTTAGTGCACTAATGTATTGTCTATTTACGTTCTTTGAATACATTTTATTTATTATTTATTTATTTATTATTATTATTATAGGTAGCAGTTACTGTAATCATCATCCATCATCATCAACCTATATTAGTCCACTGCTGGACATAGGTCTACCGTAATGAGCGCCATAGCGCCCTGTCTTCAGCTTGCCGCATCCAGCATTTGCCTGCAGTCTTTCGCAGGTCGTCGTCCCACCTGGCTGGAGGGCGTCCTACACTACGTTTGCCGAGTCGCGGTCTCCACTCAAGAACACGTTTACTCCAGCGGTTGTCGGTTTTTCGCGAGATATGGCCGGCCCATTGCCACTTCAGCTTGTTAATTCTTTAAGCTATGTCGATAACTTTGGTTCTCTGTCGGATGTATTCGTTACGAATCCTATCCTTCAGATAAACTCCGAGCATAGCTCTTTCCATAGCTCGCTGAGCGACCTTGGACTGGTGGACCAGCCCTATCGTGAGTCTCAGCTCCGTAGGTCATGACGGGTAGGACGCACTGATTGAAAACTTTCGCTTTCAAGCATTGGGGTATGGATGACGAGAAAACTCGACGTGATTTTCCAAACGCTGCCCAGCCTAGCTGGATCAAAGTTGTGTTTACCCAACTGCATAATTTGCCCAAGGTAAGTATACTCGGAAATAGTTTCGAGAAGGTACCCACACTGTACGACCACCGGTCTTGGATCAACGTGGCTATTAATCATGACTTTGGTTTTATCCAAATTCATGCCAAGACCGATACATCGGGAGGCTGAAGCTAGGCCGTCCAGCATCTGGTTCAACTCCTCTAGCGACTCTGCCATTAAGACTATGTCATCAGCGAATCGTAAGTGTGAGATGTAGTTGCGTTTTTGTTAATGCCCCTACCTTTCCAGTCCATCTTAAACATATCTTCCAATGCGCTTGTGAACAGTTTCGGTGATATCACATCCCCTGTCTCACTCCTCTGCGCAATTGGACGAGTTTAGACTGCTGGCCCTGTACCTACTTGAACACTCATGGTGGCGGCTTCGTACATACATTTTAACACCTCGATATAACGATAGTCTACTTGGCATCGCTGTAAGGATTCCAGAAGGATTATCTCTCAGATCACAATTTTTGAAACCACATTGCATGAGTCAACAATACTTTATTATTTTTTTTTCTTGGTTCTATGTACGAGTACCTATACCTATTATTTTTATTTTTTATTACACTTTTTTTAATTTATTACACTAGTTGAAATGTTATATCAAAATGTCAAATGGGATATCTTTTGATACAGACGGTTTCAGGGTGCGCATTGTGAATATACGCGGGCCGGCCCGCGGATACCTTGATCGATGTATGAGGATAATTAAATCGGCTTTTTACGTATGCATCAATGTAGTAAGAAACATTTCCTTTTTCATCCCACTTCTGGACAAAGGCCCTCCCATAAATACCCAATTATCACAGTAATTTGCGGGAGCTCACCATTGCGGCTCAGAAATGAGATCAGCCGGCCAGCATTTGTGTTGCCGACCTAGACGTCACCTTTCATCTTCTAAGTACCTTGGACGTACTTAAGCCTATTTCAATCTTGATTCAAGGCCAATGAAGAATTATATTTACTTTAAACTCCTTGTTCAAGGCAAATAAAATGTTTAAAATAGTTACGGATAGTTCCGGTGCGAGGGTCTCGGGCGGCGCGGCGGGCAGTCGACGGCCGCGAAGCGATGCACGGGCGCCGCCATGCCCTTGCGCGCGCCCAGGCCCGCCCCCGCGCACACGCGGCCTCGTGCCCGCCCTGTGTCATGCATGACAAACTTTTAAAATACCTACTTAAAAACTAAGAAACGTAGTACGTTGAATTGAAGTTGTAATTAGTACTTAGTTGCGTGCAGTATGTTAGTAGTGAGTGATTTAAGATTTACGCCAAAATATCTCTCGAAGGGCTTTTATTGAAAACCTTAGAAACACGAATAATCCTCGCAGGTATATACAACAGTCGTCACATCCTGCGGTGTGCGAGGGGCGAGAGGAGAAGCTTCTAAATAATCGGGTAGGCTGTATCAGAAATGTAGCCGAGGTGCAGTAAGTACGTGAGACGTCTTGTGCTTGTTAGAGAAAGTAATAAGCACATGGATCTTTATCTCTTGCTGCCTGAGCTCTTGCACGCCAGTTAAGTGCTTTATGAGTAGCACGCAGTGGCGCCATAGAAACAGTCGTAAAATTTCTGCAAGAAACCACACCTTTACACATAATACTCCGACTTCTGACCGGAATGTAGGTGACCGGAATCAATTGGCAATGAGGATCACTCAAATAAAACAAACTTAACGCGAGCGCGCGATGATAATGAATTCAGTCGCTAGATGTGTGCCAGAAAAACATGCAACGTAGTCTCGTTCAGATCGCTCTCGCGTTTACCTTCTATTAAGACGATGGAAGATGTTTCACTCTGCTGATCTAATTTTTCGAGTGCGTAAATGTGATAGTACGGCTCAAACATCTTGCTTTTAAGGGTTCCGTACCAGAAGGGTCAAAACGGAACCCTATTACTAAGTCTCCGCTGTCCGTCCGTCTGTCACGGGGGTCATTCTCATGAACCGTAAGAGGTATAGAGTTGAAATTTTCAGAGAATATGTATTTCTTTGCTGCTATAACAACAAATAATAAACAAAATAAATATCAAAAGTAAAGGGGCTCCCATACAACGAACGTGATTTTTTTGGCTATTTTTGCTCCTAATTTGTCAAGGCTGTATCTCTTGAACTACAATAGGTAGACACATGAAACTTTATAATTAAGTAACATTACAACTGTAATAATAAAAAATACTAAAAATAAAATAAAATTTAAAGGGGTCTCCGAACAAGTGAGTATTTGATGTTCGTTGAAAAAGCTGCCTGATTTTTATGGTACGGAACCCTTCGTGTGCGAGCACTTGCCGGTTTATTTTTCTACGCTTGTGATGTCATAGCATTGAAAATAGCAATTTAAATCTTATTTGCCGTTTAAGCGTTTAATTTTTTATTAGTATTTTTATACTTACTTTTCGCCAATGTAGGCAATCGTGATCAGGGTAAGTAGATAAAATAGAATAAACTGATGAGGGCAATGGGGACCACCTATGTGATTTGTATCTTTTTAGTATTTTTTTAGTAGATGCCTAAAGTTCGTACCCGAAAGACAAAAAAAAAACTGCAGATTTAGGGATTATGCACATTGCACTTGAGTGGGATTGTCTGTTTTGACAATGGTGATCAACCCTGTTTTTTTATAAATGATTACAGTTCCTAAAGCTTAGTTAAACTTTAGTGAAATAACTTGATCTGTAGGTATTCATAGGTAAATAAGTAAAGTTTGTTATAGGGTAAAAACAATAAACGGTTCTAGGTATTATGATTTTGCTTCTATTTAAATCCCCGCTTAAATGATCCCCATTACCTACATCTCCCCATATGGTCACAATTAGGTATGAGTTTTATGTATCACACCTAACTCTTTTGTTCTTTTGAATCGATGCACATGCACTATTGCGTAATCATTCAATAAACACTAAATTTCGTTCCAAACGCGACTTGTAGCGCCCAATCGAGCCGACTTACAGTGCCCTTGATGCCATAAACATTTGCACTTCTATGCCGAATAATGGCTTTTATACTCTAACATAACTTAATAAGTTACTAAAATAATAAGCAATCATGCCATATCATAATTCATTACAATAAATAGGTACTTGATATGGTTTTTGCAAGTGACTGACCCCTACTGACCAACACGAAAGGCGTTTCACGACAAAGGACTGGCCGCTTACGAAAAACAAAATATAAGCCGTCAAATCTACCAGTATTGACAGTTTTTGTTTAGGTCTTCGCCCTCTCAACGCTTGCACACTTAACACATAGGAGGTGACCTACCATTGTGCGTATATGCAGGTACCTAGGTAGGCACTATAGTTTCAAATTCTCAAACATGTGCGTTCAAATTCTCAAACTCAAATGTTGTGTTACCAGCTGACAAAGACGAAGGCACCCTATGGCGGCCGGTGTACGCGCACTGGCTGCGCTTGTCGATCCAGAAATGCATTGGGGCGCCGCCGTGTGCCTCCTGCGGTAGGCCCACCCTCCGTCCTTAGTCCGTCACTGGACTACGCCCATTTGATGGATAGATTTACCTTGGACGAGAAAAAATATCGTATATCGATCTTAGGTAAATAATACCTTTAAAGGTAGGAAATGAAGTGCAGTGTACGTATGTACCTACTTACTACTCATTTGGAAAATAAAATACCTTCATCATCAGCCTACCTACGCCCTGTCCGGTTAGTAAGGTTGGGTCGCCTAAGATCGGATGTGACATAAGATCGGATGCATGGAATAACTCACAAACTAGGCAATATTTTCTACTGCTGGCAACACTACTAGATCCGCCATTTTATTCTGCCCCTCTCCTCTTACTGCGGCCGGCCAGCGACCAGACGGGACGTGCACGCATGTGATTCCGCAGAAAAAGTGCATTTTGTGCGAAAAATCGATGATCCGATCTTACCTCCACAACTTTGATGGCTCATTGTGGTGAGTACTTTCATTAACTTAATGTAATAAATTATTTTGGGGCAGAATTAGCGAATAATCTTTCGATCTATGTACTTTGATTACGCCTAGGACGTTTACAGCCCAAGATCCGGTCTTCCTTCCTCGTGCCGAAGATCGGACTAAGCTGTGTCCGTTCTTAGGATGTCAATAAATAATCAGTGGTTCTCAAGCCCACTAACTCGTATATTGAAATTAGTTCAAGTAGGTAACTACGAGTCCCACTATCCCACTAGTTAATAATAATAGTATATTAATAATAATAATAATAAAGCCTATTAATTTCTTACTATAAAGTTACACAATTTTTACTATTAATTATTTATTTTTTTATTTTACTATTTCATTTATTACCTTCTTGTTTAGTAGGTTAGTGTTTTTTTTTGTAATTATTAGTAGATGTATTAGTATTTATTATTCATCTATTCTAATCTTATTAGTAAGAATCCCGGTTTGGGTAAAGGCCTCCTCCAAAGATTTCCATTTGTCTCGATCTTGTGCTACCAGTCTTCAGTTTGTGCCAGCTGTTCGCTTGATGTCCACCTCCCAGCGGCTCAGCGGTCTTCCTTTACCTTTCATGCCTGGCGGGCCACTCCACCAAGTTGCTTTCTTAGTCCATCTCTGGTCTGTCAGTCTTGCGATATGGCCCGCTCACTTCCATTTGAGCTTTTGTGCGTAACTCAAGGCGTTGGTTGCTTTGGTTATTTCTCTAATCTTGGTGTGTCTTATTTTGCCCAGTTTCTTTATTTTGAGCATGCTTCGCTCGAAACCTCTTTGACAGGTATTAATTTTATTTATGGCTTTAGCAGAGAAGTATATTATACCTATAATAATAGTGCGTGCGTGCGTGTAAGTTTGTTACCTTTGCACGTTCAAACGTCCGAATGGATTTAAATTCAACTTGGCACACAGATAGACTACAAAAGATACTTTTTTATCGCTATATAACACGTATTTATCTCTATATGGTTCTATCAAAATGCACGCAATGTCGCGGTCGCGGGCAACAGCTAATAAGAATATAACTTATTTGCATTTTGATTGATTTTTTCTGCTTGAGGCTTAGGGCAAATTTTGTTTGAAATGCAATTGATTTGTTTTAAATATCAAACTTATATTTTTTGAAGTTACAAACACTTTTTACGCTTTTTTCGTCTTAAAATATACCTATTGAAATTAAATATTAAAATTGCTATTTACAGATAAAAGATGCCTACGAAATATGAGAGGATTTCGCTTCGGGCGACTTCTTACACAGAAGAAGCCTTAAAAGAAGCAGTTGAAAGGATAAGGAAAAAAGAACTGACAAACTATGCAGCATCCAAAATTTATGGCATACCTACCTCAACTCGATCGAGTTTTGAGCAAATCCGGATTAAAGAGTAAAACTAGGAAGATCGCATGCGAAAATTCTCTAAATAAAATTGATTGACCTATCAGGTAGTTTTTATTTCTATTGTAGTAGGTCCTATTACAATGCCCACAATTTATTATTTTTAATTTTAATTAAAGTAAAAATACTAAGTCAGTCCTACACAAGAACTTTTCTCAGTTTAAAAATATTTATTTTTTATAGAAATTAAATATGCTGTGCATATTTTAACTAAAGCTATATAAATAAATATAAAAAAATTACTTACGCAATATGCGTAGTAATTTATTTATGAAATAATTTATTATTTTTTATTTATTTAACTATCCAATGACGCTATAACTAATGTGACTATCCGATCCTAGGTACCTTTTCATTATATAGTTCTAGGTTCAGAAGGATAAAAGTTTGAGAAACTTAATTAGGATGAGGAGGGAAGACCGGACTATAAAAACGCAAAAAAAAGAAAAATCGTATTTGTCAAATCTTTTGAGGAATTTCCTGGCCGGATCATTGATACTTAATGTATGGACGTAAGTCCGGATGTTTTCCTAATGTGTACTCTATTATCAAACGTATAGAAGTGAAGATACTACATAGTCCGATCTTCGGCCGAAATGTTATTTTCTTCACTATGGTAAGTTGAAAAAAGTCTGCTTTTTAAGCCCTTAATTTGCTTAGATAGATAGCATCTACGCAAACAAAAAAGTAGGGGTTAAACGATATTTCTTTGTCTTCAATTTACAGTAAACCGCAACAGAAAAACGACATCGAATCGTGAGAAATAAAATAAAAATGCAGTACGTCTAAAATTTTCGGCTAATGCGTCCGATCTTAGGCGACCCAACCTTACCTACCTACATACAATTCAAAACAAATGGGTAGGTACCTACCTATTTACTAGTAGGTACATATACCTACTTGGAGCTCCGTGGTACTACCTACCTACCGAAATAAAATGTTCAGAGTCTGAACTTCAGACACCAATGCGATGTTTTCATATACAGGGGAATTATTGTTTTTGGCTGATTCAGATGTTTACATAAAAAAACGTCTGGACAGTGTTAGTGTTATACCTAGTACCTAACTACCTACCTATACATTGCGGTAGAGATAGAAGTTCCCACATAAGTGGAAATACCTATTTATGAAGGTTCAAGTGGAACCAATATAGTAACCAGTGGGATTCAGTTCCATGATAATGATCTAGGTATGGTTCTGCTAAATAAATAGGTCACTCAGGTCATAGCCTAGTTATCGCATGAAAAGCTCGAAACTATTTCCGTACATATAGGCTAGACGTAAGTTTTAAAGTCTTTCTTCAGCTTAAGATTTGCAAGTGATTCTAAATTAAAAGCTGATCAGACATTTTTGCGAAAATTACCTTGTTTACATTCAAAACGTTTTGATGTTTTTCTTTGCTAACATAGAATTATTTGTAAAAATGACAGCACTAACCTACAGCTTACCCTAATTATATTATACAGGATGCTTTATTATCACAATATCATCACGCACTGACTTTAAATAAATTAAAAAACTATAATATAAATTTTCGCAAAATAATAGGTGCGAAAATCATGTTTATGTCAACTAAGATGGGTGAATATACCAATTTTAGACTCCAGCATATAATTATATTATCTGGAAAACATATCAAAAGAAATTCAATAATAATTAGAACACTATCACGCAACAATAACAAAATTTATTTCATTTGGCCATGTTCTTTACATGTTTGACAGCCATGGGCGGGGTGCGCGGTGAAAACCAAACAATCGATCAGTCTTTTTTAAGCATAAAACGTTGCTTCTGTATGTATTTTAATGTAAATATTTAATTAATATTTAGGTTTCTGAGAACTATTTAATGTTATCTTTGTAGTTCATTATTTAAGTGTGTGCATGACTACAGAAAATTGTATTTCGTAGGCTTCCGGAAAATTCGTCAAGTTTCGTTCAAAAACTTCGATCAATTATTTCAAAAACCCTGAAATTAATTAGTTGCACAAGACAACACGTTCCGTCGTTTGATCGTATGATGAGAAAGATCGATACTAAAAAGGAATTTAATTATTTATTATAAAGTTTTCCAACGACATACAATTTGATATGTACATTTTTGTACTTAACAATCACTTAAAACAAACATAAAATTAGGTCCTGTTCTGCTGTGCATGATAATAACAGGTATTCTAAACACGACATTTGTAGGAATTACCTTCACAAATCTACCTATAAAATATTATTAACTACACAATAAGATAAACTTAAAAATAATATGTAATACCTACATGAAAATAAACTATATGAAATAAAAACATAATGTTATTAACATTAAGACTAACTATATTTAATCAGGCGGGTCCTCTACTCTAGAGGATGTCGGAAATAGTCCAGCAGTTTACAATGGAGCATTAACATTGAAAATGTTTATATCTATCATAGTGTTCATTAAGTTGGTTACACAATCTCACAGTCGGAGTCTGCAAGCCAGTATTAGAATGACAGAAAGGAGTGCTTAATAATTAATTTTTTAATAGTGCTTCTAGGAATTCTAGTGGGAACGGCTAACTAACCCGAAATCTTCATGGATAATGAGGAACAGTCTATTTTAGGTACCTACTGTTTATAACTATACATAGATGTAGATAGGAATGATAGTTCGAGTAGGTTTTTTGAAATCTTTAGCGTTACGTTTTATAAAACCCATTGATTAAGCAGATTGTTTAATGATGTTGTATATCCCTTACACCTATTAGGTAAATTATTACCTAATAATCTAAAATAAATATTTTTTGGCTTAATTTTAAGCATAATTATATTGATAAGCTACGCTGTTGACATGCCAATAAACAAAATTAAATAAAATATAGGTAAAATTTATTTGAGTTGGTAGACCAGGCTGACGCCTAGCTCTTTAATTTGTTTTACTTTTGCAATTGTGTTATTGTTGATAAAATATGTGGATTCCAGCGGCAGCTTTTTCTTAGAAAACCTAATATCTTGATGGTCACTTGGAAAAAGCGTTACCTACATCTACCCAGTTTGGGTTTCGGGCAGGTTTTTCGACTGAATCGCCTGTCCTCGTGAAATACGGACGCGGGATACAAATCCGAACCGTATTTCACGAGGACAGGCGTAAGTCAAGGTAGCAACTTAGGGCCGCTAGAATTTATCGTGATGATCAACGATCTGCCCGAAGTTGTCACAGAGGCTAAATGTCTTCTGTTCGCGGACGACCTAAAGTTGATCTTGCCAATTAAGGAGGAAGGAGACTGCGCACGTCTGCAACAAGACTTGGATAGGGTAGTGGAGTGGAGCCGAAGAAACAAATTGCAGTTTAATGTGAACAAATGTTCCATTATAACATTTAGTAGAGCAACTGCCCCACTTCACTACAACTACAAGATAGAAGAAGCGCAGTTGAAGCGTGTGGAATCGGTAAGGGATCTTGGGGTTCGACTGGACACAGAGTTGAGGTTCAGAGTGCATGTTGTAAGCGTTTGCAAAAAGGCGTACAGAATTTTAGGATTCATTTTACGCCGAGCAAACGGTTTCACAAACTTAAGAGCTTTAACAGCAATGTATGATGCTCTGGTCCGAAGCCAGATGGAAAGCGCAGCTTCTGTATGGGCTCCTCATGAAGCTAAATATGGTCTCATGATGGAACGCATACAGAACAAGTTCACGCGATACTTATATTGGAAGAGATATGGCGTCTACCCTTTCTATCCCTTGATGTATCCAACCTTATTCATTTTGGGTATGGTTGGATACAACAAGTTGGAAATCAGGAGGGATATGGCACTTGCGCTGTATGTGGTTAGGGTGTTCCGGGGGATTATATCCAATCCGACCGTCCTAGAGATGATGTATCTGTGCGTACCAGACGAGTTCGTAGGGCGGCGTAGGCGGCCGCCTCTGTTCGCAGTGCCTCGCGGAAGGACTAACCTGCTGAACAAGGCACCGTTAACGCGCACCATACGAACTCTAAATCTGGTAGCGGTGACCATTGACTTATTTCACGTCTCACGGAGCGAGTTCGTAAGGGCTATATTATTTAAGTTATGCTGTGTTTAATAATAATGATTTTATACGTTACAAATCAAGTACCTACGTAACGACTTATTATGTAATTATTGACTTGGATTTTTTGCTCATGGATTATTTAATTGTTTTAATTATTGACATGTGTATTTAATTATTTTGATTGTGATAGTACTGATTTATTGAATTATTTAGACTTTAGACTTATTGACATTTGTATTTAACTTGTTAATTTACTTATTTATTTATTCCGATGACTACTCTGTTGTATTAGGTCTGACCTGTAATGATAGACGTAATGTTTCAATAAATACAAATACAAATACAAATTTTGAGTTTCAAACTATTAATTTATTATTTAAGGTTAGTACAGTACCTACTGCGGAATTTAATATCATCTTGCACTAATTTGTCATATATGTTGGAACTAATCTCTCTACTTACTACCTACCTACGCAATTAAATTTTTAGATTGGGTTGGGGTTTTCTCAGGAGTAGGATAACTAAGCTCAAAAAATATATATAAAAAGATAGCGCAACAGCTCGTGGTGCCAACCCAACCGTTTTTGAACGAAAAATTCGAAACAAAAAAGTGACAAGCTTTTTTTTTTTTTGGACTTGCTAGTTTTAGCATTTGCCATATTTTTTTTTTATTTAGTATATTTTTTACTAGTTAAAAAATTTGGGAAACATTTACAACTTAATAAACTTAAACAACGAAACGATAGGTACAGGATAAGGATCAGACGAGTTAGGATAGGAAAATTATACTAAGGGAATTATCAATAATATACTAACACTATATATTTATATTATTTGTACAAATAAAGGATGCTAAGCAATGATATATAGAGGGGTCTAAGGAGGAAAGGAGGGAGGCAATATTAATAGGAAGCGGAATACGGAGGGAGACGAGATCGTTAAAGAAGGAACTGTGATCGTATTTGTTACAAGAAAAAAAAATATGATTTTCGTCACCAAATTCATCACCGCACTAGAAGGGTCACTTACAATTTTCATCCGGGCTAGATGGGCTGGGGTGCACCTATGACCCAGCCGCATCCTTATGATAACTGTTGTTGCACGTTTATTGAGTTTTATTTTAAAAAACCAAGGTTTGAGTGGGACACTACTTTGTATAAATCTGTAGTGTTTTGCCTTGCTGCCCACGTTGCCCGCCCAAGACTCATCCCAAGCATTCCTGAGATAAATCCTGGGTAGAGCAAGAAGATCTTGTATTGATGGTGCAATAAAGTGATAATCTATCTATCTATCTATCTATCTTGCGAAAAGTTTTTGTAGGGAAAGAGATCCCCACACTCCACAGCCTCATTAGCAAGAATATCTGCCTGCTCATTGCCGACTATACCGCAATGGCTTGGGATCCACGCGAAATGCACTGAATATCCATGATCATTACATTGCAAAAGCCTAGTTCTAGAATCCATTATAATGTGGAAATAATTTTTGGATCGGAATGGGTATTTGATGAGTGACTGTAACGAACTCATTGAGTCACTAAAAATAATGGTATTTTTAAGTTTCATCAGTAATATATACTCCAGAGCTTTCAAAATCCCGTAGCATTCTCCAGTAAACACTGATGTTTCATCAGGAAATTTAATTTTTTGTACGATATTATAGTCCTTGTGATAAATACCAACGCCAAGTTTTCCTATCTGGGAATGCTTGGAGGCATCAGTATAAATCTGATGCCAACCGCGCCAGCGATCATCAACGGCAGATTTAAAATATACATTAGCATTTGTATCATCGCGGTCTATGTTTAGATCAAAATGTATAGTAGGAGGAAGTGTAAAAGCTTTATAGCTACAGTTGAAGATGGGAAGAAGATTAGATTGGTGAGTTGGGGCAGACATCGATGTATGCTTGTTATAGCTATGAGTTAAATATGGAGGTCGTTTATGTTTCCAATACGAAGAAGTGGTTATGAGGTGATAAAGATTTTGGATTTTAAGAAGAAGTTGGTGATTTGATTGCTGAGAAGTACGGAAAAAGAACCTATCGGATAGATACTGTCGTCTTAAATGTAATAGAGATTCCCCACATTCCGCCTGTAGCGCAATAATTGGACTAGATTTCATAGCCCCCAAAATGATTCGCATTGCTTTAGACTGAATGCCATCCAATCTTTTGAAAGCAGCTGCTCTAC
Organism: Eupithecia inturbata; assembly: GCA_963662085.1. Lineage (NCBI taxonomy): Eukaryota > Metazoa > Arthropoda > Insecta > Lepidoptera > Geometridae > Eupithecia > Eupithecia inturbata. The sequence continues at coordinate 13,595,011 of OY759190.1, forward strand.
CAGGTTCTAATAAGAAAGTGCCATAGTCCAGTGTACTTCTTATGAGAGCATTGTATAAGAGTTTTAAAGAAAACGGATGAGCACCCCACCAAACACCAGAGAGGCCTCTCATCAAATTCAAAAACTTTTCACATTTCGTGACAACATGTTCACAATGAGGGTGGCCAGTGAGTTTTGAGTCTAATATTACACCTAAGAATTTAGAATAACTATTTACAGGAATAAGAATATCATCATACCTCTAGTATATTTTCGCAGGTAGCGGATTCAACTGACGTGTAAACGTAACTACGTTGCTTTTGGACACTGAAAGCTCCAAGCCATGTTTATCCAACCATTATTTTAGAAATTTAAGAGCAGATGTTATGTATGAAGATCCTATATCAATGGAACTGCAAGGCGTGTATATAAGCAAATCATCTGCATATTGTAGAATACTTACCATATCGTTTACAGAAGTTTCTAAATCATAAGTGTAAATACTATAAAGGAGAGGACTCAATACAGAACCCTGCGGTAGACCCTTCCACGCTACTCTTGAAGTCTCAGAAAAATTTTATTTAATTATTCGTCCAGCTAGCATGTTTTGAATAAAGTTCGACAAAAAAGGTGGGATTTTTAAAAAATTAAGTTCTTTAATCAACACTTCAATTAAAACATTATCATAGGCAGATTTTATATCCAAAAAAGTAGCTACAACAGACTTATTCAGTGAAAACGCTACTCTAATATCTGTTTTAAAGACACTAACGCTGTCCATCGAGCTTCTACCTTTTCTAAAGCCATATTGACTCTAAGGCAAAAGGTTCTGACTTTCAATAAACCACTCAATTCTATTTTTAACTAGGTGTTCAACAATTTTTAAAATGACTGGCGATAGGGTCGATAGGATGCGGAGTCTAATGAATTTTTTGTTGGTTTTAAAAATGGCAATACTATTTGAATTTTCCAATCTGAAGGAATGTCACCTGTCAGCATGACGGAATTGATAATTGTAAGTAAATAATGCAAAGAATCTTCACCAAGATGAGCAAAGAAAGAATAATGAATGGAATGCCATCGTTGCCAGGAGCCGTATCGCGCGTCACTGACAGAATGCCTTTCAGCTCGTGAATAGAAAAGGGTGCATCAAGACCATTCGGACACACAGGATTTTGTGGGATTGTTGGGGTGATAAATAATTCCTTTGGTGGTACTGTCGCTGGAGCCAAACGGTCTATGAAGCTATCACTCAGGAAATGAGGCATTGTAGCAGAAGCAGAATCATTAAGTCCTGATCTGTAACGTCTTATGTTAGCCCAGACTGCTGATGGTTTTGTTTTAGGAGAAATGGTTGCGCAAAAACTTCGCCAACCTTGCAGTTTCTTATGTTTTAATGTTTTCTTGGTTTTAGCTATTACATCAATTAGTTTATTAAAATTTTCTTCTGACATTTCTTGATTATAAATTAACTCTGCCTCTTTTCTTTGAGCAACAGCAAGACTACACTCAGAATCCCACCAAGGTGGGGATGCTAACTTGTTTGAAGCACTATTTTTAAGAGGAAATGTTGCATTAGCTGTTTCTATCAAATTATTAACAAAAATATAAGCACATGTAGAAATTCCCTGGGATATAGGAGGCAAGGTGTTTATCTTATCTTCCATGTGGGACTTGAAATCACACCATTTATCCGAGATAATTTTGTATCTCATCCTGGGTGGAGATTTTTGAGCATTATTGACTTTAAATTTGTTAAATTGTAAAATAATTGGGAAATGATCACTACCTTGTGTAAATGGTTGTGTTTTCCAAGTAATTACTAAGGCTAGGCTAGGAGAGGTAATGGATAAGTCAACAGCACTGTCATTTTCTGAGGGTTTTGTTCGCCGAGTTTGAGATCCATCATTTAAAATACACAAGTTTTGTTTATCAATTATATCAAGCAGGTCTTTACCGTGAGTATTGGATAAAGAACTACCCCAAGTTCTATGATGAGCATTGAAATCTCCCATGACAACACATGGCTTAGGTAATGATGAAAGCAGACTGTCAATTTCATCATAAATTTGTGATGAAGGATGTGGTATGTAAATAGAGACAAAGCAGATTTTATTAATAATGCAAGCTACAGCAGTAAAATTATTAGGGTTATGGGAAGGTAAAACAAATTGAAAAAAAGAACAAGAATTTTTAATAAGAAGAGCGGCTCCACCCCATCCATCAGGTCTATCATCCCTGAGGCAGGAGAAGCCGCTCAATTTAAACACAGAGCCTGGCTTAAGCCAGGTCTCTGTGATGGCAAGTATAAAAGGGTTACATTTATTAATTAAATATATAATTTCAGACTTTTTGCTAACTAGACTCCTGCAGTTCCATTGAACTGCGGATCTGGTGTGATCCATTATGGGTGTGTAAAATACTAATTGTGTCTATTATTTTGGCAGCGTTGGACGGTTCTATTATATTGGACTGTAATAAAGTGGTTAGAAAGGCAATAACATCATTAATATTCAACTTCTTGTTGTCCTCTTTCAGAGCACAACCATTGGATTGTGTTGTCAAAGGCTGACTAGTCAGATCACGGTGGATCCTTTGGTCATAACCCTTGTGTGATTTAGGTGGCAGACGTGGTTTTAAGAACACAGTTTTTCTAGAAGATGATGGGACTTGGTTTATTGTATGAGATGGGATTGATTGGTCTTTATTTGATGTCAAAATTGCAACATAAGAATGTGTTAAAGGTGGATGTGTTCTTGATGCTTCGGCATAAGAGATACACTTATCTGCCATTGAATGTTTAATTTTAGTTTGTCTAACATACTCAGGGCAAGACTTACTAGTGGCATAATGTGCACCACCACAGGAACAGCAGGACAGACAGTCTTCATGAATGCCACAAGAATCACCAGAGTGTTCTTGGCCACACTTGAAACAGCGTGGCTTGGACCGACACTGCAGTTTGGTATGACCAAACCGACAGCAGTTGTAACATTGTATGGTTGGATATGTGTACAGTTGGACTTGTAAGGCAGTATAACACATGTAGATACGGTTTGGTAACACTTGCCCATCAAATGTTACAACTACTGTCTGAGTTGGCTTCCACACAGGGGCTCCATTGACAATTTCTTTGAAATTGATTCGTCTTACTTTTAAGATTTTCCCACAGCCACTAGATAATGTAGTGCACTCCATGATCTCTTCTGGAGAGATGTCTGTAGGCACACCACGAACAACTCCCATACGAGAGACATTATAAGTTGGGATAAATGCCTTCAAATTATTTTCACTTAATCTCGCATGGCTAACAAATGCATTAGCATCAGTATGTCTAATAAATGCTATGGATACTTTGTTCCTACCAATTCTTTTCACACTACCATTCACAACATTATCGATAGAGTTGCGTTTTAAGAATTTCCCAAAGATAATTGGGTGGAGCGTGGAGCCATCGTTTGGTAACTCAGTAACACATTGCACATGTACAATATAAGGAGCACTGTCATTGGAATCATACTGAATTCGAGTAACCACAACTGGAGCCTGTGATGATGAATTTGGTGGAGGTGTGGGGTCTGCCACGACAGGGGTAGGAACAAGATCTTGACCTATAACTGTTGTATCGCTATCACTAGTTTGCGGTAGGTTCTTGTCACAATGACATCCTATCGATTTGTTGGACCCATTTTTCCGCTTCTTTTTATTACAATGTTTGCACATTTTGCTCTTTAGCTTCCGTTTTTTGGAAGTCGATGTATCCGTATCCATCCCAGATTCATTAGAAAGTCTCTCAAAGCTATTAGATATTGTTACATTCTTACCGACCTGAGGGACCGTGCCCCCAGGATCCGGCGGCTCCTTAAAGTCCATCAACAAAAATGTAAAAAAAACTTACCAGATGCTATAATATTTACACTACTCTACTTTATATACAATAATTATGAAAATAAAGAGTAAAAACTAACTCTACTGATCAATATTTGCTAGAAAAATAAAATTTTAAATTTCGGTGGGAAAAAACGCGACCGCCCTGTTTGATGCTTCCCGCCTTTTTTTCTGACAGAAGCATATGCATGGGGGCACTCACTTCCATAGACTATATTCGACACTACAAAGCCCCCACATTGTACGTTGGAGCTGTCGTGTATAGGTGTGTTTGTGTGTGTGAGTGACCTTTTTTGTAAATACCGTGTTTTTGTTTTGTGACAAAAATAATAAATTCAGTGAGTTTTGTAGTGTTCTATAGTATAGACGTGCTAGTTAAACAGCAAAGCAGGTCACAATATTTTAAAATGCTGATGACACCAGCGAATGCGAGCAGTCGGATCATCAAACGCATTGAAGATCCGAACCAAAGGCCCTATTGTGGTTGTCGTTGGCACAAGAACATGAAGGTGCCTGCGCCAGTGGCTTGGGGAGCCCTTAACGAATGCTCTTGCGGGGAGGAAGACGATCGTAAGTAGTTTTCGGAAATCTGTTCATAAGTTTAAAAACATCTACCGACGACGACCGATGTGGCGCGGCGGGCGAAGTTCCGCCTGCGACGCAGGAGGTTGCAGGTTTGATTCCCGCCTTGGGACAAATGTTTGTACGATCTGCAAATACTTGTTTCGGGTGTTCTGGGTATTTTCTATGTAAAATAAAAAAAAAATCTATCACTAATTCTCCTCTAACCTCTTTTTTGGACTACCTACATGTGAATTAAAGAGGAATGCAGCGAGTCTTTCGGGTAATTTTGAAAGTAAATAAATAAATAATGCTTGACAATCCATACAGCATCAGATGATGATGTGCCTCAAGTTAAGCAGAGCTTGTATTAAAATAAAAATTAGATTAGATACATTTTATCTAATTGTTAGTTTAGTTTGCATACATTCACACTCATTAGAAATACCTACCAATAACTTTACAGTAAAAGAATGGAAATGGCAGAGGCCGCCGGACTCCGAGTCTAGCTGGGTGGTTATCTCAGACAATAACCAGCTTGTGATGTTCCACCCAACATACAGCTCGGGCACAGCCGCGGTTAAGGGAGACACGCCACTGCAGCTCAACTGTCATTACTACTGGGAAATCAAGATGCTCACGGATACGTATGGAACTGATATTGTGAGTGAGATGTTACATTTTCAAACTAGAATCATTAATTGGAGTTGGACTTTACCCTCTGCTGGGTCTTAGGCCCATCGTAGGTATTATGAAAGCTTGCTCAGTCATCAACCTATGCCTGAGTAATGCCAGAGAATATTTAATAATACTAACGTGTAGAATAGATAGATAGACAATCTTCACCTCCCACCTGACTGAGCTTCCTCACCCCACCGCATCCTAGCGAGTTTGGTTTGCGTTCCAAAGGCAAGTGATGTACGGCGCACGCACTGGGCGCAGATCGCATGTGTTATGATTTGGACAGGTGACGCCGATAATTCACCTTTTGTGACAGAAAAATCCTACTATTATTATTAAAGGCGAAAGTTTGTGCTGTTGCAGCGTTTGTGAAGACAACTCCAAAATTACTGAATGGATTGGGCTGAAATTTTGCACATATCCTGGAATCATGGACCTGAAATAACATAATTATAGGTTACTTTTTATTCCAAAAAAACGCGTGCGAACCCGCGGGCTGAAGCTAGTCAAAAATAAAATGTCCTGAGTTATTTTGCAATTGTATACCACTCGCACAATATACAATACAGGGTTATTGGTAATTTACTAACACTGCTTGAACTGCAGGACCTGCATCTTCACAAACTTGTTCATAATGATGAGCAGTCCTAATTCTCTAACTTGGTATTGGTAGAAGGCCATTCTAGCTAACAAATTAATAATATTAAATTGTTTCTTTATTTCTCTTGACAAAAAAAGCAGATAACAATATCACAATTGACAAACTAATTAAACAAAATTTTCCACAGATGGTAGGCCTAGGTTCAGACAAGTTTGACCATATCAAATCCAGACACAAGTTCTGCTCATTACTTGGATTGGACAAAGAATCTTATGGAATATCTTACACCGGCAAAGTACAACACAACTCTAAGACATCACAGGACTCGTATGGCTTCTGCAAAGGGAGTATCGTAGGGATCCGACTTGATATGTGGCAGGGGACGCTGGAGTTTTACATCAATAGGCAATCTCAAGGTAAGAGCCGTTTGTCCTTTACCTATTTGTATTCAAAATTTTGTTCCCCTATATTACCCTCAATTCCTCTAATTTTTTTAAAAGCCTTTCTCCAGCCCGCTGCTCGGCAGAGGCCTCCCTATTTTTTCCCCCTTAAATTCTAATATTATTCATTACGTGCTTGCCTGGCTGTCACGCTGGGGGCCTGGCGGTTAGTATTATATTATACAACTTTCTGCGCGCGGCTTTGCATGCGTTGTTTCTATGGAAACTGTTAAAGGGGATTTCTATCCCATGGGAACTGATTTATGATAAAAAGTACTATGTTTGATTCCAGGCCTAGAAATACCTGTATGCAAAATTACAGCCCGATCCTTTCAGTAGTTTTTGGCGTGAAGAAGTAACAAACAACCATCCATACATTCAAGCATCCAAACGTTGTTTGCATACCTTATATCATAAACCTAAATAATTTTCAGGTCGTAAAGCTATCTGGTGCCGAGTATAGTACTACGTAATTTTTAAGGTTCCGTACCCGTAGGGTGAAAACGGAACCCTATTACTAAACCTCCGCGCCGCACGGTGGTTCCACGTTTGGAAAATGCTTGTTCTTATTCTTCGTATCAAAAAGCTTGTAAAAACGCTTGTATGTATTTAATTTCAAGTGAAGATTGCAACTAAAATAATAACGCAATTTCAGTTGTTAACAAGGGTCTACTAAGATACCCAAGCAAGTGGACTTAGTTCGCGCAGGTAGGTTGTTATTTGCAGATGAAGTGATTAGTGGTAAAAGGATTTCCTTATCTACGATTACAAGGGTCGAGTGAGTACCTAAGTAAGATTCGTTCGTTCAGGTATAAGCAATGTTTTAATGGGATTAACGAAAGGGATTGTCTTATCTAAAACACATTATTGCTTCTAGTATTTACATACTAATATGACATAGGGCTGTCTACTATTAGCTATTAAAAAATCGTTAATCAATACTATTATAACCTAGGTGGTCCCGTTTGGCGTTTGTTATCATCATATACCAAGAAACATAGATAAATATGTGAGTTCTGAAAAGAGCTGTTTAAGTTGAACGTAGAACTGGTTATTACACTATATTAACTGGTTTATAATAACGGATCTAATATGTTTTCTACTTCTTGAGACATGCTCTCCTCTTCTTCAAAGCCTGTGCCCTTAGGGTCTGATTGGAGCAGTGCAACTGCCTCAGGAAGCTTCTAGATCTAGCTGAGCCCTGTTCTGTAAAAAAAAATGAAGTCAAAATTTCGACTTTCGACCCTATGTCCACTTTTTTTTCAATTTGGAACCATCGTTCCACTGCAGCGGAGGCTTAGTAATAGGGCTCCGACTGTATCTCTGGGGCTGTATCTCTTGAACCACCATAGAAACACACATGAAACTTTCTATAAATAAGTAACACTTCAACTATAATAACAACAAATACTAAAAACATCATAAAGTTTAAAATATAAAGAGGTCTCCAAACAAGTGAAAATTAATTTAATGTTCGTTGATGAAGCTGCCTGATTTTTACGGTACGGAACTCTTCGTGTGTGAGTCAAGTCGCACTTGGCGGTAAACCGCCACTATAGTAATATTATAATACTTAATTATAATTAAGTATTATAACTATTGTGAAAAGACCAGTAGGCCAAGCACTGGGACTGTTCTCTAGGGTAGAATAGACAATAAATGACATTGCATCGTCATACAATGCGTACATTATTGAAGTTGAATTGAAGGAATGTATTTCATATTTTACGCATTTAATGACAAAGTGACGTAATTTAATTTTTCTCTATTCTAGCCTATCCCGTGCTTGTTGCCCTACTGGTGGACACACCAGGCTAATTGTAATGTAATTGTAACTATTTATCGCGTCTTGTTACGTTTTTTGATAATTTCTCCAGGCCTATCATTCTACAACCTGCGCCGTCACTCTGCTCTGTACCCCGTGGTCTGCTCCACCGCCGCTCAGTCCGTCATGAAGCTCGTCTACGCAGCCTCCTGGCGCGCGTCGCTGATGGTGGACGCACTCAAGATCCTGGCTGCTTCTACCAAGGAGGATGCTAAGACGAAGCTTCCACCGGGGCTTTGGTACCGCCTGAAGCCGCAGTTCTGGCTGACTATGCCTTCGAAAGGTGAGTTTCTAGTGGTTCTTACACTCAAGCCATTCTCAAGAAATTATGTTTGGAAACAATTTAGAAAACAAGATCCGGCAGAGCGAGTGTAACTCGCTCGCCGAGGGTTTATATAGGTACTGGTTAGAGACTGCTGTTTGATGAAAAGCAAATAGTTAAAGGTACCTACATTTCAGACGTATCGGTTTGCTAACTTCGGAGTATAGAGTAAAATTTTCGAGTTTTTTCAAAATATTTCGAAAAGTATGTAACCTACAGGAATTTAAAAAACTGTTTTGAGATGTAAAAACCGATACCTTATATTTGATACCCCACTCGGTGAGATAGCCCCCCTTTTGAAAATTATCCCACCCCCCCCTTTTTTGAAAATTTTTCAAAAAGGGTTCTACTTACAGACTTCTCTATATTTTTTCTGTAAAATATAGATCCATATCTACAAACTACATACATATCAGATGGATCGCTCTGCAAACTTCGGAGATAGGGGGGAATGGGTAAATGTTTCGACATTTTTCAAAATATTTCAAAAAGTATTAAACCTACAGAAATTTCAAAAACTTTTTTGAAATGTACAAACTGATAACTTTCATTTGATACCCCACTTGACAGTGTAGGTCTCTTATAAAATTTCGACATCACAATTTGTACTGAAAATTTTGTTTTCATTTATTTTGATTTATTTTTCTTATAATCTGTACAGGCGCACAAAATGTTTTATTGTTTTAAATGTCACGTGGTTTGCTGCTGTAGCTGCTGAGATATTAAAGACGGAAAAAAGAACAGAAAAAGCGAGACCATAATGGTTTCGAAACCGATCTCCGATCTTCGAAACTCTAAAAACTCGTTTTGGTGTCGAGTTTGAAATGTATTTGTTGGCACTAAGCATTGTAGGAAAGAGCTCAAATCGAAGTTACAATACAATACAAATGTTTATTCGGTAATCAAAGATACAATAGTTTTAACCATAATTGAACCTTTTAAGTATAATGAAATGTGGTGGTTACGCTCTTCCACGTCTATCCGAGAACATTTGAAAAAAACATTGCAAAATAATAGAATACAGTTAAAATTTGGTCGAAATAACATTATTGAAAATTAACTTTATTAAGGGTAGGACAATAATTAACATGGTTTCTCAAACAAATCATTCTAAAGTATGTACCAAGTCAAAAAAAAAATAGCTTAGTTATGTTATGATTATGATATTGTATAAATTTTAAAATTTTGAACAAAGAAGTTGTACAATTTTTTTTAGTTAGAGTATGCGTGCCATGTTTACTAACATTGTATCTTCAGTTGAGTATAGTTTCTTGGTGCCATGCTCGTCGGTATTAACACAGTATAAATAAAACGTTGGCCGATGTCTTTGATCTCGCGGCAAATGCCCACAAGTGACGCCACAGCGTATGTTAGCCCAGGGTTGTCACATGTTAGTATCAAATGAAACCTTATTTATTTTAGGTGAACATCGGCGTCAATATTACGAATATGGGGTGTTTTTTCTAATACAAAATGGCGGATATTTTTGTTTTTATATAATTTTACTCATGGGTATCGTTTTCGACTAAATTGAGGGTGTAGATTACGAATATGTAGTGTTTTTAATTTTCAAATAAAAATGACCGATAGTTTTTAGGGTTCCGTACCCGAAGAGTGTAAACTTATCATCGGCAGTCTAAGTCGTTAAAATCCATTAAAAGTCCCCTTTTACAACGTTGAAGTGAGCCTTAGTGGTGTTGTGCAAGGCTTTGGATATGTCTTCGTACATATCCTCCACTTCATCATCCAAATGTGACGAGGTCGGTGCGTAGACCTGAATGACCTTTATGCTGTACCGATTGGACAGCCGAAGGCGCAGGTACACTACCCTGGTCGACACACTGGAGATCTGTTCAACGTTGTTGGAGAGGGCCCTATTGACGAGGAAACCTACGCGCCCCTGGGATGTTGTATCACCCTCGCGAATTAGAGAAGATGGCCCAAGTCTAAGGTTACGGTGTCCTCCCCCTCTCTACGGACTTCACATAATCCCAGAACATGCCATTTAATCTTCTCTCCAACAACTCCACTTCCAACTGCGCTAGATGGTAGTCAAACCTCAGAGTGCGTTTGTTAAACGTAGCCAGGGTAAATTTTTTATGTAATGAACGGTAGCCTAATGTAGCCCGGGGATTCCTAGCTCCCCCTGTCCCGCCGTTACCGTGGCCGCTACTATGGCCAGGAATAGCGAGGCGGCCGGGAACTGGGGGCTATATTCTGGCTTGTATTATCATTGGGGGGTAATGTCCATAATCCCCACGCTGTGCATGCAGGGAGAAGCAGCGCCCTTTGATGTATGTCCCTTAGTCGCCTCTTACGACATCCGCGGGATGAGTTGGGCAGGAGCAAAGTCTAAGCCGGCACCACGCGGCCTGAATCACTTTCGGTACTAATAGACACCCACTAAGCTGTTTTATCTACAGACCAGTTTAGATAACCTTCAGACAAGGTGTTGAACTTATTTTCCTTTTATCTACAATACAACAAATAAATAATACATACAGTACCTACCAGTCGTACCTATTGTAGATGTGTATTACTAGCTTCTCCCCGCGACTTGTCTCGCGCTTTTCAAGTAGCCTATATTCACCCCCGGGATACGGGTTACCACCCTGCCAAATTTCGCCTAGACGGCTAAACGGATTAAGATCCGTTCAGCCGTTTAGGCGAGTTATGCATTCTGCCTATAGTTAGAACAAACTATAGGCAGAATGCATTTATTTATAGAGCGTCTTGTACGTTCAATTCTTTAGTTCATGGAAACAGTGAGGTTGATTTCTTTAACACCAGTACAAGTAAGCTAAAACGCTTACTAAGTGATCAATTTTTTTTTCAAGCATAATCTAACTTTGTTACCTGTTTAACTTATGTGTATGTGTTGATGTTTTTTTTTTTCATACTATTTTATTGTTTAGATTATTTTTTAAAAAGTCGTCAATTTACTTTGTACTTTGGTATTTTTAATTTAACTTTTCTGCGGAAACTTTTAATTAGCCGTCAGCAAACATGCACTGGTCATTCCGGGCATGTTCTATACCTTTAACTGTAATTAATTTTATACCTAGCTGTAAGTTTTCCCAAAATTTTGTAAATAAATAAGTAAATAAATAAATAAAAATAACAGACAGACTAAATTGATTACTTTCGCATTTTTAGTATTAGTATATTCGCGAGTCGCGAGGTATCCTCAGTACATGCCTTCAGATCGAGTCTATAATCATTTTCTTTCTCAGGAATAATTCGGTACGTTATATATTTTATTATTCATGTATGTATATTTAGGTATAATAGAATATAGTAACATTATAATGTATTAATGTGAGTACCTATTATTATTATATTTTTTTATGTATGTTAATGTCATGATTTATTAATTGTATTTTCCTGTGTTTCTTGTAATTAATAATTTTTGTTATCTAGCACTACCTACTAAATTGTTGTCAACACTACCCAAAGGTTAGCAGGTAGAGAATGTTATCTAGCATTATGTTCGCCCATGTACAACTTTTGTGCAATAAAGAATATTCTATCTATGTATATCTTTATACATATGTGTAGTAGGATAGGACGACCTCTGACGCAGCGGGCGATGGTCCTTTGACACAGAATTTGACTCATTCGACTCGGGCATTCGCTTTATCTCTAAACTGAGTACCTACTTTCGCCTGGAAGAGATCGCTTCTAAGCGATAAGGCCGCCCATTGTACTTGTGTCTTATGTAATGTTTTTTGTATTGTATTTTTGTTGGTGTACAAGTTTTTATTTTTTTGTATTGTTTTACTTCGATATACGGATTGGTAGGCACCGATTCTGTCACTGGTGTCGATAAGATCGGTGAGACATAATCGGTGCTTACCGATCGGTATCGAAGACCGTGCACGCGCACTTGCTAGGCTGAGGCCTGCTCCAAATCATTACCTTTGTTAATGTTGTTTTTCTAAAGAAAAGATAATTGGACGGTAACATTGCAATTGATGTTTTGGACAAACGTTTTCATGTACGTCTTAGTTAACAGACGAACCTGCTGACCTGAGAGAGAACCCTTAGGCCTCGCCGCACTGCAAGATAGAATGTTGGCGGCTAGATTGGCTGGTTGTTTTGATGGTAGCTTAGCGAGTTGCTTCCCTTTGTTCTCATAATATTATATTCGCAAACTTCGATGCTGATGGTAGCGCTTTACTTGTAACAGAACATCGAGCAATCGCTGGTTTTAAATTACTCGAAACACACTTCGAACATGACGCTCGATGTTTTGTTACAACCTGACTTTAAAATCAGCGCACGTTTTGGTGTAACATTTTATCGAGCATAGACACGAGCGCGGGTGACGGGGGACGGCGGGCAGTGAGGTGCGTGGCCGCGCGGGCTGAGGGAAAATGTACGCAAGGTAGAAATAAATGTTAGAAGGAAATACTCGCCGTGAAAAAAATGCGTCGAGCATTCGCAAGAACGTTACATTACATGGAAATGCTTTAGGAAACTGAGCATTTGTCTGTATTGTACCATCGTAAGAGCGTTACTTTACATTGTAATGCTCTTCTAGTCTATACTCACTTTTAGAGTTCAAAATCCACAAACTGACAGACGTCAGACAGCTAGATGCTTGCAGTGTGTCTCGAGCATTAGCTCATACGTTAGTTTCCTCATCCACCATCAACCATCCAAGCTACCATCCGCAGTGCGGCCGTGCTCAAAACCTACTCACCATCAAAGTTTTTTAAAACATGCGATCATACATAACATAACACATTGTAATAAATATTGACAGGTACTGGGTGGGGACGTGCAACCACGGCGTTGTGTAGGTAAACCTATTGACACGTCGTCGGGGAAAATACTTAAGTAAATAAACGCGTTAAATATCCGTGAATAGTTATTATAATCTAATCACCACCATTGGACATTTTTCCGTGTGCCTGGAGCCGGGTACTGACAGGCGTTACGAGGCGTAACGTAATTTGTTACACAGCGAGCATTCGGGTAGTCAGTACGGGGAAAGAAGGCGCTGCATTTTTTGGAATGGGTGTAAAGCCGTATGCGCGAACGCACCGAGCGACCGCAAATTGTGCAAAGCCTAAGAGGTTCTAAATCAAATAAATAATAAGTTAAAATAAGTTTATTCATAATATTCTAGAGAACTATACTCGGTTCTAGTATCCGAGACATTATTTACAAACAATTAAAAAACTATAAAATGAAAATATTTTACGACACTGATATCATCGCAGCAAAGTTCGAAACAACTTTTGGTTTTGAAAGCTGTCATCCATTCGTCCATCGTCCCTTTTCAAACACGATTTTAAAAATTATCGCTTGGCTTGTGCAATTATACGTTGGTGAAGTTTGTGTTTTTGATTTTAGTGTTAACCTTGTTGTTTTCTGTTATAAAATAATAAATAATGCTGGACAATCCACACAGCATCATCTAGCCCCAAGCTAAGCAGAGCTTGTCTTATGGGTACTAGATGACTGATATACTTAATACAATACACTACATTGATATATAATTTTATTATACATAGAAACATCCAGAACACCTGAAAGAAATATCTGCAGATCGTACAAACATATGTCCTGAGGCGGAAATCGAACTCGCAACCTACTTCGTCGTATGCGCACGCGCCACTGAGGTCGTCATTGTTAAAGCATCAAACGAAAACTGTCAAGTGTTGTTATCGTCATTGTTATCGAAGTGGTCGTTATTGTTATCAGTCATCGTTAAGTTTTCATACATAAATGTCTTTGTTGACATTAAATATCTTGGTTTCTAGAAGCGTGTAGTAGCAGCACCTAGTTTAGAGTTAGATTATTAATTTAGCTGAACATTTGTGTTTTTCGTTTTTCCAGGCTGTCTAAACAACGGAGACGACATTGATCGATTAGTAAGTAAACCAGCAACAAAATATTTTCCAGGTTGTCTGAGCAAAGAAGACGACAAGGATCTATCGGAGGGTGAACAAGCCCCAAAACTTAATATGGTGAGTAAATACAGCACTACTCTACTTTGTATCTATGTTGATAAGTTTGATAACATAGATTTACTCTATCAACATAGTACAAATCTACTTTGTATCTATGTATGTTGATAAGTTTGATAACATAGATTTACTCTATCAACATAGTCCAAAGTACTCTACTTTGTAACTATGTTAATAAGTTTGATAACTTAGATTTACTCTATCAACATAGTCCAAAGTACTCTACTTTGTAACTATGTTAATAAGTTTGATAACTTAGATTTACTCTATCAACATAGTCCAAAGTACTCTACTTTGTAACTATGTTGATAAGTTTGATAACATAGATAATACTCTATAAACATAGTCCAAAGTACTCTACTTTATAACTATGTTGATAAGTTTGATAACATAGATAATACTCTATAAACATAGTCCAAAGTACTCTACTTTATAACTATGTTAATAAGTTTGATAACATAGATTTACTCTATCAACATAGTCCAAAGTACTCAACTTTATAACTATGTTGATAAGTTTGATAACATAGATAATACTCTATAAACATAGTCCAAAGTACTCTACTTTATAACTATGTTAATAAGTTTGATAACATAGATTTACTCTATCAACATAGTCCAAAGTACTCAACTTTATAACTATGTTGATAAGTTTGATAACATAATACTCTATAAACATAGTCCAAAGTACTCTACTTTATAACTATGTTGATAAGTTTGATAACATCGATACATTGTAACTATACAATGTATCGATGTGTATTGTTGAACCTTGATCAAACGAGATGTGCGGATATGCGACATAAATTTATCGATAAAATCAGGAAAAAATATTATGTCTCTGGCCAAAGGCCTCCCTCCATTTCTCCATATCTTGCCTTGTTTTATTTCATAATTTATGTAGATTAAATCAGTTAAAATTACCTACCTAATTTAAACGGTGAATAACATTGACAACGAAAAGAGAACCCACAGTTTTTGGAGAAATATTAGACTAAAATCATGAAGTTTATACAAAATGCAAAAAAGTACACTTCAATGACCCAGTTTCAAAGTTACAGATCAAAAATAAATATATTGTTTTTAGCAAATTTCTAAATAAATATTTTATTTTTACTATGCTTATTTTTGATATTGTAATTTGTTTACACCGTTTACTCAAAAAGAAACGAAGTAAAACCAAAGGATGTTGATTTCATAAAAAAAAATATAAAAATAGGTTTGGGTTTTGAGATAGTTATCATATTAAAAAAACTGATTTTTATCGATAAACTTAAGTCGCGTATCCGCACATCTTGTTTGATCAAGGTCGGACAATGCACATCTTATCAACTTTGTTCAATTCTGTCTTGATTAGGTGATAAAATGTACAGTCACAAGCAACAAGATTTCGTTATTATCTAAGCCCGTAAACGTAAAAATAAATAAATAATTCTGGACAATTTCAGCGACCTAGAAGCGCCATCTATACTTTATACGAAAAAATAATAATTGCCCTACTCTTAAACAGATTACTCGTTTTACTATAATCATTAGAACAATACAATAAGTCACTCTAGCCTAATAGCTACTTACGCGCCAGGTACATATACTTATTACAATAAACTATATAGGTACCTAGCTGTATATTTTTACGGTATTCTGTGTTATCATTGTCATAGTGAAGCGTTTAGTTCGGCAGAATAGGGCCCATGTCCTGTTGATTGTACTTACGTTACAGCGCGGCGCGGGCGCGGCGTGCGCGGTAAGCCGGTAACATAAACAACGCTCTAAGTCTATGTACCACAAAGCAATGACGGTTTTGTGTAGTAGATGAACAAAAGCATACAACACAATGTTCATTCAATTTCAGCATTTCTTAATATGAGAGAAACTGTGGTCAAATATAAATAATTAGTCAGCAAGTCAATCTATAGACAGACGTAGTTTCATGTGGTGACTTCTGATTATGTCATCTTAAATTGTTTGTGACTGTACCTACTGTGTATTATTGATATAATTATAATTACAACATGATTACCTAACCTAAACTCAAGCAGCTCAAATATTGATTTAGTTTATCTCGTTCCGCAGTGGAACCAATGTTTCTTCGTTTTCGGGTAAAGCAGTAAACAAAGCCTTGTATTCATATTGTAAGAGTTCACATTTGTTTTAGTTATTCTACTCAGCTAAAAAAACGCGCTCGAATTTTTTTAAAGTATTGTATTTTGCTTTTCATTTATTGGTAGGTGAGTCAAATAAATATTACTTGCTTTATGTACCTACTAGAAACGTCGATCAAGGAGGTTTCCGCCGCCTCCCCCATAGATAACTAGAACCTAAAAAAAATGACACTCGAAATTATCTACGAAATTGTTTGACGCAGACAGTTTGCGCAGAGGCGTGACAATTCTGTGCATACGGAAGAAGAAATCAGTGGAGTCGGATTTATTTTATTTTAATTATAAGTAGGTAGCTGTAAATAGTAAACGCTGTTTTTTTTTATAAGAACTATCTGAAAAACTTGCCGTTACCGCTTATCTCATTTAAATTCATTTGATATCTTCTAATTAATAATAAAAGAAATAAAAATATTTTATTTCGAACAACAAATACTTAGGTATGTAGGTAGCTAGTGCTGTCACAGAACTGTTTCTGTGTAGTCATAACTAAACAAATGAAAAATGAAATGAAAATGAAAAATTTATATTTCTGTACATAGGTAAGTTACAATAACATGGGTTGGGGTTCTCTTATAAACATAATATGCTTGTGTTAGAGTAACGCGCTCTTCCTTATCGTGTTCGTTCGTTTTTTACAGAAATTATTTAAATTCAAATATAATGCAACAAGAAAAGAAAAAATTGTTTGAACTAGTAATAATTGCAAACTAGTCTTTTTAATAAAAAAATAAACGCAAGAACACGTAAAATAATAATAAATATAAAAACAATAGCCTCTCTATCCATGAATTGAAAACAAAGTCAACATCGTACGTAACATAGGCAAACCAAAAAATAATTTTCAACGCTGATTTCTTATGGATATGTCTTAATAGCACATTATAGTGGTAAAAAATCTATTACGAGTAAATCTACTGAAAATAGGAAATCCCGTCCTTTTTTGTGTCTTGAAAACGTGATTTTTGCAATTTTGCTAGACGTGCTTCCTGTCCGATCGCTAAAATGACACTAGTTGTAATCGTAGACCAACATGGTCTTGCTTTTGGTACATACGGTTACAGGGTGCGCATTGTGAATCTATGGGAGGCCGCGCTAATATTTTTATAGCTACGCAACTAACAAGCTTTTTTAAATCGTCATTCTTTCAAATACCTTGCTTATTTCATTAAATACGGCTAAAATACCAATACATACAATCAATACCTATAGGTACATTTTTAAAAGCTGGCGCTATCCTCTTTGTTTAACATATCCTGGAAGCCTGGATTTGTGACGTCAGCGTGGGTAAATTGTATGCAAATATAAAACTCAATCGTGACAGCGTTTAAAACAATTCTATACCTACATACTTCTTAATAGGCGGTTTTCAAAAAAGTTGTACATGACGTTTTTAGGGTGTGTCATGATCATGACTTTAAAGAACGATTTTTAGGAAAATAATACTTTTAATACGGATTTTACATTTTAATATGATTCTATGACTATTACTTAGTAAAATTAGTGGTTCTTATTTCTCTCGGTTTATAAACTTTAAATTCATAAATAATTTTACACAGGATGATACCTTGTGTTTGCATGTCCCATGCCTACTTTGATAAATTCAAATGGATTTGAGACAAATTTTACTAAGAAATGCATTATACATATTACGAGTAAATCATATATTATTTTATTCATATATTATTTTATTGTTTATAACTATAAGTATACATTCCCCTTAACATGTTCCAAGGTTTAGATAAACCTTGGAGGTTTATTTAATACTTAAATTACTTTAAAATAACGAAAAAATAATCAAATGTTATGTTCTACAATATCACGCAAGGTGGAAATCTCCACTCCGAAACCACAATGTTTTGACCAACACAAGTAAAAACTACTACTTTGGGTTATTTAAAGAACTATGGCAACATTTTCGGATATCGGGACGTAGCGCCATTTCTGCTGTCATTTCACCGCCTGACGCGACTTTATGTCACAGCTCGAGCCGGATACGAAAAAAACCTTCCACCTTCCGCAACCAAAAAATAAGGAAAGTTTTCATTTTTTGTTCAATAGTAGTAATTTAAAACCGAAAGAAAATATCCCCGATTAAAATTTTCTTTTTTCAAGGCGTTTTGCTTGTGAATTCACAAAGACATTAGGTGATATTTGGGCATCTTGCATTCCGAAACCTCCTTTCTCTTTCGAAATTCACGGTAACGTAGAAGTGGAATCAAAATGTTTTCGGGATGGAAAGTAAAGTAGACTATACACTGTTAAAAACACTATCATCATCATCAGGCGCAGGCAGACGTTCGACGATTGAATGAATATCTGCAAACTTTTTGGTAGTTTATAAATCAACGTCAAAGTTAAAAATTCTTTATTCCCCTAAATACAATAAATGTACACTTAGAATAGGTCAAATTATAATTATAAAATTACACTGGACACGGAAATAAGGTGATATTTTTTATTTTAGTCGCTCGGTATGTAGACTAAATGTAAAGCTTAGTGGCGAATAGGTAATTAAAATCCGTATCCGAAAGGTAACAGACAGACAGAGTTACTTTCGAATATTTGTAGTATTAGTATAAATAGTGTAAAGTATCCTTTATAATTTTCTTCCGAAACCAGGCCAGTCCTCTCCGTGACTCCATGACGATCTTGCGTAACTTTAATGTTTTTATTAAGAATAGTTCAGATTTTTAAAATGTTTAAAGATTGTGTCAATGATTAAATATATATTTTATACTCTAGTATTAAACGATCTCATCTATGTACCTTGATTTTGAATAGATAAAGAAATATAAGTTGTAAACTTGCCAAAGAGTAACAGAACTGAATAACAAGCCTGACTAAATTTAGATAATTTCTTAATTTTGTTCTACTAAATTTTATTAAATGTGTGCATTCAACGTTATAAATAAAATAAAATATTACCCTGTTTTTTGTTCATTATCATCACACCTACGCACGGTAACGGAATGGAGCGTCTAACTAACCAAACCAATGACAAAATATTAGTTTTTACTAAAATTAAGTTGTTTAGCTACGAGTATATGAAATTCGCGTTTTCTGCAAGTTTAAATAATTTCCTATAGATCCTCGTCTAAAACAAAAAGAAATATGCCGCATATTTAACATCTGAACAACTTTTATGAAAATGGCCCTAATATATCTTGAACTAATTCCGATTAAACCAAGCAAATTTTTGAATATTTTATCATGTCTACCAATCATTGTGCTCTAATATAACAAGCGATAGAAATTAACTGCAGTAAGCAAATAGAATATGCTTCAGAATGACGTCATCTCTCATGCTGTCCTGCTCAGTTAGAATACAATCAGAGCGGGCCAGAATGAGAGATGACGTCATTCTCATTAATTCATTCTCATTCTCGGCATTCGGAGGCTATATCGAAAATGACCGCTTTTGAATTAACTCTGTTGGCGTTGGTAGAGAAGTGACCCCTATTTTATCACTCCTCTCGGCTACGTCGCTCTAACATTATTAGTTGTAGTCTATTTTCTGTCTCTTTCAGCACATGTCATCGCCTATGAAGCGGCGGCGTCGTCGTAGGCAGAAATAGGTCAATGTTTAAAAGCTGACGCGATCCCCTTGTTGTTTTTCGTATACTGGATTTGAGGCGTCAGCGTGGATAATTGTATGAAAACACAAAAAACATCGCACCAGCTTTTAAAATTTTACCTATAGCACCTTTACAAGAGGATCATCCTTGACAGCACGATGCAAACTCCATGACGGCTGTGATGTTCGCTGTATTGATGCCTTGTTCGTATAAGCGGGACAGCATGAGAGAGGCTGTCATTTTCGAACCCTATCTTTATCTACGCGACTTACATACATACTTATGCACATCTCATTGTCTAACTCCTTAAAAAATCACCACCCCGTTTAGAAGGCTAACAGACTATTAAGTTGATAAGCTCGTCATATTAAGTTTGTTTTATATCGTACTAGTTGCTGCCCGCGGCTTCGCACGCACTAAGTAGTGTATGTCCGTCCCCGGGATGGCATTTACCTCTCTGCCAAATTTCATTAAGATTCGTTCAGCTGTCAGCTAGATAAAATCGAAGCTCTCGTTAGTCCCGATATTTTTCGAGTCGATTCTGATTCGCATCAATATTTTTAAAAAGAAACAGGGTCTGTGAAACACTGCATTATTTGATGCAGTCAAAGAAAACAATTGCGTGGACGGAATATATTATTATAATGCCTGTGATTTTTACTTTGTTACCTAAGATGTCCAAAAGTTCTGAACATATCGAGATGAAATTTGGCGTACATTTTGAACATAGCCTCACTTAGATGATGGCTACTTGTTATACCGAAAATACGCGTGCGAAGCCGCGGGCTGAAGCTGGTGTTAAATATTACAATATTACCATAATCGAAACAATAAAAAGTTACTACCAACATAATTTGCCTTTGTTATCACATAACAAAGTCAAATTCTGTTGATTTGACTTTGTTGTGTAATTTATTATTATGGCATTGTTGTAGAGAGTAGGTAGGTATTATGTATACAACGCAAATTATAAAAGCGTATACTTAATGCTAAATGTGAAATGTCATATTATAATGTGAATGGTGGGGAAATTGAAATAGTGTGTGGTGCATGCCTTGATGAATTTATAAGCTCTATTAGAAGACTGTAGAACGGCACCACTTTATGCCCGAATATATTATATTCGCGAATAATGTAATTTGCGAATAATGTTCGAATTAGAATTTACTTTGATTTTCATGATTTTGCATGCCTTTGTTTGATATTAGAATTAATGGTATCTCCAAATTTGCTTAAAATTTGTAAATTTGCTATTGGAAGACTGAACGGACCCACTCTTTGTCCGAATATTCGCGAATAATGTAATTTACAAATATTGTCTCATTTAGAATTTAATTTTGTTTTCAAGATTTTGCATGCCTTTGATATTTGAATTAAATGTGCAAAAAATAATAATCTCACTATTGGAAGACTGTAGAACGGCGCCCACCGCGACCACCACCACGAAGAGTGGTGGGCGCCGTATAAGTATTCGCGAATAATGTCATTTACAAATAATATTCGCATTAAGCCGGGTACTGACGGGGCGTAATGTGTAATACCATTAACAAAAATCTGTCTCGTTGCTAGTTGCGAGCACCTTCTTTCCCTGACTGCACGAAAGCTCGCTGTGTGATCCGTTACATTACGCCACGTAACGCAGCCGGTCAGTACCCGGCTTTAGAATGTACTTTGATGTTCAAGACATGCCTTTGATGTAAGAACTATTGGTATCTCCAACTCTGCTAAAAAATTGTAAACTCACTATTGCAAGACGGCATCACTCTTCGTCCCAATAAGTATTCGCGAATACTTATTTACAAATAATGCTAGAATTAGAATTCAGTTTGATTTTCAAGATTTTTTATTTTAATAATAGTTGGTCTAAGTGCGGTGCAAATAATTTATTGTAATTAATTTAAAACCGTAAATTTCTTGTGATTACTGATAAGTTGATAAGTTACATTAATTTACTTAAACTGTTACAACTAGTAACTTATCATTATCAGTTAAGTAAGTAAGTTAACCTGGTTACTTTAATGTTACTTTTATGATATCGATTAAATCGGTTTTTTTTATAAGTCAAATTATAAAAACAAAACCGATATAACGCCAGAGCCGCGTCTTCAGATTGCATTTAATTTAATAGTTTAAGATGAATAAAACTGGGCAGTAATAACAAAATTATTTTCATTTCTTAGTTAAGTTGTCTTCATGGAAATAAAAACAATGTAAATGATACGTGCGAGGCTTTGTTTAGGCTTTATAATAGCTCTAGTTTCGGCCCGCGGCTTCGCACGCTTTGCTTCTATGAAACGTTTATCGTAATTTATTTATATCTCATGGGTACTGATTTGTTGGATAAAAAGTAAGCCTTTATGTTAATCCAGACCTAGAACTAAATCTATGTAAATTTTTGCACGTTCCTCCAAGTTTAGAAGTTTTAGGAGTGAAGAGAAGAGGTAATGCAGCAAACATACAAACTTCCGCATTAATAGTATTAGCGTGAGATGTGACTGTGACTGTGATGCGACTGTGATGTGATGTGACTGTGACTGCTGCTAACCGTTGTTGGTTTGGGTCTACTTTAGTAAGAACAGTATTTTGTTTTCAGCTAGGAGAATTTTTCCCGCACCAGTATATGAATGGATATTACGTGGACAACGTGGAGCCAAACTATCGCTTGGTTGTGTGGGAGGGCGGGGATTAATTGGTTACCTACATACATAGTATAAAATAATACATAATAGTAATACGATTTGAAAAACTGGTATTGATATGGACCAGTTGAACTACCTGTAGATTGTTTGCAACAGTCTGCAGTTAGCTTAATTGTTTCAATTGTAAATACTAGTTCTCTAATTTGTTTTTATTATTTGATTGTAATTTTCTTTGTAAATAAAGTATTTGAAAAAATAAATTACCTGTTTGTTTACATAATAGAGACAAGCTTTACCACTTTGCCAACATTTTAGTGATCAGATCACTGATCAGGGTTAGGTATTTTATACGGGAAATTATTTTTATATTGGTAATCGCGTTTAATGGCGTCGTCGTCGCCGCATCAAGTACCTGCAGATAGAGCATGTGATTCTTAGGCCATGAAAGTGTCAAGTAAAAAATTGTAGGGTCAAGTGGGGCAAATGCGAGTACCATACCTAGAAATACATATTCAACCCTTTATAACTTTTTTGTTTGTTTAAGTATAAGATTCATAATTATCATGTTAATTAAGCATTTAATAGACTACAAATTAATGTTTTTTTCAAAATAAAATCACCCCAATTGCGTAAGATATTTAGAGTAAAAAAAAATATACCTCACTTATTGCATTTCCCCCATAAACAGGGGCAAATGTAATAATGTTGATCTATTCCTCAGGGCTGTGGATAGTTACAAATCAGGGGTAATAGCAATAAAATACGAAAATCTTATAAAATTATGGTTTTTATTTCAAGGAGATCGCATGAAAACTTACAGAGATATTAACTTTTTCTTACAGACTATCACACTATTCTTAAATCAATCATAAACAATCTTACGAAATAATCATATTTCTGAACTTGTAATCGAAGTATATTATATTACGCTTGGTTATTGTAGGATTTGGCAATATCTTAACGATAGAATCAGCGGTGATTGTATCAACATCCTCTATTGTTGGCCATACAAATGTTGCTCCCTTGCGTCGTACAAATTTGACCTCCCAACGACTATCTATCTTGTTTTGCACAATGCCTATGTAATATTTATATTTTTTTATTAGAGCGTATTTAACAATCACCCATTTGTTAATTTGTAGTTCAGCCTCCTCTATCGTATTTTCCTTATTCATTTCCGTCATTATTATTTTGTTATCTGGCTCTATAAGATCTCCAGCTTCATCTTCTGGCTCTATAAGATCTCCAGCTTCATCTTCTGGCTCTATATGATCTCCAGCTTCATCTTCTGGCTCTCTAAGATCTCCAACTTCATCTTCCACCCATTCACTTTCATCGGAATTAGCATAGTGTATTTCATTTTCAGAACCTACATCAGTACTGTCATCTTCGGAATCTTTTCTTTTCATTCTTTTTTCCTTTCGTCCCTTATTCCCTTTCATATTCTTGTGTATTTTAGTTTTTTTTCTCTTAATTAGATTATCTTTTTCCCTTAAAATCTCAAGCATTTCAGTCGACGTAACAACTTCCGCACCTGAGACTACCTTACGTTTCTTTTGTTTATTTACAGCCCGATCTTTTTGCTGTATAGTGGAAATAATCATTTGTTCTAATGACATAGTTGGGGCAGTATTAGAGTCTTGTATCTCATTTGATAGAGGAGTTGACCTAACGGAATTCTGTGAACCTGCTTCGTTGACAATTGAGAAGTTGTTGGAATGGGCTCCTCCCCGAAAGCTGGTGGATTTATTATCGATGGTGATGAGTTATTTGAACGATCAGGATAAGGACCCACCTCACTATCGTTCACATGACACACAAGGTGCTTCTCCCACCGCTCTAAAGCCTCCTTAGAGAAACTTTCTCTTGGGATGACGTCAGAATTGAACGGAAATATCCCCGATTTTCTAAATCCACTCATGATAACATCTTCACTTACTTCCATCCAAGTTTCACCCAAAAATTGTGAAAACAGTGCTTTGGGTAGTTTTAGACCGATATTATGTCTCTGCCAAGTGGCAACAGTTCGGTCCCATTTCTGTTTAAAAGATTTGAACACGGAAACGTCTAATGGCTGTAATCTATCACTTGTGTGGGCTGGCAATTTAATAATGGTTATGTCATTGGCCAAAGCAGTTTGTATTAGGTTGAGAGATACATGCGTAGAGTGGCCGTCGTATATGACCAGGACTGGCCGTTCGTCACCCAGAGCTGGTATGAGGACTTTTTCAAAATAGTTTTCAAATATCTCTTTCTCCATCCAACCATTTGGAGAGGCAGCGTAAGCCGTACCGGGATATTCCTTGTCTGGCTGGGCTTTCCACTGGTCCCAGATATTTTTTGCTTTAAATATAATCAAGGGTGGCGCTCGACCACCGGCAGCATTAACAGCCAGTACAAAAGTTGTGTTTTCTCTTCCGGATGTGCTGGTGACTCTGGATGAACTTTCACCCTTTTCTCCGACGATTTTTGTTTTCGACGGATCTATACTGAGACTACTCTCATCCAAATTCCAGATCTGTTTCGGCCTGTTTTCCAAGTTTAAATCCGTCAAAACTTTTTTTAAGAGATCAAAGTATCCATAGATGATGAATGGATCTGTAGCAGCCTTCTTTCTCGCATACTCCAATGGTTCCGGTTTGCGAATTGATAAATGATGTCGTTTTTTGAAATTAAGGAACCAGTCTTTTCCAGGTACGCCTCCTTTAAATGGGGTTACGATTTTATTTAAGTTAACATACTGGCCTACTAGCTCTAAAATTTCCTTTCGACTTAGACCAAAGCCCCATTTAGCCAGTGTTTTCACAGAAGTTGCCAAAATGTTTTCAACGTTCTCGGGAAGTCCAATTCTACGTCCTTTACCTTTATTTATAGCACCTCGAGTTCCTTTGCTTCGACAATACAAAGTAGCAAATGGAATTCCGTAAAGAACGGACGCCTTGTGTGTGGTAAGTGAACCAGCTCTTATTTCATCAAGAGCTCTTTGTAATTTTTCTTCAGTGTATTTAGGGCTAGATTCTTTCTTTTTGACGTAATTTCGCACCATCTGAAAAAAAGGGGTAAATGTAATAAAACATTACAATTTCCCCGTGCTGCCTTATTACATTTGCCCCCTTGTCAAAACTTCAAGGGGTAAATGTAATAATAGCCAAAACATAACAACCAACAGCAATTGAACAAAAATATACATTTATATGAGTTCCTAATACGGAATAATATCACACGAATAAATAAAAATTCAAAAACTTACGTTTTTTTCTCAGATTTCAACCGATTTAAAATTAGGTTGTAAATTTGCACAACCACGCGGCACTGACGTCATTCAACTTATGACGTTTCATTCGGTCATCAATCGGTCAAAGTTCACGTAAATTGGTAGGTGCGTTGTTAAAACAGTACCTAATGCATTTCATAGATGGCAGTACTAGTTTTTTGTTTTCAATACAACTTGAACACATTTCCTTACATTTGCCCCGCTATTACATTTTGCCTACCTGACCCTAGTTTCTTTTATTAATAGAAAAATATATTTTTTTTAATCTATTTACGTTTTATTCGATGATGTACAAGGTTTTCAGTTAAAAAATAAATAAACTACATATTTTAGTAAATATGAAGAAATATATTTTATTTCATCTAAGTAGGTATTCATGATGAAATTGATGATGATGATGATGATGCCCTCCTAGCCGAATTTCGGCCACGGGGCGGCGGCGGCGGCCATTCTCAACGAAGACAAGCCGGAGTAATCGTACAAAAAAAAAAGTTTATTTTTTATTTTATTTACCTCATAAAACCGCAATCTCAGCTTATGGAAAGTGACGAAGGTCTAGAAGACACATGTATTCTCTCACTCTTGTATTGAAGAGTGCCAGGTTGTACAGCCGAACTTAGAATCTCCTTTTATCGAAGTCTGTTAAAATAGATAAGTATTGTCCATGTTCTCTTGGGCTTTTTACTAAAGACCATGAGAACATGGACTGACCGGACCATGTTCTCATGGTCTTTACAGAACGCAAAACCGCAACATATATTTCCTTGATGAAACGTACATTAACGCCAGTCACTATGTAAGCAAATGTTGGCAATCATCGTCCGAACCTAGAATTCATGCTGATATTGGAAAAGGACGGCGTTTGGTAATTCTTCACGCTGGATGTCGAAATGGCTTGGTTGGTCACGTCAATGCACCATGCATTGACGATATTCAAATCAGATGCTAAGACCGGCGACTATCATGGAAACATGAACGGGTCTACTTTTTATAAGTGGGTAGATGAAAAGTTAAAAGATAAATTGCTTCCGAATTCTGTAGCGAAACGGAAGTTGAAGCAGAATCTATGTCAGAATATCTGTAGATAATTTAGTTATAAAAAAACATAAACATATCGTTACCGATATCGTAAGATCTATCCGACAATATCAATCTCATATGTACTCTTGTTCTTTTTTCCTCGGCCACCACCTCGCCGCACTTTCTTAACCCGGCGTCATGGGGGTGGAAAATGACCACACGGACGTGGGGGTGGGTCATCATGACCCGATACTTTGACCTACGATATTTCTACATTTTAAAAAGAAATTATGTTTTTTTTTTAAGATTACATCTTTATAATTTCATGGTTTTGTAAATTAAACTAGAATTTGTGTTACCAGAAAATTTTATTGTTTATTTAAACCTCTTTAAAAAAAACACGTTAAAAATCAACAAAATTGGCATTTCTTAGCATTATCTAAGTTTTCTTATCAATAATGAACATTCTTTAACTTTTTATGGCACTTTTATAAACATATCTAAGACATCTTTGGAAAAAACTTACTAAAAACTAATTGAAATCATCGTTGTAAATGCAATCACCGCAGAAAGGTACAACATGTTCAGGGCAAATATATTTGTTGCAACCATGACATGTGTGGGTTGTTTTGCGGTCTTTCTTCGCAGGACATACTTGACATCTTTTACGAGTACTGGTTCTTTTAGCTGGTGGCTCCTCTGAACTTTCGCCAACAAATTTGTGAATTTTTTTTCGCATTTCGCGAGGCAAACATGTCACATTCTGGCGAGCTTTCAAATGTTCACCCACAAGGGCAAGGCCTAGTTTCTTCAAATAATGACGTCGTTTTTGGTTCGACTCATTATTGATTCTATGTATAATGAGACCGTTAACGGCAGACATGTTCAAAATGGCATAAAAAATTTAAAAATTATCACTGTCTGATAGTTCTTGGGTTTGAACAACAGATAGTGGGTCATTGTACTCATCATCTTCCGAGATGTCTTGCTCTGTGTCGCTGGGATGACTTCGCATACTAACACAGTCCTCTTCATTAGCGGACTCCTGATCAGATGACATGACATCCGAGTCCGTTTCTTCAAGAATTGAAACGATACGCCGCCGTCGTTCTCTTTCCTCTTGATCCATTTTTTATTATCTACCGACAAAAAGTAAACAAATAAACAAAAACATCATATTTGAACCATAAAACATAAAAACAACACCAAAAGCAATGACAAAACGTAAAAACCACACATTGAAAAATGGCGCGAAATTGTTACACCGAGTATGGGGCTGGGTCAAACTTACCTTTTTCAACTTTGGGCGCTCTTAACTCCAAGCACGGTCGCCGTCCAACTGATACTTTATAAACAATGCTCAGAGCGATTTGCTGACTCCAGCTACTGAGAACAATGGCAACGTCACGTGCATAGTTACCAATCTGCAAGCTAGCAAAAAAGTCCCGGGTCATTATGACCCAGCCCCCATGACGACGGGTTAAGGAGCGGTTTCGGTCAAACTATATCAGCTAACACATATATTTCTGTGTCTAAGTACCTACTATAATAAAATAACTTATTGTTTTTTTGGATGAAACGCAACGCAACTCGCCCTCTTTCGTAGATCTACCCTCTTACATAATCTAACCAACTCTATCAAAGTCATGTGTCACTGTCAGCAAAACTAATATGTCGCCAGTCATTTTCAGTAGGTAGCAATTCTGTCAATGTCAAGTCATGACATCACAGACATTCCTTTGACGTTTATAAAACATCCAGCTTCGTTCACGGACGTGTCGCTCTTGTTGTTTGACCTTTAGATCAAAAAAATAAAAAGCCGGCACTAATAAATACAGCAGTACGGCGATTTGTTTAGATTTTTGATTGAAAAAATTGTGTGTGCATTCGGAACTCGCGGAAGCGCCGTCCGTGGAAGTCGGCCAAAAGTCTGAAGTCGCTTGTAAAAACTACATCGAGTGAAACTAGTTATAATTTTGTGTTCCTCTCTTTGGGATTGTGACTCTTTGGGTTCCACGTCGCTACAATGGCACAGCACGTAAGTACCTACATACTCTCACTTTCTGCCCTGATTTAGGTACTGCTTTTTTTCAAGATCCGGGCCTGAATATTTCCTACGCTATAGGGCGGTTCCTGATTACGTCAGGTTCTACGAGTAGGCGTAGGGTGGAATTGCGTGCCCTTGACCCATAGAATTTATAAACAAAGTTACCAATCAATCGAATCTTGGGCGTATCGAATAGATTCCTAATAATATCTTAATATATAAGGAGATGCTTTCCTGTTGTATGAATTGAATTGACCAATTGAAATAAAATCTATTATTCCAAGCTATCCTGCTAATGAAGACAACAAGCTTTTATGTTTTTTATATTGCTTAATTAAAATAACTTTTATTTTTTATTCTTATTTAATAAAAACATACAACATAAATTAAAACAAATATTTACAATAATGTGTAATGTAATGTTATTTTGTGTTTAGTAAAGTGAATTGAATTGAACAAGTTTACAACTCCATGTCTGTGTAACAGACCACTTTAAGTGATAATGTATTATTTTGAGTATTCTGTTAAACTTCGTTGAAATTTTGTGAAACTATCCTGCAATTTCTGTTTCTTGGTGCAAAGTGTTTTTATTGTATTGTACAGAGACAACCGACAGTAGTGGGCATACCTAACTTCAATGCATTGGAGGATGCGGCTGCCCTCCGCGCGGCCATGAAAGGCTTTGGCACGGATGAGCAAGCCATCATCGAGATACTCTGCACACGCTCCAACACCCAGCGACAGGCCATCTTACATGCCTTCACTCAGGAGTATGGACGAGTAAGTAGATAAATAAATAATGCTGGGTAATCCACAGCATCATCTAGCCACAAAGTAAGCAGAGCTCAAGAGTAAGTTAGATCTTAGGTCAGAGTATGAGTACTGCAAGAAGGCTCAAGTTGAGTAAGTAGATAAATTTTTACCAATTAGCCGCAGATGACTCATTGCATACAAAAACGTACCCAAACAGCATTATCACGTTTTTTTTTTTCTTTAAAATGTCTGGAAAAATGCCATCATTTTTGTGTTGCTTCTACAAAATGGCTCAATGCAGCGTGCATTTTTAGCATAGGCCTCCTCGTTGGACATTCACAGTTATAGTTACATCAAAATTATAATAAGTCACTCAAATACTTAATTGGAGACTGCAGAAATATTCCACTTAATCTAAAAAAAATATTATTTTGGTAAAATATCTATTGCTAATGGATGGAATACAAGTAATGCCGATGGCAAGATGCCATCACATCTAAGAAACATTGGCACACATAAAATTTAACTGAATGCGGCTTGATAAAATCATCAGAAAATTTGTTGTAACTTTCCGAAATCATGTCTCTACAATTGCTAGTGTCCAAAAGGACGTAACACAAAGGAAAACATGATTAAAGATCACAAATACACCATCACTATCACCATAGCTAGTGTATGTTGCACACAATTAATGAGTCACAAACTGGTTTTAGGTAATGATCAATTACGTAAGGTATGGTATGGCATGAGTGGCTCAAGACGCGTATGGGGATACAAATAATCATTATGCAGAGATGGTTTGTCAGTGTTTATTCATTGAACAGGTGTTCTTTTCGTATGCTTGCTGTTATGATGTTACTTACAGTCTTTATGCAGTTGGCTATGAATTGGCCTTTTATGTAACATGACTATCTCAACATTGTACCTTATCAAGATTCTATTACGAGATTTAACACACTCTGCTCTAATTTGGTCGCCTGACCCTTATTAAGCGCTTGTAGTATTATTAATCCACTTTCGAAAGGTGCATGCATCGATTATCTACCACGAATTTGTGTCGATACATATCTTATAAAATAGTTACGGACATGGGTCTCTGAGTGTATGAAGACGAGACGCCCTTTCCCAGGACATAATCGAAGACCTAAAGTCAGAGCTAGGCGGTCACTTCGAGGACGTGATAGTGGCGCTCATGTCCCCCCCCGAGGAGTATCTCTGCAAGGAGCTGCATCATTGCATGGAGGGGATGGGCACTGATGAAGACACGCTCGTGGAAATACTGTGTACCCGGACTAAGAAGGAGATCGCGGCTATTGTGGAGGCTTACGAGAGACGTGAGTTACGCAATTATTGTTATATCATACGTTATGGACTTCATTATCTTTGATCTTTCTTGTTTACTTTTATGCTGATTGACCTTCCTTGTTTGACCAACATTTCGACCTAAATTTATCCAAACAGCAGTTGATTTCGATTCTTGTTTCTACCCAGTCCTACAAATTGTAGTCAAACGGTAGATGTAAATGGTGCATTGAACTCACCGATTTGCCTACCGAGGTAGTTTTTTTTTTGGTTGATGTTTCTCATCATTTGTTTTCACATTTCTTTAATAGGAAGGGTTAATAAAGTTCGACTACAAGAGCGGTCCTTTCTTATACTCTCGAATCATCAAGTCGCTCGCAAAAATAAAAGAACACTCATCTCGTGTCTTTTTTTTTTCAGTAAAAACCCTTGAAACCCGGAAAGTGAAATAGTACACCAATTACGTGGCTCCTTGTATATAGTTATTCCGTGGTATTGGAATCAACCACTGGATTTTAAAACCCGTTTCTTTGGCAGTGTACTCTCGCCCCCTCGCCGAGCACATGTGCTCAGAGACATCTGGCGACTTCCGTCGGCTGCTGACCCTCATCGTGGTTGTAAGTATGAGTACCTGTCTGAGAGTCCACCTCCACGGGTGAGCTTATTGCTGGCGATAGTCTTGTTGTACCACTTAATTCAATATCAACGTCCGTACGAACAGGCCTTAGAGTGGTGTAGTATAACACTAAGTTTTAAGGTCTGCGTAAGCTTACTCGGTCATCAATATGTGCTTGAGTAACAGCGTTACTCGTCCGTCGCGTTACTTAAGCATAGCTCATTTCATAAGGGCGTAAGAGCGTGTCTTCGTACGGCGAAATGGTGAAATGTCTATTGACAGATTCAAATTCATTTATTGGTACAAGAAAATGTACATGCATGTCAATCATTTCGAACATATAAGATTTTATTTAAAAACAAACTTAGACACAGTCAAAATAAACAATAAATTGGTACACTAAAATAAATTAACAGGTAAAATTATAGAGTTAATAATTATTATATTGAGGTAGGGTTAACCTTTAAAAAACTTGACTCGATGCGTGAGGCCGTGGAGGTGATCGCTACCATTTCATTTGTCCCCTAAAGAACAGATTTCCACCTGAGAAGAGATGACATTTATTTAAAAAGAACCAATAGCAAGTGTCAAAATAACCTCACACATGACATGTTCTTATTCAAGATTCTATTATGTTTTACAAATATATCCGCTGCTTTGATAAAAACCGGGGGATATAGTATGTTCATTTTATACTTATAGATTCCGCCTTTATAAAAGCCTAGCCTTAATAACAGAGATCGATAGGATGTTGACTAAAATAATATGTTGAAATGACTTCCCCAAAAACTCTTCAAATGTTTGTGGATCAGCGTATGTGTAACAGCACAAAACAAATGCTTGTTTTAAAATCGATAAAATTACCGCTAATATCACACAAAGACATGCAACTATGCAGTCCTATAATTTAAAAGCAATAAAGCACACATTCAAGCAT
The DNA here is from genome assembly GCA_963662085.1 of Eupithecia inturbata. Taxonomy (NCBI): domain Eukaryota; kingdom Metazoa; phylum Arthropoda; class Insecta; order Lepidoptera; family Geometridae; genus Eupithecia; species Eupithecia inturbata. Next base: position 13,627,610 of record OY759190.1, read on the forward strand.
TAGTTTTAAGGTAAAAAAAAGTACGGTATTTTAGTCGTAATGGGCCTCTAACGATGGTCCAATGTGAACTAATCCATTTAACATCCAATTATAGAAATGGCTTTGCGTTTTCGCTTGCACCATTAACATACTAATTTGTGTTCAAAACCATTATCATTTTGACAAATGAGACAGAAATTGTACATAATATAACTTTAGCATGTACTTAGTAATAGGTTTCCGTTTTCACCCTTCGGGTACGGAACCCTAAAAACAATTGTTTGTTGTTAAAAGCATTGTTCTGTAGAGGCCGCCACGTAGTCGTTCCCCTTAATTACTTGCATGAGTCAGCCGGTGCTATGGATCCAGAATACATAGTACTTAAAACTATAGCGAAATATGAAAATAATACTGAACTTTTTGTAGTTAGCTGCGTGTTAAACGCCCAGTAGAATGCTGAGGAATTTGCATGTTAGGCATTGCCGAGAAACTGTATATTCTAAAGTCAAGCAAATACAGAGCGAAAACCTTAAAATTTAAGGCCGTTTGTCGTTCTGCTTTTGGACTATTTAGTACAACTAGGCCCCAAAGCCCGAAGGTACGGTCTATAAATAAAAAGGTTGAACGTTGTTAATATTCCGAATCTTCAATAAAAACCTCGACGAACACATCTAAAAACTCTTGTGGAAGTTCGGCCCTGTTCACATATTTTTGCCGTCGACTATTACCCACGTAAATACGGAGATTTTTTTGTAAGGTTTTCTTACACAGTCACTTTGTGAATATGCTGCTATGGGGTTTTTCAAGGCCGATATACAAGGCCTACAACGGCACAATTCTTTTTCTTTGCTTATGCTAAAGATCTTTCAGCCTTGGAGTGTGGATTGTGTGTGTTCTTGAGTTTTTGTTTTGTCCTCTTGTGCCCTTCTTACGACTATTGCGTAAATTAGTATGTGTTTCTACCACAAATTAGGTTCACCTTAATTAACGAACGTAACCTTACTTTTGTTGGTTTATTTTGATTAAAACCGGTTGACGCATAAAACTTTTTTTAGGTAAACATGATTCGATATAATCTGGAAATATCAGGAACTCAAAAAGCAGTTCTAAAATTTATTTAAAATATTATTATTACGAACCCTTATGTCTGTCCCACCAATGCTGGAAAGGCCCCTTAAGTCTTAAAATACTTCCTCTAGTAAATTAAATACTAAATTTTACAATTTCCATAAAAACCTAACGTGTAAGTCTTTATTTTAATAATTTATTTGCTTTGAAAAAACTTAAAATCGACAAATTCCTACTTCTTTTTTTTGAAGTCTGATAAAAGCTTAATTTAATTAATCCAAATAATAAGTCAAGAATCACATTAACAAGAAACTACCAACCACAAGGGGGTTTCTCCCTGGTTAGTGATTACATTACCCTCAGGACACAGTCCACCCTCCAAGGCCCCAAAGTCCTATATCCACGCTGTGATCAGTCTTCAAACCGACAGGGCGCGCGCGACGAGGAGTCCGCTCTCGATCCGAACAAGGCGCGCGAGGACGCGCAGGCGCTGTTCGACGCAGGGGAGGCCAAGTGGGGGACGGATGAGGAGGTGTTTAATAGGGTGAGTCGAAACTGAAGTAACGCCTTGATATAAACCGAGGCCCGAGGAATCAGTCTCGCTAACATAACATGTCGTCACTGCATCCTGCCGCATTAAATGTATGTGATGGTTACAAAGTAAAGCATCGCGCACGAGAGAACCGTGACGAATCGATCCTCAATCAGAACGATGCTCTGAGGTCAGATTGCGTCTCGAATTTATTTGTAAGGAGCGTCGGTGAAGCGCATATAAGTAAAAGAAATAAAATAAACAGACTGTTCGGTACAACGTTTGTCATATGGAAACTGGGGGTAGGTGGAGTGGAACCAAGTGCAAGAGCCTAAAAAGAGTCGGCAATTTTAAAGATCAGATTTTATTCTTAATTTTGAAGTATGAAGTGATGTAACTTTGTGTTTTTTTATGTTTTTTATGTGATTTTGCACATGTGGCATCCGTTGAAATTGCTATGAGCTAAAGAAGTTTCCAGTGAATTGGAAGATCAAGAGTCGTTTTTTTTAAATTCAAGCCTATGTAGAACTCTCAGTTTTAAATTTTCACTTTTCAACACCTGCCCATAATTGCTTATTTAACTAGATCTCATGTAAATATTGATTTTACGAGTAAGAGCTGACAAGCCAGATGTCATTTAAAATGCTATGTTATTTCGTACAAATAAAGTTACAGCACTTAATTGTACAAATTTCGGAAAATAAATCGAAAAATCTTAATAACGTTTTTAAAAATAGCCGAGAAGGGTAAAAATGCCGTCAAGCTTTGCTCTTGGTTCCACCTACCCCCAGTTTCCACAGGACAAACGTTGTGCTGAACACCCTGCTATATCAATATTTCTGTCCAGATCCTAGCGCACGAGAGCTTCGCGCAGCTGCGGCTGGTCTTCGAGGAGTACAAGAACATCGCGGGGCGCACCATCGAGCAGGCAATCAAAGCAGAGATCGGTGGGGAGTTGAAGGAAGCGCTCTCGGCTATCGGTAATACACAGATTTATGGATAATTACGAATCACAAACTTTAATAACCAATTTACCCTATTTTCAAAAAAAATTTAAAAATCCTTTCCTTTTCACGTGTTCTTTAGTTTTGTATTCTTAGTATTATCTGGAACTTTCAAGCTAATTAGGCCACTGGTTAAAGAGTTACCAAAAATACCAAAAAATCTTCACCCCCTTAGGGTTAGAATTTCAAAAAATCCCTTCTTAGCGGGGGGTTGTGTAGTAACAGGTACCGGCTTTTCAAATTTCAGCTTTCTAGCTTCAGCTGTTTGGGCCGGGCGTTGTTACCAGAAAATAGCTTGTTCTTTTATATTAAGATTCTACTCATTACTTTCACAAAGATGGTGTCTATCTTAGTAATCCTTTTGATCAGCACATACTTCCACAGCTGAAGATGCCTCCCCAAATAAGGGTTTGTCATACTCACCACGTTTGGCGGCGGATTGGAGATAGAAGTAGAGGTGTTAAAAATACAAAGAAGGATAACGCGGCCGTTCCTCCGGGTGGTTTCCTTAGTCGGCTGAGTTTGTGGGGTCGATTCTAAAACCGCGACTGCCAAGGCCGTCTTAGCAAGAAATAAATATGTAATAGTAATAAAATGAATGAAGAAGTAAAATAAGTTAACCAGTAATATAGATAAGGGAGTAAAAATAGAAACCCCCGACTTTTTTAATGTAACATCCGTCATGTTGATTTTGTTCATTAATAATACATACTAGACTAGATAAATAAATAATGCTGGACAATCCACAAAGCATCATCTAGCCTCAAGTTAAGCAGAGCTTGTGTTATGGTTACTAGATGACTGATATACTTAATACAATACATTACATAGATAAATATTTTTTTATTTCAAATAGAAAATACCCAGAACACCCGGAACAAATATATGCAGATCGTACAAATATTTGTCCCACCCAAGGCGAGAATCGAACCCACAACCTCCTGCGTCGCAGGCGGACCTTCGCCCGCAACGCCACATCGGTCGTCAAGTTTGTAAGCATTTACAATTCATAGAAAATGTATTGTAAATGCTTACAAAGACAGCGCTGTCAATAACCCAGACCAATTGTAACAATTTAGCCGGGAATATCTTCGCAGTGACGCATTGAAGCGGCAAGGAAGTAGCCAATTTAACAATTTGTCATTATGCTGTATGACAATGGGATTATTTATTACCATGAATTTAAGAAAAGGCCTATCATAAGTACATAATAAAATTCTCTATCTTTTCTATCCGGTAACAAGAAACGTGTAACTGATATACCTATTTAAATTATATTGATAGATTTTGTTTAAAACACCCGGAACAAATATCTACAGATCATACAAACTTTTGTCCTGAGGGAATCGAACCGCAGCGTCCTGCGTTGCACATGGACCTTCGAGGCACAGAGGTCGTCTTATGTCTTTTAATAGTGTCTTTTAAAAAGGCTGATGTCTAGCGGTGTGTATACCTTAACTAAACTCGATGTAGAATGTTGTAAACAAACCGCCTATAATTAACCTAAAATTCACTCTGTTGCCGCGTATTTTTATACGCAATTTACATTACTTGTCGATTTGTGATCCTTCTTTCAATAAATATTGCTTACAATTATGTCTGAAACTCGACGCGAAGCAAATGAGTTTTAGTTATTTCCGTCGTGGTTTGTTTGCAAAAATTGTTCATCTAGTTTGGCTAGTGTATATGTTGATAATGTTAGATCTAAGTTGTAACGGCTCTTGCCGCCCGCAGTGGAGACAGTAGAAAGCCCCGCGGCCTGGTTCGCGACGCGCTTGCGCGAGGCCATGCAGGGGCTCGGGACCAACGACAGAACGCTCATCAGAATCATCGTCAGCAGATCTGAGATCGACCTGGAAACCATCAAGGGGGAGTACGAGCGGCTCTATGATAAGACTTTGGTTTCTGAAGTTAAGGTTAGAAGTGGATATTTGGACTGTTTGTTTTACAGGTTGTTAGGGGGTTTGTTCTTTGGTGGGGAGGTGTGGTTACTGTTGGAAAGGTTTATCTTTGGACTTGGCAGTGGTTATTTTAAGAAGTCACTAGCCAGACTTCTGTTAATTGTTTTGTTGTTGAAAGCTGTGAAGTTTAAACAGTTTAGAACGCAATCAGTGCTAATTAATTTCATATGAACCGACAGCTTTTTCACGAATATAGAATTTTTGAAATCGTTTGAGCTTATAATTGTGTGGGCTGGAACGAACTTCGAGGAACTTTTGTTTTGGTAAATTAAATAAAAACACCAATTGATAATTATAATCTCAGTTCTGATACGTAATCCCTCAAGTCAAGACAAAAGCCTCGTCAAACAGTTACCATACAAACCTACCAGAAAACAATCCGTCCAACAGACAGACATGAAACACTTCCCCTGGACCACGATCCTGCGCGACAAGTCTTCATACACCATCAGCTTCAGGTACTGTAAAGGCCAATTCTTTTCAGTGGAGTGTGTGGAAAACGCTGCAGCATGGTTCGCCGCGCGCCTTCGCAACGCGATGCAAGGCGCCGGCACGGAGGATCAGACGTTGATTCGCATCATTGTAGGCAGAGCTGAAGTGGACTTGCAGAGCATTAAGGAGGAGTATGAGAGACTGTATGATAAGACGCTGGAGAGCGACCTCAAGGTACGGCTGGTGCGTCGGCTTTGGGTGGTGGATAACGTGGAGATTTTGATTGATTTTTACACGAATTAACGCTCCAGCTTACGAGTTTGCTCTTACAAAAGTACGATGTGTATGTATTTTGTGCTGAATAAAACTGCCCACAAAAAAAAAAACTTACCCACCCGGACTCAAAGAGACCGGTGTCTTCAGGAGGACAACAAGAGGTGCAAAAACAAGTTACTTTGTCCCCGTAAACTCGCGAAAGTTTATGAATTCTGATTTTTGAAGAACTTAGTAGTTCTCGGGCATTCATCTTGTACGATCTTACGATATTTAGAAAATGGAGGGTTAAAGCTATGCCAGCTTAGCCACATTTAATTAAAATATAAAATATTTTAACTCTACGTTATCTAGCACCTTGGTCCGATGGAACGCCATTATTAAATAATTAATACATCCACTGCTTGGATCTGCACTGCGATCAATATTAGAGCACATTATTATTTGCATGAAAGTAATGACTTTGCCCAATTTTACTATTATAGAACTCTTTAAAACATTTCACAAAAAACTATAAAAGTAAATTATTATTTCGTTGATTTGAGTTCTTACACCCTTGAACCAGCAGTGGTATTTCAATAAAAATAATAAATAAATAATGCTGGACCATCCTCACCATAAATATATTTTTATATTTATTTAATTACTAAGATTTGGGCGTTATTACGGCATGTAACATGTTTTTCGTTCTGCTTTCAGTATATAAGAAAAATAGTTTATTTCATTACTTTTGTCGAATAATAAAGTGTTTTAATATTTTTACGCATTAATTCCCAATTTTGGTGATCGGAAAGGAGGTAAAGTATTGACTTCATTTTAATATTTATGAATCTATTTTGAATATTTATTCAGCAAACTCTCTCGTAACTAATTCACAATTTTCGATGGTCTTCCTTATGTAGACAATGCTATAGATGAGTCAATTATAGAGACCCTAAGTATTTCCACAAATGCTCTAATCAGTCTATGACCCATAGTATCCAAAAACCATACCAATTGATAAGCTAACTATCCACAAAATACAATTATATACCAAGATCTACAGCAGTTTTTCCGAACACAATTTACTAATAATGTCGCTTTTCTTTCCGCACGCCGCCGCATGCGCCGCACAACCAACGTCACCTATCGCGTGATCCGAACAACTCTCGTGTTCTCGCGACTCGGCAGCAGGGCGAGACCTCGGGCGACTACAAGAGGGCGCTAGTTGCGCTACTGGGTCCGGCCTAGATGGAGACAAGTCTTCAAAGAAGCTTACTTAAAAGCTAGAATCTTTTCTAGATTAATTGGTGTTTGTTATTAATGTATTTTGTGCACCACAATTTTATTAAAATTTATATTTTTATAGATTTTAAGCAGCTTTGATTTTGTTTTAAGTACAAAGTGTATTGTGTGGCTGATAAATTATTAATTGGCGTAATACTGCAACTTTACTATTGTTAATGTTTATCAATTAGATACAAGTTTCGTATACGAGACATAAACCTGCTGTTGGTTGAAGAACAATACTCGAATAGCACTTGAAAAGTAACAACAATGATAATTATTTAAATCTCCTTATCGAGATCTGTTTGAAATAAATAAATACGTTATTTTGTAAGCTTAATGTGCTTGTGTCATGCATAATATTAAACGTAGATTTATAATTATAGTTCCGATAACCTGACTTACAGTCGAAAAACTAAAATAGATGCCTTTGCATAGTGCCTTGAGTTAAAACTTTATAATTATTGAATTATTTATTTGCAAAAATATTTAAAAATTGCATTCCAGTTGTAAACCCCAGATTAATTAAACGTTAAATTCTCACTATTTATTGTTTTATTTTTTAGGTCAATAATGATTCCTGACCGGGTAGGTAACATACATTTTCCTATGATTAGACCAGAGTAGATACTGAGAGCGACTATGACACATAGTCAAAAACAGTCAGAACTCCTAACATATACAATTTTTTTTTTTATTTGTACATATTTTCTACATATTTGTATATTTGTAGTACAGTAGCAGTGGATCCCGCACTAAGACAAGCCTGTGTCGCGGGTATCCTATAACGTTTACCAAACAGTAATACATAAAAATAAAACTAAAGAGAACTAAAAAACAATCAGCAACGGCTCAGTAGATTACATTGACGTGCATCGCTAGAAACTAATTGAAAATGCCGGGTCCAGTAGTACTGGACCCGGCAGGACTTGGACTTTCTACGGTAAAACAAACGAACGAGCGGCTCCTCTCCTGGAGATGAGCCATCCGTGTGTGCCTTACCCCAGCAGAAAACTATCATCTAGAATTGATCCACAAAGCATTAGTGCGTTACATGCTGTAGATGTACGCCATGTAAAAAATTTGTGCATGTTGCCGTTTTGGAATAAAACGCAAAATACATTTTCTGCTGGAGTAACGTTCTTCCAGCAGGAAGATTCTAAACGAATGACCGTATACAACAGTGACTTACATGGCCAGAAGCTTAGAATAGATTTAAGTCGAAGGAGATAGTTTTGTAAAATAAACCGCCCAGTGCTAGTCGACTCGCACACGAAGGGTACCGTACCGTAAAATTCAGGCAACTTTTTCAAAGAACAACAAATTTTCACTTGTTCGAAGATCCCTATTTGTTATTTATTACAGTTGAAGTGTTACTTATACCACCCGCGCCGCCTAACGACTCCGTATCAATCGACATAGCACGGCATGCGACCCATGGACGGTAACATAAAATCTCCTGGAACATGTTGGTAGATGGCAGCTACACCTTCACCTTCACCTTCACCTAGGTGGTGACGGGAGACTGGGTCTGGCTTGTTTACCTGTAGCACTTCAAAAATAACCGAAATCTTTAGCTGATCACAGAGTGATAACTTTTGGAATACTTGCTGTGTGGATTGTCCAGCATTATTATTATTAATACTTGCGAAACGAATTGAAATATCTCGCTTTTACTAAAACATATATTATTGTAAAACTCGAAGCAAATGTCCATAAATATCTAAATAATTTATGGAAATATGTATTCATTATGTATTTATTTATATTAAACACTATTTACATACTTAATCTACAGCTAACATAAACCGTTAATCGGTTAAAATTTTCATCTATTATCGGGTAAATGTTTCAGTTACATACATTTTTTTTATAGAATAGAAGATTTTTTATTAAGTTCACATACAAACAGTACAGGAAAACAACAAATCAACAAAAACAACCAAAAATAAAAAAAATACATGGCTTCGTACCTCAAGTCGGGACACAGAACACAGGAATTGCGTTAAAGCAAGAAAAAAAACATCACAGGGTTTACTAATTTATTTGATTTAAAACGAGCGAACACTGGCAACACAAAATAACAAAATATTTACAACAAAAATAGTAATTTGCACAGTCAATTAAACAAGCTAAACTAAGTTATACATTCACTTTGCTAAAAATAAGACGAAGATTTATAAATTCACAACAAAAAGACTTCTACCTTCTGATTTATTCTGTGAAATAGCGACCATCACTCTTTTGACATTAGTATTAGAAAATTGAAAGTTTGGACGTTTGTCACAACTCCGCCAAAACTACTGGACGGATTGGACTGAAATTTACATAGATGTAGTTAACATATTGCTTTTATCCAGGAAAAAACGCGTGCTAAGCCGCGGGCAGAAGCTAACATCAATTATAAAATAAAAGTTAATAGATAACATACTGATTGTAACAAATTATTCGGCAGGACAGTGTAATGCCAGTCATAAGTCTCACTAAAACAAAGTTTTAAAGTTAAGTTCTCGTTGGAATATTTTACAAAGGCTTCTTGAGCGTTGATATTTGTCGATGAATTCCTGCTATTGTGAGATCTTAATAAGACTACATGAATTATTACGATTTGTGCTCGTGATTATTAGCGCGCTTATTGACACTAACAGATATTTGATATTCTTGTTGTAACTCAATAGATTATAAATATCTATTTACGATAACACGATATGCTGCATGAACTGCAGGGTTCAACAACGTGTTCGTGATGATGGCCAGAACCTGCAGTACACGCAGTATTCAGTGAATACCAATAACCCTGTATATGTGAGCGGGTTAACTACGAACCTCGTTTGTGTTGAAAGAACACCAACGACCAACGGGTCATCACATCTGCTCACATTCATAATGGATCTGTCAAACTACGATAGTTCTCACATGAGAATATAATTAACACTTTCTAAAAAAGTACATAAGTCATTTATGGGCATGTGAAGGATTATGAGTATCGTACCAAGATATCTGTAAAATGGCTGAACGTAAAACTAAATAAATAAGCAATAGGTACATTCGTTTCGGACTTGCTAAGGTAAGTCATTAATTCTCCAAAATACGCAATCGTTTGTTTCCTTTAGTTTTTTGTGCAAATTGGTACTTTAATTCGGTGTATTAAAGTATCTACACCAATTGGCCGAAACGAAATACACAATTTTGTGGTAGAGAATTAAAATAGGTCCCCTGAGTCGTGCGTGTCAACAAAGTTTACCTGAAATATTTAAAAACACAGAATATGTATTACCGAATAGAAAGTTAAAAAACACATTCAAGGCACTATTATCATTTATCTGGTGAAACTAATAATTATGTCAGTTTTGTGCATGAGTTTTGCTCTGACTTAACTTCCTGAATCCGTATCTGGGCCGCATAGCGTCATATGGGCAATGTCCATTGCGTGCAGTTACCCTATTTATTACATCGCAGTCAACAAAGCGGGTGCTACGCCACGCGTCAAATTAAAAGTTGCGTTTAAACGTCTTGCGTTACGTACCACCCTAAAACAAACACTGATTGAGGCGTTTTCTTAGGGCCCTATCTCACAGAGACGCCACTAGGACATCGCTGGCAAGGTATCCAAACTATTGTATGGCAGACGACGTTGCCAAACTGTCGCCAAGTTAGTTAGCTGCCGTACAATACAGAATGAGTAGTTTAATGTAGAAAGACAAGCCAAGATCCTTGCCATCTTTATGGTAAATAGGGTTTTCTGAATCCGTATCTGGGCCGCATAGCGTCATATGGGCAATATCCATTGCGGGCAGTTACCCTATTTATTACATCGCAGTCAATAAAGCGGGTGCTACGCCACGCGCCAAATTAAAAGTTGCGTTTAAAAGTCGTGCGTGCCAAAATGCATTCACTTTGACAGCGCCACAAACTACATTATCTGCTCAGGTGGTCAAAATTGGAACCTTTCTGTAAGAGGCACTATTTTAATTCAGTAGATAAGTGATGTAAGAGGTTCCTTGTCATTAGAGATGTTATGTCGCTGAGCTATGGCTTGGAGTCTGGCCCACCAAATAGGATCGTAATTTCCTTAGCTTGACTTTGGCTAGCCTTACATACAAGATGTTTTATATGTTTTGATGTTTATACATAATTCATTTTCTACTTCGCACATTTCTGCTAATTGGGACAATTCAGATGTATTCGTAAGTGTATCACTCATACTATTTTCGCCGCTTATTTGTTCATTTTCTTCTGCTTTTGTTACGTAGTTGTAATCGTAATTAATTTTAATACTCTACTCATTGGCTGCTACTCTGATTCTTATAAAAATATTCACTTTTTATCTGAACAGACTTACTGACAGATTTATATGTGACACTCGAAATTTCTATAAACCTAATGATTTCTGTATTATTTTTAGAATATATCTCATACTTTAAAAAGTTAACGTAGACTATTTAGGCGACAAACCTTTTCGAACAAACTTTTGGCCGCGTCTTTGCACATTCATATAATGTAGAAGCATTAAACACGGACGCCATAATGCTTTTTTGTTATACTTTTAATAATCACACTATAATAGGCCAAGTGTGAACAATCTATTTACATATTTATATTTTGGACCTATTAGAAAAATTCCCAAAAAACCGGATTTAAAAAAAGTCCGTACTTTTTAGGAAACCAACATTAACAGTTTCTATTGATATATGCTGAGACCTCCCGGACAGAAGTCGGACACAATAGAAGTCCGGAAAATCCGAAAGCAAGCCTACACGCTGGACTTTGTCTTCCAATATGCAAATAGATGACCACAGAGCAGGCTGAAGGATGTAACTCATCTGGGCCGCACCGCTACCGCACAACACAAAAATTATCATTTAAATACGGGTTTAAACTCTTAATCTTTGCATAAATTTTACAGTGACAAAATGGCTTACCGCAAGCTTCAAGCGAGCTGTCTGTTATATGATGCCGTCACCATAAAATCTATCTAAATATTATGAGTTAGCCCATATGAATGTACATTTTTGTACTGTGCGACAGTGGCCCAGATCTGAGGCAATCTTTAGCATGATCATCCCAGCTAGACAGTGTTTTGTTCAGGTTAGAATAGACAGAAATGACACCGAATCACTTCGATCATACATACGGCGAATACCTTGATTCATGTAGAAGCGTCATCTAATGCGTAATTCATTTATTTACGCATTGTATGATTCCACACCTGACGTATAATTACTAAATGACACGTACGTTGTCTTTCAACAAATTTTAATGTTTTTTGTAGAGAATGTGTCAAAATCCAACTGTAGATAAAACTACACATACTTGCTACAATAATTTGATATTTTTACAAAACTTAAAACAGACTTCGAATTCCAATAAATTTTGCAGTTTTTCACGTGTTGCGGGACAAATTATAATACAATGGGAATTAAATTTAAACGGGACCACCCCGGAATAATTTTCTGTACAAAACTAAAAGAATCATCAATATAAATTGGCCCACAATGAACGGAGAAATCAACGAACCTAGGTTCGTAAAACACCCAAAGCCGAACGCAGAAGCTCCTCCCATTTTCGAAGTCTGTTAAAAATGTATTTCATCAACGCAATCAATAAATATTTACGCATAGTTTATCATTATTCTCTATTCTACCCTGCACAAGAGCTCGCCCAGCTCTAGCCGGCAGCGTCCGGCGGTATATCGGCGCCAGTGCTCTGTAAGCCTGTGTAGTGTAGTGTTGGTAGTATAGCCTAGTGTTCAGTCGTTGGACCCGAAGAACTTCGCGCGAATGTGCTCGAGCGGGAAGAGAGTGTCTTCTGAGAGGACCGGGGGCTTCTCCGCTTTTGTTCGTTCTCTTAGCTCTGGAAGAGAAAGGACGTGGTTTAGTTAACTGTTGTGCTAAGCTGGATTTTATTTTGTAGCTAGTCAGCATTGCCGTACAGCGCTGCAGCGGGGCAATGCAGCCAGCGTCTTGAGGATGGTACCGATTGGTATTGATATGAATCAGTTGAACTACTTCTAGATTGTTTGCAACATTCTGAAGCTAGCTCAACTATTTCATACATAAATAATAGTTCTAATTTGTTTCTATTGTATAGTTGTAGCTATAGTATTATATATAAAATGTTTGGCTGTAGATGGTTGACTTTCCCATATTTATTTCTAGTTTGCCACCCTAAACATTTCAAACCTTTTCAAACCTACACGGTATTCGCTACCCAGCGCGGCAGTGAAATCCGAGTGGGTATGCAATAATCCTAAGTGCCTTTTCTCACGTCCCGGTCGCCGGGTACCCGACGGTGTTTTATGCAAATTATGTCCACTAAAGGGTCACTAAAGCCGCTGGCCCACTGCGACGCACGCTGTTCACGGCAGTGAGCCAGCGGCTAAAGCCGCAGCGTGCACAGCGTGCGCCGCAGTGAGTCTGTGGCTTAACTGTCACTAAAATAATCGGCGGAATATTGCGGAGTGCGCGAAACCCCGAGCGAAATCAAAGCGACATTTACAGCTGTCGCTCTGGGCAGCAATTACCGCGTTTATCGGCACAGGCCTGTACTGCCCTCCCGAGCTTAAAGTGCAGTAATAGACATTTGGCCGGTTTTAAGCTAAATACACAGAATGAAACCCCATTTTAAAACCTAATCAAATAAATCCTTTTTTTGACATTCAATATAGAAGTATTTTATTTAATTATTTTTCGGAAACGGTAATTGCAAAAATATGACCAATTTATTAAAAATATACAGTGTTTACCAGCTAAACCGCAGTAAAATACATACTGCACAAGATTTTCTTGGGTTTCCTAGCTAAAGTGCAGTATTTCATCTTATTTTGTGGCACTTTAAATGGTAGTTTTATCAAGAGGATTAAAAATAAAACAAATTAAAGTAAATATAATAATCATTTAATGAAGGAGTTAACTTCTAATTTTATTACATTGTTTTTTTTTACAAATGATACTTATATGTGATTGTGAGAGATTTTGATTATTAAAAGGTGAGTATCTAGTTACTGTTAAGATTCCCGGAAAGACTTAATTTTAAACGTGTTACGATTTTATACCATAGTTGTGTGTTTCTTAATTATGTAGCATTTAAGTTTAATTTTCGAAAATACACACTTATATTCTAATCAAAGGTAGTTTTCTTTTAGGACAAGAGGAATTTTAAGTATTTTATCACAAAGAAGCCTATTAAAATGCAGTATTTTCACATTATTACTGCACTTTACTTAGTAAATATGACAGGAAAACGGTCGAAGATGCAGTAATAGCAGAATTTACTGCCTTTTAAGGAGTCTTTAAGCAGATTTCATACTTTACTCGTAGTAATAGAGGCAAAAAAAATGTTTTGACTGTAACTATTTTATTTAGAAGAAAATATTTATGTAACGACGTTTGGTACACAGTTTTTCACGTTACCTTTCACTTCGCATTCAAAATTTTATCAAATAACCTCTTTAGGATATTTTTTTTAGGTTTCTACACTTCAAACGCGTTTTTCTCAAAATCGTGTTTTTGCTGTTACTGCACTTTAAGCTCGGGAGGGCAGTGTAGTTATCTATTTTCAGTTTATACAACTTTTTGTCTTGTATCGATAAAAGATTATTTCGCTCAGTTACACACCGGATACTGATGGACAGGTTCTATTCTACTGACGGGGACAATCGAGGTGTTGTTTATTGGTCAGTGTTAAGAGACAATAGTGTCCATTCTTTTGGCAACAAAACCTAAACTAGCCTAAAACAATAGCAGTTCCTTCTTTTACGAACGAAAAAAAGGGACGGCAACATTTATAGTCCTGTCAAATTAGATTAGTTTTGGCGACATCTGAATTAACACCTTTATCTGCTAACTAGACGAACCTTGCCATCGCTGCAAATAATGTAAAGGACGTGCGCGACTAACCCGCACTCACCCTGAACAAGTCCCTCGTTAAGGGATAGTACGTCGGTGTACATCCAACACAAGGTTCTCAGTAAACCCGCTTGCATTCATAATGACGGTAAAGGATAGCTACCTTGCCATTGCTGCAATAGTCCCGTATAATGTTCTGCGCGGTCGTGCCTCTTGAGCTCCGTAAAGACATGGACGAGACCGCGGTAGTCGTACTCTAGGCCTGAGTACCGCGTGCCGAATAGCTTCAGACCTGGAACAGAGGAAGTACCATGTAGTACTATGTACATGTACTCCATTCTAAGGAATTCATTTATTCATACAAGTTAAGACTTTTATGAATAAATTAACACTTTATTGTGCATATGACACAAAACCAAAATAAAATTTATTTTATTTAAAAATCTAACATTCCAAAAACTCTAATCTATAGGTACGCAACAGTGGGTGCACACAGATTTAAATGATGAAGGGCCTTTCCAATTCTAATCAACCCGTTGGATGCCCCGCTAAGGAGCAAATAAATATATAAATAATGCTGGACAATCCACACAGCATCATCTAGCCCCTAACTAAGCAGAGCTTGTGTTATGGGTACCTACTAGATGACTGATATACTTAATACAATTTACATTACATAGATAGATATTTTTTATTATACACAGAAAATATCCAGAGCACCAAGAACAAATATTTGTAAATAGTACATTTGTCCCAAGGCGGGAATTGAACTCGGAACCTCCTGTGTCGCAGCCGGACCTTTGCCCGCCGCGCCACATCGGTCGTCAGTCAAAGGCCTCCCTACCCTCCTTTGAATCCCAGTGCTAAGCCGAAGGCCTTGGTTTTTGTTATGCCCGTACTCACTTCAGTTGATTGGCTCCCATGGCTCAAAATATATTAGGCAATTCGTCGTATAAAATGGTGTCACGTATTTTAGAATATATTGCTTGATTTACATCTATTCACTCCGCTATAGTAGGAACTGGGTTTCAAGGCGTCGTCGATTTATTTCGTTAGTCAATAACTTATTAGTATAGAAACAAGATGACCGACGCTCAGGGCTACTTCTATTCCTTTAGCCTTAAGGTCTATAATATAACTTACTGATAGATATGGATCGTAGATACAGTTTCTCGGCCGCGTGATGCATGTTCATATGGTAGTTGTAGAGAGAAGCAAGATGGCCGACACTCAGGCCCACTTCGTAGTCTTCAGGCCCCAATAGTTCTTCTTTGATGGCGATTGCTTTGAGGTGCATTGTTTCTGCGTCCTGTAACATAATTAATTAATTGGTTAAAATTTTAGTATTTAATTTTGCGACGACACATGAATATTTTCTAGTTTTTTTTCGAAGCCAGAGCTGATTTTATTATTGAGTTTGTATATTTTTAATGAAAACGTGCTCCCGTACAAATCTTATATTGTTTTATCGACACGCGAGAATGTCTATCAATTTAGCAAACTTTTCATGATAGTTCAAAAGAAATGCGTTCGATCAATGTGCGGCATCAAACAAACGGAGAGTTGCAAACCATTTTTTACTCAGTTGAAAATCCTAACGTTGCCATCCATATACATCTTTGAGACTGCAGTGTTCGTAAAAAGTAATCTCAATTTCTTTGACAAACTCGCAAGCGCCTTGACAAGAAAATTCATTGCCCTCCAAATAAGTCGGCACTTTTTAACAAGAGTATATTTTGTATGGCACCTCGTATCTATAATCACCTACCTACAGGCATTAAAGAAAGCAATACTATTCATTTTTTTAAACTCAAATTAATACAATTGTTAATTGATAAGGCCTATTACAATGTTAATGAATATCTGATGGTAAATTCTAGAATAAGACAATTAATTGATTATTAATTAATTTAGTTATTGACATTGTATTTATTTATATACATTTATAGTGAGTTTGCATGCTGTAAAGCTGATCATGGTTGTGCTCATTCTATTTTAACCTAACATCCCTGTAACCCATGTTTCGCAAAATATATGATTTTGATTTGATTTGAAAAAAAAAAATGGTTTTTATGTACAGAATAACTGGAAAAGTTGTCTGGAAAATCTGAAAGTGCTAGGAATTTGTGGGTCCATACAACATGTCGGGCTAGCGGACGAACTACTAGTTGAGTTCAGAACTCTAAATTATAAATGCAAAAGTTTGAATTGATGGATGCTTCTTACTGCTTCACGCTATAACTACTGAACGGATCAGGCTAACATTTTGCATAGATGTAGCTCTAAGCCTGGAATCAAACATAGGCTTAAACAAGTTCCCTTGAAATAACCTTTGAACGGTCCCATAGAAACAGCGCGTGCGAAGCTGCGGGCTAGAAGTCTCTAAGAGACAACTGTTTAGCAAGATTTTTTTAAAATATACAAGTATTTCAGTAAATTTTTGATTTAGTTATTTGTCCATGTAAATAAATGAATAATTGAATACAACTCACGCTGAATTTCTGCATGCTCTGGTAGAGCCGGCCCAGGTTGCCGTAGTGCTTGGCGGTCTGCACGTTCTTCTCCCCGAAGGCCATCATGGACAGCGCCAGCGCCGCCTTGTGCAGCGACTCAGACTCCTCCAGCAGGCTCGGCTCTGGAAGGACAGGGGTTGATATTTACTGCGGAAATATATTTAACATAATATAATGATGGTATAGTTAGAAAAAACATTTAATGCCTTCTTTATTTATCGTGGGAATGTAAGTTGATCGTTATATTGTTAAGGTTTCTATTAAATAAATAATAGCAATTTTTATAAATAAATAATAAGTAATGTTGGACAATCCACACAACATCATTCCCAAAGAAAGTAAAGCTTGTGTTGTGGGTACTACCAGATCACTGATATACATACTTTATACAACACATTACATAGACCGACATTTTTTATTATACATAGAAAATACCCAGAACCAAAAATCTGTAGATCGTACGAAAATTTTTCTCCTTTGTGTTTATTCATTGTAAATTTAATTATTCTGCAGTTTTGAGTTATTGTAGCACTGCTTCCTTTTGTTCTGTTTTGTAGTTTTGAGGTGCTTTTTTTTGGTTCGGAATGAATGTTTTTCTTTTGTAAATACTAATAAGTTCATATTATGTTTAATAATGCGCAATCCATAAAGCTTGTGATGCTGTCAAGAGACGGACATTGGCGAAATTGCGACAACCCAGTCGCAGAAGCCATCTGACAAGAAGAACGCTTGCTTAGTTTTTATTTTGTACTAGTACTTTTTTGGAGAGCGAGGCTTCTTTAAATTATACTAGAATGTAATAAAAACACATCGCTCGAGTAGTACCTGTATATAATAGAAGGCAGCTTTCACCGAGAACTCAGGGCCTTACAAATTATTTGACATACAGATAACTGCATAGTCTAATAATACATTTTCAAACAAGCAAACAGGGTAAACTACTTTACATATATTTCGTACAATAAAAATGTGTGTTTGCGCGCATATGTCGAAGCTAGCTTCTAATAATAATTAGGTATCAATGGGCTGTTTCTGTTCATCCCATTAGGTATATGATAATCAAAGTTCTTAGGTCGTTAGGCCTTTTCAAAACAGCCACTTAAAACTTATATTTAATGGTGGTTGCCATCAGAGTTAAGCGGCCTAGCTAACCAAATATAATGTTTCTAACCAATCAATAGACTTTCTCGATTTTTATTGGTAAATAAATAATGCTGGACAATCCACACAGCATCATCTAGCTCCAAGCTAAGCAGAGCTTGTGTTATGGGTACTAGATGATTGATATACTAATACAATAGACTGACTACAGCGATAGCTTTCTTTTTATTTTACATAGAAAACATCCAGAACACCCGGAACAAATATCTGCAGATCGTACAAACATTTGTCCCGAGGTGGGAATCGAACTGCTATTGACTATGATTTAACACCTTTCGCTGCTTAGCTACGCAGCTTCACTCCGGCAGAAAGCACCCTTAACCCGCCGGATCGCCAATCTTATTTTAAAGACAACATATGTACATAAAATACATATAAGCTTGCCCCTGTCTTTACGCTCTTGGCCGATGCCAGCTGCAGGTGGTCTGAAGACACCAAGTTCTGGAGGTAAAGTAACGAGGAGGAACAGACCCAGCCCTAAGTTACTGTCATCTATTACCACTCATATCCTGCCCGGCGGGGATGTCCAGAGCTATCTCCTCCAAGATGAGAGCCTTCACACGCTTGGCCGACGCCAGCAGCAGGTGGTCTGGAGGCACCAGGTTCTGGAAGTAAAGAAGTAGAAGAGTTACAGTTATGTACATTGTGAATTTCCATATTGTATTGCCCCACTTTTGACGTAAATAGTAAATAAAATAGGCGGCTTTATCAAACAAGCTCAACAACCCCACTCCATGAATAAATCTCAGCAATAAGCTAATTTCATAAAAAAATCGTAAAACTACCAATAATCCCTCGGGAATAAGCCTTCCTATCACTACACTACTGTCTCCTCCTCCTCATCATCAGCACACATACGTCCACTGCTGAACATGCCTCCCCCTAAGAAGGGGGATTCTGTCATAGTCACTTGGGGGAGAAGCTGGTATTTCCTCTAAATAGGTACAAAGAGAGGTCTCCTCTGTACCGGGCCGACCCAGCTGCTCCACTTGCCCTGTGGTCTTTCGACCAACAGTTAATGTTGGGTACTCGTATATGGTCAGTTGTAACAGAAACATGCGTTTGCGCGATCTAGGAATTAATCACTTTATGAGGTCGCAAATACCTCAATGATCCTAATCGCCCGCTCAGCATGGTCCCTCGCCTTGTAGAATCTTCCGGAAGAATATTCTAGAACGTATAGTGCATACGCTAGGTCCTCCTGCGCCGTGGCCACGTGCAGACTGCTGCGGCCGAATACTCGGCGGAGAATGGTCAGGGCTTCCTGAAACAATGTGATAACAGAGGTCCTGTTGGTGTTTTTGAATAATAAAATAAACAAGTGCTTGAAAAACATATGTAAAATTTTAAACACATCATTTAGCCCGAAAGTAAGCAGACCTTCTCATTTAGGTACAAAAACTGACCTCATAAACAGTGACACTATGTACAATAGAGTCTATGTTCAGCAGATAGAAGCCATAGTCCAGTAAGGCGGCCGCGTATCTCGGATGGTCGGCCCCGTACACCTCTCGGGACGAGGTGACGGCGGCGGTGGCGGCGGCGCCCGCGCATTCGAAGCGACGCTTCACTACGCACGCTTTGGCGCAGCAGCGGAGCACGTCGATTATTATCCTGCGAAGGAATTAAATTTGTTAATTTTATAATCATTCGCGTGCTTAGACACGAAAGATACCAGGTGCTCCAACTTATTATGATGGGCAAAGTAATGGGTGAACGACGCGTCGGCAGACAAAAGAAGTCGTGGTGGCGCGACACCAGAGAGTGGACTACTATTATGGGTATGGTTTTCGACGAAATCGAGGGAATTAAAAAAAATAAAGCACACTACTGAATAAAGTTATTAAATACTACATTTGTGAATAAAAAAATCGACTCAGGCGAACAAATTTCCTCAATCGAATATCAAAAAGAATTAAAATTTTCATAATTTTAGCGTCGTTGTAAAGCTGAAAGGTGAGCTTTCAAACGATCTTTAAATCTTTAAGCATTGGCTGAGCCAATTTAGACAAGATCTAGTTTTGTGCGTACTGTGCGTCTAAGTCTATTTTTATGCTGACGATATATGCGAACTTTTGGATGATAATGTATATTACTTATTCACGCCAAAACTACTAAACGGATCAGACCTTAATTTTGCAAAGATGTAGGTCTAGACCTCACTTAGCATATAGGCTACATTTTATCCCGGATAAACGCGTGCAAAGCCGCAGGCAGAAGTTAGTTATTGATACGGATGCTACATACTTGGGCGGGGTGTGGTGATCGAGCAGCCTTAACGCGCGCATGGCCCAGTGGTGCGCTAGGTTGTAGTCGCATCGCACGAAGAACAACGCGCTGAACTCCTTGCAGAGACGAGCACACAGGGAGCGCGCGCCCCACGCGCCGCCGCCGCGCCAGCGCCCCGCCGCGCCACGGCTCACAGAGTCGCTGACAACAACATAAACAAAATACTTACTTCCCCCTTATTTATAATACTCTGTCAACTTAAAACGGTTGCTAAGCAGTGGTTAAAAATACACAGAAAGAAGCTGCTGTGCTTACTCTGGTATACTAACCTGTCCATAAAGCGTTCGTCATCTGTCTCAGTCTGTATCGCCGCATCACAGGAGTCTGCGACGGCGAAGGCACCCCCTGGCAGTTCGTTCGTGATCTCATCGTCGTCTGATATCCCCATGAGATTGAGTGCGATGGAATACGTCTCAGCTGCATCAGGGAATAGGCAGTATGCTGATTGTGTGTGTAGTAACCTGGGAAGATTAAGTCCAAAACAATAAACAAACAGGTTGTAAAAATCAACAGTTTTAAAAAGCAAATACGTATGTAACGGGTTGTTAGTAATTGCTGCTTGGTTTTTAACTTCAGGAAATTGCAAACATAATTAAAAATCAAGAGTAGATGTAATTCCTATGATCTTTAAAATGAATGCTAGGCGTTTGGCTTTTATACTTCCCGTCGCACGGGATGTTTTTATTGGCACGGTTAAATATGAAATCAAAATGAACGCAAAAGACGCTTATAATTTACCATGTAACGGCATGTTTGCATGGTAGACGTCGCTGTGATTTGTAGCTCCAACTTTGACGTGTCATCTACACTATAACCAATCACCAGAAAGTATTTTCTAGATTTTAATAGAAACAAATTACAATTGAAACTGTTGAGCTAATAGCAATCTAGATTGTTGGAAATAATCTATATGTAGCTCAACTGATACAAATCAGGAGCTTTGTCCTGCCCTCGCTTCGCTTCGACCAGTCGTTCCGATAAAATTTTGAAAATCCGGTGTTGTTTTCTAAATTTCATCAGAGCGACAGCCAGCCTCGGTACCCCACGGACCGAAGGTCTCGACTCCAAGAGCAAATGCGTAGGTACTGTCAAGACTTGCATATTTGTGCCTCTTGAGATCCTCGGCCAAATCAGCCGCACTAGCTCTCACGGATGTCCAGGCAGATGGGAAGGCGCAGGTGTGTAGACGGACGTAGCGTGCCACACTGTAGGCTACCATAACTCCCAAGAAACTAGTATCATTTTATACATTTTAGTTACTCACCTATGACAACATTCCAGTGCAAGTCGTTTGAAGTAGGTAGTTTGCGGCTGCGCTTGACACATCTTGCGGCACTTGGTCAGCACGCGCGACGCGTCCGCGTACCAGCCTGCCTCGTTCAGAAAACCACCTGCGGACAGCAGGAGTAAGGAGTAAGATAAAGACATTTCTAACGGCATTCAGCTCTTAAACATTTTGTACAGTACTAAGTAAATACTGAGGCACGATCGATCGGCGTAATAATCGACCTCTTCAACTCAGCCCTTTGATGGTAAGAGTCGACTAAGGAAATCTACCATAGCCTACCATAAGGGCAGCAGCTTCCTTCTGTGTATTTTAAACACCTCCATTGCGATCACGATCCTCCTGCCAAGCGTGGTGATCATGGCAAAATCCCCCTTTCTTGAAGCAGGTCTGTTCAGCAGTGGACGTGATGTGTGCAGATGACGATAATGTGCCGAAATGGCATCTTAGGTGTAATCAATCAAATCGATTTCCCGATGTTGATCACCTCCTCTATGATCTCGCAAGATAGTTTTGATTGATCTCGAGATCTTGCGAGTCACGAAAATCCATCTCGTTTAATCAAGTCATAGAATAATTTTTTTTTCATATCCAATCATTAATTTGTATTTTACCTTCATTTAAACACATTTACACCTGATTGAAAGTGACTATGTGGCCGATTTGCAATAATTACTTTGGACAAGGTTTATGAGTTTAATGGATTTATTTGTATAAACATAAATCAGGATGCAGTGGGTAACTCCCATCTGACAGTTTTTATCGCACAATAGCTAGGAATTTGTTTTGTTTTTATTTATATCTTTCCGTTTCTTGGAACGCATGTATGTAAATCATTACACGAGTCACATAAAGTTTATACATTTATTTTATTGCAATGTAATAACAAAACATCATAACTGATAAGGTGCTAGATAAGACACAGGTACCAATGCTAACCACTCAATCAGTTGTAGTTGTTGCACCATCGTTATCAACAATGTCACGTGAACCTAGATTTACGATTATCGCATCTACATAGTACGTTTTGTGTTTAGTTTTTAGAAGAGAACGAGTTTATAAGTTCATTAATATTTGAAAGTAATAAATAAATAATGCTGGACAATCCACACAGCAACATCTAGCCCCGAAGTAAAAGGAGATGTTTTGGCAAGCGGCGCTAAATTCAGTTATTTGCTCTTCTTGGTCTTCTTACAGTTAAAAAAAATAGTGCCCCCTCCACAAAGTTAAATTAGTTGTTATTTTTACAATGACTTGTGGTAACTATATGAAAAGAACTAAACTATAAAGGGTTAGGAGATAAAAGAATACAATTCACAAAGCAACAACAATAGCAATTTATTAAAACAGGCTTTCGCGTCCTATAATTTTCAGTGTCCACTGGTGGTCCGCGCGCAATAATTTGAGTAACCCTGCCAGAACAAGCCGTTCAACGGGATATTTACCATTGTTTGACGGTTTTTATTTACGAAATATCGGATGAATATAACCGTCAAATCATGGTAAATATCCCGTTGTTAGTGCCGTTTACGTAGCAACGATACATGTTTTGACGTACTGTTATCGTCAATATTTACTTAGCAATTAGTTACATTAGGTATACCTACTGTAGATATTTTTTTACAAGATGACGTGATCATTTGTTTTCCGAATACTGGAGACCTGGATTTGTGACGTCAGCGTGGCGATAATTGTATGAAAAAACAGAAGACAATCGCGCCAGCTTTAAGAAATTCATACTAACATTCGAAAGTAACTCTGTCTGTTACCTTTTCACGCCTAAACGGCTGAACGGATCCTAATGAAATTCGGCATGGAGGTAGATGGTAACCCGCGGACTGACATATGTAGGTTAATTTATATCTCGGAAAACTCATTGTCCGTAACCATCGAGCAAAGTAGAGAGTAACTATTGTCTTCCGACCAGTGTTTTTTCACTAATGCAATGTCTATTCTCGCTCGCTATAAAGTGTTGTGCTGACATAATAAAATAATGTATCGATACTCTCGATACAAGAAGTATCTAATTAAAATTTATTTATTTGATTAAGTTATTTGATCAGTGTAACTTTTATAATAACTCAGAGATTTTGCATATTATTTCATCATCAGTAAAAAATTTAACTATATTTCTTTTTTTACAATACTCATTCATTTTCAATTATCTAAACAGATTGCTCATAGCGATAATAAAGATCATAGGGCATCTACTCCCGCGATTCTTTTTAATGGTAACTTCCTTTATAATTCGTTCTTTCTATCTACTTCAATGGCACACTTGTAATACACGTGTTTGATTTGTTTGCTTTTTAAAAATCATAAATTCACTATTATTGACGTAAATTTTCGCGACGGTCATGGTTTATAAACATTGATAATCGATATCGATAAAAATAATTGCTTGCCCAACTCGAGTGTGATGCTTGACTTTGAGTCGGCCAATCGGAGTGCAGTGGTCGCCGCAGTGATTTGGCAGAATTGTTGTCTAAACAAAATAAATTACATTTCCTCTCTATTGGGTATGTGCTCGATGTCCGTAACGCACAATGACATGGACGTATCCTGCTCGTATAGCTGCGGCGCGCGCGCCCTATGCTATGAACATATGCTATAACAAAATTTTAATCAATTGTCGTTTTGGATTCAAAATACGAGTAATGTTGATTTTAGTAATTAATAAACGCTAGCTTAATACCTTGTAGAAAGCAGAAACCACACAGAGCAGTTTTTTTTAATCGCGAGTGCCATCTTTAAAAAAACCGGTTCTTTTTCCACCGTAACGCATTCACTGCCCAGCCGCGGCAGTGCGACCCGCAGGGGTTCGCTGCCGCCTGCTAATTTATGATGTTAAAGTAATTTTCATTAATTGTATTTAATAAATTTATGTAAATGTAACGTATGTAAGTAACGAATGAACAAAAGCGTTAGAGAATCTAGGACCTTCACAGAGATTCACGTAAGCTAACATGAATGTTTGCGTTTCGGATTCGCAAGGAAATTAATCGTGTTATTTGCTGTGTTAGTGTGCTAGGTAAATTAATAAAGTAAACAACAGTTTATGTTCATTATAGATCTTGGCAGTTGCGAATATGTCTGTATTCTGTGTTAGTCTAGCGTTGGTGTAATAGATAATTTTTTTAAAGCAGGTGTGATCGTCTTTATATTTTTTAAATAGTTATCCACGCTGACGTCCAAATCCAGGTCTCCAGTATGCAAAAAACAAAACAGATCGCGCCAGCTTTTAAAAAAATCCTACACGAACTGGCTTGATGCACTCTGTTTGTCAATTTAATCTCAATATTTGGTAATAGTTCTTGCCCGCGGCTTCACACGCTCTTTTTCGGGAGAAAAGCCTATATCCATCCCCGGGATACCATCTACCTCCCTGCCAAATTTAATTAGGATCCGTCCAGCCGTTTAGACGTGAAAAGGAACAGACAGACAGACATAAATACTTTGGCTTTTTTTAATATTAGTACGGATTTGTAATTTAGCTACAATATAAGTAGTTTTGCGCACATTTTAAGTCATTTGCTATGAACCCACTAACCTACGAACACAAACCTGCTGTCATTTTTCATCCATTAAAATCTTAATTTTTATTGAGTGAAGACATATTTTTGCAAACAGGCAAGACGAAGCAAACGCTTGCCTCGTATCAACATAAAAAACCTACTTTGTAAATTCACCTCACAGGTTTAAATTTAAAACTACCGATCCGCTTACATGCGTCCACTGCTGATCGCGCCTCCTCCAATCCTTCTTGGTTACGTATTCCTCCACTGCTGATCGCGCCTCCTCCAACCCTTCTTGGTTATGTACTGTACTACTACTACTTTAAACCCGCTATTCTAACCCTCGGTGACCATCTACCCGAGGGGAATAGATTTAAAATCAACGCTGCATGTTCCGTGCATGCAGCACAATGCTCAATCTACTCTCTTTGCCTGTGATTGGGAACTTTTTTTTTTATGTATAGTTGTAGTTTAGGTTTATTTATTTTATTGATTTATTAGGACTACCAACTAGAGATAACACAAAAAGAAATTAAATAACATTGATAGGGTTCTTAGGTCTAGTGCTCTCTAATTTATAGGCGGCCGCAGCATGCGCATAAGGTTAAGAAGTTATAGGCAATAAATGATTTATTATTTTTACTATTACGTACATATGTCATAATCACCACGCTTGGCAGGCGGGTTGGTGATCGCAGTAGATGTGTTAGAAATACACTTAAAGAAGTTTATTTCCCATTCTTTTTTCCCTTTCCTCTAGTAGGTTTCCTTTGTCGACTCTTAAACGACATCCACGAACTCAGTTGTAGGGATTGATTTACACGGCGCGACCGCTTCGGCTTAAATATAATTTTAATCTATGCTGGATCAATAGGTACTTGCCAAGCCTTAATCCCAGGTGTATGAGCTGGTCTTTGCTGCTTGGCTTCTGCGCCTCGCACTTCTGCAGGTAGGATGAAGCCAGCTCCGTGGACAGCTTGGAGCCATGCTCTACCACGGCCTGGAAAAGATGGGAAAAAATGTGAAGATGGCAAGTTAACTTGTGAACAAGTCGATCATAACATAGCAGGCAATAGACGGATGTGTGTTGAACGTTTCTCTGAGGATGTTTTCTGAACTCATTCATTATGTAGGTCCAAATGTTCTGCCTTCTAGTAAATTTAAGACAAAACTCCGTAGGTAGCTCTTAGAAAACTGTATTTATGATACTAAAGAATTTTAAATTCATAAATTACCTAGTTATTTAAAGGTAAGTTAAATATTGTTAGTCCATAATTAATTGATAAACTGTTGTTCCACCTACCATTTAAGATCTTTTATGTACACAGTTTCTAAAACAAATTTAATTTAATTTAATTTCTCGATGGATGGACGTCAGTAAACGTCGCGAGCAATTGGGAGATGTGTTAATTTCAGGACCGAAAATTGCCGTAAGCTCAGGGAGTCCTACTGCAGTACACACAACAGTACTCTTGCCGTGGGCTGTGAATGAAATTTATTTATTTAACAATTATATTATGCCTGTTATGTTAATGTAAACCATCCATCCATTCCAGTTGAGCTACCTGTTGATTGTATGCAACAGTCTGCAGTTAGCTTAATTGTTTCAATTGTACATACTTGTTCTAATTTGTTTTTATTATTTGATGGTAATTTTCTTTGTTAATAAAGGCACTTGCTTATATTAAAGTTAAACCATACTACCTCTAATATTATAATTTCGAATGTAACTCTGTCTGTCTGTTACCTTTTCACGGCTAAACGGCTGAACGGATCTCAATGAAATTTGGCAGGGAGGTAAATGGTATTCCGGGGATGGATATAGGTTACTTAAAAAGTGCGTGCGAAGCTGCGGGCAGCAGCTAGTATGTTATATTTTTTTATAGTCAATAGACCTTCGTTTAAAAGTAGTTCGATCTAGTTTATAATGTTTTCGGCGTAGAACCTTTCAACTTAGCCCGTGGATATCGGAGAAGGAGACTCGGGGATCGCACTAGGGGTTTCATCCCCTAGGAAAGTCCTAATTTGTCTATAAATAAGCACATTCACTGCTACCAGCGAGTCTGGTCTACGCACACAGAAATATAAACAAGGTGTTCGGCAGACCGTGTTCAACTTTGAACTGTATTTTAAAAAACTTAGCGTGTCTCTGATCTTCCAATTCAAACTCAGAGTAAGAGTTTTTAATTTTCACATTCTGGCCTCCACGGAAGACCAGCGCTATTGTAGGATACATTCTGCCATAGCATCTGCTGAGTGTTGGCCATTTTTGTTACCGTAATTGTTACTTTTATCTTTACCTTTTGTATTTACATATGTGCTATGTATGTATTGGTTAACAAAATAAGCGAATTTTTATATTAGTGATGATTTATCGGGTATTTAACCTTTAGTTTTATTTTTCCCTGTAACGAATTTTTACTCAGGTACCTACTATTTTACTTTTTTTTACGTTCAACACTTTGCATGCCCATAGCTATTTTTTTTACCAAGATCTCATGTAAATATTGATTTTAATCGTACGAGCTAACATGCCTGATTTTGTATAAAAAAAGTTACAACACAAAATATTTCAAAATTTGGAAAAATATCAAAAAGTCTTTTAAAAACTTTTCTGCCCAAACAAAGATTTGGAGCACTACTTCAAGTTCTTTACCGAGAGCTCAACATCCGCGCCGTAAATATCTCTTCAGCATCACTTAGTAAGATTAATTGAAATCACTTGTCGCAGTCAATAGCCTCAACAACGAGGTAATTTGTGATTCATTGTAACCACTTACGTATGGAGCCAGTCCACGTATTGGCGTCAATTTGACTCGACTAATGCAACTTATGGATGTCCTTCTGTCCTGTATAATTCTAATTCTAAGTGGGGAAACTGTGATCTGCACTGTCGTCTCGCACGGGAGTGTATTGTGCATTGGCCCCCTGCCTAAACAGGCCCTAATCAGCCCAGCTCCTTGAAGTACCGGAGCAGGACTTTTGGTGACGGACAGCTATGTTCCAGCTTTTCTGTGACACCCACAGAAAAGCTGAAACAAAACTGTCCTGACCTGTCCTGTCCTGGATGGGGTGTATTAGTTCTAACACAAAACACAATGTTGTTTATGACGTGAGGCGCTATCTGCTGCAAGTGACAGATGACATAAACAATGCATTATACAACGCAAACGCAACTTACATAGAAGATTGGGCATTCCTTCGTCTTACTCTGGAAATACAAGTGCTAATAAAAATATTGTTGAACTTTACTTAATTTTCACACAGCATCATCTATCCCAGGATTCCCAAGGTAGCAAAGCTTGTGTGTGGCACAAACTTTCTATCTAGCAACATTTAGGGCAGACCCAGAAAACATACGGGGCCAAGTAAACTTCTACGATAAAGGACCATTATAGACACTAAGTTCTCTAGCAGTTCGCCTAATAAGGAAGCAGCGAAATGAGTTCTTATCAATCGACCTCTCCAAATCAGGTCGTGGGTGTAGTAAGAACTGACTAACTGAACCTACGAGAGCAAAGGAAGGACATCATCTTCCTCTGTATATTTTTAACACCTCTACTACAATCACCAAACCGCTGTCCAAGCGTGGTGATTAGGTGTTGAATGGGTTATAGGTATTTGTATGAGGTGTATAAATATATTTTGTAGATTTAACTTCTACTATGGTTGTAGGCAGTAGGTACATTTACAGACAGCCGTGTCGCTGGGCTCGCCTTGTCTCGTCACCACAGGGTGACGAGACAAGGCGGATTACCACCTACCACCTACAGGGTGGTAGCTGAAAATCAGTGTTTGCTCATAGAGCAATATTATCACTGAGCTATTACCCATTTGCCACTGCTATACACACGTATTTTTTAGCACAGGTTAGCCTGTGCTAACCTGTGTATACCTGGATACCTGTGTATATGGGGTGCCTCTACTATTTGTTTTTATTTACTCCAAATTTGTTTATATTTTAGTTTTTATTAAATTTTGCCACTTAGTAATGAGTAAACCAATTGTATGTATGTGTATTATGTGACAAATATAGTAAGTAACTTACTAGGTTTGGCAAAACCCACCTGGTTTGGGGAGTCATGTTCAGCGCTGCAGATATGTGTGGCTATGAGATTAAAGAGGAGCGTGTGTATTTCGAAACAATGTGATTGGTTGATTCCGCAAAATAATGCAGCAATAGATGGTATTCTAATTCGACCTATATTACATATTGGCTACGGCTGAATCCTCAAAATCAATTGACTCCACAACGATAAGTAATAACAATTAGCAGTGCGTCGCTGTGTCGCCGAGTGACTGATCGTCCATGTAAACAAGCATTGTTCTGGATGTTTTAGTTTCGCGTTGGGTTTTCCACACGACATTGTTAGTGTACGGAAGTTGAGCCCCGGAATTAATATAGGAACTAATAGGAATATATGGTAAAGGAGAAAATATTTAAATTGTGATGTGACTATGTGACACGACTGGGATCAAATAAGCATAACAATGCTTAATTGTGGCACGCGTGCCACGCCTACTTACCATTTCCACTGTTCTTTCTGTTCCGTGGTGACTACGGAGAAGACAAGGTACCTAGTCACCAGGCATGAGACAATAAAACGAGAAATAAACGTCTAGCTGACGCACTGTCGTCAGTGGCTAGCGGAACTCTTTCTCGTGAGCACGTGCTGTCTCATTGTCTCATTGCCATTAAGACTGCCTTCTTGTTCATTTGACAAGTGCCTGCATCATTCAGGGAAACAAAAAAAGGCGTCTGGAATTACCTTTCATCCTTAAGTACTCGTAAAATTATAAAAAAATTTAAATCAGTATTTTTAAAATCAATTTGATTAATATCCTAATATAATATCGTGAAAAAAGGATAGAATATACAAAAGCACGCGCGTGTGACACGTACACAATAGTACGCGGTATGACCGTATGACGGTACCTTAGAATAAATATTCTGCAGAGGGGAATTCCCGATTATTATTTTGTTTGAGGCTGTTAAGTGTGGATGCGGAGCTGTGATAACCGTTGCTATCTCTTTCACGCTACAGTCCAGTACGTCTTTCTATCTCTGCCATTGATACAATGTGCACGACATTAGAATGTATCTGTAAGGGTACGTGTTTGCGTGTATATGTAATCTAGCTCAACTATCAAACAATGTATGAATATGCCTTTTCATCTCTCTTTAGTAATGTCACTGCTTAGAACTGGCT
The DNA here is from genome assembly GCA_963662085.1 of Eupithecia inturbata. Classification (NCBI taxonomy): domain Eukaryota; kingdom Metazoa; phylum Arthropoda; class Insecta; order Lepidoptera; family Geometridae; genus Eupithecia; species Eupithecia inturbata. The sequence continues at coordinate 13,657,945 of OY759190.1, forward strand.
TAATAAACGGCCGATAAGCTCGGCTTGCAAACAAAATAGGCTTTTATCCCCGGAAAACGCTTGTAAAGCCGCGGGCAGAAAATAGTTATTAAAAAATATAACAAACCTGAAAGCACATGAGCAGCGACAGATGAGATCCTGCGTTGCGGAGCAACCTTTCGAAGATGTTCAGATTTGACAGCTCCGAGCCCAGGACGCACAGCCGCTTCTCGTGCAGCATCTAAAACAAAAAGTGCTCGTATAACACCGGTAACAAGTACGAATTACGTGCAGCATGATAAACGGAAATTATTATTGTAACAACCGATAAAGAAGCAGACCTAGGCGGAGATGCGTGACGAATTAGACAAATGCCTGGCCTATTGGACGGAGGTGGTTCAGGATGATGATGTCTGGCCCAGCTGTGGGGTAACCCGGGCTAGTAATAATAAATATTTCAATGTTTAAACTAACCAGTGAATGGCGGGTCGCATGTAACTGCTCATCGTACTAGCTATAATTTCTAAAATTAAAGTTTTTTTTCATATTTGGGGGAAGTATCGGAGACCAAAGCAAAGTATAATCCACCAAAAGAATCTCGAAACAATACAAAAATGTTTTATTGTACACCATAAAAATAACATTACAAAGAGGCATTACATAAGATATCGCGATGGTCACGTGACGTTATAATGATAATTTGACATATAAGGCCATTTCTTATCATAATCTCTTTCTTATATTTACAATTATCCGCTACGCTTTGTTGGACACCAGCTTTAGATCGATGCTCAATATCCTTAAGACTAACTATAGCGTGGTATTTAAAGTTCATGGCCAATGTAGCGAGCGAAGTTTGGATCTAGTTTGATTTACCGAGACAGTATTTCAGGGAATACATGCAAGACTCCAATAAATTTACAAATCTGCCGCAAATTTTCTACTCTTGCATGTACTTTGGACACAATGACACAAACTTGGGATATGACAATTTTGACACAGTTCAGATAGATAAAGCGTTTATTTGCGTCTGTAAACACAATTAACAATTTGATAAAAAGTGAATAGACGAGAGAAGTATGATAAACGGAGATACACAATAAACTTCAGAGAAGACGCAATAAATCGAAATCGGACACACGCATGCATTATGCGTGTGTCCGATTTCGATTCTGGACTATTCTGAAGTAGACTAGAACCCAACAACAGAGTAGAGCTTCTAGGTGCTGGTGGATCAGATATATAATCGAGTGTGTATCACTCATACTATTTTCGCCGCTCATTGGATATTTATCTTTTTTTTTATTCATATTCAAAAGGCAGTTCACGAGCGGCGAATATGTAGTGTGACGGTAATACGAATATATCTGTATTCACCAGCCGAGGAAGATAATAAATAATACATACTACGATGGGCAAGCACAAATCACAAAGCCTAGCTGGCTCATTTAGCTTCACTGGTAAATATGCCATTTTTACAGTCAACTAAAACACTATGTCCACACTAGGTGAGTTCAGAGAGTAGCCAAGTAAGACAGACCACTGCATAAACTACGCATTACAGCAAGTCCCCTAGACAAAGATCTAGAAACCATTTATCAATTGCACGATGTTCCGGCTAGTATTCCATTGGTCTGTTTTGATGCTGAATCTTTTAGCGAAGCTTGTTATTGATTGGATAACGAATGCGTTTTGTTTCTGCTTGATATTATGTGACGTGTTTAACCATGTTCGAGTACGAGTACGTAAACTACCTATCGATCTTTCGTATCGGTATCAAATACGACTGTCAATGAAAGAAACTCGACTCTGAACAATAAAGAAAGGTCTCGGTAGACATAGAATAGAAGGTGGTCGCGACATAACTTAGATAGAAACTTGTAAAGTTACCCTTTAATGAAATGATCAGAATGGAAAAACAGAACTCCTGAATAGAAACGATCAGAACAATTAATGTTAATAAAGTATAATATATTTATTTATTTTCTTACAAGAATTACACAGAATCTATATATAAATATTATAAATTCGAGAGTACATAACTCTTGCCTGTCTGTTACCTTTTCTCGACTAAACGGCTAAACGGATCTTAATGAAATTTGTCAGGGAGGTAAATGGTATACCGGGGACGGATATAGACTAGGTACATAAAAAGCGCGTAGCAGCTAGTACTTAATAAACTTTATCTAAGAGGAAAATTAATTCTGCCTCAGCATGAGCCATGGGGCCTTTGGGGGTAGATCTATGTCCAGCATTAGGAGCATTAGCATAAATAGAGATCTATTTATGCAGAGATGAAAGAAGTATACAAAGACATCGGACGTAGTAATGCATGTTACTAAGATAAAATTGTAATTAGATGTAATAGAAACTAACAATGGCACAACACAAACACCAGAATTACGTCGACACCGTAACAAGCCAAGGTAATAACTTGAGGTGTTGCCAACTTGTCAATTTCAGACACGCTACCGTGAGATGTTTATTTCTGGATATAACAATAATCTTTCACGTACATTTGTATAGCGTATCTAGCAACTGGAACAGGCTTGTGCAACTTTGTTTGATCTATCTATCCAGTCCATCACTGCATCTGTATTCCCAGTTGTGTATGGGTCTTCCATGTATTGTGTATTCTAGACGCTCTCTGCTGCTCTTATCACATATTTCCGTATTTGGTTGCTTTGAAGATACTGACAATATATGCCAATGTTCTTTGAACAACAATCGGTTTGGTAGCTAATGGTAGGTAAGAATACTTTTTATCTTTCTGTCAGCTTATTCATCTTTGTGTCAGCTTTTTTTACCATAAACCAAGCTGTATGTATAAATTTGGCACTCTTCCATTGCTTCCGCAATTTTAAACGCTCACCATAATGTCAATTAATTTCGACAGGTGTGTTGCTATAAAAAACAGTGATTCATTCTTTGTTCGACGAACCACAAGCCATATTTGAAGCTTGAGGCAACATAGTCTGAGTAGATTAAAAACTCGTTACTAAAGCCTTCGTTACAATGTAAGAAGCTGGCTGTATTATCAGGAGACCCGCAGAAACTGGTTGCACGTTTGTGCCTTATTAATTCAATATTAAAATACAATTAGGTACCAAATATACAAAGTATCATGAATGACAAAGTGCAGAACGAGTAGAAAATAGCGTACAATATTTGCGCAAGTGGTGTATCATTTAGTGGAGCAATAACAATAAACGCAATTTTGTATGTCAACGAACGCGTAAATACCACGTAACATTGTAAAAACAAATAATATGTTGTTGATATTTTTGTAAACGGGGAACGTATTAGAAGTTTGGCGGTTGCTTTTATCACTGAAGGTGACTGCTATTGTTGTTTTACTTAAAAGTGGAATCTACAGACATCTACACACTGATACAAATACAGTTAGTAAAGTAGTTTAGTTTAAGAGGAGGTTGCGTGATAGAGTTGTATATCGACGTTTGGTTGGCACATATTTTGTAAATTTATTCAAGCAATCAGTCAATTACGAGTGGAATTACCAAACTGTATAATGCATTTTTAAAGTTAATCAATAAATTTGTGGGTTCGTGTTCCGAAAAACGTACAATGTGTAACACAAGCTGTACTTACTATGGAGCTTCATGATACTGTGCGAAATGTCCATCAATATTTTATTAATAGTTAGTATGTTAGGATTTGCGAAACACAAAGTTTCGAATTCGCAGTCAATTTATTTAAGTTGCCTGTAACTGTAACTTTGTTTTAGCTTCACTACTTAACAACTCCAATCCCGACTTTGACTTTGTCGATTTTAAAACTCTCAAGACAATGTTCGTCTCAGGAGTCTCAACTCAATGCAAAACAACGCTATAACGCGAGTTCGTGGTTACAAAGTCGGTGCCTGACGTTCAGTTGGAGCTGTGAATCATTCCTTGGCGTAGGTAAAGGATCAGAGAATTCCTATTTATAGGACTGGACTAGTTCGTTCTTCGGTTACTGAGAGCATAGATAGATAGATAGATAATTATTTATTGTACCACACAAAGAAAGAAAACAATACAGAAATAGATGCTAAGAGTAGACGAAGTACAAAGGCGGCCTTATCGCTATGAGCGATCTCTTCCAGGCAACCTTGGGATGGACTGGACATGTAAGAACAAAATAGACGGTGGCACTCGAAGAATAAAAGAAAACAATATTAGTTAAACTACATACTATAATAGGTACCTACAAACATTATAATAAACTTACTTAAACATAAAATTTAGGCATACTGATTTCTAGGGATAAACGAATAATACTGATAAACTTTAAGGTTTGGTAGGGATAATAGCGACGTAGCAAATGAAGACTAAAGGAACTGCTATGGAATTCGGCACGGATAAGCTCAAGCCCTGAGCTCGCTGCTGTTCAGAACCACCATCCTACAAATTGTAGGTAGTAAGTTTGCTAGTCAGTAAGTTAGCCCATTATGCAGTCTTTCAACGGGATCCTAACTTTCTTTAATTAATTGATTGATAAAGCCATCCAAAAAAAGTGGCCCATTTTTCCCATTATGGGATAATATTCCAACGAAATTTATCATTCCAGATTCACGATAGTATCATTGTAACACCAAAAGAAGCCATTCGGCAAGACTAAGAGACCGCAAATCGTCTTACATTTGATTTCCTGTCATGTCTCCGCACAATAACAAAGAATAGAGCTCACAATTGTAGTATTTCAATACTAATTCAAATCAATTGACAGTCGCGGAGGTTTCTCATTGGCAGGCGACAATTGAATATCAAAGAGCAAGCGTGCGCGTGTGACCGAAATGTGAATTGGAGGCTTTGGTACCCCAACTTTATCGAAAGGCGTCGCACGCAAGAAAGAATGGCGGTTTTGACGCATGTTTTGATATCCGGCTGGGCTATTTCCACTATACAATCTATCAACACTACATCCATCGTTTTTGCTATGGTCTAGTTACAAACTCGATTTCGTATAAGCAACGGAATGATCCCGAGGTAGCCCCATATGGTTTATTCCCGATAGAATACTATTTTTCCCGGAAAATTAAAATAAAAACATCCCCTGCCGGCTCAGAGAGAGGGATTTGTGGACAAGAGATCCAGTAATTCCTTGGTCCACTTATTTACATCGTAAGTAAGTTTTTATAATCAAATGCAAACAACTAATAATGGATTTATTGGCCAGTCCAGAACGCGATTCGTCCAAATAGTTTATTTATACAACTTATAAGTAAACTTATATTCAGGAATAAGAAGTCAGTTTTTGGGTTTGTAAAAACATCAATTAGTTTCTTCTACAACTGTACTATTTTCACTGTCAACAAAACAACTCATTACGATTGTAAGTTCTTAAGCATCACTTGGCGACAATTAACCAATTAGCTCTCAGTCGTTACACTTTCTGTTCATAACCAATTACCTTATTATTAAACCATTGTTAATGGCTGTAGATAAACAACACACAGTTTATCCATAAACAAACTATTTATACTAGCTACAATGTTAATAAATAATCGACACTAAGAGACAGTGGCAGTCGTCTGATGGTAGTACCTGTCGATCAATGTATTACTGTGTTGTTCGTTTGATAGAATTGAAAAGACAGGAGTGCTGAGAGTGACACCAAGATGTACACTTCAAACTAAAGATAGTTATAGATTTATTTATAGTCGAAACTGTGTACAAAAAGATCTTAAAAAAAACCGCCAAGTGCGAGTCGACTCGCACACGAGGGGTTCCGTACCGTGAAAATCAGGCAACTTTTTCAAAGAACATCAAATTTTCACTTGTTCGGACACCCCTTCAAATTTTCAACTTTATTTTATTTTTAGTATTTGTTATTTATTACAGTTGAAGTGTTACTTAATTATAAAAAGTCTACCTATTTTAGTTCAAGAGATACAGCCTTGACAGATTAAGAGCAAAAATTGCCAAAAAAAATCACGTTTTTTGTATGGGAGCCCCCTTTAATTTTGATATTTATTTTATTTTCGTTATTTGTTGTTGTAGCGGCAAGAGAAATACACATTATCTGATAATTTCAACTGTCTACTTCTTACGGTTCATGAGATTATAGCCACGTGACGACGGATGGACAGCGGAGGCTTAGTAATAGGGTTCCGTTTTCACCCTCCGGGTACGGAACCCTAACAATAAGGTGGAAACAACAGTTTGTCCATTAATTACAGACATTTTTCACTTTACATTTACTATACTTTATCTTTTAAACTGTGCTTTGATTCTTTTTTAATTTTCTTAACCTGTAATTTTTGATGTGATTGTAGCTTCATTATTAGCGATTAGATTAAATAATGATTATCTCCTTTTGCACATTGTTATTATTTTGTTTTGGGGATATTTCTAGGTATATGTATGTAAATTATCTTGTTTGTATTTGTATTGTATGCACGCACGAGTATGTATTATATTGTTAATGTTTTTAACTTTTTTAATGTTTGTTCCTGTAATCTGTGCACCACCAACTCTTCATTTGCTCATATCTGTTGTTAGTAATTAGGTTGCCTGGAAAAAATTGATTTAATCAATAAGGCCGCTCATTGTACGTTTTTTTTTCATTTCTATATCTATATATATAAAAGAAAGTCGTGTTAGTTACACTATTTATAACTCAAGAACGGCTGAACGGATCTCGGTGAAATTTGGCAGCGAGGTAGATGGTATCCAGGGCCGGACATGGCTACCTTTTATTCCGTAAAAAAGCGTGCGAAGCCGCGGGCTGCAGCTAGTAAGATATATATATATAATTTTTGTATGTACCATAAAGTGTCCATTCATTCATTCAAAATTTTAATAAGTAATTCTTTGAATGGAAACAGTAGATTCTAATGATACATTGTGCATTGGTAGGAGGTATAGAGTTCGTAAGCCGCGTACAAGTCGAACCCCAACTCAGGCCATGTTTGTCGTAAGAGGCGATTAAGGGAACCTATGAGAGGAAGGCTACTCGTACCTTCAGTTAATACACAGAAGGTAGCTCCACCTCCACTTGCTGCCACTAATCCGCCCTGGCCTAGCATGGTGATTGAGGCTGGTGTATGGCCCAACGGCCTTGAGAACACAAAATAATTATCTGTAGCCGTATAAATAATTTGTTTTATTCGTGACATGTTCAATTTGTGTAAAATACTTTGACAAAGAAATATCCAAATTTCGGATATTCGAGTATGGAGTTTGGCTAGTGTGCTAAATCTTTTAAATCCATCAAATCATGGTAAGTAGCCCGTTGTAAATGAGTTTAATGTATAGTAAGTTTACAATGCAGGTATGCAGCATGCGTTTCATTGCGTTCTAGCCGTCCGATTGCATTACTCTCCGCTGGCATTGAGTGCGCGTTGACACCATTAGATAAGTAGTCTATCCTATATCTACGTCTGTCTTTGAATTTTATCCAATTTCGAAAAGGAGGAGGTTCTATGTTCGGCTGTATGTGTTTTTTTATATTTCCGTTATTTATGGATCGATTTGGATGATTATTTTGCAGATGTAGAGGATGGTCCCGAAATCCCATATTTAGTTTTTTCAATACAATCAAATTATGAATAATTATTTTCCTTCACATTTCGCAATGTGTGTTACCAAATACAAAGTCATTCTCTTGCACAAATACAATTCTCCTTGAAACAGGTTGTCAATGTATCATCTTGCTAAACAATTGATTGTATTGTTGGTCGTGCATTAGTGGGTCTTTCCAATACTTCTAGAAACTATTCCACACTGATATTAGTGTGGTTCGAAAGTACTCGTAGCTCTCGTCTGTCTGTCTGTTTGTCTGGTACCTTTTCACGCCTAAACGCCTGAACGGATCTCAATTACATTTGGCAGGAGGTGAATGGTACCCCGGGGACGGACATAGACTTTCACTCACTTAAAGAGCGCGAAGTGCGAAGCCGCGGGCAGCAGCTAGTGTACTAATAAATAGGTTCCTTCAAGGAATTAGCATGTCGATACTCAGTAGGTATAATTATTATCAGTAGGCAAAATATAACCAACGATTAATTTTGAAGGAACTTCCTCAAAGCATAATCAATGTCTTCCTCTCTTCTTGTATGACTCTTCACACATTCATACTGTTCTGCTTTATTTAAATAATTGGGATTTATATTTTGCAAGCTGCTGCCCGCGGCTTCGCACGCGCATTTCAAGTAGCCTATGTCCGTCCTCGGGATACTATTAACCTGACAAATTTCATAAGGATCCATTCAGCTGTTTAGGCGCGAAAGGTAACAGACAGACAGACAAACAGAGTTACTTTTCAATTTTTAATACTAGTATGAATGTTATGTGAGCCATATAGTATAGGCACTAAAGGTATCTTGTAATATCTGTGCTATTCTTAAGATGCCTGAAATAAATTATTGTTATTATTGAACATGAGGAGAAGTTATGAATGTACGCGGGTTAACTACGAATCTAGTTTGTGTTGGAAGAACACTAACGTTTCATCCCTTAACGAGGGACTTCATCAGGGTGAGTACAAGCTAGGTTAGTAGTTAACCCGCTTCAATCCATGCTAATATTATAAATTCATAGGTAACTCTGTCTGTCTGATACTTTTTCACGCCTAAACGGCTGAACGGATCTCAATGAAATTTGGCAGGGAGGTAAATGGTATCCCGGGGATGGATATAGGTTACTTAAAAAGTGCGTGCTAAGCTACGGGCAGCTAGTATGTTATATTTTTTATAGTCAATAGAACTTCGTTTAAAAATAGTTCGATCTAGTTTATAATGTTTTCGGCGTAGAACCCTTCAACTTAGCCAGACCGAGTTAGATTCGAATTTATAAAATTAGTAATGTGTATATGGATAGGTACTTATTTATATCATACGTAGGTATATTTACTCGTAGAAATATTATGTGCATGCACATAATACACTGGACAGCAAATAAACCGGGACACCCGTTACGTGGGAACTCTGACTCGCTATATCTATATAGTGTAACATGTAAAGCATACTTATAAAATGTTAATTGAGTTTTTGGACACTAAGCTAAAAATGGCTATTTTTAAGTGATGCAAATTAAATGTCTATCTATCAGTCAGGAATAGAATTTTAGACAAGTTCTTGTAGAGCGCATTCACTCGCGATCCACTTGCGTCCGTTGATGCCTTCGCTTTTTGAGTTAGAATGAATCATCGCTTCTCCGTCCGTACGTTGTGTATTGGACCATGAGGCGGTTATGAATCATGCAAAATTGTAAACAGTTAATTTGAGACAGTCGCCGTATAAGTGCACTTTTTGAAGTCAATTTGTATATAAATATGATGATGATTTTTACAATGTATAAGTTACATTATATTTGTTTTGTATCAATATTTCCATAAAGATTAAGATCATTTACTTTACACAAATGACATGATATATACAAAATATACTTAATGCATCTACATAGGCTATGACTTGTCAAGAACGTACATAACTTTGCTGTAGAGGGGCAATAGTCGAGAGATAAACTTAAATATTATTTATAATATTATTTATTTTTATTTATTCCTAAATAAATAAAAAACCAAAAAATAATAATAACTGACTCTAGGTTAGGTAATTTTATAAGATTGTCAGGTAACTTTGTAGTGAAGTTGATATTCAGATGACTGTAGTCGTTTTTAAAAACTCTTTGATGCTATATAGCGTTTTGTCAATTAAAAGATTTCTCAATTCTTAATTAAAACTATTTTCATTTATAATCACTTTCAAACCTATAGGTACCTACCTTATTTTATTAGTTGACTTTTGACCTCCAGACAAATTACCTATATATTATATGTTATCTTGCAAATAAATGACTTAGTAAGTTTATCATTTCGGTGGCTTTAAGTTACGATCGGTCGGTTCAATATTCATTCTATCTTGTATTAAGTACGAGTATATCAGTCATCTAGTACTCAAAATCTGCTTTACTTGGGGCTAGATGATGTTGCATTATTTGACCAGTATTATTTCTTTCTGTTAGGCCAATCCGCAGAGATATAGTACTTCGTTTCTGATATCTGTGGGCCAATCGGTAGTTGAATTTGAATGATTATTTTAAGATATGTTGATAATACAACAACTAACTAACAGGCTAAAGGTTTCTTTGTCGCTTCTTTACTTTAGTTTACATACCGAAGCGACTTAAATCAAAAATATCACTTTATTTCCGTGTCAGTGTTTAATTATTAAGAATTTGACCATTTCTAAGTCTACATTTATTGTATTTATGGAAATAAAGAGTTTTTGACTTTAACTTTCAAATAGTTACATCCCTGCCAAATTTCATTGAGATCCGTTCAGCCTTTAAGACGTGAAAAGGTAACAGACAGACAGACAGAGTTACTTTCGGGATTATAATATTAGTATGTATTACATAAAACTGTTGTGGTTAAAATAAAACTATAATGGTTATTAACACTAAAGTCATTAAGTTCAGTGTTAATAATCATTTGTGTTATTAAGAGCTTGTTAATGAATCACTTCTGTTGTTTCAATTGTAAATACTAGTTCTAATCTGTTTTTATTTTGGAATTGTAATTTTCTTTGTCAATAAAGATTTAAAATAACTTCTGTCCATAAATCTTGTTTATTTCTATTCGATTATGTTATGCTATGATATTAATAAATAAATAACGTTCGAGCAGATAGAACCTCGTCAAGTTTACTGTTCGATAAGACTTATCCTGAGCCAACAAGGTACATATGAACAGACTCGTTATCTCTGTTATCTCGATAATCAAAATATACTAAAGGTGGGTGCAGGCCGGCGCCGGCGGCGTCAAAACCTACGAATCAAAACATAAGTCATTTCAATAGACCGCAGGGTTCCTGAGATCTCGACCAAATTATGTGCGAAACAAACAGTGCACTTTCATGTTTTTATTTATCGTAATTTGTTTTCTCAATCGTGTTTTGACATTCAGGGAACCGAAGAACGAATGTTGAATTTTATGTAATTCTAGTTTTTTACCTCGGAGATCCCGTGATTACTGAGATCGAGGCCTAGTTTGACAACCAGATCCGTTAGGTTCGCCCCTTAAGGCAGATTCAATCTTATCTAAGTATTGTATTTACGAAGATTATCTAATAATTTGTTTTACGTTAATATCGGCGGCGTTGCTAGTCCTGTTACTATAAAGTAAGTATTATGCATTTTTATTTTTGTAAGTTTTTATAACATTTATAAGTCCATTAAAAATAGCCTGAATCCATACTTATATTAAACCCGAAAGTTACTCTGTCTGTCTGTTACCTCTTCACGTCTAAACGGCTGAACGGATCTTAATGAAATCATTGTCTTTTTTATAATTTTTTATATGTATTATGGAATAACCTTCTAATGATGATAAGAACCAATAATGAATCAAGAGAAGCCTATGTCCAGCAGTGGACTAGTAAAGACTGTTGATGATGACGATGCAGCATGGCATATGTATTTTGTATCATTACATTAAGCATTACATCATCTTGTTCCCTTAGTAAATGTTTTGCTAAGTATGATTGATGTTGAAGATTATAATAATAATTGATACTCAGAAATCTCTGACTCTTCCCATGGCGCTCTTAATTTTTTGTTTATATTTGTTATGCAAGTGAAATTAAGCGAGATCTCTTCAGTAAAACAGTCAAATGCATGCAAATTCTACCTAGACCACGCCCAGCCTACATTACGTTGACGACGACGTGAAATCTGCGTGTAACCTTGTAACGTATTCGTAGCCTGGCATTCATCAACACACAGCTCTCGTGCCTTCTGTTTTCTAAACAAATTCCTGTGAACACTGAACATACCTACATCATCTATGAAACCTGTGTGAAACCGAACCACGATTTACAGATTCACATTTCAATAGCTTTATTTCTTTAGGCTTTCAAAATAAGCACAGGACAAGTCAAATTGTATACTATAAAGTATTATCAAATCCATACTAACTGTTACCTTTTCACGCCTAAACGGCTGAACGGATCTTAACGAAATTTGGTAGGGAGGTAAACGGTATCCAGAGGACGGACATAGGCTACTGCGAAGCCGCGGGCAGAAAGGCTAGTCAGTATGTCTACGTACCATTTGGTTTATATTAATACAGTTCCTCTCAAGAAATCAAATCATATCACAAAAATGTTTCGTTTTCGACGGGACTTGAACCCGCATCCTTCCCTCAGTACGGGAATGTGCTAACCAACTACACCACGAGGTCAAGTCCCGTCGAAATAGAAACATTTTTGGGATATAATTTGATTTCTTATAAATTACACCGAGTGTGAGGCTTACAGGCTTTTAGGCTACACACATACTATAATAATAAAAACCTTAGTTCCTCTCAATTCTCAAACTATTCGGTACTACCTCCCTAACATTAGGCGTTTTCGGCTACAGTGACTTGGACTTTGGACTCAAAATTTATAGGGACTATGATCTCCCTATATTTATTTATTCAAAATATTGTACAGCTATCCGTACAGGGGTACAGGCACACCTAATGCGATTGTGTACTATCTATAGTCACAATCATAATAATCTATATAGATCGTCAACATTGGTCATATTTTAACATAAGTAATATTATAAAATTTATTTAACACAATTTTTTTTATAGAAAATAAGATTAATCCTATAATAAATAGTTCATCCAACATTAATATAACATAGAATAAATAAAAGCCTTTGCCAACTCGTTCAGGGAGCAGTCAAACACGTCTATCCTCTCTGCAAGTAATGCAAGTAAATTGAGTGTGCGGATGCATCGCGTCAAGGGAGCCTTGTGTAGAAAGAAGGTTGGGTCACGCTTGAGGTAGAGCAAATTGGGTGGGCGCCTCCTCCTGTGCACGAATTCCTTCGGCACATTCAGCTTCGTCCATCACCTCCAAAATGATCGGATTGTAAATGGCAGAAGAACCTTTAGAAGTAATTAACTCGCTATGCAGACAGTGCAACATAAGTTGAAGAACTGTCAAGTTTTTAATATTTTTAGTTTATAATGTAAACAGATGGTTGCGAGTTCCCTGTTACCGCAATAGTTGCTGTCTGCATATCGCCATAGCATATCATCAAAGCTCCTAAACATGTTTTCCGTAGCAACTAATTGGAATTATACACCGGCAACTTGTTCTGTCACTATTTTGGTACCTACTAACTAGTTTCGTTTGGTCGAATATAAAATGTCAACATTATTTTTACATTTCGTATTTACATAACAGCTTCAATAACTTCATTTTAATGCCTTCACATAATCAATTAAGTTGTAAAGTTACTGAGTAACACCCATAAGTACTTAACAGAAAATATGCACAACATTGTTGAAAACACAATGTTACTGTGAGGAACAAAAATGTTCGCTTTTGTTACTTTGTGGTTTTGTTATTCCATTTTGTAATGGCACTTGGATTTTTTTTATTTATCATTTGAGCTTTTAATAAGTTCACTAGCATCTTTATGATTTATCTTTAGTGTAGGTACCGATACCGATTATAAGGAAGAGTTAAGTAAAAACTCCCTTACAAACCTCTGTGGTTTTTAGGTGTTATATTGTAATAATCTTTTAGAACATAAAGAAAAAAAAAGTAATAATCGGTTAATATGTATTATGTTAACAACCAGCTAGGGGGTTCTAAAAACAAGGTATTCATACATTCGTTTCACTCTTACTCGGAAATCCGATTTCAGAGTAGTTTTATAAAATAAAATGCTTTACTAAACAAGATCCGTCAAGTGCGAGTGTGACTCTCGCGCAGAGGGTTTCGAACGTTTGTCAAGTACGCCAATATGTACTATAGTTAGAGTTACTATAGTTAGTTAGAGACTTTGCTTTTTAATGAATACCTACATTTCAGATGTATCATGTGATGGTTTGCAAACTTCGGAGTCTAGAGGGTAATATTAAATTTTCGATTTTTTTCAAAATATTATAAAAGTAGGTATGGAACCTACCGGAATTTCAAAAACTGTTTTGAGATGTACAAACCGATACCTTTCATTTGAAACCCCACCGGTGAGCTAGCCCCCCTTTAGAAAAATATTTTCCTTCTAATCAAGCATTTTTAAAAAAGTGTTCTATTTACAGACTTCTCTATATTTTCCTGTAAAACATAGATCCATATCTACAAACGCTACATACATTTCAGATGGATCGCTCTGCAAACTTTGGAGATAGGGAGGCGAATCGGTATTTTCTCGACGTTTTTCATAATATTTAAAAAAGTATTATGTGTACAGACATTTCAAAAACTGATTTGAAATGTAATATCGATTAGGGAGGTTCCCGTCGCCTCCCCCGTAGATAACTAGAACCTTACAAAAAACGACACTCGAAATTGTCTACGAAATTGTTTGACGCAGACAGTTTGCGCTGAGACGTGACAAGTTCTGTGCATACGGAAGAAGAGATCAGTAGAGTCGAATTTATTGCAAGAACCGTAAAAGAAGAGTTGAATTTTTTAAAGAGTGTGTTCTCTCGCTGCTACACCAACAAATAGTAAAAATAATGAAATGAAAAGGCTCCCATACAAAAAACGTGATTACTCCGTCGTTTTTTGCTCTACGTTTGTCAAAACCTACTCATAATTATGTCACCTACATATTCAGATGCACGAAAACGAATCAGAAACTTTTTTATAGTTATTACGAGTGATCAGGCCCAGGAATCGTCTCATTCGTTGCCGTTTTACCCACTTCTGTCAACAACGCACACCTATTTGCAGTTCGTAGTACTTATAGGATGGACAATATTATAGTGGTTGCGAGGACTATTTCTATCTGAACCAAGTTCCTGGTGAAACAAGGTACGTACTCAAAACTCTATTTCCTACACAAGTCCTGTCCTGAGCTCATTTCATTTTGACTCATTCAATTGTTTCAATATGCTATTAGCTGAAAAGTTTCTATAATCAGACATTTGTCCGTAAATTACACAGTACCATAAATTACAAAAAAAAAGTGATATAATAGATAAAATAAAAATACTATGGTTAATACATTACAAAAAAACGTGAGATAAAATAAAAATACTATGGATAGGCCTTATCGCCAAAATTTGCGAGTTGTACTTCGGAACATAAAATGACGGCCTTGCTCTTATGTTCCGAAGATAAGTTAGTTAGCTTATCTTCGGAACATAAATCGGAACAAAACACGGCGGATAGGGCCTCTCCTTGTACCGTAGGGATTTTCCTTTCTCTGTGCGGTAAACAGATCCCGCAAGGTTGGTAAACTTGTCAACAAGTGATTGTTTTCAAAAAAATAAAAACCGACTACCAAGTCTTTTTTATTCCAAGTTTATTTTAGTCGTGCGGAACAAACAGTAATCAGTAAATAGTCAATTTCGAATTATGGAACTACCTCGGGCTCATTCTCTATTACCCTTTCCTTAAACAAAACTAAAAGAATCAACGTAATCGATTTACAATGCAGCGTTTTCATAATGTCAAAAATAGTTGGACCAGACTGCAAAGATGGCGCTTGAGTTTGGGCCCGTCAAATTAAACTGGCATAGAGCATAGACCTCTCTGTTCTTCCAGGAAGATCCCTTTGCCGCTGGAAGAATAGATCTAAAGCAAATAGGGTTTTTCCTTTTTTGGAAAATGCCTCGTTGACGGAGAAATCGGTGAACAATATGAACATACACACAGCCAAACATAGAACCTCTTTTTTTTTCGAAGGCGGTAAACAATCAAACAGCGTCGAAGAGTTTCCACACACAGGGCACCAGGCGGTCGCGGTGCTGCGGCCTTGACCTGCCACTTACAGTTACGAGCAGCTCTGGGTCGACAAGCGAGGTTCAACACGTTCAGGTATAGCTTATAGCTTACTAGCTGCTGCCCGCGACTTCGCACGCGCTTCTCAAGTAGCCTATGTCCGTCCCCGGGATATTGTTTACCACCCTGCCAAATTTTATTTAGATCCCATAAATAATAATAACCTAAACAGCTGAACCAGTTTAGGCTTTTATTTATTTTTATTTTTTTTTAAACATTGTTGACTGTACCTACGTACGTGAGTACATACCCTCCTACGTACATGATACAGTCAACTCGTATATCTTAAGCTAATAAATTCAATCACACCGAAATTTCACGTCTTCTGACTGAAAGTACCTAGATAGATGTGAATGGCATTTGGAAGCCACGGAAGTACAAGGTAGCTTGAAAAGGTAACAGACAGGCAAGAGTTACTTTCGAATTTATAATATTAGTAAGGATAGATTTCCACCTTGGGACAAAGGTTTGTACGATCTGCAAGGGTTGTTGATGCTATTATCATCAACAACCCTTGTCGGTATGCCCAATGCTGGTCATACCGACAAGGGTTGTTGGGCATAGGCCTTTCTATCTTTATGCCATTCGCCTCGGTCCGGTGCGGAGCTGTGGGATTACGCAAAAACCACCCATCCTTTATTGACATTTGAAAGCCCTTTGAATGGCCTTGAATGTCATATCATTGGCCTTAGCCATACAATAGCAAATTTTTAGATTTATTATTACTTACCTTTTTTTATAATTAATTATATGACGGTCCTATTGTGTAAACAAGTAAACAATAAAACAAGCCAAGTGTGAGACGAACTCACACACAAAGGGTTCCTCACAAAAAAATCACGACAACGCGCAACACAAATACATAGGTCCTCTGTCAAAATCTCCACTGTCTCTGTTTATTTATTACGGTTCATAAGATACAGCCAGCTGACAGACGGATGGACGGACAGTCAGCAGAGGCTAAATAATAGGGTCCCTTAAGCACCTTTTTTTTTTGGTATCCTGTACGGAAAATCCTAAAATTTTAAGACGAGTTTTTATTATTGACAAGGTAAGTCTAATAAAAATTAATTAACTTTTATACCATCACTTGTAATGAGTTGCTGCAGGTAACCAGTTCAACATAAAAAACGTTATTGTTTACGATCTGAAAAGTTTGTTCAGGAGACCCTTTAGATGGTCTAAAACGGAGGTTGCCCAACCCGCCGCGCCGGACTGGAAGCCAATTCTCGCCAATTTATCACTCGATAATTATCAAAAGAACTGTCAAATTTTTCAGTTTTTATATGAAAGATCTGCAAAATTGTACAGTTCTTTTGATATATTTATCGAGTGATAAATTGGCGAGAATTAGCTTCCTGGTGTGTAGACTCCAAGATACACACGGTCATACACGGTCGGGACATACACGGTATATTGCTTCAATCGTAAGATTGACTCCTGTGAACCCCACATCACGTAAAACAAAGGATGGAGAGCATTGACACCAGTGTCAAAGTCATAAAGCCTTTATTTGTTTGGGATTTTATGGGCTGGCTACTTGATTTAAGAGCGCAAAAGAAATCCTGATAAGGTTCATTGTTGGCAGTCCTGGGAGCCAGTAGATATGTCTACTACAGTGTTTACGTTTTGAACCATATTGCCACCCGGGTTTACAGACACTCTGGCGCTTAACACAGCGTGGGAACCGCCCATATTATAAAAGCCAATAAAGCGATTACCAGGGGGAGGCTACGTACAGTAGTGGACTAATATAGGCTATAGATGATGGGCTTAACAATTGAAAGTCTCAAGTTAGGTAGAGCATCGGTAGACCTTGAAAATATGCCAGGTGGAACATATTCCAAATTAAAAAGAATCCTCTTAAAAATGCCAGGATACCTAACTATTACCTAACTCCTAACTCTTAAGGGGCGAACGTAACAGGTTTGGTTATCAAACTAGGCATATATATCTTAGTAATCACGGGACCCCCATTGTAAATAACTCGAATTACATAAACTTCAAAAGTTTTTCCTTGGTTCCTTGAATGTCAAAACACGATTGAGAATAAAAATTACTATAAAAAATCCTTATGAAAGTGCACCCTGCGGTCTATTAGAATTACATGTTTTGATTCCTAGGTTATTATTATTAATTATTTGGTTCCTTGAACCAGTTTCTTCATAAATTGTGTAGTTTTCTTGTAAATAAGCAAACACTTGATTTAAGCGCTTACGCCCGCGCCGCACCGTTCCAAAATCGTATGCTGTCCCGCTCTTAAGTACGCGAAATCCTATGCCTATCCTTTTCACAAAATGGCGCGCATTGCGCCCTCTTAAACGGTGTAGGTACTTGCCAATGACATGGTTTTCCCCCACACGTTAGAAACGATAAATTTGCGTAGAACATAGAATCAGCTGTCGTATGTAAACAGCTCAACAGAGATTGATAGTGCTCCGTAGAGATCTAGAAAATCTATGACGTCAATGGCAGCGTCAGACAAGATTGATATCAGTGACATAACTAATTAATTACCTTATAACTCCGTCCACGCATTTATTTTCTTTGACTTAATGAAATAATACATTTTTTCATACACACGTAACATGTCAGCTCGATAAATATCGAAACTCTCGTTAGTCCCGATATTTTTCGAGCCGATAGATTCGCATCACTATTATTATAAAAAAGCAGTCTTTGAAATATTGAATTCTTTCATTCAGTCAAAGAAAATTAATGCGTGGACGGAGCATAGCTCTTGTATCATGTAGACGCTGCAATGGTCAAATGCAATGCAAGAATAGTCACGCGTAAGACGATGGGAATAGGCGCGTCTAACGTGTGACGTTGGGAATAGTATTATTAAGTTCTCGCCTTAGATTTTCTCCTAAATCAAAACATGAATGATCCCTGACGGAAATTAGAAAGCGTCAACCATGTGGTGTGTGTGATAATGATAACTGATAACGTGATAACTCATTTAAAGTCTTGTAGAGTTATTCTTAGGGCCGTATTATGAAAGGTTGCTCAGTCATCGATCTATGCTTATGTAACCCTTTTCTATGGGGCTATACGTCACTCAAGCATAGATTGCCGACCAGCTAAAAGCCAGCTTTCATTATACGGGCTTTAGATAGCCAGCTTTTTTAGCATTAGATACATTTTTAAAGGCCTGGAAGGCAATTCACGCCAATATACCACTCGATAAATATGGCAAGAACTGTAAAATTTGACAGTTTTTATATAGAAGAACTGTAAAACTGTCGAACTGTCAAATTTAACAGTTCTTCTATATAAAAACTGTCAAATTTGACAGTTCTTGCCATATTTATCGAGTGGTATATGTATGTATTGGCGAGAATTGCCTTCCTGGATTTATAACGTCAGCGTAGATAATTGTATGAAAAACAAAAGATAGTCGCGCCAGCTTTTGGTTATTAAAAAGTTTTGTATGAGGCAGTTTGCGTTAGAAAACACACACCAAATGATGTTACATTATATGTCACTTCACAGATACACAGGCAGCTTGAAGCAGTGAAAATTCCAGCCCGTGCCGTTCAGTACTTTTTGCGTTGTCTTCGTTCGACCAAAAATCACGGCACAAAATTTCGCTTTTATAATAATTTTGTTTATTTTTGTTTCCTCCACGATATCAGTCAAACTCAAACTGGACTATTGGAGAAACTTTTCAACATCAAACTTCTGCACATAAATAGTAGATTGTATCACAAATTCAGATTTCTGTGATCACAAGGGAACAAAATAATGTATTTAGGGCGAGAGCGATTTTTTTAATCCTAAGCGTAGCGAGGGATTCAAAGTATTTCACTCTAGGTTAAATAATTTTGTTACCGTGTGGTACACTCTGCTTTTCATCCTAAACTATAAGAAAAATTCATCGTACGAGAAAAATAAATAAGAGATGCTTTTAGTAGTGACGATTATTTTTATTTAGGTACATAACCAAATTACAATTTTATATTAATATTAGATACGTTTTCGCAATTTTGGCAGTTTATCAATTTGTGTGAGTCAAATTAAAATTGTCTGTGCATAATATTTGGATAAAAAGTATTAACAAAACGAATAAAATTTCCCGCGTATTTTTTTTTTTATTTGGACAGCCAATGCCGCCTCGGCACGCGCTTATTTTTCTATTACCGGCCAGGACTTTATTGAAGCGAAAATTGCGTTCAAACATTTTCAAATTCAAAATTCAAATTCAAATATATTTATTGCGTCAAACATGGTATAAAGGTGGTTTAGTTCTAAGTAATGCACTCATGTCTCACTATATTCTAGCATGCAATAATTATGGTGGCAAATTAAATTAGGTATTATTATTTATTATCTTACATTTAAAAACTCATTGATGTCATAAAAATTCATTTCATTCAGCCGTCTAAACAATTTGATTTTGTATAAATAATTTTTTAATAATAAATAATAAAGCGACGGTAGAGGTAATAAACCAAGCTCCTTAAACAAGGGTTTGCATGACTCATCCGGGGGGATTCCACAGATCGCTCTGATGCATTTCTTTTGTGCTATAAATGCTCTGTTTTTATCAGTGCTGTTGCCCCACATTACAAGCCCATAGCGAAGAGCAGATTCAATATAGGCATGAAAGGACGTTATTGCAGTTTTCACATTTGTGACATTTTTAATTTGACTTAGAGCGTACACGAATTTGTTTAATTTTTTATTTACCATGTCTATATGTGCCTTCCAGTCCAGATTTTCGTCAATTATTACGCCTAGAAAGTTAATTTGCGGAACTTGTTCTATTTTCGCTATATTTAGATTAAAATTATATTTTATATGTTTAGATTTATTGAATTGAATATATTTGGATTTGTCAAGATTAATTTTAAGATTGTTAATGTCAAGCCATTCAATAATTTTATCAATTGTGTTATTAATGTCAGATTCATGGTCAGTTTTATTATATAATTTTTTATCAGATGTCACAACTACACAAATGTCATCAGCATATAAAATGCACCTATGGTTTGTCACGGTAACTATGTCATTTATATAGAGTAGAAACAATATGGGCCCTAAAATGCTGCCCTGTGGCACGCCCGATTTGTTGATTTCATAGTCTGATGTAAATGTAATTAGTTCGTTGTTATTAGTTAGTTTCTCAATAACAACGCATTGCTTACGGTTCTCCAAGTAAGAAGAGAACCATTGTAGAGTTTGGCCTCTGACACCGATGTTATCTAGTTTTTTTAAAAGTAGATCATGCGAAACGTAGTCAAATGCTTTAGATAAGTCATAGAACAGTCCTGTCGTTAAGTCACCAGTGTTTAGACTAAACACTGGTGGTGGCTTTAATTATATAGTGTTCCAAATTCAAGTCATTTCCTCACTGTCATTAAGTGCGCTGGAATGACCCACTTTGTTCGCCCTTATCGAGGAACCCTTTGGAATTTATTTTCGACCCATATAAATACATGAAAACATTCTATTACCAAAATGTCTACTACCGACGCGACGGGTGAATGACCCGCGTGATAGACCGCAATATATTTATCACTTGTAACTTTACAAAACAAAAAACTCTATCATAGCGGTATCAATTTATTTAACTTAAAGAGATTCTTCATAAAAAACGTCTAATAACCTACAAAGACGTAAACAGCATCATCTATGTCCGACCTTTAAGAATCGAGTTGGACTCGATTCATTTATCCCAGACGAATGATGCCGTTTGAAATTTCCGGCATTATTAACAAATTACTCATAATTAAATGATAATGTAATGGCATTATAACCCAGCCAAACCCATAAAATGCTGTCCGCAAAGCCTAGTCTAGACTCCTAAGCCTAGAAGGCTAGATCGACTGTAGCCAATCAGTGCATAGGGGCGACAAAAACGCGCGCGCAAGTGTGCAATCAGGCCACCGGGTTACCGCATTGCCAGAACCTAGAATGTCTAGCTTTACGGTTGCCAACTCGTGCCAGACGTTTGTGGTTGCTTTCTGGGGAATAATGCTTTAGTAAGTGAAATCTGACTGCTAGGATTTGGATGTATTTGTCAGGAGATTTGGAGTTTTGCCGAAAGCTGTTTTCGTAGAAGACCAAACTTGCGAAATGCGTGCGAAGCGCAGCTGGTACTAGTATATGAAAATCAATTGCTGTTCGTTAGTCTCACCAAAACTTAAAAACGGCTTGAACGATTTGAATATTTTGATTTCTCTAACACAGATGTGGTAGGTACATAATAAAAAAAATTAGGCCCCGTAAGCTTCGTATAACGTATAATCTACAATTGTTTTTGTAGGTTATACTTTATACGATATTACTTATTATGGATATTACTTTATATTTTATTTTTATTTTATATTTATATTACGGGGTCATCTAGTATTCAATAAAACCAAGAGAGCAACAGTTTTATTAACATTTGTCACGTGTAAGAGGTTAATGTTTAATTTTGCTCTGGTAGATACTTTCAATACGTAGCATGAACATTGAATATTGTAGGTAGACTATACATAGCTAGGTACAGCGGTTCTGTCTAAGGAACTCTTTCTATTTCGTCTCGACAAAAACGGTATCTACGGTGAAAAGTAGCGCCCCGAGAAAAGTAGCGTGGTGCTAGATTGTCTAGCATTATTTATTTATTTATTTATTTATCTAGGGATCTTACGCATTCCATGACATTTTCTATTTTTTCTTGACAAAATAGTTATCTTCGTTGATCTTCGGCCCCGCATAAAGGTACGTGAAACGGCTAGATGTGACCGTAAATAGTAAAACTGGCGATGGAGGTAGACGCAACTGTCTGTGAAACGTATGACACGAATACTGCAGCCGGCATGTGTTCCGTATAGGCGCTGCGGGGCCGTGTCACTAGAATACGCGTCTATCACGTCTGCTGGGCTAGGCTAGAGAGGCTACAGTAGAAACCGAACTTTATAAACACAACTTATGATGTGCCACCCCGTCTCACCACACTCTGCAGATGAAGATAGGTAGGTCCTGACAACCAGCAGCGCCGCTACTAGCTTCGACTTGAAGCGGCATAATGCTGCATTATGAACCTTTTTGGACCCCTGTAACGTTATGCTTGTTTGTTTCTGTTTTGGTTGGTAGATATTTTTCATTTACCTCTTTTTATATATTTTTTTTGTACCTATCTGTAATGTTTCTGGGTTAAAAAAAAATATTTTCGTTCTTATTTATTTCTTCTTCTAAAACTGGGCTAGGGTTTTGTATAAATTTCCCCCAGTAAGCATATATGTGAACAACTTTTTTTAATTCATGTAGAGTAAGACTGCAATGATTTGGGTGAAATAATACCTATGGATAGATATGCCATGACCTGAATTGGACAAGCCCACGGCTTTGCATGCGTATCCAAGATAAAGCACATAAATAAATAATGCTGGACAATCCACACAGCCTCATCTAGCCCCAAGCAAAGCAGAGCTTGTCTTATGGGAATTAAATGACTGATATACTTAATACAATACATTACAAAGATATTTGTAATAGACATAGAAACACCCGGAACAAATATTCACAGATCGTTAAAAATAGCCTTTAATGTTTACTGTATGTAGCCTATCCTAGTGTGTCATTTTAGCTTTTTAACTCAACTGGAACATATCAGCCCTTCCACTCATTCGTTTTAGCGAAAAGCTGACACAAACATCCAAATTTCCGCAAAGTAATAGATATGACATGCGTGACCTCGCGTAGAACAATATGGTACTTAAAACTAGTAATAGAACACTCGCTTACTCGATATAAAGAAGAAAATCACCTATTTGTAAATAAATATTTGAACAGTTGCTATTCAAAGGCCGAAGCAGTATGTCCATTTCTTATCAGAGTAAAACACTCCCATTCTAGATAATGAAACAATCAAAGCTGCCAAGTAACTTCTCTTAAGGGGGATCGATTTACATTGCGCGGGAGATTTAATAAATTACATAATATGCAGTTTATTTATTTTACGTTCGACTAGGAATAAAGCTAGCGGAGAAGTAATTTGCCGAAAATCATAACATAAACCATTATCTATGAACCCATGGTAAAACTAACTTCGATTCAATGGATATTATTTAAAACTTGTTTTAAGATAAAAATCTCTAATACTACCTCTCTAATGCTCCGAAAGTGCCACTGAATTGAATGTTGTAGAAGCAACATCGTTTCATAGAAAATGTTTAACGATTGGCGGCAAATTACTTTTAGGATAGTTTTATAAAACGAAGAAAAAAAATAAAATAACTGTGTTTTTTTATCTCTCGCGCAATGTTAATTGAGCGCCCCCGATAAGGTTACAACTGTTATAAGTACACACGAGATGAGGAACGCGCCCTTGCGGTTTCCATTCCTTGAATGGTTCATAAGCAATTCGGGTTTACTCGCGGTAGGTCAACCACTGATGCCGGTGTTGAGTTAGTAACGCATATTTTTGATGCTTGGGAGAAGTCGCAATATGCATTAGGCATTTTTTGCGACTTGTCAAAGGCATTCGATTGCGTACACCATGAAACATTAAGCAGGTAACTACATCACTATGGAATTATGAACACCTCTTTCTTTTCAACACCGTATTTGTTGTGTTGCAGAAGAGGGTTGTTCGTGCAATCTTTATTATGGGTCCCAGAGAATCCCTACGTGATAATTCAAAGAAATAAACATAATGACAGTACCGTGACAATATATTTATGAAAACTATTGTACACTCATAGAAATATCAAAAGGTTCCCTAAAAATAGCGATGTACATAATTAATATACTAGAAATAAACATAAACTCGCTGCGCCCACAACTAGACTACACAAAATTAATGTATCTTTTAAAAGGAATACGCTTCTACAACAAACTAATAGTGAGTTGGAAAAATTATCAGTAAATAAATTCAAACAAATTGTCAAAACCTTCCTGTGCAAAAAGGATTTCTATAAAATATCAGATTATCTAGGCTAGAGGATAAAAAAGCTTTGGACGGGATTTGCTCTAACTCGAAACATAACATCTAACAGGCTAAAGGTTTCTTCGTCGCTTCTTTACTTTAGTCTACAAACCGAAAAGACAAAAATCTAAAATATCACTTTTTTTCCGTGTCGGTGTTTAATATAGAATTTGACCTTTTCTAAGTGTACATTTGTTGTATTTATGGAAATAAAGAGTATTTGATTTGACTTTATAGCGAAGTTTATAACTTTATAATCACATTCTAATTCCGTATTCATTACAAGGCCAGTGTATTTGTCACCGCGCGCGATGGGCTATTTCAGAACTTTCCGGTAGAAAAACTACTAGTGATTTGGTGCAGACGGTGAGTAAGGGCAGATATTAGCTAATCCATCTTAGGGCCTAGTCCTAGGGCCAAATTCTGCTAACCAATCACTTAACTATGACAATGGTATCGTTGCAGAATAGTTCATAGATGAAAGAAACTCTAGATAGTGCGTGCCTCAAAATGGCCCAGTTTGGATGAGGAATAGCTTCACCATTTTTATGGAGAAGCTATTTCTCATCTTTAAAACCAGTTTAAAAATTGTTTTTGAGTTTCGCGGAATATACATAACTATACTAACTAATCCCTTGGGAATAAACATGTTATGCGGACCACCTCGGGATCATTCTCTATACAAGTGCAAAAGATCAATCTTTTAAATCCATCATGGTTATTAACACTAAAGTCATTTACAACGGGATATTTACCATGATTTGAGTTTTGAGCTTTCCAATATAACTTTACAACTGCAAAAGAATCACCCTAGTCGGTCCATAAATAACGGAGAGATCGAAGGACATAAATTAAAAAATAACAACAGCCGAACTTAGAACCTCCTCCTTTTTTTTGAAGTCGGTTAAAAATGCGTCCGATCCCTACGGCAAAAAACCGAAAAAATACCGTTTTTGTTATTTAATATAGTGCATAAGCCCTCACACACGGGGTAGTTTCTAAGAAATGAACGGCGCTCGAGTCCGGAGGAAGTCCCAAAGTTTTTCGACTCCTACGTCACTTGAACTCGTGCGCATTGGTTAGCTAGTGCATTCGTGTTCAAGTCCCGTCGAAGTCGAAAATTTTATGGGATATTATTTGATTTCTAAGAAAAAAAACCGATTGAAACTAAACAACAAGAAAGCAACGCTTTTCTTTTCCTTTTAGCAAAAAGTAGGTATTCCTTTACCAAGAAAACAGTAATGATTACCAGCTTCTTTGTAATGTTTCTAACGAGCCATTCTGAGCTGACCACATTCCTGATGAGCGACTTTTAAATTATGCTACTTTTTGCAGTTGGCAACACTGTAGCAGCAATTTATCATAAAATCATGGCTAATGGAGCTGTGTTGCCATTACTGCTATTACAGGTTAACACTGAAGATGTTGTTTTAATGAATAAAAAACAAGTAAATTGCATTTGGATCTCTGCTGATTTTAGGGTTAGGGTACGTTCACACAGCAGTCCACACACATTACAGGATCTGGAATCCAGTAATGTGTGTGAACTCGCTCATACAGCTATGTCCGCCATCGCAGAATAAATACGGCTACGATAAAACGGTCCTGTAAAACGGACTGCAGTGTGAACGTACAAAATATATATTAATATATATATTTTGTAATATATATATTAATATATCAATATCAAACTGGGTGCTCCAGGTTTGGTCGAATGACAAAAAAACTAATTTCATTTCAATAACGTTCATTTGGTATAACAACGTTTGATATAATGAACTTGATATTACATTTTGTTATAATATAACAACCTAACCTAATACGTAGGTAAGTAGATGGTATAGTTTCATTTGATATCATTTTATATGGAACTTACATCCATACTAATATTATAAATAAGAAAGTAACTCTCTATCTGTCTGTCTGTTACCTTTTCACGCCTAACGGCTGAACGGATCTCAATGAAATTTGGCAGGGAGTTAAATACACTTGAGAGCAATAAAATCGCACATCCGCACATTTTTACTTAAAAGTTCAATTTTTTTTTTATTTGGAGCTTACAGCAAATTAAAATCAAATTAAATTAAAGTGCATAATCTAGGCATTCGCAGAACTGATAAAGGGTTGACATTTACCTTTAAAAACAACTCATTAGCAACAAAACAATAGACCCCCTTATGTCGCTCGATCCAGGTAAGGCCGGCGGCGGGATTTATCGCAGGTATAAAAGAGTGCATATTGAGGGAATGGTCATCATTTGCATACCAACGTACAGTGTGAAAGGTTCTCTATTGATATTGGCTTCAAACGGAACACGAAAATGGATACTACACCAGAAGTAGCCGCTCAAGTGGTTGCCCTTGTTGAATCGGGGCTTAAGCAAAGTCAAGTGGCTCGACAATTGAGTTTGAGCCGATTTACCGTTCGGCGTGTATACCAGAGGTATCAAGAGACTGGTGGCTACCAACGGCGACAAGGATCGGGCCGTCCCCGTGCTACAACAGAGCGTGATAACCGCTTTCTTATAACGACATCTTTAAGAAATCGTCGTTTGAACGCAGTTCAACTGGGCCAACGACTTCAAGAAGTTCGTGAAGTAGAAGTTAGCCGGTGGACAGTCAGAAGACGATTGAGAGAAGGTGGCCTGACTGCACACAGGCCAGCAAACGGGCCGAAATTGACCCCAGCCCACCGAGAAGCCCGCCTTCAGTTCGCTCGAGACCATTTGAATTGGACCGAAGAGCAGTGGAGTGCAGTCCTGTTCTCTGATGAGTGCAGGATGTGCTTGCATGGCAACAACGGACGGGGGAAGGTGTATAGAAGATCGGGAGAACGATTTGCCCAATGCTGCATAACAGAACGTGTCGCCTATGGCGGTGGATCATTCATGTTTTGGGGAGGCATGTCTATGGAAGCAAAAACCGAGCTTGCCTTCATCACCGGACCGAATACTGGTCGCCAATCAAGAGGATTGACTTCCATACGATACATTGAGGAAGTACTCGAGAGCCACGTCGTACCTTTTGCTGGGTTTATCGGCGAAAACTTTCTGTTTATGCAAGATAATGCAAGACCGCATACTGCTGGCATAGTGATCGAGTACCTTCAAGAGGTGGATGTGACCGTTATGGAGTGGCCAGCTCGAAGCCCAGACCTCAATCCCATCGAACATCTATGGGACGAGCTGAAAAGAAGAGTTCGAGGCCGAGATGCTCCTCCATCGACTCTACAGGAGCTGCAACAGGCGATCGCAGAGGAATGGGAGGCTATTCCTCAAGACTTTATCAAAAGTCTAGTAACATCAATGAAAACACGGATGGAGTCAGTGATTCAGGCTAGGGGAGGGAACACTCGGTATTAATAACAAACTTTAAATTAATTTTATCTTTTAATTTCATAACTTTGACACCAATACTTGAATAAATAATTTATATAATACTTAACTAAACATGCATTTTTGTTATTGATCCACAAAAGCATTTTTATGTAATGATTGAAAGACAAATCAGATACCACTGGATAGGTATTAAAATAGACTATGAATCTGCATTACAGAAACATAATATTTTTTGTTTTTTTTTTAGTTATGTCAAAAAATCATGAATGTGCGATTTTTTTGCTCTCAAGTGTAGTATCCCGGGAACGGACATAGCTACTTAAAAAGTGCGTGCGAAGCCGCGGCAACCAATTCCAAGCCCAATTCTGCTAAGCAATCGTCATCAATTTACTATGAAACGCAGGCATTATCGAGAGTGTCTTTCATCTAAGAACTCTACGTGATGGATCTGCGACGATACGATACCATTGCCATATCAAAACGATTGGTTAGCAGAATTGGGCCCCTCTGTCTGTTTACAACTACAAATTAGAATCTAGAGGGGCGTCACACCAGCCGTTTATAAGCCAGTGGAGTATTTATTTACATGATACAATCCTTGCGATTAATTAAAACTTTCGTAAAGTGAACGTCAATAGGCTCATGCATTATGTAGGTACTTCTTATCAAAAGTTACTTAAATAAAATTCGAATAGGAAATAGTGATTGCATATTGAGAGCAATAGCCCACTGCACAACACTGATAAGAAGCGATAAGGACGTGCTCTGATTTCTGTGACAAAGACATTTTCATAAAATGTAGGTATACCTAATAATATAACTATCTATTGGTCAAAGAGAAAAAATATCTGTTATTGGCCTTACGATGAGTGTTTTATTAATTCAGCGACTATCGGCACTTACTTGATGTCCAGCAGTGTAGGTTTAATGGGAAAATATCTGTTATTGGCCTTACGATGAGTGTTTTATTAATTCAGCGACTATCGGCACTTACTTGATGTCCAGCAGTGTAGGTTTAATGGGAAAATATCTGTTATTGGCCTTACGATGAGTGTTTTATTAATTCAGCGACTATCGGCACTTACTTGATGTCCAGCAGTGTAGGTTTAATGGGAAAATATCTGTTATTGGCCTTACGATGAGTGTTTTATTAATTCAGCGACTATCGGCACTTACTTGATGTCCAGCAGTGTAGGTTTAATGGGAAAATATCTGTTATTGGCCTTACGATGAGTGTTTTATTAATTCAGCGACTATCGGCACTTACTTGATGTCCAGCAGTGTAGGTTTAATGGGAAAATATCTGTTATTGGCCTTACGATGAGTGTTTTATTAATTCAGCGACTATCGGCACTTACTTGATGTCCAGCAGTGTAGGTTTAATGGGAAAATATCTGTTATTGGCCTTACGATGAGTGTTTTATTAATTCAGCGACTATCGGCACTTACTTGATGTCCAGCAGTGTAGGTTTAATGGGAAAATATCTGTTATTGGCCTTACGATGAGTGTTTTATTAATTCAGCGACTATCGGCACTTACTTGATGTCCAGCAGTGTAGGTTTAATGGGAAAATATCTGTTATTGGCCTTACGATGAGTGTTTTATTAATTCAGCGACTATCGGCACTTACTTGATGTCCAGCAGTGTAGGTTTAATGGGAAAATATCTGTTATTGGCCTTACGATGAGTGTTTTATTAATTCAGCGACTATCGGCACTTACTTGATGTCCAGCAGTGTAGGTTTAATGGGAAAATATCTGTTATTGGCCTTACGATGAGTGTTTTATTAATTCAGCGACTATCGGCACTTACTTGATGTCCAGCAGTGTAGGTTTAATGGGAAAATATCTGTTATTGGCCTTACGATGAGTGTTTTATTAATTCAGCGACTATCGGCACTTACTTGATGTCCAGCAGTGTAGGTTTAATGGGAAAATATCTGTTATTGGCCTTACGATGAGTGTTTTATTAATTCAGCGACTATCGGCACTTACTTGATGTCCAGCAGTGTAGGTTTAATGGGAAAATATCTGTTATTGGCCTTACGATGAGTGTTTTATTAATTCAGCGACTATCGGCACTTACTTGATGTCCAGCAGTGTAGGTTTAATGGGAAAATATCTGTTATTGGCCTTACGATGAGTGTTTTATTAATTCAGCGACTATCGGCACTTACTTGATGTCCAGCAGTGTAGGTTTAATGGGAAAATATCTGTTATTGGCCTTACGATGAGTGTTTTATTAATTCAGCGACTATCGGCACTTACTTGATGTCCAGCAGTGTAGGTTTAATGGGAAAATATCTGTTATTGGCCTTACGATGAGTGTTTTATTAATTCAGCGACTATCGGCACTTACTTGATGTCCAGCAGTGTAGGTTTAATGGGAAAATATCTGTTATTGGCCTTACGATGAGTGTTTTATTAATTCAGCGACTATCGGCACTTACTTGATGTCCAGCAGTGTAGGTTTAATGGGAAAATATCTGTTATTGGCCTTACGATGAGTGTTTTATTAATTCAGCGACTATCGGCACTTACTTGATGTCCAGCAGTGTAGGTTTAATGGGAAAATATCTGTTATTGGCCTTACGATGAGTGTTTTATTAATTCAGCGACTATCGGCACTTACTTGATGTCCAGCAGTGTAGGTTTAATGGGAAAATATCTGTTATTGGCCTTACGATGAGTGTTTTATTAATTCAGCGACTATCGGCACTTACTTGATGTCCAGCAGTGTAGGTTTAATGGGAAAATATCTGTTATTGGCCTTACGATGAGTGTTTTATTAATTCAGCGACTATCGGCACTTACTTGATGTCCAGCAGTGTAGGTTTAATGGGAAAATATCTGTTATTGGCCTTACGATGAGTGTTTTATTAATTCAGCGACTATCGGCACTTACTTGATGTCCAGCAGTGTAGGTTTAATGGGAAAATATCTGTTATTGGCCTTACGATGAGTGTTTTATTAATTCAGCGACTATCGGCACTTACTTGATGTCCAGCAGTGTAGGTTTAATGGGAAAATATCTGTTATTGGCCTTACGATGAGTGTTTTATTAATTCAGCGACTATCGGCACTTACTTGATGTCCAGCAGTGTAGGTTTAATGGGAAAATATCTGTTATTGGCCTTACGATGAGTGTTTTATTAATTCAGCGACTATCGGCACTTACTTGATGTCCAGCAGTGTAGGTTTAATGGGAAAATATCTGTTATTGGCCTTACGATGAGTGTTTTATTAATTCAGCGACTATCGGCACTTACTTGATGTCCAGCAGTGTAGGTTTAATGGGAAAATATCTGTTATTGGCCTTACGATGAGTGTTTTATTAATTCAGCGACTATCGGCACTTACTTGATGTCCAGCAGTGTAGGTTTAATGGGAAAATATCTGTTATTGGCCTTACGATGAGTGTTTTATTAATTCAGCGACTATCGGCACTTACTTGATGTCCAGCAGTGTAGGTTTAATGGGAAAATATCTGTTATTGGCCTTACGATGAGTGTTTTATTAATTCAGCGACTATCGGCACTTACTTGATGTCCAGCAGTGTAGGTTTAATGGGAAAATATCTGTTATTGGCCTTACGATGAGTGTTTTATTAATTCAGCGACTATCGGCACTTACTTGATGTCCAGCAGTGTAGGTTTAATGGGAAAATATCTGTTATTGGCCTTACGATGAGTGTTTTATTAATTCAGCGACTATCGGCACTTACTTGATGTCCAGCAGTGTAGGTTTAATGGGAAAATATCTGTTATTGGCCTTACGATGAGTGTTTTATTAATTCAGCGACTATCGGCACTTACTTGATGTCCAGCAGTGTAGGTTTAATGGGAAAATATCTGTTATTGGCCTTACGATGAGTGTTTTATTAATTCAGCGACTATCGGCACTTACTTGATGTCCAGCAGTGTAGGTTTAATGGGAAAATATCTGTTATTGGCCTTACGATGAGTGTTTTATTAATTCAGCGACTATCGGCACTTACTTGATGTCCAGCAGTGTAGGTTTAATGGGAAAATATCTGTTATTGGCCTTACGATGAGTGTTTTATTAATTCAGCGACTATCGGCACTTACTTGATGTCCAGCAGTGTAGGTTTAATGGGAAAATATCTGTTATTGGCCTTACGATGAGTGTTTTATTAATTCAGCGACTATCGGCACTTACTTGATGTCCAGCAGTGTAGGTTTAATGGGAAAATATCTGTTATTGGCCTTACGATGAGTGTTTTATTAATTCAGCGACTATCGGCACTTACTTGATGTCCAGCAGTGTAGGTTTAATGGGAAAATATCTGTTATTGGCCTTACGATGAGTGTTTTATTAATTCAGCGACTATCGGCACTTACTTGATGTCCAGCAGTGTAGGTTTAATGGGAAAATATCTGTTATTGGCCTTACGATGAGTGTTTTATTAATTCAGCGACTATCGGCACTTACTTGATGTCCAGCAGTGTAGGTTTAATGGGAAAATATCTGTTATTGGCCTTACGATGAGTGTTTTATTAATTCAGCGACTATCGGCACTTACTTGATGTCCAGCAGTGTAGGTTTAATGGGAAAATATCTGTTATTGGCCTTACGATGAGTGTTTTATTAATTCAGCGACTATCGGCACTTACTTGATGTCCAGCAGTGTAGGTTTAATGGGAAAATATCTGTTATTGGCCTTACGATGAGTGTTTTATTAATTCAGCGACTATCGGCACTTACTTGATGTCCAGCAGTGTAGGTTTAATGGGAAAATATCTGTTATTGGCCTTACGATGAGTGTTTTATTAATTCAGCGACTATCGGCACTTACTTGATGTCCAGCAGTGTAGGTTTAATGGGAAAATATCTGTTATTGGCCTTACGATGAGTGTTTTATTAATTCAGCGACTATCGGCACTTACTTGATGTCCAGCAGTGTAGGTTTAATGGGAAAATATCTGTTATTGGCCTTACGATGAGTGTTTTATTAATTCAGCGACTATCGGCACTTACTTGATGTCCAGCAGTGTAGGTTTAATGGGAAAATATCTGTTATTGGCCTTACGATGAGTGTTTTATTAATTCAGCGACTATCGGCACTTACTTGATGTCCAGCAGTGTAGGTTTAATGGGAAAATATCTGTTATTGGCCTTACGATGAGTGTTTTATTAATTCAGCGACTATCGGCACTTACTTGATGTCCAGCAGTGTAGGTTTAATGGGAAAATATCTGTTATTGGCCTTACGATGAGTGTTTTATTAATTCAGCGACTATCGGCACTTACTTGATGTCCAGCAGTGTAGGTTTAATGGGAAAATATCTGTTATTGGCCTTACGATGAGTGTTTTATTAATTCAGCGACTATCGGCACTTACTTGATGTCCAGCAGTGTAGGTTTAATGGGAAAATATCTGTTATTGGCCTTACGATGAGTGTTTTATTAATTCAGCGACTATCGGCACTTACTTGATGTCCAGCAGTGTAGGTTTAATGGGAAAATATCTGTTATTGGCCTTACGATGAGTGTTTTATTAATTCAGCGACTATCGGCACTTACTTGATGTCCAGCAGTGTAGGTTTAATGGGAAAATATCTGTTATTGGCCTTACGATGAGTGTTTTATTAATTCAGCGACTATCGGCACTTACTTGATGTCCAGCAGTGTAGGTTTAATGGGAAAATATCTGTTATTGGCCTTACGATGAGTGTTTTATTAATTCAGCGACTATCGGCACTTACTTGATGTCCAGCAGTGTAGGTTTAATGGGAAAATATCTGTTATTGGCCTTACGATGAGTGTTTTATTAATTCAGCGACTATCGGCACTTACTTGATGTCCAGCAGTGTAGGTTTAATGGGAAAATATCTGTTATTGGCCTTACGATGAGTGTTTTATTAATTCAGCGACTATCGGCACTTACTTGATGTCCAGCAGTGTAGGTTTAATGGGAAAATATCTGTTATTGGCCTTACGATGAGTGTTTTATTAATTCAGCGACTATCGGCACTTACTTGATGTCCAGCAGTGTAGGTTTAATGGGAAAATATCTGTTATTGGCCTTACGATGAGTGTTTTATTAATTCAGCGACTATCGGCACTTACTTGATGTCCAGCAGTGTAGGTTTAATGGGAAAATATCTGTTATTGGCCTTACGATGAGTGTTTTATTAATTCAGCGACTATCGGCACTTACTTGATGTCCAGCAGTGTAGGTTTAATGGGAAAATATCTGTTATTGGCCTTACGATGAGTGTTTTATTAATTCAGCGACTATCGGCACTTACTTGATGTCCAGCAGTGTAGGTTTAATGGGAAAATATCTGTTATTGGCCTTACGATGAGTGTTTTATTAATTCAGCGACTATCGGCACTTACTTGATGTCCAGCAGTGTAGGTTTAATGGGAAAATATCTGTTATTGGCCTTACGATGAGTGTTTTATTAATTCAGCGACTATCGGCACTTACTTGATGTCCAGCAGTGTAGGTTTAATGGGAAAATATCTGTTATTGGCCTTACGATGAGTGTTTTATTAATTCAGCGACTATCGGCACTTACTTGATGTCCAGCAGTGTAGGTTTAATGGGAAAATATCTGTTATTGGCCTTACGATGAGTGTTTTATTAATTCAGCGACTATCGGCACTTACTTGATGTCCAGCAGTGTAGGTTTAATGGGAAAATATCTGTTATTGGCCTTACGATGAGTGTTTTATTAATTCAGCGACTATCGGCACTTACTTGATGTCCAGCAGTGTAGGTTTAATGGGAAAATATCTGTTATTGGCCTTACGATGAGTGTTTTATTAATTCAGCGACTATCGGCACTTACTTGATGTCCAGCAGTGTAGGTTTAATGGGAAAATATCTGTTATTGGCCTTACGATGAGTGTTTTATTAATTCAGCGACTATCGGCACTTACTTGATGTCCAGCAGTGTAGGTTTAATGGGAAAATATCTGTTATTGGCCTTACGATGAGTGTTTTATTAATTCAGCGACTATCGGCACTTACTTGATGTCCAGCAGTGTAGGTTTAATGGGAAAATATCTGTTATTGGCCTTACGATGAGTGTTTTATTAATTCAGCGACTATCGGCACTTACTTGATGTCCAGCAGTGTAGGTTTAATGGGAAAATATCTGTTATTGGCCTTACGATGAGTGTTTTATTAATTCAGCGACTATCGGCACTTACTTGATGTCCAGCAGTGTAGGTTTAATGGGAAAATATCTGTTATTGGCCTTACGATGAGTGTTTTATTAATTCAGCGACTATCGGCACTTACTTGATGTCCAGCAGTGTAGGTTTAATGGGAAAATATCTGTTATTGGCCTTACGATGAGTGTTTTATTAATTCAGCGACTATCGGCACTTACTTGATGTCCAGCAGTGTAGGTTTAATGGGAAAATATCTGTTATTGGCCTTACGATGAGTGTTTTATTAATTCAGCGACTATCGGCACTTACTTGATGTCCAGCAGTGTAGGTTTAATGGGAAAATATCTGTTATTGGCCTTACGATGAGTGTTTTATTAATTCAGCGACTATCGGCACTTACTTGATGTCCAGCAGTGTAGGTTTAATGGGAAAATATCTGTTATTGGCCTTACGATGAGTGTTTTATTAATTCAGCGACTATCGGCACTTACTTGATGTCCAGCAGTGTAGGTTTAATGGGAAAATATCTGTTATTGGCCTTACGATGAGTGTTTTATTAATTCAGCGACTATCGGCACTTACTTGATGTCCAGCAGTGTAGGTTTAATGGGAAAATATCTGTTATTGGCCTTACGATGAGTGTTTTATTAATTCAGCGACTATCGGCACTTACTTGATGTCCAGCAGTGTAGGTTTAATGGGAAAATATCTGTTATTGGCCTTACGATGAGTGTTTTATTAATTCAGCGACTATCGGCACTTACTTGATGTCCAGCAGTGTAGGTTTAATGGGAAAATCCTAACAGTATTAAAAACACTGATTTAGCAAATTCCTCATGACGGTAGGTAGTACACACTCGCCGAGCCACCCCGAGGCAGGCAAAGCATGAGTTTGAACATGGTGCATTCGTCTCGCCTCGGGACCCCTCGTAGGAGTCGTAGGCTCTCGTTGTCTCGGTCGCTATCCGAATTCTGGCCGAAGTCAAAGGGGCCCGTTGCCCCTAGTGAGGCAAACGAATACAACGAGTGTGTACTTGTTGAGAGAACGAGCGCCCGAGACATTACGAGACATTCGACGAGATGCGATTCGAGTGTGTACCTACTGCCGTGTCGTCATAAGAGTGTTTAAGATAGACATGGTTTGGTCGAGATGAGGCAGGGAGGCCTAACGAATCCATCGCAACTTGCACTTTTTTACTTTAAATAGAGTTAATTTAATTTCTCAGTATTTTTAGTTCGTTAAATCGGCTTGGTCTACGCTGCGCTGCTCTTTGGTGACCCGATAAGAGCGTTCCAATTTGTAGTCTATTATTATGAGGTTATGTGTATGTTCACACAGCAGTCCGTTTTACAGGCCCGTTTTATCGTATACGTTTTTATTCGGCGATGATGGCGGATGTAGTTGTATTGAGTGAGTTCACGCGCATGACAGTATTCCAGATCTAGTAATGTGTGTGAACTCGCCTATACAACTACATCCGCCATCATCGCCGAATAAAAACGTATACGATAAAACGGACTGCTGTGTGAACGTACCCGAAGGCCGTTTGTTCACTGCCGCCGTCTTTGAGACCTCACCGATAACGATATTATTTTAAGGCCGAGCTCAAGATGGCGTGACGGCGATCGAGTGTGTTCAACGCACCGCAACGATCTCGGTGGTTTGTTGGAGCTGTCGTTCGTGGTAGTCGCGTTTGAGGAATGGCTAGGTTAGACCTGCGACAACTTCTTCTTCTGCTTTGTAAGTTTTGAAGGCGAAGTCGATGTAAAAAAAATGAATTCATCCGCTAATACTTGAACGATAAATCACAGGAGCGTTTTATATAGGTACGTCACAACAAGTTGCGACAGCATGACGAGAAAGTGTCGATGCTTGCACGATGATCGTGACGATTACCTTGCCGATGACAGGCGATCATACGAGTAACGATCATCGCCGATAGTGAAGAGGAGACTTAAAACAAAAAATCGGTCCGTCACAATCTCACGCCGAGTAAAATTAAATTAAATGCTGAAGCGCGAGAGGAGAGGAAAACACGTGTAAACGACGAGAAGATATTTATATCATAGCTACAATAGATAGTCGCAACAATGACACAATATTTGCAGTGACGATTACATCGGGATTTTTTTTATTGTTTAACGATTGCCATGCTAGCTGATACCATTTAAAAAAAATCGTTTTGTTCGGACAATTTGACATTCATAGGGTGTTAATAGCCCGTATAAAAAAAATAAAAATAAAAAGTAGAATTAAACTAGTTGTTAGTATTAAGTATTAAAATATAATTAAATCCTCTCTAGATTGCATTCCGGATAAGACTTACCCAGAATGACGATTAAACGACGATCTATCGTCACAACAAAAACAAGTCGTAGACGACAATTAATCGTGTCGTCCTACATATATGTGAACACCTCCTTTCAAATATACAAGCCATGATGCTTTAAACGACACGACATTCTGCCGTCGCGACACAGTGGGAACATAATGTGACGCAGATATAAAACAACAATAGTAATTGGTTCGTTATTGTGTCTAGGGACCTTTTTGCTACAAAAGTCGCCGGTTCAAGTACGTCTTTGTCTTTTATCTAAGTTTTGCTTTTGTGTCTTTGATAACAATATGTAGGTAAGGTACGGTATGGTATGGTATGGTATAATAAGGTAAGGTACGGTCAGCGAGACCAATAGCTGACGGGGCTATTTCTACTCTTCGCCCTTCGTAAGCGTTTTTAGTTGTATACGATATTTTCAAAATTGTCAAAGATTAGCAATTTTTGTAATTGAAATGAAATGAAAATAGTTTATTAAGCAGAACACGACGCATTCAATTAAATTCATTTATTGATTCAGACAACACAAGATCCATAGGTTAGGTTAGGTTTGATCAGGCTTGACATCTTTGTCTTTGCCGATTACTGCATTGTCTGGCTGCCATAGCCCCTATCGGACTGTTGGTGCTGTACAGCATCCTGTGTTTTATATAGATGTTATTTTATTCCAATATACACATATACAGCGTAACAGCAAACTTACACAAAACATAATTTTTCGTGTCAACTCACAACAGAGGCCCGTCCCATGGGTGTTTTGTACGACCTGCAATTATTTGTTCCCGATGTTCTGGTTATTTTCTATGTATAAGAAAAAATATCTATCTATGTAATGTATTACATATGTATATCAATATCAGTCATCTAGTACCCACAACACAAGCTCTACTTCACTTGGGGCTAGATGATGCTGTGTGGATTGTCCAGCATTATTTATTATTATTTATTTATTTATATTAAGTACTTCAGTGGCGTGGTCAATTCATAATTCCTAGAATGAAAGCTAAATATCAGCATACATATTCCTAAACTGTGCGTAGTCAATTTCGTGGTTACGTGTACGGCGATTATCGAGAAGTTGACAGTTTTGTATTGAGCAAGATAAAGGTCAAGGCAGTAAAGATATAAATATAATGTACTGTAGGGGTTATTATTATTTTTACTTAATACAAAATAATAATAATGCTGAACAGTCCACACAGCATCATCTAGCCTCAAGCTAAGCAGAGCTTGTGTTGTGGAGATGACTGATATACTTAACACAATACATACATACAGATATTTTATATTATACACAGAAAATACCCAGAACACCTAGAACCAATATTTTCAGATCGTACATTTCCCAAGGCGGGAATTGAACTCGCTACCTCCTGCGTCGCAGGCGGACCTTCGCCCACCGCGGCACAGAGGTCGTCTAAATGTCGTAAAAATGTAGTTGTTCCGTCGTTTCCTTACTTAGTTAGGGACCTTACAAGTAATCTACGTAAGAACAA
The DNA here is from genome assembly GCA_963662085.1 of Eupithecia inturbata. Lineage (NCBI taxonomy): Eukaryota > Metazoa > Arthropoda > Insecta > Lepidoptera > Geometridae > Eupithecia > Eupithecia inturbata. Next base: position 13,696,898 of record OY759190.1, read on the forward strand.
CGCTTAAACCTTCCGTATTTGATCAGCAGTAGACCAAACCAACAGAATTGGACCGTTCAGAGACTTGTCAGCTGTTTCAGGGACTATCGAAATAACTGAGACAAGTCTCTTGACATTTCACGAACCAAACATAGTTGACTCTACGTAGAGTAGGTACTTAGGGGCGAAACTAAAGGGTTTGGTTATTAAATAATAATAAAAAGTTTCTTTATTCAGACGTCCATATGTATTATAAATTCGAAAGTAACTCTGTCTGTCTGTCAGTACATTTTCACGCCTTAACGGCTGAGCGGATGTTAATGAAATAAGGCAGGGAGGTAAATGGTATCTCGGGGACGGACATAGGCTACTTAAAAGCGCGTGCGAAGTCGCGGGCAGCAGCTATACAGTAAATAAAACACTACAAAAAACAATCAAAGCTAAAGGTTAAAATAAAAATACAGAGATGATGGGCGAAGCAAACTTACTGCGTGGATGAGGTTATCAAACTAGGCCTAGATCTCAGTACTGACGGGTTCCCCGTGGTAAAACTAGAGGTAGAATCACATAAAATTCTACATTATTTCTTTGGTTCCTCTAATGTGAAAACATGACTGTAAAAAAAAATTACTATAAAAAAATCATGAAAGTGCACTGTTGGTTTCACACATAATTTTGGTCGAGATCTCAGGAGCCCTGCGGTCTATTGAATTGACTTATGTTTTGATTCCTAGGTTACTATAAATTATTTGGTTCCTCTAAGCCAGTTTCGTTATTTTCTTGCAGTTAAATAATAACTAGATTTTTGCGCTTACACCTTTCCAAAAGCGTATGCTCTGTCTCACTCCAAAGAGCGCGAAATTCAAAGCATATGATTTTCAAAAAATAGCGCGCATTGCGCCCTCTTAAATAAATATCCAGTTCAAGGTATACTCTTGTCACAGTGACAGATCTCGAGAACTAGCTCAAGTTGTTTATTACGACAACCAGTGGCGTAAGAACCAAGCATTTACGAAGGGCTTTACGCAATAAAGCGTAGAGCAAGCGCCGCCGTTGGGCACAGTTTGTTTATTATAAAGTAGGAAGTAGTTTAAATATGTGTTCAAAAAGCGTGAAATTTCAAAAAACTGCAATATAATTAAAGTTTGAGAAGTCTACGGTTCATCATCAGCCTATATTAGTACCTACACAGCTGGACATAGGCCTCCCCTAATATGCCGTAAAGTCTACGTTTACAAATCTCTAATCCTCCAATGGTGGAGATAATTTTACCAAAAGTGTTGTGTTGTGCTTCACCTCTGAGATATAATTTTTTACTTACTGTTTTGAAGACAGATACTTAATGATAATGAACCGCATTATCTCCATTCGATACACTCTTGCGGAACAAACATCGAGTTGAATCAGTCGCCTACCTACGTCGTCGTCACAAAAGTCATCACATAATTAATCGAATAAACTACACTACACCTGGGAGTATCTCTCACTTGGACTATAAAGTTGTGAAGGTTTTTTAGCTACTTAAAACTTGTAACGGGACATTTGCCATCATTTGTGGCGTATGAGTTTTTTTATACCACCAAGGGGCGCAACAGGCATGCGGTCCGCCTGTTGGAAATTGGTTACCGCCTTGTTTTCCAATATTTCTCTCTTTTTGGATCTGTGGAACCTTGACAGTTTCAAAGTTAAATTATGAATGAGGTGACTGTGCGTGATTAATTTCAAATTGGATTATTTGAATTTACCTATATTTATTTTATTTATTGCTTTTCGTAACTTAACATAATATCTTTTATTTAGCACATAGATTACAATAACAGAATAAAACAATTACAACTATTATATACACTTAATATCTATTTCTTAAAAATTAAGCCGTCACCAGAAGGCAGAGTGCCTAGAATGCTGGCAGCATTACCACGTTGAATGGCAATGCTAATTCGTTGACCGAAATAGAAGCCAGCATTCCGATCACCTGTCGACTCTATAAGTCTGGTAAGATCTTTAAAAATGGTGTGTGCTCCAGGTTCCCAAGGACCAAGGGTTTCAACCCCAAACGGCTCAAATAGGTAACCTCGGTCAAGATTAGCGTATTTTCGCCGTTTGAGGGACTCCGCTGATGTTGCTGCGGAGCCGGCCCTTACCGATGTCCCTGCAAGATGTGAAGGCGCTAGGGTATCTACACACGTGGCATCCCAAACTAAAGGCCGACTTAACATAATTTAATATTAAATATAAACATTGATATTCGTAGCCAAACACACACACAATATAATATATGTAGGTACCTAAACAGTATATCGACTTATACCTCTAGAGGTACAATGTACCTACACATTACTATATACTTTTTAATGCACAAGCTCGAAATCACTGACTCTATAATGATTTTCTTTTTAACTTATTTCCTCTGTACATACCTACAATTAAGATTAGTTATTAGTTATGTTGCTTTGACATAATTATCTGTTGATATTAGTTGGAGAAGCCACTGGCTCCTGGAACACAGTTTTTAACTAGTTCAGGAGCCTATGGACTCATATTGCCTGTTACACTAGCTTTTATGTCAATAAACAATTTATTATTATTATTAAAAAACTGTAATAGAAGCCGCCATTTATAGTGCACCCAGCAACACGATGACAAATTGAACAAATAACGCAAATAGAGATCGAAAATTGAAGCCATGGTCAAACCAATAACTAAATTACTCGATAGAGTCGATATTGACATTTGACACACAATACATATATTCGATCGTTATTCTAGTTAGACTCGTATTTGATATACGAGTTTTGTCTTATTTTACGATTCGTAAGAACATGACACAAACTTTTTGTTTGTTATGACACTTTATGACCCGTACCTATACCTGAAAATTTTTGTTTAGCTAAGTTTCTTAATTTTAATTCGCTAGTATTTTGTTTTCTGTACAGTGGAATGGTATTGCTGTAGATACAGTTAGGCATGTGTTCTTTAAAGAGATAATCGGGCAATTACATAATTCGGGTAATCGGGTAATTGACGTTTTTGACAGAAGTTTTCATACATAAAACGGCAAAGTTAACTGACGAGGCTGCCTATTGTCTGATTATGTTATGTTTTAGTGAACACCAGCCTGAGTGTTTTGTTTTTAGCAGAAACTCAAAAGGGGTGCAATATCAAAGAATACCTCTTTACCCAGCAATGAGTAAATCTGGGCTGAGAACATAGAAAGTCGTGTTAGTTACACTATTTATAACTCAAGAACGGTTGAACGGATCTCGGTGAAATTTGGCAGCGAGGTAGATGGTATCCCGGGGCCGGACATAGGTTACCTTTTATTCCGGAAAAAGCATGCGAAGGCGCGGGCTGCAGCTAGTTAACATATAAATTTTAATTACATTTTCAGATTTTATACCTATTTTTTGAGCTATTTTATATAAATTTTGTTTTGTTTATGGGTCAAAAGTCGATGTTCTACAATGCCTACCGTAATCAAGATTACACCTTGCGGCCTAGATGTACTAGGTTTACCTAGATTTACAGTTGTCTCGCACCTCAGCCGTCCCGTTACTTCTATTAGGAAGATTTAGGACGCAACGGTACCCCGTCCCTAGCAAATGAGATTCTGCCAGGTTGTCTGGGAGATAAGTTGTGACTATCGATTATTTTGTTTATGGTTATGGATTTAGTCTATGGATTAAAGATCCCCAAAGTAGCTGAGCTCATACATAAGTCTCCTTTAAAATTACGACATCACAATTTGTAATAAAAATTTGCATTTTTTTAAATAAAATGGTAGTTGCTGGGATAATAAGGAGGGAAAAAAGGACAGATAGAGCGAGACCATAAGGGTTTCTTTACTTTTAAATTAATTTATTTCAATTTAATAGATTGTGTAGTAGATTATGTACTTACATAATTTATGAATATTGAATACGTGACTTTATCGCTATTATTATTTTATTTACTGTGACCTATGTAACCTATGCTTGAAAACGAGAGTTTTCAACCAGTGCGTCCTAGCCGTTATGACCTACGGAGCTGAGACGTGGACACTCACGGTAGGGATAGTCCACCAGTTCAAGGTCGCTCAGCGATCTATAGAAAGAGCTATGCTCGGAGTTTCTCTGAAGGATAGGATTCGTAACGAATACATCCGACAGAGAACCAAAGTTATTGACATAGCTCAGAGAATTAGCAAGCTGAAGTGGCAGTGGGCCTGCCATATCTGGCGAAGAACCGACAACCGCTGGGGTAAACGTGTTCTCGAGTGGAGACCGCGACTTGGCAAACGTAGTGTAGGACGCCTTCCGGCCAGGTGGGATGACGATCTGCGAAAGACTGCAGGCAGATGCTGGATGCCGCATGCTGAAGACAGGGCGCTATGGCGCTCATTGGGGGAGGCCTATGTCCAGCAGTGGACTAAGATAGGTTGATGATGATGATGATGATGTAGCCTATGTAAAGTTATGAATAAATGAACTATAACTAAATTACTTATCTAAATTTTATATTTAATATCAAATTAACAACGCAAGCGAAAAATATGTAGGTCTTAATCACGATTAACAACTGTAAATAGATGGGAGATATATAGATTTCCCTGTTCTTAGGCGAATAACGACAAACGGTACGGATAGGAATTATAAAAGTGTATTTCAAGTTAAAATAAATAAAATAAGAAAACACGTGAACCAACCAAAGTTACAGAATTAAAATAAGTCGTCCACCACATTTTTTTATGGTACCGGTACGTATAGGAATAATAAATAAAGTTTTATTATTCCTATACGTACGTTTCAAGTCAAAAACAAATAAACCGCCAATTGCGAGTCGACTCGCATACGAAGGGTTTCGTACCGCAAAAATCAGGCAACTTTTTCAAAGAATATCAAATTTTCACTTGTTCGGAGACCCCTTTCAATTTTTAACTTTATTTTGTTTTTAGTATTTGTTGTTATTACAGTTGAAGTGTTACATAATTCTAGAAAGTTTCACGTGCCTGCCTATTGTAGTTCGAGAGATACAGCCTTGACAAATTAAGAGCAAAAAAGGCAATAAAATCACGTTTTTTGTATAGGAGTCCCCTTTAATTTTGATATTTATTTTATTTTTATTATTCTTTGTTATAGCGGCAAGAGAAATACACATTATCTGTAAATTTCAACTGTCTACCTCTTACGAGAACCCTGTGATGTGACAGACGGACGGACGGACAGCGCTGGCTTAGCAATAGGGTTCCGTTTCCACCCTTCGGGTACGGAACCCTAATAAAATAAGAAAACACGTGAACCAACCAAAGTTACAGAACCTGAAACAGAGAGTTTCTGAAACTTGCGCTGGATCGCGCAAGTTTCAGAAACTTCCCACGTAGTTTCTTGTGGATTTGATAACTTAACCTTTGATCTACGTAAAGTTTTAGCAGGCTTACACTTTTACATTAATAATTTATTTACATATTTTATGAGATTTGATACAGCTGGCATAAAATAAGCTCAATATCAAATCAATAACATTTATTTATTAAGACTTAAAAAACAAGCTCATAGACTAGTAAAATTTTTAACTAAATTATTATTTACTTAATTTAATTTATTAGTCTTTTTTTTATCAAATAAATAGTCAATATTTTAAACCCACCCAGCAGTGGCTGTCAGATGGGGACGAAACTCCAAGTGAACTTCAGTGTATTGTAAAAGAATCAAATTTTGTATTGATTTCATAATACAAATGCACTCTGCGAAAGTGCAGTGTGACGTGCGACATACTCTGAATCCAAATTCTCATTACATTACGGATAAAACGAAGCCACAGTTTTTAGGATTCCGTATCCGAAGGGTGAAAACGGAACCCTATTACTAAGCCTCCGCTGTCCGTCCGTCCGTCTGTCACAGGGACGAGGGGATCTTATGAACCGTAAGAGGTAGACAGTTGAAATTTTCACAGAATGTGTATTTCTATTGCCGCTAGAACAGCATAATATACAAATAAAATACTTCCATCCAAAAAAGCGTTTTCTTTTATTGGCTCTTTTTTACTATAATAAGTAACACTTCAACTGTAATAACAACAAATACTAAAAACATAATAAAGTTGAAAATATAAAGGGTTCTCCGAACAAATGAAAAATTGATGTTCTTTGAAAAAGTTGCCTGATTTTTACGGTACGGAACCCTTCGTGTGCGAGTCGACTCGCACTTAGCGGTTCATTAGTATTCAACCCGAGTTCAACTCTCACTGACCCCTACACAGAAACACAATAAACAAATGTATTAAGGAAACACACAATGAAACTCGATTGTACACGCACCTACATGCTACCAAGAAGCTAACGGGACAGCCAGCGGTCGGGGAGGAAACACTTGGTAATTATAATTATTGAAGGCACCTCCTACTAAGCGCGATTTTCTTTTGTTTCTCATACAACTATCCACACTGTCGTCACTAATCCAAGCCTTATGTACCTACACGAAAAACAAAAAGGGATCGCACCAGCTTTAAAAAATGTATCTATATTGTTGTAGTTTTCTATGGAAAGGTTTTGTATAACGTGAATGGTTACGTAGAATGGTACAGGATAACAAAATTGATCGATCATAGTTCGTACGTACTTGGGGGAAATAAACGCATGATGTATCTCTATAATACATCATGCATGTATTATTGTAACAGCTAAATATATGGCATTGCAGACACAACTTATTTACTTAGTATCGGAAAACACGATAGGAATTTAGAGCGCAAAGCAAAGACCGTTCCAGCAGGAATTTCTAATAAGGTAAAATTATTAATAATTATTGAAACCGGACTGCGTTTCACAAACGTTGCATTGCATTGCATTGTCCTCCCCCAAGTCTAAGATAAAGAAGCCAGCAAATATTGTTTACTCATAATAAGTAAACATATATTTCGTATGCATTGAGTAAATAAAATAACCAATCGCTGTCAATAAGGTGTGTTTACGTAAGCGAGCGAAAGTGAAATTTTGCAGCCGGCATCCAGCTCCGTTAAGTGCAGGCTTTCCTATCTATTTAATGTGTGACGGATTGTTCTTATTGAAGTGAACACTTCTACGTCATTAGACGCATTGCTCTATTCCTGAACAGAACGTCACGCTCTATCACGCTCGGGTTGGTGACGCTGAATCGGGTATACTCGGCTCTAGGCTGTCGGGGACGGGAATTGCGAATACTCGGCGTAAGTCCATTCTATGATTTCACTTCTATCGTGTGGTGTTAAGCACCTACTCTATTTTACACATGCAGTAGGGTGACACGGTGTGGAAGGGGAATAGGGTGCAAAGGCCTCCCTGTTCCCCTTTCACAGTTCACGGTCTAGCGCTGTTGTACCAATCCTTGTTGAACCATATCAAAAAATAATAAATATCTCCGATAACGTTTTCCCTCATTTGAGGCCCTTAATCTATGTATGTAAATGCACTAAGGTAGTAATAGAAACAAAGAAAGCGCCAGTAGGTATCGATATCAACACTGCGTCACGATGGCCAATAGTTTAAATAATAGATTGCCACGTCAAATGCAGACTGGGAATAGAAAATTCTGTAAAGGCTGCTCTATAGTTGGCGTTTCAATCGGATAAAGTATGGATGCATAAGCAAAATAGATTTCAAAGACAAACTTCGATAGTTTATAATGTAAAATACCTTTCATAGAACTTAAAATTGAGCTTTCCCTCAAAATCGCTCTGTCAATTTGTGCGATTTTGGTGAAATTGAATGTGGAGTTGACCTTAATGACTTTGCTCATTGGGCCTCATGCCTCATGTTAAAGCTTGAAGCCACGCAGAAGATAATGGAGAGGCTATGCGTTATGTTTCAGAAGTGCCAGAGTAGACATTTGCAGACATTTGCAGAAGAGCCAGAGTAATCGACGTAGCTTACAAAAGTTTTGTGGTAGATCACATTCCTCGCAGAACCAATGGCCGTTGGGACCAAAAGGCTCTTGATGGCGACCACGAGGGAGTACTGCAAGACGCAGCGTCGGCTGGTGAAGGTCACAGGAGAAGGAGACCGCGGGAAGTTCAAGACAAGATAAGTGATAGTGAAGGTCTTTGGGGGAAGCCTATTCCCAACCGTAGACATCGTCGGTCAACTGGAATGACAATGATTACAATAATAAAACCCGAAGCAAAACAACGCCTTAACACGCCAACTAGAGAAATTCACCTTGAAGAGCGAAAGTGCTCGTGTGACGGTGCTGATACAACCTGTTTGTTGCTTTATGCAAGCGCATCTGATTCTGCAAAATGATGTTTAGCTTATGTGGGAGGTTGAATGAATATGGTGTCAACGTCAAAACCTTTATCATCAAATATTAATAATGATGATTATCTTCTAACAGAATTTCGGCCACGGCGGCGGCCAGTCTCGACGGATACTAGCACATACATATTATACATTATATATAAATAAATAAATAATGCTGGATAATCCACACAGCATCATCTAGCCCCAAAGTAAGCAGAGCTTGTGTTATGGTTACTAGATGACTGATAAACTTAATACAATACATAACATAGATAGATATTTTTTATTATATATATCACTAGACATATTATAGTGCTAAAGTATGTGCGCCAAACATTACCTCACTCTCATAATCTGTTGGGACGTAGATAGACAGATACGAAAATATTCGTAGCGATCTATATATTGGGAAGTAAGCAAGGACATCGTTACCCTTCTTCACGGTTATTTTATTCATATCTTCGATTTGTAACAAATTCTTGAAAAATATCGTCAAAGTATGTCATGTGTTGAATGGGTACGAATGAATGAAATCTCAAATCAGGCAAGCCAAACTGCAAGCCCAGTCAGCGCTTAAATTTACTAAACTAGGTCAGATTTTGTCGGAATGTGAAAGTTGAATTACGAACACTTTCAGAATCAGTGTTGGCTTTAAAACGCTGCACTTTAACATTGATAAATACATCAGCTATAATCAATCCCCACGGAAACCAGCCTCGAGACTAGATGCAGTAATGCATGACTCGAAGAATACACGATGTTGATGATGATGATGTCCTCCTAGCCGAATCTTCGCCCTCGTCGGCCAGTCTCAACAGAGGCAAGCCAGGTGCGCAGGACATATTATAGTGCACAAGTGTGAGCTCAAACACTGGTGTACTCTCTATTCCCTCGATGATTTTATGTTAGATTAGAATACGTTGATTTATTCACAAAATAAATAAATCATGTTGGACAATCCATACATCGTCTAGCCTCAAGTAAAATGTTCTATACACTAGCCAAGCTCCATGTAGAATGATTGTAAACAACCCATCACAAATAACTAAAACTCGCTTGCATGGCGTCGAGTTTCAGATATAATTGTAAGCAATATTTATTAAAAGAAGGATCTCAAATCGACAAGTAATGTAAAATGCGTATAAAAAGTCGTGGCAACAGAGTGAATTTTAGTTTAAGTATAGGCGGTTTGTTTACAAACAATATATATCGAGTTTGGCTAGTGTATATATATGTATACTTTATATGAGTTAGCATGATTAATTGCATTCGATATACTATTTATTGTCACGATTTAACGCGTAGCGAAAATTTTTAAGATTCTGAACGCATATTAATTTGTAGTTTTTAAAAAAGTTTATTCATGTACAATAGGCACATGGTAAAATTGGTAAATTAAAACGTGTGGAAGGGTGGGAGGCAGGGCAGGCCTTTGCTCAGCAATGGGACAGTAAGGGCTCGTAATTATAATAAATGGCAGAATTATAAGGTAAATCTCCTTTTGTTCCGTACCCGAAGGGTGAAACGGAACCCTATTAATTACTAAGCCGCCGCTGTCCGTCCGTCCGTCTGTCACAGGGCTCTATCTCATGAACCGTAAGAGGTAGACAGTGGAAATTTTCAGATAATGTGTATTTCTCTTGCCGCTATAACAACAAATAATAAAAATAAAATAAATATCCAAATAAAAGAGGCTTCCATACAAAGAACGTGTTTTTTCTGGCTATTTTTGCTCTTCGTTTGTCAAGGCTGTAATCTCTTGAACAACAATAGGTAGAAACATGAAACTTTCTATAAATAAGTAACACTTCAACTGTAATAACAACAAAATACTGAAAATTTAAAGGGGTCTCCGAACAAGTAAAAAATTTGATGTTATTTGAAAAAGATCCCTTTTTTTTACGGTACGGAACCCTTCGTGTGCGAGTCGACTCGCACTTGGCGGTTTATTTAAATCGTATAACAAGCCCATCGAAGAAACAAAGTTTATATGATAATTTGATTGTTTTGAAAAAAACAAAAAACCGACCATTTCGATTCTTTTTATGGAACCACCTCGGGATCATCTATACAACTGCAAATTAATCAACCAAATCGGTCCATAAACGACTGAGAAATGGATATAGGTACATAAAAAAACATACAGCCGAACATAGAACCTCCTCCTTTTTTCGAAGTCTTTTTAAAATAAAGTGGATTGAAATGGACACAGAAATAGTCCACCCAATTGGTTTCTAATTATACTGAGCGCAGACATTGTACGCAAAACATTGTGTTTTGATTGGCGAGGATTGATTACAGATCGTGGCGTCTGAAACTACTCTACCGCTGGCGCCACTTATTTGTTACAACACAAACTTATTGTCCTTACAAAGTTTTATGGTAATAAAAGATGTGTAGAGTACATCGAACCCGAAATCTCCCATTCACATTGGACCATCCGGGGAGACAGGAGCATAAACGATTTTGGTTTCCAATAAGGTACTAAAAAAATACATACAATTTTCCGGCGGGATATAGCCGGTCTTCTTCTTCTTCTTCTTGTCAGATGGCTTCTGCGACTGGGTTGTCGCAATTTCGCCAATGTCCGTCTCATGACAGCATCACAAGCTTTATGGATTGCGTATTATTAAACATAATAAAAACTTATTAGTATGTAAAAAAAAATACGTACAATTTTCCGGCGGGATAGAGCCGGTCGACGAGGGAACTTTTAACGTCAACGACAAGATTTAACCTTAGTCAAAGTCAATTGTCAAATTACTCACACTCAGACTTTTTTTTACTCGATTACAGCAATTCTGATTCAAAGTTACGTTACGAACTGTAAATTTCACATTACATTGCATCAATGAAACATGGACGAGCAAACCAAGATCAAGTGTGAGTAACATAAGTATGAGGTTTAACGTTATGTTACATGATTTAGATAAAAATAAAACATTAAAATTAAGTTTGACATTTGTGATATTTTGACGTTGAGAAACCGAAATCGTTTATACCCAGTCTCCCTGGATGGCGATTCAATGGGATATTTTACCGTAATAGCACAGCGGGTTGGGTTGGTTCGCCAAGGCTTCATGATTTTAACAGGACTTGATTTTAAGATGTCATAAATCGCTTGTTATCCAATGTACGCTAGTAAGTATTGTAGGTATGCGCTTAAATTGAATTTACCGGAGAAAACCCATACTTAAGCCGGGTTTCCACCGCGAAAGGGTAATTAATGAGCGGGAAATGACAGATGAGTGAGCGGAGTTCATATCAAAGCCTTCCCGCTCGCCTATTTTTCTGTTCGCTCAGTCCTTTCCGTTTAACTATTTGTTGGGGAAATACAAGTATGCAGTGTACTCTTGCGAGTTAAACGGACTTCTGAATAGGTCCGCTCCGCTCGCGGTGGAAGCCAAACTTCACCTAGGTTGTACCGAGATAAGTACAAAAGGTTTAATAACAAACCACACAAAGGGACAACAAATAAACCGATATACTTCTTATTTTTTACATATCGATTAACTTGACTTTATACAAACCTTTGATTATTTTAGAAACTTCTAACTCAAGTTATTTTGTGAACCTATGAGTAAGGTCACTGAACTAAAGTATTTTAAGACGAAGGTCATTTTGTTTTTATGCTTAGATAGGTCAGCAAGACACACTAACATTAGGGGCAATTACTTGGAAAATATGTTACTATAAAAACATCATGTTTTCATTTGCTCCATAAGGAAAATATTAAATATTTGTGTATTTATTTAGGAATTTTGCAACCAATGAACAAGAAATTATTCAGTAGAACATATAAAATTTTTGTTTTATTGAATGTGACGGGCCGAAGTGAAAAATACTCTCTTTCAATATTAGCTAGCCGACTATGAGCCGAGTTCACCAATCCATGGTTAAACATTAAACAGCTGCTTAAACCGTAAACGACAGATTAAAAATATTTAGCTGTTCACCATGCACATGCCCTAACCAGTGATTAAATGCTAATATCAACTGTTGTAACTTAAACGAAGTCGTCAACCTACGAGTAGGTTTACCATTGGTATACCAGCGTATAACATGAACTTTTGCTGAATTTTGATTAAACAAAATAAAATGCAAGACGCTTTGAATTCTTTCTTGCAATAAAATATTGTATAAGACTATTTTGAAGATAATAAACTAAGCTTCACTTGTTATACAATACGAGTACAAAAACTTAACAAAAAGTTTATAAAAACACCTTAAATATTAACACATTATTCGACCAAAACCCAAAACAAAATATGTAAATTTATTTACTAAATTAATTTACACTTTACAGTTAACAGAAAAGGTTTTAGTAGTTCTGTTAAGTTGACCGGTTCTCCTTCACCCAAAATGCTAATCAGCGTACGGTAACCGCGCGTTGATTTCTAACGGTAAAGGACTTGTTTTCGATTTTAATTTTAAACAGCGTAATGGTATTTTTCTTGAAGAGCTGGGGGAGGCCTTAGCCCAGCAGTGGGACATATCAGTCTAATAAGAATAGGTGCAAGGTATGGTACCTTATCTGTATTTTGGTTTAGTGTTCTGTGATTTTTTTAATTTTTTGGTGTGCCTAAAGAATAGTTGTATTGTATTGTATTTTTTTTTTAATTTTTCGCAATTTAGTAGCAAGCCCCAAAGTAAGCACAGTTGTGCTATAGCTACGAAATTACTAATTTCCGTTCTAGAATCCAATATATTTTTGGTAGATTAAGACATTAATGTATGAATATGAAAACTTAACACAAACTTATAAAATAACAATAACAGAAAATTCAACGAACGTAACGAAACAAGTTTGTTCTTAGAGAAGTTTATTAAAAATAAAAACTTCAACGCATAATTGAACACGCAATGGTGCAAAATCGAGTTTGAAAACGGCCGAGACACAAGAAATTGTAAATATCGAAAAAAACCTTAATAACAAACATACCTTGAGACCATCTGGAGGTACCTGCACGTATTATCAGACACTATAGAGGTATATTGTATACTATAATTACAACTAGAAGGTTTCGGGTAGTGCGTTAGAAAGGTAGTAGGGAAAAGGGAAATATTTGTTCCCTATAAAAACAAGGTTAAACCAGAACAAAAAAATGTAATGTAGACCAAGCACAGGGATTGTGTCTAAGGTAGTATAAACAAAAATGCCATCACATCGTCATACATTGCGTATATTTTTGAAGATAAAATAATTAGTATCAAATATTTTACGCATTCGATGATGACGTGACGTATTCTAACTTGGACAACAATACCTGTGCTTGACATACTGGGAGAAATTCTTAATTCAATTGCGAACGGAAGAAGCGTACGGATATATTCAATGTTATTTTTATTTTCTCGTCTTGCTTAACACTGCAAGACGCGTCTTTGCTGTATCAGCCAGATAATTCTGCTGAAATCCACTCTCTCGGACAAAACCCAATAGTTACGCAGTAGGAAATTAGTTTTATAGAGATGCGATAACCAGACGATTTCCGATATAGCCGTCTAGTTAAACTGAGGAATTATTTAGAACTTGAACATGAAATTCCCGCTTAAGATTTAATTTTAAGCTAGGCAAACTTGGATCTATACTCGATTCTAGAATCAAAATATTTTATGACAACAGGCATTTATGAATGAGATCTTCGCAAAACAGATAACAATAATAGCGAACAACAAGGTAATCACAAAATACGAAAAAATCAACAACGCATAATTGCACAAGCGCAGGTTCAAATTCGAGAAGTGAATAAAATAATGAATGACAGATTTCCTCTGGTAATACCAGTGTCTTATTATATCTTCCACCAATATTTCTTTGATTATGTCATCACATCGCTTTGTTTACAAAAAATATCTAGGATTCTAGAACCGAGTATAGGTAGTCAACCGTGGGTAGAAAGGCTGGTCCGTCAGCTTTAAGTGCCTGCAGGCCTTTCTTGATACTTTGACTTTGGATGTCAAAGTTACCACGCAGCATCTGACGCTATTTTTTGGCCCACTGACTGACCTCAAGTTTAAGTCTAAATAGAACTCAAACTTGAGGCCAGTACACACAATGTAAGTTACAGAAATCACGTAACTTTTATTGTATGTTACCAAATTTTAGATTAGTTAAAATTAAATCATCAAACCTATGTAATTTTGTGGTTTAATATTATTATTGACATGCAATAAAAAAATTCCTATTCCTGTTTATAAGTTATCAATATTAATACTATATTCTAGGGTGAGTCCTAAATTTTTAGTTATGCAGTGGCTACTTTGTGTAAGACTGCCTAGCCGATGGATAAATCTGTAAATTAGGAACTAAATCTGTTTCATTTGCAGCATGATTAAAATAACACACAGGATCCAAAAAATGCAGACCCCCAACCAACAAGTCAAAGTAGAAAAATAACATGCTCACTTGAAAATCAGACTAAAGTAAATAGTGGCTCTAATTTATAATGTTTGTTTGCAATATAGTTTTGTTATTTCCTCCAAACAATGTACAATGAAAATGTAAATAATTAACTAATTGCATTAATAAACATAAATACCAACAGCAGGCATGTGTACAAATTTTATGTGTCCTACAGATAAAATAAATGAAATGGACATTTGAACAGTGAGTTTTCATCTAACTGAACAAATCAATACTTCAACAGACCTCTTTTTTATGCCAGAATCTCTACAGTAAACCTCTTCATACAAATTATTTCTAGATGATGGGTACAGATTGTTTTAGGGCATGGCATGTTAATCACAAATAAATATTGATAATAATCAACAGACTGTGAATAAACTTTTATTGCAGCAAAAGATTTATTTTTAGATTTAAAATAAAATTTATGAGAATTTGACGTAGTAACTAGATAATATTGTTGTTTGGTGGCCAGAGTACAAAGTACTTCTAAACCTATTCACAATACCTACTCAAAGAATCACCCGTACAAAATAGAATGCAGAAGTAACTTGTTTTCTTTGGCTATAAAGTTCTGCCACGAATTACGAAGCTTATTGGTGTTTCGTAACAAAGAATGGGCCGTGCGGAGGCGCGCTCGATCAGTGAAAGTGCCCGTGACTGCTTGACAAAGTACTCTATCTGCTAGCTCATTGCAATGCATAGTGATCGAGGTTCACGGCCGAACTTATCGACTCATCGCTCGCAAATATTATCTACATTTATCTCCCTGAAACACTTGCTCAAGCTTCAACTTATCGCCTGCAGGATAATAACGGTAGTCTCATCCACACGGTCTCATCTCATCAATTGTGTAGGTACCTATCACGACACTTACCTTGACATAAACGTCGAGAAGCACAGTATCCGGGAGAGATTGTAACAAACTGCGATCGCACTTGCATCTTTGTATATAGTTCACAACATTAGTCAAACACAATTCGTAAAGAGTACAGGGTTGGCGATATGATAGCAACGGCAACAGGACGTGATCCATCTTGGACAGGTAGAACAAAACTCGTTCGTTCTTGGTGGTTTGGTCGGCGATTGGACAACTTCAATTGCACGAAGTTCAGGTTGCTTATTCAGCTCCTATTGGTCGGAATCTAAGCTCAATTTCAAAGCTCGATGTTGATTGGTGTCGAGTGCTGTGACGAATGTTATTATTGAAATTTGAAGCGCACTATCACAAAAATTATTGGACTTGTTTTGATTCCTCTCAAAATTGAAGTGTGAAAGAGACAAAAGTAGGTATACCGCGCGTATGGCTTGAAGTTATCCGAATTAATGTGTCAAGCAGTCAGCTGAGGAATAGTGCGCGAAAAATACAAAACATTAAATTCTATTATTTTCTCCGTACCTTTACCGCCACCTTATCTTTTTCAGGAGATCCTAGTGGGCTCTCATACCAAACAAATACTGTGATTTTCACGAAGCATGCCCATTTTTATATATGTAAATACAACACATTGAACATTTATGTAAAAAAATTAATAGTCTACATTTTATAAAAATTATCCCATGTTGTTAACTTGGAAACGCTTCTCATAACGTATCACGGGTTGATTGCGTCAAATATTCGCTATGCCATAATATTTTGGGGCAATTCAACGGACGTTGACAAAATTTTCATCAGAAGTGCTGTATTCGAGCTATGTTTCGTCTTAAGGTAACAGATTCCTGTAAACCCTACTTTGCTCAATATAATATATTCTTACTCTACCTTCACTGTATATTTACGAAACGGCTGTTTGTGAAAAATAACCCTGTTTTATATTGTCAGCTTTCCGAAGCTGTTCCTCGAAATCGACGTGATCAATACAAAGTCTGCATGCCAAACTCAGACTGCTTTGATGCGCAAGGGTATTTTCTGCATGGCTCCTTCCATTTACAATAAACTTCCAAAATCACTTAGAGAACTACCAATATGACTTGTTTTGGAAAAAGTTAAAAATCACTTTGGAAGGTAAATGCTACTATACATTAAACGATTTCATGACGGACAGACATTTTTTAGATTTATGTAAACTTCGATCAATTATATCGATCGAAGTATGTAAATGATAAATTGCTAGTTTTTAATTTTTTTGTAATTTCAATTTTAATTTAATATTCATTTTTCTTATCAACTAAGTATTCGTTTTCAATTTGATTTATTAGCTATATATTTAATTAAGTGACATTGTACCGAGATTTTGCACGCCGAAACGGTAGAAATACATTGTGTCTTCTTCATACATACTCCACCTATGTACCTTATTTACATGTATTTGGTGCAATAAATTTTACTTTACATTAACACTACCCATACTGCCCATACTTAGTTGCAAAGTAATAAAACAAAATAGTTTTGGAACAACATTTAATTCAGACAATAACTAACATAAGAATAACATAATGACAACTAAACTAACTCCATTCATAAAGCTGTTGCAGGGCAAAATAAATGCTAATTCGGGTTTTAACGCCTTTTCTGGCCTAACAAAACTTAAAATGGTTATGCCCTACATTATTGATGTTAATGTCAACTACCAAAAACACATTTGCACTTTGGTTCTCATAATTATGCTTTACAGGAACAGTCAAGCCTTTTAAGGAATAACAATATTCAATACTAACACTGCTTTAGTTTCAATACTGTTCACCATCTATGTTTAATAGTTACCTACTCTTAACAGTTTTGTACACATTTCACAGAAATGTTCAATATTACCGAATATACCTATTAGCTTTCAAATTCCCGTACAACATTTTCAAATTCAATCAACAATTTCAACTTCTTGTAATAGAAATAAATTCTACTTTTCAATGGTGAACTTGGAGATGTTTTCGAGAAGGTTGATGTAGGCAGTGTGCTCATAAGCTGTGCTGAAGTCAGATAGCTTCTGTGCGAATTCGTTGCTCACTCCTTTCTCTTCTAGAAGATTCATCAGCAAGTCGTAGAGGTACTGGAAATAACAAAATTATGGTCAAATATTGTGGTACACACACAATGGTCTTCTTCTTCCGCACATGGATTCTCTTCACTTAATTTTTTGTAATTTATTCTAATTTATTTCTATTCTTTGATTGTAATTTTCTGTGTGATTTTCATTAACATTTTATTTCTTATATTTGATAATAATTTAGTTTGAAATTTTACTTGTCTATGAGCTTATTTTGTAAGCCTAAAGAAATAAACGTTATTGATTTCTGAATAGTCGTCGTGGTTGCTTAGTAGAACACAGAGAAGGTAAAATTTGTAAGTACCTACATAACAATAGTGTTTTGATATGTGTTATCTATGGAATTGCTTGTCTAATTTTCAAATTTCATATACTAAATTAAAACTGAATACTCCATTAAGTTTCGTGTTGTAGACGAGGGTAGTAGATTATATTGAACATTTTCACGGAAACCGGGTACGGTACGTTTCCTAAGACAGGATAGTTAGTATCAAAATGTTGCATTTCATTGAATATTCCTCAAACATACTCGAGAAATAACTTCAACTCTATGCGCTTCTATACCCCGTTTCTGGCACTCAATTTCCACATGTGTAATGGATTCAAGTGTGGCAAATAAACGGGGAGAACCCTCCTCTTTTTGAATTGTTTTGAGATTCGAACTCGCGACCTGCTGATCCGCGCGTGGGTGTGTAAACCGCCGCGCCAAGAAGGCGTATGCGTGAGAGTCGGAAATAGTTGTATTATGGTAACATACGAAAATATTTTGTAAGAACTACACGACAGTGGCTCACAATTGAAGGATACATAATAAAATCATTTATTGCATTCTATAGGTGTTCAGAGGTGTTTATAATCTAGCTAATTAAGTAACCCTGCTGGGCACGCAATATGTATGTATACTCCATACATCACCATCACTAACTTAACTAAAATAAAACTAAGTTCCTGCTGGGAAAGCGTGCTCTATCTTAGAGCCTTATCATACTAGCGATTTCAAAGCGAAGCGAATGCGCAGAGAGCACGCCGCGACGACGCTGCGTGCACGCAGCGAGCTCGCCGATTAGCAATCGCAGCTCGCTGTGCACTCCAAATCGCTCGCAAATCGCCAGTGTGATAAAGCTCTTCGGCCACATACTCACTTTCTTAAGCGAGATGGTGGTCAAACGTTTTTATATTGTAAAAGAACTTCATCTTCTGACTTAGTGCATGGCTCAAACTTTGGGACATCTTCTAAGCAATAGGTAAAATCCGACTGTGACCGATTACATCTTTGGCGACCTCCATACTAATATTAGAAATTCGAAAGTAACTGTCTCTCTGTTACCTTTTCACGCCTAAACGGCTGGTCATATCTTAATGAAATTGGGCAGCAGCCAGTTATAAATTAATTGAAGTTACTTACGCCGTCAAGCACATCCCCGGCGACTGCGTACACCTTGTCCTTCCATTCGCCCTGGTACAGCGTCACTTCGTCGATACCAAACACGTCATCTGCAAACACGACAGTAAAGAATATTATGTAGAATCACAACAAGTTTAATAAGATAAAAATGTTGATTTCGACGTCTTACGTAACACAACAATAAGGATACAGGTTTAATTTGTAGCTTTCATTTGTATACATGCTGTGTGTACAAGACCCGTTGTTAGGCATGGCTTATGCATTCCTCGCTCTTACCAAGTCAAAACTTGTACTAAGAAGCGAGGGCTCCTGCTCTGGCTAGCTCAGAAAGTTATGCCCTTACATGTTTAACAAAAATACGCAACTACTGTAAACATAAAAACGGGAAATGGTGTTTCATATAATGTATAAATAGAAATGTATACAAAAACAGACTTGCTTAAATTAATGGGTAAAATTCAAAATTGACCAAATAACCCTCATGGACGACTGTTACTTCATTCTAAAAAAAAAAAAATAGCAAATAGGTTAGGCTGTTTGTTTGTTTTCAGGTAGAGTCCCAGCCAACCACTTACAGAGATAGGCAGGAAAATATATACAGTCGCTGGTAAAAATGGCGCCCAAACGATACTACAGGTCGACACACTGCAAGCCAATCGCGCGCACTATCGAATGTGTGCGTCGTCGTCGGCGAGCAGACAAAAACTGCGCTTGGTGGATGGATGTGGAAACAGCCGCATCCAAATATAGCATGTGAATTTTTATATATATTTCCGTTTCAATGGGATTTTATTCTATTGATGTTGATTTCGTTAGGCATCTCGGCAGACAGGCAGTAACTGCGACTGTATTAGTTTTGGTCGGCAGGTAGAAAATGCCTCGGCATTAAGCCCACCCATGCCTCGGCATTAAGTACCTTAAAGTGCAATAAAGTGTTAAAATAAATAAATATTATGGTGAGTATGTTTTACACTTGGCGGTTAATGTACATTGTTATGTTCCTCATTGCTGTTGCTCAGTTATGTACTCAATACCAGCATACTTACTGTACTCTTCAGTGGTAGGCGGCTCAGTCAAAAAGGAGCAGGTGAATCCAAGCGTGGTATCTCCACGGACCACATCCACCTCGAACTGCGGCCGCGACCGCATCTCCGCAAACTCCTGCTTTTCGGTCTGAGCCTCGCCTTCTACGTCTTCTGAGTCCACCGTGTGGTTTACGTTGAAGGTAATTATGACGCTGGAAGAGGAATGGTGTTTGGTCAGAGTATTTTATTGATTTTTTGTCTATTTTCTGCCCACGGCTTTGGTCAAACCCTTGGCGGAGAATGGTATTATGAGGGAGGGATGCCACCATACGGCATGTTTACGCAATTTTCGCGTTGAATAGTAGCACATAACACTTTACGATAATGTGGTTACAGGTACTTTTTGCTCTTGAGTAGGCCTGCTCAGCTATGAATGCACTTAAGCACATAAGTATCTCAACAACGGACACTTCCTATTAACATCTTTCTCAGATGAAAAAGATAAACTACAACAGCTGTTGTAGTTTATCTTCATCAGGGCTATTAGTAAAAGGTACATAGCTATGTACCTTTTACTAATAACCCTGGTCATGGTCACCACAGCTGGGCCACAGCTGTCCATCCAATCGGCACACCTTTAAATTATTGATACTAGTATAACTCACTTCTCATCTTTAAGTTTCTTAGTCAGAGTGACCTCAGCACCTTCCCCCTTGACCACGAAGCCCTCCAGCTCCTGCGGCAATGCCTTCACTTTCTGCGCTTTGCGCTCCGCCACTATCTCTTCGGTCAGGAATTCCACTAGCTCTCTCTCACCTGGAAGTGTTAAGTGTAAGTTTTATAAATGTTTGACATTTGTTAACATACCAAAAATTTGATAACTGTGACAAAACACTAGATGCACTATTATTTTTACGGTCTCACTATTTAAACGACTGACTGAATCTCGTTCCTAGAGCCTACCTAACATATTTAAAACTGTTAATGAGAAATAAGTATATATTAAGAATACATTTAAATTTATAGAGTGAATGTGAATTGCGAATGATAGTTTCCCATTTCCATGAAAAAGAGTGAGACATTTCCGTTTTCATTTAGGAATAAGATAAGTCACCAAAGAGCATTTTATGTTTTGTTAAAGCTGAGGATTAGATAAATAAATGTTACGGTTTTTGTGTTTAGCTATGAAGAAGTTACTTAGCAGGAGTATTTTATGTGTTTGTTAAAGCTGTTTACTGTTCTGTTTAAAGAAGTTTATTATGTTTCAAATATCTCAGCAGTAGTGTTATTTTTTTTTTAATAAACATGGTTTTCTTAGATAAGAAAAGATTAGTGTGCTAAGATTAGCACACTTTTATTATTTGGCTGGTGACAATTCCCGCACGAAAAATATGGTTCCATTACATATTTTAAATATTTATGTCACTTATATTAAAACTACCGGAATCTCGGTATTCGTTAAAAAGTAATACCGAAAACACCGGTTTTTGAAAAGAAGTCCGGTATTGCAACCCCTAGTCCCAGTTCAGCTATTTTGTCATCTTTCAAAAGCATTACGAGACATTTATATTACAAATAGTTATAATACACCAGATATGGCATTCAGAGACATCACGGTCACTTGGGTAACACAAGCCCTACCTCTACATCATGGACGCCATCAGCAAATGAGAACACAAATCTGTTTTCTGAAATAACCAGTAGCATTAGATTGTAACTCCTCAAGCTCCATAAATTACCTATATGAATCTGAGATAACTATGTGGTTTTGTACCAACCAATTATTTATCACAAATACTTGTGTCTATCTAAAACTGTTTTGACTGATCTAACAAACAAAATTTACTATTGTCTTTTTTTGTGTATGCCCAAGTTCCAAGTTTTGTTGAAATAAATGGCAACTGGGCAGTGACGTACGCATGTGTCACTCCCACAGTGCCAGACCTTGTTTTCTTGGATCATGATATTACAGAAATATTTTATTTTGAGTTTTAATTAAAACATAAATGTTTGCAAACAATACAAGGTGTTATTGATGTTATTGACTGTACATATCTCTTATAATTAATGATACTTATGTTCATGATGATCATGTTCATAATATTGATAATGAGGCTTAAAGGAAAGGGGATGATGAGGATTATACTTATAGGCGAGGAGAGCAGGAAGGGAACTCACCGAGGGGTTTGGATGGTTTGGCTTCTTTATTATCTGGTGAGAAGATAATATATCAATGCAAAATGCAGCATTTGAGTCAGAACTTTACAAAAAGAAGATGATTTGGGCATGGTGCAATCATAACCTCAAAATGTTAATATGGACTCAAAAGATTGTACTCAATTATACCTTTGGTGTGAAGAGCTTTGAGTCCACAACCACAACTGCATGTGTTGGAATGGTTATGGAGCAGTCCTGTAGCGGCAGGAGTGCCGTTCAGGCTCTTGGAGCTCATGTGCCATATTCCTCTGGTGAAATCACGTTTTACTGAGGCTTGAGCGCGAGTCACCAGGGCACTTGTTAGATTAGGGCTTTTAATGCAATTTTGCAAAACTCTATGCGCGGATTTCACTATGCCGTTCATCTTGAATTTCTAAAATAAAATTTTCAGGAATTCAACTAAATTCTGTCGCCGGTTGGCTGACTGACTTGACTTGACTGTGTTGATTGACACTGACAGCTGAATGTAGGTACCTATTAATTTTGACAAATATCAAAAAGGGCTGCTTTCGACCATAGTCAAAATTTGAAAGAATTTTCTTCAGTTCCAAAGCATCGAAAAAACCGAGTAATTTTCGAAAACAGAAGTTTTCGTCAATAGAATTTGTGGGATTTCAGTGATATTTGATTCATTCGATCACATCACGCACGTCAGTAATAGTGTTCTGTGCACGTCACTCACCGTGCATGTCGTATGCACGGCACACGGCACGACGACGTGACGTCTCTTGTTTTGAAAGTGATTATTTTAATGCAAAATTTAAATTTTTCTCTGTTTTCAATAAACCAATCGCATTATTTTTGAACCGATCATATTATTTTTGAAGTTTATGACACTCCTTACTGACATTGGCAGAGTCGTAGCGAAAAGCAAGCGGCGTCGAAAATAAAGAAGTTGAATTTGAATTCACACTCGCACGTGCATTTTGTAAATAATTTCAATTACAGTTAATACATTTTCTTCTTACATTCAAAATGGGTAGAAAACGGAAGCTCGAACCTAAAGAGACCATTGCACAAAAATATGCACCTGTAGAAGTGATAGTAGAAGATGTAACATCACACCCGATCTGCATGCATGGTCCAACGCTGCTATTTTCTGGTGAAAAAGGCCGATATTTCGCTTGTGCTTCGTGTAGAGACCGAAAGGAATGCACAGTGATGATAGACGAAGATGACTGGGCAAAGGAAGGAGTAAAAAAACGAAATGAAAAGTATTATAACCTCATGCCGAAGATAGATAAGGCGGCCGCCTGGAAGAGCTTAGTCGAGGTGGGTTTTTAGCTCAAAAACATATTATAATACCTATCGAATCAAGTCCCTATACTCTATTTTTCGAGCTACTAGTAATCTCAAAATTTTCAAGTATTGATGTTATGTTGTTCAAGTATTGATGTGATGTTAATGTGTTGTACAAAAGATCTGAAATCATGGGATTTGACCATTTAGTGATAATTGCAAAATATTCTATTCAATAAATTGCAGGTAAAATCCAAACATTATACAGACAGAGCCTATTGCACCACATGTGATGAGCTCTACCTACTCTCCTCAAACAAGAAACATGGCAAAGAACACAGGGTGATCACCGGACTGACTGACGAGCAGTTGGCTGCTCCAACATCTTGGCTGCCACCCATTGAGAATGACACTGTGGAGGCTCAGTACATGTTCTCTAAGAAATCTGTTGGGACCATATTGAATATTTTGAAGAATAATAATATCAGGTATAACAATAAACTCTTGCTCTATTATATAGCATAGGTTTTAAAGTGGCACATCTTATATTTTCTATCTTTCTGTTGATTGACAGTCTTTCCTATTAAACTCCCACAAATAACACTAGATCACAGGGCTTCTAACATGTTATGTTATGCAAAAACCGCTGTGTCTTAGCTATCTCAGAAACAGACTCAAATCTATACAAACTTGCAAAAAAGAAAACAATATAGTGTTAAGCAATCATAGAACTACCTACATCTGGAATCTAATTAATATTATTGATTTACTCAACATTAGATATTATTAATTTTACTTAGCATAAATATTTTGAGTGAGGTTAGGTCTGTCTCACCAATCATGATGTTTTTCATACTTATGGGTAAAATATTTATAATATATTAGGTCCTTACATATGAAATTGGCGTTTTTCGTACTGGCCACTTTAATCACAAATTTCTCCTCTTTGGTAAGGAATTCCAAATTCAAATTTGTACAGCTATAGACTCATGTATTTGTGCTTCGATGATCGTCATTCATTTGTTTTTTTTCTTCTGTTTTTTTCTGTTTGCGTCACTCATTTTACAAAATGGAAAACTTAAAATATCGCATTATTTACGAGTACGAGTTCCGCCGTGGCACTAGTGCTGCGGAAACAACTCGAAGGGTGAATGATGTGTATGGCGGTCGTGTTGCAAAAGAAAACACAGTTCGTTTTTGGTTCCAACGTTTTCGTTCTGGAAATTTTGACCTGCAGAACAAGCCCCGTGGACGGCCTGAGACTCAAGTTGATAATGAAGAGTTGAAGGCTATTGTGGAAGCGGATCCATCGCAAACCACGTCCGAGTTAGCTGCAGGCTGCGATGTTAGTGATAAAACTGTTTTAATTCACTTGAAGCAAATTGGGAAGATTAAAAAGCTTGAAAGGTGGGTACCTCACGAATTGACTGAAGCAAACCGGCAAACGCGCGTCGACTGCTGCGTTACATTACTAAACCGGCACAATAATGAAGGTATTTTAAACCGAATCATTACCTGTGATGAAAAATGGGTTCTTTACGATAATCGGAAGCGCTCAGCGCAATGGTTGGATCCTGGCCAGCCAGCCAAATCCTGCCCCAAGCGAAAATTAACCCCAAAAAAGTTACTTGTAAGCGTTTGGTGGACTAGTGCCGGTATTGTTCATTACAGTTTTCTCAAATCTGGCCAGACTATTACGGCTGATGTCTATTGTCAGCAATTGCAAACCATGATGGAAAAGCTAGCGGCTAAACAACCTAGGCTGGTCAATCGCTCCACGCCACTGCTGCTTCACGACAACGCTAGACCACACACTGCGCAACAGACGGCTACTAAATTAGAAGAGCTTCAATTGGAAAGTCTAAGACATCCTCCGTACTCCCCGGACCTTGCTCCAACAGATTACCATTTTTTTCGAAATTTGGATAACTTCTTGCAAGGGAAAAAATTCAACTCCGATGGGGCAGTCCAAATCGCCTTCAAAGATTTTATTGATTCCCGTCCGACTGGTTTTTTTAGTAAAGGGATCAATGAACTACCTATAAGATGGCAAAAGTGCATAGAAAATAATGGTTCATACTTTGATTAATTAAATATATTATATTAAAAAATATTCGACTTTTTGTTCCTCCCATACAAAACGCCAATTTCATATGTAAGGACCTAATAATACCCACGTTTGAGATGGCTTTTTTCTCACAACATAAAACCTATCATAAAAAAAAAATATTATGTTAGAGTTACAATTTTGTATTTTATAAGATTTTTACCTTAATAATTATGAATTATTAGAGAACTGCTTATGTACCAAATAAAGGTGATTATGACAGATCAAAGTTTGAAAACTGAATTAAATAGAATACATTTTATTAAATTTGACTAACTTCCGCTGCTCAGATTTTTTTCATCCGATACAATAAAATGATCCTTACAAGAGACTGAGTCAATTGGCATCAAAACATTTTTTTACCAATTTGATTCTAAGGCGCTACTCACGCTTGACCAAAAATGTTTTAATGCCAAAATATTTTTCTCCAAAACTGAGCTGATGTTTCAAATGAAACTGCACCTGTATCTCCTCTGGTGCCCCCGTACTGTCCCAGTTCAAAAAAACACTGTATAAATTATTATTTTGTTACGGTTTTCACTTCGAATTGTGCTTATGATTATTAAAACCTGAAAGATCTACCACCCAAAGTTTATTTCATATGCATATCTCGCAAATGTAAATAGAAATAGCAAAGTCCACAGAGCAGACATCTTCTAATAAGATTTCCTTAGAAACAACGCGTGACAATTTGGGGGGTGAGGGGTGTTAAATCCCGCCCACTTTTTTATTTTCCATCTACCGGTCATAACTGCTCGATATAATAGCAAAACTGTACGATTCATTCTGTGTCGATGGTACTACATAGTTTAACTACCTCCTAAGTGTAGGGTGTAACAGGGACATACTCAAAATTTTCGTACTAGGTAGTACCTAAACAAGTAATACCCGCCTAAATCAAAAGTAGCATGTGACCTAGTTGAGAATCACAGTGCACAGTTGCTTCGGCCGCCTCCTCTCTGTATCTACTCCGTGGCAAAGTCACAAAAAATAATCGATTTTGATAATGAATACCTAAAACTTGAATCCATGTGCAGAGCGCTCACTGCGTGCATGTTCCCATTGACAATGACTAAGCTATTTACCTAGACCTAAGGTCTAAATGTACATGCAAGCATAACAAACAAAATATTAAATAATTTCAGCAACATAATCTGCATAGGATCCCCTTCAGTCCACGACGCAGCGCAAGCCAGCCCTGACTTTGACTCCATTCTGTTCGACTTTGACAAGCGGCACCACAAGTTCCAAGCGCCGGCCAAGTTTGTGTGGTACAATATGTTTAACAACTACATGTTCAATGGCAATGAGGATGAAGGAGCGCTGAAGAAGTTCTTGAAGAAAGCTAAGTAAGAATAACTTTCTAGACATTTTCTATGAAACTACGATACAAGTCGCCGCCGTAATTTAATTTATAACATGTACAATTTTGTAAATTTTTATATTTCTATGTAGGGATGCTAGATTTAAGGTATATGGACCGTAGAATTCGTTATTATGATCTATACTTGTTCTAATGTTGTCTGAAATAAATGTATTATTATTATTCCCATCATTTAATCTCGTTATAAAATATTATTTTTATTAGAGAACATAAAATATTATAAAGCTATTTTACAGTAAAAAATATATCAAAACGGTGAATCACCGGCCGCGAAGCTAGCCTCAAGCGGCCGGTAACTAGGGCTGCAGAGAGAGGAACTTTCTGACGTTGCGCGTTGCGCGCCGAGTCCAGGAGTACCGCCTTTTGAATTTGACCCTTGATTCAACTTCCTAGCGAGAGTCTTGAGATGTTGATCGAGGCTCTTCGCTATTACGCCGTTAACCGAAACGACTATCGGGACGACGACGGTCGCTGAATCAACATCCCACATGCTGACAACCTCGTTAGCCAAGTTAAGATGTTTGCTAAGTTTATCTTTCTCAGCTTTCACGAGGTTAACATCATGTGGTATGGTGACATCAGCGAGCACCGCCCTCCGTTCCACCCGAGCTATCAGTACAATGTCAGGCTTATTCGCAAGAATAGTCCTGTCTGTAATAATGATGATAGATCGGTCCCAATAGAGCGTGGCACGGCTATTTTCAAGAACTGGCGCCGGTGTGTACTTATAATACGGAACTTCAGGACCAGTAATGCCATATCGGAGAGCAAGTTGCTGATGTATAATTTTGGCTACTTGGCTGTGTCTGTGCAAGTACTGGGAGTTAGCAAGGTGCGAACAACCCGAAAGTATATGACGGAGGGTCTCCCCAGGGATATGACACGCTCGACAAATATCGATCGTGCCATCTTTCATAATATACTTTCGGTAATTGTTCGTGAATCGTGATATTTTGTGTTAATTTAATTCCCTAATGTAACCCTGTACCCTGTAGCCCGAGGCGGAAATATAATCACAGCGCATCAGCATGTGGTTTACTCAAATAAAATTAGGAGTAAAAAAGATAATATGAAACTTGTCTGGTGAGGTCCACTTAGTCGCAGGATCTCCTCTGATTGCTGAATCACTTTCCAGAGCCAGTGGCACATGCATAGTAATGGACCCCCCATTCGGCGGGCGCGTAGAACCCTTAGTCCAGACCCTCAAGGAGCTCTCAGCCACATACCGGCAGATCTGCGAGAAGCATGACGATGAACTGCTTCCCGTGATATGGGCGTTCCCGTACTTCTCCGAGCCGTATATCACTGGAGCTATGCCTGAGATTAAGATGCATGATTTTCAGGTGAGAAATATAAAGTACCTACTATTTACTGCCCGCGCTTCGCACGCGTTGTTTCTATGGAAACATTTAAAATTATTTCTATACATTGGTAACAGATTTATTGAATATTAAGTAGCCAGTTCCAGAACTAGCTGTATGTGTGCTAAATTTCAGCCCCCGGGGTCCGTTTAGTAGTTTTGGCATGAAGAGGTAACAAATATCAAAACTTACGCATTTATAATATTAGTGTGTATGATCTGAGCCATCTTTCTCACCATAAACGTTATTTTTATGGGCGATTCACCTTTTAGCACAGAATTACGTGATTTTCAAGTGAAATCCTCGACATTGTTTTCTATATTTGTGTGTGGCTTTGTGATCCTTATGGTCCAGTTCCGGATTATTTTACTGTTTTTGGTACAGCGCCTCTATCGTACATGTGTGGGTGGAACTCCAAAATCGTAACTTCAAATCGTACAAAAACTTTGTTCCAACACTAGAACACAGACTCGGGGCTCTGACCATGCGATTGACATCGCGATTAGAAATAAAGTAATGAAACTGATGCCGATCATTGCGGACGTCGATCGTTAATTAGATTTTTTTGTTAAAATCATTGTATTTAACTTCCAGGTCGAATACGACAATCACAAGAAATTCCAGAACAAAAAGTCCGGCCGCAAAAACGGCTCACCAGTACGCTTCTTCACTAACCTACCACTCTTAACCATCGACCTATCCAACGACAAAAACTACAAGCTCTGTGATAAATGCAACTTCTGGGTAGCGGCTACCAACAAACACTGCACCAAGTGTAAAGCTTGCACGTCTAAGAATGGCACGACGTATAAACACTGCGGTGCGTGTAAGAGGTGTGTGAAGCCAACGTTCAACCATTGCAAGGAGTGTAGCAGATGTGTACTGGAGAAAGGACATGTTTGCGGCGCGGTGGTGGAGAGTCAGGTGACAATTTTAAATCATGTTTGATTAGATTGACCAGAGTCCAGCAGTGGACCAATATAGGCTGTGGAGGTGGAGGAGGAGATTGACTTTTTGCTTGTATGTAAATAAAGCCTTTCAAATTTAGATGCGATTCGCGTAATAAGCTCAGAAAGTTCCTGGGCAGCTAAACAAAGAGAATGTTTCTGTCCTACTTTAATTAAATTTAAGTAGGACAGGTCCCTTATAACAAATCAGTTCAGTAGGTAGGTAGCCTGAATCAGCACATTTCTCTATATACTCACCAATATTGAAGCCAATTTTATTCATGGTGTGTTAATGTACGGAAAAGACTATCAAAAACTGAATGAATTTAAATTTTATTGAATTTAACGCGAAAATCTCGTCGCTAATTATTTCTAAATCAGCAATGAGCATTCATTATGATATGTAACCCGCTTACATTGAATGTAAGCGGGTTAACCACGAACCTGGTTTGTGTTGGAAGAACACCAACGTATCATTAACGAGGGACATCATCAGGATACGGGATTACATTAATTCGTCAGATTACGAGCTTTTTTATAACTATGCGCGTTCCACACGTTAATAGGTATATATTGATACTTCAAACGCAAACCATCATCATCCAGATGTTACCCACCACGGCTGTGCCGGTCTCGCGTCCAAACCAAACAGTGTGCCATCTGAAACTTACTTATTGTATTTGAATTATTTCCAGTCTTGCTTCAACTGCAGAGAGACAGGGCACAAGAGGTCCCAGTGTCCTCAACTACAAGATCAAAACCAGAAGAAGAAACGAAAACACGCGTAGTCTGATCACACTTTTTACAAATAAATAAATTGTAACTCACAAAGTCCAGTTTTCCTATAATTTATAATAAGCTTGGATTTCACTTACGTGTAGAAGAAAACATAGGTTAATATTAATTTTTTAATCATGAAAATAATCAAAACAAAAGAAAGTCAGATAGGAAACTATATCAAAAATTATTGAGTACACGTTTAATGAATTAGTTACAATCACTAAATATATATATCTTACAGACATTGATCAAATAATTTTATAAATCACCATGATTGATATTTACAAAAATCAACTAACGATAAGGGTTTCTCAGTAAGATGTACGGCTGACTTCTCTGTTAATTTGGTTGAGTACTTTCTGGGCCTCTTCGTACCTGTGTGTATAAAGATATTCATTATGTACTTAATCCTAGAAAATAATAACTATTCCTGGGTATTTATTTACCTATTTTTTCCGAGGGAACAAATATTGTATAATCATTTGTCCCGAAGCGGGAACCCAACCCGCAACACCCTGCGTCGCAGGACCTTTCGCCTAGTTATTTACCAGCTTCTACTCGGAATAAAAAGCGCCTATTTGTTATTTCAGGTCCAGATAATGTGTGTAAAATTTCAGCTCGAACCATTTAGTAGTTGTGGCTTTGTCTTCAACCAAAAATCTTGACAACGGCACAAACTTTCGCATTTCTAATATTAGTAGTATATCAGTTACTCAGTACCCAGCTCTGCTTCGTTTGAGGCTAGACCACGGAGTAAATACAAAGAGGAGATGGCTTAAGCAACTGTGCACTGTGATTCTCAACTAGGTCCTGACGTCATCATGTGGGCGTGGCCTTAGTCAGTGTATTGTTGGCGTTCGTCCTGTGCACAACTTTGTGAACGTTCCCATTTTACAGCATTGTTCGCGCTAGACGAAAAAAAAGAATGAAGTGTTGTGTTTTGTCTTGTAAAAAATACTCGGATAGACATTCTGATGCTATGGATATCATCACATTTCATTTGTAAGTAATTTTATGCGTAATTTATTAAAATAGTTCTAGAAAAATCTCCTAGCGTCGGCGTTTCCAAACATAATCCTACCCGACACTAGATGGCGACACTTGGTGTCATGGAAACTTAAAATATTTAGGTATGTAGAGCCCAGAACTAACATATTTTAATAATATTATTACTGAAATTTGTTTAACATTCATTCCTAAAGACCCTTTAATGGCCAAAATGTTATTTTTGTAGTTTTCATATCATTTTGTAAACTGGCCGCCATCTATCGACAACTATGAACAACAAACATAAACAACAAAAAGACAGGGCCGTAATTAGAAATCAATTATTTTACTGAATGTCCCGCGGCTGCGGCTGTCTCATAAATGGAAAGTACTTAAAACATTAAATACGCTGGACATAAAAATACAATCTCCTATAAATAAAATATTTAAATATTCTATCTACAATTATTTTATTTATTTAAAGTACTTAAAGCCCATCTAGTTTATTTAGTTAAATTTTAAATGATGTATGTTTTAGATTTCCATTTTGACGAGTATAAATGTAGGGAACAGCTGATATTTTTCGCGATTTCAAGGTTGGTCCCATAGAAAAAGTTGTTCAAAATGATGAGTACTATGACCCCTTTTCGGGTTTAGTGTAAACAAAAAATAAAGTTGTATAAGAGAAAATCTAATAATCTTCATTCGTCATTCATCAGAAACCTTTTTTTTCCATAATAAAATCACAATTTAAATTAAAAAAATACGCATCAAGATGGTTCACAAAATTAATTTAAAATAAAACAGTACTCCCCGGTATGAAAATTCTGAGGACGACCCTGTTGCATCCTGCACTTAGTGACATCTAGTGTGAGATAGTTACGTAACTACAAAACAAAATCGACAGAACGAGCGAATAGTTTTGCTATTGACCGGTAGATGGAAAATAGAGAAGTGGGCGGGATCTAGCACCCCCTCACCCCGTAAAGTGTCACGCGTTGTTTCCTAAGGAAATCTAAATAGAACATCTCCTCTTTGTATTTACTCCGTGGGCTAGATGATGCTGTGTGAAGTGTCCAGTAATTATATTAACTAACCTGGCTTCCACTGCGGCTGCTTGATCGAGCCAGGCCTGGCGCACCGTCGCCCAGCGAGTCAGGTGTGAGCGGAGAAGCTGCTCTCTCGTCGGAGGCGACGCCTCGCGCTGAAAGTTAAGGCATTATTAGAACTTAACATTATCTTCTTGGTTTTCCTGAAGTGAACTTCTTAACTGCTTCATTCTGTAGTACCAAACCGCGAATCGCGAGACTGGCGGACTCGCCTGGTGGTAGTACCACGCTGTTCACCAACTGTTCTTGTGTGCTGTTTTTGATGATGGACACTCACATAGTTCAAGTTGATGTTGTCGGGACTGGCTTCCTGCTGGTCCGCAGTCAGCTGCGGGACTCGTGAGACTGGCGGTCCCTCGCCTGGTGGTAGTACCATGCTGCTCACCAACTGTTCTTGTTTGGATTCTTTGGAACTGAAAAAACCCTAGGTAAGTAAAAAATAAGTTTTCACCCGCGACTGTGAACATTTATTCTAGAACAAGCAGTGTCCGCGGCTTCGCCCGCGATTCAAAGGTTAAATAAAATAAAATAAATGAAAATTATATAACTATATATATATATATTCTCAATATGTACGTAGGTACAGTAGGTAGCTACTGGCACAAGAAAATATAAAAGTAAACTAATCGTATTTAATTTCATATCTTGTCTTTTTATAAAATAAAAGTAGTTTCCAGCTATAAGATCAGCTATCTGTCTCGCTCGTCATAATCGGTCCAGCCGTTTCAGAGATAACTCAAAATACAAATTAAATAGACAGACACACAAAAAATAGTTTTGTTTTAGGTAGGTAGGTACTTTCGTATACATTAAGAAAATGCTGTTATTTTGACATTTCAAACAGACATTTAAATTTTATTATTTTGTGTAGGTACTTAGCTGGAAAATTTTAGTTCAATCGTATCCACAGAAATATCGTCGGTTGCAGGTTCAATTGGGATAACCAACAATCCACCTAAAAAAAGTTGAGTACACAGTTTTTCTTACGTTATTCTGAGCTATAGAATGCATTATTTAAAAAGAAAAATCTAGCTAGAAAAAAAGTCAGTTACGCTACACATTTCAGCTGTGAATTTTTCAGATTTCCTTCGAAATTATGTTGTAACTGATTGAAAAATTATAACAAGACATGCACCAAAATGAGAAAAATATTGTTTCACCAATTGACCCGAACTACGTTAAAGTTTGTTGTCAGTTACGCCAATTTAAGCATTGGAATAAAAAATATGTTGCCTCTATAGTTACTAGCGCGCGTGCCGTAACTATTGCTATCCTACTTTCTCCAACAGTGCCTAGCCAAGGTACGTGAAGACAAAATGATTATTGTTTACAAATCTGCATGCGTGTTTTTGAAGCAACAGCCCTAACAAAATCAGTCGGCACTGATTTTGAAAATTATTCCCCTCCCCATTTTGAATATTCTTCAAAAAGTGTTCTACTCAAAGACTTTTTCTGTAAAATATAGATACAAACGCTACATACATTTCAGATGGATCTCTCCCTGCAAACTTCGGAGTTAGGGGGGTAATTAATAACTTTTCGACTTTTTTCAACATATTTCAAATAGTATAAAAAATACATATTTTTTTTTAAATTGTTTTAATATGTACGAACCGATATCTTTCATTTGATACCCCACTCGGTGAGGCAGCCCCCTTTTTGACTATTATTCAAAAAGGGTTCTACTCACAGTCTTGTCAATATTTTTCCTGTAAAATATAGATCCATATCTACAAACGCTAACATTTTAGATGGACCGCTCGGCAAACTTCGGAGATAGGGGTGGGGAATAGGTATTTTTTGACGTTTTTAAAAATAATTCAAAAAGTATGAACACTACAGAAATTTCAAAAACTGTTTTGAAATGTACAAAGCGATACCTTTCATTTGATACGCCAATCCACTATATTATATAAGTACCTACCTATTTAAATAATTTATTTGTAAATGAATCCTTGATAAATAAATTGAAAATTACAAATTACAAAAAAAATTACAACAAAATTTGCGTAAGCGACACTATGTGATTATTTATGTATATTTCTATAAATTTTCATGAATTTTAACTTAGTTACATAAGACGCCGTCTCTTGCATCAAAATTAACAGCAGCATTTTACGAGGCTTAAACCATTTTGATTTGCAATATTCCAAGAAATCTTGACTGCAAAATAAAGTATAACTGCCATAAGCATAAAAAAAAATTGGTGTAACTGACATAAATGTATATCCGAAAATACGGCTACTAGGGACAAACTTCATATTTTGCTAGAAAATTCAATTAATTATAAGCTTTTC
Organism: Eupithecia inturbata; assembly: GCA_963662085.1. Classification (NCBI taxonomy): domain Eukaryota; kingdom Metazoa; phylum Arthropoda; class Insecta; order Lepidoptera; family Geometridae; genus Eupithecia; species Eupithecia inturbata. Next base: position 13,731,373 of record OY759190.1, read on the forward strand.
TGTCAAAACAGATCCAAAAAAGGTCAATAGTCAAATTTTTATTGCAAACATGTTGTACAAGGGATCTTATAAAATAACAAGAAGGTGATTCCAAACATGCACCCTGCTAGGGCACGGCAATATTATGCTAGGTGGTTAATAGGTACCTAGAAACTTATTCTATATATTCTAGGCTTAAAATATAAAAGCTTAAATCAAAATGTTTAGGTTACATTTTATAATATTTATCTATCCTTATTATTAATGAGATCTAATAATAGTAAGTACTTAAACCTTAGATAACTACCTACATACTTAGAATATTTTTTTTTTGTGAAGAAACTAGAAATCTAAAAACTGTTGCAGAGAATAAAAACAGTTTTTTATTAAGAATGTTTTTAGGAGGGACTTGAATTTATTTATTTTGATTTCGTTTTGTATTTCTGGAGGTATTTTATTTTATATTTTAATAGACATAGCGTAGGGACCTGAGTGAAGCATTTGCAGTTTTGAGAATGGTCTATCTAATCTGTTACAGGGTCTGAGGTTCTGCGGTCTGGTATAAACTTTAAAGATATCTAGATTCTTTTTAACAAATATACTAATTTCTAAAATATATATACCGGTAAGCGTTAATATGTTATATTTAATGAAATATGGTCTACAGCTTACCATCTCGTCTAGGTGATGGATAATACGAATACACCTCTTCTGCAAAATAAAAAGTTTATTTACGTCGGTACTATTACCCCAAATAATAACTCCATATTGTAGCCAGGAATGGGCATATGCGTAATAAGCGGTGGTTGCAGTTTTTATGTCTGTAGTTTTCTTAAGTTCGTAAAGAGCGTATGTGAAACGTGATAACTTAGCTGTAATTTTTTTAACATGTTCCTTCCAGTTTAGATTGGTGTCAAGATCTATGCCCAGTAGGGAGCACGAATTTACATTTTCGAGTTTGATGTTCTGAAAGGAGAATTGAATATTTAAAGGATTTTTTTGATAAGGTCTAAATTGAAGCAGTTTTTTTTTTTTTTTAAAGTTAATTTGGAGATTATGATCGCTAAGCCAGTTGTCTATTGTTGTTATGGTCGTATTAAGAAGGTTATTTAGTGACGAATTTGATTTCCATGGAAGTACTACAGATATATCGTCCGCAAACAAGGAGCATGGGTTTTCGATTATTTGGGGTAAGTCGTTAATATATATTAGGAATAATATACACCCAAGGACACTTCCTTGGGGTATTGATTTTTTTACTTTAGTTTTTATAGAAGAGATTTTACTAATGTTTCCAGTGACCTGGTCATGGTGTTCTATTTGGACATATTGGCTTCTGTTTTCGAGGTAGGAGACAAACCAGTCAAAAGCTGGGCCTCTGACACCTATAGACTGTAGTTTGTTTAATAGGATGGGGTAAAGGACTTTATCATAGGCTTTACTCATATCGAGTAGTATTCCAATCGCGTAGTTCTTCCCGTCTATTATGTTTAAAATTTCATTTACATATTTGAAAACGGCAGTAGATGTTGATTTGTTTTTTACATGCGAATAAAGTTATATTGAATTTATTATGAAAAAAAACTTTGAATGCTTCTGAAAAGTCGTGTTTTGTTGTTTACGCCAATTTAACCTGCAACCGACGATATGTGATTCAATCTCAGAACAGGGAAATCACCGGGTTTGGGGTTGACACGTCATGGATACATCCAGCCAAATATCTGTTTTCACGATAAAAATAATCTTGAAATGGCAAGAAAATGGAGCATTTTTCTTCACGAAAAATTACGTGTGAAGCAGTCGGCAGAAGCTAGTTTAAAAATAATTTACAAAATGTACAAAAAGCGATTCCTGCACAACAAGGCCCCGACGAGATTCGAACTCGTGATCTCCTGTTTACTAGACAGGCGCTTTAACCAACTAAGCCACGGCGCCTACATATAAAGTACACGAAATTAGTAAACAGACTGAAAAGGTAAGAATTTATGACGTTGCATACAATGAAGCGAACGCCGCGGGTTTCGTTCATATAATTTAGCAGCTAAAAGAAATTATTAAGATTGTACTTGCCTACATAAAACAATCAGCTTTTTATTCTGTAATCTAATATTCATTTCTTATAATTTAGAAAGACAGGCAGCTATGTTACTTATACCAAAATTGTCTTGTTATTTATGTTTCTATTGATTGTTATGGGGGCATCCATAAATTACATAAGGCGACTTTTCAACCACTCTCCCCTTGGTGAGATGTTGTGAGATTTTATCGACCTGCTCCTCTGATTTCACGTGAGATTTTTCAAAACGCGTTTCTAATGTAAATTAATTGCATTGCATTTAAGACTTCTAAGAACGAGTAGTCTAAAATCACAGTGAAAATATCAAACAAAAAAATTTTTAGATTGTTTGTTTCGTGTTGGCGCGAGGTCAAAATTTGTTTGTGGTATAGTAAAAAAAAAGTGATATCTGCCGGGCTCCCTTCTTTAGACGCCTCACGTACCTCGCAGACGAAAGGACACCTCCTACACCCATTAAAATTAAAATAAGTAAATAATTGTTCAGAAGAATCTGATGAATTATTGTGAACTATAAAATACTCACCCCAAAGTACTATATTTAGCCTTGGGCTGATTCTGGATCCAAGCCCTACATATAGGATACAGAGGAGAGTTCTCTCTGAACTGAGACAGGTCCACGCTGCGGTCGAATAACTTCAGGACGTATGACTGCTTCGCAGGCAACTTACGGAGACATTTCTGGGCTTCTTCGTCAGTGAGGAATTCCTCTTCTGATTCTGATTTTCTGAAATGACATAATTATGATTGAGCTCTAACCAAATGTTTTGTTAAAAATTTAACCTTAGGATTAGCTTGATCAAAGCTTAAGTTGGAAATTGGCACTCCAAATTTTGAGAGAATTCTAAGCAAGGGCCTTATCAACCCCTAAAACATTATTCTCTGACAATATGTAGGTAATCAAATAATTTTATTCTATATGTATAAGTATGTTATGTATGAGTACGGAATAAAGCCATTGGCTAGTAAAGTACCTCTCACGCTTAGTAGGACTGGCTGGCTCATCCAACTCAGCTGGTGTATTCGCATCAGGACCCATAACATTTATCAAAGCCCCAATTAATCTGTCCCTGGCTGAGTTTACCTCTGAAAGCAAAGCTAGTAAATATAAAAAAATATTTCATTTCAACAAGGAGAGTCTTCGGAATTATAGTGATTTGGTACAAACCTGGCCCAGCCTTGAGCTCCACTTTCACAGCGTTCTTGACTTTGTTTTTCATAGGTGTAAACAAACGCCTGCGTTTTGGCATTTTGTGTACTTGCTAAGCTAATTAAATGCACATAAACAAAACAAATGAAAACGTGCAGATAGAGGCAAGTAGGTACCTAGATTGGTAAAGTCAAGAATTTATTCAAAATAAATTAGAACGTAAACAAAAACAAACGAATTCGAAAGAACGGGACGAATAATTGAATCGAATTTAGAATGAGTGAACGTAGGTATTAAAAGACTCTTTTTGTAGTCTGTTTTTCCAGGTTTTTTCTGAGGAATCTGTGGTAGATGCTAGTGATGTTTTCAAAAACAGGTACCTAGTTATAATAGTTCACGAACAATCAAGTCAATGTTGTCACTGTCATTTTTGTTTTCATAAAAAGATGTTACTAACAAAGTCCTTGAATTGTTACAACTATTTCAATTATAAAATTTGCTTTTTTTTTTAAACATGGAAGATTTATAATATTGTATTTATATGAATACTGTGTTCTGCTGTGAGGTAAATCTATTAGCAGGTTTAAACGTATTAAGTAGTAACAAAATTTTTAATTTATTTTAAGCGACGATTTTTTTGTGCGCGTCCAAACGTAATAAGTAGATAAGCTCTTTAGTTGACTCAAACTGGACGATCAACATCGTGCACACGTGGTTTGATTCATTCTGAGTGTTGATAAAGTTAATGAAAATAGCAATAGGTAACTGAGAGGCTTGGGTTTAGAAATTGGATACAATGAACGTTACTTGTTACCTTTAATCAACGACATTTTACCTTAATTCTACAGGTACAAACGCGTCAAGCGACCAGCCACGCACCCTCGTACTTACCCGAAAAATAGAAACATTTATATTCTGCTCGTCAAGTTAGTAACTACGATACAACTTACGTGTACACCAGCCCTAAGACCTTAAACGCCTCATTCAGTCATTCTTTAAAAGTTTATTAAAATTTGGTGATTCATCTATAGTAGAAAATGTTAAAGAAATACAACAAAAAGTAGGATAAAATATTTTCATTTGGGACTTTTGCTTTTGTTAACAAATCCGAAACTTTTTGAATACTTCAGTAAAGGGGTCTTATCAATTAAAGTGTTGTGCTTAAATATGATATGAAGGCAATGAGACGACCACGCGGCATTATTTCATTTCGGCCATCTTGCATTTAGCCATGCCCACAATTTTTATTATTATATCGATATTTTAATAAAAATTTACGGTGGTTCCGTACATTTTTCTCCTGAGCTATTATTGTTTAATGTTTATTTGTAGGTAGGTGTTTGTGTCGTGGTAGGAACGTCTACGTAGATGCCTAATAAAAATTATTTATCGATATTTTAATAAGAGTTACGCGATAAATACCCGATAAATAATCTTCAGTACCTAATGTTAGAAAATCGAGAAATTTTAAAAAGTGCTACATAGTGCCTAGTTTTATTTTTAGCATGAATGAATGTATTCATTCATTATTTGCACATGAAAAATAATAAATACATCTTATAAACTAAGGTAAATCTAGTACAAAAAGGCAACCTAGTTAAAGGAACCCTAAAATTTTGTCGGCAATATGGTGTGTTTGCGTTAGTGATATCACAGCGTTTGACTTGTTTTTTTTTCTATAAAATTTTAAGGGAATTATTTCTGAAAATCAACCGTGCGAATCAGTTGGGTATAGGGTGCACTGTAAACTGCACTAAATTACAGAACTGGATTTCAGAAGGAAAGTTTTATTCGTTATATGTTAATTCTAAATTACTTCTTGTTTTTTTATTTCTAATTAAAACAGATAACTTGAGTTAGTCATGTCATACAAGAGTACTCTATTTTTGTTTATTCTCTATGACAGAAACATGCAGGTTCTATCCAAACCGTTTCTATTTTTAACATGCACTACAACCCGTTTCCGGTTTGGTACACCAATAACGTGGCACCTTGTATAGTAATTCGCGTGTAACTTTACTGCTGGCATTCCGCATTCCGTCAAAAATGTTTGAAAGAGTTGGCATCACTAATTTCGACGCAAAGGCGGATGAACGAACAGAGCGCTTTATAAATTTTGCTCCAAAATTTATATCTCCAACGAGCGAAGAAATAAAAACAGTTGCAACTTAGGCTGTTCTAAATTGTGGGTAGTGATCGATGATACAAAATGGCTTCTATAGCCTATGAGCAAGATGCAGATGGTGAGTATAATTGCCGATATTTTCACGCATCCCAGTGTTCACGAAAGAAAAACAGCATTCCGTAATGAATCTTCTCAGCTGTTTTTATGTAGCTTAGATACTTCTTTGATGAAATACCTACATACAATTGGATTTGATTTAGAAATCATGTTGAAATTGCAGGGAGTAGGATTATTCCGGCAACGCAACGTCCGGACGGTACCTGGCGGAAACCACGGCGAGTGAGGGACGGCTACGTTCCTCAGGAGGAAGTGCCTCTATACGAGAGCAAGGGAAAACAATTCAAAGCCCGGCAGAGCACCGGGCTCCCTGTGGGTATGACTCCAGAGATGGCAGCTGAAGGACAAAAGAAGAAGAAATCTGGCACCATTCAACCTATTCCTGGTATGATCATCAATGTTGAAAAGAAGAAGAAGAAAAAGAAGACTGGTAATTATGTTGTACTCTATTATCATCATCAACTGTTTGCAACACATTGCTGTCCAAATTATAATCTATTCACAAGTATTTCTTGCACATATCTCAGTGCCAATATTCTCATAATATGTTAAAATGTAAAGTTCATTTCGAGAGCATTGAATTGGTAAGTATCAAATCTATTTCAAAAGATAATAAATTGTTCCATTTTTTTTTTCAGCTGTTGAAGAGACTGCAGACAAACTTGCCAATTGTGAAATAAAAGAAGCCACACTGAATAGCCTTTCTTCGTCATCCATCTCCAGTAATTCAGCCTCCACAACCGACCCAGCCAAGCGCCTCAAAAGTCTCAGAAAAAAACTAAGAGACATTGAGACTCTCGAGGAGAAACTCAAAGCAGGTCTAGTCAGCAGCCCCGACAAAGATCAAAAGGAGAAACTGTCCAAGAAAAATTACATAATAAAAGAAATAGAATCTTTAGAATTACTTGATAGTTAATAGGTACATATTTTAAGACTTTATCATGTTTAAGTTATTGATTGTTGTCTTGTGTGATGAATTGAAGAATACTTTTTAATTATTATAAATTTATTTACAAAAATATTACACTTTACTCAACTCTAGGAAGATAGCAGTGTATACAATTTTAATGCTCCTGTCTTTCTTAGGATAAATTTAAATCTTGCAATCAAACAGAATAGAATAGACTACAAAAATATAAGGTGTTTAATCAGGCACAGGAAAGGCAAAAATACAGTTGTAAACAATACAAAAAGAATCAAAATATTAACATAGTGGATTATTGTTTAATTCAGTTAATAGCCCTGTTTTGTATAAAATTAGTTACATTACAAAAAAACAAAATAGGTTGAGCTTAAAATCTAAATTCATAAAAATACTAGAAATGGTTTTTTTATTACAATGATATGAATAAACCGCCAAGTGCAAGTTGAGTCCCATACTAAGGGTTCCTTACCTTAAAAATCAGGTATCTTTTTCAAAGAACATCAAATTTTCACTTATCGGAGACCCCTTTAAATGTTCAACTTTATTATATTTTTAGTAGTTGTTGTTATGGCAGTTGAAGTGTTTCTTATTTAAAGAATGTTTCATGTGTCTACCTATTGTGGTTTATAAGATACAGCCTTGACAAACAAAGAGGAAAAATAGCCAAAAAAACACGTTTTTTTTATGGAAGCCCCCTTTAATTTGGATATTTATTTTATTTTTATTATTTGCTGTTTTAGCAGCAAGAGAAATCTGAAAATTTAAACTGTCTATCTCTTACGGTTCATGAAATAAGAGACCTGTGACAGACAGGCGGAAGGACAGCATAGGCTTAGTAATAGGGTTCTGTTTTCACCCATCGGGTATGGAACACTAAAAAGTATAACTGCTTTCTTTTATATTGTTAATAGATCGCAGAACAGATACCTTCATCTTATTTTGAATTTTGTAAATAATTATCATAATATAGGCTATTTCTAACATGTTTAGTATTATACTTGAAAAAGCAGATGCAATGAGATTTTTACAATGAAATTGCTTCAAGTGTGTGCCATGGCCAGACATGCTTTTAGGGAGAAGTTCTTCAAACACTAAGTCCAGCAGTGGAGATTGTTGGCCTGATTTAGTGATGATTCCTATTCATTCCGTTATTAACAATGTTTTTAAGTGTTTAATTTTTTATTTAGTTTAATTTTCTTATTTCTCCATCTGTAACAACACCAGTAACTTAATGATTACATAAGTAAATTTTACAGCTACCTATAATGAAATAGACCTAGTTGAGTAGTAGTAGAGTATTTGGTCCAATTATGTGTATATTACAAACTGCTGCCTTCACACACTCTTTTCTGGAATAAAAAGTAGCCTATGGCCGTTCCCGGGATACCAAATACCTCCCGGCCAAATTTCATTAAGATCTGTTTTGGGGTGAAAAGGTAACAGTCAGAGAGGTACTTTTGAATTTTAATTTTTTGTATGGATAATTAATTATTGCTTCTTCATGGCTTATTCTATGTCTACAAAGAAGCTTAACAAAGGGTCTTTAATCAAGTGAACACTCAAATCGACTTCAAAAGTATTGCACCCAAAAGTATTGTAACTTATTTTATTTTACACAACCAGGCAAAATAAATGGTATGCATGATGTTGGTAGCGACGTAGTACTTTAGTTATTCTGTGGTAGCGCTAGTTGGAAGCACGAGTGTAAAATGTATAATGCTCATAACTCACGTTGATGCGCCCTAAATAAATTCATTTCTTGCTTTCTGCCTGGCGTAATTACCCAAACACGCAAGGATTCCAATAGCGGTGAATCCAATGCCCAAAACAGTGGCTAAAAAATCGCCGAAATCGTATCCTGTGGCTGCTTCGACATTAGTTACAGTTAGTAACGTAAAAAGGAAGACGCACAGCTTAAAATACATCGTTATTATCTTTTATTTGGATTTACTTGAAAATTTGTTACGAACAAAAGTTTCTTGTTTTTCTTTTGCTTTTTTTTTCTGTGTGTATACTGTTGTGGTTGTGACTCAGCACAGCAGTCATCAAACGCGAACCGGTCGCGGTCGTTCTCGTTCAATCTGAAAACCGGTAAAATTTCGATAAACTTTTTTGAGAGTTACCGAAATGGCACCCATGGAAGGGCTGTCATTCGTTATCCGGCATTCATGTATTCATTCATCTTATAAAATATTCAATTCACTCATTCATCGATTGGAGATTCTCTGTTGCTTTGCTGCTTGATGTGAAAATAAAAATTTCGTTTAATTATTTGCTGTTTTCGTGTTCCCAAAGCATTTTCCGTGCTAGCTAACAAATATTAAAATATCCCAGCTCACAGAAATGAAGAACTAAAACTGTTAACTGGCTCTAAAACTTGGATACGCTGATCAGAGTGTGCTGCTTGTGGTCTGTTTATCGCGACTCCGGTAGTGTTCAACAGTGAAAATGAGTTACAATTCTGGCGGCAGTGGAAGCGGGAAAGGGTTTGGATTCGCCGGCTTCACCGTGCCCAAGAGAAACCCCTCGAACGTGTCTCTTCACGCGGTGCCTCCGCCGACGACTTCGATGCATGCCGTCCCGCCGCCGACGTCGGGGCTCTCGAAGCAAGGCTATCACACAATGAATGCGATTACGCAGAACGCAGTCACGGGGAACTTTGGCTCATTGGGCAAGAAGCGGTCTAAGACTGAAGATGAGTAAGTTCTTAACCTCTAGCAAATAGCCTGGTGCTTAATGCCATGGCATTTCGCAAGTATTTTTCAAAACTGTTATTTTGTGTTGTAGGTATTTTGATGATGATGATGAACCTGTGACTCCAGCTCTTGCATACATCCCCGCTCCAGGCAGCCCAACTAATGAAGCTACTTGCTCTAAGGTTAGTTGTCTACAATATTCTAAGACCTCTGAAGCAAACTCACAACAACAATCAGCCTATACCAGTCCCATATCTAGTCCAATCCTGGAATAAAGCCTCTATTAGGCCAGGGAATAAGCAATAGCAATAATAATATTGGCTTTTAATATGATACAATTATGAAAGGTACAAATATATTATTGCATCTCAAGCAGTTTCAGACTTTAATCTACTGTGCCACAGAGGTCATTTAAGCCAAGTATTGACTTGATTTCTAAATTCAACTCTTATAAACTGACCACCTTACACACTGAACTACAAAGCTGATTCCTCACAGGATGAAGATGAAGACCCTTTGGATGCCTTTATGGCAGGTCTGGAGCAGCAGGCAGCTAAAGACTTGGTTGCGAGCAAGGAGAATGCCACCAAGGCTGATAGCGGGAGAGGCACACGAGGGGATATTGATGAGTTGGATGATGAGGAGAGTTATTATAAGTAAGTAAGGGTGTTGGTTGTCTCGACTATAATGATTTTTTATTATCAAAAAACCTTCATTTGACCACAATTTCACCTGATGGAAAGTGACATATGGATTCATTGGGTGGCGGATGACACTGATCCATATTTCAAATCTAAAAATGTGAAGTATAGAAAAAATGCTTTCAGAGCAGAATCCAGCCCCCCCCCTGTTAGAATTAGAATCAGGCCTACATTCTAGTACAATGACTTGAAATAAAATTGAACAAGCTGATAGAACCTTGGCTCTTTCTTACAAGGTGACACAAGCCTGAATTGCAGATGCTATAGATCGAGTTGGCAGTCAAAGCTGGACATGCAGTGTGTGGCAGATTTTGTTCATTGCTATTAACAAATATTTGTACATTTGTTTAAAAATTATTATAACTTAACGTTTCAGAACTTCTTCTGAACTTATATCTTCTGTTACCTTTCTGTCACTTATCATTCCTCATCAGATACATGGAAGAGAATCCACTACACACCGGAGATGACTCTGATGTTGAAATAGAATACGATGAAGACGGCAACCCCATTGCCCCTGCTAAGAAGAAGTATATAGATCCCCTACCTCCCATAGACCATTCAGAGATTGTCTATGAGCCATTTGAGAAGAACTTCTACATGCCACACGAGGATATTGAGGAGCTGGAATTCCAGCAGGTTGAAGAGTTAAAGAAGAATCTTGGAGTCAAGGTATGAGATGGAAATACAAACTTTGTTTATTCTTACAAGGTGATGTGCAAGAGCGCTAACACAATGGCGACCATCTCTGCCCGGTCACGTTCACAACATGAAGGTATCTAAGTGCGGTGTGAACTTATGTATTGCTTACAAATCCCAGAACTTCTATAGGATAATTTTAATTGAACTGAATAAAATCCCTATATCTGAGGAGGCTGAAAAGAATGGACATGATTGAAGGTCCCAAGAGTGAGAATGGAGGAGTGTGCTTCAGCTGACATAAAATAGAAAGCCCAAAAACCATGCTGAGCTGACTGATTGTAGATAAAACAAAAAAAAGGATTTAGTACTGAATATTTTTATGGCTATGTAATAAAGGATTATCAATCTGTTTATCTAATTTACTGGCTCTTAGGTCCATATTAACTAAGCTTGCTTAGACATTGATTCTATTATAATAAGCTTTAAATACATTGCTGCGCCCATACAGGGTACATGTACTTATCTCTAAGCTTATTACCACCTGAGCTAAAACTATGTATCTGTATGCAATAAATAAATAAATCTGTAACACTGATACCATAGCAAGCAAGCATATATCAATGACTGAGCAAGCATTCTCAATACGGGCCTAAGCATGGCCTAAGTCTTGGTTACCGACGCAGACGCTGCGCGCGGCGACCGATCGACTGAGTTGGCAGTGACACAGTTCATTATTTATGGATTGAAATATATTTTCATGGTCTTTCATTTTCGTAAAATAAGCTTTTTCCGAATGAGTCTGAAAGAAATTGGTAAGAATCCAGACTTATTTGACGAACTTTTAATGCGAAATTTCACTTTTAAATGTCTAAACGAATCTGTCTTACTGAAATACAAGGGGATAGGTTCTATCCTGAGCCTTCATATTATCCAGAAGAAACGCGCTACTTGTCTTGGCAGAAGCCACTTCTGTAAAATATCTTTAGTAATAACCTTTACTAATGATATTCTTTAAAAGTTTGGAGGCCTATACCCAGCAGTAGGTGAAGTCGGATTGCGGATGATGATGAATCATATTCTTCAGATATCCGGTCCGGATCCACCAAGACCCGTCAGCAGCTTCGCCCATCTCGGTTTCGACGAACAGCTGATGAAGGCGATCCGTCGCTCCGAGTACAGCCAGCCGACGCCGGTGCAAGCGGCTGGAGTTCCCGCTGCGCTGTCCGGAAGAGATCTTATAGGTAATCCTTCTTATTACCGCCATCAAAAAATACAATACATCTGCTCAAAACGCCATCCCTAAAGAACGGGCTTTGTCTCCCTTCCCTGGTAGGTTCCCTTAGTCGGCTCTCACTACATCTACGGACTGACGGGCTGAGTATCAGCAGGGCGCAATGGTTATAGACCTGGGTTCACAGCTACACTACAAAACTGAAAGTACTTGCCGCATCCAGCATTTACTTACAGTCTTTCGCAGGTCGTCATTCCACCGGAGCGCGTCCTAAACTACGTTTGCCGAGTCGCGGTCTCCATTCAAGGAACTCTTACCCCAGCGGTTGTCGGTTCTTCGCGAGAATACATGAAATCTCATATTTACCGAAAATCAAATCTCTCGTCAGGTATCGCCCGCACCGGGTCCGGTAAAACAGCGGCGTTCCTGTGGCCTCTCCTAGTGCACATCATGGACCAGAAGGAATTGAAGCCTAATGACGGGCCCATAGGGCTCATTCTCGCACCCACGAGGGAGTTGGCGCAGCAGGTAACTACTTTCCGGATTCACACTAATATTATAATTGCAAAAGTGTCTCTTGTCGGTCTGTCTGTTATTTCACGACAACTAATCCAATCAAACTTGGTAAGAAGATGGTAGTCTAAAGGTTGGCGCTCACGCGTCCTATTCCACTGCCGCACGACACAAAAATGAGCATTCAAATATGGGCTTAATCTCTTATCATTTAGATACATTTTACAGTGACGGCATAAACTAGTAAATTAATAAACTAGAAGCCACAGGCAAAATGTACATTAAACACGAAGAAAACATCTAGACTTCAAAAAACATTGCAGACACCACACCAGACACTGGTCAATTGCAATACAATCTTTACACTCATTTTATTCTCAAGGTGCATTTTTTGCCAAGAAGGAGGTCTTAATAATTATGATCCTTGTCTCCATGAAGTAATGTAATTAATAAATATCTAATTTAATATCTTTGTTGGCAGATATACATGGAAGCAAAGAAGTTTGGAAAGGTGTACAATATTAGGTGCGTCTGCTGTTACGGCGGTGGATCTAAATGGGAACAGACCAAAGCATTAGAAGGTAAATAATAAAATTGAAAATTCTACAGCCAGCTTTCTCATGACCATTTTAATTCAACTGTCAAAACAGCTTTCTAAACCTATTTCATAAAGAGGTTTTTGGAAGCTTGTCTGGTATTTATAAGCAATTTTAGGAATGATACTTGGTGGCGCCAAAGTTAACGTGGTTATATTGCCAGCGCCTGCGAGTCCCTGGCATTTAGGGGGGGCTAGGTTTTGAATCACCGAAAAGTATATTTTGCGAAGGTCTATCGAAAACGTTGCACAGCCATACAAGGTAATAGGAAGACTTGCTTACCTGATACTCCCGTGCAATCCTTAATAGTCCAGGCGGGCCAGGAGTGGCTGTTCAACACAATTGTCGGGTCTTGGTGGATTGTATGCATGCGATGCTGCGCGCGCGCGGGGGTGTTGCGCTAGTTGACAAAGGACACCACCGCGCACGATGAATGAATGTGGGTCACTGAGGGCGCGCGACAAATCTCACGCGCCGTGCGGGCTCCAAGCGGGCGTGTGGCCCGTCGCGGAAATTAGTCTTCGTGAATGCCCATATTATAGGAATTATGCGAAATTCTCAGAAAAGCAAATCAACCTTTACCTGTAATATTTGACCATGCATCGTCAAATACAAAAATATAGAAATAGGCGCGCCAAAAGAAGCTGTTTGGCGGAACCAATACTGTTTTAACTGATAGGTATACCATGTTATCCATGACGTTACACGACTACGTGAACGAAGCCGCGGACGAAACTTAGTATTCTGTAAAACAATGTTTCTTTTTGCAGGTGGCGGCGCAGAAATAATAGTAGGAACCCCCGGCAGGGTCATCGATCTCATAAAGTGCAAGGCGACTAACTTACAACGAGTAACTTACTTAGTTCTGGACGAGGCAGACAGAATGTTCGATATGGGCTTCGGTAAGTCATATTGCTGCCATATGGTAACAACTCGTGCGTAAAGAGCTCGATTTTGAGCCTGTTCTTATAGCAATAGAAATAAGGTAACCTTATTTCTATTGCTTTAAGAACAGGCTCAAATCTTCATAAGTTAATTTTTGAGTTGAGCGATTAACAGAGCAGTTTTTAGAGCCTGAATTTGAAATATTAAATTATCAATCCCAAACTGAAGCTGATCGCACGTTAGCTATCGCGTGAACCATATTTAATTTGCTTGTTTAAGCGAATGATATTTGGCTGCCGTTCTGTCGCGTTAAGCCTTGGTCTCTTGATCACCACGCAGTACGCTGCGGTATGCGCTATGCTTTGCCGGACACATTATTATGTAAAACGCGTAGAGTGGTCTTTGGTTCCGTCGAAGTCAGCGTCAGCGGTAGCACCAGAATTGACGTTTGTGCATCAAAACTGCGTAAAACCCCGTTAGATGCACAAACGTCAACTCTGGTGCTTGAGCGACCGTCTTGTTGCGTCAAATTACTCAACCGGTAGTCAATGTGCGGTCGGGGATAATCTCGAATCCTTAGTTTCCAATCCTGACCCCCCTACTCATAATCATCAAACATTTAATCATCTTTAACTTGAAATAGTTGCTAATCAGTTTTTTCTCTCACTCTGACATTGAAAAGAAACGACTTTTAGCTATTGCGTAAAGATAGAGCAGTGGACCAATATTGGCTGTTGCGGTGAGGAGAGGTTTATAAATAAGGGGGTGAGTTTTTAATTTAAACTTGTGTCAAAACTTCGAATGTGTACTTCCCCCCAGAGCCGCAAGTCCGTTCAATCTGCAACCACGTCCGTCCGGACCGACAAGCGCTGCTCTTCAGCGCAACCTTCCCGCGGCGCGTGGAGCGCCTAGCTAGAGACGCCCTGCACGACCCCGTGCGCGTGCAACACGGGGCCGCCGGGGAGGCCTCGCATCTCGTCACCCAGCACGTCAAGTATGTAATAAAACAAAATGATACAGTACTACTACTACCACTGGGTACTAGATGATCAGTCATCTAGTACCCATAACATAACACAAGCTCTGCTTACTTTGGGGCTAGATGATGCTGTGTGGATTGTCCGGCGTTATTTATTTATTATTATTTATTAAGTACCTATATACATTTTATTGTAATATATTAGTTATTGTAATATATATATATATATATATATATATATATATATATATTATTTTTTCTGTAATCTTAATCACTTAATCACACACTGTACCTACTATCTCAAGATTGACTAATTAATAGCACTCCTGTACAAACCTCTGTGGTTTTTAGGTGTTATTATTAGTTTTATATTGTAATAATCTTTTAGAAAATAAATAAATAAAAAAAAACATACATTGGTATGCTAGCCTTAATTCACTAAACTAAACATATATATTGTACTACATTCTACCACACCGCACCCAGACGCAGTATGTGATAAGTTGTACGTGCTGGCGAGCAGCGCACACTGCGGTGTTACGCGCCGTGGGGAAGTGAGGCTCCCTAGTCTCGCCACGCTGTGTGAGATTTTGCGACTCGCTACGTTCGCCGCACTGAGATGGCGTGTTGCTACTTAGCGCGATCCGATTCGCTCGCCGCGTTGGGATAACCGCGGGGACTGTCAAACGCGATCACTCCAGCTCATGTCAAGGTGTAAGCAGTACATTACACCTATTCCACGAAATTATTTTCTGTTAGGTATATGCACGACTATGAAGTTCCCTAATTGTTGACGGGTGAGTGAATGAAGTCTGAATAACAGAATTAAGTATTTCATAGGCATAGTTACTTTTGACAGATATATAATTTCGAATCGGTTGAATCGATAAATAAGGGGACTTACAAAAGTTTAAATTTTTATCGTGTCGACATAGTGGTGTCGATTCTGTTGTTTAAGTAATTTTAGGATTCCTAACTAACATTTTACGATATCTAATTTTTCTATGTTAGGTTGACCTAAAAACTAAGGTATTCTCTAAACAGGATTCCTAACTTAAATTTTACGATTTCTAAATTTTCTAACATACCATAACATATTGACCTAAAAATGATGGTATTCTATAAAACAGATCAGATCTGAACAGTTTAATAAACACAGCGCGCGCAATGTTTAGTACAGTTTGGAAAGCGTCGTGCAGCGCCCGATTACAATGTGATTTTATTAAAAAAAAACTTTTATGACTAATATCAAACTTTTCCGATAACCTCTCGATAACATTGCCATTTCTTTTTCTTTCTTTTCGACAAAGATAACAATTGCCAATATGTCCTAGTTTCACTTCGATTTGGTAATCTTTGAGGCACATTAGTAGGTGCCTCAAAGATAAATGCTGTCGCGCCCTTCATCGCCTTATTGCCACTATTGTAATATGAATTTTATCTTTCAGAATATTTAACAAGCCAGAGGACAAATGGCCGTGGTTGCTGAAGAACTTAGTTGAATACCTGTCGGCCGGCACAGTGTTAATATTTGTCACTAAAAAGGTATCTACGTTTTATACTACACGTTCGACTGTGTATCAATAGAATAACGACATTCTTGAATTATATACCTTGCACCTAATATACATTGGGTCAAATGTTTGTTCGATCTGCAAATATTTGTTCCGGGTGTTCTGGGTATTTCCTATGTTTAATAAAAAAAAAACTATCTATGTAATGTATTGCATTAAGTATATCAATCATCTAGTACCCATAACACAAGCTCTGCTTAGCTTGGGGCTAGATGATGTCGTGTGGATTGTCCAGCGTTAATTAATATTTATTTATTTGTATTGAAAATAATTTGATTGATTTGAAAAAAACTAAAATTGACTTTAAATTGTTTTTTAAGTTTTGCGGGATAAATACTAATCCATCGGGAATAACATTTTTAAGGGACCATCTCAAGATCATTATCTACACAATAGCAAAAGAATCATTAAAATTTACCACAAAAGGAGAAATTGGTATACCAAACAATACAAAATTAGGTTGAAAACATTATTGTTTGCAGTTAGAAGCGGAACTAACAGCAGCGAATCTCGGCGTCCAAGAATATGACGCACTCCTTTTACACGGAGACATGGACCAAGCGGACAGGAACAAAGTCATCACGGCGTTCAAACGGCAGGAAAACAATATACTCGTCGCTACAGACGTCGCAGGTATACACATTAAGTTTGTAAATATAATAGCTGAGGAAAAAACATGATCGCATTAAGTTTAGTAGCTAACAAAAAAAATTATAATTCAAAGTGCTTTATTTCCTTTAGACCTTACAGGACTCCTGGACACGTCACAAAATTCAAATTACATAAGTAAAGCTAGAAAATAAAGTGATCACTTTGATTTTTGCGCACGTCAATATTTTTAAGGTAAAGCAAAGAAGCGAACAAGAAACCTTTACCTTGTTAGGTTGTTAGTTTTCGAGTTGGAGCATAACTTGTCCCAAGCCTTTTTATCTTCTAGATAATCTGATATTTTGTAGTAAGCCTTTTTACAAAGGATATGTTTGACAATTTGACATTATTAAACATTATGCTAGATAGAGTTGACTTAAAAGATAAATATTTTAACATAATTTGTGGTGATTTCAACATTGACATTTTAAGTACAAGTAAAATGAGGAATGAATTTATTAATTTATTATACAATTATAAAATGAAACCGCACATAAACGTACCTACCCGACAAAAGACATGTATTGATAACATTATTAGTAATATAAAGGATGTCAAAGGTGAAGTACATGAATTAGGTTTATCTGATCATAATACTGGTCAAACTATAACAATTAAAGCTGATACTCATATGGTAAAGCAATGGTTCGTATATAGAAGGGATATCTGTCTTGAAAATATGGAGAAGTTTAGTTACTGTTTGAGCCAGTTATCTTATTCGGATGTGTTATTAGAAACGGACACTAATATGGCTTTCTCAATGATTCATGACTGGATCTGTTTAGCGTATAAACTATGTTTTCCACTGATTAAAGTGAAAATCAACAAAAACTCATCAAACCCAAAATGGATCACAAAGGGCTTAAAACGATCATTTGATAAAAAAAGAAATCTGCAGTGTGTATTTTACAAAACTAAATCAGAGAAAGATAGGGACATTTATAGAAACTACAGTAAAATATTAAAACGGTGTGCAGTCAATTTACAAAAAGATAGGAACAAGAAATATATTTCAGGTGCAGTTAATAAATGTAAAGCTACATGGAAAATAATCAACGACAGACTTAAGGACAAATGTACTAACAATGAAATAAAGGAAATAGTTGACGGAGACAATATTATAACCAACGGTGCTGAAATAGCAAGCTGTTTCAATAGACACTTTATAAACATTGCCAACAATGAAAAGACAACAAAGAATAAGCACAATAATATATATAAGCACAAGAAAAGTAGAGTAGTTAACTCAATTTATCTTGAACCGGTGACTTGCTTGGAGGTACTTAAAATAACAATGAGTTTACGTAATACAAACTCTGCTGGCTACGACGAGATAACAACCAAACTGCTCAAACAAAATATCGGTTATATCCTTGAGCCTCTTACACACGTGGTCAATCTTTCTCTTGAAAACGGTGTATTTCCTGAAGGTCTAAAACTATCTGTAGTCAAACCTCTATTTAAAAAAGGTTCTAGATCCGATACTGGGAATTATCGACCCATTACACTAGTACCAATAATCTCGAAAATATTTGAAAAGGTAATGAGCCGAAAATTAGTTGTGTTTTTAGAAAAAAACAAAGTTTTGTGCGAACAACAAAATGGTTTTATAAGTAAGAAATCGACAACTCTAGCATGTGAAGACCTAGGCTACTTGCAATTCCGAGGGCAAGAACTAATCTCCTGAGCAAGTCCCCGTTCACACGGGCCCTTCGCGCTATTAATAGTTTATGTGCAGATGAGGATGTTGATTTATTTTATATGTCCTTGCCAAAATTCAGGGATGCGGTTTTAAAGTTTTTGGATGGGACGCATAGTAATTAATAAGTAAATTTGTTTAGTTTAAGCTGTAGTATTAAGTTGTAGTTGATGTAATTTTATAAATGTTGATGTAATTTTA
This sequence comes from Eupithecia inturbata, assembly GCA_963662085.1. Lineage (NCBI taxonomy): Eukaryota > Metazoa > Arthropoda > Insecta > Lepidoptera > Geometridae > Eupithecia > Eupithecia inturbata. The sequence continues at coordinate 13,750,108 of OY759190.1, forward strand.
TATTTCCTTATCGCTTTGGTGCTGCACTGTAATGATAATGTAAATATGTAACTAAATAAATAAATAAATGTTTTAAACTTGTCAAAGAAATTCTTGATTCAATCAATAAGAAAGAAATCCCAGTCGCCATCTTTCTAGACATGAGTAAGGCTTTTGACATGGTCTGACATGACCGTATGCTAGATAAATTGGAATGCTATGGCATAAGGGGTCCTGCATACTCTTGGTTTGAAAGTTATCTCAGGGGACGAAAGCAATGCACGGAAATAACAAAAATGTCTTCTGAATGTAATACACAAGAAAGCTTCAGATCTGTTTATTCTTTTATTAGCCACGGTGTGCCACAGGGCAGTGTTTTAGGTCCCATATTATTTATTATTTATATTAATGAGTTACCAAGCGCTACTGACCAGTACACAATCATGTTTGCTGATGATACTACAATATTGACGAAAGAAAAATCTATTATAAATGCTATGAGCGTAGGGAACAAATCTCTTAATGACGTAATTAATTGGCTAGATGAAAATAACTTAAAAATTAACACAACAAAAACTAAATTCATGCTACCAACGTATAACAATAATATTAAAGATAAAATTTACATAAATTACAAAAACAGTGATATTGAGCAGGTATTTGACATAAAATTTTTAGGAATTATTATTGATAGACATTTAAATTGGAAGAAACAAATTGATAATGTGTGTAAGAAAATTAATAAATTTATATTTGCACTGAGAAGAATAAAGGACCTCTCTAATATTGAAACTGCATTGACAGTTTACCATAGTCATGTCTGCTCTGTTTTGAGATATGGCGTCATAATATGGGGCAACTCAACGGATGCTCAGAGAGCTTTCGTTGCGCAGAAAAAGTGTATTCGGGCCATATTTGGCATTAAACGGAGAGATTCTTGTAGACCTTTATTTATGAAGCATAAACTGTTAACTTTTCCTTCACTCTATATTTTCGAGATGCTAAAATTTGTCAGAAATAACATAACATTGTTTGAGAGGGATGAAAAGTTTATATACAGAAGAAAAATAGTACAAAAACCACTAAAGGTGCCTCAATTTAGACTAGAAATGTGTAAAAAGAACTGTTACGCAATGGCCATACAGTTATATAACAAACTTCCACTTGACATGAGAGAACTGACAGATAATGAATTTAATCGTAAATTATATAACTGGCTTTGTGTTAACTGTTTTTATAATATAAGTGATTATTTGAAATTTAAATGCACATAATTTTTATTTTGACATTATAGTACTTACTTAATGTTATTTAATCTATTATTCTTTATTCATAGTTATTTTTAAGTTTAAACATTTGCACGACTCAAAGGTCAAATATAGTGAAACTCTATTGTAAAACCACCATTGCAAACCTATATTTATGCAAATAAATGCTATTTCATTTCATTTCATTTCATTTGTTTGAATTTATTTATTGATAAATTTTTCAAGTCTTTTGGTATTTTGTTGTAGAAGCGTATACATTGCCCTTTAAAATATACATTAATCTTGTGTAGCCTAGTGGTGGGCACAGCGAGTAAAAATTATGTATGTCGCTATTTTTTGGGAACCGATTGATATTCTTATGAGTGTACAACAAGTTTTCATAAATATATTGACATGGTACTGTCATTATGTTTATTTCTCTGAATTTTTCACTTAGGTTTTCTCTGGGACCCATATTATAGATTGCACGAACAGCCCTCTTCTGCAACACAAATATGGTGTTAATATCTGCAGCGTTCCCCCACAGCAGTATGCCGTAAGACATAACACTATAGAAGTAGCTGAAATAAACTAGTCTAGAAGTATCAACGTCTGTAAGATGACGGATTTTTTTGACTGCATACGCGGCAGAACTAAGTCTCTTCGATAGCTTCACATCTTAGACAGCACAGATCTTGATATCGGCAGATTTCGGAAGGCGCTCGCTTTGTACTAGTCCTAGGGAAACAGCTAGACGTAAAATAATTCAATCTTAAACACTTCCAGTTTGTGTACCTATAAGATACTCGAAATAATATGTCCTTAGGCTAACGGACTCTGAAAAGCTTATTCCAAACGCTCCTAACAACCTAAACAATACAATACAATACAAATATTCTTTTTTGTACACTAAATAATCAAAATAAAGCAACCTTAGGATGGAAAAGAAGTGATCGAAAAAGTATAGACGGTGGCGTGTAAACTGCTGAGTGGTGCCGGCTTAGAATTTGCACCACCCCAACTCTACCCGCGGGTGTCGTAAGAGGCGACTAAGGGATATCCATCGGGGGTGGGCATCAGCACCCCCTGCAGAACAATTGTACAACCGAACTACGATCCCAACCCGCATGCCCAGCGTGGGGATTATGGGAATTACCCCCCGTAAGATTAAAGCCAATAAGGCGCTTATCAGGAGGAGGGCTGCGTCCAGCAGTGGACCAATATAGGCTGTGGAGGTGGAGGGGGTGTAAACAGTGTGTGTTCTTTACAGCCCGAGGTCTGGACATCCCTCACATCCGCACAGTGATCAACTACACCGTGGCGCGGGACATCGACACGCACACGCACCGCGTGGGCCGCACGGGCCGCGCCGGCGTGCGCGGGCAGGCGCACACGCTGCTGGACAGGCATCGGGACAAGGAGTTTGCGGGGCATCTGCTGAGGAACCTGGAGGGGGCGCAGCAGGTAACTACACTATCGGGTAGGCTGTACTAGAGAAGTGGCCGCAATGGAGGACGTGAAACGTCCGGTGCGGGCTGGAAAGTAGCATTTGTGGATTTGCGGAGAGAGAAGCGAGCCGTACACGTAACACTTAAATTCATTCGAAACCCCTGAGGCAAGGGCTTTAAGGGAAAAAACTAGAAGAAGGGACATAGTAAAGGAATGTTCCCCTAAGCTGAACATATCAGAGCACTGCGTACGGCACCAGGCTGTAAAACTATATAATAAATTGCCTATCCCTTATAAAAGTGTATATAATGCAGATAAATTTAAAAATAAACTAAAAGAATTCTTGTTGAAGAAGTGCTACTATTCTTTGGAGGAGTTCTGCGCTGACAAACATAAGTCTGAGAATCTGTAATGATAATAATTTAGCATTTAGGTAACATAGTTGACATAATTTTATGAATATTTTTGACCTGAAATCTGACATTCTTGATTATTAATTGTTTGGACATTTGGGTAATATTATGATTAAGCACTATTATTACCACCTATGTTACTACCTATGTATAACATTTTTTTTAAATATTGTAGCTGTACTATAATTCTCTGTTTTGTAATTCTCTATTTTGTATCTGTGTACCTATCATGTAAATTATTTGAGAATAAATGAAATGAAATGTACTGGAATTGCATGTTGCGTACTGGAATTGCACATGGCTTGCCTCTTTTCGCTCCATTTTTAAGACGTATTACGCCGGTCTAAATGGGTCTAAGAAGTCTGCTGACGCTATAAAATAAAGAAGTTGAAGTTGAAAGATTCAATGTGTGTTTGTGACCTGTATGTGAGAGGTCGGCCCTGGGTGTTCTCTGTACTTGTAAGTCATCTCGTACATGGCCTTCACTGAAAACGAGCCCTGGGTGGACACACCAGTTTTCATCCAGCACAATGCTGAGTGGAGGCCATGTTTATCCTAAGCCCTGCTGCGCACTAAAAAATAAGCACCTCTAGTAGGTGGGTACGTAGGCTTGATTAGTGTCTTATGTTACTGTGCTGTGTAGTAGATTTAAGGTTTAAGATAAATAAAATATTTTCATTTTATTTACCTTGTGTTATGCACAAGCTCTGCTTAGCTCTGCTGTCTTGCTTTAGGGCCAGATGAAGCTGTGTGAACTATCCAGCATTATGTATCATGTTACTTGTATCATTACAACAGTCTAATCGTTTGCAGGAGGTGCCGGAGGAGCTGATGAACCTAGCGATGCAGTCCGCGTGGTTCCGCAAGTCGAGGTTCAAGAAGGGAAAGGGCAAGAACTTGAACATAGGGGGCTGTGGGTTGGGGTGAGCTTTATCTCTACTACTGACTATGAGACTAGTAAAGTTACTAGCCTCTGGTTTTATTGGATGACATTTATTCCGACACAAAAACAATAACATACAACATTGGCTTGAGTTGCTATGTGTTGTGTTGTGTTGTGTGTGGTAAATAGAACTACACTTAATTATAAATGTATGCGGGTAAACTAGGAACCTACTACGTTTGTGTTGGTAGAACAAAATGAGCCTAGTAAGAACGTAGGTTCGTAGTTAACCCGCTTACATTCATAACGAATTCGTCAAACTACGAAAGTTTAAATAGAAGTACACTTAGCAAAAAAGCAATATTTGGATTCCATTAGGGTAGAAACGTCTTTAATTAGCGTCGCATAGTGAAACTCATGAACAAATCATAAGGTTAAGCAATAGTTTAAATCATCAAAACCATTGCTTAATCTTATGATTTGTGTAAACGCCTCACAATTTTGTAGGACAATGACAAAAACTGACTCAAATTTATTTGACTATCTGTCTTTTTTCTCCCTGTTGACTGCAAACAGACTGGTCTGCTTGTGGTCAACAGGTTACGATACAACGATACTGGTATCGTCTGAAATTTGCCTTAGAGAGAGAACAGCTAAATAAAATGAGATAGATAGATAGAAAGTACTTTATTGTACCACACAAAGACAGAAAACAATACAGAAATAGATGCTAAGATTAGATGAAGTATAAAGGCGGCCTTATCGCTTAATGAGCTGTTAGTTCTTCTTTTTAATTACTAACATTTTGTATAAATACCCGCTTCTGTTACAGTTACAAAGAGCGGCCCGGCCTCCCGACGCACACCGAAGACCCAGCGGCGATCGGCGCGGGCGCAGGCACGGGGGCTGAGAAAGTCACGCACGGCCCCGCCACCAACCGACTGTCTTCACTCAAGCAGGCCTTCAAGTCTCAGTATAACCAGGTACAATAAACTACCAGTGTTATAGTGTCATGGGGTCTCCCTTAGATATAACTTCAACCGGCGCAGGCGCAGGGGCTGAGAAAGTCACGCACGGCGCTCAAGTATCAGTATAATACCCTTGTACTGTCCAATGATCCTATCCATCCATGGTTGTCTGGTAGAGATCGCTCTTGAGCGATAAGACCGCCAATTGTCGCTTAGTTTTTAAGTGGTCTTGTTGTAAATAGTTCATATTAGGTTTAATTGTGCAATAAAGTATATTCTATCAATCTATAATCAGATAACTGCCTTTTTATGGTAACTATACAGATCTGCCCGCGGCTTCGCACGCGTTGATTCTATAAGAACGATTAAAGATTACTAAATCTATCCTATGAATGAGGAACTGATTCATAGACTAAAACTTAGCAAAAAATATGATATAAATTTTACTATTTTCTCCTCCAGTTCACAGCATCATCGGACCACTCCTGGGAGCAGACCACCCGTCAAATCCAGCCCGGCGTCAACGCGCCCGCCAACCAATCAGAGAGCGAGGAGCGGCAGGAGCGCGTGCGCAAGAGTGGCAAGAAGAGTCGCTGGGAGTGAGCTCCGGAGATAGTGTCTAGTGTAGGCTTCTATTTAATTAATTACACTTTTGTTTTGTATTCTACTATCCTACTGGTATTATAAAGGCGAAAGTTTGTGCCCGTGGGTGTCGTCAGAGCCCACTCGTGAACCTGCGAGAGGAAGGCCGCAGTTAGATAGATAGATTTACTAGGAGTACTCACAAGCAGCACAGCAAGACACAAACAAGCAGTAAATTAGGCAGGCATAAAAGGAAGCACGAAATCATTGCAGCAGCTTCCTTTGTATTTTAATATTACTGCAATCACCAATCAGTCTGCTTTTGGGGAAGGCATGTTAAGCAGTGAAATTATGTGTTGATGAGTAAGTTTGTGAAGTTGTGAGATATGGACCGAAGACTACACCAAAAATACTGCTGGGATCGTGATGAACATTTACATGTAGATCTAGGTCTGGAATAACATTAGAGGCTCTTATCGCCTCGGACGCGTGCGAAGCCGGGGGCAGAAGCTAGTGCATCATACAGAATAGGCGATTAGGGCCGAAGAGGAATATAATATAGGAGTACCTACCTATGTATAGTGCTTTTTGAAAGGGATACAATTATTCTTATAGTACAGGTTAAACTATCCCATTTCTTTAGACAAAAGCGTGAAAGTAGAGTGGTTCCATCTACTTTTAATAGTTTCCTTCACTGTAAACTTATGCGCGGATTACTTACCCTTTTTACTTATGAAAATCTAAGAAAGGTAGCTCGGAGAATCTGCAATGGCTGAACAGTGTTTTTTTATTTTGACTTTGTATCAACAGAAGGTAACAACGAGAGATTTATAGGTAAAAGGGTTACATTAAATTATGAGTGTGGTGCGATTTCAATCTAGAAGTCTTCTATCTACGTAGATAGAAGGTTTAGAAGAAGCCAACAGAATAAAAACCAATATATTTTTATAGTTTTCTTCGTTATTCTGACAAAAAAAGGCAAAGCCGCAGTAAGTTTAGAGTAGAAAAACTAACTTAAACATTATGACGAGACTATCATGTAAAATGTCATTTATGTATTGTGATGTATATAACTAGATAGAAAACCGATTTAAATAAGAAAGAAATGTTTTACAGACAAGGCTAAAAATTGCTAAACATTGAAAAAAAGGGCTATGTATACGGTATATGTACTTGGAAACACCAAGTGAGTTGCAAAAACTATCAGCAAATAAATTTAAATTGTCAAACCTATTCTTTGTAAAAACGCTTGCTACAAAATATCAGATTATGTAGCTAGAGGATAAAAAAGCTTGGGGCGGGCTTTGCTCCAACTCAAAAACTAACAACCTAACATGGTAAAGGTTTCTCGTTCACTTCCTTACTTTACAGTTTATATTAAAAAAAGATTGAAGTGAACCAAAAATCAAAGTGAACACTTTATTTCCTAGTTTTACTTTAGTTTTAAATTTCTGACGTGTCCAAGAGTCCTGTAAAGTCTGAAAGAAATAAAGCACTTACTGAGTTTTTGAAAACTCTTATATCCCTCGTATACGCTTTTCAAGTTGAACACTGTTTAGCAATTTTTAACGCTCGGTAGGTACAGTCATAGTTTTCAAGTATCAAATGTAATATCGTAAGCAAAGATATATTATATCGTTAAATAGGCCCTTGCCGCAGTGAGACCGCGCCGTGTTGTTTCCAAGCTAAATGAGATAGCTCGGCTCTTTCATTTGGAATCAGCGTACATCTAAATACAGCGCTAGCCGGGTGTGTTGTAACTATGCAAATTTTTGTTGAAAAGTGAAACAAAATGCCATACTTTGCATTTCGCAAGTGCACCAGCAACTTTAAAATACAAATAAAGCCAAAGGGGTTACATTTCACTCTTAAGTATTGTGATTGTATAAGTAGGTATTATGTGTCCTTCCGCTGTCAAAAATAACAAATTTAAATGACAAGTGCACAAAAGAGATAGTAGTGTTTGCAACTAATGTGGGAGAAAAAGAGATGACACTATTTTCTCGGTACGCTTGCTGTCACAGATTTCACACTTTTTAGACACACGCATTTTCGATTTCAGGGTATAATAAATAGGCCCTTTATCTTTTCACAAAAGTCAGTGCGATATGATTGTACGTTAAATGGTAATAATAATAATTTGATTTATTGGCAATAACAGTATTGTGCGTCCGACGGCATTTTGATGTACACATGCAGACATTTTCGATTTCAGGGCATAAGGGACATTGATTTTTTCATGAAAGTCCGCACAATAAATAGTTATATTATCAGTTAGGTTTATTGGCAATAACACTAAAACTTTTTAACTGCCGACGTGCCTCGGCATTTTGTTAACGCACACATTCAAAGACAATGCTACAGATTTTGGTGTCAGGGCTATCTAACGAAATAAATCTTTGATCGTACGTAGGTTCTTAAAATGCTGTAGTAATTTATAAATGAAAAAATATTCATTTAACTTGTAGGTGATAGTAATGTGAATGTATTCGAAAAGTGTTAACTGTTAGTTTAACACTGAATGCAGATAACTAACGCAGTCAAAATGTTAAACTTTGAATGAATTAAGTCAGAGCCCATTTAAAAAAAATACAAACGAAAATGAATTATTTCTAGAGATTCTAGGCATTGTTTTGGTTTTAGTTTTACACAATGTTTTTGTTATGTAAATAGAAATAAAGTGCTATTTCAAATGAATTTATTGGTTTTTTTACGTAGATGGTAAGTTACCTACCTAAGCAATTATCTACTAAGGTTTTCTAGAACAAATTGGGTTTAGGGGTCTAAATTAATATCACTTTCGCCACTGTAGGGGCCAGACTATGAAGGCGAGCCTATACTAAGTCATCATCAGCCCATAATAGTCTACTGTTGGACATAGGCCTGCCAAGTAATTTACCAGATAATTGTGTAAATAACCGAATTCAGCAGGAAGTCACTAAAAAGAGAAAATAAAACATTTAGTCGGTTCACTCAATGCAAACCTATAAAGGGCAGAGGCTCTCAAACTATAAATCCACCCACCTAACCAGGAGTGGGTCGCAAAGAAAGAACAATACTGCCGATAGGTGGGCCCTAGGTGCCAGCGATTATCCCGAAATCTTATCTATAAAGGGGTTGTTGATTCTGCATTGTGAATTTTATTCATCTACCATATTCTAAATAAATGGTTAGTTATGTATCCAACTTCAGCACCATTTAAATAATATTTTATTGCAGATTCTTCGTGGTAGGTATTGTTATCGTGCCGGTAATGCAATCGTCTCTGAGAGAGCATGAGTGAAGCTTGGCACTTGACAGTGAACGCGATAAGGTGGGTCGGGATCTGCTGATGTTTGAGAACCTTTGGTATAATATAAGGTGTAAACACAAGGTTCGTGCTAGCCGGCAGTTAGCGAATAAATTAAACTTGAAGCAGTAACATTATTGTACGTAACTCGACCCTCTGCAGGCGCTTACCCAGTACCTATAACACTAGTACGTATGTCCCTATGTACCTACAAGTAGGTCACCTACACAACTGCCTTAGATATAACGTAGAAGTTAGATTACCAAGCTAACAAACACGTTATCTAAATTATACGAAAACTCATACGAACCCCCTACTTTCACATTCAACTCTTCCTACAAATCAGAAACCAGTCACAGCCAGTACAGTCAGCAGAAAGGCGACGTTATTCAACCGTCCCGCTGATCGTCCCGCATATGGACGTGGAGTTCATGAGCCTGGTAAACCAACAAGATGTTGAACAAAACAATATCCAGGCAGTCCGAATTTTCGTAGATGGTAGCAAGATAGAGGGTAAGGTTGGGGCGGCGCTATCCCTGTGGAATAGCGAAGCAGAAATCAAAACCCTCAGACTTAAGCTATCATCTTACTGCACGGTGTACCAGGCGGAACTCTTCGCCATATGTAGAGCCACGCGTGAGATTATGAAACGCCGGGAGACCAGTTTCGGTATCTACAGCGATCACGTTCGGCTCTAGAGACCATCACGAATAATGGCTCTATCCATCCACTCGCCATAGAAACACGCGTAAACCTTCGAACCATCGCACTCCAAGACAAAGATGTTTCCTTGTTTTGGATCAAAGCTCATGCAGGAATGGATGGAAATGAGAGAGCTGACATGCTAGCTAAAGAGGCAGCTCTAAATACCAAAAGAAAGCTTGACTATGACTTGTGTCCGGCTTCATACGTCAAGCGACAAATCCGAGAGGGGTCGCTTGACGTATGGAACCGGAGGTATAAGACTGAAAATACGGCTGCGGTGACCAAGTTATTCTTCCCGGATGCGGTTGAGGCTTATAGGACCATCAGAAAGATAAGTCTAAACAACGTTTTAACACAGGTTATGACGGGCCACGGTGGGTTTTCCGAATATCTTGCCCGGTTTGGGTGTAAGGAAAGCCCGACGTGTATCTGTGAACCCGGCACAGAAGAAACCGTGCCACATATTCTTTTTGATTGCCCTGTTTTTGGTCGTGAAAGGTTCGACATGGAAAACGAACTGGACGTACAAATTGCATGCAATAATTTACAGAACATAATTAATCATAAGTTTCTACGCCCTAAGTTTCTAAACTATTGTATAAAGATCGCAAAAAAGGTAATCTTAAGAAATAGATAGATAAAATATGATTTATATATATATATTTAAATATATAATATAGCATACATATATGTGAAGCTGATAGAAAAAAAAAATAGTAGATATAAACAATAGACATAAGATAAATAGAAATACGTTTAATATAGAATAAGGTTGTATAAAGTCTGTGATTATGTTAGAGGAACAAGAATTAAAAAAAAAAAAAAAGAAAAAAAAAACTGTCCCGCTGAATGTACTAGTAAGTTGGATTATCCGGGTTAGATTACGTGGCGTAGCAGCTTATATGAGCATGCATACATCATCATCATCAACCTGTATCCGTCAACTGCTGTACACAGGCCTCCCGTAATGAGCGCCATAGCGCCTTGTCTTCAGCTTGCCGCATCCAGCTTCTGTCTGCAGTCGTTCACAGGTTTTCATCTGGCCGGAAGGCGTCCTAAACTACGTTTGCCGATTCGCAGTCTCCACTCAAGAACACGTTTACGCTAGCGATTGTCGGTTCTTCACGCGATATCGCCGGCCCAATGCCACTTCAGATTGCAAATGCTTTGAGCTATGTCGACAACTTTGGTTCTCTGTCGGATGTATTCGTTACGAATCCTATCCTTCAGATAAACTCCGAGCATAGCTCTTTCCATAGCTCGCTGAGCGACCTTGGACTGGTGGACCAGCCCTACCGTGACGGATGATATAATTAATTATCGTTAGATAGCATGCATGTCTCTTTGTTGTTGTTTTCGTGGTGTAGGTACAATATAGCATTTTTTATTTGAATTAGCGTCTGCTAATACAGTCGTCGTTATGGGACTTACTTAGGCGTAATTTTAGCGTGAGCCTTGGTTTTTAACCGATTTCGGATAAAGGAGATTCTATGTTCGGCTGTATGTAGCTATGTTTTATGTATGTCGGCTATGATGTCTGTCGATATCGACCGATTTAGAAAATTTTCTTTGAGAGGTCCCATAATTTTTAGGGTTTCGAAGATCGGAGATCGGTTTCGACCCTTATGGCATCGCTTTTTCTGTCCTTTTTTCTGTGTCTTTAATATCTCAGCAACTACAGCAGCAAATAACCTACAATGTCAAGTGGTGTATCAAAAGAAAGGTATCAATTTGTACATCTCAAAACAGTTTTTAAAATTTATGTAGGTTTCATAATTTTTGAAATATTTTGGATAAAGTCGAAAAAATACCTCTCCCCCCCCCCTATCTCCGAAGTTTGCCGACCGATCCATCTGAAATGTATGTAGAGTTTGTAGATATGGATCTATATTTTACAGAAAAAATATAAAGAATTTTGTAAATAGACAACTTTTTGATAAAAAAAAACAAAAAAGGGGGATAGTTTTCAAAATGGGGAGCTATCTCACCGAGTGGGGTATCAAATGAACGGTATCAGTTTGTACATCTCAAAACAGTTTTTGTAATTTCTGTAGGCTTAACACTTTTTGAAATATTTTGAATAAACTCGAAAAATACCCATTCCCCCCCCTATCTGCGTTTGTAGATATGGATCTATGTTTTACAGGAAAAATATAGAGAAGTCTATAAGTAATATAAGTAATATAAGTAATTGTAAATTCTACTAACCTACAGCAAGTAAGTAGAAATTACAATTATTATTATTGTATTATTGTACTTCCAATAATACAATAATAATATGTGTTGGTATGTCCAATGCCGTTTGTTTCCCGAATCGAATATAACAATTCACATCAATTAACTGGCCTCTATCATCTCTATACAAACTTACCATCGGAAATTGTCTTAACATCTCCGGTAACCACTAACCTTGGCGACCACTTAGGCCTTAGTAGTGCACGCTAAGATTTATTCTGACAAAGATAAGTCAAATTAATTTGTTAAAATTTGAAAAAAAATATTTCAGACTACTTATAATATGATATATTACATAAAATTTACAAAATAATTAAAAAACAATAATCTACAAAAACATTAATCAAATTACAAAACCACACAATAATCAAAAATAAATACATTGGATTCAGAAAAATTAGAAAGGTTATACTTTCTATTATTATTATTAGTAAAAGCGTGCATCTTCGAGTACATATAAATGCAGTCAAACCTATTGATGATAACGCTGAGAATGCTGCTGGAGCTGGCCCGGACCCAGAGATGCTCCCCGCTTGCGCATGGTGTTGTAGAACCAGTCCTCGCGCGCCTCTGCGAACATCCCGGGAAGGCAATTCACGTAATTTATCTATCAGCCGTTATGTACGGCAAGAACTGTAAAATTTTACAGTTCTTTTATATAAAAACTGTCAAATTTGAACCTGAAATCTTATTTCTGAATATCTGCTTAGACGGACCTACCTACTTATATTACAAAATTTCAGCAGGAGGATGTTGGCCAGTAGATGTAGAGCTTTTATTTTTATTTTTATTCGACGATAAAATTCGTTTATGAATAAACTGGTCTAGGGGGGACAACAAATATGTGGGACTCGACGTCCGAAGTACGTAATACCCACTAAAACCTCTCCGGTGACCCCTCTCTCGCCATTTTCGCCGAACCACGGGAACATTAAACCTACCGCGGCCCGACTGGCATGTAGAGCGACCAAAAAAATAATCCTTAATTTATTCCCTCCAAGTAAAACCTATTGTTTTTATATATGTTTAAATTATTCCCTCCAAGTATACCTTCCGACAGGTTGTTGGTAGATGCAACAAAAACAGAAGCCAGGTGTGAAACAAGCTCACAAAGTCCCACAAAACTAATTTAAACATAAATCGCGAAAGTTCCCTCACGTAGGCAAACATCCGAAACATTTGGTGTAGATTAGCAGATACGCTACGCTCCAAATGGGTTTTTAATTCGGTCTACGCGATACGTCGCCTGTTACTGCTGGTGATAAGAAAACTATTCTGCCGTGTGCTGTGCTGAGTGATAAAGACGGTGTGTTGTTTCTTGAGTAGACAACATAGATGGTATATATTATAAATTAAAGAGCCGCCTAGTTCTTGTTGGTGCAATGATGCAATTTCCTCCACTTTTCTCTTTCCAATGCGGTCTCTTTTACTTCTTTGCACGACATGACACCGGCTACTCCTTGACCTGACTCATTTAGTTAATTTTTGGTCAATATCCCTCTTCTGTTTTGAACGGTGTTCATCAAAAACCATTTCTCTTTAACTCTTTTCAGCACCTCCTCATTCACATCAGTAACCTTCACCGTCCTTTTCCGAAAAGATGGTATTACGCTTCGTTAAGATATTTTGTTTTATAAAAAAAATATAGAACTTGTTTAAAATATTCAATTCAATTCGTAATGTACTGGTTTATCAGGCTTAACACTCAAGCAAGGCAATTCAGCGAGCATTAGGTAAGTAATTCAGCGTCTGATATCGAACCCACGATTATTTAGGCATTTCAACAAGCTAATAATATTAGGGGTGTTTATAAGATTAAACCTCAAGCTTATCCCTTATTGGTTCTATTGTAAATACTAGTTCTAATTTGTTTCTATTATTTGATTGTAATTTTTTTTTGTTAATTGCCATTGCCATAACAAACAAATATCGTATCGCTACTATAATAAAACATCGGATATCCTAACTTTTATATTATTTTTAGAAGAAAAGTAATTGTAAGCTAAGCACCGTATAACAGGAAGAAGGAAAGCATTCCGTCCCAAACATGAGAAGCAATCGGGCAGCCAGCACAAACACCATTGTCGTGAGCCAGCACATAATTGCACGGCAGTGTACACTAATGGGCAGTGCGTAAACAACGAGGTTCCGTTCCGCTTAGCTCGTCCCTCAGTGTAGCTAGTGATGTGAAACTATACTACAGATACGGAGATCTACAGCCTTACATACTATCATCAATGGCGACAGATTCAGAAAACGTCCCTCAGTGTAGCTAGTGATGTGATCGTTGATACGGAAATCCAGAGTCAGGACTCTGGATTAATTTTTCATTATTCTATGGGGGAGTCTAAGGGCCGAGCTATTCCTGAACGCCTTTTCATTTTATCATTATTACCATAATATTACTAAGCCTCCCCTCCTAATCCTTCTTTTTATTTTCAAATTTAATATGTTATTCAGAATTTAGATCATATAAATACGGATAACACAGAGAAGACATTGGTCTTGTTAAAGTAGGCTAAATATTTTTGTACCTAAGCACCTTTATTACATAATGAATGTGTCATGTTATTATACAAATCTGCACCGGTTGATTTGTTTTATTATGATTACTGATTGATGTGATTATTATTTTTCGTTTTAAGCACTTTCTGCCTGAGATACAGGTTTACCTAACCTAGTTCAGGCACATACTTATATCATTTCATACCTTTAAATCATAAGATATATTAGATAGATAGATAGAACATTTATTTGCAACTGCAACACACAACAAAAAGGTAGGTACAACAGAACATAAAAAAGACCTAAATAAAAAAAAAGTTAAAAAACACTTTTTTAATCTATTTAGTCCTAAGTCCTTCAGCCAGCGTCTTGGGGACGCTTCCGACTGGTATTGATATGGATCAGTTGAGCTACCTGTAGATTGTTTGCAACAGTCTGCAGTTAGCTTAATTGTTTCAATTGTAAATATTAGTTCTAATTTGTTTTTATTATTGAATTGTAATTTTCTTTGTCAATAATAATTATTATTATTATATTGTTATTATTGAATGAAAGATGGCCGCCTGGGGATGGCGGTGTCTGCAATTTAATATCTTCTCTGATAATCATGATTAGTGTATATATTTTTTACATATTTGTAGTTGAGAGTGATAATAAACTTTTTTATTTATTTTTATTGATCATGGTCAAGCGGTTAGCCACCATCTCACTTATGAAGGTGAAGATGTGGCTAAGATGGCCACAATTTCCCAGACCTGTGTTCTAACATGATGAAACGTCGCCGGGACAAATATGTATGTAGGTAAATCACCGCTGATTATTCGAATGTGGTCAGATCGCGTACTGACTTTAAAAACGTAGGTAGGTGCTTAAATAAAAACTTAAAATAAATAAAACTAGAGCGGCTTTGTCAGCAGAAAAGTTATTGCAGAGGCGTTACGGATGGTAGGTAGTCTCCGTATATACTGTAGAATACGTGGTAGAATACATCGTTGTCTCATCACTAAAACCGTACCACAGTCAAACGAAGTCTACCAAAAACCACAGTTCAATATAAAGTTTCCAACAGTAGGTAGGTACATACAACACTGATAGAAACCCAAACATATTGTATCGCGCGCTCTTGGCTGTATGACTGCCTAACATTTTGCCTTGTTATGGATTAAAAAAAAAGCGGGAATTGTTTGGTGTGAAAAGTTTTATTTTGTTAGATGGATTAGTTGTTGCAAGAAAGACGCGGTAAGTTAGTTTTCTTTCTAATAACACAATAAGACCGCCAATTGTCGTTTAGTTTTAAATTTGTGTTGCTGTAAATAGTTAAATATTAGATTTAAGTGTGCTATATAGTATTTTATATCTATCTATCTAACACTAGCCGGAATAAGTGTTCGCAAAAAATTAGGGGTAGTAAACAAAAATAATAACCGGTAGATTCAAGACATTCTTGGAGTATATATGTTTCTTGTTTAAGACTGATGTACCTACCATAATATACAATTTATATTGTCCAAATAGATCAAACATCTGTTTGTAATGTCAAAATGTTAACTGTTTGCTAAATGCATAAAAACATATCTACACGGTGTTTATAACTGAATACGAATTTTAACATATTTTTGTATGGCTTAATTTTGGCTAATCTTCGAAACGTCTGCATCAATTTTGACGCAACATACACTGGCAGATATGTGCAACAGCAGGTTACAATATGCTACTTTTATTTCTAAAATGAATTCAGGTTCCGCGCATAATAATTAAAATAGGCGCAATTAAAAAAAAATATTTTGAGTTCGACGCGGACGAAACCGCGAGCACAGTTAGTACGAAATATTTCTATAATAACAAGATTCTTGCGACTAGAATCATTGCCGAGTGTTTAGGTTGATACACTCGGCCTACCTACCTATACCTACCTATACTTTTGGCTTACCAATGACATCCAATTGATAAGTCCCGTATGGTGAAATTTATCAAGCTCTTGAGACCTTGAGCATGGGTCATAAATTATCTAATGATGTCATTTGTTATGTTGTACCTGTCTTTCTTACCTTATTTACTTCTATATAAAATATCAAATGAAAATATCCAATGAGAAAAAATTAACTCCCTAAAAAATTTTTTGGGTAGAGACATGGCTCCTACCTTATTCAGATTTCTGTGGCTCTACCATATACATTTATTGCAGGGGACTTTGCATGAACGTTTAAAATTAAGTAGGAACCTATTTACGTGTCCAAGAGTCCTGTAAGGACTAAAGGAAATAAAGTACTTTGAGTTTTGAATTATCTATCATCGTGTTTATAACCTATAATTCAGGTGTGGGTACATTATTATAAGTTACATTAATATAGAGTATATAATATTAGTTATTTATCTACAACTAGTATTAACACATAAATCTATTTCCTAAAAATCTAAGCCGTCACCAGAAGGCAGAGTGCCCAGAATGCTGGCAACACTGCCACGTTCAATGGTAATGCTAATTAGTTGACCGAAATAGAAGCCAGCATTCCGATCATCTGTAGACTCTATGAGAAATTTTGTAAGATCTTTTGTTATTTGCATGTGCCCCAGGACCCCAAGGACATAGGGTTTCCACCCCAAATGGCATAAATATCTAACCTCGGACAAGATTTAGCGTATTTTCGCCGTTTGAAGGATTCCGCTGATGTTGCTCCGGAGTTTATCTACACAAATAATATTTTTCTTGATTTTGTACCTTCCGCAGCAGTACCTACATCTTTGTAATCAACTCTACCTACTAAGTGAGATAAGATAAACAGGTAGGTAATTAAGTAAGGTAAAGTAAGCAAAGACAGGAAGCCATAACAATTTATTAACCAAAAAACAAGTAAAACCTTTACAAAAGTCAAGAAAAACTTAATTCTTATTCAAACGTCATCGTAGTTTATTGTTTTTGTTTGGTTCAATTAGAACGTAGTTACTGGAGGCCTTCCTCACAATGACATGTCATCGCTGGGTCATGCTGATTATCTTGATGAATTTGGTAGATGAAAAAAAATATACGTTCCTACTGAAAATTACATTGAAGCCAGGTAGATGTTCTATTGAATTAAGGTTCTTCACTTTTTCATAACAATTTCTATGTGATAAATATTCGTCACAAGAAGGTTCGTAATGTAACGTGTCACACGGCGAGCGTACGCGCAGTCAATACGAAGAAAGAAAGCGCTCGCAACGAGCAACGAGACGGGTTTTTGATGTTTCATGCTCGCTGCGAATGGTTCATTACGCCCCGTAACACCGTCTGTACCTGGCTTTAGAGATTTACTACCGATACAAGCAAACGCAAACATTTTTATCTCTTCCCCTTTGCCCAGCCGTGAACACATTAGAGTTTTCATCCAAACTAATATTAGAAAAGCGATAGCAATGCTGTTTGTCTGTTACCTGTTCACGCCTAAACGGGTGAACGGATCTTGATGAAAATTAGGAGAGAGGTAAACGGTATCCCGAGGACATTGAAAAGCGCGTGCGAAGCCGCGGGCAGGAGCTAGTACTTAATAAAAATCTCAAATATTAAGTACCGAGAGCTGGTGGGTATCTGGCGCAGCGCATCTGGCGCATCTGGCGCAGCTAGCGTTTTGGGGACGCTTCCGACTGGTAATGATATGGGTCAGTTTAGCTACCTGTAGATTGTTTGCAACAGTCTGCAGTCAGCTCAATTGTTTCAATTCTAGTTCTAATTTGTTTCTATTATTTGATTGTAATTTTGTTTGTTAATTAAGTACTTAGGTACCTAAGTAATTTCGTACTTAGGTAGGAACTTACACAAATATAGTATTACATACTAACCTACATTTCAAATCAAAACCTAGACCAGCTTGCCCAACGCAATCTACCTTCAATCTACAGAGTTCCGAGTCGGAGTGAACTCTAACTTTGCCGCTTCAAACAAAGTGATAATCTCATCGTGTACCCTCGCGTGTGGGTTATCTACGTAAGGATCTGAGGCCGTTCACAGTCGACTGCTCTAGGGTTTAACTTTAGCACCTTGTCGCATTCAAGTTGGTAATTTATAAGAAAACATACGTCCACTCTGCACTGTGTACACGTGCTGCATGTACAGCACGTGTACAGCACACATGCTGTACATGCCTCCTCTTATGGGTTTTCCCATAATCACCACGTTTAGCAGGTGGATTGGAGATCTATCTCAGAGTAGGGGTTTGTAAAATACACTAGACGTAGGTGCTGCCGTTCGTCTGGTAGGTTTGGTTAGTCGGCTCTTACGAAATCCACGTGCTGAGTTGATAGATAGATAGATAAACATTAGGCTAGGTAGTTTTTTATTTATCTTCTACATGTAGGTGACTGGAATTGGGTAGGCAATTGATTCAAATATGAACTCAAAGCATAAAGCGCACCCATCATCGAACCATCGAACCTACATAAGTATCAATAACTTTTCGAAAAGTTATTTATACATACGTAGGCTCGATAATAGGTACGCTTTAAGTTTATATTTGATGTTTTTGTTTTATATTTGATAACTGGCCGAGTGATGGCTAGTCAAAGGTCTTAATATTATTAGAGCCGCTATTAGTCACCATGGTGACAGGAAAGACTTCCAGTTGTTTTCGGGGATCCAATAGAGCAGATTAAATTAGGAGATCCTGGTGGCCTCACTGCCGAAGCCCATCATAAGTAAAGTAAAAAATCTACCTGTAAAAAAGTATTTTGGAGTCCTTGTTTTTGCGATTTCTCATCTCTACGTTTCACTCTCTATCTCTCTCTCGTCCAGTAGGTATATTCATTTTTAGGCAGTTCGTATCTTGAAAATAAAAAAACTTTTGACATATTCATACATATACACAACACATTCTCTCACAATAGTATATTGGTACTTACCCTAACTAAACTAGGTTACAATCCGCAGTGCTTTGCATCAAATATAGGTTCATTATCAAACTGCGCCTGCAGATTCACCATTACCATCACATGACAAACCAATCCATTGAGCAACACTAGGAACCAACAATATCGATAAAGAGCTGGAGGCAATCACGGCTTCCGGCGGAAGTGCTTTATCTGTCGCCACTCATGCGCAGTGACCGTGAGGGGCTTTTCACGTGGACAGGCCATTTTTACCTATATTATTTAGAAAATTGTAGAGGTATATTACATGTGCAAGTTACAGTAGAGGGATCTTCCATCATTATTGTACCTACCTAGGACAAGTATCATAAGGTACCTAATCTGTGCTAGGAGGACCTAGAATCATAGAAAACACACAGACCAGCAACAAGTACTTATGTGCAGTTCATACTTCCGTACCCGAAAATTTGTCAGGCGGTGGACCTTTGCTCGCGCAGGGAGCGAAGGTCCGCCTGAGTCAACACAGTCCGGAGTCGCCACAAATGTCGTCGAAATACCGAGACTCAATTTACTGAGTTATGGTTTTGAGTACGGTAGATGCAGAATGCGGCAAACTGAAAAAGGGTTGCTTTGAGGCTTATGAGAGACCAGCAGTAGTGAACTACACAACATGGACTGATGATGATGATGATGATGATATGTCCCATGATCTCTGATACACGACGATGTCCTCCACAGCCATGGGTTCAGCCGCATCAGCGTCATGCGAGACTCCCGGAGGCGACCTGCGTCTGCCTGCTTCCGGCCTGCGCTTCACAACCAACCAGCTTCGGACCCTCAACTCTTATGTCCATTCGTTGTGGGAGGAGGATCAGAAAGGTATTAAGAATGACAGGTCTTAGACCTGAGGAGACTGATGACCTGGGTGATTATTCTTAAAAAGTCGTAATTCCTACTCCGATTCCGATTCCGATTTTTCTTAATAAATATTAGGTCCTTACATATGAAATTGGCGTTTTGTATGGGAGGAACAAAAAGTCGAATATTTTTTAATATAATATATTTAATTAATCAAAGTATGAACCATTATTTTCTATGCACTTTTGCCATCTTATAGGTAGTTCATTGATCCCTTTACTAAAAAAACCAGTCGGACGGGAATCAATAAAATCTTTGAAGGCGATTTGGACTGCCCCATCGGAGTTGAATTTTTTCCCTTGCAAGAAGTTATCCAAATTTCGAAAAAAATGGTAATCTGTTGGAGCAAGGTCCGGGGAGTACGGAGGATGTCTTAGACTTTCCAATTGAAGCTCTTCTAATTTAGTAGCCGTCTGTTGCGCAGTGTGTGGTCTAGCGTTGTCGTGAAGCAGCAGTGGCGTGGAGCGATTGACCAGCCTAGGTTGTTTAGCCGCTAGCTTTTCCATCATGGTTTGCAATTGCTGACAATAGACATCAGCCGTAATAGTCTGGCCAGATTTGAGAAAACTGTAATGAACAATACCGGCACTAGTCCACCAAACGCTTACAAGTAACTTTTTTGGGGTTAATTTTCGCTTGGGGCAGGATTTGGCTGGCTGGCCAGGATCCAACCATTGCGCTGAGCGCTTCCGATTATCGTAAAGAACCCATTTTTCATCAGAGGTAATGATTCGGTTTAAAATACCTTCATTATTGTGCCGGTTTAGTAATGTAACGCAGCAGTCGACGCGCGTTTGCCGGTTTGCTTCAGTCAATTCGTGAGGTACCCACCTTTCAAGCTTTTTAATCTTCCCAATTTGCTTCAAGTGAATTAAAACAGTTTTATCACTAACATCGCAGCCTGCAGCTAACTCGGACGTGGTTTGCGATGGATCCGCTTCCACAATAGCCTTCAACTCTTCATTATCAACTTGAGTCTCAGGCCGTCCACGGGGCTTGTTCTGCAGGTCAAAATTTCCAGAACGAAAACGTTGGAACCAAAAACGAACTGCGTTTTCTTTTGCAACACGACCGCCATACACATCATTCACCCTTCGAGTTGTTTCCGCAGCACTAGTGCCACGGCGGAACTCGTACTCGTAAATAATGCGATATTTTAAGTTTTCCATTTTGTAAAATGAGTGACGCAAACAGAAAAAAACAGAAGAAAAAAAAACAAATGAATGACGATCATCGAAGCACAAATACATGAGTCTATAGCTGTACAAATTTGAATTTGGAATTCCTTACCAAAGAGGAGAAATTTGTGATTAAAGTGGCCAGTACGAAAAACGCCAATTTCATATGTAAGGACCTAATATTAAGAAATGCTTGAAGGCGGTTTCACAACAAATCTATCAAAAAAGTCGTCGCAAAAAATCCTTAGAATTTTCCATAATTATCAAATTCGACCCTAATCGTGCACATACAATTCAAATAGACCAAATTCAGCAAAATTTATATGTGAAGTGTTTTCTAACGTCAGCAGCCAGTCTTCTCCTATGGGTTAAACCGCAAAACTGCTAAAGCCTAGTCCATCTTATTAAACGTCTCATGGCATTACAATATCAGTAGAAAGTTTACTCACGAGTGTAAGATTTTTCCAGGTCGAATGTCAATGGAGCTGGAGAGCACAGTGGAGAGCCTGGTGCAGAGGATAGTGGACGGAGCTGGACAGCGGGATCCAAGGTTCAGGTGCTGTCATCTCATCGCGCTGCACAGAGGGAAGAAGGTACTCTACAATACTTGTTCTTGGAAGTGGTAGGTACACCAGTAGCAGTAATAGCGACGACTATTTAATTTATCATCATAATTGACGTATTTATCTACAAGATACAATTACGTTATTACGTAATATTAAGCTGTAATTTTGCTTCATCATAATGCGAGATGAGATACCTAAGTACACTTCCCATGCCCTCGTACAAATAGGCTACAGATGCTGATCTCAGCTTCTGTTATAATAAAGACCTTAGGTAGATAGATAGAATATACTTTATTGCACAAAAGTTGTACATGGGCGAGCATAATGCTAGATAGAGTAGATAGCATTCTCTACCTGCTAACCTTTGGGTAGTGTGGACAACAATTTAGTAGGTAGTGCTAGATGTATGCGAGACCCACACCTGGTAGTATGGGGCAGAAATGCCCATCTGGGCACAGAGGTCGACATTCGCGGCTTCAACTGTGTGTGTCCTGTCTGTGCCCCAATCGGGGGGAGGAAACGTGACGGATGAATGGGGTCGGCGAGTGTGTGGAATGGTGGGCTCGCCGGCTATGTATGGGAGGAAGAGGGGACGCCAGTCCGGCCGCGGTAGGTTCAAATGTTCCCGTGGTTCGGCGAAAATGGCGAGAGAGGGGTCACCGGAGAGGTTTTAGTGGGTATTACGTCCTTATCAGGACGTCGAGTCCCACATAATTCTGGTCTGGAAAAACAAGAAAAATAATAACAATAATACCTCAGGTACCTGCTGACTTCTGAGCTACGTATGCATGCAACAAATTATCGCTTCTTGCCTTTGGTCCCGTAACTGGTGCAGCTGACTGTACCACCATTTTTTTACAGATCTGATTTAATCATTAAGGCACTTTCCACTCCGATGGTTAGTTAACATCCCAACATGTCGAATTATAAGCACTCCCGAGTTTATGAAACGGTGGTACCACCAAACCCAAGACTTCTATCAACCCTGCATGTTCCACAGATGCGCTCTCGCTCCCTAGAGTACCTGGTGACCTTGGACGCTCTACCTCTCCTCAACGCAGGCGAGGACCGGTTGGTGGACGGGCCGGATGGATATGGGAAGATCCGGCTGAGTGGACGCGAGGCTGATAGGTGGGAGGAGTTTGTGACACCTTCAGGGTATCTCTGCAGGTAAGGGGGCATCCATAAATTACGTGAGGCAATTTTGGCGATTTATAACGAGTAAAACTGACGAAAAAGTAATTTGCCGCAAATCGTAAATGATTTTCTATTACAAATTTTAATCTCGAAACGAACAACCTTAAGTAGGAACTTCTAAAACACGTGAAAAAATTATTACGTGATATTTGTTGAGACCCCCCACCAATCTCACGTGGGGGAGACCCCACATGAGATTGGGTGAGATTTGACTCGACCCCCTCCCCCCACTGAACGCCTCACGTAATTAATAGACGCCCCCTAAGGGCTTCTAAGGGGGCGGGGGCCAACGGTATATGAGCTCAATGCTCATACAACTTACGTAAGTTAATGAGCATTGAGCTCATATATAGGAATCCTCCAAAGCAGTATACCGACATAAAGCTGTGGAAGTGGCTAAAGTAAACTTGTCTAGCTATACATATATCCACGTAATGTATGTACCTTGTACCTACACGTAGGATGACCGATATTTTCACTGCTTAGGCTCTGAGTATTTCCTAAGGCTAAACTTTAAGCGGGTAATTTAGGCAAAGTTTACTCACTTATGGTATAAGGTAATTCCTAAAAACAAAGCCTGCACAGTCTTTATGCAACAAATCTTTCATTTTCAGAGAGAAAGTGGTAGAGCGCTGGGTGGAGCTGATAGCGCGTTGCGCGAGCGCACGCGGCGGCGGCGGCTCGCGAGTGCTGACTGCGCGCGCGCATAGCATGCTGCAGCCATACTCCTACTGCTATCTCGAAAGAGGTAGGTCACTAAAAATATGATTTAGATCAAGTCAATGTATCTTCCTTACGAAAGACGAGATCGATTTAGGTGTCTTTTCTCCGAAGATCTTGTTCATCATAAGGGTGGTCACAGTGCGTTTAAACAGGCGTGGTAGCGGCGGTACTGTCTCAAGGCTGATGTCTGACTGCGAGCTAAACAAAAACGGATAACATCACCACATTTGAAAAACATGTAAGCTTGAGCATCGATATCGATAATGCAAAAAATGTAGAGCAGGTAGAGAAGTTGAAGTTGTTTGTATGTGCAAAGTATACTACCATGATCGAACCCACGATACAATGCTAGTCTCTACACAATAATGGCTACATGTGACCGCGACTGAAGTTACGGGAACTTCGAACTTCGGTAAAGTTTTAATTAAATTCAATATCGTGATAGACCTCCCCAACTCTGACAGAAGTACCAAGTGAAGAAACATGTGTGTACGGTAAACTCGTCAAATATATAATAGGCGAACTGTGCAAGGGAGAAATTGATAGTTTGCTGGCCATTATGAATTTTGGATGTACAAATTTTAAGACCATAGAGGTATAGTGTATAAAATCAATTCGTATTGTGTCTTGTTGTCGTGTATGACACTATAATTAAATGTATTTATTTAATAAAAGGTTCACCACCAAACAATTAAAACAAACTTAATTGTTTTCTAGATTTCATACTTTTTGAAATACATTGAAGAGTCGAAAAAATTACCGTTACCCCGAATCTCTGAAGTTTGAAGAGCGATCCGTTTGAAATGTATGAACCTACTGTTTTTAGATATTCATTAACTAGCGAGATCTGTAACTGGTACTATTTGTAATATTATATAATTGACAAATGTTCAAAACCCTCGGCGCGCGAGTGATGGATCTGGTTTACTCTCGCATCTGTTTGCGATTTTTTCTCCTCCTCTAAATGGTGTATCAAATTAATTAAACACAAGTACAGTGAATCTATTCGCTCGCAACAAAATCGTCAAGATCTTAAATCTTATCGAACTTTATAAGTAAGTTCGTAACTAGAACCTCAGCTTTGTCACAGCCACAGACAGCGAGATTAGGCGCTTCGCTGAAACTTCACAACTAATAGTTTGACAGTTGCAGATTCGAGTCTCGCACAAAGGCTATTAATGCAAAGTTTCGGGAACTTGCGGTTTGATCGAGGTCTAGTTTTCAACCTTATTAAAGATGTCTTTGAATGAGGCAAAAAAATGCATAAATATAATTTAAAATTTCCAGTCGGTTACAGCCAAACTGACTTTTAATACCATTATCTAACCTTACCGTAGGATACCCTGGGGTCTAATGGAAATAAACGTTATTAATTCAGATTCTTAACTACCACACGTAGATGGATTTTTATTTCCCATCTACATGACGCAATTGATGCGATTGTTATAAGTATCACTCAACCTTTAGTGGGACCACTGCCTAATTACTTCCTCGTCATCACATTGTGTCAACTGCTGAGCTTAGGGGAGGGGGTTTGCCATAATCATCACACTTGGCGGGTCTAGTCAGTTTTTATCAAAAATCATTTCTTGCAGCATCAGGTAACCAGTCCACCTCAGACCGGCGCCTAGCCATCGTGGAAGGCGCAGCCTGGGTGATGGTCAGGGTTGGTGCTGGCGAGGCTGAAGCCAAGCTGGTGCTGGGAGCCAAGGTGCATGGATGCACTCCGCACCACGTGGCCAGGATACCACTGACGCATCCGCTGGCGTTGCTGCATTACAGGAGCGTGCAGGGGGTAAGCATCCTGAGATACATAAATAACACCACTCGATGTTGATCTTAGGCTTGAGGGTTGGAAAAATTGAGACTTGATTCTAATCTACAGAAGTCTCCCTACTTGTCATTTTCGTGACCTTACAATAGTTCATACGGCCTAAAGAGTGTCATCGGGCAAATCGAATAGCGAATTCTACAAGATGCTGAAGTAGTGATGGAAGCCAAATGCTGCACTGCCTCGCACCCATGAGGTGTCTCATGTGAAACTTCTTACGTAATAACGTAGTTATCCTATCCAACTGTTTCTTAGGGTTACTACGCAGTAGCAATAACGCCACCAGCCTCGGTCATCTGCGGCGACCGAGGCAGCAACTGGCAACTCTGGAACCCGTCGTTCGAAGCTGCCTTGGACGCGCACTGCTCTGACTTGTCCACTGTGGGCCGAATAGCAGGCGCGCTCAATGCTCTGCTGGATAAGATGAGAGAAGGAGTTTATCAGGTAAGTTGACCGGGTTCTCGTGATCTAAGCAGGCAGTGGCCTCTGGCACTCGCCGTTGACACTGCCTCAGACGAGGAAAGTAGAGACCCCGGGAGTACACTTGTGCCCATTTTCCTTCCTTCCATTTCCTCATTCCTATCCAGTGTCTGGTCCACTCGTGATAAGCGACAGTAGAAAAGCGAGTAGACACATCTGCCTTTAGGTGCAAATTCAGCAACTTTGCTAGCCGATATCTACTAAAGCCACGACGAAACTTCATAATCGTTATGCCCCCACACAGGTGTGTGGGGCCATAAGCAGACAATCGCTCAGCTTTTATAAAATAACGAAGGTCTGGCTCGCAGGCTCTTCGTCCACTGCACGGAACTAATCTAACAGTTTCTTCAGATCTACTCGCTAGATTTATAAAGTGATCCTTAATCGCTTCAGGGTTTCTAGTGTGCCTTTTATCACCTCCAGGGAAGTCTTCGAGTCCTGTCCCGCTACACTGCCTCATGCGCTCTGCGGCGACGGCTCGATAAATGCGCAGCGTACAGCAGCTCTGCCGCCAGATGCCTAGTTTCCGCTCACGCTTCTCATCATCTGTTGCTGGTGCTGGATGAGTAAGTCATGACGGGTAAAAAGGAAGCTATATCAGAGTAATGGATTTATTTCATATACTCTGGAAGAAAATCGTAGCGTCTACTGAAGAGCTCGAGCTCTGGTCTACTCTTCAGTGTAGCTACAGTTATTTCGCTGTGTATATCTTTTTCGAAGTTGTTTTCTATGAAGAATATAATACAAACAGTTCCACAAAGAAAAGAGTTTCAAGAATGATGGAAGATGGAGAAGTAAGTTACACGTTCTTTTACGTCTTAGGATGGATGCCCCTGTGTGTCATTCGACCAACCGTCATACAACCTCTTAGGATAGTAACTAACTAGGTACTTATTTCCTCCAGGTTACTTCAGATTTGTTCTCGAGGTGGCCCAGCTGGTTACTTATCTCAAGTGGACCGAGACGCTGTCAGCAGACGAGGAACGAGAGGAGTGGAGTGGGAGTCAGACGCACACTGCATCACAGCCTGTCTGCAGCATTTACATCGAGTTGTAGGTGAGACCATCCTAGATACCCTTCGAAAATCACAGTCATTTTTGTCCCGAGCACGAGATCTGATTTTATAACCGATTTCAGATAGAAAATAATGAGAACCTACCATCAGTCACGTAGTTTACGTCATCTTTTGGTTTAAACATAGGTACCTATACAGCTGGATACAGCTTAGGCCTCCTCTTATTGTTATTATTTCATTTATTTCAGATTATATTAAAGTTAGTCCGTAAAGAAAAATATCTTAAACTAACATATGTGCATAAAATATAAAAACTCAATTAATAACACGTTATTTGTGATTACGGCGACGCCGGCGTGTAGATGACGCAATCATGGTATCAGCTGACGACGGTGCATGGCAATGTCCCCATGCAGGCGGCCTGTGAATCTTGGAAACTTGACACCCTTCGGCCAAAATTCTGCGCTTAAGTAGGTCGAGAGACGTTGAGTTGGAACTCTCGCCATAAACGAATTGAAGATCACATTAGGGCGAGAGTCCATCTTATACACGCCAGCTCTATTGGTCCTGTGCGAACCTCATCTACTGTCCTCCGGTCTTCACCACCGTCTAATTTGTCTGTGACATACGTGCAAGGGAGAATGGGAGATTTGAAGATTTAAAGATTCCTCTTGATGTTATTGTCAAGAAATACAGTTTCTATTTATTTCTGTTTTTTAGTGTTGTTTCCACTTTCAACTGGTTAGTGAATTATGACGCTATTTTTGTTTTATGTATATTTTTACAGGCGAAGACGTCCCACCAACACCATCAGAGTCTCTAGAACTGGCTCTCTTCAGCCGCTGGGAGAACCTGAACAAAGAAGCGAAGGCGTCATCAGGCACCACCTACTGCAGGCGACAGTTACGCTATCTGTGGCGGGTTTGTAGCGAGCTGGTCAAGTGCAAGAACTTGATATCTTATGTAAGTGTTCATCAACGGCTGGACAGATGGAACCTCAATGCTAGATTTATATGTTTATGTTTATAAAAAAAATATAATAATGATTATAGGCCCTTTTCGTTGGCGTCGATTGTAGCCAAGGTACTTGATAGTGTGCTAAACTCTCATCTGAATAGACATGATGCATGATGCTCAGTTCGGGTTTCGACCCGGGCTTTCAACAGAAACATAGTAAAAACTCCCCAAGGGAGGGAAAACTTGGAACCGGTTACCGGAATCAGTGATCAGTGCCCCTCTCAGTGAGCTCTTTCAAAAATAGACTGGACAAATATTTAAAGTGCATTGACAAAGACCTAGATATACACATGAGCAAATGTGTTGGCTCTGTAATATAAATTATAAAATAAATTTCCTAAATAAATTTCCCAGGAATCTCACAGCACATTCCGAGCCAACCTCATCCAAGCGACGTCTCCCCACCAGGAGAGCATCGAGGATCTCATCCATATCCTCGCCATCATGTTGGACCAGGCCCGGGATCTATACGTCAACAACTTTCACTCCAAGACCTATGCTGAGCTAGACAAAGAACTATCTGCTTACAGGTACAACCGTCAGCTTATTTTAGGAACATGTACTTACACCTAGTATGTACAGTCAGCTGCGAAAATATGTACACACTGCCAAGTTTTTAATTTGACTCATACATAGTAAGTGTAGAATAATTCTGATAATTTTAAGACCGCATTCTGACGGGTACGATGACTACTTTGTACGAAAAAAGTGTGCTTGGACTTTTATTTGAACAGTTTAGAGTAAAACAAAAGTGAAAACTTGGGATTATATTACTTATATAAGCAGCTGATTGTACCTATCATTTTGCAAGATTATTTGGTTCGCGTCTAGCTCTTTTTAATAATTTTGCGGTGAATAAAAGGTAACACAGACTCTTGATAGGGTTAATCCTGTCGTATCCCTGGCATAAGATGGTGTTAATCAAAATGAAAAAAAGCGATATAATATTTATTTAGTTTGTTATAACAATCTTATAGTTTTCCTGCGGTCTCACACTATGCAAAGCCTGTGTCGTGGAGACCAAAAGATGACAAAAATATACACTTAAGAAATATGGGGCGATCTTGCCAGGTAAGTAGGTATAGATGTAAGTATTACTGCATCGGTATGTGGTCCATTGAACTGCATCCATAGTTCATACGGTCCATGCATCGAACCGGAACATTATTTGGTTCCTCGAGCCGGATCAACATTGTTTTCCAGGAAGAATAAGCTCTTTCTAAACCAAGCTGATATTTTCTTAGAACATCTCAGAAAAAAAACAATATCTGTGGAGGAACGTAACTTTTTCCACGGAAGTAATTGTAATTTCTTTCTCAGATCAAAGAAATGGAACAAATTGAAAGACTACTACGACGCGTCCTCGGCCTGCCTCATTGACGCGGTGCGCCGGGACCCCGACCTGCGCCGAGCTGACCTGAATGACCCTCAGGTTATGATGAAGAGCATCCTGCAGTGGCTCTATAAGGGGACTAAGGATGATAAGAAGTATTTAGGTTCGTGTTGATGGATAATTTTAAGTAGAGTAAGAAGGGAAGGATTGAACCATATTATGCATATTAAAACGGTTTAGCGAAAAGACCGCCTGAAGAAATATCACTAATTTTATGTTTTGTTTTTACTTATAATTTTTTGGGGGCGGAAACTAAAGCGGGAGCGGATTTTAGTCAGTTTGCAATGGTAATGTATTCCCACTAATAGCATGATTTTCTCCAAAAACTGTCAAAATACCGCTTCCGCATTCGCTCCCTGTCATCCCTGTCTATAATTATGTTCATATATCTGACTAGCTACTGCTCTCGGCTTCGCACGCTTTTATCCGGGATAAAAAGTAGCCTGTGTCCTTTCCCGGGATACCATCTACCTCCCTGCCAAATTCCACCGACATCCGTTCAGCCGTTTAGACGTGAAAAGGTAACAGACAGACAGACATAGTTACTTTCGAATTTATAATATTAGTATGGATTATCAGTTCCTTTTTTTTTACCGTCATCGTTGTCTGTCTGTCTGTGTTTCTATCAAACCGTCTTCTCTTCCTCAGGTCCAGTCCTAAAACCCTACCTGGAAAGCCTCTTCACATCCTCCTTAGAAAACTCATGGTTCCTCGAAGAGATGGACGGAAGATGCGACCGGGAGTTCGAAGGGCTGAGGGAGTATTGCGCGGGGGTCCACGACGGCACCCTGGAGCCCTGTCTCGGGCTGCTGGAGGCAGGGAAGAGGTTCGCCTGGGCGAAGGCAGAGGTGGATTTCGTGGACCGGTTTAGACATGTTGGTAAGTATCATCATCTCAGCCGGACAACGTCACTGGTGACATTGGCGTCGCCCAAAGGTCGCCACAACGACCGGTCTCTGGCCACATCCAGTGGGTTCCAGCGACCTCTGTGGACCTCTGTTGGTAAGTATGGTCAGCTGATATTGGTATTCTGAATGTGTTCCTCAAAGATGTCGATGGAAGGAAGATGCGAGCAAGAGTTAAATAGATCAAAATAGCTCGACATTTTAAGTTTTACACAGCATCATCTGGCTCCGCTGTAAGCAGAGCTTGTGTTAAGAGAACCAGATCACTGATATACCTTCTAAATATATAGAAAATAACTAGAACCAAAGCAAATATCTGGATTATATGGTCCGAGCCAACACGGTGTTTTACAGGAGAGGCCTATGTTCAGTAGCGGATGGCTGATGATGTGATGCGATGATTCATTGCCATTTCATAACTCATCATATAGGTGACTTTTAAACAATTTTATGACCTACCCTGTACCTGCTATAGTTATTCACACAAAGTTTTTCACTCACAAAATATTGTTGAACAAAAGCCGCAATTATTTATCGAAAAAGCGCTCCAATTCACAAATAAAAATCCACTCCAATCATATGCAACGATCCATAGCATTTTATTTATTTACCAAACTCGCTACAATTGTAGCCTAACAGCCGTAGCTGATAGAATTTAACGAAAACCGGCATTCATCTGAAATATTTGGGATATTGCCCACAATACCAACAAAAAGCCCAATACATGCCCAATAGCCAAATGTTTGTAAGCTAGGTTATTCCAGTAGGTACCTAGTGGCGAGACGTAGTGACGGTTTATTGGGAGGCAACCTGGACTTCACGTTAGATGGATGTGGCAGAAAATAAAGTCGTCTTATTACTGCATTGTGTTTGTATTTACTTATGAATACTATAAACAACAATAGCTTTCTGTAATTCACATGATTCGTTGAGATTAAAATAATCAGATTCAACACGTACAAAAAGTCTAGCCCTGATGTCTACATCAGGGCTAGAGGCAAAGAGAGCGAGCGAGCCAGCAAGCTCATGACTTCACATGCAGTATATCAACGTCAAACAAGATGCATCTGTCAATGTAATATCATCTTACTGTGCAATGCATAGACATCAAAAACAATGAAATTTATTTCTAACACGGTTGGTGGAGTGGTACAGTACATCATCATCATAGGTGAAGTAGGCCTTAACGTATTCACTGCTACAACTAGATACCTACATGTGCGTAGGAGGCAATGAAAGTGTTTAGTATGTCGCATTCGCTGCCCAGCCCCTGTGTCGCGACCCGCGGGGGGGTGGCTCGCAGCTAGCAGTACTGCGAGAACTACATGGGCATCGTGGACAATGAAAGAGTTAATCGAATAGACTCCCAGGGAAAAGACACAATTCTGGCAGACCATCTGATGGATGTGTCCATGATGTGATCGTCAATAGTTTAAAAGTGAAAAACAGCAGATTTGAATAATTATGTAGGAAATTACGTTTTGTACCTATTTAACAAAGTGAACGAGCTGTATTCTCCATACTACACAAAATAGGTCCGGATCAAAATTTCACAAGGGTTTTGCATTGCACTGGAATAGGTTAGCATTTTAAATATGGCCAGGGTAGCTAGGTCCCCTTGGGTAGTGTTTCAGAGGCATTATTGAACGGGGGGTACGGAGTTGAGGGGTCAGGGGAGCTGGTCCAAAGTTAATGCGGGGGCGGCGGGACAGGGATAGTGTGATGCTGGATGGGCTAGGTGTTGTATTATTTAATAGGATGCGGTCGGCGCGGTCCTACTCGAGTCATGCTTTTGTACCAGTCGGAATAACGGAGAGGACATGTGTAGAGACAATCTTCTGGTTGTTAGTACCCGTCTGTCCATTTTAACGGCTTTGAGGCAATTTTGATGCTATTGCCATCGTATACATTGTATTATGATTTAAAATATTTAGTAACAATTCCGCGCAAAACCTTCTCTAATGAGATTCAACAAAATGCAATTCACGTGCACTGGTCTCCCTCCCACAAATTGACATGCAATCAGAGAAGATAAACAACAGGCTCACGCAATATAAAATTTCAAAGTCACTTACCCTCCAACTTCAAGCACACATACCACACATACGAGAGCTCAGAGAGGCAACATCACTGGCAGGACTCTGTCGTTGTTGCTTGGCACTCTCAGTGTCAAAGTCGAGTATTGTGATGTCCCTGATCATGTCTCGTGGAGATACGAAACTAGTTGACGACTTACTTTAATGGATTATTTCATTGTGTAGTTGATGTGGTTTTTTGTTTTACAATTAAGCTGTATCCGCTGTATGTGTTCTTGAAGTTGGAGGGTAAGTGACTAGGAAATTGTATATTGCGTAAATCTGTGTTTATCTTCTCTGATTGCATGGCATGTCAATTGGGCAGTCCACGCGAATTGCATTTTGTTGAATCTCATCAGATATTAATTCCGCGCGGTTTGCGCGGAATTGTTACTAAATAATTTTGCAATGGATTTTCCATAATGATATTTTGCAATGGATTTCCGCAAAGTAACGCCTGAATCTATTATTTATCATGTAAGTACGTTATTATTACGCAATTGCCGTCATGTGCATGTTTGTAAATATAATGTGGGCAACCAATAAAATCTCATATAGGTGATTCATGTCTTGATGGTTCTAATCACATAATTAAAATTAGGCATGACGGTATATATTATTGGTTATTTGATTTTATTGGTTTTTCTTCGCTTTAGAAAAGCTGTAGCGTTTCCAGTTTGTGTCAGTTCTTGCCACTCTACATCACAAGTTTGCGGCGAGTTGCAAATCAGAGTTCCCGATACAGTGTCCGACGGATCACTTTACATTATCCGCTGAACTGACTCGCTAATGCTTCCTTGATGTTTATGGATCAGGAGACAAAGTGATCCCGTTTATAATGGCATCTACATTTCATGCACAGCTGAGGTTTTTACTTCTTTACTGTAGCTTCTAAAAACCTGGGAACTAATTTTACAAACTAGACTTGAAGACATTACTCAGTTTAAATTTATGTGACTTTTTCTGAGTGTTACTTCGTTTTGTACCTTTACATGGTTGGGCACAAATGTATCGATTCTGATTTCTCCTCGGAACCTACCTTGGATTATAAAGTAGTTCTCAGCCTTGGAAAGCGAAATTGGAGCAAAGCCAGGACACTTCTTTGAAACTTGTACTATAAGGACTTCTGTGGCGCAATAGGTAAAGGTCCCCTATTGGCGTAAAAGGCTGCGGGTTCGATACTTACTCGGGACAAAATGTCTAGCTAAAATCCAAATGTATCCCGTCTTTTTGTTACTTTGCTGACTTAATATTGTTAGGGGTCCAAATAAAACTAGGTAACTTTCTACCCCAGATTTCCGCCTGGTCTTCCCAACAGGAGATGGCATGGCGATCTCTTACCCCATCAAGCTCCCCTCCCGCCGCTCGCACAGCGCCGCGCGAACTCTAACTCTAAGCCGACGGGATAAGGAACAGGCTAAGCTGAGGCTGGCGAGGAGATGCGTGCTCGCTGCCTTTGGGAATGCCTTGCTGGGAGACAAGTGGTAAGATATAGCAATAAACTGTAGTATTGTGGACTTTAAGCCCGCGGGATAAGGAACAAGCTAAACTCAGGCTGGCGAGACGATGCGTGCTCGCGGGAGCGGGAGAGAATCGAGGACCTCGTCTTCAACTTCAGACGATTCTTTCTTGAGGATGAGACATAGATGGAAGAAAAGAAGGCCTTTGTCCCATAATGTGTAGGTAAGTAGGTATAATTTGAATTCTGTCGGGATTTAGTTTGGCACAAGTCTACCAGTGTTTTAAGGGGCGTACGCTTGTATATTTTAAATAATGTCTTGATTGACGATATTGTTACGTAAATTTTGAAAAGCCAGATAGAGAAAATTTCTTTTTTTAACAAAACTAGCTCGTTATATCACGAAGCTTAGCGTACCATTACACACTAGAAATAAAATACCTTCTTTTCTCGCTTTATGCCAAAACCAGCGCCATCTCAGCAGCTCGTGTTATCGGGTTAGGCGGGCGTCCGAACACGTGACTTAGCTCGGATCGAGGGCGACCCACTAGATAACACTGCACTTTACAGTTTGAGACTGACTTCCGATTAGAGACTTCCTTACGCCCGCGGCTTTACTCGCGTGGTACCTGGTGTGCCTCTACACTCGGCGATAATGTCTAATGGCTACCTATGAGTGATGTATTTTGTAGAATCTTCTTTTAGAAGTTCCTGAGTTTATCCATGACAAACAAACTCACATATTTCTCGTCTTTTAAGTGGGATTTGAAAGCGAAACTTCACCTCATCAGCACAACCTAAACAACGTTTTCCATAACCACATCATGGCAGGCCGATTTGCGATCGCGAGGTGGTAAAAAAATATTTTATGTTGTGTGTTTTCTTATTTGGCTCGTACCTTACGTACGATACCCACGGCACAGATAAGGTAATGTTCATATTCACGGGAGTAGTTGGAAGGATCGATTCTTACGTCGCGACTACCACGGCAGGTAAAACTTTATAATGAGCATTTAATATTTCTCATGGTAGCTGCACTTTGCAGTACCAAGCCCCTTTTAAAATAAATGTGGCAGCTATGAGCACTGACTCGGAGCGGGTTCAATTCCCATCGCAATCTATGTGTGTGTGTATGTCTGTAATTTTCATCTAAGTTCGATAAAGTGCAGAAGTGTTGGAGAAGTTAGATGGTCTAATTTGAACTCTCGCAAAGGTAGCTTTTGCAGCCACTGACATCTAGTGATACAGTTAAAACTTTATGCATTTAATTCTGGAAGAGATCGCTTTTAGCGATAAGAACGTCTGCACAACTTATCTTTAAGCATTTGTCGTTTCCTGTTTTATTATTGATCTGCAATAAAGACATTTCTTAGATTTATTTTAGTCGTGTTTAAAGTGGACCTTCTCGACAGTTTTATTGTCCTTTACTGCGTTGTATCTATAATTTCATATTAATAAAAATATTGAGGCTCTATGCACTACATCTGTTTGCATAATGTATTGCGCAAACATCGAAAGCCTACTCAATAAGCCTCTGGAAATGTATTCAACAAGAGCGTTCGGTTGAACAATCGAGTGAACTTGTAATGACGCCGCCCGCGCCCGCTGGGGCGGCAACGAGGGGCGCCGCCCTACGCTAGTTGTGGACGCGAATGAAACTTGACAACTATAAAATTGCTGTGACTGACGGACAATGGACAAACTGCTGAGTAAACAGATTTTTTTGACAATTCAAAGATTGGTTTGTGAATAGGGGGAAAAATAAGTGAGTAAGGTATTTTTATTTTTTTAAAGTTAAGCCATAAATGCGACGAATAGTCACAAAAACTTCAATGCAAACTTGCATTGAAGTTTTTGTGACAATTCGGCGTGTGATTTTTTTATGAAGCTTCTCCCAGCGGCTTAAGTAAGCATTATTCCATAAAAATCATAATTTAAGTCGAATTATGTTCTACATGCACGCCAAATTTTACCTTGATTTGTTCCGTAGTTTTAAATACATTAGGTAATAAACATGTTCATATTTGTACCCCTAAACTTGCCTTATAATATTTATTGTAAGATAATATAAAAGGAATATTTGTTTATTTATTTATTATTACTTCAATTCTAATTCCATTATACTCACATAAAATAACCCCTAAAGCCCAACTTCTAAAACATGTAAATCTTACCCTAATAGCCTAAAACCTAGACTGCCTCGCCACGAGAGCCAGGAGATCCTAGCCAGCGTGAAGACTGGCCACTACTGGCGGACCTCCAAGCCAGACATCATCCCTTCATCATCAGACCTGGATACGCTACCTAGGCTGAAGAGAAGGTCTAGGAGAAGTAGACCTGCTACGTCACATGGGTTCCCGGAGATCTCTATTACTAATCAAACAGGTAAGACATTCTCTTTATCATCGGCACACGTACGTTCACTGCTGGACATGCCTTCCTCAAACGAGTGTTTAGCCACAATCATCACGCTTGACAAGTGGATTTGTAATCGCAGTGGAGGTTTTGAATAATACATAGAAGGAAGCTGCTGCCCTTCCTCTGATAGATTCCTTAGTCGACTATTTCGACATCCACGGACTGAGTTGGAAGGGTCGATCGATCCTTACACCGTGACTGCCACAACGAGCGTGAGGTATCATCATCAATCACCCTTTTATAGTTAGCTCTATGTTCCTTTGACAAACTCCCCCGATTCAAATAGTTTAACGAAGAAGACCTGCTGTTTACCTATTGCTTTCTTAATTATTTATCAAGAAGAAGAGCTTACATAACAACTTTTCAGCTTAAAAGTCACATAAAAAGTCCATGTAGTGATTCATCTGATTTGGAAATTTTAGCCGCGCAGGCTTTGTTTGGTTTGTTCACATGATGGTCAAGTCAAGGCAATCCCAGGATTGTCCTGTACTTGTTCTTGTACAGGTTGTCAATTCTGTCAACACAAAGGGTGTTTGCGATAACTCGGCCAACACGTTGACGGATCACAACATCTTCCTTTCATGATCAAAAGGTCTGCTCATGGGTCTGCTCATGATATCAACTGATATACCAGTTTTAAAGGTCATAAAACCGTTCCAGACCAAAAGACCATGCGACGCAAGTACCACACCCTCAAAAGCCTGGTGTACAAGGAGCCAGTGGAAAGCATCAAGGAGATGAGACAGAGACCGCGCTCCGCCGGGTCTACCGTGAAGAACAAGGATGCCTTGAGTAGACCCAGCCTGCTGGAGACTTTGGACTTTATCAACAGTGTTAAAGATGCGCTTCGCGGTAAGAGTTAGAATTATTATCTTAGATCCATATTCCGTGTTCTATCGTCATCTTATACGCTAGCCTCATTGAACGTTTTCCGGCCATCATGACAATATCTTCTGACCATTCTGACTATCATACCAACAACAAATTCGCTGAGTTTTTTTAGTTCAAAGGGAATTGTGTCAGAAGGTGACTATCTACTCGTATTTCGAACACAGGTGCACTCTATTCCCTCACATTCATAATTCGATTTCGAGACCGAAACGACCAGGGAGAGGACAGGTGTAGGAACAACTTACGTGTGGCTTAACGTGCTTTCTTAGGCACGGAGTGTACCGCCAACTTCCTGGCTGCGGGCTGCTACTGTGATTTTTTCTTGCTAGAAAAACCCAAAATTACAACATTTGGCTCGACCCGGGATTTGAACTCAGGACCTCATTATCAGTGGTTCTACAAGCTGACCGCTAGACCAACGAGGCAGTTTATAACTGTGTACTATAATAATGTCCTGGCGCACCTGGCTCATCATCATCATCTATTTCGATTTTCTATGGGCCGATGATAGCATGTTTCTAAATGCATGCATTTACATAGTATTCACGAGCTTAATAGACAAAATGCTCCTGCCTATATGCTCTTCGCAACATCAGCATAGCGAACTCTATCTCTCTATCTCTCTATCTCCCTCTGTTCTATCTCTACTCATTATTTTTAAAATGAGTAGGCAATTCACTCATTTGTAAGGACTAGGTACTCTATTATATTAGGTAGAACATCCTGTAAAAATATACTTATCTACATGTTTATCAATAGATACAAATACAAATCATCAAAGCAACCTTTCTTACAGTGGAAGAATCAGCAGCCTCCGACTTCGAAGACTCCTCCTGGTCCATCGAAGACTCCTGGCTGGTCGGGCAGGCGGCACCATTGAACCTGGTCGCGCACCGCTGCGGCGCCCACAGCCTGCACCTGGCGCCCGCTGACTTGGTCTCAGCTCTGCTGGACCGGGGCAGGTTCACTGTAAGTGTGACGAACAGAACTCTGTTCTATAGGAGACTGGTCTACAGAAGAGGTTGGTCGGGCTGGTGCTGCTGAACCTGGCAGCTCCTGACCTGAAGCTAGAACATTATTAGTGAACCCCTCTAAGGGCTCGGCCAGTCAATGCGCGTGGATCTTATTTACATTCTGGCGTCTTTCCCTTACTGTCTCAACCGCAGCGTGGACAACCCCCTACTCAATGGACATATTTTATCTCCTTCTCTCCACCTTCTTACAGATCCTCCAAGAGCTGTGCATCTGGTTAGGAGAAGGCAGTGAGGGAGCCCTGTTTGCGCTGCACCGCCTCGCCCGGGCTGCGAGGTCAAGGAGTAGTGACAGGATGTCTAGGTTAGCGGGCAAAATCTGGTTAAACTAGACCAGATACTATTTTATGGTGGTCACGGAGCTTTTTGTCAAGCAGTTAAATACTTTTGTACTCGTTTTCGATGTATTAATTTTTGCACAGGGCAACGTCTGGCAGATCAGCTAGTTACTTAGGTGCTTTTTTCTGTGGATTTTAGACAGACGATGTCCTGTACTAAAATCCACAGAAAAAAGCACCTAAGTACTTCAAATTTTTCCTTTGTATTTAATTATTTAGTCATCTGGTAACCATAATCATCTCTGCTTGTATTATGGGCTTCCCAATTAAATGTTCAGCATAATTTTATTTGGTAAGTCTCCTTTACCATGTTTGTTAGGACCTCTGGCAACTGAATCTTTCTCTGAAATTTCTCAAAACAGAGCTAAAAAAATTAGTTAAATGTTATCTTGCAGTGCATGGAAGCTACCAGAAGCAGAAGGCACCTCCGAAGCGCCACAGAGGTACAAGCCTCGGCCTCTAGACGCGACTTCCGGAGATGAAGCCCCGCCGCCCCCGCCGCCGCTACCCAGGCACTCTAGCAGGGAGAGGATACCTGCACAGGTCACTTTGAAATTGTCTTTAAATATAAATTAGTAGAAATTGGACCATATTGTAAAATAAAGTAAACAAACGCCGTTTGCGTTGACTCTACCAACCTGTGAAAAGTCGAGTGCGGAGAGAGAAAAATGACATCCAGCAAATGTTTTCTTTACAGATTTCAACTCGCTACGCCGACTACTTACCGCCGAATCGCATCCAAACAGAACCCATCTACCTCGAACCAAAGAAACTCAACTCATACACCGGCATCATAAACCCAATCTACGACATAAAGATCCCTAAAGATCGCTTCTCAGTCAAAAGAACCCGCTCCTTAGGCCGGAGCTTCAGCCTCAAGAACTCTGCTATAGAACTCACAAAGTATAATATAACTTTAGGTCATAAAAGTGGAAAGAAGACCAATGATGTTGTGACGGCAATAACGGGGACCTCGGGAGAGACGGGCTTAGAGCATAAAGGGAGTTTCTTCCAGAGGTATGCAGCGGCTGATGTGGTGGGGGATTCGTATAGAGTTAGTAGAGTTACCATTGATTGAAGAAATGTTGTCGTACAGAGCAAATACCAGTCTATAGCAGTCCACTGCTGGACCTAGGCCTCCCCTAAGGACCTAGTTTCACAAAAGCCTCTTTTTTTTTCGCCGTAAAAATAAAAAATCTACGATTTCCTCGCCGTGCGTGATACATCACATAGTGATCCATACATCACTGTGATGTATGGATCACTATGAAAGCTTGTGCGGACACACCGGTTTTTATGCCGTATTTATCTAAGGTGTTGCCCTAATGCAGTATTTAGTGTAAATAAACAAAAGTTTCACTAGCTCTGTAATATTAGTTTAGGTATAAAGACTTTAGACAATATTCTATTGTGTGTGTTGTTTTTGTTGTAAATCAATAAAGTGTTGTATTAAGCTCCGGCCAAACCTGCGCGTCAAACACACAGGATGCGGTAGATACGCGAAGCGGGAGCGACAACCACGTGAAACTTTTTCCTTGAGGCGCCATTGCAGCGTCCGCCGCGCGGCTCACGCTCCCGCTTTTTTGACGTGCAGGTTAAGCCGAATCTTTACTAAAAACAACTTTTTTACTTTTATGATATTCCTATCTTTAAAGTAAGCGTAGGTGCTAAATAACTTCACTGTCCCATCGCAAGCAAACTGTTATACCCACAGAACCTTTATATCCAAATCCTCAAGTTCAGAACTTGTACCCACCCTCTGCCCCCGCCCTGCAAGGAGCCCGAACAAATAAACTGTCTCAGAGTTCTGTAGTAAGTTTCATGTTTCAGTTTGTAAAGTTTGAAACATCTTGATATAAGTTGTTTGATGAAACAATATGCGGGGTGTTTGGCTTAAAACATGGAAAAATATTCTATAAGGTGGTAGGGGTAAAATCGGAAGACCGTGTGAAATTAATTTTAGCCGAATTAAGCCATATATTCTTATGTTGCAAACATTTTCTACGACGCCATTCCGCATACGTCGCTCCGGGAATATAAACATGAGTTGTGTTCCTAAGTTAACACTACAAAATATGAACGAATAAAATAAAATACAATCATATAGGTAATAGAAACAAATTAGAAGTAGTATTTACAATTGAAACAATTGAGCTAACTGCAGACTGTTGCCAACAATCTATACAGGTAGCTCAACTGATCCATATCAATACCAGTCGCAACACAGATATCAGAAACTAAGGAGATGTGAAAAGGGGGCGGGGCCGGTGTCGCAGCAATATGCCCAAAAACAGAACACTTTGCTTGCGGCGTTAATCGTTTCATTTAGTTGAAGTTCGAACGTTGGCTACAACGGATTATCATGTTCTAGTAAAATGACGTGTTGTTCCATAGTAATTTGTAATAATAGAAGTGAAATTAAGAAATTTAAGTTTAAGAAAGGGGTGTTATAAGTTTAACATGTCCATGTATTTGTGTGTCCGTCTGTGTCATTGTAGAGTGTTCTTAGCTATGTCTCATGAAAATCAGTTCAGCCGCACGAAGATTATCAGCTCTTTTCTAGCGGCTGTAGGTATATGAGCAACTTTCAGTGGTACGATCGATTCAAAATTTGGTATCCTGTCACTTCAACAATATTGCAAAGACATGATAACCTTGACCTGATGCTGCAGCATCAGGTTAAGATCGGCCAGTCATATATGTCGTGTTTGGGCTTACTAGAATCGTCTCAAGGAATAGGTGACAGATAGATGGTGATCAGGGTCTGATGATGGAGCAGGAAAAAAAAGGAGGAGGGGCTTTTAACTGGACATACATTTTACTGGACATCTATGTATGCTCCAGTTTGTTGGTAATGCAGTTAAAGCCTATATAATAATATATTTTTGAATAAATCGCTATCCAAAAATCTGATTCAGATTAATTTATTGCATAAATATGTACGCAAGAATTAATAATCTATATACATTAACACATATTATTAATGTGTTTTTTATTTATTTACGATAACGTCTAGTAATTAGACATATAAAAGATAAGCAATGTCTGTTTACGGAATTCACACTTATCGTTTCACGTTTTACCGTCAAGCAATCCCTATTGTAAACGCATATTATTGCGTCTGTGGTGGTGATGTGCGAACATCACTTGCAACCTGGTGTGCGAACGAATAGTTGCACTCTATGCCTTGTGTGCACGACAAGCACACAACGCCAAGTATTGTTTTTAATTTTGTTTACTGTGTGTGCGTGAGCTTCTAATGCGACACTAGGTTTTGTACCCAGCGTAAAGGATTGGCATCTCTCTATATCTCTGTGAGTAGGAAGCGTCCCCAAGACGCTGGCTGCATTGCCCCGCTGTATGGCAATGCTATGCGCTGCGCCGTATACTCACCACTACTCGGGTCACGCGTCGAATCGACCAGACGCTCAACGCATTTAAAAAAAAAATTAACGAATTGATTACTACCAAATTGTGAGCTATTTAAACTGTCAGAATAAATTCAGCTATACCCCGTCCATGTAATTATTTGCTATTTGGTGTATGCACGACTATGAAGTAGGTAGGTACCCTAATTGTTTACAGGTAAGTAAATGAAAACGAAAGTTTTCATCTAGTGCGTCCTACCCGTTATGACCTACGGAGCTGAGACGCTCACGGTAAGACTGGTCCAGCAGTTCAAAATCGCTCAGCGAGCTATGGAAAGAGCTATGCTCGGAATTTCTCTGAAGGATAGGTTTCCTGTTAGGAAGGATTCATGATGAATACATCCGACAGAGGACCAAAGCTATCGACATAGCTCAGAGAATCAGCAGGCTGAAGTGGCAGTGGGCCGGCCATATCTCGCGAAGAACCGACAACCGCCGGGGTAAACGTGTTCTCGAATGGCGACCGCGACTCGGCAAACGTAGTGTAAGACGCCCCCCGGCCAGGTGGGATGACGATCTGCGAAAGACTGCAGGCAGATGCTGGATGCGGCAAGCTGAAGACAGGGTGCTATAGCGCTCATTAGTGGAGACCTATGTCCAGCAGTGGACTAAGGTTTATGATGATGATGATGAGTGAATGAAGACTGAATGAAAGCGTAAAGTATTTCATAGACGAAAAATATGGGAATTTACGAAAGTTATGATTTTATCGAGGCGCCATAGTATGTAACGAATATTATTCTAGATGTTTCCATGAAAAAGTATTGAAAATGGTATACAAATTATAGTTTAGTATAGTAACTCAATCTGTCTTACTTTTAATCACTGAAAAAAGCGTGTAATGCCGCGGTCAGAAGCAACTATCAAATAAAACAACAAAAATAATACTATTTCATTCTATCGAATATGAGTCCATAAATAAAGTCATTTAGAGTAACCTCTGTAAAATAATACAAACTTTTGAGCAACAATAACAAAATCAATTACAACTTTTTTATAAACAAAATCGATTGTCATAAAAAAATTTATCGGTAAAGCATTACAGCAGCAAATTATTTCATGGAATTAGTATAGTTAGTTGCGGTCATGATGAGCTAGTATAAGGATGTCTGTCCATGCATAGATGCGGATAGGAGAATGTCCGCTCCGCTTCAGTGGACAGGGATTTGCAAACGCTTTTAAAAAATCATACAAAACTAGGAAGCGGAACGGAATTCATACAAAAGCGGGGAGCTCCGCATCAATGGAAAGTCACAATCCTCAAATCCGCTCCGCATTACTCCCTGGCTCCGCTCCGCTTCTTCGCTCCGCATAAATGGAAGGTGTTACTCCACTACCCCCTCTGCACAGCCTCGCGCTCACGTCATAAATTGGACTAATTAATAACGAATTAATGACTCGGCAGCTCATTAACTCCAAGTAACTGCAGAGGCTTCAATTCTACTTAAAAGCGTTCACATAGGTAACTTAGTTAACAAGCTTTATACATAGAGATTATGTGATGGGAAGTTAGCAACGATGAAGTAGTTATGGTTAAAAGAAAACAATTAAAAAACAACATACTTGTTCAACACAGTTGAACAAGTATGTTCAACTACTCGAGACGCGGACTTTGTTTGGAGAAATGGGCGAGTGGCCCATACTGCCCAACCTAAAGTTAAAATTAGTATTGGAAGTGTTTTAAAGTATCCAGGCACGAGTAAATAATAATATCGATAGCAGAGTGTATACGTTGTACCAGCCAAACAAGCGGTAAACATATCACGGACGGACCAACAATGCTCGCACTAACAAGGTGCATTGTGCGAATGGCGATTGGAGAGTGCCAAGGCCGCAGGACGCGGGAATCAAACGTAGGCTGGGTTTACACGAGGCAAGTGCGAGTAGCGTGGAATTTATATATATTTAGTCAACGTTTTTCCGACTCTGAGTAATTTGACTATGTTCTTGGAGGTTCTGCTGAACCACGGGCATTTATTTCCTCCACCCAGGTGAAACACGCAGGTGAACCACGGGTAAATCTAAATGGACGGCATGTCACACAGCATCCTGCTACTCTAAACTATTGGTCGATTTGTAAATAGCAACCCAGAATATTCCCTGTAGGCTCTACGCTCACTGCTTTTTGAGGTTATTATCACTTCATCCGAGGACATCCACTTCTGGACGATCCACTTCTGGACTCAAATTCTGGTCTCAGTTAATTGCTCCCATAATCTTAAGTCATCAGATAACTTACTACTCAATTTTACCAATCATTCCCAAACCTTCTATGGCAACTCTTTTAGTCTTCAGGCTGTACGACTTTGGAACAAGCTGCCTGTTGGTATCAGACTTGCGCCTTTTATCAACTCCTTCAAATCTTAACTGTAGTCCTATTTCCTATCATCAGCTATCTAAAATCTTCCTTCGTTTCTCCTCCTTCTGTAACTTCAGATGTGATTGTAGCTTCATCTTGTCATGTCTCAATCATGCTCATGTCTTTCTGTAACACCTATTGTATTGTATTAAGTTATTTGTAGATATACTTGTAGATTAACTCCTAAGTTAGTTTTGTGTTGTATTATAATATTTATAATGTATGTGGTATGTATTTTACTGATCATTTTCTTTTACTGTTTGTGCTCTACCAACACTTATTAGACTCATATCTTTTCTCCATCCCTAGGTTGCCTGGGAGAAATCGCTCTCAGCGATAAGGCCGCCTATTGTACCCACTTATTATGTTTTAAATGTAGATATAAGGTTTTTATTTTGTAATATTTTAAGTACAATAAAATATTCATTCATTCATTCATTGCTAGCGGATTCCTCAGCCACCCACTTACTTATTTTTTCTTATTCTATTGTTAGAAGCAAATCACCTACCCTAGGTAAGGTACACATAATTTAAGTTGCTAATTAGACTCGAGTTCTCAAGTCACGATTTCTCATTCAAGCTTCTATCGAGTGTCGTAATAAAACTCACGCCATGCACTGGTAACGATCCCTTACCCTTACCACTAGCTTAGTGTAAAGCTGCCCTTA
This sequence comes from Eupithecia inturbata, assembly GCA_963662085.1. Taxonomy (NCBI): domain Eukaryota; kingdom Metazoa; phylum Arthropoda; class Insecta; order Lepidoptera; family Geometridae; genus Eupithecia; species Eupithecia inturbata. The sequence goes on from OY759190.1 coordinate 13,795,092, forward strand.
CTACACGTGCGCGACAAGTGACACCTATTTGCTCGTTTCGAATCACAAACGAGAAAAACAGAACACGTTATAACGTGTTTTGTTTGTGATTCGAAAAATTAATACAATTTAATGTTTCTTAGCACTCGTAGCTCGTAGCACTGCTACGGCGTAGCTCTTAGCACTTAAAGCGAAGACTGTGCCCCCACTTGTGGGATAAAGGAGATATTTTCTTCAGTGGGGTACGTACCCCACTGAAGAAAATATCTCCTTTATTTGCTATTTATTGCCAAGATTTCCAATAAAGCAGAAAACCAGGTTCCCATAAAGTACTTCAAAAGCCGGATCTTCCTGAAAAATCTTTTGAATTAATTTATAATAAATAACGTCTCCTAAAGGTTTTTAGAAAATAAAAGGAAAGGGCCGTCAACTTTGCCGAAAGCCCGTCATCAATTCAATTTCATAAAAAATATTGCTTCACGAAGTTTCATCGTACGAAAGAAAAGGTACAGGGAAATTTAATTTGGAAGACGGAGGATGTGAGGTTGATTCCCGATTGCACCCAGTTGGTGATAGGTTTAATGTGAGGTTGATTCCCGATTGCACCCAGTTGGTAATAGGTTTAATGTGAGGTTGATTCCCGGTTGCACCCAGTTGGTGATAGGTTTAATGTGAGGTTGATTCCCGATTGCACCCAGTTGGTGATAGGTTTAATGTGAGGTTGATTCCCGCTTGCACCCAGTTGGTGATAGGTTTAATGTGAGGTTGATTCCCGATTGCACCCAGTTGGTGATAGGTTTAATGTGAGGTTGATTCCCGGTTGTACCCAGTTGGTGATAGGTTTAATGTGAGGTTGATTCCCGATTGCACCCAGTTGGTGATAGGTTTAATGTGAGGTTGATTCCCGATTGCACCCAGTTGGTGATAGGTTTAATGTGAGGTTGATTCCCGGTTGCACCCAGTTGGTGATAGGTTTAATGTGAGGTTAATTCCCGATTGCACCCAGTTGGTGATAGGTTTAATGTAAGGTTGATTCCCGATTGCACCCAGTTGGTGATAGGTTTAATGTGAGGTTGATTCCCGATTGCACCCAGTTGGTGATAGATTTAATGTGAGGTTAATTCCCGATTGCACCCAGTTGGTGATAGGTTTAATGTGAGGTTGATTCCCGATTGCACCCAGTTGGTGATAGGTTTAACACATTAAACCAATGTGAGGTTGATTCCCGATTGCACCCAGTTGGTGATAGGTTTAATGTGAGGTTGATTCCCGATTGCACCCAGTTGGTGATAGGTTTAACACATTAAACCAATGTGAGGTTGATTCCCGATTGCACCCAGTTTAGTATCTGGGTAGGTTTGTTTTACACAGGACTAGTTTCTACACGTGGCTTCGCACGCGTTGTTTTTGGATCAACAAACTTTAATTGTTCTATGGAAAGTTTTAAGGTTATTTATATTCCATGGCAACCGATTTATGGGATAAAAAGCAGGTGCACTGACTGGTCGTATTGGTACGGATCGTACTGGAATTTAGCTTAAATTTAGACCTGGATTACTACTTTCCCGGAAAAACAAGTGCGAAGTCGAGGGTGGAAGCTAGTTTATAATATTAGTGTGATTTTCTATTGTTAAAGGATCAAATGAAGTGGGGTGCCAATCTGCATCGAATGGACCTCCAATGTATGTAAGATTAGAAACGCTCTTGAAATAGATTTAACTAAAAAAATAGTGAATCTTGTGCGCGTAGTTTTATATCTTGTACTTCCCGCAACCTCCGGACATTACCCACTAATAACAAAGGAACACACAAATATAGTCAAGTATAAAGCCCATCCGACTTCCAGGAATACTCATATATAAATAAATGTCTTCTATTCTATTCTATTCTATATACTATCTCTCTTGTACAGTATCTTGTTCTATCCTCCCAGCCCATCTTATCTCAAGGAGCGCTTTGACTTCCTGTCCAACTCTCACTCTCTCTTTGCGTTCCTCTGAAACCCTCGTCTTTAAAGTTCCTGCTCACTCTACTACTTTTTATGAAAAATCCTTCACTGTACAAGCTATCCGTCTATGAAATGCTCTTCTCCTGGACATCAGACGTGCGAAATCACTCCCAATCTTCAAAAAATTGCTTCATCTGTATTATTTATCAGTGTAAACATTTTAATAACTTTATTTTTATGTCTATGTAAGTTTATCATATAAAGTAGGTAGTTTAAGACATGTTAGGTATATGATACCTTAGGTATATAATAATAGTACGTAGTGTAGGTATATGTAATTGTTTTAATTTCCTTAAGTTTTCAAACGTCTATATTGTTCTCATAAGTCCAGTCCATCCCAAGGTTGCCTGGAAGAGATCGCTCAAAGCGATAAGGCCGCCCTTTGTACTTCCTTGTTTCTCAGCATTTTCTTCTGTATTATATTTTGTGTTTGTGTGGTACAATAAAGAGTTATCTATCTATCTATAAAGGAATATTTACCATGATTTGTGTGATTTTTAGTTTTTCAACATCTCTGCACAGTTTCATGCGCATGATCACGGTATTTTACTGAAGATATAAAGTAGTTAATGGCTTTAGTGTAATAACCATGTCTCAATAGTCCAATCAATAGTTTAAAAAGTTTTTAACTTAATAATACCTATAATTTTGGTTGAACTTAAATCAATGTGGAAATTCGCGAAAGATAAGTATTTTCATATAATACCTAATAACTATATATATTTTTTTTTTGACATTTTCAGAGAATATTTATTTATTTATTTTATTTATTTATTTGGTACACAAAACACATAACAAGCAATAACAATAATAGAACACAAAAATCTGAGAAAATATGAACTGGCTTGACACGTAACACTATGTGCACTCAACAAATAATTAGGTATATTGAGTAGAAATGTAAACAAAAGTTTAGATGGGTTTGAAAACGGTGATACAAAAATAAAACAATCAATAAAAATAAGACCAGATATGTAAAATAACACAAAACAGCAATACCTATGTATTTATATTGAGCGTGTCTTGATACCGCGACACCATAGACGCGATTGTTCATATACCTCGCCGTAGAAGACCGCCCTTGGAGGTGGTCCTTTAGGTCACAGTTAATCAATCTGGTATATACATACATCTTCGTATTCTTTTCACACTAAGCCAAGCTTAATTATAAATATATTAAAATTAATTTTTAATTATTATAATCAACGACAGCGACGGGTTATTGTCGTTGACGATAATGATTATGATGGTAACAGTCAGTCAGTCAGTCAGTTAGTCAGTCAGTCTGTCAGTCTGTCAGTCTGTCAGTCTGTCAGTCAAACAGGTGCGTACAACTTTTATGTAGGTACTCTAATGTTTTTATCCATCCAGCACTTTGCCTATAAATTTTAATCATGACCTAATTAGATGCCTCCTAAAATTAGGTAGACGTTTCTAATCATAGCTAAAATGTAATGTATTTATAACTAAGTTGAGTTGTTTTAGATCTGTTATCCTAATTTTAAAACTACCAGTCTAATTTTAGAAACATATTTTTCGTCTATTTGACATTCCTAAATCCTAATTTTACCTATTTCTAAAACAACAGAATCGACACCATTATCAAACCGTGGACCTTCACCCTATGTGCCACTGAGGTAGGGTCCTTTAGGTCCCAGTTAATCAGTCACGTAACTTGTACACTATAAGTCTTCGTATTCTCCCCACACAAAGCCAGCCTTACAGAACAATTATAGGTTTAGTACAGTTCTGTTCTGTTTATGAGGAACCCTAATTCTATAGTAGTTCGAAGATTTAACCGCCATTTTGTCGTTTATAGCACTATCTACGCATAATTTGTGAGTTATAGTAGACTTATAGTGACGGTTTGTCATTGTGTAGTCGGTATTCATTGTTCAGTTATTGCCCATGCCTGGGTGTTAGTACAGTCGGTAATAAAAGCCTTTGATCAAAACAACTAAGTCGTAAGTGGAAATGTGCCTGTTCTAATTGAATACGACATTGTAATATTCTATCTTATCTAATACGATTATATAAGAAAACATGCCTACTATGGTTGGTTTCTTTGTGAAATTACTGTACCTGGGTGCTAGTATGTCGTCGGCTTCAGAAGACCTTGATCAAAACTACTAAATAAAGCTATAGGTGAAAATGTGCGTGTCTGTGGATACAGTAATATCTCTTAGAAATAAATTCGGGAAAGTTTATAATGTTTCAAATCAAAATCAAATCAAATTCATATATTTTGCGAAACATGCTCATTCTATTTTAACCTAACATCCCTGTAATGTTAGGTTAAAATAGAATGAGCACAACCATGATCAGCTTTACAGCATGCAAAGTCACTATAAATGTATATAAATAAATGCAATGTCAATAACTAAATTAATTAATAATCAATTAATTGTCTTATTCTAGAATTTATCCATTAGATATTCATTAACATTGTAATAGGCCTTATCAATTAACAATTGTTTTAAATAGAGTTTAAAAAATGAATAGTATTGCTTTCTTGCTTGTAGGTGATTATAGATACGAGGTGCCATACAAAATATACTCTTATTAAAAAGTGCAGACTTATTTGGAGGGCAATGATATTTCTTGTCAAGGCGCTTACATTTGAGTTTGTCAAAGAAATTCAGATTACTTTTGACGAACACTGCATTCTCAATGATGTATATGGCAAAGTTAGGATTTTCAACTGAGTAAAAAATGGTTTGCAACTCCCCGTTTGTTTGATGCTGCAGATTGATCGAACGCATTTCTTTTGAGCTTTAAATACTGACTCTTTGCCAGTTGGATTACCCCAGAACAGAACCCCATACCTTAGGATGGATGCAGCATATCCGTGATAGGCCGTAATAACGGTAGGAATATTTGCAACTTTAGAGAGCATGTAGAGCGCATGCGATAGTTGACTTAGTTTTGTATTTAGGTAACCTACCTGAGAATTAAATCTACAATCCATAGAAAGTGAAGTTGATATTAATTGTCCGTGCAAGTACCTACAGTTTGCTTACGAAGCCGATTATTCAACTTTAAATCAATGCATCTCTTTTCATTGGATTTAAAAGTGGGTTCAGAAGGAAATTAGTTTTGGTATAATTCTGGAGCAACATTTATTTTGTAAAATATTTGTAGTAAGTGTTACTATACTATACTAGGTGATACTTACGTACTTAACTACAAGTGTTATGAGAGTAGGTAGGTACCGAGCTGAGATCACGCATGGCAATGAAAGTTGCTAAGATTTAAGAAATAAATAGTTTTAAAAGGGCGCAATGCGCCCCATTTTGTAAAAGGAATAGGCATAGGATTTCGCGTTCATAGGAGCGGGACAAAGAATATGTTTATAGAAAGGCGTAAGCGCATGAATCAAGTTTTTGCTTATTTACAAGAAAACTTATGAAGAAACTGGTTTGAGAAACAAAATAATTACTAATAACCTACGAATCAAAACATAACTCATGTCTATAGACCGCAGGGTTCTTGTGATCTCGACCAAATTATGTGCGAAAAAGTGCACTTTCATGGTTTTTTGTCTATCGGTTTCTTTCTTAATCGTGTTTTCTCATTCAAGGAAACAATTTTTTTTTTCATTTTGTGTAATTCGAGATTTATTTATTTACCACGGGGCTCCCGTGAATACTGAGATCTAGGCCTAGTTTGACAACCAGACCCGTTTGGCTCGCCCATTAAAGCATTAAGCTAAAAGAGAGAGTTAGAAGAGTTAAAAGAGTACCTCTGTTTTTCACTAACAACTTTGCAACGTTACTATTATATTACCTACAGCGATTCTAAAGACAATAGAAAAATAAAATTTGTTCGTGCCTAGAAAACAAATTGAGTAGATTATATGCACGCTTTCAGACACCCGTCTCGCTTCTTCTTTTAATGCCTCTTTGTTTCTGTCCCTCTCTTATTTTCCGGTTCACGCCTGCGCGGTAAGGATTTTTCCGAAAGTTAGTCGAAGCTTCATAGGGTGAGCGGAATATTGGTAATATTTCGTGTTAATTTTTGTATTATAGAAAACACTAATTTAACTTAGGTGACATAACTTCATTTTGTAGCTTAGTTACAGTAGGTTTCACAGAGCTCTCTGTGTTCAATGCAGAAAGGGAAAACCTGTTGTTTCATAGAAAAATCGAAAAATATTTACAGTTGCATTTGAAGAAAAATAAATGAACTCTTCACTTCATTTCATTTACTTCAACTTCAACTTCATTTATATTCTTTCTAATAAGTTGCCTAAGAATACGACATTTTAAATGACAATTTAGATACACTGTGTCATTGTAAAACGTAGAAACATTCTGTAGGTATCCACCAATTGAACAGTATGTATCATTCATTACGCAAGAGGGGAGTGTGAGTATATGCGGCTTCGACCGGCGCGGGCGAGATTCAGCCTCTAGGTCCGACATCCCGCGGTGAGACGTCCGTGGCGCTGCAAAATCACAATCCTGGACCAAATTCCGGCTCTCGGTCGAAATCATAACCAAAAAACTTCACATTTTGACAAAAAGTGAAAAGAACAATGGCATTTTGCATTGGATGCATCTCCCGCGTATTCTAAACGTCAACTTTAAATTCGGAACGTGAAAGTTTTCTTTTCTTTTAGGCCAGTGTGTGAAAGCTGCGGCTGATGTGTGATAACGTGACCTTTGTTCAGAATATTAAGATTCTAACACGAAATTTTAGTTTTTTTTTAAGTTTTGACTTGTCAGGCTAGTTTGCATTCATGGAGATATACACCATTATTATGGTAAGTTGATTTCTTTTGCAGAGCGCAGTGCCTAATTATGCTCATTAGAATTTTATGATTTCATTAGTATAATAGCATCATGAAAATTTCGCGACGAACATAACTTTGTACTTAAAATAATAATTAAGGTGATGTTATTCCCTGGGATTGCTTTATGTGCAAGGGAATTTAAACGTTCATTCGATACACTGAAGATAGGCTCTCCTTCTTTGATAAGGACTCATTATTTACGAGGTACTACACAATTGCAGTTTGGAGTCAAAGAAAGCCATAATCTCATTCATAAGATATAATTATACCTGATGGTGCCATGTTCATGAGTTGGTTTTGAAATAGATAAAAAATTACATCGGCCTGTTTTACTTCAATTAACAGTCAATTAACAGTTTCCTTCAGTGTTGTGTCCTTGTTACTTTCTTACTTAGGCACCTCTAGCGTACGTTTAATACTTAGGACCTTAGAAGGGGTGTTGAGGTATTGTACTATAATGCCTAAGGTTCCAGAAATGCGTCTGAATGTGAAGGATTTTCGGCCTTCAACTATTATAAAATAATACGAGACATTGCTGAACTATTAGATATAAACTTACCTAGGATGGATATGGTGACCCTCAATCTCTACGTCCTACTCGAAAGTTGACTTGATGACCCAACACTTCGTATGACGAAACGATGCTAAGAGATGAACATACTATTAGAAGAGAAGCATTCATTATCAAACATCAAAGTCGGCACCGAACCGAACTCAAACTACTTTGTGACCCGGACGCTGCCTCAAGGTTTTGACGAAATTGATACCTTTATGGTAAAAATAGACACAAACGGGTGTGCGGGTGTGGAGACCTTTTGGACACCACCCATATCCAAACTACCTTTTGACCTTTTAACATGCATAAAAGAGGTCGTACACCTACTAAAACTTAAGTAGTAGACCCTGTTTTCCAACTGGATATCATATCATCACTTCAGCAGTGGACGTATACTGATACGCTGAAGGCCGATCTTCAGACGAGGCCACAAATTAACTGTAATCATAAAGGGGAGTGTATGGGTTTCAATGATGTTCATTTACCGGTGAAGTATCATTGAAAAAGTTCTTTGATATTTTGTTTTATTGATTTATATACTCTTAGGAGTGAGATACTGACACGTATTGCTATGTTTTTTTTAATATTTGCACATAAAAGGCTTTGTCGACCCATGCCCAATCGGTTTAAAATATTTAAAATAATAAGACGTCTGCCTGGGTGGTCGCGTACTGGTTAGGGTAAGTAAATTTAAATATTTATGACATTGGGTCACTGCTGGTCTACGTGATAATTGTGACATAGAAAGGTAGTGTGGGGAGCTGGCGGTACGAGGAAACATGCTGATCCGCAGGTTCGCACATTGTTCAGTAGATGTAAAGTCTCTTTATTTTAATCCTACTGTCAATCTTTTTACACCAGCGCCGCGGCGGCCTGTAGGTTACTTACACCAAGGCGTTCATCAAAGCCCTACGCGTCCTCTATAATAGTTTGTTTAGAGCAATGGTGGGGCTGCCCAGATACTGTAGTGCGTCGGGCATGTTTGCTGACGCACATGTAAAGGACTTTTACGCAGTGATTCGCAATAAAATAACATCTATAAAACGCAGGATGCTGGGCAGCACCAACAGTCTGATAGGGGTTCTGGCTGACAGACATTGCAGTAAACTGCAAAGGCACTGGATGTCAAGCCTGATCAACCCTTGTGCCAAACAGATTTAATATTTAAATTAATTCTGTTATGTCCTTTTTGTTTATCTGAAACTGTGTGACTTAAACAACTCTAATCACAAAGATCCATACATCTTTGTGTTGTCTGAATCAATAAATGGATTTAATTTAAAACAAAGTAATGTCTTAAAAATACTTTGTTTCTGCTGTAGTTTTTTTGGGCTTCGTTATAGACAATGGATTAAACCATATTCACTTACTTTTATTATAAGTTGTGTATCTAAGCTTTTATCATTTACCGAAAACCTTTTAGAAATTGTAATAAGCCCAATTTGAAAAGGGGTAACAAAGTCACTAAGGGGAAACTCATATAAACGACTTCGTAGAGGGATGTATATTGTATACTCGTTCAAGTGACCGTGGCAGAATACAGCCTTCATTTGTCAACGAAAACTGGAGTCCTACTCAAGTGTGAGTCCTACTTGCACTGTGGGTTCCGTATCATATTATATCTTTTATAGAGCAGGCGCTCGCAATTGCGTCAAGTCGCCCTTGTTAATAAGAAGAGTAAAACAAATAAGTTTCTCTCTGCCGCATGGCTGTTCCCCGTTATCTGTGCCGGGCCAGATGAAAAGAAGGAAACGTAATTATGTGGTATGGTAAAAGTAGCTTTGGAAAATAGCGGACCAAGAGGATGTTGCAGCTTTTATATGTACCTATACGGCAACCTATTTACGGGCGAACTCACTAAGACATACCACAGTTTATTCTCAGCTGTCGGCACACGTTGATACGGAACCCTAAAAATTTCATAGCAGAATACAAAATATGCGCCATGCAATTTTAGCGAGAAATTCCTAAGGTTATGGCGAACGAGGCTCTAAGCGGCGGAATGAGGGAGGGGGGTCGCTGATTTATGGCGGGATTTCTTTGTAAATCATATTTATAAAGCTTCACATTTTGCGTAAGAGTAACCAGTTACTCTTACGCAAAATGTGAAGCACAGCTCCAGAGCTGTGAGATATAAATGTAAAGTGTACATTTGTCGTGAAATGAATATAGCGGTTTTCTGTGTTTGTTATTTGGAGATTTCATATTTATGTACTTACTTACAGGCGGTGGTTCGTACGCTGATCATTTCTATATTTAACTAATCTATGGTCAAATTTCTTCGTCAATAAAGTCACATATACACGACCGACGTGGCGCTGCGGGCGAATGTCCTACGCAGGACGTTGCGCATTCGATTCCCGCCCTGCGACAAATGTTTGTCAAAGTCAAAAGTCAAAGTGCTTTATTTCCTGTAGACCTTACAGGACTCTTGGACACGTCACAAAATTCAAATTACATAAGTAAAACTAGGGAATAAAGTGATTACTTTGATTTTTGCTAACTTCAATCTTTTTGTACGATCTGCAAATATTTGTTCCGGGTGCTGGGTATTTAAAAAAAACATACTTATGAACGTCTTGGGGACGCTTCCGACTGATTGATATGGATCAGTTGAGTTGCCTGTAGATTGTTTGCAACAGTCTGCAGTTAGCTTAATTGTTTCAATTGTAAATACTAGTTCTAATTTGTTTTTATTATTGAATTGTAATTTTCTTTGTCAATAAAGTTCTATGTAATGTATTGTATTAAGTATTCAGTTATCTAGTACCCCTCACACAAGCTTTGCTTAACATGGGGATGGATGATGCTGTGGGAATAGTCAAAAAAAATATAGAACTAAAGATTTGACCATTGATTAGTAAATCACAGTTCGGAGAACAGGCTGTGGTGGGTACGCTGCGTAAATGTACCATTCGCAGCAAGCATGATTCGTTACGCCGTGTGCTAAAATCCTTGTCATTGCTCGTTGCAAGCGCCTTCTTTCCCCGTACTGACTGCATGAACGCTCGCTGTGTAACACGTAACATTACGCCGCGTAACACCAGTCAGTACGCACTTTTAGAGTCGTAAGCTAAGCCCACACTCACTGGCCTTGGCAGTACTTAACTAGCAGGATAAAGAACCGGAAGTTAGAGAAGTTTAGAAAATTACAAAAAAATGCGATTTATGGCTGAAAGTTGAGTCACGTATTCATTTGCCTTTTATGCTACAAAGATAAAAGAGAATTCATTACCTCTCTAAAACAGGAAAAAGATAATACAGACATTCAGATTCCACGGGGACTTTATCTTGATCGAGTGTGACGTAATAATCCACCGCGAATTCTCTACGGAACCGCAAAAATGATTTCATCTTTCCTTTGGTCCTGAAAAAAAAAACTGACAGTGAAAAAAAAAAATATTAGCAAAGTGCTCGTAGGCAGGTGGCTCGAGGTACCTGACTTATTACCTAACTTTCTGGAAGAATATGCGTAAGAGCTTGTTCTGGGTCGGTTAGGTATGTACTTAAAATAAAATAAAACTTTTTAAATGACATTGTGTAGGTACCTACGTGCCGCGATCTTTATGAATAAACAATAATGTTTTTGGTAATTTGGATTGTTTATAAAAAACTAAAAACCGACATTGAATCCCTTAATTTTACACTGTTTTTAGGTTTTGCGGGACAAATACTAATTAATCGGGGATAAACTTTTATGGGACCACCTCATCATCATCTTCTTTACAATAGCAAAATAATTTTCAAAATTGGTCGATAATTGACAAAGAAATCGACGAACAAACATTAAAAAACATAAATACAGCCGAACATTTCTTTGTTCGGCTGTATTTATGTTTTTTTAATGTGAACCTCCTACTTTTTTCCAATTTGGTTAAAATTGTCAAAGAGCCTATACCATTAGATAGAGTGCTAAGCAGCGTACGAACAACCGGCTGTAAAATAATAAGGCCCGTACGATAGAAGACTCAATCATAAATTACGTACGATAGAAGACTGTTAATCATAAATTACGTACGATAGAAGACTGTCAATCATAAATTATGTACGATAGAAGACTCAATCATAAATTACGTACGATAGAAGACTGTTAATCATAAATTACGCACGATAGAAGACTGTTAATCATAAATTACGTACGACAAAAGACTGTTATTCATAAATTACGTAAGATAGAAGACTGTCAATCATTAATTACGTACGATAGAAGACTGTTATTCATAAATTACGTACGATAGAAGACTGTCAATCATAAATTACGCACGATAGAAGACTGTTATTCATAAATTACGTACGATAGAAGACTGTCAATCATAAATTACGCACGATAGAAGACTGTCAATCATAAATTACGTACGATAGAAGACTGTCAATCATAAATTACGCACGATAGAAGACTGTCAATCATAAATTATGTACGATAGAAGACTGTCAATCATAAATTATGCACGATAGAAGACTGTCAATCATAAATTACGTACGATAGAAGACAGTCAATCATAAATTACGCACGATAGAAGACTGTTAATCATAAATTACGTACAAGAGAAGACGGCGAACGCTTTACCGGCTGCAACAGAAATCTCATTAGATTCTCTTATATACCTCAAGGTACATTCCGAAACAATCTAGCCCGACCTTAATTGCGCACAAAAATAAATAGTGAGTCGGTAAATTATGTTATCTAGGTGGTTCATAAAGTACAGTCATTTGTTGTGGGTGAAAAACTGCGTTAATTTAGAAAGAAATAGGAGTGCGCTAAATTAGAATAAATAGGTGCCTTTTAGACAAACTTGCAGTTTGTAATTGTGTCAACATTGTTCTCTTATTTTTTACCCAGATTGTGGCTAATGTTGGTCTCTGCTGTTAACCTGTTGTCCTTGCTGTGGTCATATAATTTGATGTTGTTTACAAAAATCTAGAAAACAACTTCCATAAATTTACATAAACCGTAATCCATCGGACACAAAATTAATAATCAAACCACGCCGAGATCATTCTCTATACATAACCAAAAGAATCAACAAAATCGGTCCATGAACATACTTGCATAAAATACATACATACATACAGCAGAACGTACAACGACTACGTTTTTCAAAGTCTGCCAAAATAGAGGACAATGCCCATTTGTAGGTATGAACTTACTAATTAATACTTTATTAATTACTTTATTTTATTAATACTTTATGGCCCGCGAAATGGCAACAGTTCCATGGGAGTTGGGGAGGCCCATTGTGACGCTACATGCGTCGACACACTTGCGCCTTCTCATCTTCCGAGGACATCCGTAAGGGCTGGTGGTGGGATCTCAAGAAACGCAAATATGCAGGTCTCGACAGAGCCTACACATTTGCTCCCTTTGGGGTCGAGACCCTAGGTCCGTGGGGTACCGAGGCTCTCCGGGTTTTAAAAAAGTTATCGTAGCGTCTGGACGACGCGACGCGTGACCCGAGAGCTGGCGGGTATCTGGCGCAGCGCATCAGCATTGCCAAACAGCGGGGCAATGCAGCCAGCGTCTTGGGGACGCTTCCGACTGCTATTGATATGTATCAGTTGAGCTACCTGTAGATTGTTTGCATCAATCTGCAGATAGAGCTTAATTGTTTCAATTGTAAATACTACATAGGTCTAATTTATTTTTATTATTGAATTGTAATTTTCTTTGTATATAAACTTATTGAATAAAGCTGCAGTTTTTCTGCTTATAAGAAATAAAGTTAGTACATACTAGTTTCTGCCCGTCGCTCTCCTTACATGGTAGGTACTTGGATAAAACGAAGCCGGAAATAATTTAGATAGGTACTTTCATTATTAGTGTTAAAAGATGACCCTAGCCTGGCCTAACCCTGCTGTTAACCACAAGAACTAAAACAGGGAGACCACGACACGAATTACAATCAGAGACCCTATCTTAGAGACTTACACCCAGACGTCCGTCACCTAAGCTAGCCAACGCAGAAGAGCCCGGAAGGAACTCCTCCAAGATGACGTTAGGCATAGAGCACGTTTCTTATTTCAAACGTTGAGCAAGCAGTCCCCGCCAGCCAGCACCATCGCCAGTTCATGGAGTCTTTAATATTAGAAAAACCTTTATTATATTGAATAAATAAATAAAGACAAGATGCGCGCCTGATATCAAGGCCAGAATAGCTATGGCAAAACAGGCATTTTACAACAAAAACATAATATTTACATCTATAATATAAAAAAAAAACACATAATAACACATGTTTGGAGCTTAGCCATCTATGAATGCGAAACATGGACCATGACACAGCGGGATAGAGATAGGATTGAGGCGTTTAAAATGTGGTGCTGGAGGAGGATGGAAAGGACTAGCTGGAGGTGCTGCATCTCCTCATTTGTAACCTTCTCCGTCAAGAAAAGAGTTAAGCAGAAAAGGTTATTGATGAACACAATTTAAAACAGAAGAGGAAGAATGATTTGCCACCTTATACATGACAGCTTCATAAAAAAAACATAGTAGAAAGAAAATTATAAGGAAGCCAAGGATGACTAAGAATTAACTGTATGTGTCAGATCAAGGAGTAGCCGCTGTCATGTCGTATAAAGAAGTAGAAGAGACCGCATTGGAAAGAGAAAAGTGGAGGAAATTGCATCAATGCACCGACAAGATTATAATATTAAGATGAAATTTTATTGTACCACACAAACAATACAGAAATTAATTTTAAGAATAGTGGAAGTAAAAATGGCGGCCTTTTCGCTAAGAGCGATCTCTTCCAGACCTAAACTTTTATCTTCTTGGACCAGTACCCATCACTAACCAAAATCATCTCTTTAACAGTACCAGCGAACAGAAATAGGTTGTTAATCTCATAACCCTCCTCCGTTGGTAGTCGGGTAAAAAACCAAGCAGTAGCAAGACCATTCAAAGCAAAAAATAAAAATGTTTTTGCGGAAAAAAAAGCACCGCTATTCTCTATGAGAAAATCTTCGGTTCAAGACACCTTTTCTTTTTGTCTATTTTCATCTGAATGTTTCGTGTCTTTTATTTCGCTGCTTTGTTTTACTACGGTTGAACTTTAAACTAGAAGCAGCTGTAATTTCATTTATTTTTTGGCTTACTTCTGCCCGTCGTTTCGATTTCAATAAGTTTTTTCTACCTGAAAACTCCAGAGAACCTTGAATATTCTTTTATGGAACCTAGTTTTGAAAGTAGGTAAATTATTTTGAGTATTTATTTGTTTGTTTACAATATCGTTATAGAAAGGTGAAAATAAGTTAAAGCTATTGAAATAAAGATAATCAAATACAGCATAATTATCTATTTCGTAGTATAATTTTACTACGAAATAGATAATTATGCTGTATTTGATTATCTTTATTTCAATCTTGTTAAGTTAGAACAAAGGAATTAAAACGGAACCTAGGTATTGTTAAAATAATGTTGATATATAATCACTTTGTACCTAGTTATTAAGAAACTAGAGTTTAATTATGTTCTATCAAAAACGCAGGATTTCCTCCCATTAGAGGCACTCTTTAAATCGTTTCAATCGAATTAATCTCTGACAAATTACAGAATGTATTCTCCCACTGAACCCAGAAGCAATCTGTACACAGGTTTGCTAACACTGAAATGCTTCATTTCTGAAGCTCTTTTAATATGAGGAAAATATTTAATTTGAACAGAAAAGCCCTTAGAATGTAATTTACTGGAGCTCTTTCAAATACGGCGGCGGCGCCTTCGTTGTAAATAAAAAGGTTTTTTTGTTCATTTGGAGATTTGTAATATTACGTTTTCTCTATTTAGGTTTAATTTTTCTTTAGCTACAAATAAGTGATAATTTTGTTGATTAAGATTGGTTTTGGATATTTAGGGACAGATAACTGATATAGGTTTTAACAACTAAATTGATTTGAGAGAGATAAATAATATATAATAAGATAAATGATATATAATACGTACCAGCTTTTCTCGAACCGAATGGTCTGTTGCGTGACGATGGTAAGAGGCCTGACGGCATGACACTAGTCCCATGGGAGTTGGGAGGCCCATTGTGTGGGACGCTACATGCGTCGACACACTTGCGCCTTCCCATCTTCCGAGGGCATCCGTAAGGGCTGGTGCGGTGGCAGATTTGGCCGAGGATCTCAAGAGACGCAAATATGCAGGTCTCCACAGAGCCTACATATTTTCTCTCTTTGGGGTCGAGACCCTAGGTCCGTGGGGTACCGAGGCTCTCCTGGTTTTTAAAAAGTTATCTGAGCGTCTGGTCGACGCGACGCGTGACCCGAGAGGTGGCGGATATCTGGCGCAGCGCATCAGCATTGCCATACAGCGGGGCAATGCAGCCAGCGTCTTGGGGACGCTTCCAACTGGTATTGATATGGATCAGTTGAGCTACCTGTAGATTGTTTGCAACAGTCTGCAGTTAGCTTAATTGTTTCAATTGTAAATACTAGTTCTAATTTGTTTTTATTATTGAATTGTAATTTTCTTTGTCAATAGAGAGATAAAAGAGAGCAAATTGTTTATGTTCTCACAGGAAACACCTAACCATCCTTGCAGCTAATAAAAACATGCCTCTTGCGTTGAAAATCGAACCCACAACCTTTTGCGTCTCAAACGTACCTTTGTCCTACACCACAAAGGTCGTCTACCAGTTCATTACCTGCCACAATGTTGCCATGTACCTACAGCTTGCTAACTAAGTACTTACTAAGTAAGTAAACAACCCTTGAGTACAATATATTCCGTCTGCGAGTCACTGTTGCGCGAAAATAAATAAAAGAGGCTCTCTCGGATCCCAGCCTCATGTGTAGGTAGCTTGTCCCTTCAGCCTCGGGCGTACATAAAAATCCTTTTCTTCTTGAGCTACGTTTTTCCTTTTTCGCGATTTGAGTGAACGCAACTGTTTACGGGTTTGTGATTTATAGATGTTTTTATTCGAATTTGATTTATTTTGTAAGTAGGTTTGACAAAATCGGGGATGCTTGGAATAAAAGTCAGTCCGATCGTCCGCACATCCATCCGAACCTATCGCACTGGAGGGTGCTGAAGGAAATGGTGTGCTCTAACTCTGCTGATCAATCGCTTTACTATGACAAAAGTATCGTCATGTAAAATCGTAAGATAAAAGAAAGTCTAGAGAGTGCGTGTGGTGCTCTGTACGGAGATATTGATAGAATGGTTTCAACCTACTTTGATTTTTTTAAAATTCCATCGCACACTTCTCAGTTCTATGGTAATTCCTTCACTTTGCAGGCCGCCAGACTCTGGAACGCCCTTCCTTTTTCTACCCGACAAGCTAAATCCCTTGCCATCATCAACATATCTGTTCACTCTTGATAAGTCTTGCTGATATGATTATTTTTATTTTATTTTGACATCACTCTTGTTTTCTTGTCTTTTTTGCCTTATTTTGTTAATTATTGTAGGTTCTGTTTTTAAAGTACTTCTATTATTTCTGATACTTCATCAATTACGTCACCGTCAGCTTCAATACGTACCGATCCTATCCATCCAAAGGTTGCCTGGAAGAGATCGCTGTTAGCGATAAGGCCGCCGATTGTGCCACATTAGATATAATTAATTAATTAGTATTAAGTTCTTGTTTTATAAATGTATTGATGGTGCAATAAAGTTATATTCTATTGACACTTTTGACGCGCGCCCCTCTATCTGTAGTTTCTTTCATTTCATTTAATTTATTTTGCTTTAATTAATACGGTAACATACACCACTTACATTAAAGGAAATGGGTATAATTACAATTACAATTTATTTTATAAAGCCGATTTACATGCTAATGTATTTTTGTAGGTATACAAAGCTTATACAAGTTCTTAAATAATTCGAATTACACATAGAGACAATACATAATTTGTAATTAAATAAATTTAAATTATTATTAAGTCAAACAAGGTACATAAAAATAATAAAGGTTAATTATCATTCATTAGTCTCCTTTTTCTTGAGTAGTTAGAATAGAAATTCTGCTCGATAAGCCAACGTTTCAAACGGAACTTGTAGCTAGTGAAACACTTGTGTTTTTCTAGTGACCTGCCCACGCTGGAGAGTGGCTTGGCCCAAAGAAAACACGGAGAAAATGCTTACAATGTATATTAAAGGAATTTAGCAGTGAATCTGCGTTCGTTGTCTCCGAAATAAGTTAGGTTCTTGGAATGAATGCCACTGGCCTTAGCTGGAGAGAGGTCCGATGCGGTAGGGCGACTAGTGGATCCAGATGAGAAGGCCGGCGGCAAGAGAAGTGCAGCGGTTAATGTTCCGTGGTACCGTTAAGGTTCTTCCCGGTGGTACCGTTACGGTTCTTCCCGGTGGTACCGTTGAGCAATCGCCGGAGAATGGCGGCTTCGGTTGTGTAGGGATAACCCGCAGGATGGAATCCCGATATGGGGTTCACTATTTATAACAATTTAACTTTGAATTCTTAAATATTTAAGCAATTAACAATTAAAGGTGTTGAAAGTTTGTAGTCCGCAAGTCAAGGAAGGGTCACCTCTGACTCAGTCAAAGACAAGCCCGCAGCGCATAGACGCACTGTTGCCAACTTATCGCGGAGGACGCGGTGCGCGGCGCGAAAGTTCAATTTAAAGCAGCGCGAACGGAATCGTTACACTAGATATAATGCTATCAGCTGCGACAGAGTCAGGCAGTTTGTGGTACACTGCCGGACCCACAACGTGAGTCAACCTTGAGGACTTCGTGAGAGAGCGGGCGATAGTCGAGAGATTTCATGCGTTCCGCGTGCCGTACGAGTGGGTGTCGCCGTTCCTCATGTATACATCTACATAGGTTCAGACGAATATACACCGCCACCTGCACAATCACAATGCTGGGCTTTGAAATGTGGTCTAGCGGAGACGTCACGTCTTATGTTAACTAAGGTGCGTATGACTCGTTTTTGCATCCGGAAGGCACGCTCCCAGTCAGCAGCGCGCCCCCATAGCTCAGCACCATACTGTAGCACCGAGTGAACTGTTACGAAGTAACAGCTTCGTGCCACCTCCGCCGGAACCACACGAGCCACCCGTCGGAGTGCTGAGCATGCGCTACCTATCTTCCCGCAAATCTTTTCTATGTGGCTCTCCCAAGTAAGGGCTCTGTCCATTTCGAAACCAAGAAACGTCGTGGCTTCGGATTGGCTGATGGCCGTTCCGTTCACATATACTACAAGTCGTCTCGTCGCTTTGCCAGACAGGCAGAAATGTAGGTAGCGGGTCTTACTTAGGTTTAGAGCGAACCCATTCAACCTGAACCACCGAGACAGTAGGCCGGCCTTCTCGTTCAGCTTCTCCTCCAGCGCGTCTACCGTCTTTGCGGTGACGATTGCGGCCACATTATCTGCGTACATGAGAGTCTCCGCGGAGGTCACCGCTCCAGGCAGATCGTTCAGGAGGGGTCATCCGTCTCCAACATAATGTGCTCCCTACATTATGTTGGAGACGGATGACCCCTGCGCTACTCCCATGGTGGGGGAGAGGGGCTCTGACCGCTCAGTATCGCCATTAATCATAATTATGTAAATGGTTGTGCATTTACATAATTATGATTAATTAATTAATAATACAACATTATATACAACTACTACTAACTTAATATACAACATTAATATTAGATAATTCAAAAATAATTAAATATACATATTTTATACATAATTACCCGGAAACCATCCGTGAATAGGTCGCAGTGTGGGATGCTATGTAGGAAAAGTAAGCACTAGTCAATTTGTGTTTTAGGAGATTTGAGTGCTCGACCCATTATGTCGTAGTTACATTTGATATCTAGGAAAATATCAAATGTAGTCACATTGTGTTCTAGACAGTCCAAGACCGACCCGGCTGATATTCAGGAGAGAGTTGTGCGGTGAGGATGCGTGGGATTGGTGACGCGGAGCGCGTTGACGTAGAGAACGGCAGCACGGCAAAGAACCTGTGCTTCCGCCACCGACAGTAGTTTTCTGGGACGTTGAAGTGACACAACGCATCGCTCAGCTCGGGGGCGTCTATTTTGCCATCATCTGATCACAAGCACGGCGCGTCTTTAAGGAGTTGATCCTAAGACAACCCTGCATGATCTTTGTGGGGAACATAAAGGGTTCATCTAGATGGTAGATGGCAAAATGTTTCAATCTGTAACGATACCATTGTCACAGTGAAGCGATTAGCTTAACAGAATAGGGCACCAGTAAAAAAATTTTGGGTCGATTAGAAAATGTTGTTAGAGCTAAATTGACCAGCTCCACGCCCCGCCCCACCGAGAGCGTTAGATGTGTTTTGTTTTGTTTTCATGGTATGGGGCAGCAAAACAAATCTCTACAAACCCAAAACACAATCTAAAGCACTCACTTTCGATTGCCGATTTGAAAATTCTGTCAATCAAAACTGCAAATAATGACTTCTTTTTCAAAATGAAAATCTTAAAAGGTCACAGGCTGACTTTTACTACACCAGATGCAGAGCCTTATTTAAGAAGTTGTTGGTACATACATATGTGTCCATGTCGATTGATAAGTCATCAGATAGTCATGATACCAGCTCTGCTAACTTTGGGGATCGATGATGCTGTGTAAAAATATCCTACATTATTTATTTATTTCTAGCTATTAGTATAATTAATGTCTCCTTCGTTGCTGACATCCCGTCGCTTGTTACGCAGTGGAAATTTATAGTGGCAGTTCCGGGGTCAGTCGGACAGTCGTTTTATTTATATAGCTTTTACGGCAGATATGTCATGTTTTGGCCATTTGTCGATATGGGTTGCTATCCGATTCCATTGACATATTTGATGTTTATTGCTTCGTGTGATAAATGTGTTTCCGCCATACAGATAGTGTTTGATGTAGAAATAATGACTACAGAATCTCGTAAAAGTGACTTCCTCATGATCATCAACAGGTTTAGAAAACCATACAGTAAGAGCTACCCTTTAAGTAAGGGTTGGTCTCTTCAAGAATGTGCTGGTTTTATTTGTAAAAAGATAATCTGTGAAGTTAATTTTATAATTTTAATGTAGAATTTCATCTTAAAACCGTCGTAGGCTACTTTAATTCGTTTAATTTCAAAAAAAGCCTACCCGCGACAATACAAAATAAAATGTTGTTTTCAATTTGTAAAACTAAGAAACTTAACACTTGGAGTGTCCACGACGTAGTTACATGTCGGAGATGTAGATCATATTAAATGAGGCTGGTCTGGGCAATGCCTTAAAATACCTCTTGAACAGCAAGAGCCATAATTTCAAAAGATTTAAAACAAATAGTGATTGATATCTTCACCAAAACTACAAAACAGGGAGACGAATGGCGTAATCTGTCAACATCAATAAATCCGCGGTCAAGTGTTCCGTCAAGTGTTGCCAACCGCAACACTTGACGGATGGCCGCGCCGGCCATAGAGGCCATCCCTCGTGTGTAACGGGTCTCCTGGCAGAAACTACCGACAGATTGGTCCCGTGACTTGCGAACTGGGAGACCGATGGGTTGTCTATGGACATACATATTTCTTCATGTTATAATTTGGGGATATGCGTCGGAATTGGGTGACTAGAATGGTCAGAAATTACAGATGGCACAGGCTTAATCATGATTATGTCCTTTTGCGGCATTGTTATTATTTTGTTTTAGGTGTATTTCTTAGTTTGTGTAGTTAATATTAGCTACCTAATGGATTTATAATACAATACAAATATTAGGCCTTTATTTGTGTTGTATTGTATTGATAAAACTTTTTTACTGTTTGCTCCTAAAATCTGTGCACTACCAACTCTTAATTTACATATAGAGGTATGTATCTTTTTTGTTAGTTAAGGTTGCCTTGAAGAAATTGCTTTAAGCAATTAGACCGTCTTTTGTACTGTTTTTTTTTCTATTGTACTTTGTACAATAAAGTGTTCATTCATTCTGATGAGACAAAAAGATTTGACGAGTTATTACTAATTTTATTTTATTTTAATGATATTTCTTGATTTTGAGTTCATTTTCATTTTACTTCCTAAGCTAGAAAAATTATCTCAACAGTCTATCATGACAAAAATCTGCTTAACCCTGATTAAATCAATAAGGCAGGCAGTTTTCCTCAAGCCATCCATTCATCTCCTTCACACTCTATCGTTAAGAGAGGGATGGAGGATCGTTAACTATCGCTTAAGAGACGTTAAGTGGAGTCTGGAGTCTCATAAGGCTTATCTTTATAACGGCTTCCTGCAGCATAGTGGAAGGCGTAGTTCCCCTTTAGTATGTATTCATGCCATCGTTTTTTGTATGAGCGCGCATATATTTTCTCTCTAAACTTTTTCATAATATTTTTATTGTTAAACTGCTCTCTCATAGACCAGACAGTTTTGCCTCTGACTTTCACTGTACTCCTACTGGGTACCTAGTTTTCATTTTCGGCGACGGGAAATGAGTCAGAATATGAATTAATTTCAACATTGAATTAAACTGGAGTAATAGGCCTTGATCCTTTAAATGTGAAAATAAGCTTGACTGGGGCAGATAGAACCTAATCGAATATTTCACAGAACTAGAATAATAGACAATAAGATTGCTCAAATTTACCTCAAAAGAAAAACATCACAGCATCGACCTATAGACGGAATACTTAAGCGCTGCTGATGGGATGAAGATGCCCATTTCTCGTTTCCCGATCCAATAAGTGTCTCCGCTTGACAAATGATCCCTTCCGACGACGATGTGGGCTGACGTGTGCTATTGTTTCCAAGTCCGTGTGCCCCTCGCTACCGACGTGGTAATAGGACTCGTTAGGTAGCGTATTTTAGTCTCAACTATAGGTTAAAACTAGTTTTAAGGCCCGTATTATGAAAGCTTGCTCAGTCATAGATCTATGCTTGAGTAACGCTTATGCCATAGAATATCGTTGCTTAAGCACATATCGATTACTGAGCAAGTTTTAATAATACGGGCCTAAGAGTCTTAGATAATTTTTGTACCGAAAGGGAATAAAAAGAAATATTCCCGGAAAATGTTTTATGACACTCGCATCATGCGAGTAAATTCGAAAAAAATTGTGTTTGAATGTTTTTAATCATCATTTCATTCGTATATCGTCCGTTTTCGGTAACGTAATATTTTTGAGGAATCACGACAAGCTCAAACAACAATACTGTTGATGTCTGCGCCAATCGTTAAAAGATTATGATGTTTCTTTCGTTGTTGTATATTCATGCCATCGTGGATTTTGCGGTCCCCTATAAGTTTGATTTTCGAGGGATTGCTATGTGCGCCGTAAAACGTAGGTTTGTAAAACATCGTCACATGATAATTTCACAATCACTGGTGGTCTACTCGTAAAAACGAAAATCAAAACTTTTAAAACACGCCAAATTATGTACTCTCTGCACCACCTCTGTTTGTAGGTACCAATGTTAATCACCAGATTCAGATTTCCCCCATTTATTTCCCGTAGGCACACTACAATGCCATAAAACAGTCATAAAACAATAAATTAAATAATTGTGCTTCCTAATAGCTTCCTATAATCTTATTAGTATTTCTTGTTCATGTTTAATCTAGATTAGTTAGTTATTTTTTAGATATTTTTGTCTTTAAATGAACATAATAAATTTGCTAGCGGAGGAGGGCGCTGACTCTGCTACACAGTTTTTAACTTTTGCGGTAGTCAGCCCACAGTTGTACCCTAAACATTAAGTTCGTTCTTAATAAAGATTTTTGTATTTGTATTCTCATGGGAATTAAACTAACACCTACGCCTTCTCGACACTGATTCCCTGCACCAAGACGTGGATTGCCAGTAAATTAAGGCAGCACACACGATTCTAACTAATGCCTCGGAGGCACTAACTAAATTCCTAGAACTTTGCACTGAATTCAGATCACCCTGTGTATCTGCAGGCCTGAGCTAACTGTACACGCTGTAGGGAGTGCGAGCCTATTGCCAATTTTTCTAATTATCTTCTAATCTAATTCAATGACAAACTCTGTGGCGCGGAGGCGAATGTCCCGCAGTAGGTTGCGGGTTCGATTTCTGCCTCAGGACAAATGTTTGTACGAACTGCAGATATTCGTTCCGGGTGTTTTGGATGGTTTTATGTATAATAAAAAAAATCTATATATGTAGTGTATTAAGTATATCAGTTATCTAGTACCCATAACAAAAGCTTTACTTAGCTCGGGGCTAGATGATGCTGTGTGAATTGTCCAGTATTATTTATTTATCTTTTTTTTAATTACTTAACATTACTTTATTGACAAAAAAAATAACAATCAAATAATAAAAACAAATAAGAACACTAGTTCTTATTAATAATACTAATACTAATTTACAATTAAAACAATTAAGGTAACTGCAGACTGTAGCAAACAATCTACAGGTAGCTCAACTGATCCATATCAATACCAGTCGGAAGCGTCCTCAAGACGCTGGCTGCATTGCCCCGCTGTATGGCAATGCCGATGCGCTGCGCCAGATACCCACTAGCTCTCGGGTCACGCGTCGCGTCGACCAGACCCTCAGATAACTTTTTAAAAACCCGGAGAGCCTCGGTACCCCACGGATCTAGGGTCTTGACCCCAAAGGGAGCAAAAGTATGGGCTCTGTCGAGACCTGTATATTTGCGTCTCTTGAGTTCTTCAGCCAAATCTGCCGCCGCACCAGCCCTCACGGATGTCCTCGGAAGATGGGAAGGCGCAAGTGTGTCGACGCATGTAGCGTCCCACACAATGGGCCTCCCCAACTCCCATGGGACTAGTGTCATGCCGTCGGGCCTGTTACTATCGCTACGCAACGGACCATACGATTCAAGAATAGCTGTACGTTAGAGGTGACAAAGGCCTGCCGGGTGATGTCGTTAAGGCTGGCATGACGAGATGTTCGACCGGTGGCCCTAGTACACGGTAACTCGTGATGGCCAAGCTGTTCGACAGCAGTAACGCACTGGCATTGATGAGTCGCGCAACACCTTGCACCCAACCGAAGACATGTTGCGATACGGAAAGTTACGGGATCCAATAAAGTGTCAGTGTTAAATGAAGGCAAATAAATGCTTACGCTTGAACCCCTGCACCTGTGAAACTCTTACCCGTACACAAGACCTAAAATATTTGGGAGTTCATATCGACCAAAAACTCACATTCAAATCTCACATTAGTTTCCTGACAACCCTTATTAGAAAGGTTATAGGTATCATGAAAAACCTTCGTTATGTAGCTTGCTTCGACACCCTTAAGTTGGTATATTTCGCTCTTTGTCAATCGCTTATAACATATTGTATTTCCTGCTGGGGTAGTGCAGCTAAATCATTCATCATCCAAGCAGAGAGAGCGCAGCGCTCTGTTTTAAAAGTGATGCTCCGTAAACCATTCAGATATCCTACCTCGGCTCTCTATAAAGAAGCTGGTGTACTTACTGTTCGCCAACTCTATGTACTAAAAACTGCTCTTTCAGTACATAAATCCCATAGTTCCTCCCCTGATACTGAGTTCGTGTCCAATCGTAGAGTTTATAGATTGATTACCCCCTCTACTAAAACAAATTTTGCACAACGCACAGGTAGTTTTATGAAGGTTCGAGTATATAATAATGTAGCTAAAAACTGTAACATCAAGAATAAAAGTATTGCTGAAGCAAAGTATATCATACAAAAGTGGCTTGCTGCCTTGTCATATGACAAGACAGAGGAACTCCTTAAAGCTTTATCCTAGATGTAGGTACTCAATGGTTTTATTTTATTTTATTTCTTTCATCTCTTTTTTACGTAAATTCTTTACTTTATATTTAATGTTTGCACTGTAAATTTATTCACGTTTATGTTTGTTTTATAAATAAAATTAGTTTGTGTGGGTATTTACCTCTACCTCTAAACTTACATCACATAATTCATCCTTAGGTATTTTATATTCAGTTATATCCGTAACCTGAACAATACTAAACTTTGAATTGTCGTACATGTATAGGCTCCCTCGATACAGGCCTAGCCTAGTGAGGGTGCCATCAGAAATTACATAACATTGTAGATATGTACGTCTCGGCAATAACACAATGTATTACACTAAATTTCAAATACAAGTACTTAGAAATACCTCATCACCATGTAAGTGCTAATTATAAGTTAAGTGTATTTACTTATTAGTTTTGCTGTAATAAATGATTTTTATCTTTTTTTATCTTTATCTTTAAGGAAATGCTTGCAACCAATGTCCTGACTCCCATTTAGAAACGGCCAGGAGACGGGCACGGAATTGTTTGTAACAAACAATTCCGTGTCAACTGACACAGAGGCCTGTCCCATTGCCGTTGGGACAAAAGAGATTTTGGGGGAGCAGCATTGGGGCAAGAACTATGCCAAGCCGTTGGAGCTTCGTCTAAAAATGAAATTTTGAATGAAATTCCAGGTGGGACCAAACAAGATGACTTTAATTTTTTTCAACTAAAGAACTAGTGCTGTAGACGGAAGACAGGAACACTGGAAGGGCTACACTTGAAATTTTGCGTATATTTTGCGTATACCTAAGCCTCCCAATTTGACAGGCAGGGAGGCCTGCGACCATGCCTTGTC
Source organism: Eupithecia inturbata (assembly GCA_963662085.1). Lineage (NCBI taxonomy): Eukaryota > Metazoa > Arthropoda > Insecta > Lepidoptera > Geometridae > Eupithecia > Eupithecia inturbata. Next base: position 13,820,956 of record OY759190.1, read on the forward strand.
ATCTAAATCGACATTCAAAACCGATGATAGAGTATTCTTTTTTATGTTGTCTAAGCCTTCCAAGAGCTTGCTGTGTTTCCACATCTCAAAGAATACGTAAATTTAAAAGCTGAAATTTGAAAATCAGGTACATGTTACTACACAACCTCCCGCTATGAATTTATTATTAATTTTTGGAAATTCCACCCCTTAGGGGGGTGAAAAGGGGGTTTGATGTTTTTTTTGGTGTTTTTTGTAACTCTTTAACCAGCGGCCCAATTAGCTTGATACTTACAGAGAATACTAAGAATACAAAGCTATTGAACAATAGTTTCGACATTTATCAAAATTTTCCTGAAAATGGGGTAAATCGGGTTATTAAAGTTTCTGATTCGTAATAAACTATAAAGTAAATAATGATACACGTATTTTTAATTTGTAAAAAACTACCCCCAGGGGGTGTGCAATCAATTTCCACGCGGGAGAAGCCGCCGGACGCAGTTAGTTTATTATAAAAGAAAAAAAGTGTTATCATCATCATCCGCAACCCAGCCTCACCTACGGCCTCAGAACTATTGTGTCGCTCCACACGGTCCTGCACCAATCACAGAACTGGGTACAGAAGCGTTGCGGCGAGATGGGCAAACGATAGCACCACCATCGTAGGGCGAACCTGGAGTATTATACTTCCTAGAACCTCACTAAACCAATTAGGTTGCTTATTTAAATCGGTCTTAGTAAAAATAGGTTAGTTCAGGATATGTTTAATGAACGGCGCTTTAGATACTCCTTTAGTTTTTCTTAGTAAATGAAAGCAGCGCTTAGCACGCCCAAGGCCGCAGTGGATCGAAAAAGCCCTTCCTATAGACATAGAACTTTTTCTTTCTAAACATGATTTTTCTTATTGGAAACCAAGACAGAATCTTATTAGAAGCCCAAACTATATCATATTTTATGAACCTAGGTGATAATGACGCAGAAAAGATTTTTTGAACTTTAATTTGTATGGAGAAAAACATGAAAATCGATATTTTTCGGCTCTCGTGCGAGTGCCCGTTATTTCCTCCGGCATAAATAATGTTCCTATTTTTTGCTATCTTTTGACATATAGCACATATGGGGCACTCGATGGACTTCAGGTGAAAAAAAATAAAATATATTTTAAAATTTTGTTTTTGCATTTTATTCATTAAACAAGGTACATTACGACCTATAAATAATATTTCAACTCACCTATTATTGTTACAATTTTGATGTAATATTTCACCTATCATAATAATGAAAATATATTAAATTTTTATATTTAGTTAAAGTAAAAGCATAATTATCAAATACAGTCATTATTTTTAAAAAGAAAAGAATAATAATTATAAACTACAAAGGCGATTAAACAATTCACACGAAATAAATATTACTATTTTTTTAGACACAAGGCAAATTTTTCTATATTACAAGTTATCATACACAATAATTATTTAAAAACACGTATTATGTACCTACATATAAGTTACAAAGTTTCTGTAAAACAATTAGAACATATTAAAAGACACATCCATATCAGCATCTGTGTCAGAATCTGTGTCTTCTGGATCAATGTTACTTACATCTACAAATTCTGTCTCAAGGTGTTCTGTGTTAATAGATATAAGACCTAAAGCTTCGGAACTTAACTCTTTCCTCCGTGCTGCATTGAGTACAGGTCTTGTGGAAGAAATGTAAGGGTCTGATGAAAGAAGCAGCATATTTAAAATATCCTGATTATTATTAACCCTGCTAGTCTTTCGAGCATGAGACTCCCTGTACTTGCGAAAGTCTTTATTTCTAGCCTCTGAGGCTTCTTCAGATAGTTTACCAATGGGTACAATCGCTACATTGGCTATGTCGGCACCATGTATAAGAACTTTATGCACGGTTGCTGACATATAGTACCAATTATACAGTTCTGTGTACTTTTCTGCAGTCTTTCGGGTATATTCCTTAAATTTTTCTATTTTTATAGTTTCACCTGATGAAATGACTTGCAGTATTACTGCAAATCTGCGTATGAGCTCTTCATCAAGCCCAGTTATAGCTGCCGTTTTTTCAGGGATCTCGAAAAACTTTCTCGCCGTATTCCCATCATTGGTTGTTCCCGATCCTTGCTTAACTACATCAATTAATAAACCTGTTTCTTTTCTGAACTTAGTTTGAATTTCTTTTTTCTTTTCTTCCAATATTCGTTTATTTTCTTCTCCTCTTACGGACCAAGTCTTTAAATCTTGCCTGTATGCTATGTGCAATAGACATTCCATGTAGTTTATGCGAGCGTGCAGTGAAGATATTCCAAATTTATATAGATCGGTTGAAACTTCTTTTTTCGTAACTGCTTCCAAATTATTCATTTCAGAAGGTTTTGCCAAGCACAAATAGCACGTTGCAGGTGAGGTTGCTTCTGAAAGATAGGTGCATACCTTCCCATCTATCATAGTCGTTATTAGATTGTGTGTAATTCGGTTTGTATCGCATTCGGTGCTACTCAGTGATCGTATTTCTTCTTCCATTGCGGACAGCTGTTCTGTTACGACTAATTTCGACTCTTTTATGAAGATAAACTGCACAAGACGACAATATAACGCTGAACAAGGTTTTTTGTTTTCCCATATGACCTCATTTCCAGCAGTGAGTTTTAGCGGGACCAAAGTGGTCATGAAAATTGATTCATCACTTTTTCCATCTCCATCAAAACCTTGTTTGTATGTGCTCTGACTTGAGGCACCATCAAATCCCCATTTCGATATTAATATCATTGATTGGTTTGTAATCTCGTCAGGTAAACTTTTTATTATTCTTTTAACAGTTATGTCAAGGAGTGCTTGAAGAGCTACTTTGGCCATTGTATCTGTAACAGTGATTGCGTCTTTCGGAGGAAAGCAATCCATCTTGGCTTGCTGCACTTTGTAATATGATGGATACAAATTTGTAATGCCTTCTTGAATGGCAGATTCTCTCAACGTTATATACTGCCACTTTGATAGTTTAAGTGACTGTAATAAGCCGAGCGCTTTGGTAGGGGTGAAAACACATTTATTTTTTTCATTTGCTTGTTCCACGATTTTTTCCGCCTCTTTTGGATTCTTTAGAATATGATCTATGGCTGCTGCCAAAATATCTTTACCCTCATTTTTCATATTAGCAATTAAAGCAAAGGCCAATTCTGAACTTTCTCGGCCTTTATAATTATAATTTTCAATCCTTCGTACCTTTTGTTTTGTTCCAAGTTCTGTGAAAGGTTTGCGCGGACTTGGAGCCGTTTTCGTTGATGTTCCAGCAGTTGATGTACTCGGAGAGGGTAAAAACAATTCGCCAGCTTCACTTGTTTCTTGAATTGCAGTATTTAGCTGTTGTGGTCGTATATTTTCACGTACACAAGTTGGCCACTCGATATTCTGCTCCAACCAATCTGTATAGTGTTTTTTGAAAGTTTCTGTGTTACATTTTGCAGATTTCCATCTTTTTATCACAGACTGACTAAACCTTCGACAGAATTCTTGGAGAGTGTCTGTATCTTCTTCAGATAAACTCAAATTCAACTGAAATTTAACACTTTCTAACAGTTTTAAATAGTTTCCAAGCTTGCCAGACTGTTTTAGAATCACAAATAGATCCAGATTGGTCACCACACTATGCTTTTCCATTTTTAACTCGAAATTTCACAGATGTTTTACGTAGTAAGTTTTAATATAACTAAAAAAATATTCAGAACCCTCCATATTTATACTTACTTCATACCGGCTAACGACTACTAGAAAAAACTAGGCAATGACAAATTGTTAATTAGGTAAGTACCTACTTAAATAACATCTATTTTTAATAACAAAGCAAAGGGGCTTAAGGAATTCTTAGAATAATAATACAATCATAAGTGACGGGTTAGCAGGTAGTTCAAGATAAGTATGTAAACCTCTGCAGTAAATTTTGTAACAATGATAAGGTCGAGTACCTAACTTAATGGCCCCTTGTACATTTAACAAAAAAATATACAATAGGTATCGTCTTTAACGGCTAAATATCATAAAACCACCATATAATATGGAATTATCAGGTAAAATTATAAAGTATGGCTGGTGAAATATTGCATTAAAACTGTAACAATAATTAGGTGAGTATTATCTTTTCTTTTTAAAAATAATGACTGTATTTGATAATTATGCTTTTACTTTAACTAAATATAAAAATTTAATATATTTTTATTATTATGATAGGTGAAATATTACATCAAAATTGTAACAATAATAGGTGAGTTGAAATATTATTTATAGGTCGTAATGTACCTTGTATAATGAATAAAATGCAAAATGAAAATTTAAAAATATATATAATTTTTTTTCACCTGAAGTCCATCGAGTGCCCCATATGTGCTATATGTCAAAAGATAGTAAAAAATGGGAACATTATTTATGCCGGAGGAAATAACGGGCACTCGCACGAGAGCCGAAAAATATCGATTTTCATGTTTTTCTCCATACAAATTAAAGTTCAAAAAATCTTTTCTGCGTCATTATCACCTAGGTTCATAAAATATGATATAGTTTGGGCTTCTAATAAGATTCTGTCTTGGTTTCCAATAAGAAAAAGCATGTTTAGAAAAAAAAAGTTCTATGTCTATAGGAAGGGCTTTTTCGATCCACTGTGGGCCGGCGCGGTTTCGCTAGAGTGAGTCACCACGGAGCGGTGTAAAGGCTTAAGAAATAGTGAGTTAAATAAGTGACTTTTTGTACCTCTAAAAAAATATATAATTCAAGATCATTCATCTTGAGAGCTTTCGTAACCTCCTTTATGTGCCTATCCGTCTAGCTTTCGTTTAGATTCCTTGAATGCAATGTAACACTTTCATATTTCAATCAGAGTTGGGCGTTGTCTATCCACGTACTGCAGTTGGTCGTTAGCTTAACTCTGCCAAGCAGCTATTCTCTAGCAACTAAATAGAGCTGTTCTGCACCAAATTTAGATCGCCCTGTATCCGCAGAGCTTAATTCGGGGTAACTGAGCACGGAATGCCTTGCCAACATATTAATGTCCTGGTTTATACTGGTGTTATTGAATTTACTAAAATGTTACGTAACTTTTATGGTGTGTGTTTTTGGAGCGCAGTTATGGTATAAAATTGTTAAAGTGTATCATAAAATGGAATAATTTTGTAAAAAAAAAGTGTAGGATGCCCTCCGCCCAGAAGGGTGAGTCTATTTGACGTTAGTAACGAGACGTGATCGTGACGTTTTCTTTTAGTATGGGATTTGCGTAGTTCCCTGTCTGCACAAAAGAGGCGCTGTACCAAATTGTATGGAAAAAGGAGATGTTACGATCACGTCTCGTTACTAACGTCAAATAGACTCACCTCTCTGGTGGGATGATGACCTGTGAAACACTGCAGGCAGATGATGCGGCAAGCTGACTATCGCGCTCATCAGGGGAGGCCTATGTCCAGCAGTGGACTATTATAGGCTGATGACAATGACAAAAAATAACTTATTTGCGTTTTATGTATAAAATATACCTACTAAATAAAGTTGGGAATAGCTTCAATAGCAAACTTTACAAAAGTTACTAAATATATAAAATCAAACTAAATACTACACTAAACCTACAACTACTACTCCACTACTACTTACACTTCACTTTACTTTCACTTCTACTTTATAAACATTTTCATTAAAAACTGAACTTTATCATAACAAAATAATTTCTTTGTTTCAGAAAAGGCGGTGTTTCCACTTCCATTGACTTCTCTCTTCAACTGACTGCGATGGAATGATCCAGAATGACGAATGTCAAGCTAAAGCTGATGTTCTACCTCCTCAACGCACTCCTCACAGCAGACATAGTGCATTCCCGCCCTTACTCCAGCCACAATGACTCCCAAGCATATGGCAGCACCAATACCCAGTACAACGGCAATGCCAACTCTCAACCATACTCCAATTCACAACCTTATTCTGGCAACACTGATTCTCAGCCATATTCCAACACGCATACTTACACTGGCAACACAAACTCCCAATTTTCTGGCTATAGCAACGCCAATTCAAACACAGGCGAAAAGTATCCTGGCACTGGTAACACCCAGGACACTAACGCTAAAATAAACACAGACAATACAACAGATATAGTCATAAAATTCCCTTCAAACAATACCTTCAATCTACCAGTAGAATCTAACTCCGATACCCTAGTAGTCGCTCACGATGAAGATGAAACTGCTGAAGAAACAAACATCAGCTCAAACAGCAACATGGAGGCTATAGTAAACGCCGAGCAAGACAGAGACGAAGGTATCTCCGTCAACAGAAAAAGACCCAAACCACAAGAACCGAAAGACAAACAACTGAACACATCGACATCCCTCTTAGAAGATATAATAGACTCAGAGACAGACAGAGAAGAATCTATTACAGATATACTTTTCAAACCTGAATCAGAGTTCGCTGATATCCCGAAATTTGAGTTCCTAATCGCAGCGAAGGTGAGTGAAAGCGATAACGATATTGGGAATGATAGTGATTTAAAGAACAGCAGTGATGTGATGAAGAAGATGGACTATGTGGAACTGGTGGAAGTGGGGAAGGCGGTGGGGGGGAACAGTAGTGCTTACATGCTGAACATTACTGGACATGAGGTGGAGGACGACTTGGCTCCTGACACAAGTGAGTATTTGTGGGAAATTACTTTCAAAATGAATTTACTACAGACTTCTGCCCGCGGCTTTGCTTACGTGTACTCAGATAAAAAGTTATGATAATACTCAAAGAAAATATAGCTTAGCTAAGTGAAATAATCTTCAACATCATGTTAGTAAGAAATATACAAACATGATCTCTTTTAAATATACGTTAAGAGAAGAAAACCATTAGAAAGGTTTCAATGGTAATCTTTTTAGGTAGGTATCTAGGTACTCTTATCGCTTTAAGCGATAAGGCCGTCAATTCAGTTACCTTTTACCATACTGTTTTATATATAAGTTCTCTAAATAAAATATTATCTATCTATCTACTTTTTATCAGCCAAACCATTTTTGAGAAGAATATTAACACGATGTAGAGCTACTTTTATAAGCAGCCATTGCCTAGGGGGCACTTCTGATGGGTACCTATTGATATAGATCAGTATTAAAGTAGTGTCTACTTCTAGATTGTTTGCAACAGTCTGCAGTTAGCACAACTGTTTCAGTTGTAAATACTAGTTCTACTTGTTTCTTAATTTTAATTGTAATTTTATTTTTTTCGCTTAGTATTAATCTTTTATGATTTTTTTATTGGTGCACATAACCATGATAGTTAAAAAAAAATCAACAAAGCTTCTCACCTTGTGTGATTAAAATGCTTAGATAGAGAAAATGTTCATATTTTCCTGCGACTTTATGTATACCTAATAAATCTCTTTTTACTATCCTCCTCTTGGTACCTACGCATCCATTTTATATCAACTCATATAACGTTACTACAATTAGTTAACTACATTGCCATAAACTGTTTGGTGCATTCAGCAAGTCTCAGGGCAGACAATAGTTAATGTTTGTTCCTAAGTAGGTACCTAAGGAGTAGATACATAATGTCCAGCTATTTTATGTGCCGCGTAGAAAAGCACCAATGTTATATTCATTATTGTAACCTTTTAATTCATTCATCGTCGTTACAACTGTTAATTTAATAGATTCAATTAATTTCAGGCAGCTCCCGACGCATTTTTTTTGTCTTTGTAATAATATGTAGGTTAAAAAAAATTGTTTGTTATATTTGATTATATATAAATTATCATTGCTGTTTTCTCCATTCCTCTTAGTTTTACTAAAATTATTTAGTTAATTTTCGATTTTCTTTACGTCCACTTCGGTAAGCATTAAGTATGGTATAACCATGGGTTTAGTTGATGCAGTTAATATTCTAGTTACAGTGTCTACCTCTTCGTGTATTCGCCAATGTTTTGTATGCTATTTCAAAACATCATAAATTCAGGCAAACTCCGCTAATCCATCCAGAGAGTAAAGTCGAGTAGGGATTAAGTAAATTACTGCAAGAGAAGACGCTTTGTGAACGTTCATAAATATTGTATAAAATATTTTACATTAGCAAGCTACTTAGTAATTTATAAGAAAACAAATTTTGGAAGGATGCGGGTTCAAGTCCCGTCGAAGTCGAAATTTTTTGGGATATTAGATGATTTCTTATAAATTACCCCGAGTGGAGGGCTTACGCACTATAATAATAAAAAACTTAGTAATTTTTATTCTTCGGCTACTGTTGTTGGAACGTGCTCGTCTACTCGCCGTTTCCGAGAGTGAATCAGGACTTTGGTTACATGTTCTGCCTTCCAAAAATCTAGGTGCCCTTTTAGATAATAGAGAATAACTCATTTCGGGTGGCCACCTCTTTGCATTTGGGTTCTCCTTGCCTAGTTGCACACCGTTGCCAATGTGATGAAACCGTTGATAAGTTTGGTCACCATCCACTGGCATGTGTCTCTAGTGCAGGACGTGTGCCCCGTCATAGTTCGATTAATGACATCATCCGTCGGGCTTTTACCAGCGTCAGTGTGGCAGCTACCCTCGAACCACGGGCCTTGATGGTAAAAGACTTGACGGTATGACTCTGATTCCCTGGAAGATGGGTCGGCGTTTATTTTGGGATACCCTAGCGCCTTCACATCTTGCAGGGACATCGGTAAGGGCCGGCTTCGCAGCAACACGCAGCAGTGAAAATACGCTAATCTTGACGGAGGTTACCTATTTGAGCCGCTTGGGGTTGAAACCCTTGGTCCTTGGGGTACCTGGGGCACAAGCCATTTAAGATCTTACCAAACTTCTCATAGAGTCTACAGGTGATCGGAATGCTGGCTTCTATTTCGGTCAGCGAATTAGCATTGCCGTTCAACGTGGCAATGCTTCCAGCATTCTGGGCACTCTGCCTTCTGGTGACGGCTTAGATTTTTAAGAAATAGATATGTGTAAATACTAGTTGTAATTGTTTTATTCTGTTATTGTAACTTTCTATAGTATCCTTTATAATATATCACTGATGTCAGAGTTTATTAAAAATATCAGTTACCTATAGTGTGCGGCTCATCAATCAAGTTACCGTTACATTTAATTTAATGCTCTGATAACAAAATATATAATAGGATTAAATATACATATTTTTATATTTTTTTATTATATTCCACGTAGTTTTACATTTATTTTTAGAGTTCGCTATATAAATTGAATTAACTAATTTCTGTGATTGCGAATTAACTCTTTTAAGAAACTTACTGTAATTTGCATATTTACATTATAGTAGGTTATTTCTTTGTATATAGTATGATAATCTTAACTGTCTTTTTTTCGCACAAGATCTTTTTATCCCATTAGTTATCCATTTACATTTTTTACTGTTGTTGTGTATATGCATGTTTATACTTTGGCGATAAATAGATCAACACAATACTCGACTCAATAATAAACGAATGCTACCAAATCACATATATGCCGTTCTTATTTGTCCATGTTCGTTCCAATAACACGGACTCTTACTTTGGGCAAATATATTAATTTATTATGCTTTGGGGTAAGATGCTGTGAACTATTGTATAGCTTATTTAAAATGCAGTAAACATTGCCTTTTGTGAATAAACATATTGTCTACTCTTCAACATCACATGCAATTATGAGATTCTTCGTAAGTCGTAGTGTATTCGCCTTGGATTTTCTTTGTGCTTTGATTAATGCAAGCACAACGCAGCAAGTAATAGAGTGCAGTGAAGTAAACGCGGCTAGGTAACTCTTCTGCGATGGAGTTTCAGGTAAACAAAACTCTTTTACAGCTCCACACGAGGCAAATCTGTATTAACTAAATTAGTTTACTCATAAACCAGGCAAATAAACGGTACCCATAAATTAAGTAAAGTTTTTAGTTATTTTTTAAACCAAAAACTATGAAACATAATATCACACTAATATGCGAAAGGTTGGATGTTAAGATGTTCGGATGAATGTTTGTTACTTCTTCACGCAAATATTACTGAACGAGTCGGACTGAAATTCGCATAGATTTATTTCTAGACCTGGAAGAACATAGGCTTGTTATCCCGGAAAAACTTTTCCAAAGGCGCGGCCAGAAGCAAGTAATACTTAATATTAGCGCTAAGGCAAAGCGGTCTATTGATGTAAAGTTTCTATTCTTAGCAGTCTGTAGATGTGATATAAGACCAGCAGACCTGGGGCAAATTCTCGCTAATTTATCACTCAATAAATATCAACAAAACTGTCAAATTTGACAGATATTTGATATAAAAACTGTCAAAATTGATTTTTCGAGTGATAAATTGGCGAGAATTCGCCCCAGCTCAACATCCAACAAACCGCTGTGGTACTACTTTATTCTAAGCGAAAGCTCAGTAGAGTTATTAAGAAAACGCGTTAAAAACAAGCTGGGTTATCATTATTATCGTTATAAGAAAACTTTAAATAAGCAGTCAGAGAGAATTGTTATAGCACACAGTTTGTTTCACAAGTTTTGTTATAACAACAGCTATTATAGCAAGCGTTTGCTTCGCTCATACTAAATCATTTTCGGTTCAGCTGGCACTCTTGGGAAGGAAAGGACCCATAGCTGTTATGTGGTCGGAATTCTTCTCATTTTCCATAAAAGGCGTAGGCTGTGTAGAAAGTGGTGGAAAATCGCTGGATTCGTCCAATTTTAGCGAAGCGACAACTCATTCATATGCTTTCTAGAGAATCGCCATTGTGAAAGGGCGAATTAATAACCATTTAGCCTACGTAGGGGTCGATTTCGGTGCACATGCTGATCTGCATCTCCCTTCCTTCACCTGCGGCAGGCCCCTTCACCCCTTTTTGGGCAGTGAACACCGTTTCATTTATTTAAACTGCCCTCAAAAGCTCTATAATGTGATTTCACGTCGAAAACAGACAAGTCTAATCTAGAAGAGCATAACATCTAATAACGTCACGTTTTATAGTGAGCTACAATCGGACAACAAAGCGCTTCAAGTGCCCCAAGTGCCGGTCTTGAATGCAGACTTGATAGATCGATGACCTTTGAAGATTTGACCTTCAAAGGTCATCGATGAAAGGAGGAGTTAACTGATCGGAATCTACGGATGTTGAGATCTTGGGGGTTAAGTATCCAGTGGGGGTAGTGTAAAGCATCTTTACTGAATAGAAGGCTCAAAATTTAAAATCGTAATCGTCCCCGAACTCCTGCGGTACAAAAACAAAATAAACCTTCTTGGATGTTACATTCGTCGTAGGAACCTATTGATTTCTTTATATAAAATGTTTCCTGTGTGGTGTTCCTTGAAAGATTATTGGACAATTAGCAGCTTTGTCGGTTAACTTTGACGTTACACATATGAAAATTTCTGTCAAAACGTCAATTAAAATGTAATTACCCGGTAAACTTTTCGAATATCACATGCTTGTTAGCTACTTGGACCAGAATAAAAAAATCAATGGATACCTCTAAAGTCAAAGAGCAGCACCTATGTTCATGACCTTGATGTAGGTAAGTAGTTTATGTACTTATTATAAATGCGTGTGTAGTTACAATTGTTATTATATTATTCGGAATATAGTATTTTATATATTTTTATAGATAGCGTAATATATTATTATATGTAGTAGCTTATTAACTATATATGCTAAGGATTCAATCTTCTTTCTGTAAATGCACACGAACCCACTATAACAAATCTGTCTCTCCCTCTCAATAAGGTTTGCTGGAAGAATAAAGAATTAACAAATTACCTTTCATTAGGTACATTGAAAGACATCCATTGTTTTTTTCCCATTCATTACAATCAGATGAGTAAGAAGTTTAAATGCTACGGGGTGTACCTAAATACACACACACACACACACATTGCCAACAACATAGGTAAAATTATTTTTGCCTTTACCCTGGTCGTGTAAAAATAACTCTATCCCACTCCGGTAGGTAATACTTTGAGAGCAAGCCATTTTATCTTCCGTTTTCTCCAGAGACCGTGTTACTTTGTCCACCTTTGAATCCAAAAAGAAAATGTCCGCCTTAAATGGGCAGCATAAAAGCCAAAGTTCTAAAAGCTTTTCCCTCTGGCAGTAGGTTTCTAGAGCGAGCAAAAAACTTCAATTGATCTAGTTCTTATTCACAAGCGTTTTTTTTATTACATTTCGTTCATTAGTTCGAATTAATGAACTAAAGTTTTGCGTTTAGAGCCTATGCTTTTGTTTGAGAAGTTTGAGCTTTTTGCATTGGAATACTTTTGTAAGATTTTTTATTAATAAGGTACCTACTTGGCAGTGGCAGTCGAAGGGTTTTAAAGAGGGTACAAATAACATGATTATGTAACCGTCCTGTTTTTATAGGATCGATAAACAATGCAGGACAATTCACACAGCGCCTTATATTCTCGCTTTGATTTTGTCTTACCTTTGGCCATGTGTGCAGACCATAATCCATTCCAAAACCCTTTGATTATTTATCTATCTGCCCTTCTATAGGTAAACTAAATTAGGTACTACCCTACAGGAGATCTAGTCGAGTCACGGTTCGACTCCTGAACACGTCAGATATAAATCATATTTGTAAGCAGAAGTAAAGCTGGTTTGTAAGAATGGACTACATTTTTAAAGAGGGCCGCTGAAGGGCGCAAATTGCTTTATGATTTACAGCTGTTTTCGGTGTTACGGCTTTTACGTGCGACTGAGGCCTGAATACAATTCTGTCCCTTAAAACACGGTTTGTTCTCTGCTTTAGTTATTAAACAACTCTCTACTTTACTTGAAACCGACTTCCAAATAGGATGAGGTTTTGAATTCGACTAGGTACCTATATTTTTATGTGTGTGTTTCAAATGTTTATCACTCGATATCTTCGTCAATTGTTGTGACTGTTAATGGTGATTCTTTCGCTTTTGCAAAGAGGATCATTTAGTGTCCCCATATTTTTTTATTTCAGAGGTCAATTTCAATTCAATTGGTCCCTTAAGAAAGTTTTTAGTTTTTTGTATAATAACATAACATAAAATTGTTAACAAGTGTAACCTTATAGTTATAACTTCTGAAACTATCACTTATGAAATTAACAGCAAAACTGCATATATCTATAACAGTAAAGATTTTATCTACAATACATAATTTTACAATATATAATATAATTTTTTTCACAGGCATCTTAGATAACAGGAAAACTACAAAATCATTTAGACGATTTGGTTATGTATGGCCATTGATAAACCCCCAAGATGTACCATACATTAATGGCTATTTGTATGTATCTACAATGAGGGTAGGCTCATAAATTTAGCAACTCGATCCAATAAGTCATCGATTGAACCCCAATTGCCTTGTCTCCGGAACCTATTACGCCTTTACAAATAGTTTAATTAAACTCATAATAGTCATAACATAATGAATTGGTGTTTACACTGTCTTCTGAACATGGTAGGGTAGCAAGAGGGGATTTTTATCAAGAAACAACACAACGTTTAGAAGACGGCCGATACGTTGTAGCTATGCCCATGAAATCAGGCTATGAAGAACAGCTGGGGGCATCGAAGAACAAAGCTATCGCCCAATTTAAACAGTTGGAAAATAGAAATGTAGGGTGAAGGTCCCTACACTTCGTGATAAATGATAAAATGATAATTTGATAATAAGGATGGGAGCAAATAAGAACCACCCGAGTCCGTGTCGTAACGTGAACTGATTTATTTACTAATACTTATGCTAGGTACATGATGCGAGCGGCTCGTGAGAACCGCCGCGTTGGCAAAACAATGTACTTGACTGTACAATGTACCTATAAAAAATAAAACTTTAACAGTCCACAGCAGCTGTGGGGATTATGGCATTAAAAGAGCTAATGGAGCTAATAATGCGCTTATAATGGGAGGTCTTAGTCCAGCAGCTGGACTCCCCACGCTTGGCATGTGGGTTGGGGAAATTTAATTCAACCATCCATCAGTATTTCCAACAGTATACCATCCATGAACAAGAACGGGTTCGGCATCACTTTAGCCAGTCTTGAAGCAAACAGATAAATAACCTTAAATAATAATTGTGCTTAAGATCGTTATTTACGAAGTTCGCAACAAACTTTTACCAACCCAAGTTCGGAAAGCTTCTGTTTATCAAAACAAAACGCTGTTTTAAACTTGAAGGCTTTGCACTTTGATAAATCTTATCTTGCAGGCGTATTTTTAAAATCTTTTGAATCTGAAATTGTTCATAAGCTCTACCTGGCAGGATGCCAGTCTTGGTTTGATTCTCCACGCCTAGGTTAGGCAGACTAAGGTAATATTGTTATGTAAATCTTGGCATTGCTATTCAGAAGCAATTTGGGAATTTAAATAATGTATTAGGCGATGGGGAGACTTTAGTTCATTTGCAGTAAATTTGGTAGTGACATTAGTTAGGTCAAAAATGAGTAATCTGATTGGTAGGTAAGACTTTCTAATATGAGAGGTCGAGGTCACTCAGCCATTTGTAAAAGATGTGAACTAATATATAATTTGATGATTAAAGTTATTGTGATTTCGCTATAATCATTATAATAATAATAACCGTTCTCTTGGAAACAATCAAATCAACCATTTGACATGTTAATTTCAAAACTAAATTAGTATTGTAAGTTTACCTTTCATCAATTTGTGTGGACTGGTAAATAATTTTACACATGTTTGGACATTGTTTTAGTTTGTATAACATTGTCAACAGAACCTTTTTGAGTTACAATATACAAAATCCTAGTTGTTATAACAAGAAAGATTGGCGTCCATTGTGGGGCTCCTGCTAGTTTTGGGTTCTATAAACTCCGCTGTTTCACGCTACTCAACACAAGAAGGCGTTACTGTGCTAAGTTTAGTCGATTAATCGCTTGGATCGGGTATCCGCCGCCTCCTTCGTATATCCCTAGAACCGCACAAAAATGACACTCGAAATTGTCTACGACTGGTTTTGACGCCGACAGTTTGCGTACAGCTGTGACAAGTTCTGTTTTATTATTGAATTTTATTACAAAACTTTGAGCCAGTAATTAATTCCAAACTAGTCAATTTATAATAAAAAAAAAATAAACGCATGAAGACACAATATTAAAATATATATAAACAATAAATATCCTTTCTATTCATAAATTTAGAACAAAGTCAAAATAGTAACACCGCCACGCCAAAAAATTTTTTTCAACGCTGATTTCTTGAGGATAGGGCATTACAGTGGCAAAAAATGCATTAAAACTTTACTGACAATAGGAAATCCCATAAATTTTTGTGTCTAGGACGTGTGACAATTTTGCTAGGCATGTTTCCTATTCGAGCGTTAAAATGAGACTAGATGAAATGGTAACCCAAACTGTCGAATGTGTTCTCTTTTGGAACAGACGGTTTCAGGGTGCCCATTGTGAATATATGGGGGCTGGCAGAAAACTTGATCGATGATTCATAGATAAAAAATTAAGCGTAGCCGTTGAGTTTGTCTACGGTAGGTACCTGTAATTAATCCTCTTTTTAGGATTCCGTACCCGAAGGGTGAAAACGGAACCGTATTACTAAGCCTCCGCAGTCCGTCCGTCCGTCTGTCACAGGGCTCTATTTCATGAACCGTAAGAGGTAGACAGTTGAAATTTCAGAGAATGTGTACTTCTCTTGCCGCTAGAACAACAAATATAAAAAATAACATAAATTTCAAAACTAAAGGGGCCTCCCAATTAAAACAAGATCCGTCAAGTGCGAGTGTGACTCGCGCGCCGAGGGTTTCGAACGGTTGTCAAGTATACCAATATGTACTATGGTACTGGTTAAAGACTTTGCTATTTGATGAATAGGTACCAAAAAATTAAAGGTACCTACATTTCAGATGTATCGAGTTGCAAACTTCGGAGTAGGTACAAAGGGTAATAGTAAAATATTCGAGTTTTTTCAAAATATTTCAAAAAGTATGTAGTAACCTACAGAAGTTTTGAAATGTACAAACCAATACCTTTCATTTGATACCCCATTCGGTGAGGTAGTCCCCTCCTTTTTGACTATTTTTTCAAAAAGTGGTCTACTTACAGACTTCTCTATATTTTTCCTGTATAATATAGATCCATATCTACAAACGCTACGTGCATTTCAGATGGTTCGCTCTGCAAACTTCGGAGATAGTGGGGGCGGGGGAATGAGTATTTATTTTACTTTTTTCAAAATATTTCAAAAAGTATGAAACTTACAGAAATATGAAAAACTTTTTTGAGATGTACAAACCTATACCATTTATTTGATATCCCACTCGGTGAGGTAGCCCCCCTTTTGAAAATTATCCCCCCCTTTTAAACCATTTTTCAAAAAGTGGTCTACTTACAGACTTCTCTATATTTTTCCTGTAAAATATAGATCCATATCTGCAAACACTACATACATTTTAGATGGATCGCTCTGAAAACTTCGGAGATGGGGATTTTTTCGACTTTTTTCAAAATATTTCAAAAAGTATGAAACCTACCGAAATTTCAAAAACTGTTTTGAAATGTACAAATTGATACCTTTTATTTGATACCCCACTTGACATAGTAGGGCTCTTTTAAAATTTCGACATCACAATTTGTACTGTAAATTTTTATATTTATTTCTAATTTTTTTTTAAATCTGTATAGGCGCACAAAATGTATTATTATTTTAAATTTCACGTTATTTGCTGCTGTAGTTGCTGAGATATTAACGACGGAAAAAAGGACAGAAAAAGCGATGCCTTAAGTGTTTCGAAATCGATCTCCGATCTTCAAACCCTAAAAACGTGATGTTTTTGCCTTTTTTGCTCCTTATTTATCAAGGCTGTATCTCTTGAACTACAATAGGTAGGCACATGAAACTTTCTAAACACTTCAACTGTAATAACAACAAATACTGAAAATAAAAAAAGTTGAAAATTTTATGTTCTTTGAAAAAGTTGCCTGATTTTTACGGTACGGAACCCTCCGTGTGTCTCGCACTTGGCGGTTTATTATTTACCATGTCAAACTAGACGTTAGATTGTGGCAATAATAGCTGATTTCGCATTTTATGATGTAAAAGCATAATATTTCAACAGAGACGGATAAAAATGGTACTTACTAACAGATTTTTGGATTGAAAAGTGATAAATTGATGTGTTTCATAAAGTTACAGTTGAGAATCGACTATCCTGTATGTTTTAGCAGATCTTCTGAAGAATTGTTTTGCGGTAGTTGCTCTGTTAATGTTTTTGGATGTCCCTTGGAGGTTAGGACACTGCTGGTAAGGTTTTTGGGACTGGGAAATAAAATTCACATGATGTATTGATTTGTTTACGTCTGTACAGAACTAGATAGTTATATGTTATTATAACTTTTTCTATCTAGTTTTAAATGTTTATAAAATTAGTTCTTATGTTAATAATTTTGCAACATTTTATAAAAACGGCACACGAAACACTATTATGCTAAATGTAAACTTAGCGCCCAACGTGGTACAAGCTTTTACTTCTAAATTAGTAAAGCAAACTGACTAACGTTTTAATTATACGTATGTAGCGTCAGAATAAAGGTTTAAAAAAAACTTGTAATCATAAAACTGAGCTCCCATATACGAGTAGGTAGAACAAAATTTAGAAGCATTTGGTCAGTCGGAGCTGTTAGAAATGGCACCGCGCCAACTGGGGCCCAACGTGGTACGGGCTCGTGAACAGAAAACGTTTGAATTTAGAACACACGTGACGTGAGTTGCGATTGTCTGGAATCCCTCGATTAAATTCAGTAAAAGGGTACAACAGTAAAACAGTAGGAATGGAGTAAACTTTTGTTTTACCGTTTGTAGATATAGAGAAAAAAATAAATTGAATTTACGCACGCTATCACGGGCCACAAAACCTGATAAATGTTTTAACACATTTTATGGGTTTCTGTCGCGTTGGTCAATATTTTTTATTATTTTTGCTGAAGTTGTTAATGGTTGCTCAAAGAGTTTGATGTCATACCGTTCTGTAATTTTGATGGCAGGCTTGAACTGAATATTCGGTAGGGGAAAGTACTATGCTGCATGCTATTGATGAAGCAATAAATCTAGTTCTTTCTAAGCATTAATCTGAATTGAAAGAAGAAATAAAACGTCTTAAGGTGTATCGATTTACATTTTGCGAGATACTCATATTTTTTGCAGTTTTAATTATTTCTGCGTTCTACAAGGAATAAAACTAGCAGAAAAGTAATTTGCTGCAAATCATAAATCATTACTAAGCACTAATTAGTGAATATAAAATACACATGAAATTTACACTAATACATAATATAAATGCGAAAGTTTGAATGGATTTATTGTATTGTTACCTGCTCACGCATAAACTACTGAACGTATGGATGAAATTGTGCATAGCTGTATTTCTAGTCCTGGAAGAACATATGAGCTACTACTACACCGAAAAACGCGTAGGAAGCCGCGGGCAGAAACTAGTTCAAAATAGTTACAATACCAAAGAGGCGACCACTTTAGGTGTACACCACCAGAAGCACCTAGACCTATACACCGTCCACGCGTTTATTTTCTTTGATTGAATGAAATAATGCAATATTTCATACACTCTGTTTCTGTTTTAAAATAGTGATGGGAATCTGTTAACTCGAAATATATCGGGACTAGCTAACTATAGCTTCGATATTTATCGAGCTGACAGATTCTACATAATGCAATACAATACAATACAACATACATACATACATACAGATACACTCTATGAAATATTGCATTATTTCATTCAATAAAAGAAAATGAACGCGTGCATGGTATCCAGTACAACGGCCAGTAATACTGGTGTATATTGGCATGTGACCTGGCGCAGTCCTGTCTGTGTTCTCAGGGTTCACGGACGTGCAGACCTGGTTCCTCGCTTGCTTCGGGACGCTGCTGCCGCTGCTGCTACTCCTGGCTGGGATACTCTTCATCAGGTCAGTGGCTACACTAGGAACTACAATATACAAATATAACTTTAGTAAAATTAATTGGCAGTTAACGTGTGGACTTGACGGGCATTGACACAAGCAAAATCAAGCAACTATATCCTGATTTTAGTCCCGTCTAGGCCATACGTATATTTTTGGAACATTATTCAAATTTTTAGGAACTATTTTTTAATTTTTAAGAACGGTTTTTAAGAACTTGAACAAATGTTTTACTCAAATAAGGTTTCTTTACATTATTATCTCGTAAACCTACACGTTGATATCGTCAAAGCAACAATGGAAGCATATACAGAAAGATTTACAAACTGTCACGACGAAGTTGGGGCCCAACAGGTGGTGAATGGCCCCGGCCATTCACCTAGACAAACTTCATTACGTTTCCAATTTCCTCTTCCTCTACTCTTTATTTCCAATACTAGCACAATGTCCATATCCAACATAGTATACCGTAGACAGTCAGATATAACATCACAAAATGAGCTTATTAAATTGGCGCCCACCGCGGGGCTGTAATAATTCATCTAGAAACATTTCATTACTTTTCCAATCCCGACAAACGTACCGAACTACATCTTTTTAATACAATATCCAGTACAATAAGCACGGTATGGAAGCTCAATGTGTCGGAAACTCGCGGCGTATTGTTCAGCGCCCTCTGCCGGAAACTGGGACGAATCTAACGATATTGCGCCAAAACAAACAGAAGATATACTTTTATACAGTTTGGGATATTTGAGACTAAAATTGAAGGGTGGTTCGGAGATGAGAGTTTGGGATTTAGATTCTTTCTGTTGTGTAGATGTGGGAATGGAGTTAACTACCTACTCTGTGGTCTTTATTTAAAGATGAAAATTTTGAGTACCTATAACTCTGATGAGGAGTCTCTGACAGAGTTTTCTCATGTCGCGATTTTTGTCGGTTTTTAGCGAAAATCAGTCAAAAACTCGTCACTTGAGACGTGCATGCGCTGCACCTGAGTTGCATTAATTTGAATAATGAGTATTTAAGGGTTACCCTACGAAACGAGATCTCTGTTGTTTGAAAGCTTTTTTCTATATAAGCTTGCAAACAACGTAATTCTTTCAAACAGCGCACACAGTTCTCCATAATAATTTTTGACTTTTTCAAATTCATAAGCTGGTAGTAGGTACGAATTGGATTTGATATTAGTAGGTATGTTTTGGTTACACGTAAATGGACATAATAAAAAAAATTAAATCTAAGTACGAGTATGTTCTAAAGTACCTAAATCAGAGAGACTATACTAAACGCCATTGATACTAAATAATGTAAGGAGTGGCTGACGAGTTCTTGCTCTATGACAAAGTAAAGCGGAAGTTCTCCAACTCTATTCGTAGTTTTGTGACTGGATTGGAATTGTTAGTATCTATTTGTGTAAGTACCTGGCATGTGGGGTGGGCATGGGTTACGTCGCAAAGATAAATAATAAAGAGTACTAACCTAACTTTGTAAGCTCAGTAGCCATTGTAGCCAAAACAGAAAATGCTTGTTCATTGCCAAATAAAAACAAAATTTTGTTTACTACCTTAATAATTGTCTTAATCTTGTCTTCCGCCAAGTAAAACAAATCAAGGCCTGACTTCTAATCCTCTCCTCTATGATAATGTTCCAAGGTGATTTGTTTTACAGGAATGAAACTCTGCCACAGACCTTTTCACGAATAAACATAATGTATGGATTAGGTTAGGAACTTATAAAGAAATTTGGCAATTAATCAGAATCAGAAATATGTTTATTGTTAACTGTTGTACAAAAAAGATCTTATGTGTATATGTAGTTTCAACAGCTTATCTATAATAGACATACAATAACAGTTTTAAACAGGTACCTTTATATCTGGGCAGGTATACGTTCTTCCATCATTTATCAAATAATTATTTGAGCGAATAGAAAGCACTTGATTCAAACCGTCTTTTTAATTTATTTCTAAATATATAATTACCGTGTAATGTTTTAAGTTCTTTGGGAAGATTATTGCATTTTTTTATGGCTGAAAGAAAGCTACTTTCTATTCAAGAAAACGCAGCCAAATCCTTGGGTAAAATCTAGTAAGATTAAAATGTTACTCAAGTAACTGTCAATCATTAGCAAAATATGGCGCATTGCAAGCTGCGCACTGACTGACGCATATACTGTACCAATGAATACCTACACAAGACTGTTATCTTGTTCATTATCCACTTGTCGACACGCTCCTGCGACGAGCTGCGTCCACTTGCGACCGCCCCTCAGTCGAGTGAGGCAGGTCTCTCCGGATCAATGTTTTTATGGATCTTTATCCTAATTTTTATGAATTGACACTTATTATTTTTTTTTTAACCGACTTCAAAAATGAGGAGGTTCTCAGTTCGTCTGTATGTTTTTTTTTTGAGTAATTGCTATGGGCGCTGTACAGTGATGCCAACCCTACTGTTTTAACAGTAGATTTACTGTTTTTTACATAGCATCACAGTTTTCAGTTCGGATACGTATTTCTACTGTTTTTTGGCAGTCAATGCATGTATCCGAATTTTAGACTCGCCGACCGCTCTGACCGGGGAATTCCCGTGTTCTTAGGCGGGGGCGTTGTTTCAACTATGAAAAGGATAGCTACATTGTATTCTTTCTTGAGAGCAATAAGGATAGTTGTCAATTGTTTTGTTCTATTACAAAGTAATTGGAATTGCAACGGAAAGTGATAAACAATAGAACGCGTTCGATCGTGCGTGCTACATGTTTTCAGTTATTTCTTGGAAAATTTATTAATCTGCGTAGTTATTTGTTAAAATGAGTTCGAGTAGTGAAGAATCAGAGCTTGACACTCCTCCGAAGAATAAATATATAAAATATGAACTCATATTATATAGTTATATATATAGTTCATGGCTAAAAGATGATAGATTCCAAGGCTGGCTGAAGAAAAGTTCTAAAGGTATTACATATTTTTATTCTTCCGTTTGTAAATGCGATAGAAAATGTGGGATACAGGAATTGATACGCCATAAAAGTTCTAAAAAACACGAAATTAACTGCAAAGCGCTGGTGAAACAACCAACATTGACATCGATGTTACCTAAATCGCAAGATCCAAAGAAAGCAGTAAAAAAAGGTGAAATAAAGATGGCCTGTTTTATCGCAGAGCACAATCTGTCGTTTAATGTGGCATCCCATTTGACAAAATTAATACGTGCGGTATGTCCAGATTCCAAAATTGCAGAGGAACTAGGTATGAGCAGAACAAACGCCAGAGCAATTATTGTTAACGTGACTGGAGAAACTGCAGAAGAAAACCTGATAAAGAAATTACAAGAAAATGACTTTGCTTTACTTGTGGACGAAAGTACGGATAAATCTGCCATTAAACATTTGGCTTTAGTTGTAAGAACAGTAGATGAAAATTTTAAAGTTCAAGACCGATTTTTGACACTAATACCTATTATTGATGGTACAGCAACAGCATTGTATGATAAAATTGTAGACTATTTTACCGAAAATAATATACCTTACAAAACCAATATGTTAGGCTACGCATCTGATGGTGCTAACGTTATGTTCGGAGCCAATCATTCTCTGGTAAAACTATTGAAGAATGATATACCTCACCTCTTTACGATGAAGTGCATATGTCATTCCTTCAGCCTGTGTGCCTCATATCCATACGAAAAATTGCCAAGAGGTGTAGAAGATTTCTGTAGAGAAATATTTAACCATATACAGAATTCTCCAAAACGTATGGGCGACTATCAAACATTTCAAGTATTCGCAAACATCAAGCCACATAAACTGCTTCACCCAAGCCAGACCAGATGGTTGTCATTGATTCAAGTAGTGACTCGAATCCTGGAACAATTACCAGCCATAAAGTTATATTTTCAAGCAGCTGTTCACGTTGATCGCTTACTTTCTGCTCAAGCAATTCTTACCAAGGCCCTCGAACCAACGACAGAACTTTATCTAGAATTTCTGAAGTTTGCGTTACCGATATTTACTGAACTCAACAAAGAGATGCAATCAGAAACACCAAAAGTATATTTACTTTATGACAGAATTTTAACTGCCTACAACTTATTGTTAAAGTGCTTTGTTAAAAATGAACACTTGGACCTCACGGTTGCAGAACGACGTGAAGCGAGGAATTTATCTGACATGAGAGAAGAGAAAATATTGAATGTCGATTTTACCGACGTAGAAAAACATTTGCCATGACACGAAATATATGTTGGAGGAATGGTACCGAACCTGGTCAGATTAAAACGTGATAAAGGAGAAATAAACGAAGAAAGTCTGAACAATTTCTACATAAAGTGAAAAGAATTTTACATGGAAGCAGCTAAACAAATTAAACAAAGATTTCCATTTAACGACACAAATCGTCAAGCGTTAAAATGTTTAAGAATGTTAGACCCCAAGACAATTATTGACCCTGATATGAAAAATAATGTTCGGCCGATTGCTGAAATGCTTCATTTTTTCCCGAATATCTGCCCGGATAACGTCACTGAACTTGACAGAGAATGGCGGTTGTTAAGACATACAGACTTGCCATTTGAAAATGAAATTCCCGAAGTTTGTCAATACTGGAAACACATTTCTGAACTGAAGAATGGAGATGGTTCAAAAAGATTTCCATTGTTGTGCAATATGGTGAAAAAACTTTTATGCTTGCCACATAGCAGCGCTGCAGTAGAAAGGCTTTTTTCAGCAGTAAACATTTTGAAAACTAAACTGAGGAACAAAACGTCGACGACGACGATTAAAGGATCATTGCACACAAAATCGGATATCAAATAATGTTATTCTTTTGATACTACTGAAAGTCATATGAAAAAAATTAATCAAAAAATGTACGACTTTAATAAAAAAAATGAGACAGAAAATATTGAAGATAGGGAAATTCATAATGATTAAAGATGATTACTTAAGAAATAAATAAATTACCCATTAAAACAACTCGTTTTCTTTTCTTTTTCAATAATTTCTTCAAATTTATTTTACTCAAAACAATTTATACACTTTTATATCATGTAAAATCATTATATTTTTAAAACAGTAGATTTACTGTTTTGAAATAGAAGATTTACAGTTTTCTACAGTTTTTTTAAGTGTAATCTGCTGTTTTTATATCTACTGGGGTTGGCAACACTGGCGCTGTAAAACGTAAGTTAGTAAAAATTATCACAATATAACACATTTTTCTATAACCATAGCAACGGGCTTCAACAGTTTCATCCATGTGTCCTCATACTGAATTAGACTTGAATTATAACTAGATGTCGCCAGTGTAAACTCAATTCTTTGCACGTGAAAATGCTTCGGACAGGGAAAGTAAGGGAGGGGTGATTTTGTTCGTTCGAGACATAGATGAATATTATCTACCGGAATTTGAAGTCCGTTTTATCGTTTTTTAAAACACCCCAAATTATTTATATACTGTTTACCACTTGACAAGTTTCACGTTTCAACTAATAACCTACTCGTTACGTCTCAGGGACTTCACTTCATTAAAGCCATAAATAGTCAGATTCTTGACAAAAAGTCTTACATATAGCCACATGCATACCTGTCGGTAATTATGTAACTACCTACATAATGACCGATAGATTATATTATCTATGTAAAATATTTATTTAATTTGAATGAAATTGGCCTACTTGCATGTCATTAATTGTATTAGTTAAAAAATATATTCATAGGCACAGACAAAAGAACTCAAATATCTGCGGTTCGTTTCGTGTGATTTTGTATATATTATCTGCAATTCGTAGGTATAATTAGATGACATCATTAGAGACAATGACCACTCAAAATACAATGAGGCGTACGTAATGGGAACCCGAGGTGACTTCGAGCAGTAACTCGATCAGTCACGATCAAAGGGAGCAAAGGAAGGGCACATGTAGGTACCAACCAACCTAATTGTGTTCCAAGCGACATGTTCGGGTTGGTTACAAGGATGTACCTACAGTTGTTCTGGAAACGTTGCAGATGATAGATTAGGGTGAATTGACCGAGGGATGAAACGGTCCCATCCGTTTACCAAAGTATTTCTTATTTCTTCGAGTGCGTTTTTAGTGCGCAGGGCAAAGTATGGTTTATTCCACAAATGTCATATGAAAATCCCCCATAAATTAAAGATAAGCCGCCAAGTGCGAATCGACTCGCAAACGAAGGGTTCCGTACCGTAAAAATCTGGCAACTATTTCAAAGAACATCAATTTTTCACTTGTTTGGAGATCCCTTTTTTTAACTTTTTTTTTTTATTATTTGTTGATATAGTGGAAGAGAAAAACACACTCTGAAAATTTCTACCTCATACGGTTCATGAGATAGAGCCCTGTGACAGACGGACGGACGGATAGCGGAGGCTTAGTAATAATAATAATAATAATTCATTTATTTCAGACTATAGAAAAGTTACAAATCTTATTTAACTTATTCTACGGTCCATCGTAATATATACCTTAAAAGTAGCATAAATATAAAATATAAAAACTTGACTTATATACATAGTAGGTACACGATATTTCATAAATGGACGTGTACGTTATGTAATAGGGTTCCGTTTTTACCCTTCGGGTACGGAACCCTAAAAAAGAGGTCTAGAATTCCCTCCCCTAGGGGGAAAACTGAAATCGAAAATATCTATAACCAGAAATCCCTGCCGAAAATCCACCTTAATTAGGATGAAAACGCTTCTGCAGTCCGCCGATAATGAGCATTATTTGTGTATGCGTGCGCTCAGATGCTCAGATGGCATGCGAATTTTTACAAATTTAGACGTCAGAGGGCGCTGAAATTTTCCATAGACCTATGCAAATTTATTAATACTTTTAATTAAAAAAGAAGGTCCTTCTTTAATACTATCTCATATTCAGGAGTATTTGAGTGTTACAAAAACATTTTCATTTGTTTTATATGATTTAAATTCAAAAATATCACTTTATTTCCGTGTCAGTGTTTAATTATTAAGAATTTGACCTTTTCTAAGTGTACATTTATTGTATTTATGGAAATAAAGAGGTTTTGACTTTGACTTTGACTTTAAAAAATATAAAAAGGTTTGTAAAACAAAATTTAAATTGTCAATCGGCGTTTAAAAATCAGGGCAGAAAAATAAAAAGAACACACAAAATGCCTGATCCTGTCCGACCATCCGTCACACACAGATTTTCTCAGCCTTTTTAGTTTATCCTTTAGTTTGAAAGTTTTTTAAGAACGTTTTCACTATTGATACTCATTGGTACCAAGCCATCTGACTCACGTAGAATTCGTAGCACGTGCTATGCAGGTCCTCGAAACAACATACAATTATATAGTGTGCAGTAAGAAAGTGTGTGCGCGTTGTAGTCTTTTGTATGCTACGCCAGTCCTACGTAGCATCGTAGCACGTACTACGAAGGTCTACGTTAAAATATGTTTTTCTTTATGGGGAGGAAGTGGGAAGGGTAGGGGAAAGTGAGTTACATCACAGAAAAGAGAACAAAATTATCGACACAATGGTGAAAACTGCATTTTTCTGCGACGTCTATTTTGAGAGATGTTAGGAGTTTTGTGATTTTTCGCGCAACCTTCCTCAGGCTTCAAGAAATATAAAATAAAGACACTAGCTAAATTCGGGCCAGAGTTTTGCGCTTAGCAGCATTTGGCGAATAATTTTTATTTATGTAGATCATTAATTAAGTACTTAAACAAAAATTAGAACTTCCTTGTTGTTAATTTTAAACACAATTAAAAAACTTCTCGATTTGAGTTTCCTTGCTTCAATAAATATTGTTACGGATACACGCGATTTTTTTTGTTGCATCTAACTTTAAGCTGGACTATAGTTAGGCAACTTCTGATCAATAAACTTTTATGTGTAACTCTATGTTTAGAACATTTGCAAAACAAATACAGTTTGGCGCTCGTGCATGCAAATAGTAACTCTATTCCAATTAAATAGAAACCATAGGAACTGAAAAACAAAAGTTGCCAAATATCGTAATTCGTATGACATCACCAGCTGTCAGAATGCAAAAAAGTGACAAGACCTAACGTTCCTCCGAGAAGGCATCCAGCCTCCGACTGAGGTTAGTGGAAACGATTTTGAGCATATATTGAAAAGGATATCTGAATAATAAAGTTGAAATTCTTTCCACAAAACATTATCGTTGTTGTAATTGCTTCGCAAAACGCCTTACAAAAATTTGTTTTTTGGGATTTATTATTATTGTATTGAATATTATAAAAAATACGATTAAGTAACGGAAAGATGTTGAAGTATTTGTTTTAATATAGTATTTGGTTCATTTGGAGTTATTATATTTTCTGTGAGAGTTAAAACCCGTGGTTTTTAGTGTTTTTCCTCCAGTGACTTATCATAAAACTACACAAAATATTTTAAAAAGAAGGATAAACTTTTGAAGAGCATTTAGTTTTCAAAATAATGTGATATTTCATCACTTAGATTAGATGCGCTTTCAAGAAATCTTAAGGACGGCAATTCCAAGGCGCGCCAAAACACAAAATGTATTTTGTCACAGTTACGAACCCCAAAAAATATCATACCAGATATTAAAGCTGCCATTCAGTGCCCGTGTAAAGGCCACGTCTGCATGATACCGATCTGGCCAGCAGTCAACCTGTCGGAAGCGAAGTCTCTTCCTCTCGCTACAGCTCTGTAAAATGTACATCGAATCACTTTAGGCACAGAATCGAGGTTGAAGTTCTCCGGATATAACGAACTCATATCGGTTGTTTTTAAAGTCGGGAATGAGATATGTCAGTTGGAGTTGGAAATAATAGAAATATGGAAAGGTGCTCCCGATTTTGGGAAACTTTAGTCGCATTTAGTTTGGAGGTTTTTCTGTTAATCAAAAACATTTTGTGATTTTTATTAAAAGCTTGACTCCCTCTGTAGGTGTTACTCATTGAAAATCTTGAGCCATAATCAGCACATCAAGCAACTTGATAACGATATCCATTTGCTAAAACTTACACACAGAACATTGTAAATTATTCGGTCAGGAAGACACATCATAAGGTCAAATATTGTTGGTAGACTAAAGGAGATAGGTAAATAACTATTACATTGTGGTGGTTTCAGGTGTCTCTGCCGGCGGTTCTGCCCCGGGTTCTGCAAAAAGCCATCCTCGTCTTCCACCACCGACAGCAGCGAGAAACCAGACGCCAATCATCAACAGGTGAGTCGTTTGCTTCACTGACGAAAAAATCTATTTTACTCGCTGTACGACATGATTTTTAGCAGTATCTATTTAACTTTACCAGGTTTTTACTGGCACAAGAATCAATAAAACGATAATTTGTTGTTTGAACGAGGAACGATTTACATGAATTTAGAAGTACCTACTAAGTACAATATGAGCTCCTTAGCAATTGGAAGTAATTCTTCCCCTTCTCGATCCATTATTACGTTGTTCCCCGAAATCCTTTTGTTTACGTACCTACCCGTGTTTGCGCGTTAAAAGTTTAAAACAAGCGCAATATTTACACTCCATTAATCTGAACGTAAAGTTTGTACAATAAAACAGTTGCTCTTGGCGTAATGCGAATGGCAACGGGTTAGCGTTGCTGTGCGAGAAATATCAGGCGCTCGCAGTTTACGAGTATAATAATAAGGCACCTTGTGCTCTGTGGGTACCCATATGTTTTGTTTATGGACTACTTATTTTACGTAATGGTGCTCCTATTTTCTTTAGGAATATTTCGGGGGTTTTATAAAAGTGACTTCCATCAAGGAGGTTTCTGTATAGGGCCGGATGAGGCATAAGTTTAATCTGGTCTGTTTTCACAAAATCTGCTCGCATTGGGTCAAACAAAACAATTTAAAGTATATTAGGGCCGGTAAAGCTTGACTTCACTGTCTTTGTTATGTCCATAAAATAAATATCTTGACAATTCACAATTAAATTCACCTAGGAAGCTTAAAGTGGACTTACTTGCTTACATTAAAACAACGGAAATTAACTGTGTGTGTGTGTGCCATCTCGGAGCACAGTAATAGTGGTCATTTAACTTATTATATTACCGAGGCTCTCCGGGTTTTCATAAAAATATTTGAGCGTCTGGTTGAAGCGACGCCGACGTGTGACCCGAGAGCTGGTGAGTATCTGGCTCAGCGCATCAGCACCATACAGCGGGGCAATACAGCCAGCGTCTTGGGGAAGCTTCCGACTGTCTGCAGTTAGCTCAATTGTTTTAATTGTAAATACAAGTTCTAATTTGCTTCTGTTAATTGATTGTAATGTATTGTTGGTTCTATGTATTGTCTCATATAAGAAATAGCTGACTCGACAGAATGGTATCGCGGCCAACTATCCCTTTTATGTTTTGAAGAACGGACAATTTTAATTTATCCAATTTTTTCATTCTATTTGTGAACATGGAAAAAAGCCAGTTATCTATCACATTATCACACTAATTATTATAAATGCGAAAGTTTAGTTATTTGAATGATTGCTACCTCTTATCGCCAAAAATACTGAACGGATTGGGCTGATATATTGCACAGATGTAGTTCTGAACCTGGAATTTTTATCCTGGAATAACGCGTGGGAAGCCGCGGGCGAAAGCTACGTCACCTTTTGGCCACCCTTTGGTTGACTAAGAATAATGGCTACATCGATTTATTTATATTCTCTACACATAATTAATAGGATTAGGACAATGTACACAAATGTACTTATCAGCTGTTGTGTACATTGTCCTAATCATGCGTCACTGTCATGTATGCAAACAAGTATGAGTATGTATGTATGTATGTAAGCACCCCGTGCGTGCTTCCGAATTGATTACGAAAACGGCCAAAATACAGGGCGTTATTAAACAAGATCCGTCAAGTGCGAGTGTAACTCGTGCGCGGAGGGTTTTGAACGTTTGTCTACTATAAAACTAATGTACAGTAGGTAAGAGACTCGCTTTTTAATGAATACCTAAAAATAGTAGGTACCAACCTACATTTCAGATGGATCGCTCTGCAAACTTCTGAGTTAGGGGGTAATGGTATTCGACTTTATCAAAATCTTTCAAAAAGTATGAAACCTACTAAAATATTAAAAACTATTTTGAAATGTACAAACTGATTGATATTACTTGATACCCCACTTGAACTTGTAGGTCTCGTTTAAAATTTCGACATCACAATTTGTCCTGAAAATTTTAATTTAATTTTTGTAGGGTTTGAAGATCGGAGTTCGGTTTCGAAACCCTTAAAACACTTAAAAAAAAACACAGGCGCACGAAATGTATTGTGTATATTTTAAAACAAATTTAAAATATACACAATACATTTCGTGCGCCTGTACAGATAAAATAAAAAAAAGAAAATGTACATTTTCAGTACAAACTGAGATGTCGAAATTTTAAAAGAGACCTAGGGTATCAAATTAAGATCAGTTTGTAGATTTCAAAACAGTTTTGGAAATTTCTGTAGGTTTCATACGTTTTGAATTTTTTTGAAAAATGTCAAAAATTATTTTAAGTCCATCATGGTTATTAACACTAAAGTCATTTATAACGGGATAAAAATTTTTAAATTCCTGTACGTTTAATACTTTTTATATATTTACAGGAAAAATATAGAGAAGTCTGTAAGTAGTACCTACACTTTTTGAAAAATTGACAAAAAGGGAAAAATAATTTTTAAAAGGGCCTACCTCACCGAGTCAGGTATCAAATGAAAGGTATCAATTTCTACATCTCAAAACAGTTTTTTAAATTTCTGTAGGTTTCAAATATGTACATATGTCGAAAACACTTAAAAATTTTACTATTTATTTCTATAGTCCAAAGTTTGATCTACCATTAATTTTTAGCTATTCATCAAATATCATAGTTTCTAACCGGTACCTATAGTACATATTGATATTTGTTGGGTTTTATTGACAAACGTTCGAAACCCTCGGCTCGCGAGTCACACTTGACGGATCTTAGTTTTTTTAAATCTGTACAAGCGCACGAAATGGATTTTTAATTTCATGTTAAAAGCTGCGGTAGTTGCTGAGATATTAAAAAGAGAAAAAAGTACAGATAGAGCGAGACAATAAAAGACTCGAAACCTATCTCGAAACCCTAAAAATTAATCAATTTGAGTTCGGATTTAGAGATTGAAAATAGAACTTCAACATTCTCGTGAGAAGCACTGAGGTTGTATGATCCTACAAAAAACTTGAACTTTTATAAAATCTGTTAATAAAAATATATGCTTTATCCTTATCCATACTAATATTATAAATTTGAAAGTAACTCTGTCTTTCTTGTTACCTTTTAAGGCCTAAACGGCTGAACGGATCATAATGACATTTGGCATGGAGATATATGGTATCCCGGGACGCACATAGGCTACTTTCTATCTCGATAAAGAGCATGCGAAGTCGCGGGCAGCAGCTAGTAAAATTATAAAGGTGAAAGTTCGTCATCGAACAACTCCAAATTGACATATTGCATAGATGTTGTTTAGATTTATTTATGTTTTTCTTTTACGTGAATAGACGTTCGTTTGACCACAACCTAACATGATGATCAGTGACGATTTATGATTCGTGTTATTCGTCGCCCGACATGTATTGTAGACCTGCGAGTCTGGAATACATCATGTGTAGGATAGGAAAATGTTATTCTAGTGCTCTATCATACACCTTTTTTATACATAAGTAGCATATATTTCCCAATGCCAATACAGTAAAAAACTACTACTCAGCCTTTAAATTTGCCAGAGCCTTGAACGCCAATTGCAAAGTACGTCGTCACAATGAATCTAACTGCCCATGGGCGTGCGCACCCTAAAATGCACGCACACCATCAAACAAACTGCATTCTCCAGTCTAGAGACCTATCTTTCATCTCCGTTACTCTTCCGCGTTAGAAAGAGACGGTGAAGTGCATTTGACCTATGCGCATGAGTCGATTTTCGGCGGTTCATGTTGCATCGATACTTTTGGAGGAAATTACGAGACGAGTTTTGAGGTTTTCTGTTTGCTTAATGCTTAACCAAACTTTGCTGAAAGGTCAAATATTTTACGAGTAAATCACAGAGCTTTCAAAAGATGATAGGTAGATTATGATATACCTACCCACTTAAGTTTTCTTAGGATATTTTCTTTACAAGGAATAATCAATGATATTACGTTTTGCTTCGTTTCGTTACGCATTCAATTTCTATACCTATTATAAAATCTGTGCCTATACCGTACAATGTGATGTGATGTGAAGGTGCACATCCTTTTCTAATCCACTGCTGGCACAGGCCTCCCCTGATAAGCTAAGTCATACCTTATTATTTTTATATTCAGCCTTTATTATTCCACTGCAGAGCAAAGGCCTTCCTCTCTTTCTACCAGGTTTCCCGGATCCTAGGCGCCATGGGCTAGCTCGGAAGGCACACATCTAACTCTTCCCGCCATTTCCGTCGTGGGCTGCCGCGCGGACGCCGTGAATCATACCATACCCTTGAAAAATGTATCTATCCAGAGATGAACTTCAAAACCCCGTCTTCTCATAACGCCACTAATTGACAGCTATTCAACTGCTGAATTAGTGCCTTGTGTAACCGAGCACCTAATTATTTGGGCCCATCTTCCCTCTCCCTTGAAAGGCCCCCGAGAGATCCTGTTGAGGCCCTGGAGAGATTATTCACGGTGATTTAATTAATGGCTGACAGCTATCGGTTCGAGAGGTTTCCACTTCATGACTGGCAATTTTGATCGGCCAACGTTATTCAGATGAAAGTTTTAAAATTAAGAAAAAGCGCTGAAATGATAATTATGAAGATTTTTGAGGACCCCTATCATTATTGATGTGTATGTAGGTGCTTTTTAAGCTTTTATTTTCTAACCAAATTATATCTATATACGAATACCTACGTTGGTAATTAAATGAAAACAGAATTGATATTTTTGATATCTTAGGTTATTCCAGATAATTTTAAAACAATGTAATTATCCAGTGAACCACTCGATAATTACATTGTTTTAAAATCTCGATGAGTGTTCAATGAATGAATGACACATGTAGGCTGTAGGTTTTGCTCACGTGGTACTTGCGCCGGGATGAGTTTCCCATCCATTTACGAAAACTATGCATAAAAGTTTTCGTTTCCTACATTCAGCGCCTAGCAGCGCCCCTACCGGATACTGAGAGGAACTACTCGACGTAGTACAAGTCGGCAGAAGTTAAAGAAAACTTTTTCTGTTTTGGTATTGTATAAAATCATACTAGCCTGGACCTATTATGTCCAAAATCTTGACGAATAATCTTGTAGATTTCTTATTAAAGGATTAATTACATACTTAGAGTTATCCTTTGATTTAAATTAAGTATGTATTTAATCCTTTAATAATGATGCAATACAGCTCTACAAACCCGAAGTAACCAAGTCGAACAAAACAAAATACATCCACAAAGTGCAAACCCCGTTGACCCTCAGAACTCGATATACCCGAACTTTCTTCCGAACTACTCGATCTATAGGTAGGTACTACTCTAGTACTCGGTGACTTCACGCGTACAAACGCACGCACACAGCGACGAAGATTCGATATAGAGATGGTTAATGTTGTACTGGAGGATGTAGCCGCTTAATTAGGGTGAGACAATAAATATTGCATGGAAGTCTAAGGGAATTCGGGTTTTATAAGCGAATAATAAAACCTTTTTAAAACCAAAATACCATATCGAACCGATACATAGTAAACGGTACATAGCAATCATGGATCATCTACTCGTAGCTCCAAAGTACGAGCTTTTGGTTACACCATGACTCGTTAAACTACACTTATGGTTACACCATGACTGGTTAAACCACACTTTTGGTTAACCATGAATAATTAAAGCACAGTTTTGGTTAACCATGAATAATTAAAGCACAGTTTTGGTTACACCATGACTGGTTAAACCACACTTTTGGTTAACCATGAATAATTAAAGCACAGTTTTGGTTACACCATGACTGGTTAAACCACACTTTTGGTTAACCATGAATAATTAAAGCACAGTTTTGGTTACACCATGACTGGTTAAACCACACTTTTGGTTAACCATGAATAATTAAAGCACAGTTTTGGTTACACCATGACTGGTTAAACCACACTTTTGGTTAACCATGAATAATTAAAGCACAGTTTTGGTTACACCATGACTGGTTAAACCACACTTTTGGTTAACCATGAATAATTAAAGCACAGTTTTGGTTACACCATGACTGGTTAAACCACACTTTTGGTTAACCATGAATAATTAAAGCACAGTTTTGGTTACACCATGACTGGTTAAACCACACTTTTGAGTACACCATGACTGTTATTTTATTTTATTTTTATTTTTAATAAATACAGGACTTTGTCGCTAAGTGACCACATCGCCCTGACATGACTGGTTAAACCACACTTTTGGTTAACCATGAATAATTAAACCACACTTTTAGTTACACCATGACTGGTTAAACCACAGTTTTGGTAACACAATGACTGGTTAAACCACAGTTTTGGTAACACAATGACTGGTTAAACCACAGTTTTGGTTACACAATGACTGGTTAAACCACAGTTTTGGTTACACAATGACTGGTTAAACCACACTTTTAGTTACACCAAGACTGGTTAAACCACACTTTTGGTTACACAATGACTGGTTAAACCACACTTTTGGTTACACCATGACTGGTTAAACCACTTTTTCGTCAGTACTACTAAAAACAAGCTTCTGCCCGGGACTTCGCAGGCAACATCCGGGTTAAAAGTAATTTATATCGAAGTGTTCCGAGTTTAAAACTACTTCCAAACCCATTTTGATTATTCAGGAATTTAAATTCGGTTTTTTAAAACATGCCAAATTATGTTTGTTTAGTGTACGTATTTGTCGGGACCTTATCACCTGTGCGTCTCAACACCAAAAATTTTGTTAAATTTCCCTTCGCCCTCCAAGTACAGTGCGATGCGCATACACATGTGTCGCACCCACACACGCATATTACACACACATTTGTGTTTTAAGTGTGTGTGCAGTTAAGCCGGTTTGCCCAAAGTACATTTTTAGGGTACCTACAGTCCTATATACGCTACGCCTAGGCTACGTACATTTTGGGGTTTGCGTCGGCGGCGCGGCGTGGCTTCAGTTAGGAATTACTTTTTGGTGCTGGGGTGTGATGCTTGGGTGGTTATGTTACGTTTTGGATGGTTTTAAATATTGTTGGCAGATTTTGGTCTTATGGCATAATTAATGGATTAGTATGTTTAAGTATAGGTACAGGATGGATTTTTTGGACGGGGCAGTAACCGGAGAGGTTAACCGGTGTGTTAGCGAAAACAACAACGCGAAAACTGTTCAGATGCCAATCCATCCTGTTTCTTATAAGTTCTGATCAAAAACTTGTAACTAAGTACTTAAAAAGTCAAAAAAGTTTTTTGTGGGAAATCATCGCAGCTTCGAAAATCTTGTGAAATCAAAATACTAAAAAACATAAGAAAGCAAAAGAGAAACTGATTACATAGGTATGTTATTGTAAACAAATAAAAATGTTAGCTATCGTGTGAACGCCCATTTTCTTAAAAAATCTGTGAATGGGAATGAAAATTTCTTCACTCATTTTCCTGTAGCTACACCGGTGAAGGTGCCTCCCCTTACGGCTCCGTTCATATAATACACCCTATAATCATATTTTATAAGCCATGATTATACCTAATGCTAAGCTTTAAGTCTTTTGCAAGAGAAAATAAATAATAT
This sequence comes from Eupithecia inturbata, assembly GCA_963662085.1. Taxonomy (NCBI): domain Eukaryota; kingdom Metazoa; phylum Arthropoda; class Insecta; order Lepidoptera; family Geometridae; genus Eupithecia; species Eupithecia inturbata. The sequence goes on from OY759190.1 coordinate 13,856,610, forward strand.
AAGCCACAAACGTTTCAAGATTTACCAAGGTTCGAGCTAGTCTTTGTTACTGGGATCTGTAACAACACTTAAAACGGAATATATTTATTTACCATGATGGTTGGTGTTTTCAGGTGCCAATATTTCAGGACATTCAGAAGATGTCTTGAAATATCTGTGCTATTTATGAACCCATGATAATTTAAAAATAAATAGGAGTACTAATTCGTTAATGAATACAAAGAAAAGCCTTTTCATTAAAGTAAAGTAAAATTTATTGCATCAAATACATGACTGTAAATAAGGTACATAGGTGGAGTATGTTTAAATAAGACACAATGTATTTCTACCGTTTCAGCGTGCAAAATTTGGGTACAATGGTGTCGATTCTGTTGTTTTAGAATTAGCTAAAATTAGGATTTAGGAATGTCAAATAGACGAAAGCTATTCTATGTTTCAAAAATAAAACTGGCAGGTTTACAATTAGGATGACAGATCTAAAACAACTCAATTTAGTTATAAATAGCTATAACCCTATTCTTTGCATTACATTTTTTCTATGATTAGAAACGTCTACCTACATAATTTTAAGAGGCATCTAATTTGATCATGATTAAAATTTATAGGAAAAATGCTGGATGGATAAAAACTTACGGTACGCATTGGTTGTACGCTGACTGACAGACATACAGCCAGACAGACAGGCAGACAGACAGACGGACGGACAGAGAGACAGACAGTTTGGGATTTTCAAACGTTCTAATTAAGTTATTTTTAGGATCTGTACCATAATTTTTAGGTCAACTTATCATAGAAAATTTAGAAATCGTGAAATTTTAGTTAGGAATCCTAAAACAGCAGAATCGACACCAATGTTACTTAATTAAATGTTTATAGCTAATAAATCAAATTGAAAACGGATACTTAGTTGATAAAAAAACTGAATATTAAACCAAACTTGATAACTAAAATTTAAATTACGTAAAATCACAAAATTAAAAACTTTGCTAGTTATTAATTTTTTGGTTTTTGTCATTTAATTATATCTAAAAATGTTTGTTCGCCATTAAATCATTTAATGTAAACTAGCATTTACCTTCCAAAGTGATTTTGGTTACATGAAGTGACCATAGTTAATACGTTCAACCACTCTCAACTTCAACAGTAACCACTTAACTAATTAAGCCTAGTTGCAGCTTCTAACTCAAGTTGTAGCCACTTTGCTGGTAACTAGTTGGTTCTCGATTAGTTTGCTCTTCTATTGAAGTTTCAGCTTCCTTCACGGAATCACAGCAGCGCTGCTTGGCACCAGGAATAGGTAGGAATGATTCTTGTTCTGTTCTGTAAAAAAAAATAATTTACGTTCCAGATGCTTAAAGTTTGAAATCGGGAATAAACAGGCAAAAAAATGCGTGCGAACCCGTGAGCTGAGGCTAGCTCTTTCTGTCCTAGACAATTCATAAATAACCCCATGCCATGGACAGAGGTTATTTCATAAACGTGATGATTGTTATTCAAGAAATTAAACTTGTTAATTACGGCCTCTCTACACACTCGGACTCTCGCTAACGGATCAATATTTTAGTCGATTTATAAAGTAATTAAATAAAGTAAGTCGATTAAAACAAAATTTTTCTCCATCACCTTAACGGACTTACAGGAAATCTCCTAATAATACCTAACACGTGTCTGTACCGCACATAAACATTCCGAATTTATTATTTCCCAAAACCTTTGTCTCACACAAAGCGATTTGCACCATTGTAAGACACCATACAATTGTTAACCCGAATTACTACGACAAATGAAATTCAACCCACAACATTCACCATAAAGTCGAATATAGAGATTTAAAACTTCATGCTAGTGTCAGAAGATTTTGCGGTTGTAAAGAGATAAAGTAAGCTTTATGTGGAGAGAGATAAGGTTCAAGTGGTAAAGGTGTTGGGAAGTTGGTGGTAAGACCGCAAGCATCTTTGTGCAATTTTGAGAACTAACGGTGTTTCTGGTTGGACTAAATGTGGCTTTGGATTGATAGTGGAAATTGGTGCTGTGGCCTTATTTTGATACCCTGCAAAGAGGCTGATTTTAGCCAATATTTACCGGTAAGCCACTCCGGTGGTTGGCTTCGAAGGGCTATCAAATTTGGTAGAGTCAACTATTCAACCGCTAAAAGAAAATTGAAAAACAGTTTATTGTGTAAACGGACGGGGCTTTAACGAATTATTAAAGTTAAACATGTTCAGCAAATAATGTATCAACGAGTTTTATAAATTCAGTAATGTTGTCATAAAGTATACCTATTTCATTTTGTACAGTACCGCAACATAAAGATACCGTTTGCCGGTAGAAATACTAGTATGAGATGTAGTTTTTCAAGAGGTTCAGACCAACACGGCAATGTAGGTACCTAATCGAGATTTTATTGTTTGTCTTTAATTCCTCTCCTCCCACTTTGGTGTTTGATAGTTCGATATGAAAATAACCCACTTTAACATCGAAGCAGCTATTGACACTTATTGACACTAAACTTGATTGTACCGTGCACATGTCAACCCCATCTGCCATCAATTAGCAGGTGCTACCGAACCTTATCTCGTTTCAGGAGCCATAATTAGAAAATAAATTAAGAGCCGTTTTGGAAGGTATTTTATGGCTTGATTGCCTTTCGTACAATCTACGGTGGATTTGGGTTTAGTTTTCAAATGTGAAATTGCATTTGATTGTTAACTTAAAATAGATTTATGGCTGTAACGTACCTATGCCATCTGATCACGTAAAGCAATGTCTCGGAGGCCCTACAGCATGGCTTTCAGGTGGTAGTCTTCTGTACAAAGATAAGATACATTTTACCTAACATGCCGCGCGTCGCGCCGTTATGTCGTGCCAAGTCTTTGCACAAAATTTTACCGAAATTACCCCGTTCGGGTTACTACACCTATTTATTTATTTGGGAAACAAAAAGCTTATGGATAAATAACCATAGAATGTTAAACTAGAGCAAATTAAGCTAAATATTAAATTTATTCACTTTTTTGTTTTATTCACTTTTAGTGCTTCTAAGCACCGCTTTGTATGGATTTATTTCTTACTATGTAACTTCTATGTATAAGGTTACAAGCCTTGGTTACACAGACAAACACACAAACACTTAATTCAAGTATGCTGTGCATCTAGTTTTATTCCAGCTATGGGAAAGTACCTATTAAAGACGCAAAAACAAGCCATCTCAATCAATCTCAGAGCCATGATTCACTGCCCTGACTACGGCTAGGGCGGAGAAAGCGGGCTATCGACGTGATCGATAGCTCCAGACTACAGGGACAGCTTTCTCCACTAATCTGATGATGCTGACCCAGTGCAGGTGGCGAGTCGTTATTGTCTCATTCAAACGAGAAGCGGAATGATGTAGAATATTGATCTGGCCTGAATCAGTGCGGTTAGCACATATGTAGGTATGCATACACTACACCAACATCGTAAATGGTAGTTTTGTAAAAGAAATAATAGGAAAGTTTTGTCGAATGCAGATGCTTGTTTGGCGGATGCATTAAGGTGACAGTTGATTGAAGGTCTGCAGTCCAGAACGGAACAGCTGATCTTATAAAATTCCACCAAAATCCAATTCCAATAGAGATTAAAATTCAAGGAGGCCGAATTCTACAAAATCGAGTTTAGGTTTGTAATAGTTCTCTGATGGAACTGGTTTCAAGAGTGAGCATCCTGTTCACAATTTCAAAGTACGGTATTAAATGTTTAAATATGAAATAAACTTTTTTTTTTTAATGAAGAAATATTTCGGTCATTCCATTTCATTACATTACAAAAGGTTGTTCGTTGTTCGATGTTACCTCATCAACGAATGATAAATGAGCTCATATGAATTCCCCAAATAAACCATTTTCGACACAATTAGTACAATTTATCTTCCATTTTGTTACATCATAGGTGTGTTACAGAAAATAATCTATCTATAGCCTTACATGGTCACAACAAAAGGGACTAAAAGGTCCAATTTCTCTTTTGCTGACTTTTCCTCAACATAAAAGTATCCGATGTATACAAAGACTTTTGTAACTTTGCGCCCTTTAAACTTGGGAGGTTCAATAAAGCGTCGCTATCTCGTATTTTAAGCTCTTTTAGGGAGTTTTGCGTAGCCTAACCTAACTGATAATTAGAGATCGGAAATTCGGGCGCTTATTTACCTAAAGTTGGCGATAAATAATGGAGCGGTTAAAACCACCTCTCGGTAATTCCGAGAAATTCCCGGGAATTCCAGAATTTACTTGAATGTTGAGGTTTTTTCGCCGGAATCTTATTAATAGACGAAATATAAGACACTTTTAGCCTGATGCGTTTTTCACTAAAGTCGATATTTCCGGAGAAAAAAAAACATTTTTTTTAATATTGATGATTTTTTGCCGAAATTCTTTTTCTAGATGATATTATTTTGTTCCAAATTTTCATAAATAATAGCAAGGGTCGTTTTTAAGTCCTAGATTTGGAATTGAAACAATAGTAAAAATATGAGTAATAACTCATATTTTTACTATTGTTTCAATTTGTATTGTTCGTTTATTTAAAAAAAAATAGATAACATACAACATATCGACTTCTAGAACAAAATTTATGTTACAGAACTAAGAAAAATTCATTTACAAAAATTTTTTAAATTACCCACTTAACTAATAATAGTATCGATATCCATTACATTTGAGGACGTAAACGTTCCTGTGTCAGGCTGTCGTGAGCTCGATGTAAAAACGTTATCGTCATCGAGGTCTACTAACTGTGAAGTACTCGTTGACATTTCACTCTTTGAATTACAATAAATAATAAATGATTTTTTCCATATTATCAATTTTTTATCTATTTCTCTTGACATTTACACAATGCAAATCAAAAACCGGTGGAAAGCCGAGTCGTTAGGAAAATTGTCATTTAATGGAACGCCCGAACGCACGAGTAGACGGAGAGACAGTCAAGCGACGAATAAGACAATCAACGAATGTAACAAAGGGACCCGACAGGACAGGTCAGGACAGGAAACATGTAATATTTGTTGTCTCACTCGCTCTCTACCAGTAAATAAAAAATTTCCGATCACATAAAATACTTTCGTTCTTACAAGTTTTTCAATAAGTAACAATATATAAGAAAAAAAACTAGGAAATATTAACTGATATCTCGTCTAGAAATTCAATTACTTACGACAAAAAAATAAGCAATCGAGAAAATTTGGACATAATATGTAAATAAAAAGCTTTTATTCCGGAAATAATATCGACTTAGTGAAAAACGCGTCTTAATAAAAGTGTTTTATATTTCGTCTAAAACTTACGGCAAAAAAACATTGGCATTCGAGAAAATTGGAAGTAGGTAAATGAAAACTTTTTCTCCGGAAATATGGACGTTAGTGAAAAACGCCTCAGACTAAAAGTGTCTTATATTACGTCTATAAATAAGATTCTGGCGGAAATACACCAATATTCTAGAAAATTTTATCCCGGAACTCCCGGGAATTTCTCCGAATTCCCGAAAGTAACCACCCCATGTTACTTTCGGGGGGGTTGGTGTTTTCACCAACTTTAGGTATATAAGCGCCCGAATTTCCGATCACTGCTGATAATGTGTTCGAGACTTTTCTCGAATGCTCGCTATTTATATAATACTTACTACAGCCTGTAGAAGTCTATTTTTCACCTGATATGTGCAAATGAAGATGCATGTGATAGGTTAAGGGAAGCTGTAGAAATTATTGGCTTCAATCTGCAGCTTCACTTAAACATACGTTGATAGCTCTCAGCTCAGACGCACTGAATTATCAGTTTGGTATTTTATCTCTGAAGGTTTTCCAGAATTATTGAAACATACCTTCACGTAAATTGTAAGAATCGCCACATCCGAATTTCCCTAGCACATTCTCCTCCGAGGGCATTGATTCGTCCCTTTGTGCGGGCAATCACCTGGCCTCAGCTAAATTATGTTACACTAACAGCTTGACGTTTGGATTATTCTAGTACATTAGAAATTTTAATGATAGCGAGGTATGGGCGGCATGTCATGAGGGTAGAATCTCGTGTTTATAAGATATAATTAAGTATTATCCATACTAGTATTATAAATTTGAACGTATTTTACTATAACAACTTTCGTAGTTTGATGAATTCATTACGGAAAAAAGCGGCGGGTTTACTACGAACCTTATATGAGATGGAAGAACACCAACGTTTCACCCCTTAACGAGGGACTTCATCAGGGTGAGTGCGGTTCGAGCCGCGCGCGTTACGCGTCTCTGTGGGCGTAATTCTGCCTCTGACTGTCTGATACCTTTCACGAAGAAACGCTAAGCCGATCTCAATGAATGTTGGCAGGGAGATAGATAATTATCCCGGAGAAGGACATAAATTGCTTTTTGTCCTGGAAAATGCATGTGAAGCCGCAGGCAGAAGGTAGTAGTTATTAAACAAGAAGCGTGTAGAATGTGGATGGACATTATGAAGTAGGAATAAGCTGAAGATGGATGGATTGTGTTAAAGATGAAGTCTCATTACCCATACCGCACATTCTGTTATCTATGCCGCACATGGACGTGTTCTCGTAGTTGTTCTTGCTGCGCGCCCCTTCGTGTCGCACCACAGAGTCTGGCACGTGGGCAGTGAATGGTTAATGAGTAGAGACCGGATTATATGCAACATAAAAAGCCCGAAATATGCATGCAAATATGCATGAAAAATGTTTGAAATATGCATGAAAACTAAAGTGTCAAAATATGCAACATTAAATAGTAAAAATAGAAGACTTTAATTCAAAATGACTCGTAAATCCAATTTAAAATTCAAAATTCAATGTGCTTTATGTCCTTTAGACCTTACTACTTGTCTTAGACACGTCACAAAATTCAAATTACATAAGTTAAACTAGAAAATAAAGTGATCACTTTGATTTTTGCTCACTTCAATATTTTTAAGGTAAAGTAAAGAAGCGAACAAAAAACCTTTACCTTGTTAGGTTGTTAGTTTTCGAGTAGGAGCAAAACTTGTCGCAAGCTCTTTTATCCTCTAGAGATATTCTGATATTTTGTAGTAAGCCTTTTTACAAAGGATTTTATATAGTTTGACAATTTTTTTATTTTTGAAATTGATAATTTTTTCAACTCATTTGGTAATTAGTAAGATATTGACAGTAAATGAACATTATTTAACATTTTGCAGTCTTGTGGACGTTTACAATCAGGTTTCAAATGTTCCAAGTATGGCCGCGAAACTAAGCGTGCAACTTAATTATGAAAAGGCTGTGATCAGAATTTTATGACTGTGACCTTTTAATACATTTTTATACATATAAAATAAGGACCGAAATTTTTAGTGTCAAATAAAATGATAAGTTTACCTACTTTCATCATTCCAAAATGAAATGGCAACTAAACTTCGTACGAAATTTTAGTTTTCGTTCACTTACAATACCGATCGAACAAAACGAATCAAAATTTCGTAATGAAGTAGGCCTCCAGTATACGAAAAACAAAAGGTAAGATTTCATTTGTTCTTTCAATTATCATCAACTGTCCCACTCAGAAATATTGCAAATAAAGCGAAAATATGCATCATCACAAGATTTTAGGTATATTACATTATAATTAATTAGGCTATTGCATTATAATTCCAGTCTCTATTCATGAATAAGAAAGGAGTTGCGAGATTATTATTAAGGCCGATAGAAATGTGAAACACGGGCACGTGTTGTGCCGACCTAAATGGGAAAAGGTCAGCAAAGTTACCTATGACTCAAAAAGTGTTCTACTATATTCTATCTGGCGTCGTGCTTGTATTTCAGTATTTTTGCCAGGAATTTTAAAACACGTCCGTCAAACTCTTCACTCTACCTTCGGCGCGTTTTGAAACTTATTTAGTTTTATTCAGTTAAAAACTGCAGTTGTTTTTTAAAGCACGTTGATATTGTAGACCATCATATTTTAGGCAAGTTGATCAACATGAACAGAACTGAATCCCTTAGTTTTAAGTTTTGCGGGAGAAATTTGAATTCCTCGGGAATAAAATTGTTATGGGAGCACCTCGGAATTATTATCTATACAATAGCGAAATAATTAATAAAATCGGTTCTTAATTGACGAAGAAATCGACAAACATACTTAAAAAGAAAAAAACATGCTTCTTCAAAGTAAGGTTCAAAATGACAAATGCCTTCAATTCGTACAAACGAACTCAATGATGATCCTCAAGAATATATCACATTCAACATTATTTTTTATTACATAAATACGCCAGTGGTAGAAATTCCTGTAAAGTTCACGTGTTCAAAACTGAATTAGGTCGCAGCTCTGTGAATTATTTATTGGCGAGTTTAGTTAGCTAGCCCCGTTGAGGTCAAATGAAAAGGATTTGGTAAGAAAGTGGTGAAACGTGATATGGACCCATAGCACAATAATAATATTACCGAAGTTTGTATCGTCCAGTATAAGCTACCCATGACTAGGTAACAGATCAATATTGATAATAAATTCCGAGGATCTCCTGAGGCGCAAATATACAGGGCTCGACAGAGCAGAGCCTACGCATTTGCTTCCCTTGGAGTCTAAACCTAGGTCCGTGGAGTACAGAGGCTCCCCAGGTTTTAATAAAATATGTGAGTTTCTGGTCGAACAGAAGCGTGACCAGAGCTGGTGAGTATCTGGTGCAGCGCATCAGCATTGCCATACAGCCGGGCAATGCATCCAGCGTCTTGGGGACGCTTCCAATTGGTATTGATATGGATCAGTTGAGCTACCTTAAGATTGATTGCAACAGACTGCAGTTAGCTCAATTGTTTCAATTGTAAATACTAGTTCTAATTTGTTTCTATTATTTGATTGTTGTAGCATAACGTCACAAGAGCATCACGTTATGTATTTTATTGGTCGATTCTACGTTATATTTTTCTACTATAGTGGAAGCTTGGCTGTAGGAACGTAAACTTTACAGAAACTAGAGTTTTATTCTATTTCAGATAACGTTACTGTGTGGAGAATTTATTATCCGACGTTAAACATGACTCGACGTTGTGAAATGGTTTTAAATGTAGGAAATTGTAGTTTTAGAAATAATAGAATAATACTTACGTAAATAAGAGTGGAATAATAATAATAATAATAGTTTTTATTCAGATAAAGGTCTTATAAACTAAACAAAGTTATTTGTATTATAGACCTATTTCACTTGTTAGTTTCGACACCTCGCTCTAACTAAGTTCAAGACTTGTGATATAGACGCGAGGGCTCTCTACCTCGGTAAGTTAGTAGGTTTACACTATTATAGGACTTGCATAATGTATATAAAACGTTAAGCAAACTGTACTATACTTAAAAAAACTACTAAAATCTTATCCATATTTAATAATACATTACATTAAAATAAAACCAAAAGTAAAGTACGGTGTGAGTGTAAAAGTGTGTGTGAGTGTGTGTGAGGGAGTGGAGTTGACTGTGGACTAAGTAACTGTTTTTAATAGACTTTCCGTTTTATCATAGTCAAGGGTTAGTAAATATGATTTTATCTTATTTTTGCATTGTCTGTAATTTAAATCTTTTATATCTATTATATTTGCTGATATTGTTATACATGTATGGACCTAAAAAAGGAAGATGTCTATGTGCAATCGACGAATTACAGCTAGCTATTTTATATATTCGGTTTTTTAGTCGTTTGCTTTTTATTTGTGAGTTTTGGTTGGAGTTATAACTGTCTTGTTTTAATAATATTTGTTGGATACAAAGTTGTCTAACTGTAAGTAATTGAGTCTCTGCATAGAGTTGTGTTGTTGGGAACCGGTATGGTTTTGAGTATGCTACCTTGAGAATTGCTCTTTGTGCTTTCTCTAGGGGTAGAAAGTGAGTTTTTGCAGCACCTCCCCACGATGTAGAGCAATATGTAGTAATGGACTGACAGAGAGCGTAATAAATTTGTAAAATATGGGACTCATTCGCAGCATGCTTGATTTTTTTAAAAACGGCAATAAGTTTTCTTAATCGGGTTTTCAATAGATTTATATGGGGTCCGTATGTCATCCTAGAGACTATTATTATACCCAGGTATTTTATAATATCACAGCATTCTAGAGATAGGCAGTCTCTATACAGTTTGTTGCATTTGATGATAAGCAAAGCATGTTATGAGCTTTGATTTGGTAGGATGTGTTTGTAGGGTTAGGTTTGTTAGATTTAGTCAAGTAGAAAGCTAAGTACTTGGTTTTTTCGGAGTTCAAGGTAAGTATGTTGTTGTAGAGTTTTTGGCTTATAATATCAAATCCCTGTTGTGCCTCTTTATATACCTTTTCCCAATCCAGGAATGGAGCAAACAAATGAGATCTCGATTATTTTATACGGGAATGGAAGAATGCCACAACTACCGTGTTGATCCCCATCATGACTTTTGGCCAGCAGCGGGAGTAATGTGAAATATTTTTTTGGCCGCATTTTTCACAGCAGGGCAAAAGTGTATGATGGGGATCATAACACTTCTAATCAACTCGGTATTTTATCTGATGAACAAAAAAAATAAGAAATGTTAAATTTTCATAGATTTTCTTCAGATTTTCTTGTAGGTACTGCCCTACTGTATGTATCAATATTTTTTCTGTAATATATTATATACGTATATTTATTACGCTTTTGATTATAAAACTAATTCGACTATTAGCTGTCAACATCCCTCCAATAACTTTATAATAACCCTTGACGCACACACGGCTTCACCGGGGCTCCAGTTAACTCTATTACCCGGTCCAATAGCGCCTGAAAGGTATTGTGTGGCACATAATAACTACATAGTACTACTACGAGTGGCTGCTACACGCGACGTCTTCCGGGTCGCACAGATAATCCACTCGGAATGTACCGACAGCACAACAATCAATAGTATGTTATGTTAACTATGTGCCAAGCTGGCCAACACAACACAAGGCCTGTTAGCTTGTGATGAAGGAATCTTCATCACAAGCTAACAGGCCTTTTGTATAGATTGCAGCGAAGTTGCATCTGGGCAGATAATTCAATTAAAAAAAATATGCATTTTAATTTTAATCTAGTTCTTGTACGACTTCTAGCTATTATAAAGCTACGGCCAAACGAGCGTAATTTTATGAGTTGTGATTCGCGTAAGATGCGGTGCGTAATCAACGTTCAACAGAAATTACAACTACTTTTGCGTCGCCGCACGGCACAGTCATGACATTTGTATGAAACCATATGCAGCGTAAAATACGACAATCACAACTATAACGCTCGTCTGGCCTGAGCTCAGCTAAGTCGCTAGAATTAACTTATTTGTCATCACGCTATTGGTTGATTTAAAAATGTCTGTGGAATAGTATGTGGCCCTAATCCCAAACGGATGAACAGGTTTGGATTGTGGAACAAGACGTGGAATCAAATCCATTGATGGGACAAGATGTGAATTTGATCGATGGATGAAAAACTTGTTTTCCGTTTGTAAGTTGTATGGCACAATGTTTTCATTTTGATACCCGCGTATCAAAGTAAACATCAACAAGGTTTTTAAATTGATGTACAATTCGCGTGTTCTGCCAACCGTACCCCCAGGGCCGAAAGTCTCAGCGGACTACCATAATTTACCGTTTTCACAATATTATACCATTCGGTTACCGCCGATATGTTAACACTATCCCTGACCTTTCGAGACATGTTCTCTAAATAACGAAATAAAGACACTCGATAGGGAAAGGTCAATTTGGAGAAAAGCTTTCTAGAATATTTATGTTCACCTAATTATAGACCTTTGTCTTTTTTGCCCCTCAATTTTGAATACCATAGATTTCATGGTTTTGAAGATTTGATGTTAGCCAATGTATTGGCCAACAATATTCAAAAATTTGACAAGTTGAAGGAATTAATTTGTAACATTTTGCTTATGACAATTTTAATCATTTCATGACTTTTGTTATATTTTTTCACACAAAGTGTAAGTACCTACCTAACCCTATTTGTTATGAGGTTTTATATTTTTCTAGGACAGAGAATAAGAGTTAGCAAATCTTGTCCTCGCTAAGCAGTTGTTACATTTAAAACAAAAATATTTAATCAGTCAGAACTCCACCGATTTCATTAGATTTTATTAGTCCAAGCCAAGTTTTCTGTTGCCTTTTCCGAAACCAAATTTGTTTCCCAAATGTACCGATTCTTACCAAATAAAGCGTCCAAACTTGCGTCTGGCCATTTCTTTTAAAATCTAATTGCGTCTAAAATTCCCGAGATGCTATCCCGAAGCGGGTCTCATTAAAAACACATAAGTTGGTGCTTTTATGCGCAGGCGCAGCGGAGTGGTACGACGGGGTGGTAGGGCTGCTGACGCGTTAGAAGAAAATAATATCTCAGTGAAAAAGATAGTAGGTATTCCCCCAGAAAACTGGAATTTTTTTTTTCGTTTCTTGTTTTCTCCCTTGCTTGAGGGGAAACAGAAATAGAATATTTTTTTCGATTCTCTCGATCAGTAAGGATGAAGTAGAAAAAAATCTGGTCTCAGACATTCAGGGGGAAAACTGGAATAACCCTTCATACATACCTATGTAATGCGAAAGTAATTAGGTCTGAGGTTTGTCTGTTACCATAACTGAACAGTTCTTTGTGAAAGTTGGCAAGGAGATTTATGAGGTGGTAGTAAAGCTCTGTAAAAGATGGAGTTTAGTAAAACCACTTTTTACCGTTTTTTTGCGTTTTTTATGTTTGTATCTAGGTTTAGATTCAAAGGATTAAACTGTACTAAGAATTACAACCATTTAGTCATAGGAGTTTAGGTGAACACCGGCATATATTAACTATACTATATATTGCTCTACCAAAATTTGTCTTTTTGTTGAAGCCTGGATAGATTTTTTTTGCATCGAATGTGGCAACCCTAAGTGGTTTCGGGGACCGAGCGCAGGCGCTGGGGGCCGCGCATGCGCTGTTCGTTGCCAAAAATCTAGTCAAACTGGCTGATAGAGTGCAACGCACTTCTCGATGCGTGCTGGGACAGGAGGCAATAGAGCCGCTATTTTGTATTAATAAGCCGTCTAGGTAAGGCGAACGCACATCTATCTGACCGAACACGCCGAGGGACCGAATGACGATTCCTTCGGTCCCTCGAATAGTTTTTGACTTGATTATAGCATTCAAAACTAAAGTCAAGACAAAAATTATTTATTTCCGTAGGTACAATAGATGAACACTTAGAATTTTTTTTACATTATCGATTAAAATAAATGCATTTTCACGATTTTCCGACTCGACGCGGAAAAGTGGCCAGTGTCTCATGTGTTTTCAGGCAACTAGTTTTATTTTTGGGGCACTTCTGAACGTTGCCGTTGCCGGATTTCGCTTAAAGATGATTAAAGGAATAAAGGAATTAAAGGAAGATTCGAAAATTTATTTTTGAATAGAAATACCCCTTGGGTAGAGATAATTTAAATACAAGCGGTTGGTAGCACCTTGAAGCACACAGGTGTTGGGAATAACAAATGTAGCTTCTACAAAACGAAACACTATGATGTCTGAGAGCAGAAATGGTCATAGTCACGACCTCAAAGTAACTGTTAATTTGCCAAATTATTTCAGAAACACACCATCTCCACGCCATCCCCTGTCCAGTTAGATAGTCGTACAGAGAGTAGGTGCATCTAAAAACTGCAGCGGCGTCTGAGGGGGAGCTGGTAAAGGGGGGAGGAAGTACAAAGAAAAAATAACCACGCCGAAATCGAGGGCGACGACCGGCCAACGAACCCGCTCTAAGGAACCTAGGTTTGGGAGATGACCTAAGTGTTAAATTATTTGGTATATTTGGTGCGTAGGCGCCGCTGTGAGGTTATGTTATGGGTACTCGTATTATAAAATCTGTGTTATGGGTAAATACTTGGAGATTGGGGGAAGAGATGGGTGTTATAGGATGTGAAAAGAAGGAAATAGGGGGGAGGGAGGTGGGAGGGTAGACTAAGCTGGGGTAAAATTAAATTAGGGGAAGTTTTAAGAAATGTAATACGGACATAGTCTTCCATAAGTGGCGTAGCAAGGGGTTGTTAAAATGTTAAGTTGAAAATAGAAAATAGATTTATCATAGAAAAAAAATTAAAACCTAAGCATTCATAGGGGGAGGAGGAGTTTGAGTAGGAGTTTGAGTCGGCTAAGCTCACGGGAGAACTTCTGTTCAACCCCATCAATAATAAAAAACCTATAAAGTAAAAAGTAATAATGGTATTTATGTAGATAAGATAAAGTAGTTCATGATGCTTTCTTTTATGAAACCCGAAAGTAGAAGACAAAGTGCTAAACGCCATTAATTCTGCATCCGCCTCACACTTGGCCACTACCTCGCCTGTCAGAAACCGTAATGCCACACATTTTTAATCCATTTTTACATATAAATAGCCTTTTACTAGCAAAATTCAACTTTATTGCAATGAAAATAATCATGAAATACCTTTCGAATTGAGATGTTCGTAGCCAGTATTCAAGACCTCTTGATTGGTGAATTAGGGTGGAAAGTCTTGGTGTAAGATGGGATTTTAGGGGTCTTCCGTGGGTGGTCAGGGTTTTGATGAGCGCTGTGACTTACAGACTTGTACTTGTGGAGGTAACTTGAGACGGGGAATTGTCGCATAAATCTGGGGAACTTGAAACTTTTGAATGTTTCTGAAGTTGTTTGAAGATTTTTGTAGCTTTTATAATGTTTGTTCTATGAAGCTAATGAATAACGAGATAAGTTGAAATAATATTAACACAATGTAGGATTTGGTAGTTGGTACGTATTGTTAGGGTTCCAGACAGTTATATTGGTCTTACTGATATTTCATACAACAAATTTAATAAATCGATTACTTTGGTTCTCTTGGCGCACTAGGCTCGAAAAGAAGTGTATCTATTCTATTTGAGAGCGCTTGCTTAACTAAACCTTAGAATACTGGAGAAAGACTGGCTGCGCCCCGCGGCTTCGCCCGCGTGGAAACAGATTTCACAATCCCTAGTTTGAAAAAAAAAATACGTTTATCATTAATTACTTTATAGTTCATTTATACCAAGTTTTGAGTGAATAGTAATAAGGAATAATAATTTTAATAGAAATTTTACCATCTTTTCTAACCCTCTCAGAGGTTAATTTCAAAAATTAAACTTAAACTATCTACATACCAAATTTCATCTAAGTAGGTTAAGTAGTTACTGAGATACGTGGTAAAAAACATTCGCACGTACTTTCGCATTTATATTATGTATATGGTATGATAAAATCTGTGATTATGTTCATAAAGAATCATTTGAATAGTACCTATACGCTCGTGCTTGTAACATGATCGCTGCGCGCGCGCGTGGACGATTCGTCAGCCAATCAAAATTAGCGAGACCGTCAAACAAATATCTTATTTATTTTTGTTAGAGGCTTTCGTCATCGGAATAAGAAGATATTATCGTTACTGTTTATTCTACCTGGTAATATCAAAATAAAATGTAAGTAGGCATACCAGTAAAAATAAAATCGTCCTTGCGTTTATGACCCTAGCCGAATTTGGTAACCTCGGCGGCTAGCATGAGTATGAAGATGGCGTGCGAATTTTTAGGGTCAAGCAAAAAAGGCAAGAACCTAGGTGTCTCTTTAAGAAGAGCTAATCTTATCAAAAAGAAGAGACCTGAGACCTAGGTCTCAGCGATCGGAGTGATCCTGGTATATTCCTTACCTCGCATACGGGTATGTCATCGGGGTTCCGGTTTCCGTGAGGAAGTCGCTTATGAAGACGTTCAAAATAGCTCTGCTGTGATCGAACGTATATATATTCTCTGTCATTCATTATATTATATTCTCTGTCCTAACGTAGCATGAAAAATCATTAGGCCTAGACTCCACCAAAGCGGATACCTGCGGAGATGTCCGAAGCGGAGACGAGAAGAGACGGTATTCAGCTAGGACACAGATTTTATAATACTACTAGCTAGGGTGTCTCCACCGAAGCTGTGCGGAGATGCGTACTGGCTAGACTGGAGCGGAGATGTGTGCTGGCTAAAGCGTAGATGTGTGCTGGGTAGAGCGGAACTGAGCTGCGAGCGTCGGATATTTGTTGAGTTGAATGTACTAGCGACGCCGCTCACTGCACGCAGCTCACATCTCTTCTCGTCTCCGCTGCGTGACGTCGCCAGCTTGTAGGGCACAGCTCACATCTCCGCTTCGATCTATTTTGTTTTCTTCGCATACAAATATGATACATCTCCGCTCGGTGGTATCCACTGAAGCGGAGACGAGCTGTGTGAATGACGACGTTATATTGTGGATGTTTTTATTTGTATTATTGTATGTTTAAACCACATCTCTTCTACGCTCGTCTCGTCTCCGCTTTGGTGGAGTCCGGCCCTTACACCCGTTTGCTCTTTATAGATAACTACCAAATCTACGAAAACAAAACGAACTATAAGGTGTACAAATTTGCTGTTATAAAAGACCTTTATTTCAATATCACTTAAATAATTATCAACTAAGTAACAAAGTTTAGTTTTAGTGTAGAGTTCTATAAAACGATGCTAACATCATCATTTCTCGATTCCAGCTGAAGTCTCCTACCGACGACGGCAGCAGCGTGGGGGGAGACACTCCAGCATCTAACGGATCCATCTTCACCATGACGCTCAAGAACAACCATCTCATTGTCGAGACTGAGGAGAGGAATGTACGTTATATCATTAACTTTCGCTTAACAAAAGGCATATAAAAATAGTTTTACTATTGAAACACAAAACACGTTTATGTACACGTTTATGTAGAATAAGGACTATGGATTTTGTTAAAATAAATAAATAAAACAAATAAATAAAAAATCGAATAAAACCTTGGAAAGTAACCAAATAAGATTCCCAACACATGGATAGTTTTAGGGAGTTGATATCTTTTAGATTTGTATATGCCCAGTAGCCAGTAATAGGACTCCAAATGAAGTTGATTATGGATGATACTGATGACCTGTTTGTTGCTGGTGCTGTCAGTTACTGAGGATGCTGCGTATTTGATTCTCGTTGTGCTGCAAATGTTTGAGATCTGTAATAATTTGCTTCGGGTATTTGTTCCTACTTCTAGTACAAAAGTTCTGTTTATTGGGGTTGGATGATGCAACCCATAACCTTCTGCGCCACTGCACCAAAAAGTTCAGAAAACAAAAGAACGAACGATTATTTTGTCGGTAATATAATATATATCTGTGAATGCCTTTTATTAGTCCTCTGTCGTTATTAATTTTCGCTGATGACTTTCCAAAATAAATAAATAAAAGTGAATTATATAAAATAAAAAATACTAGCTCAATTAAGGAATGTTGGATGTGAGTTAGTACGGAAAAATATTATTAATACGTCAACCAGCTCATCAGAACGTGCTCGTCTACTCGCTGTTTCCGAATGGGAATCAGGAATTTGGTTACATGTTCTGCCTTCCAACAATCTAGGTACCCTTTTAGATAATAAAATAACTCATATTGGGTGGCCTCTTTGCTTTTAGGTTCTCTTTGCCTAGTTGCACACCGTTGATAAGTTTGGTCACCATCCACTGGAATGTGTCTCTAATGCAGGGCGTGTGCCCCGTCATAGTTCGATTAATGACATCATCCGTCGGGCTTTTACCAGCGTCAGTGTGGCAGCTACCCTCGAACCACGTGGCCTTATGCGAGATGATGGTAAAAGACCTGACGGTATGACTCTGATTCCCTGGAAGATGGGTCGGCCTTTAGGTTGGGATGCCACGTGTGTAGATACCCTAGCGCCTTCACATCTTGCAGGGACATCACTCGTTACACATTTGAGCCGTTTGGGGTTAAAACCCTTGATCCTTGGGGACCTGTAGCACACGCCTTTTATTAAGATCTTACCAAACTTCTCATAGAGTCTACAGGTGATCGGAATGCTGGCTTCTATTTCTGTCAACGAATTAGCATTGCCATTCAACGTGGCAATGCTGCCAGCATTCTAGGCACACTGCCTTCTGGTGACGGCTTAGATTTTTAAGAAATATATATAAGTGTAATACTAGTTGTAATTGTTTTATTTTGTTATTGTATTTTCTCGGCTATTAAGTCTTCGCTTATTTAATTATTTAATAAATTATCTTCCTTTCCAGGACATAACCAAAAACGGGCGTGAGACAAAGATGAAGTACTCCCCCGATAACGACGGTATCTTCGTGGTGGAGGTGCAGCAGTCGACGGCCTACCGCCCGCACAAGGCAGCGCCCTCGCCGCCGCGGGAGCTCGAGCTCGCGCCCAACCAGGCGATCGTGCACCGCGTGCCGGAGGAGGCCCACGACAGCGAATCTAGCAGGTAATTTTATCAATAAATAAATTGGTTCCTAATCACATTTTTGCTGCCTCATCGTTAATTTGTAACCTATTTAATAAGTAACATCCATACTAATATAATACATTCGAAAGTAACTCCATCTGTCTGTTACCTTTTCACGCCTAAACGGCTGAACGGATTTTAATGAAATTTGGCAGGGTGGTATATGGTATCCCGCGGACGAACATTTGCTACTTGAAAAGTGCCTGCAAAGCCGTGGGCAGCAGCTAGTTCTAAATAAGTTATATTGTGGCGCGGCGGGCGAAGGTCCGCCTGCGACGCAGGAGGTTGCGGGTTCGATTCCCGCCTTGGGACGAATGTTTGTACGATCTGCAAATATTTGTTCCGAGTGTTCTGGGTATTTTCTATGTATAATAAAAATATCTATCTATGTATGTATTGTATTAAGTATATCAGTCATCCATAACACAAACTCTGCTTATCTTGGGGTTAGATGATGCTGTGTGGATTGTCCAGCATTATTATTATTGTATATTTTTGTGTTTTATGTAATTAATAAATAAATATATTAATTTAATAACTATGAATTAAAATTACCTACGTAACTCTAATTGACGGTTGAAATATGAAAAAACTTACCTGGATGGGACGTGGTATCTACAGCACAAGACTGCAGTACTAAACTTCTGTGATTAGGCTACTCTTTTCCTCAATACACTTATTAGTTATTTATGACTAGCGGACCCGACAGACGTTGTCCTATTGAATTCTAATTGGTAATATGGTCATTAAGTTTTCTTACATTTTCAAATATTACGCTCAATTTTCTTATTTTTTTTCTTTCATAAGAACCTTCTCATAACAATAACTAATAACTGATAAGTATTAGGGGTGGAATGAACGAACCGTATATCCATCAGGGGTGAGCAGCAGTGCCCGCTGCTCAACACAACCACCACTATACTTTGAACGACAACCCGCCTGCCACACGATGGCTAGCACACCACCACATGATAGCTAAGATATAGTCATTGGGGTGATCTTCACGAGAAGCCTATGTTCTGCTCCGCAGTGGACGTCTTTAAGCTGAGATGAAAGGATCATTCCGAAATAAAACCAACATTGAAGATTCACAGGCGGATTGATGATCGAAAGAAGCTGCTGCCCTTCCCCTGATAGATCCTTAGTCGCCTTTTACGACTTCTACGGGCTAATTTGGAGTGATCGATTCTCTCGCCACGACCACCAGCAATCACCTTTTAACCATTTAAAATAGAGAGTCTTATTAAGGAAATCACTTACAATCCAAACTAAATACAAATACTTCGACCAATATACGTACCATCTACAGTAAAAATGCAAATAAAGAACTTTCATGGTTCCAGGTTCGACCGCGCGAAAGCCCTCACGCTCTCTTCCACCGGGCTCTCCATATCAGACCTCAGCATGTCTTCGATCGGCTCCCATAACGTCAGCTACTCCTACAGCAGCCAGCTCGGCTACGAACAGGGCCCGTTCGGCTACCCCGTCTACGCTGGATATGACGTTAACCACGACACTCCTGAAGGCATCATCACCGATGATTCACAAGAGCCTCTCATCTGTAAGACGCCAGCTGATCCTTACAAGCCTGTGGTAACAGCTGCGATCTTCAAGCAAGATTCCATAATAGGTTCTGACGCGCTGCAAGGTCCAGGCTACTGCCTCGAAGGTTCAACCGACGGCCCTCTGCTATCCGATGTCCAAGCAAGAGAATACAGCCTTCATCATCTCCAAGAACAGAAGATGATAGAAAACGGAGTCGCTAATCCGATACCGGAGAAAATCGAAAGTGAAAAGATGAGTTTCAACAGAGCTGATAGCTTGCCCGTTCGGTTAGAAGATGAGAAGGAAGAACCGAAAAAGACGATGGAAACGATAGTAGAGGGTGGTCTTCCGGCTAATATGTTGAATGGGAAGCGAGCATCGCTGCCGATTATAACGACAGAGGTGTATGAGACGGTCAAAGACGCGATCCTACCATCAGGCTCACCGAAGTTTGAGAAACTCTTCAATGATTCTTCGCCTGCTAATAGCACCCTCGATTCTCCTCCTATGATAACTATTACGGAAGAAAGCGAGTCGAGCAAATCGGAAACCAGTTAATTTGTTTAATCGATGTTAATAATACATATAAAAAGGTCGAACGTTAAGCGGAAATGTTGGCCTTCAGCGGATTTCAACCAAAATGAATCTTGTAAAACAATCCTAAACAACGGACAAGTAATGTTGGGTTAATTTTAAAGTAGTTCAAGCTAATTTATGCTTGACTTTGCTCTTGTGATTTTTGTTAGTGTAAGTTTAGATAGTTACTTATTATTATTCTCCGCAAATAGGATAATAAATAAGAGCGATGTTTGTCAGTAAAAATAGGAAGAACTATCAATAGGATTTTATTTTATGTAATAAATAACTTGGTCATGTTGAAGACCCTATATTTAGTTTATTTTAGTATAATGCGAAATAAAATTAAAATTTATATTTTGAAAGCTAAATTATGACTCTACCTTCAATTAAATTAATACGAAATAAATTGAATTGTAGAAAATATGATGCTATAGAATATAATTACGTTAGGTTTCTTGTAGGTAGTACGTATGGAATTGATATCTTGAACTTC
This sequence comes from Eupithecia inturbata, assembly GCA_963662085.1. Taxonomy (NCBI): domain Eukaryota; kingdom Metazoa; phylum Arthropoda; class Insecta; order Lepidoptera; family Geometridae; genus Eupithecia; species Eupithecia inturbata. The sequence continues at coordinate 13,877,558 of OY759190.1, forward strand.
TATTTTTATGAAATATTTAGTTAAAAAGGGCACGCGTTGATCGTTGATTTGATTTAATCGCAAGTTTCTTCAATTTAGCATTAAGTATATCAGCTACGAGTACGTACAATTGAAATAACGTTCCTTATTTATTTGATTTAACAATAGATTAGAAAGATATAGTTTGGAGAGACCTGCTTAGTTGCATAAACGTTTAAGTTTGTGCTTTTAAGAAAAAAAAAACTCATATTTTTAAACGAATATTTCTTTATTTTATTAAATAGGAAAGCTCTTTTGGTTGGTTTGTAATAAGAAACCTGAAGCTCTGTATCCATAAATTTTAGATTTAGCGCCGTCCGTGTTACAAACGAATACGTTGTGTGCCAAGCAAATCTTTACGTGTTTTAAATTTAGACGTGTTGTTATTTTACTAAACTGTTTAGATCATAACTTTAGGATAGGAAGTTAAATATTTCAACATATTCAATGTGTTAAATCAATTGAAAATGACTATGTTGGATAGCATTGTGAACGGACAAAAAACCGTTTTGCCTTGTGAGGTATCTTAGGCTGTACGAGAAGTCCGCTCGTCCGCTGCGCTAGAAACCGTTTCTAAAATTGTCCGCTAATTGAAAAAGTATTCCAATAGAATGTCGTAGTTTTATCGATTTCTGTAAAAAGTTATAAAAATTTGAAATATTATGAAAACGAGTTTATTTACTAAAATTAAGTAAAATCTTATAGCAATTATTACGTTAGCATATTCACTAACATAATTTTATTTATAGTTACTTTTATAAAATAAATTTTATGTAATTTGCGAGAATGCTATTTTATTTTTTGAGTTCCTACTTATACTATCTAAGCCACCGTGATGATAGTTTCGTTTATTGTAAGGGGTATCCAGAATGCCATGCACACATTTCCGAAATTTCTGGTTTTAAGATTTCACGAAAGCGCATCTAATCTCAGTGATGAAAAATACCACAATTTTTTTTTTAAATAACTGATCTTCAAAAGTTTATTCTTCTTTACAAAATATTTTGTGTATTTAAGTAAAAGAACTCATAGAGAGTATTCGGAGAGAAATAGTAATTTATTACTGACTTCATAAAAGGCGGCGGTTCTCAATTCGGCTGTATGTTTTTTTTAGACATAGACATAGACAATCATTTATTTACTGCTCAAACACCTCACACAATAAGTACAAAACTGATATAAAAATACATTTTGTTAGATCCTATACCGAAATACTATTTAATTTAAAAAGTCCTGTGATACGTATGCTCCCTATATCGTACCAGAATCCATAATAGAGGAATTAATTGTAACAGCCCAGCCACAAGCTCGCCCTCTTCCCTGCACAGTCCAACTTGTGCAGTCATAACTGTACAAAAAGATGGGAGTGGCTATACGTGCCAGTAAGCTCGTGCAAACTTTCTGGACTGCAGCGCTATCCTATATTAATAATTTTGCGGACTGAAGCGCGGCTTCAATGACCTGCGCCAATTTGCTCAGTCCAATCTTCAGCATGTCAACGATTGAAATGAAATAAAGTGAAATTGAGATTGCATTTATTTGCTTAAATATAGGTAGGCTAACAATGGTTTCATAATAGAGTAGGTATCACTATATTTGACTTCATAATCGTGCAAATGTTTAATCCTAGTAATTTAGATTGTACAAGACGCGCTTGCTCGCAGGTAAGACGGAGCGAGTGGCCGGGCTAGTAGGCTAGGAACCTTTTCTTATTGGGGACCTGATGCCCTGTGGGATGGGATGACCTGTACGTACAGGTCATAAATTATATAGAGTGTAGTCTGTTGTCCTGCTATTTTATTAATAATCGCCAAAAAAACTTATATTTGTTCTTAGCTCATTATGTTAGTTGTCTTGCTAAGCATGCCTCAACAATTTCATAAAAGGCTGTGGCTCACTCAGTGAAGTTATTTTGTATAATGCCGCCACCGCCGCCGCGACGCCGCGCCGCCGCCGCGCCGCCGCCGCCGCGCCGCCTCAAACTCTCAACATTTTTCAGGCTCGGTCCGCTCGCTGTCATTTATTTTTTCATACTCTTAGTGCTTGGTAGAAAATCACCCCGGGTAACAACCCACGCTACGCTGCCACTGGCACTTAGTAGAGCTAGGCCATCATCAGCAGTTCGTGAAGATTCTAACAGGTGGCGCTACGAAATGTAAACCGCCATCTGTGGGGTGGTAAGTGAATCTATTTTTGCTGTTACAGGAAAATTCACATAGAAACCCTTTTGTTATTTCAGTGAAGACACGGAGGTTATGTAAGTGCTTACCGAATTATTCAGATGGAGTAAATCATAAATATTGCAATTAGATTAACGAATCAGTTTGAAAAGAAGTGATATGTATCTTATGATAGTGTGTTTAAAATTGAGGTGTAAGGGTAATTAGTTAGTTTCATAATGAAAAAAACCCTGTTCATATTAAAACAGGGTGGCTTTTGAGTTGGGTGTAGAGGTAGATGGCCATATCCGAAACCATAAGAGTTAGAGAAAAGTCGTGAAAGGAGTCATGCATGACCATAATTTATGAGGAAACAAAATGGCGTATTTTGAGGAAATTGAAGTGATTGATTTTTCTAAAAATATGAAACCCTGTATTTTAGATCCAACGGATTTTGTTGCTGATAAGGAACAATCTTTGCACAGAAATGTATTATTGAAAATGAAAGGAAAAAGCATTTTTTTTAATGTTAGTTTAATTACTCCCCCTAATAAGCATTAATGTGTAAATTTTTAATAATCTTTTCAAATAATTGGTGTGCTTCCCGCTATCCAGGCAGGATACTATGCTTGTATTTTAATAGAGTTTATTTTTAAAAAAATATGTGGGTTTTATTATAAACTAGCTCCTGCCCGCTGCTTCGCACGCACGTTACCGGGATAAACAGTAGCCTATGTCCGTCCTTGGGATACCGTCTATCTCCCTGCCAAATTTCATTAAGATCCATCCAGCCGTTTAGGCGTGAAAAGGTTACAGACAGACAGATAGACAGATATTCGAATTTATAATATTAGTGTGGAAGTATGGATAATAATAAATAAATAATGCTGGAAAATTCACACAGCATCATCTAGCCCCAAGCTAAGCAGAGCTTGTGTTATGGGTACTAGATGACTGATATACTTAATACAATACATACATAGATATTTTTTATTATTCATAGAAAACACACAGAACACCCGGAACCGGGATCTGCAGATCGTACGAACATTTGTCCTGAGGAGGGAATCGAACACGCAACCTCCTGCGTCGCAGGCGGACCTTCGCCCGCCGCGCCAAAGAGGTCATCGTTTAATTTTCTCATATATTGAGCCCATGACTCCTCTCCATAGAGCCACCATTACATTCGTATATCGAATTTTACGAATTTTGCTGAGACTTATAGAAAGATAAATTCAAACGAATAAATGGGTTTGTTTGAAGATGCTTGTATAACATAAACGTTTGTTTGAAGATGCTTGTATAACATAAACGTTTGTTTGAAGATGCTTGTATAACATAAACGTTTGTTTGAAGATGCTTGTATAACATAAACGTTTGTTTGAAGATGCTTGTATAACATAAACGTTTGTTTGAAGATGCTTGTATAACATAAACGTTTGTTTGAAGATGCTTGTATAACATAAACGTTTGTTTGAAGATGCTTGTATAACATAAACGTTTGTTTGAAGATGCTTGTATAACATAAACGTTTGTTTGAAGATGCTTGTATAACATAGACGTTTGTTTGAAGATGCTTGTATAACATAAACGTTTGTTTGAAGATGCTTGTATAACATAAACGTTTGTTTGAAGATGCTTGTATAACATAAACGTTTGTTTGAAGATGCTTGTATAACATAAACGTTTGTTTGAAGATGCTTGTATAACATAGACGTTTGTTTGAAGATGCTTGTATAACATAAACGTTTGTTTGAAGATGCTTGTATAACATAAACGTTTGTTTGAAGATGCTTGTATAACATAAACGTTTGTTTGAAGATGCTTGTATAACATAAACGTTTGTTTGAAGATGCTTGTATAACATAAACGTTTGTTTGAAGATGCTTGTATAACATAAACGTTTGTTTGAAGATGCTTGTATAACATAAACGTTTGTTTGAAGATGCTTGTATAACATAAGCGTTTGTTTGAAGATGCTTGTATAACATAAACGTTTGTTTGAAGATGCTTGTATAACATAGACGTTTGTTTGAAGATGCTTGTATAACATAAACGTTTGTTTGAAGATGCTTGTATAACATAAACGTTTGTTTGAAGATGCTTGTATAACATAAACGTTTGTTTGAAGATGCTTGTATAACATAAACGTTTGTTTGAAGATGCTTGTATAACATAAACTTTTGTTTGAAGATGCTTGTATAACATAAACGTTTGTTTGAAGATGCTTGTATAACATAAACGTTTCTTTTTGAATCGCCGCGCGGCCAATTATACGTTTTATTTATTTGGATAGAAGACACTAAATCAAATAAAAAATGTTTTATAAAACAATGCACCAGGTACAAAAAATACACAAGTAAATAAAAAAATATTTCAAAATTATATATACAATACCTACACTTGTATTGTAGGTGTCCCTGGTTTCTGTTTTAGTTTAATTGAAACTGTATTACAGAGAACCAGCCTTCCCTCTACACATGGTTTCTAAATTAAATTAAGAAATACCTAAGCAGTAAATGTATCCTCTAACACAGCAGTAAATGTACAACACTAATATATTATCTAAAGTAAAAGCTTAAAGTACGTTTAAATTATCTTATGTGGTTAGCACTTAGACTAAATATAGGTTAACTAAGGTAGAGTATACATACATTATTATTATTATTATTTTTGGTAATTATTTGTTTATTTTATATATTTATCTTAGGGAAACAAAAAGCTTTAGAACTAGAAAATTAACACATAACATTAGAAAAATTAAGCTAAGCAGTTATCACACATAGAAAGAGAATAAATTTTTCGGTAATACAAAAACACAAGATGATGTGTACCTAATCTAGTTTATATTTTGTAGCCGTTTTTTGCTTTTCCTGAATAAATGAAATGAAAAAGGTTTCTGAGATATTTACAGATGAAAAAACTAATATATTTTCTTCATATGAGAATATTTCAGAAACCTGACGCTTTAGGACATTATGCTATAGAACACTATTTATTTGTTTTAGTGTCATCTATCCATATACTGGACTTTTATTGTGCACCGCGATTTTGAAAAAATACTTGGTAATTGAGGTTGTTCCATGCAAAAAACGCAATAAACGTTATTCATAATAATTATTATGTTAAGTTTTTATTATAATAATGCGTAAGCCTTACACTGGGTTAATTTATAAGAAATCAAATAGGTTAGCACGTTCCCGTACTGAGGGAAAGATGCGGGTTCAAGTCCCGTCGAAGTCATGAATTTTTGGGATATTATTTGTTATTTTAATTATTATCTTTTTATAGAGAACACAAACACAAAATGTTCTATATCATAATGCCCTAAAGCTTCAGGTTTCTGTGATATTCACGTTACAAAATGGTGACCGATGTCAAGGCCGACATTTTCAAACCCCTCTAATATTACGACAAAGCCAAGGTGGTCATGGCGATAGCATCGACCCCTACAGCTCCGTCCGTGGATGTCGCAAGAGTCGACCAAGGGAACCTTCCAGAAGAATAGTAGCAGTTTCCTTCTCAGTATTTCTAACAACTCCACTGCCATCACCACTCCGCCTGCCAGGCGAGGAGGTTATGGCAAAACCCTGTTATTTTGGGGGAGGCTTGTTGGCTTGCAACAGTGAACGTATGAGGTGATAGGACAAAATAATCGATTCGAATCACGCCAGATTACAATGCATATGCGAATAGTAAATATTTAAAAATAGCTAACTATAATAAATGAGATCATGAGGGGACATTAAACAATCAAAGGCAACCTACCGTAGTTTAAAAAGAAACAAAATCTGCTGTTTGCTTACTGTGCCTACAATACTTTATGGGAATCAAACCCGCCACCTCTGTAAGTGGGTAAAATCATTTAACGCGGCATGCTTTGTTACCGTCAAATGAAAACTCATTTTACGTTTTCACTTGTGCTTTTGCAAAACACATTCCAGGGTTAAAAAACCTTGATTTCAACCATTCCATTTCATGTTTTATTGTTACCCTGTTACAACAACGGAACGGATAACGTTGCCCGGATAAACAGCACACTGTTTTTCCAACAACCGTGCAGGTAAATTCTAATTTCAAAACTTTATCCGGACCCAGAATTAGGTCAACTTGAAATGCGAAAACGAAAAAATCCCTTCAAAAAAATTAAAGAGGTAAAAGGCATTACTCGCGTCACAAACATCAGAACTACCCTCATCTCGCAGCTATTGATTCACTGCGGATAATTGAGTACACGCGTGTCACCCCCCAGGACCCCATTACCCCCTCGCACGGGTAGGACCTCATTTGATTACAACGGAAAAAGCGACGAAAAATCGCGTAGATGCGCTGCAGTAATCGCCCCGTCGCCATGCCAACCGATATTAACTCGGGGGGTACAACACATAAATAGATTCGCACATAATACGTCCGATTCCACACACGCGCCCCCACCGCCCCCATTTTTGTACAGTGTTAAAATGCCTAAAACCACCCCCGGCCGAGTTTAAAACAGCCTCCCGGCATGCAGATTAGCTAAAACTACGTATTTTTTACTTGGCGAGAGATCTTTTTTCTCTTTTCGCCCGCTCACACAGCTCGCTAACTACCGAAATGTGGACCCGGGAGGGTTGGGTTCGAAAAACTTTTGTGTTTTAAATATGTCCGAACGAAGGCACGCGTTAGAACGGTTTACTGCAGAAATCGCTGTACCCTTTGGCGCGGATGCTGCGAAGTACCTCGGACCCTTGAGGTTCCGGCTGTGCTCAAATATTAGCTGTTAACAAAACTTGATTTTGCGAGAAATCAGATTTTGCACTTGGCCGGTCGACATGTTTGGGTTGAATTAGGCTCGAAAATTTAATTCAGTTTATTAGCGCAAAAATAGGTTTCAGGGCTTCATACAATCTGTGTTAACAGTTTCGAGGCTTAAAACATTATTATTTGGTATTTTCATTCTAATAATTTATGCAGGTACAGCCATATTAATATTATAAATTCGAAAGTAATTCTGCCTCTCTTTCTATCTTTTTCTTTTCCTTACCTTTTCACGACGAAACGGTTGAATGGATTCAATAAAATTTGGCGGAGATCGTTAATACCCCGGAAAAGAATAAGGCAACTTTTTATCCCGGCAAAGTGTGTGCGAAGCCGCGGGCAGAAACTAGTCAATTATAAAAACACGCGGGTTAATTTTTCTGTCTATTTATGTATATTTTTAAACAGTAGAGAATATACAGGTCTTCCATCTTTGTGCGTGCAAACCACTCTCTACTTAAGCAATGGGTAAGTAAGCGTGTTTTTCTAATTCATTATTTATGTAAACAGACAAAAACAATATGGGAAAGATTCATTAGAAATAGCTTTAATGATTTTTTTTAGTTCCGTTCCTAACGGGATTTGAACCCGCACCTCGGCCTCCAATGCTCTAACCTTATCTATGGAGCCACGAGAGCAAGCTGGCTTTTCGTATGGAATCAATTCCCGTCGGAGCAATAGTTTTACATGCAGCTTTTAGGGCAAAGATTTAATGTTATAGGTATACGATAATTTTTAAAAAGTTGGTGCGATTGTCTTTTATTTCTTCGCACCAGCTTTTGTTTTCTGTACCTCCCACCAACGTCTACACTAGTTTAAATTTTAAGTTACGTTTTTGGAGAAAGTTTTTTAGTCTGGGACGATTGTCTTTGTTATTAGTATGCGTATGTAGTGATCCCTGACACAACAAATCTGATTACAAAATCATTTCCTTTAGGAAAAGTTATGTTTTCCAATAGGCACCCGATATTCAACGGACTTTATTGCAGGTGCTGAAGCATAAAATATTGTTATCTATTCCGATTCATAAACCTACCTGTTATGACCCCATTGAGCCAGGTGATAATTCTGTGTCTAGTTAGACTTAACATAGGCATAAGGCACTTACCAAAACGTAATGTTGTTTTTTTAACAGAATAAATATTTCTATTCTATTCTTTTTAGTTTCTACAATATCCCCGAGGAGGCTATGTTGTATCCAGAAACCACGGGAGTGAAGCCGTGGGTGGGTTAAGATTTTTTAAATGCCAAAACATGTGTTCAGGTAACTGGTTGACCGCAGTCGGTATGCAAAAATATTTCAGAGGAAATAATAATAATAATAATAACGTTTATAACGTAAATGACGTGCAATAACTTAGAATTTACAAAAAATTCTCATGAAAAAATCGTCGACACTACAAGAACACTTACAAATGAATAACATTTTCAGTTTCTGTCTAAAGAGATGGATGGACATTTAGTTATTTTAACTGTTTAGGTATTTTTTGATAAACTGTGGGAGACATACTAACAACACTTTTCCGCATTAATGCTGTGTTAGCTTGATGTGTTACTATTATCTCGTCTGTTTCTGCACACAGTGTCAGATAGCCGGGAGAACAGACGGGGAATATTCTTAACATTACAGTGCTACCTCTAATATGTAGAGGGACGGGGTGTTGGTATTTTCTGTTTTAGGTTTAATAGTGGTCTACAGCTATCGCTAGTCTTAAGATGCATGGTTATATTTTATTTTTGATATAGGTTTTTTGGGTATATTTGGTCAATTTTATTAATTACTTGCCATGTCGTTGATCGTAAATGAAATTAGTTTTTTGTAAACATTTTATTGTATTTATTATATAGTAACTAACTAACTAAGCCCACCACTATTCGTTTTGGTGGGCTTAGTTAGATCTGCAGTTCCAGAGGAGTTCTCTTTTTCGCTTACTACTAATTCTTATGCCACGTGATACCCTTTTTGGTTTTCTATCAACTCTTATTAAAATATGCTTGATTGGAAAACACAAGTTGTAAAATAGCCCAAAAGTATTCATAAATTGTCAGTAAGCTCAGCACAGATCAGTCTTCAGCGCTGTACGTACATATCAGAAAAAGAAAGATTTCTTACGTATACCTTGAACTTATGAATATTGTCAGAGCTATAGTCTCTTACTTACTTACTCTCTTACTGCCAATACTTTAATTTAAGGTTTTTTTAGCTGGCAGGTTAATAATTTGAGCAGTATGATCTAATAAGCTAAATTCAAACACTTCAGTCTTACAATTATTATTACTCAAACATAGCATGTAATCTGCTGATTATTTCGACAACCTTTGAGCAATGTCGACCTTTCGGGCCTAACGCATCGAACAGCCGGACAGTAATATACCTCTAATATTATTACTGACCGCTCTATGCGGTCCGTAATGTATTTTGAATTCTATTTTGTTTTGATAATAGTAAGGTGCATAAAGGTTTTATGCATACTGAGCAATACAAGCTGCACTGGCTGGTTAGATTAAAAAAAGAAAACGCAGGAAACTGACAAAAGAGTATCGCTGTGCAAAATTTTGCATGAACTATCAAAATATGTAAATTGTGAAAATGAACTCTTCAAGCGACGAATCCTCAAATGAGTGACTTGTTTCGTTTGAGTAAAGCACCATACAAGCCTCGGTCCGCAATGACTGCCCTGCTGGCCACGATAAGTTGGCCTCGAGCTAAGCTTGCTATGGTGCCGGCCTTCAAGCTTGGTCATTGTAGCCCGCGCTAGATCTTCGGTTTCGGTCTTCATTTCAGCTTGGCCATCAAGGCCTGCAATGCTGACCGCGCTGTGATGGCCTGGACCTGCGCTACGCTTCGCTTTCAACCATCTTCAGCCGCGGCCAGCAACCTACCCATTATAGACCTTGCACGTAATGTACGTTATGTGCAAAGTTATCAATGCAAGATTTGCTGATCAAACGTGTTGGCTGTTTTAAGACAAGCTTTAAGTTATAGTTTAGTAATAGGCATCCAAAATCTTGCACTATATTATTACATTTCAGTATATTAAAATCTCCAGTTATTATAATATTTTTAGCATATAATTTTGTTACAAAAGTCAGAACCTTTTCTAATTTATTGAAAAATGTATTTGGATTGTCAAGTTTAGGTACCGTATAGATAAGATACATAATAATATAATTACAATTTTATATTTGATTAGCACAACACTATTGTACCTATTACTTATACAGTGTGTTAGTTTATTACATAAATATAAAACAATTAAAAATATAAAAAGCTTATTCGAAATGGTCTCCATTGGCTCCAATACAGTACTTTAAACTCTGAGGCCAGTTATCAATAGAAGCACGCACTCTTTCCATGGGAAAATTCTTCACTGCCAATCGTATAGATTGTTTGAGGGACTCCAAATTATCATGGCGTTTAGAGCAAGCTGTACTCTCTAAAACTGACCATAAATCATAATCCAGCGGATTAAGATCGGGACTAGACGACGGCCAGTCTTCAGCTCTGATGAAGTCCGAAACGTTCGCTTCCAACCAAGACTGCGTGGACCGAGCTTTATGACCCGGCGCCGAGTCTTGCTGGAAGGACCAAACTTGGTTATTGAACATGGTAATGTTAAGGGGCTTAACTACCTTCTCAAGAATGGTATCTTGATACACTTGTGCCGATGTTTTGATACCTTTTTCACAAAAATATGGCTCAGTCACTCCTTCATAGCTAACACCCCACCAAACCATCACTGAAGTCGGATAATGTCCACGTTGCACTCTGTCGACTAATTGGGAAGCTTCCTTAGAGCTTTGAGCATAAATACGGTCATTTTGTTTGTTAAAATGTTGCTCAATTGTAAAAATTTTCTCATCCGTAAACAAAATTTTTCTGTGACCTCCCTTTGCGTACCGCTTCAGTAGTTGTTTCGATTTTACCACCCTATTCTTCTTTAAATTATCAGTTAAGAAATGACCAGTGCGTCTCTTATAGGCTGCAAGTCCTAAGTCATCTTTTAAAATACGCGACATGGTTCTAGGTGCTATCTTCATTTCCCGAGATAAAATCTTTTGCTTTCGGACAGGATTTCTTCGAATTCTTTCCCTTACTGCTTTGACCACCTTTTTCGTACGAACACTACGTGGACGGCCAGATTTTTTTCTGTCACAAACAGAGGAAGTCTCATTGTACCTACTAATAGCCCGGTACACAAACATTTTACTAATACCAAGTGTATGGAGAGTTTTAAAAATTGCATTTGGCTCCATACCTACTTTGTGTAATGCAATCACAGCGATTCTGTTCTCTTTATCACCCCACTCCATTTTAATATCGCAAAATATTGTACAATGTATTGGCGCCAAAATGAGAAAACACAATGAACAATCGTATAAAAATGACAGATTCGAAATTCAAATGTAATATTTTTTTATTTTTAAGTGTAACAGTATTTATGGCCAGACTAAGTATATTGGTGAAAGATAAGTTTTTGATCTCTACAATTTCTTTCCATTCATGATTTTTAGTAAGTAATGTGTACATGCCCCGCCTCTTTTGCTAATACATATACTAAAGCATGCAGCTAGCGAGTAATTATCTATATCTAGAAACGTTTCTGATCCCTTTTTCATAAAATGCTCGGTGATGCATAAATCATCAATGTAGATTTTGTGATCAATGAGTTCTTGTAGATTGACAATTAACGCGTCGGTCTTGCTCTGTAGTCTCGCTATATTTTGATGTAGTTTATGGCTGACCAGCTAGTGTTTTACACTCTCCCGGGCGGACCTGGGCAATTTTTCACCCCACGTGCTTCATTTCAGCTTACGTTATCGTCTTTGTTACTAAGCCCCAAAACTTCAGAGTAAAACAATCATTGTTAGGTATAACAATGCCATACACAAACCACAAAATTCAAAAAAAATTAGAAAACAATGCCATCTGAAACTTGAGTACTTGTATAAGCAAAACAAAGAATAAAGAAAAACTTACTTTAATGCTGGAGTTTTTAAGGTTTCTTTTTAGAAATTATTTAATTGAAAAATAAAATTGTATGGTTTACCTACAAAGTTTTAAGTCTTATTTGGCGTGTTTTACAACACTATAAACCGACTTCAAATTCTTGAATAATGAAAATTGGTTTGGAAGTAGCTGTAAACCCGATCCAATTAGGTAATCAAATTTTTCAAATGGCGACATCTTTTTAAATTCGAGTCTAATTTTTTTAATTTAGTGTTTAAGCATTCTATGGTACCTCTACAATGGCGTAATATTCAAATTATTCCAATACCTAAACCTAATAACGATCCCAATAGTATTCCTAAATTTCGACCAATATCATTAATTTCTTGTATTTGTAAAATCTTTCATAAAATGTTGTGTAATCGAATTGAGTGGTTTGTAGAACACAATCAAATCCTAGCCCCGGTGACGTCAGGATTTAGAAAATGTCAGTCATGCATAGACTGCTTATCCAGGCTTGTTACACAAATACAGATAGGATTTTCTAAGGGCGCATCCACGCTGGCACTTTTTTTGGATGTCGAAAATGCCTATAACAATATTTTGCCTGAAGAGCTAGTTTTAATATTAGATAAACTTCAAATTGGGTCACTCTCATGTAAATACTTGTGGATGTTTTTAAGTAACAGATGTTTAAAAATTTTGGATGAAGATGATGGTACCAATCGCAGCATGGTTAGATGGACAAACAGAGGCTTAGCACAAGGTGATCCAATTTCCCCTCTTTTGTTTAATTTAGCAACCTACGAAATCTCGAAAATTACTTTATATAATGTAAGCATGTTACAGTATGCAGACGACTTTGTTTTCTATTCACAAAATAATGATTCATGTTTCAATGAGGTAAACGTTCAAAATGCTTTGAACTCAATCGTAGGTACCTTGAAACAATTAGGCTTAGAAATTTCATCAATAAAAACTCAATGTTGCAGCTTTAGAAAGGGTACAGGAATAGATAAGGTTTCTTTAAGTTTAAATAATAACATTATAAAATCTGTACAAACAGTTAAATATCTAGGCATTTGGCTGGATAAAGCATTACTATTCCGAAAACATATTAATGAGACACAAGAAAAAACAGCTAAAATGTTAAATATTTTGAAGGTTCTAGCGGGAGCTTCGTGGGGCTTACATCCTAAGCACCTACGACGTTTATATATAGCGTTGATACGTAGTAGAATAGACTTTGGATGCTTTTTATACGACACCGCGGCGAAGACACATTTGAAAAAACTAGATAAGGTTCAAAATACAGCGATGCGCATTATAGGCGGCTTTATAAGAACAACACCCATCCACGCCATGGAATGCGAACTTTGTTTATATCCTTTGCAGTTAAGGCGAGAATATCTTGCCACTAAATATTGTCTTAAAGCACAATCATTATCGAAAAACCCCACCATCGAGTTTTTAGAAGAATTAAAATGCTTAAGTGTATCTAGTTATTGGACCAGGAAAAAGAAACCTTTACTAAATTTAATTTTTGAACAAACTCAAAAAGAGATAATGAAGCGTTGCAACCCTTTGGAAATGTTTTCCTTGAATATTTGGATGTCTGATTTTAAAATAGATTTTATTAAAGTAGATATTGACGGCATTGATAAATCGAAAAACCAGTATGACGATAGAGAGCTTAAATGTCATACCTTATTTATGATAAATGTAATATACAAAGACTGGCATAAAGTCTACACAGATGGGTCAAAAATGGAAAACGGTACAGGTGCGGCGTTTTACGATCCCAGTCGCAATATGAAGGAAACTTATCGTATTACTTCGTCAGATAACACAATTATGTCGGTGGAACTATTTGCAATCTCAGAAGCACTGTCATATGTCACTACTCTAGGCTATATGAAAGTGGTGATTCTGTCAGATAGCCGGAGTGCTTTACAGCATATAGCTCGATGCGCCTCGGGGATCCGAGGTGCTTCGGTAGCTTATGTGATCCTAAAGAAAGCTTTATTTCTTTTAGGCAATGACGTGCAACTGAGATTGCAATGGGTTCCTTCCCATGTAGGAGTAAAGGGAAACGAGGAGGTTGACCTGCTTGCTAAACAGGCTGTTGAGGTCGGAGCTGAAGTGTATATCGTTCCGGAGTACACAGAGGTTACGTTAAAATACAGATATAAGGTTTTCGAAAAGTGGAAAGAATTATTTAGTGAAATATCTTGTACGAAAGGTATATGGTACAAAATTGTTCAGAGTGAACCTCCTCGTGTCCCCTGGTGGGTGAACAGTGGGTTGAAGCGTCACCAGGTTGTTATAGCTCACAGGCTGCGGTCTGGACATATTCCACTAAATAAGTTCAACCACCTCATGAGGAAGGTTGACTCCGCTCATTGCTCTTCGTGCGGTGTCACAGAAGACGTTTACCATTTCTTGGTGGAATGTGTCCGGACTCAGTCAATGAGAGATCAATTAATCGCTGATTTTAATTTGAATCTCGCAGAATTAGGTTTAGTTCAGAGTTTACTTTCCAACCCACTGTGCGAGGCCGCCAAGGCCTTGTACATAATGGTATATGAAGTTAGTAGATAAAGTAAGGGTTAAGTTTATGTTTGTATAACGGGACTGGCATATTCGCTAAGCGAATAAAGTCCTTAAAAAAAAACTCAGAATAAAAAAAAAAAAAAAAAAAAGAGTCTAATTTAGTTTGATGACACATGGATGAAACGACAAATGAAAGGTCTACTTTGAAACACGAAAAAGGAAATTCCTGTTGACGGATCGCATGAATCAAACAACCTCACTGCTGAACGTGCAAACGTACGTTGCTTCCGCATTTCAGATACCTGTGGTTACTTCGGACGCGTCGGCGTTGTAAGCCGAGAGGCTTGACGCGTCCGAAGTCGCCCAGCTGAGAGGCTGGGCGTGCCCTTCAAATGACGCATGCAGCATGAGCATACTGCAATTTTTCGCAGATTTCTTGATTATTTTGTAGGAATACCTAATAACATCTATATATATCGAGGTTATTCAAACCATTTCCTACAAATTAGCATGTAAATATTGTTCAGTTGCATAAAAATATTTAAATGAGGTTCATGTAAAATCGAAAAAAGGTTTTTTTTAAGATATTAAAAAATAGTGTGTAAAGTTATTCTTTTATTTTAATTTACCTATATCGGCTATTGTTGCATTAAAAATAAAAAAACAACACGTTTTCAAACAATTTTTTTACACAAAGTGGTTTTCTGGCAAGGAGTCGTAATCTGGACGCCGATTTTACACTCGCGGACCGACTTTGAATTTTATTTCCTAATAAAATGTATTTAAAACTTGGCCAGATTATTAGCTTGGCTTGGCCTATAGGTTGTCCTTATTCTACGGAATGAATGAAAGTCCGATGAATTCCGCAGTTTTGTTGAGATTTCTATTTTTATTCGGACTGTGACGATCGACCCGTTACGGGTCGCTTGCCAGTTTTCCAGTATAAATGACAAGCCCGTTACGGGTTGATTGCCCACTGACTGGAAATTACATATAAAAAATGAGTTTGACATTTATTTCATAAAATCATTTTCATATAATGGTCATCGAAAGAACTAATCGGTTGTCATTCCTTATATGCGATCTGCCATCCGTCAAACTTTGTAATTTTGTTTTTCAATGTTGACCTCTTGTTTACGCCCGTTGCCATGGAAACCATTAGTTAACAAGTGATCACAGATTTTATAATACTCTACTAGCCAGTGATGGTGAAAATTATCATGATGTTTTAGATACGTTTAATGGCGCACATAGCAATTCCTCGAGAATCAAACTTTTATAGGACCACTTCAAATTACGAGTAAACGTTTATACAACAACGATAGAAACATCAAAATATGTTAATCATTGGCGGAGACATCAAGTAAATACACACATAAAAAAATACAAAAAAAATACAATCGAATTGAGAATTTCCTCCTTTTTTAAGTAACATACGTTTTCCTAATCAAATTATGGAAAATGTTTGTTGAAAGGTTTGAACCGATAAAAGATTATATATCTACGAGTATGTTCAATCACTCGAAAGTAAAATCATCGGCTCCAGTTTAGCCGTGGCTGCAAAAACCCAAAAGTCGATCGATTCGTTAAAACTATGTTTTCAATTGTTTTAACGAATTGATCGACTTTTCAGTCGCGACTAAACTGAAACCGATGATTTTATAGTACATTACGTCCAAGGTCTGTAATGGGTGGCTGCTGGCCGCGGCTGAAGATGGCTGAAAGAGCGGTCAGCATTGCAACCCTTGATGGCCAAGCTGAAATGAAACCGCCTAAAGGAGGAAACTCCTTAACGAAACGATGTAACCCCGTCGAATTTAGGTAACTTGGATTTGTCTTCCCAAGCATTTTTGGAATTTTTGAATACAAGCTTGTTTTTAAAAAAAATATTTTTTTTTTATATTTTTATATTATTTTTAAAGAGCACTTTGAATGTGTTGTGTGTTTGTGTTGGTATCTAAAAACAAATCACTACTAATTGATGGCTCGTTCCAAAGAAAGACCATTAGTAACCGTTTATAAAAGGACAGTGAGAAAATGTAATGGCACGCCCAAAAGGGGTCCTAGGCACTACAATTTGCTCAACTTGTCCAATAATGTAATTCCTTATATCCAATCTATCCGTCATTTTGGCTGGTACCTACAATCTATCTACTCTAATTTTGACACACTTTTCATAATCCAAACGAGCCATACAGTTCTAAACTCCAATTATAATGCTGACCCAAAATCGAAAAAGGATATTAAAATATTCACCAACGACCTTTGATAAAAGTAAATAGGGGAGATGAGGCACTAGTTTCTGGAAAGGGGCAGGCTCAAATTAGGTCCAATTAGGTTTCCCCACCTCTGTCATAGCTGGGCCGGCCGGCGCGGCGTTCGTGATTCGCGTGCTTGCTACGACGTACTTTTGTGTACCAAACTTTTAAATTTTCTGATTATTCTACTGCCTTATTTAGCCATTTGCAGACAAAGATAGCAATACACGTCTTGTTACTAATAGAATCGTTCGTCAACTCACATCATCAATCATGTCCCAACTAGTGTGAGTTAAGCAAGTAAGTAAAGTAAAATTTTAAATTATATGTTGAACCTTTCTATTATTTATTTGTTTTCATTTCACTTTATTTTAAGTACAAAACACCTAATAACTTTGTGTGTTCATAATAAATATGCCTCTTGCATATAACTATGACTTACAAATTTTTTTTGTTGACTTTATTGAAATACACTCAAAGTAAAAGTGGTGCGAGTTGCAGAACGAAGAGCATTTTTACGATTCAACAGCTCACACCAGTTTAGACAAACCTGTTGGTGTGAGTTGACGAACTACCGCGTCGGTAGCGTCCACATAATAATATTCATAATGTTCATTATTATTGTTAGATTTGTTAGTAAAGGGGTTTATAGATTTTGGCCCTAACATCGGTCACCATTTTTATTTAATTTAATTTATTTATTAAGACGCACAAAATATAACAATGTTTCAATAATGTAGGTCTAAAACTTGATTGTAACACAACCTATGTGCATACTGAAATATTAATATTACAAGCAAAAGCTGTACAGCAAAATGGTATATCGTAAAATATTTAAAACAAAAGTAAAGGAATAAAGTAATTACGCTCACATTCGTGGTAATGTCGGTTGGTATACCTAATTGCACAAAGAATAATAAAAAGAAAATGCTTATTGTAAGATTGTGTACAACATTCATAGCAAAGGTCTTAAAATCATAATTTGGCAACAACAATGTAAGCACCGAATCAGGGACTTCATTGTATTGATTGTAGAGTTCTGACAAATTGGCTCAAACTCGGAACAAAAATGTCTAGTACAATGTTGTCCTTAACTAAATCATTGTATTGTCGGGCCATTCTAATCAGGGGGTTGTAAAAAGAAATATTGTTTATTCTGAGATATTCACATGAAACTAACTATATTTTTTTCTTTATAATGTGAATGAAGAAAAAATATAGTTATTTTCATCTATGAATATCTCAGATACCTGACGCTTTAGGACATTATTTTATACGGCATTTTTTATTTGTTCTAGTGTCGTCTATCCAAATATATACATTTATAGTGCGCGGTGATTTTGCAAAAAAAAAAAAATACAAATGTTAGGGCCTCTCTCTATACAAAAAATCTTCAAACCTTTTTAAAATATTGCGCACCAATTAAGTTATTACATATTATTTCATGGATAAATTACAGATTTCATAGAGACGGTGATTAGATATTTTTTCAATAAAATAGTAAAAAGTGATAATATTCCTATTTTTACCTCTAATTTTTTTGTTGACCGTACTAACGTAAAACTCGGGGAACTCCCGAATTTGTTTATAATGGGGTCGTACTAGCGACTAATATTGTTGGCTCAGTCGCATTTAGGTCTTAGGTACGTCTGTCGATCTTTGTTGTTCATGATATTGCACAAGATTGGAAATGTAACTGTGAGCGTAAGTGTTTGCGTGTAGTTGTAACACAGGCCAGTTGTTGAGTAAGCGCTGGGAGAACGTACCATATCTACAGATTTTACTACATCGATGGCAACGACAAATACAATACGCAACCAGCAGGCATTACCAGAAGGGATGAAAAAAGGCTTCGCCCTTCATTATTAAGCAATTTATTAGTTGAAGGCCGTAGGGTAATCCTGTAGGAGCCTCTATGCGTGTTTTATTTAGAAACGATTTTAGATAGGGTTCGCTGGGCTCGGCGGCGCAAGTTTCAGAAGAAGCGGGTAGGTAATATTGAAATTAAATTAAAATATTTATTGAAATAAGTACACCTTATAAAACGTAGTGTCTTTTCACACGGCCCGGTGCCGGGCACCCGGTGGCGAATTGTATGCGAATTATGCCGGTACGCGTGAAAGCTATCGTACATGCCCATACACTTCGCCGCCGACTACCCGGCACCGTGCCCGGCGACTGAGACGTGTGAAAAGGCACTCACTCTACTTATGTTAAGCTACAATAGGTGTTATCAGTTTTTCGTCAAGTAAAATTACACAGTAAATAAATTAATAAATAAACGCTTCCGACTGGTATTGATATGGATCAGTTGAGCTACTAGATTGTTTGCAACAGTCTGCAGTTAGCTTAATTGTTTCAATTGTAAATAATAGTTCTAATTTGTTTTTATTATTTTATTGTAACTTTCTTTGTTATTGTAGGAATATTAAATTAGTTCGAATTAGGCATGTAGAAATCAGGAAAGGTTCGTCTTTCTGTCTAAAAACCGGCGCCGCTACTAGCTTCGACTAGGAGCGGCGTAATGCTGAGACAGGGACCTTTTTGGACCCCTGTAACATTATGATTGTTTGTTTCTGGTTTTGTATATAGTTAGTAGGTATTTTTTATGTATCTGTTTTTTTTGTACCTATCTATCTTTTGTAATGTACCTACTTATTGCGTTTCTGGGTTCAAATAAATTGATTTTCTTTCTTTCTTTGAGGAATTTCAAATTTCTTATAATTATTGACTAGGAATTCACTTATAGAGCTACGGTTTTATCTCGCAACACATGCTACACATTATTCAGAAATTGATTGTTCACAGGTTATGAGTGATTGGTGTTAGTAGATACTGTCCTACTACACTTGTACTATATACGTGTTATTATAAATTAATATTCATAGGTATTTTTTTTATTTTTATATATCGCGTATGTTTAAAAACATTATATACGTGGATAATGGAAATAATGCAGGCCCAGAACTACGCCTATGCTAATTTTCTGACTTCTGCGTCCAGTATTTTGTGCATGATGAAAGTTTATTACAACGTAGGTGTGAGAAGAAAACAAACATGGATGCCTGGATGTTAGTTGGAAGTCCATGTCGGAGTCTACACACTGCTCTTTACTCAGCTCTAAACTTATTCCACGGAATCAGTTCACTAAATAATGAATACTATTCATTTTGCTTTGTCAACAATTCTCACTTTTAAAACATAAAAAGTAATGTATTATTTGAAAATATGTACACACGTGAACAAAAATCCAAGCAATATTTATTGAAGGAAGAATCACAAATCGACAAGTAATGTAAATTCCGTATAAAAAGACGCGGCAACAGAGTGAATAAGTATGGGCGGTTTTTTAACAAACATTCCACATCAAGTTTGTCTAGTGTATAATTAGATGGTCAACGTGACCTCGCTTCCCGCCTCCGCTCGTGCGCTAGGCCACCTTGTAACGGGTACGTGGCGCAATGTGTAGAGGATCGATGTCGCCCCGAGGCGTCGTTTCAAACGCCAATAATGTTTTTGTAAAGGATTCAGAATATACGATCCTGTAAGTCAATTTATAAGTTCAAATGTAGCTACTTGAGGATTTTTTCCCCTCATTCGCGGAATTTACCCCAAGACGGTCACGTTTTGGGGCTTATAGTTGATCGATTAGATTTACCCCACATTGCCTGATAGTATAATATTAGCAAAATTATTTTAATTAGAACACAAAGCTCAAGATTCTGTCTTATATATTCAACGAAATCTTCTAGCAGTATTCTGAGAGTCTAGTTCCTACGCGTTTACAATAGCATAACATATAAAAAAATATGTGGCGGTATATTACCGCCTACCGCTTACTTGTCTAAGTTGGTTGGTACTTGTACCAAAATGAAACAAGCCGTAGGTACGCAGTGTTCGTGTTCGAATTTTGTAAATTAGCTGCATTTTGTAAGTTACCCGTATATGTGCTCAATTTTGTAAATTAGCTCGCATTTAAAGAAGCGAATATTAGCTAAAATGAGATACTTACACTCTTTAGTTCTACGTTTTATATCGACTCTTAAAGATTTCGGCGTGGCTGGATGTTCAAAGTATGTTTCTTAGAGAGGCCTCTAATCTAATACCTAACGTGAGTTGAACCAAACTCTCCAACCACCAAGAAGATAGATCAAAATCTCATCCACAATTAAAAAGGTCCCCAAGTTCTCCGTGGCCTATGGACAGACCTGACTGCCATTTTGAAAGCCTATAATGAAAAAAATTGTGATTCTGCGGGTTAAAAAAAAATGGCTTCAGCTAAGGGTCCGAACCTGCTTTTCTGAAAAACTTGTTACATAAGAGACCTAAATCTTTAGTTTAGTTAGTTCAGTTAGATTGTAGTAGAATTCACATAACTTACCTTTAATTTCAATGTTGGTTCACCAAACGCAAAAACAAAATCCTTTCCTATTAAATTTGAATCACAATAACAAAAACAAAGTGACCTTAATCCTCAAACACACACACATACATACATACATACTATAGGAATTGAATTAGCAACCTCTGGTCCACTTCGGGTATTTACTCAGGCGCCCCCCTGCCCCCCCGGGGTTAGGGTAGAGGGGGTTAAAAAAAACCCTTTAGAGTGAAAAGTTAGAAAACCACCACTGTACCGCTAGCATGAGTTTTTGCGATTCGCGGACTTTAATTAAAATGTGTGAAAGTTATGGCTTTGCTAGGTAGTTCATGCAGTCACATTTTAGTTAACAAACTATCACACACTAATATTATAAACTAGTTTCTGCCCGCGGCTACGCACGCGTTGTTTCTATGGAAACATTTAAAAGTTATTGATATCCCATGCGAACTGGTTAATGGGATAAAAAGTATGTTATATACCTACATCTATAGAAACAACAACAGTTTCCATATAACCAAAGTGTCCGAAGCCGAGAGCAGAAAATAGTCTAACATAATACATAAGAGCTACCTAGAAAAAGTTATTAAATAGATTCATGAAATGATTCCATGACGGACACATTGTTTACATTTAGGTAAATGACAAATTGTTAGTTTTTAATTTTTTTGTAATTTCAATTTCAATTTAATATTCAGTTTTCTTATCAACTAATTATTCGTTTTTAATTTTATTTATTAGCTATATATTTAATTAAGTGACATTGTACCCAGATTTTGCACGCCGAAACGGTAGAAATACATTGTGTCTTCTTCATACATACTCCACCTATGTACCTTACTTACATGTATTTGATGCAATAAATTTTACTTTACTTTACTTTACTTTAGAATGAGATTCTGATTCCACTCCGACTCTGTAGTCTAGAAGAAAGCGTTGTGATTAGCGACATGTGCACAACTTCACATCGCATTATTAGCTCCAAACAGTTTATTTTATTATTATATATATCAGTATCAGTTTAAATTTTCTTAATATTTTCCTGAGTCCAGGCGAAGGGGGAGACTGGAACACGTGAAAAATACCCAGTGTTGGGTAGACCCAAAGTAAAGAAAGAAGATAAGGACTGCTCCCCTTGTCTTCTCTCTTTACTTTGCTCTCTTCACTATTTTACTCTCTTCACCACCAGACGGGAATAATGAGCATTTTTGCAAAAAAGTGTAATACTTGGCATACTTACCTAAAGACTTTACGAAAATTATAGAAGAAGAGCTAGAATAAATAACAGTAGAAACTCAGAGTACCTAGAGCCACTAAAATTAACAAGTTGTAAGTACCAGAATAAAATAATACCAACTAAAGTATTTTTATTGATCCCATCTCTAGCTACGAGTATACTAGTAAAGAGGTTTTGCTTTACAAAGCCTCTTTATTAGTGTACAAACTTCACTTCATGAAGTTTGTTTGTATGGGTTATCTTAGTAGCTAAAAAGTAAAGTAAAGTAAAGTAAAAAAACATTTATTTGACACAAGTAGAATTACAAATATATAAAATGAATCCATAGTTACTGCTAGTTGCTACTTGTTCTAATTTTGAAAATTATTTTCTTTCATTGCTAGGCCGGTAGCTAGAAAATCCCTGAGTTTTATCTAGATTTTTTTTTGTGCATAGGAACACATTGGAACAGTTGGTGGTTGGGTTAGTCTGGAAAGTTTTAAGAAGAAGCTTAAAAACTGGCTCGTTGAGAAGACGTTCTATACCTACGACGAATTTTTAGATTCTCAATAATTTGAACTAATTGTTATTAGATATTATTATTATAATTTTATTTTGTTTTGTAAAAACAATTTTTGACATGTAATTTGACAAATTGTTAATTAAATGTTTATCTGTTGGTTATGTCAAATTAAGAGTACCTACCTACATACGTAATCATAATTATAGGTACCAGGTGAACGAAATTGCAGGCATAACAGTATGAATCTCTCAATTATGTAATAAAAATATGTTTGTATGTGTGCTATGGACCAAGGTCAGAAATAAATGATTTTTATTTTTATATTTATAACTTTGTTTTAAAATATACAGGCTGTTTGGACATGGGCTACATTTCTCCGGTAGAATCAATGTCCTAAATGTCACGGCTGATATAATTTTTGAATTTTTTAAATCACTCATAATCTCAGCTTTAATTAGTTATATCTTTTTTGTTTGTGGTTTTAATGGCACAAAGTAACTTGTACTGTATTTTTCAATGTATAATTCTGAATAAATGATTAGGTACCTGATACAATTCACTTCAAAAAAATTTTACAAGCATTCAAAGTCAAAAATCTGCGTAAAAGTTATAAAATGCGACAAATGCTATATTAATTTAAAAAAAAGTCATATTCATTTTAGTTTTCTTTTATTTATTTCCTTTTCTAACGATATGCTACATGACGTAATAAATTAATTATTAGGTGTTCTAATTATGAGATACTCGTCTGCTAGGATCATGATTAGACAGATTTTTTTATGTTTTGTTCTGATTTAATTTAATATACAAAATTTGCTCACTTTGTCCGCCTCCTTACCTTATACCATGACTCCTCAAAAAAATATGTCAGTAATACCAAACACCTAGGCGTGGTACTATGAACCGATTTACTTTGTTAAATAAACTTTAACCTGGTACTTATAATTAAAATACAATTTAATGCACAATCCCAGTTTTTCCACACTTCTTGGAAAGTAGAAACTAGCCGACCCGGCAGACGTTGTCCTGTCTTAACTATGAATATTGAATTAGAAGTGGTATTGGTTTTCTTAAATTCTCTCATTTTTCAAAAATATGTAGACACCTCATATGTCATGTGAACTATATTTTAGGCCTAATTTAAGACGGATACGACGTCCCTTGCCGCCCCGGGCCCTACGGGGTCATTGTCCTAGGCCCCGAATTTCGAAAGCACTAAAAACATTTTCAAAATGGCTGCCAGACCTGTTACTGTGTAACATTATTCTATGGCGGGTGTGGGCAACATTTTTAGACTAATATCTGAGAGTTTTTTCGTGTTTGCAGAAATAATGTGTGTTTGGATGTGTTTGAGGTGAGCTAATTTTGAGTATGAGTTATGATTAATGTTAAAAACGTAATGAGAGGAGTGTGTTATACGGTTTTTAGTTTATTTTATACCTTATTTTTGTTTCATATTTATTTAATATTAATTTAATATTTGCAAATCACATCACACCAATATTATAAATGTGAAAGTTTAAATGTTTAGATGTTTAGATGTTTGGATGTTTGGATGGTTGTTTGTTACTTCTTCACGCCAAAACTACTGAACGGATCGGGCTGAAATTTTGCATTCAGGTAATTCTATCCTTGAAATCAAACGTAGGCTAATTTTTATCCCATAATATAAACGTTTCCATAGAAACAACGCGTGCGAAGCCGTGGGCAGAAACTAGTATGTAGATAAAGACCACTTTATTCTGTTATTCTGCATGTTATGTATGTTTCTGCTGGAAGTCATTAACAAATATAAAAAAAAGATAGCTTATGTTCTCATTATAGCTAAAGTTAGTGCATACACCGCGTTGGACATAGCAATTTATTATTTTCGCAAATTACGTCTATCTATATTAGTAAAGTTTTTATATTTTATATTTATGCTATTTTAAGGTATAATAGGGCTTTATTGACAAAGAAAATTACAATTCAATAATACAAACAAATTAAAACTATTATTTCCAATTGAAACAATTAAGTTTTAAGGTATATATTAAGTACTATGGACCGTAAAATAAGTTAAATAAGATCTGTAACTTTTCTCTAGTCTGAAATAAACTAATTTATTATTTTTATTATTTTGTCACAGATTACGTCATTTTTCGTCGTTCTATTAAAAAGCAAACATTCATCGAAATAGCTCGAATTATTTTAATGCTACCTACTTTCCCGCACCAAACTGTGTTTAAAATTATATAAATTCATGACAACTTGAATTAAATAAAATACAAGTTAAACTTGTATTTATAACTGAAACAATTGAGCGAATGTTAATGATACCTGATATTTTCAGTTGAAAGCTGTAAAATACCTAAATATTTTATTTATTTATGAGCTAATTGAAATAATGAATGAATGTGCCTTGTCATATATACAGTGGTGGTCACATAATTAAAGACACTGGAAGCCTATTGAAATAACTAAGCAATTCCTCCTGTATATACTTTATCAGACTGCCATTGTAACTTGCTGCACAATTAATTATTATTTGTGTTGTTATTGTGTATTGTTAAAACGAAACATTTACAACAAAACTTGCCTTTTATTCGGTAAAACTTAAATGTAAGCAGTGTAAATAAAAGATAAGATTAGTAAGATCTGGCCATATAATTAAAGACACTTTATTTCGTAACAAGAAATTAAAAAAAAATGAGTTATCATTGAAATTATCTTAGTACGTAAGATTTCTAACACATTTTTATAGAGCATTCCGATGCGTATCAATACTTGGTCGCATGTCCTTTTGCAGCAATAACAGCACGACATCTCTTAGCCATGGAAGCGATCAATTTTGCACAAACTTGTACCAGAATTTATTCCCACGCTTCTGTAAAAGCTGTGTAAAGTTGATCGACGTTTGATGTATGCTTTGCCGCCACTGTCTTCTTCACCTGGTACCACAAGTTTTCGATTGGATTTAAATCCGGACTGTACGGGGGCCAATCCAAAACTGTCACAAACTGGTTCCATAAGAAATCTTTAACTACTTTTGCGGTGTGTTTCGGATCATTATCCTGTTGAAAAGTCCAAATGACCGGTAAATTATGCTCAGCATAGAGCAGCATGGTTTCTTCTAAAATATTTTTGTACTGGTATTTATCCATATTGCCTTCTATCTTCCTGACAGGTCCGACACCAAGTCCTGAAAAACAGCCCCACACTTTGATATTTCCTCCTCCATGTTTCACTACTTTCTTGGTGTACTTCGGATCTATTTCTTTGTTCGGGGGGTGTCTAACATATTGTTTTCCGTCAGAATTAATCATATTAATTTTTGTTTCATCCGAAAAAAGCACATTTTTTCACTCTCTTTCAGTCCAGTGTTCATATTTTTTAGCTAACGCTAACCTTGCCTTAACATTTTGCTTTTTCAAAAGTGGCACCTTCCGAGACACTCTTCCATACAAGTTTGCCTCACATAGTCTCCGTCTAATTATCCTTGCAGACACATCCGTCGACCCTCCTGCCCCATATATTCCGAGCGTATCAATTCTGATCCTTTGAACGGTTCCTTTTTTGCCAACACAATCCTAGTCTTCCCGCGGAGTAGTTTTTCTAGGTCTCGGTTTTCTGGATACGATTTCGGTCTATATACTTCTTGAAATGCTTTATATAATTCATAACCATGTCCTAAGAACAGCTCAAATGGTTTGCGATTTTTCTGTATGACAAACTTTTGCTATGAACGTTCAAGATTATTTTTCTAGTGGACGAATCGCAACTCTTGTTTTTCCCCATATCGATTGGTGTAAAACGTATTAATTTGAATACAAAAAGTAAAATGTTATAATTAATGTCGACGTTTCATGCAAATACGCGGCAAAACAATGAAAACCCGAATGTAGTTCTTTTTATTTTTTTTTAATTCACAACACAGAGTTCACTGTCTTTAATTAGCTGGCCAGCTACAGGTACGTTAAAAAAGTTTGCATTAGACTCGGATAGTGAGCAGTGTCTAAAATACCAAACAA
Organism: Eupithecia inturbata; assembly: GCA_963662085.1. Taxonomy (NCBI): domain Eukaryota; kingdom Metazoa; phylum Arthropoda; class Insecta; order Lepidoptera; family Geometridae; genus Eupithecia; species Eupithecia inturbata. Next base: position 13,904,424 of record OY759190.1, read on the forward strand.
CACAACTTTTTTGTCCCCCATTTTTAAGAATACAACGTCATGTATGATTTAGTAACAATTACATTAAATTTAAAACTTACTTTGGCTAATGGTAGTGCCAAAATCATGTTTATTGTAGTGAATTAGGGGGTGTCTCTAATTATGTGTCCACCACTGTATATATATTCCATGCATATGCCCACGCATGGATAAAATAAGGTATAATACTTTGGGGTCATAGTACAGACGCACAGAACATATTTATACTACAAAAAAAATGCTTACGCATACTAGTAAACATTCATCAACCTGAAAATTATAGATAGCATTTCAAAAAAGTAAAAATACTCACACTTCCATCATTATATATCTTAGTGTTAGAGGTACCGTGAAATAATAACTCCAACGCTGATAATTCGCAACTGATTTATTAATTAGATTTAAGATACATGAAGCTTCCATACGGAACAACAAAGATCACGTTTTGCAAGTAGACATTATAATTTAGGACTTTAGGTGAACTAGATTCTTGGCCTGACCTGACGCATTGTACTTCGTACATCCTGGCCACTCGCAAAAGGAAACAAGTATCTATTAAAACATGACAAAAACAAAGTATTCAAGTAAAAGTGTACAATTGTAAATGAAATTACTTAAGCCACCACACTAAATACCACTCTTTGTTCGCAAACATCTATCTTACTTCCAATTCAACAAAAACTCCCGGCTTAAAGATAAATTAATCCTCCCAGAACCCATACTAGAAATATACAAAAACACTTCTTTTCTTCAATTCAAATCTACAATAAAATCCCATTGATAATAAAGAAATCTGAAAAAGAGATTACATTTAAAAACCAACTAAAAAATCTACTCATAACTAAAACTTATTACTCAATTAAAGAATTTATGGACGATACATTAGATTAACATAAACTTAACTTAACTCAACCTCTATTTTAGAGAATAAACTCTGTGCTATTCTTATAGAAATCGAGTTAGCATAAAGTGTGATCTACATAATTAAGATAGTATTGTCTTAGCAACCTCTCAAGATGCATGACGTCCTAACAGGGTTCCTAATACCAGGCTAGGTATTATAAGTGAAATTCTTTAGACCTCTCGCATTGTATTACGATTGCAAAATAAATAAATGTTTTGACGCGCAACAAGGTTCTAGGTGAGCTACGTAGGTAAGTCAGTCGTACGCGAGACTGAACACGTGATCTAAGTTGAAAAACTGGTGAGGCAGTGGGTAAGTAAAGTTTAGCTGTATGTTACCACGGGGGTCACCAGAAAGACGGCGCAAGTCAGATACAGGAGTGAAATAATTACTTATTCCGGTGGTTGAGTGTCCCAAAGTGCATTTTACCCTCCAAATTAAGCTTTATGGATCTTATTCAGAGCTGTCTCTCTACAAGAAGGCACCTAGTACCGTCGAGACCCAGCTCCAACTGCATATTATGATCATTTTCACAAAATGTTGCGTACCCCAGCCCCGAATCTACTCCTTAGAACAAGTTGCATTCACACACACACAATCACAAGCTCGCACACATGCACAGGCTGCATATCTCAGCTTGCACTAATACGCACCTGTGGAAATTTCGGGACTAGAGCGGCCCTAACCGGCTCGCGGCGGTCCAAACTGGTTCGAGTACTAGCTAGTAAGCTAGGGTGAAGTTTCATTACCATTATTTTGAAAGAAGTTAACATTTGAATTGACATGTAAGGAGGTTAACCCCTGAGTAACTTTATTATTACTCAGATCTATGTTGGTTTGTAGGCGTTTTTGAATGACAAACGAATCGGACTGGGTTTAAGTACACGTTTGGTAGTACTTACCTAGTGCCTTTTTGTAATGATCATAAATCAACTTCCCTGAGAAAGGAGGTACGTAAGGGAAAATACCTATTTATTTTATGCCATCCAAAATAACACTGGTAATAAGGTGGTAATTTGAAAGTTTGTTAGGATGAGGTTTAGTCACTATAAGGTTCTTTGGGATTAGGAATAATATTAGGTCCTTACATATGAAATTGGCGTTTTTCGTACTGGCCACTTTAATCACAAATTTCTCCTCTTTGGTAAGGAATTCCAAATTCAAATTTGTACAGCTATAGACTCATGTATTTGTGCTTCGATGATCGTCATTCATTTGTTTTTTTTCTTCTGTTTTTTTCTGTTTGCGTCACTCATTTTACAAAATGGAAAACTTAAAATATCGCATTATTAACGAGTACGAGTTCCGCCGTGGCACTAGTGCTGCGGAAACAACTCGAAGGGTGAATGATGTGTATGGCGGTCGTGTTGCAAAAGAAAACACAGTTCGTTTTTGGTTCCAACGTTTTCGTTCTGGAAATTTTGACCTGCAGAACAAGCCCCGTGGACGGCCTGAGACTCAAGTTGATAATGAAGAGTTGAAGGCTATTGTGGAAGCGGATCCATCGCAAACCACGTCCGAGTTAGCTGCAGGCTGCGATGTTAGTGATAAAACTGTTTTAATTCACTTGAAGCAAATTGGGAAGATTAAAAAGCTTGAAAGGTGGGTACCTCACGAATTGACTGAAGCAAACCGGCAAACGCGCGTCGACTGCTGCGTTACATTACTAAACCGGCACAATAATGAAGGTATTTTAAACCGAATCATTACCTGTGATGAAAAATGGGTTCTTTACGATAATCGGAAGCGCTCAGCGCAATGGTTGGATCCTGGCCAGCCAGCCAAATCCTGCCCCAAGCGAAAATTAACCCCAAAAAAGTTACTTGTAAGCGTTTGGTGGACTAGTGCCGGTATTGTTCATTACAGTTTTCTCAAATCTGGCCAGACTATTACGGCTGATGTCTATTGTCAGCAATTGCAAACCATGATGGAAAAGCTAGCGGCTAAACAACCTAGGCTGGTCAATCGCTCCACGCCACTGCTGCTTCACGACAACGCTAGACCACACACTGCGCAACAGACGGCTACTAAATTAGAAGAGCTTCAATTGGAAAGTCTAAGACATCCTCCGTACTCCCCGGACCTTGCTCCAACAGATTACCATTTTTTTCGAAATTTGGATAACTTCTTGCAAGGGAAAAAATTCAATTCCGATGGGGCAGTCCAAATCGCCTTCAAAGATTTTATTGATTCCCGTCCGACTGGTTTTTTTAGTAAAGGGATCAATGAACTACCTATAAGATGGCAAAAGTGCATAGAAAATAATGGTTCATACTTTGATTAATTAAATATATTATATTAAAAAATATTCGACTTTTTGTTCCTCCCATACAAAACGCCAATTTCATATGTAAGGACCTAATAAATATCGCATAGCGAGCGATTTGCATTGCAAAAAGTATGTCATGCAATTTACCTACTTGAAAAATATTTTTCCACATTTACCTGCATTTTAAACAGGTACATTTTATTTATTTTCGTTATTTTAGCAGTAAATTCTCTTTGATTGACTTATTGAATGATATATGTACATTATCGTACACAAGATATCTTCGATACAGGCGAAGTCAACAGACAACGAACAATAGTAAACTTTTTTTATTTTTATTTTATTTATTTATTATAGTTTGCAAATTACATAGTTGCAATGCACTAATAGTAGTAGGTATATTTAAGAAATACAAACATTAAATATAAGAGATCTTTCTGCTACTAACAAATTATGGATCACCGTTAACTGAAATAAAAGAATTTAAATGAAATTTTTGAATGTCTGAGTTTTGAACCTGAGTTACCTACATTTTATTATTCTTGTTCCTCTAACATCTAACTTAATCAGAGACTTATACAACCTTATTTTAGAGACTTATTTCAGAGACTTATACAACGTATTTCTATTTATCTTATGTCTTTTGTTTATATCTACATATTATTTTCTAACCGCTTCACATATGTTTGCTATATTATATATCTATTAAGAGCTACTTTGTGTTATAGTTAAGAATATGCACCTAAATGTAATTAGGTAAGTCTTTTGCTGAAATAAATACATTTTACTTTACTATACAATGGTAAAGAAACTTAGAAACTTTTCTAACAAAAGTCACGCAAACCCACGCACCAAAGTGCTACGAGAATAGTTTCGTAGACTGCTCTACGGCTACGAAATAGTTCCGTAGATAGTGCTACGCTAGTGCGTAGACCGCTACGACAAAATGACGAGTACATTACAATGCGGCACAACGTATCAGATTCTATTATAATCAAAGTGAGATATCACTACTAGTGATATCTCACTTTGATTATAATAGTCCTTACATATAGTCAAAGTCAAAGTCAAAGTCAAAAACTCTTTATTTCCATAAATACAATAAATGTATATGTACTTAGAAAAGGTCAAATTCTTAATAATTTAACACTGACACGGAAATAAAGTGATATTTTTGATTTCAGTCGCTTCGGTACGTAGACTAAAGTAAAGAAGCGACGAAGAAACCTTTAGCCTGTTAGTTGTTATTTTTCGAGTTGGAGCAAATTCCGTCCCACGCTTTTTTATCCTCTAGATAATCTGATATTTTATAGTAGGCCTTTTTACACAGGAAGGTTTTGACAATTTGTTTGAATTTATTTACTGATAATTTTTGCAACTCACTAGGAGTTTTGTTGTAGAAGCGTATACATTGCCCTTTAAAAGATACATTAATTTTGTGTAGTCTAGTTGTGGGCACAGCGAGTTTATGTTTATTGCTTGTATTCAAATTAAGTACATCGCTATTTTTAGGGAACCGATTGATATTTCTATGAGTGTACAATAGGTTTTCATAAATATATTGACATGGTACTGTCATTATGTTTATTTCTTTGAATTTATCACGCAGGGATTCTCTGGGACCCATACTATAGATAGCACGATCAGCCTTCTTCTGCAACACAAATACGGTGTTAATATCTGCAGCGTTCCCCCACAGTAGAATACCATAAGACATAATACTATGGAAGTAGCTGAAATAAACAAGTCTAGATGTATCCACGTCTGTAAGATGACGGATTTTTTTGACAGCATATGCTGCAGAACTAAGTCTCTTCGATAGCTTATCTATGTGTGCGCCCCATTGAAGTTTATTATCTAAGGTGATTCCTAAGAAAACGGTACTTTCTACAATTTTTAACGTTTCTCCTTTTACATTTACATCAGCCTGAACTTGTTTAACATTAGGTAGAATAAATCTAATACATTTCGTTTTGGTTTCGTTAAGCAAAAGATTATTGACATTAAACCAATGGACTACTTTTGAGATTGCATTATTCACATCATCGAAATTCGTGTCATGTCGTTTCATTTTAAAAATTAATGAAGTGTCATCAGCAAACAATACAATCTCGTGATTATTCTTAACAAGATGAGGCAGGTCGTTAATATAAATTAAAAATAGGAAAGGGCCGAGGATAGATCCCTGCGGTACACCCATTGTAACTACAGACCCCGAAGACCGTTTCCCATTAATGTCAACTCTTTGTATCCTATTACTCAAATAAGATGTAAGAAGACCCAAAGAGCTGTTCCTTATTCCATAGTGATTTAGTTTCCTGATTAATGTTTCATGGTGTACGCAATCGAATGCTTTTGACAAGTCGCAAAAAATGCCTAATGCATCTTGCGACTTCTCCCAAGCATCAAAAATAAGCGTTACTAACTCTACACCGGCGTCAGTAGTTGACCTGCCGCGAGTAAACCCGAATTGCTTACAATGTAGCAGGTCATTTTTATTGAAATGCCTAAGCAATTGATGTAAAATAAGTTTTTCAAAAACTTTGGTGAATGTAGGCAGTACTGATATTGGTCTAAAGTTAGTGGGGTCAGACCTACTACCCGATTTAAACAGTGGGATTATTTTACTACATTTCATTAGATCAGGAAATACGCCACAATCAATAGACTCATTAAATATAAAAGCTAGATCTGGTGCAATGGTATCAGTCAATGGTTTAATAATTCTAACGGAAATTCCCCAGAGATCTGCAGTTTTCTTTATATTTAATAGTTTAAAGGTTTTTTTAATATCTCTTTCATCAACATGATTAAAATTAAATGTATTTTTGCATTTAGGTACATTTCCTATAAGTAATGACTCGGCGATTACTTGAGAAGAGTTTAGACTTTGTAGTAGAGATTGGAATGTCAGTAAAAAAGTTTTCAAATGCTTGGGCTACTTTAACATCATTTTTGATTGAGCAATCATTAATCTTTAAATTGTAATCATTAATGTAGGTGCTGACTTTTCCAGTCTCACTATTTATTATTTTCCAAGTTGACTTTATTACATTTTCACTATTTCTTATTTTTGAGCTAATATAATTTGATTTTGCTATATGACAAATTTTTCTAAACATTTTTGAGTAATTTTTTACTTTTACTTTGAACTCCTGGCTAAAATTGTATTGTTTTTCACTATACAGTTCATACAACTTTTGTCTACTCTTATGTAATGTATATCAGTAGTCATATACAAGGCGCCCCAAAATGAGTGTACTAAGCCAAAAGGTGACTCCGAACTTATTGAATTTTAGTGTGGGCAAATAAATGCATGTTTGCATTTGTGAATTAAAACTAAATAAAAAAATCGTCTTTTGTGGTGTTTTGTAAGTATTCTACCATCCTATCTATTTTCAAATTTGTAAATTATATTGTAAGGTTATTGTTATTATAGTGATATGAACTTTATTTAACTTGTATAACAAACTTACTTACATAATCTAATAACGTATAATTTGTTTTTTTTTTTTTTCAAAACTGACTAATTAAAGAAACTAGACACTAGACTAACCAACTAATTAAAGAAACTAGAAAGTAAATACCCTACCCTAATTACCGTAAAAAATAATTAATTACGGTAATTAGGGTAGGTAGGTTGTATTGTAAGTAACAAGGCCTTAAACAGTCAAATGAGTTTCCTACGTACGAGTTCGCATTGTACGACGCGACGGCAGGGAGTCTCGCTCTTGCACTCATAGCTTTTTTCCCAAAGGGATTTAAAAAAAAATCTTCATAATTCCTTCTTAAATTCCACATAGAAACCTACAATAACAGAACAAAACAATTACAACTCTTAGTGGTATTGAATAGGTGAAAGATAACAAATAATATTAAGCTCCTTTTATCTAGGTATTTCCATAAATGTAAGTTTTAATAAGTAATTACATACATACACAACACATAGCATTATAGTGCGTAAGCACAATAATATATTTTTTTGGTATATTATTTAATTTCTTAAATTGATTGAAAATGCTAAACGTAAGAAAACACAAACGTACCGATTGTTAGTTCCCTAACTGTAGTTTGTCAACTAAGTCCGTGTAGCGAAAGCATAACAACTCGAACGAACAACCCTTGCTTTTGAAAAAGGGTAATTCACGAAGGGGAAAGAATTAACCCTTACTTTAGTAGAAATAGTTTTCGAGGTTATTAAAATCCCATAGATTTTTAAGGTTGTAGTATTTTGCTGCTGAAATAGAATATTGGCGGGATTTTGTTGCGTCTTTCTTTATAAACGTGTTATCATATAAATATCTTGCCTACCGAAAAATTTCACGTGATTTAGGCGTAAAAAAAACCGACCTTTATTTGAGGCTTCATAAGAATAGTAAGTGTAGATAAATAACCGTCATCAAGACAAGACAAATGGAGATCTTGCCCAAAAACATTTTCCATATACGAACTCGATCGGTTGTGTCACCAAAACACGATAATTTCGTGAGAATCTTGGTATTAATGTAAGTAAGTTTATTATCATAAAAAGAAAAGCGACCTAAAATGTACCATTATCAACACCGACAAAAGGAAATTTATAATCTTAAACATATTGTTAAGTTCCTATAAAATTATTTTATCACTTTAAAACTTAATTGTGCTGTGTCGCGGCCAACCACTAGTATAAAATTGTACATAATTATAACCACCATTTTTCTACACACTTTCCAGTACCCACACATACAAACATACGTGTACTGACGTGACCGCAACGCACACACGCAAACAACCAATAAATAGATTGAACTAAACGGTGAAATTTAAAAAAGGAACAAAACGAACGAATCGCTCACCCACACATCTACGCATAATGCAACCCGATCATTACCTTTAGTTGTACCATTATGAGCTTAAGCGCTTCATGATAAGGTCGAAAATGAGAGAGTTGCATCTTATTTGTAGCCTAGCATGTTATTATATGCGTGGGAATGACTGCCGCACACATGCGTGATTTTTGATTATAGGAACACCGAATATTCCAATCGTGTGTGTGGGGGCTTCGCGTGTGTGCGTCGGTGAATGCATTTTTATTGCGTTTGTGTAGCAGTGATGATATGCTACTAATGTGCTGTTTTATTTCCATGTGTGCGTAATGTTGCTGTTTTCATGATGGATTTGCGTTTGTATTAGTGTTTTTTTGTTTTTACTCTGCACACAGGGCAAGCAGCGAAAAAATATTTTTTAACTGGCACACTGTAAAGCGTGTTTAATTTTCGTGCTCTCTGTCCTGCGCAAAATGGAACGTCATTACGTTTTAAATTACAAATGGCGGTTGTTTTTCTTTTTTATTTATTCGGTTTTTAATTTGGATTGTTTGCTTAATTTCTGGACGGATTGCAGGCTGGGCCTGTTCAATGCATCTCGTTACTTTGTATTTATTTAGCACGGAATGAAAACTTATTTATTTTGTAGGTACCCTACTTACCTAGGTACTACAGGTTTTGGGCGCGGCTGAAATAGCCCTTAGAAATCTTGGCTCTTTGAAGGTAGGTTACAAAGGATCTCATCAGTAAGCCGGTAGATAGGTAGGTACCTACACCAAAGGACTGTCATTATAAATTTGTATTCCCTCTAGAGAGAAGGACAAAACATTAACACGTTGGGTTTTCATGTCAAAGTGTAAAAAAAATGTGAATACATGCTCTCATTTGAATAATAATATAGAAAATTATAGGAACGTAAATGTCAAAAACATGAAGCCGTCAGTTATGCCAGTCGTCTTGTCTATTTCCTAAACTGATGTTTCCTCATAGATTTACTGCTGGTATTTCCCGCTTATAGAATTTCTTTCTATCCTCTTTCTGCTAGTTTTAGTAGACCGTTAGTTTTAGAGAAAACGAGATCCGTCAAGTGCGAGTGTGACTCGCGCGCCGAGGGTTACGAGCTTTTTTCAATTAATCAATAATCATTTATTTCGTACATTGCAAGAATTACACGTCACATTCGTCCCAATAAAAAATCAGTAAATTATATTATAATCTATATCTATAAGCCAGTGCTTCAGCTTGTATTTAAAAGATGTCAGGCTTGTTGCTTCCGTTACATTTTTAGACAAATATGTGGGGTAGTCATCATACAAATAGGTACCAGTTAGAGACTTCTCTATTTACCTATTTAATGTCTAAAATCAGTAGGTAGTTCCCTCATTTTTAACAAGTTTTTAAAAACTGATCTACTTACAGACTTCCCTACATTTTCCCTTTAAAAAATAGATACATATCTTCAAATGCTACATAAAATGTAGATGTATTGCTCTGCAAACTTCGGAGATATTATAAAAAATGTATACTGTTCCCCGAACGGTAAAATTTTCGACTATTATCAAAGTATTTCAAACAGTATGAACTAAGAAAAAATTCATAAACTGTTTCGAAATGTACAAACATGATGAAATATCTTTCATTTAATACCTCACTCAATGAGGTTGAAAATGGTTTCCCTTTTCGACCAATTTTCAAAAAGCGTTCTACTTCAGACTTGTCTATATTTTTATTTTAAATTTTAAGTGAATAGCTTCGGTAGTTACTAAGATATTCAAGAGGGAAAAAAGGACAGAGAGAGAGCATAAGGCTTACGTATCCGAACACGAAACCCTAGCTAGTTCCTAAGATATTCAAGAGAAAAAAAGGACCGACAGAGCGAGACCACAAGGGTTTCGTACCCAAACACGAAACCCTAAAAATCAATCCTTAAATCATTAATTATTTAATTCATTCATTAATTCTTTAAAACTATTTCGTTAAAAAAGTAGGTAATTATTAATTTTTGTACCTGCTTTTAGCCCAGGCATATTCCTTACACCTTACCTTAGAACTCAATAGATGGCGGGGATCTTTCGCGGAGAGGAGGGAGAGGATGTTAATGTCAAACTTTACACGGTCAATGCAGGGTCTAGGTATGCCACACAACAAAGCGCCCTCTTCGCAGTCTGCTCGAACTATTTTCATTAAAGAAAACCCTCGCAGCGATGGATTCCTAATTATTATATACACATTCCTAATCTTCCCAATCACACATTTTCCAATTAATTTTTTTTTGGGATAAGCATATGTCACTTAGATCGATGGGTATAAGTGTTCCCAAACGGCTCTTTTCTTAATTCCCGTTAGAACGAAACCGCAAGCAAATGCTAATAAAAATAATTAGTGTTTGTTTGGTCACAACAAGCCATATCCTTTGTTAACGATGTATTGAAATCCAACAATGCCTACACATTTGCTACGTTACGCTACCTACATTGTACTCTAAACGTACCTAACATACATATCGTACCTACAGGTCACTTGCAGAGTTTACGTCAAAATATACTGAGCATTGAAAATCTTTAAAAAGGCTTAAAGAGCTGGACTCAACCTGCGCGTCAAACACGCGGGATGCGGGACGCAAAGCGAGAGCGTCAACAAAGCGAAACTTTTAAAAAATTCCCGCGTCTCGGTCGTACATGTGCGAAGGCTCCTTTGAGGCGCCATTACAGCGTCCGCCGCGCGGTTGACGCTCCGCTTCGCGTCGCGCGTCCCGCCTGTTTGACGCGCAGGTTTGGCCGAAGCTTAAATGCTGTCGTATTTCTAGAATGTCTTGGAAGATTGCGGAGGAGGCGGCTACGGTTGCCCCTACCTATCTATCCACACTTGCTGCATCAAGGTTTGTTAACGGCACGCGATGTGTATGATCGCTCTCGCCGACAAGTCATAGTGTTGCGATGTCTGTATGTATGGTCGCTTCTTTGTCTCAAATCTTGTTGTAATGTTAAAATATAAAAATTAACAATGACGGCAAAAAATTGTTACACAGATATCAGTGCAAATATTGTATGAACTTTCACGTCATCGGTAAGTAGCCCTTCCTTTTTATAAAGTTTTAACAAAACAGTTTTCTTTTGTTTGTTTTTATATTATTTGCTAAAGTTTTCATAGTCCTTATTACGCCCGGCTTCCACTCTATTATGGCGCAAAGAGTAAATTGTTTAAAATCATAACCCTCCTTCTTGCGCAGTCGGGTAAAAACAACGAATAGATTGTTGAACATGTCATGATGGTCACGTGAAGAGTCACGTGACCATCATGACATGAATCATCACATCAGTAAATAGATTTTAACACCTTGCTTTAGGGTCCGCTCCTTATTGGAAACCGACTCCGAAGTAGTAGAACTGGCTTCAAAATTATAAAATATCTACTTCATACCTATATTATACTTATATTATATACTTGTACCTACCTGTGTAAGACCTTGTAGAGAACATTGATCTGTCTGAGTGGTTATCTGATCAGATGGATAAAGCCTTAGCTAAGGATCAACAATGATTTAAACATGAGCCTGTGAGGTGATTAACCTATAACAAATGAATATAAGACGCAATTTGTAACAAAGGAACACTATGTGAAGGAGGTAAGAAAATAGGTAAGTGATTTTTCTAAAGTTTAAGGTCACTAAATAATGAAGTCACGAAGCATTAATCGCAATATACTCCCGCGTGTATTAGAAATAGGGGAGAGCTTTTTGAACATTATTTGTAAAAAAAAATTTTTAATGTTTATTTATACTCCGTTTTCCATTTAGATGTTAATTTTTGACAAGTTTATAGATTTTTTAGCTACATGTTGTATAACGTTGTTATAAACGATAATTAGAATTTTTTTTAAAAGTATTTGAACTACTCGATCGGTATTACTTTTTTTTAAAACGGTGCAAAGTTGACCATCTTGACGAATTGTTTGTTATTTTTTTTGAACATTGAGAGCTTATAACTAATTATTTACTCGTTCTTTTAAATTAATAATGACGAAGGATACATCAATCAAATAAAAAGTTCAATCGAAAACATGTTCCTAAAAGTATTGTAGGGGTAGAGAGGTAATATTTCGGAAAAAATTATTACTTCAATTTGTATTTAACAAATAGGTCCACCTATGGTCCACCTACACACCCGTCGATTTGTCTAACCCTCCTCCGAACACCCTGTATATAGAACTAGCATCTGCCGCGACTTCGCACGAGTTCTCCAAATAAAAAGTAGCCTATAATGTTACTCTAGCTAGAAGAACATCTATGCAAAATATCAACCCAATCCGCTCAGTAGTTTTGGCGTGAAGAGTTACATACAAACTCTTCATTTATATTACTAGCTATTACCCGCTACTTCGTTGGCATGGTAGATGGCTAGGCACCCAACCTATTGGTAAAAAATGACAATAAGAGACCACCTGTAAGACGACCACCCTAACCAACCAACCCTACATCATTTCACATATCTAACAGCAGCTAAGACAGGTCAAAAGGAAAATAATAAAAAAACACAGAGTAGGTACAATGATTACAAGTTTTTACCTGACAGCTCTCGGTCATAAAAGGAAACGCTGTTGATAAACGGTCTGCTGTAGTTTTTGGAGCTACTTCGTTTAACTTGGAACTTGAAGCAGGCTCTACGTGTAGGGACTATGGTAACTCTTGGTTTGGGGGAGGCAAGTTCAGCAGTGGATGTAGGTATGTGTACTGATAGATGATAAAATAATACACTTTTTCATTTCGTAATTGTTTGTTTAATTACATGGCAGAGTTCAGGAGAGCCGTTGTGGTACCACGGCCTTTCCGAAACCCTGATTGAAAAGAAGGCAAGATGCTATGAGTCTCGGCAAATCTTGTTAGCTGGCTGTAGACTGCTTTTTCAAGCAGCTTCGAGAGAAACGGTAAAATGCTTATCGGTCGAAGATCTTTATATTCAGTGGGGCTATTGATTTTAATTATGGGGGTGATGAGAGCGTTCTTTCATTGGCTGGGCACTACACCTGTTAGAATTGATTTATTAATAATCTCTATAATGACGTCTAAGGTGCAAGCAAGGGAAAATAATAATATGTCTGTACTAATTTCGCCATTACCGGTTGCATTTGACTTAGTTGACAATATTATTTTAGATATATCGGTTGAGGTGACATGAATATTTATTTTGCTTGTAGAAGGTCATTTCAGTATCAGGCACATCATTGCCTCCTGGTACTCTTAAAAAATAGTAATTTAATTTATTGGGGTCATTAAAATGTGATGGCAAGGACTTATCTTGCCTAGGATCTATTCATATTTTACTCTTTATGTTTTTCCAAAAGGATTAACTGTTATTTAATTAGGTTTACTAAGTTGTTGTGTGTAAAAGGCCCGCTTCTCATTAGCAATACGAGTTACAAGACTTTTAAGTTCCCTGTAATATTTTTCGTCCTGCTCAGAACGTGATTTGCGGAACGCGTCATGAGCCCTCATATTATTTCGTTCGTCTATCATTATCATCTTGCACACATCGGTAACCCAGGGCAATGAATGATTATTTCTAACTGTAATTGCTTTGACTGGTCTGTCAAAAAGAGAAATAATTTCAGCATTAAACTTAGCAACAATTAAGTCTACAGAAGGCAATAATTTTATTTCGTCCCAATTAATTGAATACAAAGCATAATTAAAGTCGCTTAGGTTTATTCGATTGATAGGCCTAAAAGCAAAAGATCAGGTAGAGCTTTAAGTTGATGAAATTGTTTAACCCATTTACCACTTTCAAGATTAATTTTTGAAACAAAACATAGCCTATGTCCGTCCCCGGGATAACAACAATCTTCACCCCAAATTCCATTAAGTTCCGTTCATCCGTGTAGGCATGAAAGCGTAACAGACAGAGAGACAAATAGGCAGACAGACAGAGTTACTTTCAGATTTATAATATTAGTGTGGATTTGATTTCATAGAAATTACCCCAAGTGTGAGGTCTTTCACATTATAATAACAAAAGCTTTATAATATAGTTTAGACAATATGTGATGGATATTTTTTTTTTCTCATCTTTCACTGCTGTAACTTAATTCCTATTATATTTGTGAACCTTTAAGAAGCCAGAGAGCTCGATGTACCTCTCAAGTGAGAGGAATACCGATTGCCTATCAGATATTGGAATCAATTCTAAAGCTAAAATCACATATTAAGAAGGTATGTCTCAGTGGATTCCGTCTCACGTTCAGTTGAAAGAAAATGATGATGTGGATCTACTTGCAAAGCAGGCGATCGGGGATGGTATCCCGGTCAACCAGCTACCTCCTTTTTCAGACTTTATTAATTTAATTAAAAATCAGTGTTCAGATGTTTGGCAAGATTACTTCGACGAGAGATCTCGGGAGAAGGGAATCTGGTACAGAACCATCCAACCTTCGACACCTCGACGTCCATGGATTGATACCACCTTGTATAAAAGAAATTATTTAAAATACTTAGATTGCGCTCTGGACATATTCCTTCGAACAAATTTGTTTTTCTTATGAAAAAAGTAACTTCGTCAAATTTTGAGGAGTGTGGCGTTATCGAGGACATTCAGCATATATTAGTGGAATGTGTTCGGAATGCAACTTTCGGATCGACCTGCTTTATTGCAAATCGCGCGATGTATATACCTCTATAGGATATGTGAACAGCCTATTATCCGACCCTTTTTGTGAAGATATTGTGTTTCTGATTAAGTTATTAGAGTTAGGTTTTGTTAAGCAATAAGTTTAATTTTGTTATATTTTTTTGTATGTATACAACATAAATCAAATTTTTCTACGGGCGATGTTATCGCTAGCGATAAAGCCATCGAATAATAAAAAAAAGAAGCCAGAGAATTGAGCCCTCGTGTCTAAATACAAGTCAGCAAACTTAGCGAGCGAGGTGTCATTATCTTTGACCCTGAAAGGTTTATTACAAGTAGGTATGTACGTAATGAAAGAGAAAAATAGCCTAACTACACTTCATATGAAATAGATTATAAGTTCCTACTTTGTAAGCCCATCTCTGTAAATAAATATTATTTTTATGATTAATATTAGGTAGATCTTAAATCGCTTTGCGAGCATGATTATGACTTCTTGATTCCAAAGAGAAGTAACATTATCTTTCAAACATTTTTAAGGTTTTTCGCGCGTCATCTCCGTAGTCATAGGATCTTTGTTCGTAACCATAGTAGTAGTTTATAAAGGTTTAGAAGTTAGAGTGTCATATTCGTGACCATAAGATTTTAAAAAGACATTATCAAATATGACGGCTTAAGTAATTAAAATCGGCATCAGATCTGATTCATTTCGAGACTATCTTCGTATGTATTAAAGTTTCATGTTCAAGATCGTTACGCAACTTCAAGGTACATTTGTTACCCGTATAACGTAAATCCCTCGAGCCGAAGGAAACCCGTTCAATTTATGTTATCAACCTATCCCGAAGGACAGAACTATTTCCCGGTCACGCACACAGACGTGCGTGTGTAAGTACGTGTGTGGGGCTAGAATGTGGGGAGCGATGGCAAAACAAGTTGAGGTTATTATTTTGATAGTCCAACTTTCTTGTTAGTTTTGTTGTAAGTAAAATAGGACAAGAATATCTAGACAAGTCTTTTTTTTTATAGTTAAGTAAGAAGGTAGCCCGAAATTAATTTCAGTGACAAATAAAGTAACACAAGCGAACATCATTATTTACTCTATGACCCACTGGTCCATTATTTCTAGTCTACCATTGGCCTTAACACTAACCTAAACTAGACTACAATTTTTTATGTCTAAATCTTATTACGTATATTCTGTATGAGTCAGATGAGTTTATTAGGGTTTTTAAAAAGTTATCTGAGCGTCTGGTCGACGCGACGCGTGACCCGAGAGCTGGCGGGTATCTGGCGCAGCGCATCAGCATTGCCATACAGCGGGGCAATGCAGCCAGCGTTTTGGGGACGCTTCCGACTGGTATTGATATGGATCAGTTGAGCTACCTGTAGATTGTTTGCAACGGTCTGCCGTTAGCTTAATTGTTTCAATTTGAATACTAGTTCTAATTTGTTTTTTTTATTGAATTGTAATTTTCTTTGTCATTAAAGAATACCAATGTCTAAAAAAAAAGTTTATTAGGTTGTTCTTTAAGATTCCGTATTGAGCCAGGTAAACCAAGTATCTACCTAGGTATCTCGTCAAATCTATGTACAATCAATTGCATTGTACTTCTAATAGGTATTTCGTATACCTACAAATTACCGTTCGCCCGCCGGCCTCGCGTGACTATGCGGTTGCCTCATAACAATGCGCCTGCGCTTCTCGGAAGCTTCATTTGAGTTTCTCTTGTTAGCACGACTCAGTTATGTCAACTTGCTGATGAGTTCATGTTTTTTTTGCTTGTTTGGTTAGGGTTTTCACAGGTTTTTTGAGGTTTGTGCTCAGAGGTATAGGCGATGAAAACTATTCAACAAAAAATTCGTTGTTGAACATTTTTGTGTATTTGCGATATGTCAAAATTATGAGCACTACTCTTTTTGACATGGAGACGGGCTCATCATAGGTACCTCTGGCTTTAGAAACTATCTAATAGTACTAAAATTATAATATGTAGTACAAAAATCTGCCCGTGTCTTTGTGTGTTATTTGTACCTATCTAAAATATCATACATTTCTCAGTGTCACTTCCTGTCTAAGTATTGGCAAAGGGTTTTTATTGGCTCGAAAAAAGGATGGCCAGAAATACAAAGATTTAAGAATAGTAATGTTGCTATCAAAATCGCATGTTCAGAAAAAAGAAGATGGCAAGAACACTATTGCATATATCAACATTTCATGAAAATGGATTATGTGCCACATTTACTTTTATAGATTAACTGTTTGTTTAAAATAAAAACTGAAAACCAAACTAAAAACAAAACTATCAAGCACTTTCTCTGCTGTCGCTCCTCGTCCCAAGTGTGCGTGCTAGACGTCGCCTAGACGCTGACCCACTGCGCTGACCTTGCCTTTCTTATGTTATCTCGCCACCTCGCTCACTCACACGACGCAGGGTAGTCACCTTATCCTCCGTCCCTGTCATGCGTGTCTATTGATAGTAAGACGCCTCAAGGCTGTTCCATGGGACACGGTCAAGGGGAGACGGTGGCGAAGTAGTGTGATAAGTTTGTTGGGATTTAGGGACGCGTTCTTTGGGTACAGTACAGATAGGGTATAACTTGTTTTAAATGTTCAAGGGTGAATTTTCTTTTCTCGTGGCGTGATAGTTATCGAAGCGCCGGAACTTCCACACAGCGTTATGTAGTAATAAGAATTTGGCAGAGCTTTAGTTACGTATTGTTTTCGGATGACTGATAGGGTACTAATTAGATATACGTCTAGACATTTTATTTGTCTATCACCTCACCAGCCCACATTACGTCCACTGCTGAACTTGCTTCCCCAAACAAGTGTAGTTTTGATATAACCGTCACGCTTCGCAGGCCTAGCTAAGAACCATAGCCGAGGTATTCCAGATCCATACAGAAAACCGTATCTAAATCGGTCGAGCCGTGTTGGAGATAGTTGGAAACATTGATGTGCACAAACAAACAAACTCTCAACCTAAACGCATTACCTAACGTCGCCGTTCCGACAAAATCATATCAAACTTATGGCTTTACGATGACTTTATTTCCAAAATACTACAGCTGAACTGTATTATTTTATTCTAGGTAAGTATAAGTTAAATAAATGTCACAGAAATGTTAGGTGCACGGCAAATCCTAAACGGAAAAACAAAAAGAGTTGCCCAAATAAATAGTTCCATAAAACGCTATGCAATATTCGAAAAGCCGGCTCGCATAGGCAATGAACGATATGAAGCAGAATAGGTATACCTATGGAAATACCTATTGGTTCATATTCACCTGCATTGTGAATGTGCAAGGTGTAACTACAACATTGATATTGGTGAATAGAAACGTTAACTGCCGTTCACAAGCTAAGACTCCGTCTACACCAACAAGCTTCCTTTAATATCAGATTAAAAGTATGAATTATTTTGCCATAAAGGCGTAAACGTTCTCAGCTTTAGGTATAAACTACCGAAAAATATATAAAATGACTAAGATTTATGTGAATAGAAAACTACACTATAATTATTGTGACCTTATGCAACAATAAATATTTTCAAGTTTATTATTTTAGAGCCTTTTAAGTCTATTCTTTTAGGCTATATCTTTAAGAAGTTTTGCTAGCAGGGGCAGCGGGTGTATTTTAGCTCAACGTCATCTTTATGCAAGTTTGATACTTTATCACTAGCCTAAGCAGAAGTCATGTTAACAAGTGGGGCGAGAACTGAAAGGCACTGCTTTAGGTAAACTTGATGTCATCTTCATGCAGGTTTGAAATGAAATGTTTTTATTTGCCTTACGAGGTACTACACAATAAGTTGAACTATAACAATTAAAGCTAGAGCGCAAGGCAAACAGAAGCTTGATAGTTTAGCGCAAGCCTAGGCACTAGAGCTATTAACAGGTGGGGCAGAAACTTCGCATTTCAGCCAAGCCAATACAAGAGTCTTTATGTTTGATTCACGTCATGCAAGCTTGATAGTTTAGCGCGAACCTAAGCAGTAGTGCTATCAACAGGTGGGGCGGGAACCTCTGAAAGGCTTTACTTTATGCTGCGGCTTTATGGGAGGCGATTGCGTGTTCCTTTCATAGTTTGCGATTTTCCGACGTTCTGGAAAGTTGAGTGAGTTTTTCTCTCTAGATTTTTAGTGAAAACGCTTTTCTTTGAAAATTGAATCTTTACACCTACTTGTTTGAGTTTCCAGTATATTTTTGTTAGTTGGGGGTGAGTTTGGAGGGTATAGTAAGCTGGTGAGAAAGCGTTTTCGTATCGAATTGTCAACCTAAATCTGAATCTCGAATTTACAACATAAAAGTGCTTTGTATGAATCACCTATTTTAGGCAAATAGACAAAGCTACTGTGATATCCCGAGCATTATATGAAATTGAAACCTAGCTCAATATCATCAGATCACACCACATTTCCGTCTAACGATAATGTTGACTTCATCAGTTGAGTAAATCAACTGCGCAGCTACAAAGCAATGAGTACCTAAGTACCTACCTAAGAAGTCGATGGCCCTATGTGTTTGCTATAGCCCCGTACAATGGCCTCAGCCGAATACGCCTCGGTCCAAACCCGTTCTCGCATTCACAGCTGCATCTAAAAATTACAATTTGGGACATAAAATCCGCATACACACTAACATACATAATTATGGTGTGATTACACGGGACGATTTTGTCTGACAGAACCGCACTAGGATTAAAAAAAAATGTTTTTCTAAGTCTACGTCTAATGAATTTATTTGTATTTATTTACAATAAATAAATACAAATAAATACCACTGATGATTATGATGATGTGTCTACCACTGATACAAATCAAACACTATTGTACTAACATTTGCATGTCTTTTTAACCGACTTCAAACACTAACACTAACCGGAAGTTTTTAACCTCCTCCGGTTCTCAATTCGTCTGTATGTTTTTATTTTTGTTTTATTTTTATGTATGTATGTATGTTACTTGATATCTCCACCTATGGGTAACCGATTTTACTGATTCTTTCACTATTGTATAGAGAATGATTCCGAGGTGGTCCCATAAAAAATGTATTCCCGAGGGAATAATATTTATCCCGTTAAACTTAAAAAGCAACATAATATTTTTGGAGAATCACGACTAGCTACAACAGTTTTGGAGATATCTGCGCCAATTGTTAATAGATTTGATAGTTCTTTCGTTGTTGTATAAAAATTTATTTTGATGTGTCTCCTATAAGTTTGATTCTCGAGGAATTGCGCCGTAAAAAGTAGGTTTGTAAAAATTTTTCAGAATATGATAATTTCATTATCACCCAAATAAAGGTTTCAATGGCGACGGGCGTCAACAGCTTCATCCATCTGTTATCAAACTAAATTAGACTTGAATTGTAACTAGATTTCGCCAAAGTAAACTAAATTTTTTGTACGTGAACATAAACCTTCGGTCAGGGAAAGTAAGGGAGGGGTGATTTCGTTCGTCCGACACATAGATGAATGTTATCTATAAACCGGAATTTGAAGTCGGTTTATTGTTTTGTAAAACACGCTAAATTATTTGTAGTGTAACATGTTTCAAAATAAAGACATTTTACGTTCATTTTACATACTATCCATCTAATCTTTTTTCTCTTTCTATCATAAAAAAATCAATAACACAAAGATCTGATAAAGATAAATAATTTCCTTTAAAATACTTGTAAAAAAAAAATTAAAAGGGCGGTGCCTGGTGTAAAATCATAAACTATCGAGTTCAATAATGCATCTAGGCTAAATGTTAGTTTTTAATCTTTATGTAAAGCTGTTTTGTAGGGTTTTTATATGCTTGGCATAGGCTCTGAGTTCATTGCGTAGCAGGTAGTTATTCTAAAATATAAGTTACCTATTGAAAGTAAGCTTTTAACGCGTTCACTGCCAAGCTTCAGCGACGTAACCCAGGGAGGGGCACGCGCAACGGGTTCTCGATGAACAAACAGGGTGTGCATTGGAGGCACATATGTGGAAAAATCACTCGGAAAATCACCTCGTGCATCGAAACCATTATATTCAGAGCTGTGCGCGCGCGCAACTCGATCTAACCACTCGTCCGGCCGATAATGGCGGCGGGAGCAACGCCCGACCGGTTACATATTTAGAAAAAAATATTTGGCAAATGTTCAGCGCGATGCTGGGTACTTGTATACTGCGGTACAGTTTTATCGGCGCGCTTTGCAGATTTCCAATAGGAAAAAAATATCGTATAGTTTTCTACATGAAAACTTCTTTCAGACAATATCGTCAGTCAAGTAGCTAAGCTCATGTGTAAAAGGGAACTGCAGATGTCAAGTTAACGGTTGAGCTGATGATTTTTTTAAATAAGGCATAGGTGTAAAAGCTTTTCTATTCGTTCATAGAACGTCTACGTCAGAATACTCACCACTGCTTTATTATTTTAACAAAACCAGAAGCAAATCCTTCTTTCATACATACATGGCAAGGGCGTCATTTTGCTAGTTAGGTTTTTTATTTGGCTGCCGATACATCATACATTGTACTGTTTTCAGGGCCTGCAGTGTATGAACTGCGCTGCCGTAGAGTTGTGGCCAACGGCAGTGATGCATTTATGTGCGAATCTAGACAATTTTCGTCCATCGGCTCATCAGGGTTGTCAGTCCAGATTAATATGGTTATTTTGGGCAAAACAATATAATTTTTTATATTCACACAGCATAAAATGATCAAACACGTTTGGTTTAAAATCTTTTTTTATTCTTTCTTGACTATGTAATGTTTTCGCTCTACTTCCATGCCAGACTACCTGTTTTACATATTTTTCAAGTTTAATTGTAAAAAACAAGAAAAAGCTTTTAGTAGTAACATAAGTAGATAGGTACCTAATCTAAAAGAAGGTTCTATTTATTAAGTATTCCAAACATATTTATTTATAAGACATTCGTGAGGGCTGGTGCGGCGGCAGATTTGGCCGAGGATCTCAAGAGGCGCAAATATGCAGGTCTCAACAGGGCTTACACATTTGCTCCCTTTGGAAGCGAGACTCTTGGTCCTTGAGGTACCGAGTCTCTCCTGGTTTTTACAAAATCATTTGAGCTGCTGGTCGAAGCGAAGCGTGACCCGACGAGTGGTGAGTATCTGACGCGGCGCATCAGCATTGCCAAACAGCTGGGCAATGCAGCCAGCGTCTTGGGGGCGCTTCCGACTGGTATTGATATGAGTTAGTTGAGCTAGCTGTAGATTTTTTGCAACAGCCTGCAGTTAGCTCAATTGTTTAAACTGAAACTTTTGTAAATACTAGTTCTAATTTGTATCTAATATTTGATTGAAATTTTCTTTGATAATAAAGATTTATTATAAGACCAACAGATATAGTTATGTAATAAACAAAGTAAAAAAAGTTCTACTTGTTATTAATTATGTTAATTATATTTAACTGAAACATAGTGTAGTTATAAATAACAATTGAAGAATTATACATTATATATTTCCTTATATAATTTAGTTTGAAAATTATTACTTTTCAAGTGGCGAAATAAAGAGATTATCAAACAATATCTTTATTGACAAAGAAAATTACAATTCAATAATAAAAACAAATTAGAACTCGTATTGAAACGTGATCGTAACATGACGTGGACGTGATCAATCTCATTTTTCCATAGGATTTCATACAGCGCCTCTATCTTACGTACAGGGAACTACGCATATCCCATACAAAAATGAGACGTCACGATCACTACTCGGGTCCTCTTGTTATTGGATAATATGACACCAAACAAATGTGCAATACAAATAGGCAGAACAATGACAGATAAACAGGATATTACTCATTACTGTATTTATCATCTTCTAGCTCAGTAGGTGTCCCGGCCTTCGCACGCGTTTTCCGGGATAAAAAGTATACTATAACTACATCTATGCAAAGTTTCACATCCATCCAAACTTCAGCATTTATAATATTAGTGAGATGTGAGCGAAACCGGGGACGGGAAACTAGTTTGCTAGGCTGCTAGCGATATTGCTATGCGCTCTTGTTTTATGTTTATGGCTACAGCATGATTTTACCTTATGTTTCAGATTTACACTAAAAATTATCTTTTTAGGGTTCCTTACCCAAATGGTTCTAACAGAACCCTCCGCTACACGTTCATCTGTCCGTCAGCGGGCTGTATTTCATAGTGTTCTTTTTACAACTACAAAATATATATTTATATAAAAAAGTGTTTTTACAGTATCTATTATCATCTATACTCTGTTCACGGAGAAAAGCTAATATAGCGCGCGCTCTCTTGCACAATTGTACGAAAGTGAAAAGGACGGGACTACTAGCGTGAGAGACTAAGATTGGTCAGTGGGAGTAACCATTATTTTAAAATGTAAAGCTATGTTTAGATTGCTCACTTCAAACTATTACTTACATTATTCACTAGCTTTTCGCCCGGGGTTTTGTGGATGAGTGGGTTCTTGATAATTGACCTACTTCTTATGATACTGTGGACCTAAAAATATATATTTTGTTTCATTTGGGTAGTGTACAAAAAATAAAACTTCAGAAATTTTCTTACAAATTTATTCATTTTCTGATTCCCTTGAATCTGAATCATACTCCAAGCTTATAATAAAACGTTCTGCCATATTTTCTACGTTCCTATCCATAACATCCATACCAGGCTCTACTACATCACGTCCGCACCGCACAAGAGACAGATAAGACCACACAGCGTGCACAGCGTGCACAGTGTGCACGTGCCCTGTGTTCGTTATCTGCGACCAATAACGTGCAGTCTACGATTTCCCTATTAGCTTGTTTCGGCAAACAGTGTATAGCTTACTAGCTGTCCACGGCCCGGAAAAAAGTGTTTTAATTATTTGAATTCCATACAAGAAACGTGATTTTAAACCGACGATCTAAAACAGGAGGAGGTTCTATGTTCACCTGTATCTATGTTGTATGTTATGTATGTTCGCCGATTACTCCGTTATTTGTGGACCGATTTTTATGGTTCTTTGGCAATTGTAAAGAAATTGATTCCCAAGGGATTAGTAGGTATTTGTTCTGCAAAACTTAAAAACAGTGTAAAATTTAGAAATTCGTAGTCGGTTTTAAGTTTTTTTCAAAACAATCAAATTATTCCGTCGTTTATTTTTAGTACGGAACTCTACGGAACCCTTCGTGTACGACTCTCAAATGGTCGTTTTCATGGTTTCGAGATCGATTTCGAAACCCTTATGGTCTCGCTTTTTCTGTTATTTTTCCGTCATTAATATCTCAGCATCTACAACAGCTAACTTATTAACTTGAAACTTAAAATAATAATACATTTAGCGGGCCTGTACAGATTTAAAGAAAAAAAAATTAAAAACGAAATGATAATTTTCAGCACAAATTGTGATGTTGAAATTTTAAAAGAGACCTACAAGTTCAAGTGGGGTATCAAATGAAAGGTATCAGTTTGTACATTTCAAAACAGTAGTGTCTTTAGGTGTCATACTTGTAGAGATATTCTGAAAAAGGTCGAAAAATTTACCATTACCCCATATACTCCGAAGTTTGCAAACCGATCCATCTGAAATATCCTACAATTTTTAGGATTCAATTAAATAGCAAAGTTTCCAACCGATACCTTAAACTACACATTTGTATACTTGAGAAACGTTCGAAACACTCGGCGCGCGAGTCACACTCGCACTTGACGGATCTTGTTTTTCTTAGTAGGTACATACGTAGTATTTTCTCAATACAATCAAAAAGCGCATCTATTACCTATCGCCTCACAACTGTAACTGCCAGCACACGTAAACAAGATGTTATCGTCTGCTGAGGTCGGCTGCAGATCGGCGAGTTCGTCGCTCCACCAAGGTTGTCTGTCGGAAGCTGGCATTTGATACCTATTTACGTACCTACTTATAGCTATACCTATTAGGTATGAACGAAACAAAAAGCTTTGATATAATGGCTTATTCCAGTTTTCACACTTAAATAATGCTGGACAATCCACACAGCATCATCTAGCACCAAGCTAAGCAGAGCTTGTGATATGGTAATAGATGACTGATATAAGTATTAATACGATACATTACACAGATAGATATTTTTTATTTTACATAGTAAACACCTAGAACACCCAGAACAAATATATGTACATAGATCGTACAAACATTTGTCCCTCGGTGGGAATCGAACCCGCGACCTTCGGTTTTGTAGTCAGCGTCTTTTCTTGCCTTTCGTTATTTTCAAAGTTACCTGTTGATATACAAAATTATTTTCCATGATACATTCAACACTGTCACATAAGTGTCTTACGATGTTTTTTTTTATTTATTAGGAAGTATAAATCTTATTGGTAAGACCGTGCAATTTCTGTGAACATAGAGAAGCTCTCCTTATGATAGTCCATTTAAACTTCAAACACCATTTTTTATAAAACCAATTAAGTATTATACCTATATACAAAACAAAGTCTCGAGTAACACTAATCTTAATTAAATTTAAATTTTTCAGTTTTTGAACGAGAGTCCCATGACGATTTATTCGGAAACCGTCCTACACTCCACTAGGCTAAGTAAAGCAAACACTCGCCACGTTACAATAAGTCTGCTTCCCCGTAGTGAGATGATCTATAGATCGTAAAGGTCAGATACCTTAGTATGGGTTGTGCATAGTTTCCGAAAACTATGGAAGTTTACGTTAGATTCCATACATTTGGCGCGTTGCAGCGCCCCTACCGGGTACTACTACTTTCCATAGTTCCTCTCAGTATCCGGTCATGTTCGACAGCTATCCAATAATGAGACGTTTTCCAAAAAAGATAAACCCCTATTTACCTTAGAACACATAGATGTCGTAGATTTTTAAACGGAGAGGAGCTAGTTTGTCAGTTGGATGTCATATCCAAATAAGCATAGTCATGCTACTTTAATTTGTCGGCCCCACGTAAAAAAAGCGCCCTCTTTTAATTTCCGAACATTAAGAACACACCTAATTTCCTACGAACTTTTTGAAACGTGAGCTATTCCTTCATAAACAGTCATGTTCTCGAAAGTTTTCCGTTTTGTTATTTAGCAAACTCATGCTAGAGTGCCAGCTAACGCTCAAGGCAATGGTTCGTCGGTCTGCGTCCAAGGCTACGGAGCTACCTACTGGGAACAAGATCGGCGCAGATTAATTTCATTATATGCAATGTTAGTGATGCGTGTGTGTTTTCTAATGGATTTTGCTCTTTGACTTACAGATTTTTATAAACTTACTCACAGTTTTACCTTTCAGGGGTTATATTTCCATTGATTTTCGAACCGTTACAGCAGGTTTACACGCCTCTCGGGCGACTCTCCCGCACGTCGGACAAATCAAAGGACCCTTTGCGACGCGATAAATAGGTTTAAGTGCCCGTGAATTGTTAATATATTTACGGAATAGTTTAGTCACAGGATTGTATTCAGTTTGCGTGTAAACTGAATTTTTATAAATGTTTTTTAGGACTATATATGGTATAGTTACAACCGTTTGCTCTATTTTTCTTTCAAATACAGAAAAGAATTCCGAGTAACGCATTGAAAATCAGTCATTATCCTGTGTGAGTAAAATGATTCAGACAGTGAATATTTTTAGCCTGTGAAGTGTAAGTAAAATACTTTAGATTTTTAATATTTCCTCTCAAAAAAGCTAGCCAAAAATACCGCTTTTGTTACTATTCTCAGAAGTGCGTAATGAGTCACCTAGTCTAGACCTGCCTCAACTATGGTCCACATCCGGCTCTGAACCTGCGACCTTCGACGGCCGTTGACCCTCGAGAAACAATGCTAACTATGTAGCTCCACAGTGGTAGAGCAGTGGCTCTACCATCTTCCTTGTTCAAGTAGACTCTAGGTAGAACGGCAATATGCGGACGGCATTGTGGCTAATTTCAAAAATATCTGTTATTTTAGTATTGTTTCATATTATGCTAGGTGCCAGATAGCTTGGCAAAACAGGTTGTTGACCTATCTCTTTCACGAAATCTAAAAAAGGGGCACAACTTAAAATATTGCATTTTTGGGGTTATAAAATTCTTAAATTCTAATGGTACACACAATTCATATATTTTTTCAGTCATGTTAATGTAATTTGGTATTCTTTACCATACTATTATTCATTAATTTATTAAAATAACGCCGGTTTCAAATTACTCAGGTAATAAAGAACATTAAAATACATAGTACTTACGTGAATTCATTTAAAACGTAAAAAAGTAGTGATTATTCCCGATTTCGAGTTACTTTGGGTTGTGTTGCTTGTGCTGTTACTTCCTAGTACGCTTGTACCACGATACTCAAGCGAAACTGGTATCGCTGTAGGTTTGTATGGAAAGCGATGGAATAGCGATAATTTTACTGCATTTTGTGATTTCGTGAAGGAGGAGATGAACGACCTGTATTGCCACCATATTTGGCACTTTCCATAGAATAGAGGAAGTCAGGACAATGTAATGGTTCAATAGTTAATTTATTGGTAAAATATAGTATACGTCAAATAGTACATCCACCAGGTACACCTTAAAATATACTATGGTACCATTCTATGAAAATAATAAATTATAATATTTCAATGACTTAGTAACACATTTCAATTAAAATAATAAATTATTCAACAATAATTATGTAATTGAAAAAATAAGAACACTGTATTATTTCACAATAATAATATTGTAATGTAGAAATCGAACAACAGAAAAAAGTGATAAAAATAAGTGGATAGACCTGATAAAAAATATTATAATTTCATGTAGACTATAATGTTTCCGAAGACCTTGCGTTAAAGAACGAAGTGAAAAGATAGGACGAGAAAAGTAGATGCCATCATTCACCCACCATCAGAGCTTAGGAGAAAAGAAGAGGAAGACCCAGTATTTCATAGGATTGCAAATCCTCTTGCATTAAAGATACGGATAGCTATGAGCTGGAAACCTTTTGCGTACCTGTCGAATATATTGTCGACAAAAGTAACAAGCTGTGCACAGTTTCTTTAGCACATCGCGAAACTCTTTTATAGTCATACAAAAGACTAGTTGTCTGCTGGACTAAACCGTTGTTATATAAAGCTTTATTTCTTGGTCCGTTCCTATACAACAGACTAAATTCAATGTCTAATTTTTACGCATTTAACTATAATAATTGTAAAAAATCTAGAAATTGTATACTTCAAAATCTAGCTTACATATAAATATCTAGTAAGATCAAGCAAATTATATTTTTATGCATAAAGTTAACCTAGTTAGAATAGTGATTAATCTAGTTTTACTCAATTTAAGTTCCTACATATTATACACAAATTGTTTGTAACATGAACAACATTGTTAAACTAAACGCCTTTATCGTAATAGTAAGTGATTATTTTATTTAATTATTATAAGTATAGATTAGCACTCCTGTCGCCTGAAACACAGGATTACCTAGTTCAGGCTAAATTGTTATACTTAGCTATATTTATTCGTTTAGTGCACTAATGTATTGTCTATTTACGTTTCTTTGAATACATTTTATTTAATTATTATAAAATATATTTATTTATTAAAATTCTATAGTAAACACAAACACCTTAATAATGCAACTTATTGCGTCTCAAAATCTAAGGAAGCAGACAAAGCTAGGTTCAACCGCCTCCCCTGGCGGCCTCATGACGATTGTTTTTCAATTTGCATAGAGCCGGCCGACGACGCCGCTAGTTGAAGGTTAAACGTCTTGTGATAGGTTAGGGTTACTTACCAAATAGTGCCGCTAAAAAAGCACTACTTTAGATCCCATTGGATTATGAGAGTGAGAGAACTTGAACACTATAATGTGTCCTGTGCACCTGGCTGGTCTCCGTTAAGACTCAAATTCAAAGTGCTTTATTTCCTTTAGACATTACAGGACTCTTGGACACGTCACAAAATTTAAATTACATAAGTAAAACTAGGAAATAAAGCTACCATATTGATTTTTGTTCACTTCCATCTTTTTAAGGTAAAGTAAAGAAGCGAACAAGAAACCTTTACTCAATACTTAATCATTTATTGCATTCTATATGTGTACTGAGGTATTTATAATCTAATTAAGAATCACCATAGACCCTGCTGGGCACACATATGTATGGAGAGACGAGGACGTCATTTTTAACATGTTAAGTATATTTTATCCGATTGCATATTTTTTAATTTTCGTTGAATTATTCGTCAATCGTGTAATATGCTTTTGTGATTAATACAAGCTTTAATTGTTTAATAAATAAACTTGCCGTTTTTCTCATTTTTCAACGCGTCAGGTAGTTTATTATAAATTTTAACTGTCATTACATAGGGGCTCGATGTGTGAAGTTAATGTTTGGAATCTGGTCCTATGAGCTTGTTTTTAAATCGTAAGGAGCGAGGTGTAGATTTATTTGCGAGTTTTATAAAATGATTTATGTTTTCTAACGAATTTACACATTTCTAGTATATATATGCAGGGCGAGGTTAGTATCTTAAAATTATGGAAGTAAGTTTTACAGCTGTCTGTTTGATCTATGTTTGCTAAAATACGAATAAGTTTTTTTTGCTTGGTAAAGATCATTTTTGCTTTGGTACTATTCCCCCATAGGATGACGTAGTATGATAAGTGGCTATGGGCACTGGCGTAATAGATTGCAAGGGAACTTTTCAAGTCAGTTATTTTCTTAACTTAGCGGAGGGCGTATGTTAAGCTGGATAATTTCGATTTAATTTTTGGGAATGTGGTACCCAGTTCAGATGGGTTTCTATTATTAGGCCTAGCAAGCTAAATTCATTTACAGTTTGTAGAGGTATATTTTTATAAGTGTAGTTGATTTTTAATGGGGATTATTGGTAGGGGTGGAATACCATTATTTTAGTCTTTAAGAAGTTATTTTTTATCATCTTTAATCCTCTCTCCCCTTCTTATCTTCGTGATCGCTTCGAGTTTATGGTCCCCCGTGGCGCGAGCCCTGTAGAACGATTATAACCCTTCGTCTGAGTACCCAAGAGCATAAAACAAGTCGCTATGATTTTTTCACTCTGATGGTACCCAGACTCTGGAATACCCTTCACTACTCAATACAAGCTAGTCCTTCACTTAGCGTATTTATGTTTAAGCTAAAAGAGTATTATCTCTCTCAACAGTCAAAGCACATATATAAATATATATTTAATGGTATATATTATTTATTTTATCTATCCACACTCGGTTCATAAATTCTCTGTATATCCATAGGTTTGCTGTAAAAAAACTCTTATAGGGTTGAGCTCGCCTTTCTACATGTCCATTATTTGTTAACTTTTATGTATAATTTAACTAGTGTGTGCAATAAACAATTTAAGAATTTATTTCTAAGTTATGCTCGTTCATCCAAATTGTGATATTATTTAGTATACCATCAAGTTTATCGCGTGAACTTAACTTTCCGGTAAAAGAGAAACGTCCAAGATTTCACTTCACTTTTATTACCACTTTTACTTGGCCACATCATTGGCCCCAAGACAACCTTCTTGTTCCGTAGCTCAACGACCACTGACTGTTTTCCAAAGCACTGGATGTCCATAAAAACTCAAGCTCTCAGCTGACTAATTTTT
The DNA here is from genome assembly GCA_963662085.1 of Eupithecia inturbata. NCBI lineage: Eukaryota > Metazoa > Arthropoda > Insecta > Lepidoptera > Geometridae > Eupithecia > Eupithecia inturbata. The sequence continues at coordinate 13,934,598 of OY759190.1, forward strand.
GAACGGAATGTCAGTAGTCGTTTGAGCTACGAAATAAATAATTAAGTATTATAACAATCTCTTTAAAAATATAAACTAAAAACATAATTATAACATAACTATAAACATAATCTAACAGTTGATTTCTCAAGTTAACACTCCAATTTGTCGAGAGTTTCCGCTTTGATGAATTATATTACAAAGTAAATTCAGCAACCTATTTTAGAAAATGATGGTAAATAAATATAAAAATGTATACGAGGCTTCTAAAATCGCAACATTAATTTTAAATAAGCTAACAATCGGATATATTTTCATTGTGATTAAACGTAGTTTGTACAGATATATCGTCGGCGAATAGGACGCACGGCTCGTTTATTATTTTTGGGAGGTCATTTATGTAGGTCAGAAATAGAAGACATCCAGTAACGCTGCCTTGGGGTATTGACGCGTTTATTATTTTTTTTATCTGAGCGTACGTTAGTAATCTCGCATGTACTCAAGTTATAATATTCCATTTCTACATATTGTTCTCTATCGCGAGGTAAGATGCGAACCAATTGTATGCCATTCCGCGAATTTCTACACCGTAAAGCTTTTTAAGTAATAAATTAAACTGGAGTTTTTCATAAGTTTTGGTCATATCTAACAGTATTCCTACTACGTATTTTTTGTTGTTTATTTGGTTGTACACTTCCTGCATGAAGTTGTATGAAGCCAGTGTTGTGGGTCGGTATTTGCGAAATCCATTTTGACTATTATGAATGATATTATATTTTTCGCAGAAGTTGTAGACTCTGTCACATATAGTCTTTTCGATAATTTTTGACGCTGTTGGTAATAGAGCGATAGGGTGATAATTGCTAGGGTCAGTTTTGGATTGTTTCTTGTGAATTGGTTTGATTATCGCTTTTTATAATAATGTAGGTATGTTTACCTTGTTAGGTTGTTAGTTTTCGAGTTGGAGCAAAACTTGTCCCAAGCTTTTTATCCTCTAGATAATCTGATATTTTGACTAGCCGACGAGGCCGAAGGTTCGGCTAGGAGGACTACTTTAGAAATGGAATCCTCGGTTGGTTGTGAGAAATCGCTAGCAGCGATCAGGGTGCCTAGTCTGTCCTTATTTAAAACACTGGGCCGAAAGAAATGGCGGGAATTGGGGGTAGCTAGGCGGTGGTGGCGTGAGAATCGACCCCTGCAACTCAGTCCGTGGATGTCGTAAGGGGGCATCCATAAATGATCCATAAATGATTGCAACGGACTCTCGTAATTATTCTCGTAATTAATAAACTAAGAGATAACTAAGGAAACCTACCATAAAGGCAGCAGATTCCTTCTCTGTATTTTAACACTTCATCTGCGATCAGCAATTCGCCGCCAAGCGTGGTGACTATGGCAAAACCCCCCCGTGTTTGGGGGAGGCATGTGCTGACAGGCTTGGAGGCCTAGTCGAAGATGGCGGGATGAGCTCGACTATGAAAGCAGAGGCCTACACACAACAGACGGATAACGTGGGTTATGAATGACTAGTTCTTAGACAAGACTAGGCTTCGCACGTGTCGTTCTATGGAAACGTTTAAAGGTCATTTACATCCTATGGGAACTGTTTTATCGGATAAAAAGTAGCCTATGTTTGATTACAGGCTTAGAGCTAAAAATATGCAAAATTTCAGCCCGATCTGTTTAGTCATTTTGTCGTGAAGAAATAACACAGATCCATTCAAACATTCATACATCTAACTAAACAGAGTGATGTGATGAATGGCGATGGATGTAACGACTACTGCTGATTACATGCACTCACAGAGATCCGAGCTGATTATAGTAGGTACTTACCTGAAAATTATAATCTTCAGGTTTGAATTGTTGTAAAGAAAGTAACGGAAAATACTTTCAAAGTTATCGTATGTAAAACCTGAGTTACATAAAAATATACGGTAAAGAATATCTTAACAAAACATTGTCAGCTCAAGAGGTATCTACGACTTGTGCCGCGATATATTGTTAAGGCACTGCGTACAGAGTGGTCAACAATGATCAAGAATTTTAGAATGAAGAAGAAGTAGAATGGTAGTAGACACATACGAGATGTAGCCTAAAAAATGCGACAAATTCGTTTTATTTTCCTTTTCATACGTGCGCTTGTGTGAGTTGCTTGCTAACTCACACATAGATTCGCGACTTTAAAATCAAGAGAATTGTTGAGTGAAACTATCCCTCTGCTTTAGAATAGAATAGAATAGAATAGAAAATCTTTATTTGTGTAACATTACATAACATGACATTATGACTAAAATTAGAATTAATATTAGACTTAATGCTACACAAAAAGGCCACCAGCTCAGCTTAATGCTGTTATGGCACAAGGGCCATAGCAGCGCTGGTTTACAGCGGTGCCAGGGTGAAGTGCAGTGCTACCCGCTACACCAATCTTACATACGTAAATATAAACAAAGTTATAATCTAATAAAATTTAAGTTAAAGTTAAACATAAATGTTGTTCTGTAAATGTGTCAAAATTACACATTTACAGAACAACACGCAAAATATCTACAGAAGAAATAATTAAAAAGAGCTATAGATAGAGCCATAATAGTGATGGTTTTTTTTTTTTTACCAGTAGCGTGTTTTACCTCTATACTAGCAGGCAATAAAATTCACACTCTCTGGCTATTTCTATAAATATTATTGGACGTAGAGCAGTCAAGAATTTTATAGAACCAATTGAGTCTTCGAAAACAAAACAGAGCCGAAAATACGCAGCATTCAAATTCAAAATGGCTGCAGTGAATAACCCGAGCCAAGGCTATTTCTACCTAATTGTGTGTGCATAGGTAATTTTGTACCTTTGCGTATTTATTACGGCGATTAAATGAGTGTAGGTGTTTTTGAAATGTTTTATGAGGGATATAATTTATGTTGTTCTTGATAGTCATAGCAGTAGGAAATAAACTTATAATAGAATCAGAAACAGAATAACCTTTATTTACTGGAACCTGGAAAGGGCACGTAGATATGAAATAAGTACTTTGTTAAAAATAAAAGGTTACTAGGTAAGTAAAGTACTAAGTATTTGACTCTAATAACTTCAATCATGCGATTAATAAAATAAGAAAAGTTCAAAGTTTTCCACTAATATTATAAATACGAAAGTTTGTATGAATGTAAAGATTTTTGCTACCTCTTCACGCCAAAAATTATGAACAGATCTGGCCAAAAGTTTGCACAGGTGTAGTTCTCGACCTGGAATATCATGAGCTTTTTTTAGCTTCTAAGCCAGCAGGCAGATGCTGGTAATGAGCATATAACATTTGATAAAGAATAATATGGACAAAAAGCTGCCGATCCGGTCTAGAAAACTTACCAGAGGATCAGTTTCCTACTGTGTATTTTTAACACCTTTACTGCGATCTGCAATCCGCCTCCCAAGCCAGCGTGATGATTATTGCAAAATCCTCCCCGTGAGGGCCCCCGGGAGGCTCGTTTAGCAGTGAAAGAACGTGTGCTGATAAGGAAGCTGCGTGCTGATGAGAAGTTATCCTTTCCTGATAGACTGAAATAAGAAGGACAAAGACTTCAATTATAATGGGTATTGTAACATTACATCGAGCGAGATTCATTAAACCAAGTCAAACATTATTGTTTTCGAGCCTCCACTTCGGCCCGGCCAAATTTGTCCAATTACTAGTTTATTGCACTCTATGACGTCACATAGACCGACACAGATGTAATGACAGTTAGTATAGTGACCACATATGTATATGTTAGTAAACAGCGTCAGTGTTCTAACTGACCTTCCTGACGGACCTTGGATCAGAGCGTTTACATCTAACGTTACAAGCTAGAGCAGTTTGTTTGTTGAATTATTGTGGATCTGACGACAAAAATACGTTTTTATCTGGAAAAAATATGTAGGTATTGATTTTCTGACATAGATTATCTATACACATAGATTCCTTGGTTATAAGCACCTCTGTAACTTGTTTAATGCAATAAGTGATTGATTATTTTGGTAATAATAAGTTCATAAAAATAACGCTAGATATTATTAGCACAGTGGGATTTTCACACAGCGTCATTAAGCTACAAATTATGCAAAGGTTCCAATATGATTATCAGATGACAGGTTACATACCTAAATTATATTTTTTTATAAATACATACAATTCATAGAAAAACCCAGAACCGTATTATACAAATTCTGTAAGTTCACGATGCACAGATATTCTCCAGCGGCGGCAATCGAACTAGCATCATTCTACGTCTCGGCCTTTACCCCACTGACCCATAATGTCGTCAACTATTGACCTCGAACGCAATAGTTGACCTTGACCTTGCAGCTGCCCTCGCTCGGTCGTCGCACTACGCCTACTTTCCGGTCGTCTATTGTTTAGATAAACACATGCGACGCACGTTAGTACCTATCGACAGACATTATGAAAATGGCACATTGAAAATGAGCTTGCTGAATGCCTTTTGACTCTAGCATTTAAAGTGACTTTATAAATAGCTGTAAGAACGAAAACATGGGATCTGTGTGTGTGTAAGAACGAAAACGCGTCGTCTTCCAGACGACGGTTTTCAGATATTAACATATACATATATAGCTGTTAAAAATCCACTTCTGTTTCGAGGTACTCTTAGTAGATGTTTAATGCGACATAGCAGCTTCTGCCCTCGGCTTCCCGCCCATTTTTCGGGGATAAAAAGTAGCTTATTATGTTTACCTAAATTATAACTCAAACAGAGCTTCACTCTATGTCTCAGTTATGTAGAGTCCGACGGTGAATCCCCGTGACCGCGCTATACAGGCCGTCTTGACCGAGTATGGGGAAAACAGTGCACTGTTTTCCGAAAATAAAGATATACTACATTTATACATACCCCTTTATTAACAAAGAAAATTACATTATAAATTATTTATTTATGATTTTCCAGGTTCAAAACTACAAGCGTGCAGAATTTCAGATATAGCTGAAATTCTATTCAGTAATTTTGGCACTGTCTTGTGACAAAGACACATCTTCACATTTTACAAACTTTCTCATTATTACAAATAAATAATAGATTTTTTTATAGGGGGAGGCGTGCGTCCAGCAGTTGACCAATAAAGGTTGAGTAGGATCTAACCAGTCTATTAATGTAGAAAACCGACTTGTGCACATAGAGCTACGAATCTACAAGTGGCGTCCACGTCATCGCGGCGTGACCAGGAACTGCTACTAATCTGTGAGAGTCATTGCCCGAGCAAGGTTAGACTAGACGCATAGAGCAAGGTTGACGTAGGTCAGGTCTAACTATTCCTAATGCATGATACATTGAGTGTTATTGTTGTGGTTCTGATTTTTAGAAACTTGTTTGTGAATTTTACAGTTGAATTTGAAATTATGCGCATTTATTTTGCTGATGATTTTTTCTGGTTTGGACGTTGTGATGTTGATGTTCCGTGTGGCTGAGGATTTTTAAACTTTACCGTTATTATTAGCTTAAGGTCTCCCGTGTATCCTTAAGCCTCAGCGATTTTGACGAAATTTTTAATTGACGCCTTGCCCATGTAGGTGGTCCTTTCTTCATCTGCACACGTAAATCTACTGCTGAACATGTCTCCCCAAACAGGCGAGGGGGGAGGCAGGGGGGCTTCATCACAACCACCACGCTTGATAGGCGGATGGAAGATCTCAGTGAAGATGTATAATATTACACAGAAGGAAGCTCCTCTGAAAGACTCCATTTGTAGGTTCTGATGACATCTGAGTTGCAGGGGTCGATTCTTACGCCGGCGCTACTGCAGCGGCTCATGCATGTAGGTGGTCCCTCGCCATAAAATGTACTAGAGGTGGGTACAAAAAGAAGTATGAAAAAACAGACCTTTGGCCATTTATGTCTACATTTTTTTGATTTACTACCTACAGTCCGACGTAGCGTTGCATAGTACCTAGGTAGCTTATAAAGATGTATGTAAATAACATCAATAAACTAAACAATGATACCATCACTTTATGCAAAGTCGGTTGTCTTGTCCCATTGTCCGGCTTACCCCTTTGACTTTGGTCTATGAGGCATGGTACAAGTGACTTACAACATTAGAACAACCTCTAGCACAATGTAGACTAAACCAATGGAGTAGGTAACACGTCTCGTTGTTTTTGTGCTATTAAAGCTCTTTATAGCATTGAACTGACACCTTCAGGTGCGTACGTCAAATCTTATCCCTGCTACAAACAAAATTTTTAAATAAAGATATTAAGGGTTCCGTCGTCAAAAAATCCCACTAAAGTTTCTTCCTCGTTTTTACTTCTAGCATCTAACAATAATAATAATATAGGTTCTAATTAGGGAGAAAGTAAAAGGGAAATTGTCTAACATTTCGGTTCTGTCGCCAAAAAAAAACCCTACTTTCTCGTGGACTTTCAGAAAGAAAAAAGTAATTGCTTTTTGTGGTTACCTTTCTGTTACTGAAAACTTTAAATGTTTGGTGAATTCGGCCCTGATTAAAGTTTTCATTTTAAATTTCACGAGCTTATTATATCCAAACCTTGCCACAGTTCTTAGTCCAGTTGCAAGCCAGCTGGTCTAAGAACCTTAGCAAGGTTCAGAAAACTGCAAGTCTTAATTCCTCTAGCTGAAGCTAGCCGAAATCTAAAGTACGTAAGTAGGAATGGAATTCAGACAAAGCATTCTGGCAACGGACAAGTGTGCGAGCCTTCATGCTTTCATACAAAGAATGATTCTAAAACTCGTTCCTTCCTGTTCGTCACGATCGTTTCGGATAGATATACGTGCAGCTCAAAGAAGGTATGCAATGGCAATGTGCATAAAGACGATGCAGTCCCCATTCGGACGGCCGGGTCACCGACCCTTCTATCAACTCCTAGTCATTACACGTATAAAACATAATTTTTACGAGTGGACAACAACAAAGGAGGACCAACGCCCGAAACTGGCTCGCTTGAGTAGCCACTGCACATCTATAAACTGAAAGACTAGTGCACAGTGTACAGGGCAAGCAGTATACCCACGGTACAAACAATGTATTCTTAGGACTCTACTTATCGAACCCGCCGACACCGCCGACACAGCAGGGGTTGATGTCGGTGGCATTCACATCAGCACACATAAGTCCACTGCTGAATAAATCTCCCCCAAACGATAGTGTATATTATGTATAATATAATATAAGAAGTATTAATGTTAGTATTATTATTATTAATTTTTATGTTTATTTATGTGAATGTCACGATTTATTAATTGTATTTTCCTTTGTTTCTTGTAATTAATATTTTTTGTTATCTAGCACTACCTACTAAATTGTTGTCAACACTACCCAAAGGTTAGCAGGTAGAGAATGCTATCTAGCATTATGTTCGCCTATGTACAACTTTTGTACAATAAAGTATATTCTATTCTATTCTATTCTAAGGTGGTTGCGCTGTCAGGCTTGTCCGCTTGGCAAAGGCTTGATGATTGCAGTGGAGGTGTTAAAATACACAAAAGGACATTGCTGCCTTTTCTCTGGTAGGTTCTTAAGCGGATTGTACGACGTCCACGGGCTGAGTGGGAGAGATCGATTCTTACGCCGCGACCTCACTGTAATCTGCTTGGAAAATGAGAAGAATAGTGAAAAGGAGAATGGCAAAAATAAAATAAGACCAATTATTCTCAACAGTGTGTTGATGATGAGTTTTGGAGCTGACTTACTGTGTAAGCACTCTGCAGCGAGGGTGCTTCAACCGCCATCCATTTGGGAAGTGATTGAACTTGGCTCACTCATACAAACATACCATACATACATACATACGAGCGTGTTAATGTTTAGATTTGTGGTCGGTGTTATGTTCAAGGGTTTTAGTTGAATTTTTTTGAGGTTTTTGACTTCAGCTAACGATAATCGGAGGCGCTCAATCATTAGGATTGATTTGTGCGATGATTACTCAAACGTTTATCACCCTTCATAAAATCGTCATTACACTTTGGATCAAATGGCAGGGATGCGAGTTCCGTCGAACGCAAAACTTTATTCGAATAACTTTAAGACAAACTTCTTATGAAGGTATTTCTTACAGGACTTTTTACATAAATATATAATCAAGCTGGTTGATATGATGTGCACAACTTACATTCTGTGTGCACAGCAAGCCATTGAGATAAATACTCATCTTGTCTTACTATCATGAAATCCGGAAATTGTGAGGTTTTCATCTCTAGAACGTGTAGTGTTGTGTAGTGTAGTGTAGGGTAGTGTAGAGTAGTGTAGTCTTTTGGTACACTACAACAACTACGTATTGGTTTGGTCAGTTTTCTAAAAAAATATACCTTAATAGAAGTTTGGGATATACTCGTACTAAACTAAACTAACACCTTCATTGCCCAAGACGCACATGTGGTTCTAGCGCGCCCCTGCGGATTGCACCACGGAAGCTGGGCAGTGCCAGCGTTAACAAAAACACCACATCAGTATGTATATTCCTAACCTCAAGATCTACAAATGAAGATCCGCTCAGGAAATAATCACCGAAGTACCCGAGAACAAACATCTACATTTGCATTTTAAACCCTAATTCTCATACTATTGGAGCAAAAACTTAATTCTTTATCCGGTCCCGAACTATAGGTCAAACCTAATAGTAGGTATCTATAGGGCTCGCTTACGTATGGGTAGACTCAGGCGCATTATGTGCATGTGTGTGTGTGTCAATTTAATGCACTGTAGGTGCAGAAGTGACACTCCGTATAATTACGCACGCTTTGTATGTTGCTTTTGTGGAGAGCTTTACGTTATTGGTTTTATATAAAGGTTTTTTGTTGTAAACAGAAATATATGAAGGTAAGGTCGAGGAAGGCCTTCAGATGTATTCGTGACTCAAACTATTTTCGCAGTACATTGTCTGCATTTTGATGACGAATAAAAAAAAACAAGTGAAAATAGTATGAATGATACACTCACGAATACAATCGAATCAAACTGCAGATTTTAGTACATCTATATAATAAGAATCTTAACAGAGTTTTTATGTCTGGGAAAGTTTATATATGTACCTACCATGTAACTTTATCTAAACCAGCAATGTATTTTTCAGTTGAGTAGCGTGGTTTACAAAAATATAAAACGACTAGCTGCCGCCCGCGGCTTCGCACGCAATTTTCAAGTAGCCTATGCCCGTCCCCGGGATATTGTTTACTTCCCTACCAAATTTAATTAACATCCGATTATACGTTTAGGCGTGAAAAGGTGACAGACAAACAGATAAAGTTACTTTCGAATTTATAATATTAGTATGAATAATTATTTATTTTATCTACCCTAAAACAACAAAATACATATTATTAGGTAATTAATGATGGGTAAACGTTATGTGTGCCATCTGACATCGTTAACAACGTTATTGTAGGGATTTTTTCCCCGGCGTCCTTGAAAACGTTACGTACCATCTGAAAAGTACTCTATGTTCGAATATTCGTTAGGCGATTTGTCCTTTGTCTAACAAGGGCGCAGGGGCGACAACCTGCGGCTAATGTACTGATACCAAGTTAATGGATAACAGCCGCTGACGTATTGGAAATAAAGTTTTAATTTAATTAGCAGATACTATTGCTAATTTCTGGATGGTTTTGATAGTTGACTGTAGGAATGTAACTTTCGTTCCATTTTCAAAGTGAAATATATCCTGCCTGCTCTTTTATGCTTGCCTGGTACATTTCATTTTGACGACCTATGTGGCGTAGTGGGCAAAGATCGACCCGAGATGGTTGCGCGTTCGAATCCGTTTTTAGTTTTTGTCCGGATATGTAAACTTGTACAAATCTCTATGCTTACCTTCTATGACACGATTATTTTATTTCCTTTGCATATTTGAGTAATTTGATACAAATAAATTACAAAAGCCACAATATTTCAAATTTTATAAAACTCGTAACGACCGAAGTCACAACTACCCAAATCCAGATAAAAATAAACGCGCGAAAATACATTAGGGTTCAATTCCCCGTGCCCAAACTCAGTTAACCGCTCCAAATATTAACATTTTAGTTGTGTTGACCTTATAAAGTGACCCTTAAGGTTATATTTAGTTCTATCGAAGCCAATGAATAGTTTCAAAAAGGTTTTTTACTATTTTGAGGCACCTGCTACCCTTTGAATGCTCCAATGGGTTTTGGGCTTTTTATAGAGGTTTTCAAGGATATCTGGGATAAGGCTCTCTCCTGATTATATTGTGAAATTGAATTTCTATCTCAGCTTTACTCTTAGGTTTGAGAATTGTAGTGTTTGTTATTTGCCATTAGAATGTGCCCGCAGCTTCGCTCGCGTTTTTTCAGAACAAAAAGTAGCTTCTGTGTTTTATTCTTATCTTTGTGTGAATAATTTCGTCTCGATCCAAATAGTAGTTTTGGTGTTGTCTTTGACCAAATATCTTCAGAACAGGCTTCATAAATAGTAGTACCTAGTAGGATACAGCGGAACAATGCAGCTAGCATCTTGGGGACGCATAACCGATTGGTATTGATATGGATCAGTTGAGCTAGGTAACTTTAGATTGTTTGAAACAGTCTGCAGTTAACTCAACTGTTTCAATTAAAAATAATAGTTCTAATTTGTTTCGATACCATAATTGTAAATTTGTTTGTAAAATCTTTGTACTAAGTATCTAGAGTTCGTTTGCAACCTGCTTAGAGCTTCTTATTTTATCAGCCTGCCAACAAATCTACGTTCTCTGTCTTTCTGTGGTACAATAAAATATTATCTATCTATCTATCTCCAGTCCAGCAGTTGAAATCCCTGACCGATATGATGAGTGTTCGGCTGACACTCCGCCAGATTGATGCAACTTTCGTATATATGCGAATAGGCCAATAATGATTATGATGATTATAAGCGATATCCTATTTTATAGTTGAAAAGAGAATGCCTTACAGATTGCAAAGAAAATTAAACGAGGAATCCAAAAAAAAAAACTGTTTTTAACCGACAAAAAAGAAGTCGACGCGTAGGTACCTAAGGGGAAAATATGTTGCATGTTAGGGTAAGACGGGTTATAACAGTTGCGTTGCAGAAAGCACCCTCATTTGTCCAGCGGAGGGAAAGCTGGGAAGTTTTATTAAATAAGGTCTCTACAAGAGTAGGCTGGTAATACTTCCGGTTGAAAGTTTAATTCAGCAACAACGGTTAATGATGTTTTTCTATCAAAAATATGTTTCAATCATATATTTGTTCAGATTTTATACCTAGATATATTTTTTTTTAAATGGCAATGGCCTTTATTAACAAAGGAAATTACAATCAAATAATTAAAAAAAAAAAACAGAACTAGTATTTACAATTGAAACAATAAAGCTAAATGCAGACTGTTACAAAACGAAAAAATAAATTAATAGCTTTGAGAACCGAAAAAAAACAAGTATTGAATAGATAAACCTCGGACAAATGTATACGTATGATAGTTCTATCTACTAATATACCTAAATCATTTTGGAATTCCAATGTAGCTTTGTGTTTATTTTCCTAGAAGCGATGCATCTAGGTTTTTTATTAGATCAACTCATGTGACTTTCAGTTGACCGGTTCAACAGACTCGATACGATAGATTTGCAACTCAATTACCACTGAACACGATCTAAATTGTTGTGCGATTGATTGGATGGTCTGTATGACTGTATGTCTTATTTGGGTGTACGATGGGTCGCCTGTTCTAATGACTTATTGTTAGAATTTTGTATTTTTGAAAAAAGACAAATGTGTCTTCTTAATTTGAACGCGAACATACTAGAATCTCATTAGTTTGTTACTTGGTTGGTTTTTTTCAAACTAGATTCCGATCAGAATGAATAATTTGAAAGAGGAATAGTAAAATGGCGGACGATTATGCGTTCGCGCCGAAACGATCGTTCGAATTTTAAGTTCGCTACCGACGCGCTGCCTCATGGATCCTTTTAGCCAAATTAGTCAGTGTTCCCGAAAAACGCGGCCAACGACCCCTCCGGCAAAAACCTAAGTATTTTAGTCTCAAAAAAAATCTACTGTTTACATAACACTTAAAAGTTTTTAAAATATACCTACTCCCTGTGGAAGGGCTCAGCCGAACGCGCACAGACAAAAATTTCGCCTGTTGCGTCTGTGTGAGTGACGCACACATGCAGACGACATAAAAATGCCCAATCGGTACATGTCGCACTACTACAATGAAGGCACGACGTAAGCCGCATACAAGTGCATAATTCGGCCGAGATGCAAAAAAAAAATATTTGGCAATGCGGCCCCTACACGCCCGCCAGTCGCCCGCACGCCTGGCTTAGGTTAGGTTAGATTTTTTGGCTCAAAACGCTCGTTGGCGATTTTTGAAAATATTTTTGTATCTTGAGGTTCCCTGCAGCTTAGCGGGTCGTCAGTGCGCAGCGATTTTTTGAATAAAGGACTTGAGCGCGCGCTTCATATCTAGTTGGATTCTATTGATTCGACTATTGTCTAGTTTCCTGACGAACGTTTTGAGCGAAAATTTTGGCCATGCGCGGACGCAGTTGTCATTTCGAAAATTTATTTTACAGACGTCAACAAATGATGCCTATATTTACAAAATAAAACCGATATTTTTCATTTTTACAAAAAATAAATGACTCTTGTGCGGTGTGTGCTGTGACATTTAATTATTTATTTTCGAATTTTATGGACTTTTGTGTTATTTCTTTTCTTTCGGTAAGTGAATTTTATTTTACTTTATGATTTGTTTTTTAATTGATTATTTTGTTTGTGTTATGTATGACTTGTTTTCAGTTGCAACATTTTAATAAAACCCTGAAGAACTTGATTAAAGCAATACATAACCACTATGTCAACCGAATAGGTATTATTTTCATTATTAAAATGTAGGTATACTTACATAAGTATGTGTGTATTTTACTAAAAAGCAAACGAGATTTTAGCACCAAACAAAACAAAGAACTTGTACACGCTAAAAGCTCGACAAATCACATTTTATTAAATATTGTTTTTAATTTATACACACAAACAACCGGAATAATCCCATAGACATTTACAAGGACACATCGTCCAGTGACGTCACGCTAGGCAGTGAGAAAGTCAGCCATCTTGATCGTGTGTTCTTTTTTTGAAGCCTACAAAGTGCGCTCGCACAGCCCGCCATTTTGCTGCACATTTGAATTTAGAATTACTTAAACAGAAAAATAACTGGAATATCGCACTTCCGGTGTTTAATGTTTTATTTTCAGGATTTTATTGAGTTATTAACCTATTAAATACTTATAAAAGTTTGCTTCCGTCGAACTGATACGCTTTTATGAAATAGGTAGGTACCTATCTGACTGTAAGTATAAGTATGTATAGGTACCATATTATTGCATATTTGTAATAAAATATACCTACTTAATTCAACTTAGGCACGTTACTAGCTTTAAAAAGTAGGTATTTTTTTTGTAATTTAAGCATTAAATTAATACAAACATACAAAAAAATAATATAATGTACTAGACACCATGACATTGTATTAGTCATTACACTCTGTGGTCATTTATCTTTTGATTTTCAAATGACATCGATTTGTTTTGCACTCGAAACATCATCACAACCACAACACAAAAACTATTTTGCTTGAATAGTATAGGACCATATATAATTTATAATGAATGCAATATATTCATTATAAAAGAGATATATGTGTGTCATGTACATACATATATCTTTATGATTCTGTTTTTATATAATCTATTCACATACTGTGTGGTGCCGACTTAGAATTTGCACCACCCCAACTCTTCCCGCGGGTGTCGTAAGAGGCGACTAAGGGATATCCACAGGGGGTGAGCAGCAGCGCCCCCTGAGGAATAATTCTACCACCGAACTGCGATCCCTAACCCGCATCCCCAGCGTGGGGATTATGGGCATTACCCCCCGCCAATAAAAAGCCAATAAGGCGCTAATTAGGGGGAGGCCTGGGTCCAGCAGTGGACCAATATAGGCTGTGGAGGTGCAATGGAGAAGGAGGTGTATTACTAAATAGAATTTATAATGAATGCAATGTATTCGTTATAAAAGAGATATATTTGTGTCATATATATCTGTATGATCCTATTTTTAGATAATCTATTCATTTTTATATAAGACACTCAACGGAAAAAACAAAGTCTACTAAAATTATAATTCAACTTACTTGGACATTGGGCAATTTTTCTACCAATTGGATTCAATTAAGACTTTTTAGACGCTTAAATATTATTAAAAAGATAATTAGTGAAAAAAAAACACTTGCTTGAAAGAGATCCAATCTAAATGTATGACGAAATTTGAATGAATATAAACAAGTGGCTATACTTAGGCGAAGAGATAAACAAAATTCTCTAGAACTATTCCGTCAACAAACCAATTCTAAAAGTTATTCTGAACGTGCCCTTGAATTGTCACAAACAAGCAAGTATATTTGCAAGTCTGTAAAAGAACCAAGACATCAGGAAACAAAAGCGGCCTCATAAGATATCCCTTTAGGAACCTCTTAGGCTTGTAAAGAGGTTCCAACTCTATATTAACACTTACAAGATTCATATTAGCTCGATTCGAAATTTCTCTTTGCTTTTCGTGTTATAACTTGGTGAAGGTTTTGCAGGGAGTTTTTGATGCAAGATGACATTTAAGCTGCAGATGTCAGTTTGTCGTATTTGTCCATTTTCGAATAAATGTCGTTACGGATTAACAAACGTTTTTTGAGGAGATTGCTTTGGTTCTCGTAGTTTGGGTACAAAATGGAAGATTAAACTGTCACTACTAACTTTTACGCAATACAACCTACTTCATAGAATATGAATCTACACAAGACACGAAATAAATGACTTGTCTCACTCAACATTACCATCAATCTATATTGTATCGACAGTAATAGATTTTACAAAAATGCATCTCCGGCGTAAAATAGTTTAGATTTTGACCACGCTATCTAGTTTGTATAGTAGAGAAGCATCTCCAGTGTAAAAAAGTTCAAATTAGGCCATCTACTTTACCTACGAGTATTAACTACTAAAAGTGGTCCCATTATAATTCAATCTATTTTCTATTAGGTAGGTATATACCGTGATTCAGATTTTGATTTCGATCAACCTTAATCTTAAATCTGGCGTTAATAAGTAGTTTAAACTTAGCCACGCCGTCTAGTTCCCCTATTAACAACTAAAGATGGTCCCATTAGAATGTAGTCTATTTGCTTTAGATGCGTCATCGTGATATTTATTTTCTTTTTTATAATAAAATATTTTCATGTACACTGCACTTTGCCTTAGTATTTCAGTACAGATGTCTCGCTGATTTCCACACCGCCTGGTCACCTTTCCAAGAAAGTGGTGGCATAATGATCGATCTGCAATCAACTTGCAATCATAAAACGCTGGACATAAGGTCGACCTCTTCGTTAATGTGCTTGTATTGTACTCGATCAAAGAATATCGTTGACGGTTTTATTTCGCAAGATGCATGGGAGGAAGATCTCGTAAGAAATGTATAGTTGGTATTTTTGAAGGTGATACAAATTTACAAAGTAACTGCGAATACTGGTCGAAAAATAACAAGTATCGCTCCCATCTCGACAACGAAATGCAGACTTAGAAACTACCGGTAAAAACCTAGACAAAATGCTAGAACGCAATCAAAGTAACTCAACTCAGAAAAAGGTAATCTTTTCAGCACCATACGTCTGAACGTCCCTCCGCAGACAAGGGTTTTGCCATAATCGCCACGCTTGGCAAACGGATCGCAGTGGAGTGTTGAATACACCTGCGGAAGTTGCTACCCTTCCTCTGGTAGATTCCCTTAGTTGGCTCGTACGACATCCACATTTTCTATTTCAAACTAGTTTCTGCCTGCAGCTTCGCACGCGTTGTTTCCAGGATAAAAATAATCCTATAGACATCATTTTAATTAGACCTACGTTATTCAAAGTTAACGTCAAATTATTGGTCCACGGAAACGTTTTAAGGATTTATATTCAGTTAAAATATTATGTCTTTGGAACGCTTCCGACTGGTATTGATATGGATCAGCTGAGCTACTTGTAGATTGCTTGCAACAGTCTACAGTTAGCTTAATTGTTTCAACTGTAAATACTAGTTCTAATTTGTTTCTATTATAGGAGTGGAAACTGATTTATAGTTTAAATGTTTACGTAGGTCTAGAACTACACCAAATTCAAAATTTGAGCACGAAGCGTATCGAAGTATGTGTAGTTTTGGCGTGAAGGGGTTAACATACAAACACATCCGTGCAACCAAACTTTCGCATTTATAATATTATCTAGTGTGATGTGATTTGAAATCAGCATATTCCTCCAAAATAAATCGAGTGGTTAGGCAGTTGTAGTAGAAGGTAGCTAACAAATATAAACCTGCAGAAAAATGAACGACATTACCTACCTATAATGAGCAAGCATAGCAGGTTCTGCACAATACGCCCTACGATCTATGCGCGTGCTTCCGTACCCAACGGCGCACGCGCAAGGCCGCCCGCTTGCATGCTGCATCTCGTTCTAGTCACTAGGTTTTAAAACAGCTTTTTGTTCGACCACGTGGTGCAAACGTGCTGTCTCAAATATGTATCGAGAAGGGATTTTAAAACGGAGATTCTATGTCGCTCTTCTATCTAGGTTTTTTGTAGGGTTTTTTGTTCGACCACGTGGTTTTTCATATAATTTATGATTTCAAAAATAAGGTTCTATGTTCATTGAGGTACCTACTTTATTTTCAACAGAGTTCAAACATTTTATTCGCGTCGTCTACCCACGAGATATCCTCCACTGGGTGACAACGGGAACGAAATACCCAGTTGTCCACCACAATAAGAAGTTTCTAAATTCGATTGTAGTTTTTAAGTAAAATTTTTATCCGATTTTAACGATTTATTCGCTTTTGTATAAAAAGTAGGTAGGTACTTAATTAAAAGTTTTATCTGTGTGTCTTATAAATCTTACTAACAAAACATTTAAAAAATAAATAAATAGGTAAGTACCTATTAATAAGTATTAGGTATTAGTAGTTGATTTTTAGTATTATTGTAAATATTCTAAATAATATCAAATTAAAGAAAACTTCTGTAGAGCAGTTAGTAAAGGTCCGAATGAGACATTAGAAGTTTCGATTCCCGACGCAGGACAAATAAATGATAAAATTATCTACAAATTGTTCCAGTAGGTACCCAAAAGCTTTGCTGACGTGTCCAAGAGTCCTGTAAGGTCTAAAGGAATAAAGCACTTTGAATTTTGAATTTTTGCTTTGGCGCTATGAGGGGCTCCGTGACGTGAACGTGTTCACTTGTTACAAACTACTTGTTAATTATTAAGAATTTGACCTTTTCTAAGTGTACATTTATTGTATTTATGGAAATAAAGAGTTTTTGACTTTGACTTTGACTTTGAAACTTCTCGTAAAGCTAGTATTTAATTATACATACAACGCCATCTATGTCAGAGTAAGAAAAGCTTGAAATGAAAATTACGTTATAGAAGCGCCATCTCTTGAGATTTAGTTGAAACTTTTATTTGTATGGAATTTATTACATAGCATGTTCTATATAAATTGTCTCAAATTTTGTAGATGAATGCAAACTTTTTTATTGTACGAGTACGTGATCGTGCTTAGTTCCAAAACTACGAACTTAAACGGGGGACGCTTACCATTGGTACTGATTTGGATTATTTGAGCTACCTCTAGATCGTGTGCAACAGTCTGCAGTTAGCTTAACTGTTTCAATTGTAAATACTAGATATTATTATTTTGTTTCTATTATTTGTATTTTATGTAATAAAGACGTAAAAAGAATAAATCTGTAAAGCGTGGTGATTATGCCCAAGTCCCCCTTGTTCGGGAGGCACGTTCGGCTGCACGAGTATGTGTGTTGCGCAGGAATGAAAACAAAAAACTTTACTAAAACTACGTGACTAATCTATTCAAGTACTAAAATACTTACATTTTAAGTTGTTACGTATCGTAAATGCAACTTTATGGCCGTTCATACATGGTTTGAGAAGATCAGAAACACAATAGTAACGCGGCGTTGACAAGATGCAGGCCCCTGCAGGTCTCAGACAACCTTGGGCTGCGTGTGCGCACAGTAATCTCTACTTTTTGTAGGGGCAGCTGTGTGTGTGAGCGTAGAAAGTAGCTTACCTACTGGATGTCTATTGAGTTGTGGCGAGTTTTTTTAGTACCTACCTAACTATTGTGATATATCTGCAAATTTTTGACGATTGTTTAATTGTTGTGTGTATGCCATTTTTATAAGATATAGGTACCTACGTAGGGCGTTCAAGTACCTATATCTGTTTTGAGATTTTGTGTACGTAATGAAATGAAGAATAACTTGCTGGCAAATAAAGTTGTGGGTTCGATCACCGCCCCGCTGTACAAGGTCATTTTTTGAGAAGATCGATGATAGCCAAGTCCGAAACCACGAGAGTTAGAGAAATGTCGTGAAAAGAGTCATGCCCTCGATTTATAAGAAAACAATAACTGCATATATTGTTTTTTTTTTAATCTTTTATTTGTGAAGCTGTGACGGAAATCGGTCGAAAAAAGACACCCTGTATTATTAAACCAAAGGATTCTGTTGTTGATAAGGATCAATCTTTGCAAAGAAATGTATTACTAAAATGAAAGGAAATAGCAAGCTTTTACAAATTACTTTTACTATCAATTTTACATAACTAATTTGTTGCTCAAAATGGTTTCCATTGACTCCAACGCATTAGTTTACGTCTCATAAAATACTTACTGCATTTGATACCAGGATACAGGATTTATCCTCGATAAAAAATCAAGCAATGAGCTTTATAAGCTCTCAACCGTTTCGTAACGAGCTTTGTAAAGTTCGTTCTTGACGTATTCACATAGGAAATAATCAAGTGGGATCAGGTGATGTCGGCCGTCTCACCGGATCATTAGTGCCAATACATCTATCCGAAAATGATTGTTCAGCATCTCTCTAACCACACGGTTGTTATGAGCTGAGGCCCGCCTTGCTGGAAATACAGATCCCGTATCCTGGCTAGTGGAAAATGCTCCATTTCTTCAAACACGTCGTTTAAAATTTAGACATAACGACCAAAAAGTTTGAATAGGAGGTGAGGTTTCTTTCGTGTAAAATAATAAAATATTGGAAATTTGCTATTTCATTAAATTTTTAGTAATACATTTCATTGCAAATATTCATCCGTATCAGCAACAGAATCTATTAATTCATTAATACAGAGTGTCTTTTTTTATCATTCGGGTCGATTTCCGTCAAAAGCAATATTATGTTTTCTTGTAAATCGAGGGCATGACTCCTTTCTCGACTTTTCTCTAAATCTCGGGGTTTCGGTCTTGGCTATTACCACCCTTCTCAAAACACCAGCCTGTATAGGTACGTGAGATTAAAAACTAAATTAAAAAGCTTAGTGCCATTTCAAAAGCTCTAAGAACAAACTTTCTCTTTTCCGGGATTCCTACAGAAAGAAAGAAAATATATTAAAGACAAAAAAGGACCTACAGACTAGGTACAACTAAAACTAAAAAAACGATTACACAAAAAAAAGAAGAAAAAACAAGTATAAAAATGGGTAAAAAGGGGTCCCCACCCCTACTATACCCAGCTATAGTCTATATTATCTATTACAGACTATTAGCAATCTCGGAATTAAGCACGTGAGTCACAAAAACAGCACGGTCATAAACTATTGCACAAGTACTAAGTATAGGTAGGCATTCCACTAAACAAAAAAAATAGTAATCAATTTTTTTTCTTACCCTATCCTTACTTAATAATATAAATACGAAAGTAACTCCGTCGGTCTGTTACCCTGTCACGCCTAAAGGGCTGAACAGATTATAATGAAATTAGGCATGGAGATATATGGTATCCCAAGGACGGACATAGGCTACTTTCTATCTCGGAAAAGAGCGTGCGAAGCCGGGTGCAGCAGCTAGTACGTTATAAATGTACCTACTGTAATTTGGTCAGCGAATAAATGCTTTTTTATTATATTTATTTATTACTGGCTGTTGCCCGCGGCTTCGCCTATGTCCGTTCCCGGATACCAACTACCTCCCTGCCAAAATTCATTAAGATCCGTCCAACCGTTTAGGCGTGAAATGGGAATAGACAGACATAGATACTTTCGAATTTATAATATTAGTTTGGATGCCACTTAACAAGATTTTTTTTCTCCTAACAGCTTCTACTTTTGAAAGCCCGTCGCCTTGCTCACATCCTTAGCTATGCAGTAGATACTATTCGTGTTCTGTGCAAGCGTATGACCTTCCGCCACGCCACCACTAAAAGGAGCAACACGACCACGATGTGTTTATACTACAGACTATAAATAAAGCACAAGTTGCAAGGATATTGGTAGGGACGGGGTGTGCAGAGTCGATATGTCGATGAATAGATGTCGACTCGATGTATTGGTTAACAAAGAAAACGCATATTTACTTAACTTTTTTTTACTTACTCGTCATAACGTAATAAAGACGTAGGTATAGTTGATACAAATAAAAGTTTTGACTTGATTAACTCTGAGCTATTAAAGTTTTTTTAAACTTTTACGATTTGAAACAAGTTGTAAAAATCTACGGTTAATAAACAGCATAAACACAACAGAACAAGAGTTAACCTACTTTAATAATTATACAATCTATAAAACAAAGTAAACTTTATTTAAATTAAAAAGAATTTTCGAATCGACTATGCCACTCTGCAGAACGTAATAAAATTACTTGAGAAAGTTTTGATAGGCCTAAAATGCACCGTTGTAGCTACTTATTTCTGTGTATTAGAAAGTCAACCCAAATAAAAAAAGTGTTACTGTGCCAAGCTATTTAATTTGGCTGGTTATTTTTACACTAACTCTGGCTGTAAAATTTTAGTGTAGGTACTTAGCTAAGCCTGCCCCCGACCTTGAAAAGAAAACGAGAAATTTGAGAGGATAAATATTTTTTTCTTTATTTTGTTATAAGATACATAATTAGATAGATAGATAATACTTTATTCACAGAAACTTATATATAAACTGTATGGTATAGAAGATAACAGAATTGACGGCCTTATCGCTTAAAGCGATTTCTTCCAGGCAACCATATAATAATAATTAATAAAATAAAAACAAAAACGAATACTTTAGTATAATTTGGATTTATTTGATTAACATTTCCATTCCTATTAATCGACAAACTGTCGTCTACGTTGCATGACACATCATCGACCGATTTATATTATTATTTTAAAGACATCTGTCGACCACGGCCCATCCCTAATGCATTTGAGGGGGGATGTTTCGAAAGTGGTACAAACCTTGACCCGAATGCACCACACGCACTATTATTACCGTACTCTTCTTTTTGTCGACAATCTATCGATGGCCATAGGCCGTAATGAAGAGGTTTTACGGGTTAAATATGCACTTGAGGAAAATAATGTAAAACCGGCATACTTTAAGAATATGCTTGGGAATGACGTCATCTCTCATGCTGTCCAACTCAGTTCGAATACAATCTGAGCGGGACAGCATGATTCGTCTACGTCATCAACAATTCCATTCTTTTGAATGGAGGAATGGACACTTGAGGTGCGTGGATTGGGTTGGGTAACAAATCAACTTATGTTTTAGGTGGAAAATTTGGTGGTATTTACTAACGACAAATAAAATAATATAAAACACTGGCGCAGCAGGCGAAGGTCCGCCAGCGACGCAAAAGATTTCGGGTTCGATTCCCGCCATACACAAATGTTTATACGATCTGCAGAAATTTGTTCCGGGTGTTCTGGATGTTTTCTCTGTATAATAAAAAATATCTATCTATGTATTATTGTTTTAAGTAGACCAGTTTGCAATATTTTGGAGTTTCTCAATTGTTTCAATTGTAAATACTAGTTCTAATTTGTTTCTATTATTTAATTGTTACTAAAGTATATCAGTTATCATATTTAGTTATCACCTATAACACAAACTCTGCTTATCTGGGGCCTAGACGATGCGCTGTGAATTGCCGAGCATTATTTCTCTATTTTGTTTTGAATGAAGGGATGGACACTTGTGGGTTGGGTTGGGTAACATAGCTGCTTATGTTTTGATTGGTATTTTTATCGACAAATAAAATTAAATCATAACCAGCGTACGTGAGGCGTCGCGGTAGAGAAGAAACGATGGTTCGACAAACTGGACTCCTTTAATAGAGCGTGGGTTCAAGTGGCTCAGGATCGTGATGCATGGAGGGATCAGGAACCGTTTGCCCAACAGTGGGACGTTCCAGGCTAATTGTAAAATAAAAACATAAAGACATCACAATGAGGTACGCTAACGCACAGCTGCTCGAGCCGAGGGCATAGTTTTTTTATTATTGTGACTAGACCTTCTTTTGACCACATACCGTCAAACGAAGGTCGTCACTTGACGTTAAATGACGATGTACCTGATGGTGTTTCACGATTCACGAAGGTCTAGAAGACACCTATTCACTCCAGTGGTGAAAAATTCTAAAATTCGTTGTGCGAAATCGTATGAAATCTCGCACGTCAACTCGAACGAAACGTCAATATAGACAGTTATGTTAATACCCTCAGTTCCCTCGGCGCGATCGATTGGGATATAATTTTCGTCTCCAATAAATGGCACAATAGAATAAAGATATAACCTGCGTACTTTAAGAATGGTATTGAGAATGAGATCATCTCTCACGCTGTCCTGCTCAGCTAGTCTAGCCAAGTTGCAAATCTATGATCGCTAACGCTATAGAAAACTTAAATAATGTATGGGAATCACATTTCTATAACGCAAAGTCACGTGGTCAGAACAAACGAATCGAGAAACCGTAGCCAAGTTTACAAGATAGCGTTTCGTCAACACAAATAGAATAGAATGTTGTCTATTCTAAAACGTTAATCGCTATACCCCATACAAAATGGTAGACAAGTTGCACTTTTGACAATCGCTAACGAAACGAATTCTAAGTTTGTGATCGCAAGGCGAGCGATCGCTGAGACCCAGTAGAAAACGATACAAAATGGCGCATTTGGCATCAGCTGTTCTAAAAGAAGAGTTTTTGTGATGGAGAAGTGTGAAAAATAAATGGTTTTTTTTTGGACTTTATTAATACAAATTTACCTTTTAGCATTTCTAAATGCATTCCTTATTATATTGTGGTGTGCCCATAATGAAGAAGTGTGGTTAAATCGCCGAAAGGACCCGTATATCGTGACTGTGCTTAGAAACTATTACAAGAAATGTCGCACACATTATTTATGCAGCGATTTCGTCTAAATAAACTTAGTTTCATGACAAGAATCTACATTATAAGGAACAAACGAGGTTCCACTGAAAGAAAGTGCGAAAGTATGCGACTATTCGTAAAAAACCTATACCTACATAACATACAAATAACGCATTCTTACAGTCATTAATAGTCTATATCTTAAAAAGGTTGAAGAAAAAATAAAATTTGTAAATAATTGTGGTATATTACTTACTTATTGGGTATAATATAATTTTGGGTATAAATATAACGTTTTGGCTGTAGGAATTATCTGTTATGTTATATACAGTTTATTAAATAAATTTGAATCTGAATAAAAGTATTTTAAGTTTTGTTTGTTTTTTATTTGGTCCAAAAAGGTCTGCTATATTCTAATCTTTCCAATATAGCTGTTGGAGGTAGCTATGACGTTCTTAACTGCAGTAAAATTGTAGGAAATTCTAACTCAATCACATCTGTGGCTGGTATTTGGTAGGGAAACTCAGGCATGGAATCTCCGATCGGTGGTGCTAGAGAGCTTCTTTGAGATGGTGCTTCCTGAAAAATATGAGATATATTACTAAAAACATTAAAAAAACACCTCACTTCAAAGTGATGATCATGTGTAGTAGGTAATATTATTATTTCTAAAGTAACTCTGTCTGTTTGTCTGTTACCTTTTCACGCCTAAACGGCTGTACAAATCTCAATAAATTTTGGCAGGGAGGTAAATGGTATCCTGGGGACATAGGCTACTTGAAAATAGCGTGCAAAGCCGCGGGCATCAGCTAGTAAGCAATAAAAAAGGACTAACATCAAATTCTCTCTTCAATTCCATGTTATCCAACATCAGTCAAACAAGCCCGTTATTATCCATTGATCTTATGACTTCCAATGGAGTTCAGAAATTCTGCCAGCTCTTGCCATAGATGGACAGCCTTTATTTAGTCTGTCTTGTGCCCCATGATGGACCCTCCTCGCTGTATCACCACGGCTAAAACAAAAGTTTGAACTATTTTATAAAGACAAAGGGACTAGGTAGGTACTATAAAAACAAAATGTTAGTAGACACAATCAATACCTCACAATCAATATTTACAAGTACTTAGACAGTTCAAGTTCAAGGTGCATACCACGACATTGTTTATGTTTCGAGTTCCGAGTAAGTATTAGGAAGATCAAAGCCATATAGGAAGATTTTGGTGTAATAACTTATAATTTACGTACCTCTCCATGAAATCTAATAAAGCCGCGAACTCTTCTGGGCTAGCTTAGGATCTAGATTCCATCCTGTAAAGTTATCACTTATTTCACCTTAACTCATTGGTTTGCGAGACTTGATACATTTTCATGCTACATTATTCCTATATTTACATTTATAATTATATTCCACATAATCACAAATCGGATAAAAGAGTCTTTTAGTAGACTAGACTTTTAGTTAATTTCACTCACTTTGTAGCACAAAACAATTCAAAACTTTTATCAAATGAATGACTTTATTATGACAAACCCATGACGTTGACATCATTTTGACATTTGAGAACGCTAACCATAGACAAATTTAATATTGTATTCTATCAGTGTTGTAGAATGAGCGATACACACAGTCGCGTCAACTTGGCTATCAACTTTTCGTTCTCTACAATCGCTTTCGCTAAAGCGTTAGCGATTGTAGAAAGAGAATAGATATGATTCATTTGCGATTTAGCTAGACCTGCAGTTCGGATCCGATCTGAGCGGGACAGCATGAGACATGACGTCATTCTCAATAACATTCTTAAAGTACGCAGTTTATACCCAAATATGGTAAATTTTAATAAAACATTATCAAAACGAGCTTTTTACACCCCAACAAATTAGCAATCTAATCAAAAATGGACAAGCATTTCCAAGGACATAAAACCACATCGTCCACTTGGAACTATTAGCCCGTACATACGTAATTATGACATAAAAACTTAATGTGGGTAATTTTAATGTAACCCAACCCTTATTTACCCTGTTGAGGGGAAAACTATGGAAGAGGGAAATTATAGGGTGAGTTGTGTCAAAGGGTGAACGTTGGCGGAAATAGTGAAAGTTTGGTTTGGAATTGGCAATTTGTTTTTCTTAGGATCTTTCTTCTACCATAGAGTATTTATGCATGTCTCAACAGTTTTCATTTTTGATGTATACTGATACGGTAAAAAAACTGGCAATACAGCCATGTATTGCCAGTTTTTAACGACTTCGAAAAAAGAAGTAAGTTCTATGTTTGGCTGTATGTATGTTTTTATGTATTTTCGTCGATTTCTCCGATTATGGACCGATTTTGAAAATTACTTCGCTGTTGTATAGAGAATGATCTTGAATGTTCTCTTGGTGGTCCCAAAAAATTGTATTCCCGAGTTATTAGTATTTGTCCCGCAAAACTTAAAAACAGTGAAAAATTATGGGATCCGAAGTCGTTTTTTACTTTTTTATAAACAATTAAATAATGCTTCTATGGAAAGTTCTGTATGGTTCTACATACTAGGGATAAATTACTTTTTGAGATATATTATAAGTGTTTAGATATCAATTACTTTGTTGAAGATCATTTGAGACTTTAGTATAGACCTACATATATGTTCAAACACCAACACTATTTTTTTATAAAACATTACAATTCATTACCCCTGCGCAAAAGTTGACAAAAGAAAATATTAGATCGCTGTCATACCACGAAAAGTAGTTTTGGTGCGATCCGAGAGCTGCAAGGCGCTAAATGTAAACTTTATAGAGTTTTCGTAAACTATGAATAACCCAAACCTATACTAAGGCTTCTTAAGGCTATTTCAAAAAATAATATTCATATCATAACAGTTTTAAACAAAATCAATCACTGGTGTAATAGACGCAATATAAATTTTATTTCAGTATTTCACGTTTACTCACACGTGTAGGCTACAGTCGATATTCTTTAAGTACCTATCTAGCTCGTATGTAGGCTGAACGATGACGTCACTCAGCACGCTACACGCAGAATATGGAGCAGTCTGTCTACGAGTGTGTAGAGGAAAGGCTGCAGTGAGTGAGAACTTGAGACAGCAATTGTATGATCATAAAAAAAATTAACGGAATTTGATTCGACTTTTCCTGAATTTTGTTGAATCAAAACTATATTATTAACCAACTTCGAAAAAAGGAGGAGGTACTTTTTTCGGCTGTATGTATTTTTTTTTATGTACGAGTATGTCTGTCGATTTCTCCTTCAACTATTAATAGACCAATTTTAAAAATTTTTTTTGCTTTTGTATACAAAATGATCTTGAGATGGTGAAATTATCTAAATACACCTTCGAATATTCAACATGTAGTTACAATGTTGTTACAGTAATCAATGAAACTCTGTTAAAATTCTACTTGACACTTCACATTGTCAAGTATTCAGAGGCTAACCAATACATTAAAATAGAAAATCAACTTTCGTCGTCACTCAAGCATAGATCGATTACTGAGCAACTTTTATAATATTGGCCTAAAATTAAATAGCCAATACAACACAGCTCTCACAAATAAAACAGTTACCCTGAAGAAAGCCCGTTACAGACAAATCTACAAATTTAACCTTACACCATACATAAGCGTAGACAGAATTTATGCTACATCTCGTAGACGTTAGATTCGACTATGCAAAAGCTCGTAGACGTTAGATTCGACTATGCTACGACTCGTAGCAACTAGACGCGTCTATGCTACGAGCCGTAGAGGGTCTACAGTCTACAGTTTTAGTAGTGCTCACGTTCATTCATACCCACGCTTCTCGCTCCTACTTTTATTTCTAAAGCCTACGTATTTCTGAAAACAATTTAATTGTTAGAGTAAATACGTCAATTAGTTAGTTATTTTTGAAGTTGATGGCTGGATAATAACGTAGACGTATAAAAAGTAAAAAATCTTGTGTAACTTAGCTTGCAGTAGCAGGTAAAATCTTGTGTAACTTAGCTTGCAGTAGCAGGTAAAATTAGTATGACAGGTGTAGGATCGTGTAGATTTATATTTAGTTAGAAAATATTAGAAACAAATTAGAAAAAGTACATTAAAGCAGATTAGCTAGCTGCAGACTGTTGCAAAAAAACTAGAGTTAGTTCAAGTGATCCATATCAATACCAGTCGGAAGCGTCCCTAGGACGCTGGCTGCATTGCCCCGCTGCACGGCAATGCGGATGTGCTGCGCCAGATTCTCACTGGCTCTCGGCTATTGGTTCGACCAGACGCTGTGATAAATTTTGAAACCTGGTGAGCCTCGCTACCCCACGATTATTTAAACAAAGATTTGTTCAATAAATGTTATATACATAATGTTTTTAGTAGCGTTCTCAATCCTTAGTTTTGGCTTATTTATATGTATATAGCTATACTCTAGTGTGCTTGTCAGCTGGTCAACTCCTCAACCAAGGCTTTTCAAGGTGGGCACGACCTTCAGTTATGAAGAATACGATAAAGAAGAGACCCTAGATAGTGTACTGTGATGTTCTATAATTTTCTTCTTCATCGTGTTCTTCATTACTGAAGGTTGCACCCGTTTTGGAAAGTCTTCGTCGAGGAGTTGTCTAGCTGGTTCCACGCCACTTTTTCTTTGGCTAGTCTAAGAGCAGTAGTCACTGGAAGCCCCGTGATCTCCTGCAATATGTTTGACCAGCGGCTAGGTGATCATCCTTATGGTCTTTTGCCCGTCCACTTTGCCAACCAAAACTAGTTTATCCAGGTAGTCTGGGTTTTAACTAGCTATGTGACCAAAGTAGCTGAACACGCTAGTGGGATTGTAGACAGCGTCGTTTAAATTTCCATTGGTTGAGAATTTATATGTTGGTTCTTTTGGTTGTCCAGGGTATCCGCATCATTATCCTCCAGCACCACATTTCAAAGGCATCGATCTTTCTCCTATCCGCTGCCCGGATCGTCCAGGACTCGGAGGCATACAAAAAGATAGAGAAAGCCAGTTTAGGTATAGCAAAGTTTAGGTATATAAATGTAAATTCTGGTATAGCTACCAAAACTTGTCATTTAAAAACGTTCTAAATACTATTATAGACTTATTAATACCTTCACAGGGCGAGGCAACATGATGTAACATGAAGCAAACTGAAGTGGTTGTTGTTTCCCTAAAATGTTTTCCGACGTCACACTTCTATAATTAACTTTCTTGTACGTAGTTTATTACAAAACATTTAATTTATTTATCGGACATCGTTATTTCGTTACTCGTTACCTAACTAAACTGCTGGGAGGCATAGTAATACGTTGCCTAATGCCTTGCACAAGGTTTTCTCGAAAGCACATGTTCTTAGAGGTAGAGTGTATAATGTTTTTTGATAATATTAGACAAGAAACTATATAATTTAGGGCCTGTCCTTACCGCGACAAAGGCGTTTTATATCAAGTCAGTATATACATAACTAACAATGCGGGGCAATGCAACCCGCGTCTTGGGGACGCTTCCGAATGGCATTGATATGGATCAGTTGAGCAACCTGTAGATTGTTGGCAACAGTCTGCAAGTAGTCTAGTCTGCTACTATAATCGTATCAATTGCAAATACTAGTTCTAATTTGTTTCTATTATTTGAATGTAATGTTCTTTGTTAACAAACAATGTTTAAAATTATAATAGGCACTTTATTTCGTTTTCACAAATGTGCCTATTTTAAATATTATTATGGTAAAACCAAACTAGTAATCAAATAAATGCATAGTAATTGATAATTCTAATTTAGTTTTTAAAATACATTTGTATTATAAAAACTACGTTTATTCAGAATCAGAAACGGCTGTTGTTACTTCATAGCTCGTTTTATAGAATAACAATAAGGTATGAAAAGTTAAATAGTTTTATTATATGATGTAATGCCATTGATATTCACAGTGCAGGGTGGAGAGTACATATGTCTATTAACACTATTGCTATATTGCTATAATGATGGAGGCGGCTCAGGATTTTTATTTGTGGGGTTTTTCCCGCTCGTCCCCACGTTTCGTCCCTAATGGGGACCAGCGGGAAGTTTTTCAGTAGCGTTCGTCCCCATTCAAATAATATGTGGATAATTTAAATAAAATTATACTATGTTTTGTAGTCAACTTTTATATAATATTTTAATAAAAAATTGTAAACTCTTCGTTCGATATTTCACTCAAATCACTCAATACGCGTGCTCACTACGTACTTATAAATTATAATGAATCAATTACACGCAAGCTTTCGCAATTCAAGAAATGGATACCACTAACTGAATGACTTCCATTATTACTCAGGAGATAGGAACGAGAGCTCTCAAGACTAATCCACCTGTTTGCCTATCTACCTGCTACCTTTCCCTCACTTACCCCTTCCTGTGATTCAAAGGCTAAGGAATGCAATGCGGTAAGTACTATAGCAGGCCGCTCCAGTGTATGCGTGGCGAAGAGTTGCAATTCAAGAAATGGATACCACTAACTGAATGACTTCCATTATTACTCAGGAGATAGGAACGAGAGCTCTCAAGACTAATCCACCTGTTTGCCTATCTACCTGCTACCTTTCCCTCACTTACCCCTTCCTGTGATTCAAAGGCTAAGGAATGCAATGCGGTAAGTACTATAGCAGGCCGCTCCAGTGTATGCGTGGCGAAGAGTTGCAATTCAAGAAATGGATACCACTAACTGAATTACTTCCATTATTACTCAGGAGATAGGAACGAGAGCTCTCAAGACTAATCCACCTGTTTGCCTATCTACCTGCTACCTTTCCCTTACTTACCCCTTCCTGTGATTTTGCATTATAATTGGACGTAGTTACGCTGAAAGGACTCAATCCACAAAATGTCACTTCGGAGATATGGCGTTTTAAAGTTTAGACGATGATTCAACGATGTTATTGCATTCGGAAAATTTTGAAATTATTGTGTTAGATGACAAAAAATACCATTATTTTGATGAGCTTAATTTTACTACACAGACTATCGTAATTTTTCAGTTATTGAGAAAAAAATGGGGTTGAGTCGTTTTTGCTAAATAGGTTTTTTCATTACGGAGTATTTTTTTTTATTTCTCTATAAGGACTTAAGCGACAAAAAGTAGTAATCAAAGTGATATTTATTATTAAAAGAGTTTTATTATTGCACAAAATATCATTTATTAAAAAAAAGGATGTCCTTAGATGTCATCTTCAAAGTCCTCACCCTGATCCACCGTAAAATCTAGCTGTGACCCGATACCGTCTACGTCCTCTACAAAATGCATCCCTTTCAAACTTTTATAAAAACCCTGGCAGTCTTTTGGTATCAGATGCATCATTGATTTTAGGTCATCTAATTTAGCCTGGGCAATTTCTTTGCCTTCAGGCCAAAGACAAACGAAATCGCCTTCCGTAATATCGGATATTATTTTTCCTTTAAGGGTTTTTTTTATGTCTATCTCTTTTTCTTCTCCGTCTATTTTCATATAGATGGAATGTTTACAGTGTTTTTTTATCGAAATTTCTTTTGTTTTAATCCAATTAACTTTTTCTTTTGTTGTAAATATTTTTCTATTTACAATCTTTTTTTCTATTTTGGATGTTCCAAAAAAGTCCTCCTTCTGCATTCTATAAGGTATAAGAGGATTCCTCTTTTTACAGGATTTTATTACAATTATATACTCTTCGGCGGTATACAATCTCTCGTGATTGATACTCGATTTTTGAGAAGTCGGTGTCATTCGGGAGAAATGTGTGCCCAGACTCTAAATATTTGAAACGTATTGTTTGCAGGGTCGGGTGTGAATTTAGTAGAGCTTTCAGCATCAACACTATTTTGATATTACGATTCTGGCCTCCACAACAATCGCTCCAAAGTGCCAGCTCTGTGACGTTTGCATCGATGTGATTTTTTATATAATGTACTAGACACGATCCGACCTCTTGTGCTCCTCGGCCTGCCTCGCCTTCCAACCACACGTTGCAATGACCGGTGTCTTTTGATCCATTATGAATCCCACTGTTATACAACCATAGCTGGCGCTTGTAAAACACGACATTGGTTGGGATGCGCGGAAGCGGAAGTGTCTTTTCCAAATCGAATGTGAGGCATTCAAACGTTTTATCTGTTTTGGCTCTTGATAGATCATCATTCATTTGCTGTCGTAACTCATGTGCGCGTTTCAGATGATCTTCCTTGTCTTTTTCAAATACCAGCTTCTCATCGATGGAAGTGCAGTTTTCTATCTTTTGTGTCAAAGTATCGCACTTATTGCAAGTGTCTTTCTTTAAAGTTTTGCAGCGCAAGTTAAAATTTTTATAGAATATTTTTTTTAGGGTTTCAAACGAAACAGGTTTCATGGATTCGTCGTGTAAAGCTTTGAATTCCTCCACGTATATTTCGTAAATTTTTTGTACGGTCATTCCGAGTTTTAAGTATAGGCAGTCACCATTGTTCTCTCTTCTGTAATGGGACTCGTACTTAGGTAGAGAGTTAATTACGTTTTTAATGAACTCCACATCTTCTTCTGGCGTTTTATTCCAGCCTCCCTGTTTGAATCCTCTGTTGTCTTTCAAACTCCGGTTTGATCTTTTTTTCTGCAAACTCACGTCAACTTTCTTAGAAGATATTTGAGAGAAACTGAGATGACTCACATAGCTTGGGTGACAACAAAATCAGCTAGTATCTAATAAAATGAATTTATCAGAAATGACCCACACAGATTGAGTCGTTTTAGCTAAATGCTAAATTGGTTTGTTTCTTGTAATTCTTTATTGTACACAATAATACATAAGCATGATTTAATTTAATAGGATATGTACATAGGCGAGCTTAACCCTTAAAAGAGTTTTCTTCCAGCAAACCTTAGAGTTATAGGAGAGGCGATGGAACAGGTAGAGGAAGTGTACAAAAACAATTAATTGAACAAGATAAACTGACAATTAAAGAAATAGTAGGTAGCTATTTACAATACATATAATAAACATACTTAAATTAAAATAATAATCACTAAATAAACCTAATACATACCTTTTATAATAATATACTATAGATAGATAATATTTATGATAGTAGGAAGTGCTCTTTTACCCTAGCTTTAAATATGTTTAGCGACGGACTGGCTCGAATATCATGGGGGATAGAGTTCCACAATCTAGCAGCTTGAGCGGCGAAAGAACCTCCAGACCTACTGGAAAGACGGAGTGATATTGACGTCCTACACGGCACACCGCGGGGAACAAGGAATTCAAATCGTTCGCGGAGGTATGTTGGAGAAATGGGGCTAAAGAGAATGAAGTAGAGGTAAGACAGAATGTGGAGATCGCGCCGCCGGCGTATGGGTAGCCAATTAAGTTTGGATCGAAAAGCAGACACATGGTCGAATTTACGCAATCCGTATATGAAACGGATGCCCAAATTCTGAAGGCGCTCGAGCTTATTCCAAAGTTCCTCTGTTGCGTCCAAGAAACAAACATCCGCGTAATCGAGGAGAGGAAGTAGAAGACTTTGGGCAAGGATAATTTTAGTCTCAAATGGTAGGAAGTTTTGAAGCCGTCGAAGAGAATGAAATGTGTAATTAACCTTTTTACTGATGCTGTTTACGTGGCTTGCCCAAGATAAATTGCTTTCAAAAATGACGCCCAAATTTTTAGCCTTTACAGAGAGTGGAATAATGTTATCGGCCAAAGTAATAGACGGAACGGGAGAAAGAGCTAAGGATTTCAACATAAAATGACTACCACAGATCATAGCTTGTGATTTTGAAGGATTGATCAGAAGACCATAGGCCTTCGCCCATGAGTTTATTTTACATAGATCCAAGTTAATGCTATCAACACCTTCAGAGATGTCACCCACTTTAAAATGATGTTTCTTAGTAAATCAGTTAATTAGAAATGACCCACATGGCTTGAGTCCTTTTAGCTAAATGCAAAAAAGTCTTGTTTCTCAGTAAATTACTTTATCAGAAATGACCCACATGGCTTGAGTCCTTTTAGCTAAATGCAAAATAGTCTAGTTTCTTAGTAAATTACTTTATCAGAAATGACCTACACAGTTTGAGTCGTTTTAGCTAAATAAAAATAGACGGCTTTCTATAAAAGTGAATTTAACTGAAATGATTCAGGTGTTATGAGACAATACTGCTAAATTACTTAAATACACACTTCTTTGAGATTAGATTTCTTAAAAAGGATCCATGTAGCCTGGGTTATTACAGCGTTTTGCAAAAAAATACCTGCCATACATGTGGCTTGGTTCTCGTATATCAAAAAACCACCTTAGCCTTATCCGATTACGGATCTTTTTTGCGAGGTGATAGAACCGATTTTTAGAACCATTTTGGTATATTTAACTCATTTTTGACCAAAGTGTGGATTGAGTCCTTTCAGCGTAACTACGTCCAATTATTAATAGTAATGTGTACCTACCGAACTGTAATTTTATACTAATATTATGTGTATGGTATGTGAATAATTAGAGCTAAGCGTGTTAAACTATAGGTAATAGACAAAGAACTTCCTTCCAACTGTGATTTTGCATGCAATAATATTTAATAATATTAATATTTTCGTATACTATTAATACCTAAGATTGTTTTTTGTTTTGGCGTAGCAGATACCTTATTTTATCTTATTTAAGCCGTTTTTCATAACTTTTTAATATTCACCTATAGTGTGTGTTTGTTACATAACTAAAACAAATTTTTATAATGTTGATTTTTAATGATTTTTTTTAAATAATAAAAACGTACAAATTTATATTGTAATACCATAAGATTATAAGATACTGACTGATATTCTTATAAATCCTATTTAAGTTATACCAAGCACGTGTTATATGTTTCTCTAGTGTATGTTTCTAGGTATAGTTACTATAATTTTAAAACAATTTTTTTATAATGTTGATTATAATATGTTTACAATTTTTAATTAAAATATTATATAAAAGTTGATTACAAAACATAGTATGATTTTATTCAAATTATCCTCATATTATTTGAATGGGGACGAACGCTACTGAAAAACTTCCCTCAGGTCCCTATGGGGACCAACGGGAAGTAAACTTCCCATTGGTCCCCACTGGGGACGAAGCTTGGGGACGAGCGGGAATAACCCTATTTGTGGCGTCGTTTGGGGGAGGCCTATGTTCAGCAGTGGACGTATACTGGCTGACTTTGATGATGATTTGGTAGACTATTTTCATGAAAAATTACATTCTTTCATTCAGTCTTCATTCACTCACTTGTAAACAATTAGGATTTATTGGCGGGCATGTATCAAAAATAAAGTAAATGCGTTGACGGAGTAAAGTGCGTAAAAAAAGCGTCACGATTAATAACAATAAACGCCAAAGTAAATCGAACTGAATTTATTTACAGATGAAGTTCTAAGCCTTGATAGAATACTGACTCGAGGTTTGAGCCCTCGTGTCTAAATACAAGTTTAATGTAAACTTAGTTAGAGCGAGGTGTCACTATCTCTTACACGTATAGGTTCTCTACAAGTACGTGTGTACGAAAAATCTGTACCTAATCGTTAGGATTAATTAATTAAATGGAGACTATTTAATGTACTTTGTATATTCTACCTGTACCATTTGTGAATAAATATCTTTATTATTATTATTTATGACTACTACTATAAATCCTCTATTAAGCTGGGGGCAAGAATATAAAATCATAAATAATAACTTCATACTTTGGGCCTAAAGATGATGCGGTATGAATAGCCCAGCATTATTTATAATATTTATTATTTGTAATCAGCCGTTATATGAGATCGACCACAATTCTAAGCAATATTGACAGGCAGTCACGGTTTACAGTCGCCTTTGGGATTAGCATCACAATACCTTTGATGTCCGCAACAAGGGGTATAGCGGTAGGCATAAGTGCAGTTATAGGTGAACTGAGAATCAGGTTACTGAGTGATTATTCAAAACTATAAATAATGCCTTTGGTTGAACATTTTTGAAACGGGCTTTTGCATGCGGCTTCGCACGCGCAGTCTTGGATTAAAAGTAACTCTGACTATTAGCACTCTTACATCCCCTGCTCAACGTGCCTCCCTCAATTAAGGGGCTAAATATTTTTTGCCATAATCACCACGCTTGGTAAAGCCGAAGTACACACGTCTATCATACACCCATGGTTGCCTGAGCAAAATCACTCTCAGCGAGGGCCGCCTTTTGCACTATGTTTATTTCTTATTTAGATATAAGTTATTATTTATGTTCACTTCTAGAACAATAAAGTGATCATTCATTCATTCCATCTAAGCACCTATGAAAAGTGTTTGCCCTTTGCTCTTTTGTATGAGAATCGTTTCCATATTTAGACCTAGATACGATTATTATGATTTTATGGTTTTACATATTTAAAAGATTTATTTTTAATGTAAACACTGATTCACGATCTTTCTTGAGCATGTCTATGAAAATGCTACCTATGTATTTTTTACTCCGGTCTCTCAAGCAACTTGTCGTCAACACATTAATATTCTACTGCATATCTTACTGGTTGCCATAGAACAAATATCTTTACAAACCTCATAAATCTTCCATTGTCAGTTCAAAAGAAGTTTTGTTGATTACAAAAAACACCAATTATTTTTGTAAACATAATGGTTATCTTAAGTTTTTCAAACGCCATCGTCTATATTGTTCTCTTATGTCCAGTCCATCCCAAGGTTGCCTGGAAGAGATCGCGATAAGGCCTCCCTATGTACTTCCATATTGCTCAGCATTTTCTTTTGTATTATATTTTGTGTTTGTGAGGTACAATAAAGAGTTATAGATCTATCAGATGGGCTAGATGATGCTGTGTGGATTGTCCAGCATTATTATTATTCACATCACTTATTTTAAATCTCGTTATTAAATATATTTTTTACTATATAGAAAATAAAATATTATATAACTATTCTACAGTACAAAATATATCAAAACGGTGAATCTTCGGCCGCGAAGCTAGCGGTATAAAACTTAATTTAAACGGTATATTGTTATTATGATTATTTATTATTACTATCCTCGGCAGGCGTGCCTGTAGAAACAAAACATTTTAATTTAACAAGACCCAAACTAACGAACTGAGTCGTTACCGTTCGCTAATTACTGCCCAAATAATGCGTGAAGCCTCCATTGTTTGTCAAAAACCTCAAAACGAAACTCAAAAATTCAAATGTGCAATTATTAAAAAAACTTGCCTCGCAAAATGACGCCAAGATGGCGGCCCTATTTAGATCCTGCCTTCTATTGGCGCGCTAGCTTTAAATTCAAAATGGAATGCACTGTCCTTGGCTGGCAGAGTTCGTTGACCTTCCGATGCATTTTGGCGGTTTCCCACCGATATCTAAATGCATTAACGACCGAAGTACTATCGCACAAAAATAAACCCAACACTATTGATTCAAAGCCGAGTTTGGCTTAGAGAGGCATAGAGCAAGTTTGAGACGGGTTGTTTTAGTTTATTTAAATGATTTTCAGCTTTCATCGGTCGAGTTAAGACGGCAATTGTATTGCAGTTTTAATTTTTATCTGTTGTCGTAAAGTGAGCTAATTTATAGCTTGTCATGAGGGCCGCAAGGTTGGAAGTGGGTCGTCGCCGAGCGAAGGATAGAGTCGTAGTTTAAAGGTGATGCTAACCGACGGTTGGATTCGATTTTTGGATAACATCTGCCCAATTTAGAGAGTTGCATTCTGCGAAGCCGCAGAAATGGTCTGTGCACTCAATTGGAAAGTTATAAAAGTTCCAAGAATAAAGGTACTCATTGTAAAGTTCAAAGGTTGAAAGTTAAAGTAGTTTATATATTGTATAGTATTGTTTCATTAAAATTTTACGTGAAACAAAACTCTCTAAATATTTATAATAAATCAAACTAAATGTAACAAGCTTTCGATGTAAAATAAAAATAGCAATAAAATCTTAAAAAAAAATGTTAGATCTAATTTCGTAGCACTTCGTAGCCGTGTCTAGTCTACGCTCGTAGCTATTTCGTAGCACGTCTACGAAAAATCTTCTATACTATCTTTTTGTCTTTTTTCTTTGGTTTTTGAACGAAAATGTTGAAAATTTTCTTTGCTTACCTACTTGCAAGAAACTTTAGCTAGGTATTTGTATTTTGCATGTAACTGTGCAACATACATGGAAAAGGTTGGGGAGGCGTTTGCCGATTGGCAAACAGATGTATAGAAAATAAATAAACAACAAATACTAGGTTAAATTATATGTTTAATCTAATTTTAATTTAGTAATACTTTTAGTAAAACAAATAAGTAAATAAGTTTATACATGTGTTATGTTAAGATCTGAATACAAGGCTATATGATTATTATTATTATGTAACTGTGCACAAATATCGCAAAATTACTCCACATTCTTATCATGGTAAATATTCATTATTTAGTTCTTATGTTATAATAACTAATATTCCGTATGTTTTTACGATATACCTGCCAAAATGCCTGAACGTAGTCAAAGTAAGTCTACCTATTTATAGAGTATGTTAGGAATGCAGTCTTTGTGTGTTGACGCCATCCGCATCAGCACGGCTTTTGCTCCGACTTTGTGAATGCATAAGAAGATTTACACTAAAGATTTCTTGGTTTTACAACAAACCCTTTTCAGAACTTCCTCTCGTCTAATTTTATTAAACTCTTATGATGGAAAAAGATACAGTTAATTACAAAAATTTCAGGATAGGATCCATCGTCCAAAAATATGTAGTTTTTTGAGACATGTATTGTTTCTCATTTCTTTCAGCAATTTATCGTCGTTATTAGTCAACGTATAATATAGGTTCACAAAAGTTTTTGTTCGTTATGAAGAATTACCTAATAGACAATGGTAGCCACAAACTATCGATAGATTATTGAAGTTGCAGAGCAACTAACATCCCATTCCTTCAATAATATCCACAATCACCTTAAAAGCCACCTAAAAATTAGCTAGTCACATCATTTTTATCAGCCAGACAAACTAACAAAACACGTTAATATGATTATGTAGATTGTGCAGGGACCCTAACCGGCTGAGTTTATACAAACACTAGTGAAATCGAAATTAGTCATTGCCTACTACGGTGCAACGACTCTAGTGATGTGCTAGTATCGATAGACGCGTATCGATAGTTTTGATAGTCGATACAATTATCGTCCTTCATGATTAACATTGCTAAACATTGATAAGGTTTATTTCTTTAAATACATACGATTATATGTCACCTTTTTATTTTGTGCCGTTTAATTGAACGAGATTGTAAAGTCGTTGTTATTGGGCTCTTAGAAATATGTTACTGTAACCATAGAAACTGAAAATTCATGTCACAAACCAATATGTAACACACATTGTCAAAGTAATCAATGCAAAATCGTATATTTTGTGAACTGATGTAATTTACACATTTTATACCATGCAAAGAATCCATCAAGAGGCAATTCATATTCAAAACACACTTAACGTAAACGTGGAATCATCATCAAATGCTTATCATGTAGCGATCAGTAAGCCTATAGTGCTATTATCATGTGCAACATAGTGAGGCGTCAGGAAACAACCGCTTTTTTGACTTCGGAGCTTTAGAGCTGACGACACGATTTTTGAAATGAAACTTCAATACAGGAGAAACTAACTGGTCTAGAATATTTATTTTACTATAGCGTTACCTCAAGTTAAGTTATTATAAAATTGTAAATACTTTTTGGAAAAGTTGATACATACATCCATAAAGGTTGAGGACCTGCATGCCCAGCGTAGGGATTTATTTATTTATTTTTAAGGCACTTACAGAGAAGCCGAGTCCAGCAGTGGACTGATATAGGCTGGTGTTGTAATTCTTGGTGTATGTTTTTTTGGAAATGTAAATGTCAGTCGTCTATGCTATTTTTATATGTATAATAATGTTACCGGCTTCTTCATAGTACAATTCAAATTCAAATATATTTATTTTCTCTCACAATAGAAGCTTAGCTTCTAAAATACATTAGTGCATGTAGATAAATACAATATTATAGCTTATATTGTGAGAGACTGGTGCCTGTTTAAGGTTCACAAGAACCTGTATTACGGTTCACCAGTTCAAAATACAATCATTTAAACAATCAAGTCGTGCATTACAGATCGATAAAGTATTAAATACCATCGCATTTACAAATAAGTCGTGTAGTGTAAAATAGTCCATCGTTGTAAATTCTTACAACGGAACACATCAAAATTCAGTCTTCGTTGACCACTAATTCTGTGGCTGGATTTGACCAAAGTTTTCAATAGTAGGTACAAAGTATTCAAAGTAAACGAAACATTTACATAAACTTGTATACTTTACTGTACATTCAACTGTCAAAATCTTTTATTCAAAACCATTTCAATTGATAATTTTTAGTTAAGTCTTTAACCTGTTAATTAGCGATTGGGTATTGTTATAAATTTCATTATAGGTATTACAGTTTATTTATTTTCCTGCATATTAATTTATTGTTCGTAAACATTTGCATAAAAATTATAATTGAATGTAAAGTAGCTACAGAATGCTAATATACATATTATACTTTTGAACAATATTCGAAAAAGTTGGATTCCTACAATTCAACACTCTCCTGTAAATTCTATAGATTTTCTTTTGTTTCATCGATACCGTCCAGCTGCGTCTAAGCACAACACTAGTATTTCTAATTTCACGGCATGTGTGCTTGTGTGGGTGACCTTGTTACTTGCAGCGTTTCGGCGGTCATTGACACCATGCGTTTCTGTATGCTCTACACCTATTTGTAGCCTTGGCTTCTGTTTTCTATGGTTTCGATATGATTGCAGATTCAACCTTGAAATAAATAATGCTGGATATATTAAACTTCATCACCTGGCCTTGTGTTATGAGAACCAGAATGACTGATTGACTACCTAAAAGATTATTAGATAGGAAAGTTATTATTAGATATTAAAAATAGAATATCTACATTATATTTTTAGTCCGCAGTGTCTCATGGTTGGGCTAACGAAAGCAGACTTTTTTTTGGTCTAGTCTTTTTTGTGCGGCTAAAATTGATACCTACCTATTCCATTTTTTGCCGTCCTATGATGTCATAGGATCGGCCCATAATGTTATGGGCCGATCTGGCCGACGACTTGAGACGACTTGATGACCACCTTGGTCATCAAGTCGTCCCTCCGTGTATATCGTGGTCTTAATTTATAAAACGCATAGAATATATAAACCGGTATATAATAGTAAATGCAAGATGCAATAGTAATAGTCTCATGACAAGAATCGAAGTTTATGCATTTCAAGGTCACGTCTGCGACGCAGTAAGCAAAGAGTCGCTTAGGTATTTACGGCGTCACCATTTGCCTCTCATAATAATTAGTACGGTATGGATTCCTTTAGTTAAAACCTCACTTATTTAGCCTATTCAAATGAAACGATAAAAGAGACTTCAATTTTATAAATTATGCTGCAGTGCACATTTCACAAATTATCTATAACAAAGTCTAAAATATAGTCCTCCAGGAAAATAACTTGCAATTCTAAATTAATTCAGCAGCTATGTCAACAATAACAAATCCCTTAGTCAATAAACCAAACCGATTAATTACAAGCTTACAAGCCTCCCAACATCAACCTCAATTAACCCATCGACAAACTTCTCAACCACAAACCATAGACAAGTAGAACTAATCCCAACAATACCGCTAAATTCGAATTTAGAATCCGCTGTCTACAACTCGTCTAGTCGGCGCACATATCTAGCGAACGAAGACCTCTGCAGGTCTATGGAGTTGCATTTAGTTGGTATGGAGTTGGTATGGATTCGCGGGGGATGGAAGGTCTTGGTGTAGTGGGCGTCCCGTGTAGTGTGTAGTGGTCCTGACCTAGAGGCCGCGACTATCGTCTCTAGGTCAAGGAAGGATACACGCACACAGGCGTACATGTTGATAGTGTTTGTGTGTGAATAGTTGCATGTGTGCGGCTTAGAGGAATTTGATCGGGTATTCGGTGAAGTTTGGAATAGATTTTAGCTATTGTGTTGTGAGGCAGGCTAAGATCGGGTTTGGGATCTTTGGCTTGACCTAAGCTGCTTTACACTGTTGACATGACGATTTAAAGGCGAGATTCGAGGTGATTTTCAAAAAATCTTTAAAGAACTTATCTTAGCAACCGTGACACTTATAACATTTGAGTCTACTGGATAAATTCAGCCCATGACCTCCCAACTCCCTAAAAATTATGTCGGTTGCAATACCAAACACCCTGTGTAGGTACTTGTATTTGCTGAGATTTTACTGGGCTTTTACAGGGCCATGTCATATGCTCTACCTATTAGAGCACGATCAAAATATGATAAAAATATTAATAAACTTAAGCTACAAGTAGGTAAGTTTCTGAACTACTTACAAATACCTAATCAATATGAGTTTTTCTAAAGCTTAAGAGATCCGTTATAAAAATTGAGCCCTCAACAGATAATTAAGTAAGTACCCCTTCGCTGTTAAAGGCCCAATTTCCATGCCAACATAGCGATACAGAAAAATTCAAAGTACATACACAGGCGTGCGGAAGTAATAGTCAGAGACCAAAATTTGTGCTGATAATATCAAACAATTGAATGCAAAGGCTTCTTAAAAACCGAAAAATGGGAAAACCACTTGAATAGGTCCCTACTATTTCATAAAAGAAAAGAACGAGCCTCTCACTCAAGTCTATGGCAACGAAACCCACCATAGACACGAAATTCCACCACAATCCAGTTCTTCGACCCTCTGTCCTTCAACCTAGCTCAACAAGTCCTTAAGGGCCCTTGGACTTTTTATAAAACTACCGTCCAGCGTAGCTTGAGCCCATACATCTAAACAATTCACGAAATTCCTTCTCAACAACTTAGCGACAGCGGAAAGCGGGCGGCCAAGTTACACTTGTTGTCAGGTAAGAGTCTTGGCAGATTTGCCCTTTGCCGATCTTGGATACTCTGTAGTTCTTAT
Organism: Eupithecia inturbata; assembly: GCA_963662085.1. Classification (NCBI taxonomy): domain Eukaryota; kingdom Metazoa; phylum Arthropoda; class Insecta; order Lepidoptera; family Geometridae; genus Eupithecia; species Eupithecia inturbata. The sequence continues at coordinate 13,976,750 of OY759190.1, forward strand.
TGTGCCTATTTTTATGGTTTTCGTCTTGAGAGGTTTATTTGATGCTCAGACAAAGGGAAAAAGCAATACTTACCTACCTACCTAGTAGTCAGCGTTTTCATTGCATCTACCTGTTTTCACAAAAGATTGTGGAGGATTGATGTGGACGCAGTGATTTGAAACAAAATACGTTACATTACCTATCAGCCGAAATCAAGCAGAGCATTAATAATTATAATACACGAATAAGTAGGTGCAATCATTACAACAAAGAATCGCCATTATTGGCAGAACGAAAACCGATGCCAAAATTGCATTAAAAAAACTCATTCCAAATTGAAAAAACCCAATCAGACGAAATAAAACTTCATTTCAAATATCGAATTCTGTTTAAAAACGTTCACTAATTATTGAGCGGGCCGGCTATGTACTACATAATGTAGGTACATAATAATGTGTGTGTGTGCGTGGTGCCTATATTGGTGTATGAAAAAAGGGTGTTTTTGTCTATGTGCCAAATAAAAATGAGGGCGTAATGTCCGGCAGTGGCCGTTTATCGTTCGACGGCCCACGGAATAGAGTGATAAGTGCACTTTCTGTTGTTTTCTAATTTTTTTTATAATAAGCTTCATATTATTATAATAAGCTTGTAGTATACCTCCCACTGCCAGGGCAAAGGCCCTCCTCCTTACATTCCTGTGTATTGTAAATGTGTCTACTTTTGATGTGCTGTGACTATTATTAATCCACTATATAAAAATAAGTCGGGTTTTCCTTCCTGACGCTATAACTCCAGAACGCACGAACCGATTTCCACGGTTTTGCATTCGTTGGAAAGTTCTCGGGCTCCGTGAGGTTTATATCAAAGAAAATTCAGGAAAAAATTAAAAAGAAAAGCGGGAAAATCTTTTTTCACATACAGCGCCATGTCTGATACGAAGCCATCTGGTGGCGAAACGGAGTTCGCGGGGTTTGCTAGTTTAATATAAAAAAACTGGACTGGAAAAACTTTCTTTCTTATAAACTAAGGACAGGAATTACAACATAAACACGTTATTCCTTATGTTCAACATTATTTTTAGGAAGTAGGTAAGTAGGGTCAGTAAAAATAAACAGTAAATGCGAAGTTTCGCAAGCTAAAATCTCGTAAAGTTGTCTGAAAAAGTGCAACGAATAAAACTTTCCAAAATAGTCGGCAATTAAAAACATAGTGCATGTGTGCAACAAACTTGAAAGCCGAATATTTAACGAAACCGGGTTTTTTCGCTCCGATGACGAGATAGGAATCTTAATTATCTGTGATTCTCTCAACGAACTTTGTAATTATTCAAGAAATAGCTTTAGAAAATGTGTATTTTTAAAAATCGCTTGCCGAATAACCACAAAATACTTCCTGTAAAATAGTGCGTAAAATCTCTAGAGATTTCTTTATATTCGCAAACGATGACTTTAGTTGTTTTGTGTGTGAATAAAAACGACATAATTCTCATTTTAACTGCAGGTGAAGCACTCTTAAAAACAGCCTTCAGAAACATAATCAAGAAATAAAACGCATTTAGTGCCTAGCAAATAAGAATACTACAATGTCTTTATTAATTCTTAACAACGAAAAAATGCCTTAATTACTTCCGCGTTGAATTTTATATTTTACATAAGAATTTGAGTGTTTGGCATGCGCTTGCCCAATGCAAACGAGTGTGGCATATACAAGTAATAATAATAGGTATTATTATAGGTAAGGTTGCATACCTACAAGGAGGTATTATATGCATGTAGTTAATGCTTGACGTATGCGCTCGCAAGGCCAACCACTCCAATGCAGGTGTCTAGAGATGACTAACTATGTATTTTAACTCGGATTACGTATGAAAATTAAATTAACTCAAATTAAATTAATTCGAAGGGTAGTTGATTTTATTTATCTACCTTTTTATAATCTAAAAGTGCAAACAATTTTATTTAAGTAAATAGAAAAAACATTAATAGAATTAGATAAAGGTTGGAGCAGCACCTTGAGAAAAGTTACTTTAGTAAAGTACTTTCGGGAACTAAAAGCTTATTTGCGGAAAAGTAAACGCACATATTTATTATGTGTATTAATAAGTATGGACGTTGTATAGGAAGAAATAACTACAAAATAAAGAAAACTTTCCAAATTTTACTGAAAACTCGTCAATAGGCAACTTACAGCACTTAGTATCTGAACACGTGATATTCGAAATTTAAATGAAGCAGCTATCGCAATTAGTGCGCACAAACGAACCACACTCACACATGCCAACAACTAAAAACACACTATCGTAAAAAATGCAAATAAAAATGTTGTGATCAAAAATGTGTGGAAGAAACGCACACATGCGTGCACCACCACAATTCAATATCGCTTGTCATTGGCGTAGAGTTCGCAGGAGCGTAATCATTTCCTTGTTTTATGCACTTTTAATAAGGTTATTATTTTTATTTTTTATAGCCTATGCTCATATGTTGTAAACAACAATCAGTCTAAAGAATATGTCTAGTCTAGATAACATATGTTAGTAAAGTAGGTTCTTATTTTAGCGATGTAGGAATGATGCAGATAAGATTTGCCAGAATTATGTGAAAAGCTCGATATATCGAAGTACAAGATTTTCCAGATTTTGGTTTCTCCTTTAAGAAAAATAAAATAACAAATTAATGATGTCGGAAACAAGCATCAATAAATCTATGAGTGCAGCAAATAACCCAAACCTTTACTTCAGTAGGTACCATTAACCTTAATTCCAATAAATTAATCTGCAAGGCATCGCCGCCCTATTTGCCAACGGTACAAAAAAACCTGTACAACACACGATTGTGTCGTGTGCGTACACACACACATGTAAACGAAGTACATCAATCGTAAGACGCAGTGAATTTAGGTCAATCGCTGAAATAAACGCATCGCCTGTTCGCTTTTTAAACTTAGCGAGAGAGAGCTTACTTTTTTTCTTTTTTTAATGTACTTAGGCGGAGGCGCCGAGTGGCGCGTACAGTCGGAATGACATTTGTTTTTTACTCAGTAATTTGTAGTTGTTTTTAAAGTATGTCGAGTCAACGCATGTTTCGTAAATAACTGTGTAACTGATCTGCTAATGTCAATATTTCAAGTGCGTTTTCTTACCTTGGACCCTTGGACGTAAAGTCAAAAATTGTAAAAACGTCTTTAGCGAAGTTTCGGTTGCAATAGCCTTCGGCTGTAGAGCTTGAAGCTTATTTTGCATCATTTAAGATTCGGTACAAGAAATGAATCATACATTTAAAAACTATCATCAAAAGTTCGTGAGAAGAAACCGAAAATGACAAGGATCGAGGAAATTACTGTCATTTTAATGAAACCTGGTAATTTTACCCTTTCAAACATGTCCCATATTAAATAATCAACAAAACTGTTTTATTATTCATTATCAATCAATTTTAAAAACATAGGTCACACCAAGATTTTTGAAAATAAAGATACCTACTATGTAATACGGTTCATAATACTTTTTTGAAGTTCGTAGAAACAGCTACGAATAAATTATTAAGTCTTTCGATTGTTGATGCTGGACGCGTCAAGCTGAAGACAGGGCGCAAAGGCGCTCATTAGGAGATGCCTTTGTCCAGCAGTGGACTAATATATGCTGATGATGATATTATATACTTATATGATACTAGCTTCTGCCCGCAGCTTTATACGCGCATTTCAAGTAGCCGGGATATTGTTTACCTCGCTACTTACGTTTCCATCCGTTCTACCGTTTAGGCATGAAAAGGTAACAGGCAGAGTTTCGCTTTAGTTATATTAGTAAGGTATGGATAACTCATAGAGATGGACAATTCAAAGAGTCGATAAAAAGTGAACCAGCCATATTTCTTAACGCGACATTCAAGCAAAGTCCTTGCAACAAGCCGTTTGTACAATTCGATAATTACCAACAACGACGAATATGGACATCGAATATAACCTACAGGGTGTTCAGAATGTAACATATGCGTTACGAAATAATCAATGAAATTTGAAGTGGCATTGCATCAGAAAGAGTTTCTATTGAATTATGTAAAAGGTCACAAAACCTGATTTTATTAAGGTTTTTCGAAGGTAATAAACAAGCGTATAAAGTTTGTGTTTGTTATAATTATTTTATCGTAATTTCGCTTTTACGGTAGGTATTTTTATGATTGCAACCACAAGTTTTATTTATGGTAATTCCGTACGTACTTATAAAAACTTTTTTGCACGCCTTTGCTTCGTGTTTCTCACATGAAAACATTATAGGTACTAACTTACACAAATTACCAAAAGGATCTCTATCTTACATACTTACCTTTCTTGCATACTTTTTGGGTTCCGTACGTCCGAAGTCCGAACAAAAATACGGAACCCAGGATCTCTCTTGTCAATGCGTTCGTTCGTCTGCTACAGTCAACGTCCTCTAAAGCAGTTTAACTTTTTCTTACCAATTATTCGAAAAAGACTTGAATCAATAGTTCGCTTTTACAATACATTCAATGAATAATGAATGCTGGACAATCTTCACACCCACAAAGTAAGCAGAGCTAGTGACGTCACTATCACACTAATATTGTAAATGCGACAGTTTGGCTGGATAGACACGGTTGGGATGTATGTATGCAACTTCTTCACGCCAAAACTACTGAACAACTTAGTTTATTTTTATTTTTATTATTAATTCTGTTTAACGTCTTTATTAACAAAAAAATTACAATCAAATAATAAAAACAAATTAGAACTAGTATTTACAATTGAAACAATTAAGCTGGTGAGTATCTGGCGCAGCGCATCAGCATTGCCATACAGCGGGGCAATGCAGCCAGCGTCTTGGGGACTCTTCCGACTGGTATTGATATGGATCAGCTACCTGTAGATTGTTTGCAACAGTCTGCAGTTAGCTTAATTCTATTGAATGGTGTTATTCATTTATCTTTTTCTGTTTTCTTTGGAAAAGTATGTAGGTACATTTTATGTTGTGTTTAGGTACAATTTTAGAATTGTTTAACATGCTGGATAATGAATGCCCACACAAGCAAAATTTTTTTATAAATCAAAATCTATGAACTATAAACAGAACTTTTTTTTTTTAAAGAGTTTTTGACTTTATAAACAGAACGGGCTGAAACGTTGCGTAGGTGTAGGTCTAAACCTGGAATAACGCATAGGCTATGTATTATCCCATAAATCAGTCCTCACGCAGCGGTGGGTAGAAACAACTCAACAATATACCAAAATAATAATAATAATTATATTTCTACATCTCTGATATAAAGGTACCGGTACTCTTTGGATCACTCTGTATACATTACTCAATCATTGAAAGTACAACCTTTATACCATCTTGTTTTTTTAAAATTTCGTCGGAAATCCGGTCGTCCCCTTGACTTTTGGCATCTCAGAACAAAATGGCCGACCATCTATTCACGTAGGTATTTCGTATCTGACATCGCTGTTTTGACATGAACATTTATATTAAGTAGCATATTGATAGGGATGAATAAGCTACCTAATATCGGTAAGGAATAAGGGGGAGAATAACCGATATTTATTCTCCCCCTTATTCAAAATAGTTTGCCAACTTTAAGCATTGCTATTTCTCTCTCTGTCTTCTTCATTGAAATAAGTCAGAGTGAGAAATAACACTGCTTAGACCATTAAGAATAAGAGCGTAAAAAAATATACAGCCGAATTGAAAACCTCCTTCTTTTTTGAAGACGGTTTAATGGCCGTTCACTTGTAAGACAACCCCTACCTTACCTCTAACTTCTTACATTTATCTGATATTTTTTCAATAATTTGAGAGTATTTTTATACTAACCAAAGTTCATTTGGTAACGCACAAGCAGTGTTTTGTCTCACTTTGACTTATAGTCAATAGATGAAAACAAACTACTTTTCGCTATTGCGTAACGATTTATGAAGAATTATGAGAAAAAGGTTAATAAATTTACACTTGATTAAACCTTTATGTAAAAAGGACAAACAGTCATGAAAAAGCACGTCTTATTTCTTGCTTGATTTCAAAATAATTGCTTCTCTGTAAAGTCGACACTCACACATGTTTATATAATATATATGTATGTACCTAGGGCTAGGCGATTTTACAGAGTCCTTAGTACCGGTTGTGCATTAGTTAACGATGACGATAAAAGTTTTCGTCTCATTCCATATACTTAGTTTTGCAGCGCCTCTACCGGATATAGTTCGACTGCGGTAGAATAGTTTAATGCTCGCAGACTTTGAGGTTGCTCATAGACGCTGATAATTTAGAAGTTTCAATAGATCAGCTCTTCCCCCTAGCTTTTAGTTTTCGAATGGCTTTGAGAGATTTGACACAGTTTATTTTCACGGAATATTGTATTTTGTCTCATTCTTTTTTTGTACGTGTAAGCAAGGTAGAAGTTAAGAAGTTAAAGTCTATCGAGCTCTGGAAACTTTATTCGTAATCAAACTTTACATACTGGTAATAAGCGTACAGAACTAAGAATAATGAGAATAAAGAATAAAATATATTTATTTTATAAACAGATTTAAAATACACAACACTTAAGTAATAATACAAACTAAACTTAAATATAGAGGGAAAAAAATAACAAATGATGACACAGTCTGCTTACAAAATTGGCTCTGGCTCAGCATGTGTTGGATGACTAGTTGACTAGCATCCAACGCTGGTCTTCCGCCAGAGCCACTTGTTGGCGTTACGAAGACACCCTGTTAAACCGAATCCATATCTGTAAATGTTTGATTCTGTTTTTTTTTAACTACGTTGGTTTAGGTAGGTATCTACGTTATTATTGTCGTCTAGATAGGGTGCGTCTTGTCCAGGTATCGAAGCCGCACGCAGGAGCAGAAGTTACTAAATATATGTACAAGATGGGTTGTCTTTCGAAATGACATCCCTAACACCGTTATGCCATTAAAGTTATACACAGCGATGGCATCACACATGCTCCTGCCCCCGACTCCATTCATCTTGTTTTATACTTAAACACGCGTTGTTCGCTTGTGCCACTTACAGATGCAGTCAAAATTTAGGTCAAAGACTTTTAACTGTTTGACGGTAACGTACAGACGGGGTAAAAATACTTTAAGAGAAATTATCGAAAGGATGCCCTCTGTAGAGGTATGACTGAAAGAGGCTAATCGATATCATATCACCGATTGATTAATAATATCGATTAAACATTTTATTGTTGTATAACTATTTATTGTAAAACATCTTGTTGATGATCTAACTAAATGAAAAAGTCCAGTCAAGTCCATGATGAGTGACCGTCAAACATGGCAGAATATTCAGGGGTGGACCCCCAATACGATCTAGTACAGATAAGAACCCCTGATAACCCCATTTCATTTGATTCTCCCAGATTGGAATAGGGGTGCCTATTACACAGATATACCAAATTAGGTGCGTATAAAACACTTGCGCAATTGAAAATGATGTGTAGGTTCGGTTTGTCATTTTTGATGGTTTCAATCACCTATAAGATTGATGTTAATAAAAGTCAAGATAGTGTCACAAAGATAGTTTCAAAAGTTGTACTGATGACTTAAATAACTTAAAGCTTATGCTATAACCGTCAGCCATTGAAGGATTTACGTTTTACTAGTAACTCTCCGCGACAGTACCCTGGCAGTAAATCTGCGCGGGCGCAGATCGCGAAAGCTGTCAATTCACAAGTGGGATTCATTTGGGTCAAGCTTCTGTTGTTTGCTTTCGGAAATAAGCACATGTTACTAATTTATAACTGCTAAGATATTTTTTTATAATACAATAATATACAGGATGTCCGGTTTTTAATGCATAACCTCGCAGGTACTTTTGGAAGGGCAAAGGCAAATCAGGAAAACAAAATCTATCTGCAACGGTCTAGGATTTTTAAAATTTATTTTAAAGTCCGTGTTATGATACCTTTGTTCAAATTTTTGAGCACTATGGCAACAAATTCAATAATAACGAATTGATTTTCTCTGGAAATCACCGTGGATAATTGTCCTTGTTATGTCGCATCACAAAATATTTTTAGCCACAACTGTTTGTTTTTTTCAAATACTTAAAAATAAAAATTTGTGTATTCGATTTTGTATGATAAAGTTTGAGCACCTGGCCTACAGCTTACATATATAACATGCCTACTCCATGTAGTTTCTTAAATGGTATTAAACTCAATTCTTTTAGTGTCAAAGGTGACCATAAGGTCACCTATGTTTCTCTAGCCCTATTGTTTATTATTATAACAAAAACAAATAATAAGATAAGAAATTTGTTTCGAAAATCAATGAAAGTGTATTTTGGGGTGGTTGGGGTGTTATTAATAATTGAAACAACAATTTCAAATAGGTAGTCTTATAATAATTGTTTAAGCTGTTTGACACCAATTCAATTGTTTGAGTAGGTGGCAAACAATTTGAACATTTATTATTTTGCACATAGTATTTTTTTTTTCTGAGTCTCCCTGGCCTCCCACAAGTACCTGCGGGGTTATTCATTAATTATCGGACACCCTGTATAAATAACCATAAATATCCCCTTACTACCGTAAGAGATTCTAGCCGGTCGTGGCGCTATTTATTAAAATCAAAAGAAGTTATCAAAACAGCAAATAAAAAAATGTGAAAACTTCTTTTTATTCCACTCTATTAGTTTTGTTTAGTTGGGTCGTTCATGCAAAAAGAGGGTTTGGCAGTCACCATCAAATAATTTGCTTATAAATATTGTTATGCATAGAAATCCCCTAGACCAGGAACACGTATTTGTATATTTCATAAAAAAAATTCTCATGAGCGAGAGTCGAGCCCGTAACCTTTTCCGTTTCAGGACTTTCGCCCACTCCGCCTCAGCTGTCGTCGTTTCGGTCATTTCTCTTTTGTCATGAACTGCAATAAGAAGACAGCATGTCATCACTACCTATTCGAAAAATGCTGTAAACACAATATATATTCTTGTTATTTTAAGTTTAAATTCCGCATTATTTTTGGTAGATGTCTTTATTTTGAAAACAGTCAACGACACGGGCCATGAGCCTAGTGTGGGGCCGTAGCCAATCCAATAGACATACACAGGTATTATAGTTAGCTCTTTAGTTTTAGAATTTTGTAATATGTATGCCTAATTGTTAATTTTGTTGTTGATAAATAATGTTATATTGTATTGTATTTTTGTATTTGTAGTAAACTTCGTAAGGAATACGCTGATCTATTATTATAAGTAGGTAGTATTTGAGTTTTGTAAGAAGTCGTTCTAAAATAGAAAGCCTTGTAACGAAATAGAAAAAAACGCTCTTAAAAGCTTACGGAAAACTTTGACTGATGCCATTATTCTAAGCCGATTTTAATTGTTCACTAAAAGTACCTTAGCTTTTGACTCTATATATAAAATTACAATCAAATAATAAAAACAAATTAGAACGATATTTACAATCTAAATAACTAAGCTGACTGCAGACTGTTGCAAACAATCTACAGGTAGCTCAACTGAACCATATCAATACCAGTCGAAAGCATCCCCAATACGCTGGCTGCATTGCTCCTCTGCATGTCAATGCTGATGCGCTGCGACAGATACCCTCCAGTTCTCTAAAAAACTGGTCGACGCGACGCGTGACCCGACTCAGATAATTTTTAAAAACCCGGAGAGCCTCGGTACCCCACGGACCTAGGGTCTCGACCCCAAAGGGAGCAAATGTGTAGGCTCTGTCGACACCTGCATATTTGCGCCTCTTGAGATCCTCGGCCAAATCTGCCGCCCCACCAGCCCTTACGGATGTCCCCCATAATTATTCTTTAGTATAAAAAAATCACATTCCGATAATATGAAAAATAACGGGCGAAAAATATGTTATGATGTCGTGGAGGCGGTGGAGGCCATGGGGGTCGCGGATCGACCCTTCCAACTCAGTCCATGGATGTGTCGCCTTCTGTGTATTTTAACACCTCCACTGCTATCACCAATCCGCCTGCCGAGCGTGCTGGTTACAGCAAACTCCGCCTTGTTTGGGGGAGGCAGAGGACGTATGTATGATGATGCGGATGTTATGACATATGATAGATAACATCTTCAAAATAAAATATTACAGTTTGTACAAAAATTCAAAGAAAAATACAGGAAAACCATAGAGTTGCCTGCTTTTATTTGACCACGAAGTTAGACATGTTCCGCGAAGTTTTTTATTGCCCCATAAAAAAACAACGAAAGACAACAAAGATGCCGCGCACCTACACTTTCGCGTTCAGACTAATAAAACACACTTTAGGTATTTGTGGGGATAAAATGCAACTTTCCAAATTGACAGTGGTCTGGCATTTTTTTGTTGCATCACAAGCTCCTGTATATGCAATGACCTCGATGTACACACATACATTATCACACGCACACACGCATCCGTTAATCTGTGTGCGTGACCCACACAAAGACAGCCAGAGCTACAGCGTGTCCGAAATTATACATACATTTTATCGATTGTTTTGTTTTGTATGGATATATTAAATAATGATTATGTGGCACGCGCTTACATCCGCTGTTTAATTGTTTGTTGAGTATTATTTACACGATTTAAATTTACGATAAAAAGAAATAATTTTGGGTCAACTTAATTTGTTTTTATTTGTTGAAAATAATATATACTTCTCACTCAAGACTTATTTTGGATAAGTACATTTATAAGACTTTTATCAAATAAAAACTTAAAAGTTGACTTGTCAAGTTTTCGTGAACCTGGATAAAATATAACTTATGACACTCAAGGATAATGTAATTTTCTATTAATGAAATAATATTTTAAATCAGTCCAGTAATTCTAGAGATTACTCCTTACACATAAGCCAACCTTTTTTATCTAATTATAAAATAAGTGTAGATTTTAGATAATTATCAAAAATTCACTATTGTTCCCATATTCCGCGTCACTTCTTTTAAAACATACGTATGATTGACTACTATTGGAAAACCTAACAGTATAAAATCATTTAACATTTTAACAACGAAACAGCAGCAAGCGATTTCCATCACACAATAAACACATCCTGTACAGCGACCAACACAAACACGAAATTTCCTGATCGGCTCATAATAAAATGCGGCTTTTTTATCACTATTTACTTTTTTCTATGTACCAAATAATCTGCATGTACCTACCATGGTACATAGCAGTCGTATTTGCATGCGATCAGGCTGTCTGGATGTTTGTTTAATTTAACTGATTGGGCTATCTGTCATTCACAAGAAGGGAACTTTTTGTGAAAAGTTGGTTGTGCCTACGTTATTATGGGATAATCTTTTACGCACTAGCCGTTAAACAAAATCAGAATTATCTTTATTTCCAAGAGGATGTATAGTGCCCCGCCCCGCTGGTCAAGTCAGGTGTGTTCGTGAGTGTAACACTCATACTATTGTCACCGCTCATTGATTGTAAATTGTTTCGAAAAAAAAAACAAAAGAAAATTAACTAATATACAACATTAAATTTACCTTCTGAGTTCGGCATCTCATAAATAGCACACTGGAAGCGCTGTCAAATCCTATACAATAAGTCAAAAAGGCATTTAAAAAAAAGGAAATCCCTGTTTTACCTTAGAACTCAATAAATGGCAGGGATATTTCGCGGAAGAATAAAGGTTGTAAATGTCATATAAACCTTTTAATTTCCAACTAAAAGCGAAAACTCCTCATTATGGAACGTCCCGATGACGTCTCGATGCTATCGAGTATCCGATCTTAGGGCTCAGGCAGGACACTTTAATACTAAAGACAACTTGAATAGTTTTGCAAGAAATAGGCAGTTGATTATGAAAAGCGGTAATCGTGGCAGATCCAAGTGCGTTTAAGCTCCTTTTTAGAGAGCTTAGACAGCCATCTTTGCATTTTCAGCCACCTAAGGCAGGTGCATCCTAAACAGTCCTCTCTGCTGCTGTCACTTACCGCATCATTATTCTACAAGAACCTTTTAACATCGTAAAATGTAGGAGAAGGAGAAATTAAGACCATATTTGATTTGATTTTCTTGGCACGGACGAACTCGGACCGCAGGCCATGGGAAACCAAGAATGGTTCATTATTTACTTATTAATAAGCTGTAATTTTATATTCTTTCTCAATAAATAAATTATTACAAAATAAAATGCAACTTTTGAGTCATTGCCCGCCAAGCCAAGCCACGCGCGGCCACTAGTGGAATAACTGCAATGTTTTTTGCTCGACAATTTTAACTAAATGCAGTCATTCATTATATATTTATTTTCGTTTCGCGGTCGCACTTTGTTTCAGAGCTACAGAGATACACACAGCACATTGCATATAATTTTATTTCCGTAATTTATTACTGTAATTGAATGTTGTTTTTTTTTCGTTTTCATAGCATTGTGGTTTTGTGGCTTATGTATGTAGTTCTATTTTTTATTTGGGTGAAAACTGGGTTTGTAATCAAAAGATTATCAAATCTCTCAATAAATATTTAAACTTATGGTAGGTAGAAAATAACAAGGGGCAAGAGATTAAAAATTAAGAAAGCGTAGGTACCAGCATACATTTTCCTGAATAGGGAGTAAATGTAGTTATATGATATCTTCCAATATGGTATTTTTATAACGGAAGATATGAAATGGAAGAAACAATGGCAATAAGCTAGAACCAAACAATGGCAATAAGCTAGAACCAAACAATGGCAATAAGCTAGAACCAAACAATGGCAATAAGCTAGAACCAAATAAATCAATTCCCCACATCAACCGTATTACTAGAACCGGAACAGCGATAAAAATCGTTTATTCACCAAAAAAATTCACGCCTCGCTTTGAGCACATGAAAAATCCTTGAAAAAAATAAAAAGGCTTGACCGATCCCAAAATAGGACTCTCGCTCTCGACCGGCGTTCTTTTTTCGTTTTTCGCGCGCCCGATAGAAATAGTGACGTATTTTTTCTTTTTTTAACTTTCACTTTCAGTAGTTGCTCGTAAAAAGCAAATAAAGATCGGTAAAAACTCGTTTGGCATTTTTGCGGGCGCTTTTCAGGGTTATTCAAACTTTTTTTATTTTTTCCATACGGCCTATTTCAATTTGGGTTACCGCTTGTTCGCCGATGATTGACAGAATGCGTTTTCATGTTTTTTTTCTGTTGAAACTTTCGCTTTTAAGTTTGGGTTAGTTTTTATCAAACAGTTCGAATTTGTGGTGCCTTTTGGTCAAATGTCTATTTATTTTCCGGATAGAACACCATATACTAATCTAAAACCTTTATTATGAAGTGGCAAGTTCTTAAAAACTTTAACCTAAAATCTCGTCTGATAATAAACCAATCAAATATTCCGGTGGTATTGATTTAAGAAATCTGAACATTTATTTTGAAGCTTCCACTTCAGCACATTTACAATTTCAGGAAACACTTCCGTGGTTCAAATTCCAAGAAAGCTCGTTTCTCAATTTCCCGAACTACACCCGAGCCTAGACGTAACCGTAAAAAATCTATTCCCTATCTTTATACAACTCATCAAAATTTACGGTGAACTACAAACTCGAGCCGTCAAAGCCAACACTTAAATAAGCCTCTAAATTTTAACTACCGACCCTAACTCACCTCTATAAAATACGAGAAAAAAGATAGAACGAAAGCATCTGCATAGACGCTAAGCACCGCTTCCCCTCACGCACACACAGGCGCACACTAACACAAATAAGTAATAAAGTACAGCAGTAATATAAAACTAAGAAACATCAACATCTTGCCCCCTCGCCTGCCTCCCTAGGGGTAATTCCCCCCGAACTTACTAAAATACTAAAAACGGAGATACAGGGGGAGGCGCCCTCGCTTTCTTATGCAAGATCCTTATATTTTAACCTAAATGTTGGAGCGGATTCCGCGCCTCGAATTACAACAATTTTTTCGCGTAGTTTTCACGAAAGCTTCCTGATGCCGCCATTTTGTGAATATCTATTGTAAGTCTTATAACATACGCGCTTGTCAAACCATCTTGGTTCTGTCGGAATCATTTTATAGCTTTATGCTCTATACTATGTATAAGCTTGTAATGTAATTAGAGAGCAATCGAAAATATGCGGGATATTGCCTCTGATCTGCGAAACATTCACGAGAATAATTCTTAGAAGAGAATAATACGACTTTGTTCATTATGTATCTATTGTATTATTAATATTAGTATTATTTTATTATATATTTTACGAAAGAAATATAACTTTTCAATGGGAACAAATAATAGGTTTTTAGATTTCTTCCTTGGAATTTTATGAATCAATAACCTAAAATAGAATCTGGAATAAAACTTTGGCAAAAACCTTGGGTTACCAACTAGTTATTATTAAAAGTACAATAATGTGCTTAGTAATGCATAGTGGGAAGTGGACTGACTAGGAAATTACCTAACATAATAGTCATTTATTCATAATAATTATTATAAGTCAAAATTGGTAAACACAAATTGGTACCGGTTTTTCGGTAAAAATAATAATTATTACAGAAGTATTTCTCAAATATATAATTAACGGACACAATTTACACAATTTACAAACAACGCAACAAACAAACAAATCATTACAATCTGACCTATATTAATTTCGTCCCTTCCGGTCTCTGGACTTATTGTAACAATAAACGACTGTTTTTGAACTCTATTTCTGTAGCGATTAGGTTTCTATTCAAAATTAATATATTCAAGTCGTAATCGATTGTAAAATTAAGCTCCTATTTTTATCAAAATCTTATGAAATGGGGAATTAGCAAGCTGAAGTGGCAGTGCACTGCAGGCAGATGCTAAATGCGGCAAGCTGAAGACAGGGCGCTATGGCGCCCATTAGGGGAGGCATATGTCCAGCAGTTGACTAATATAGGTTGATGATGATGATGATTGATAAAACAAGTATCTATTGAGGTACTTACATACCTACCTAGGTACGTACCGACCCCATACGTGGCTCCTACAGTTATCAAACCCTAGAGCCCGCACGCAATAACACGCGCGCAAGTCAAACTGCGCAAAACATAACCATTTTACATCTTCCCATAAAACATCACGTACACGCAGATACGTAGAAACATCAAAAACTCTAATCAAAACATTACGACCCACCCCACATTAAGCTGGAAAACTTTCAAGAGCCCCCCCCCCATCAATATTCTTAGTAGAATATAATCAATTCTTAGCGAAAGAAACAGTCTCTGTATTGATAAATGAGGTCCCTTCATATTTCCGCGTCCCCCTGGGGGGGGGGCGCCTCCCCGGGATCTTAGGAACGTGCAGATAGTGGCAGGGTTGCCAGGGCTAATGAACTTTAAGTTTTTAGGGTGTTTTAAGGGTGTTTTAGGGAGTTTTCTTGAGGGTTGACTTAGTATGTAAGATTCTATTGTTTGTCGACGCAGCGAGGCGGGAGTGAGATTGTGATGTAAGAGGCTTACCCCTCAAAGAGATTAAAGCATTCAAATAAATTAAACCGCAGAAACTACGTGAGACGTAAGTTAAATATTGTAAAGGAGTTTTTCAGTCCTTCCTTACATTGGACTTGATTTTCAACGACGTTTTTACGGAGAATACTTCTTACACGAACTACATACTCGTAGGTACACAACATTACGAATCAAGTAAACCTATTTTATATCATAAATGTAAAGCATTTTTGAATAAAAATAAAGCGTAAACTCTTCACAAGAGCTAAACATTATTTTATATCGCCAAGAAATTATTTACTTATCCACAAACGTATCGCGAAGCTATTAAAGTCTTTGGATAAAACTAACAGCTCGTAATGAAGTGCGGTAGCAGCCCTAGGCCTCCGCAGTACGAGGCTGTAGGCGCTAGTGCCCCCCTATACAACTTTTTAGTAAGAACCGCGCGAAATGAGTGGATAAAACATAGGTAGCTTCACTCCGCATTGTTATTAGTTTAATTAGTTATGTTATGTGAAAAGTTATAAATAAACCTTTGTATTAGGCCTAGTGATCGACACAAAAATTTCTGAGTATTGTAATGTTTTTTTTATTCTGTGATTGCTTTGAAAACGCTTTTGAATGGTTGTTTATAAATATTGAATTTTGTGATTAACTGTACATCATAGTAACCTAGTTTATAATAATGGTAGGCTAGTTTACTAAAAACAGTGAGAGTCGTTAAATCAACTTTATTTAAAAATTTTTTAACTAAATTCTACAAGAAAAATACAAATTAAAATTTTCCAGCCTGAAAAATGTGATTCTTTATAAGAAAGAATTTTTTAATACATCCTACAACTTTCCTAAGCTAGTCACTCATAATACCAACCAATAATAAAAACTTCAAAATTATCCCAGAATCGAACCCCACACCCAACATCCCGCCCCGCTAGGCCGCGAGAGCACCTCGCTCTTATTTTAAACAACTACCCGCCTTTATAATACATCCAGTTTCGCGACTAAATATCAGCGAATGTAGCGGTGTACTGCGATCCAAACTTCTTGATACTTCTGAGAAAATATTATTTAGTTTTGTGAAAGAAAATGTCATCTCGCAAAAAGATTAATGTAAAGCCTAAGATAAGACGAAATTGTTATTGTGTTAATTATAATTACTGTGTTTTTAATTTTTTATTTGGTCGCTTTGTTTTAGTTCTTATCTTATGAATATAGCATCTCAAAATGAGGTTGTGAATTTTAGAACTATTAGGTAGCGATTTATATCAATTTCAAACGAATGCGCATAATAGAAAAAACCTTGTTCTATTCTAGAAAAAAGGTTTTTTTTCGGACGTCAAAGTAAAATATTTGCCTACAAAGAAAGGAATCCAATAGTTATCAGTGTTAACAAAATTAAAGCATCAGGTGTTAATCATACACATCGAAGATATCCTACACAAACCTGAATAATGATCTTGAACCACCCAAGTCCCAATGCTTTCATAGAGCTAAATCTTTCCGGGTTCAAAAGCTCAATCGGCACCCCCGCCAGTATCAAGGCGTCGCCGCCGCCGTACTTCCGCGTGCCGTATTTACAAGTATTGTAAGTATAGAATTATATATTTTATAACGCCTACCCACCCCCACCCCGCGAACTAAGTCTTTGCGCATCTTTCTATCCCCACCTTTTTGCCTGCTTCTTTTAAACCACCCGTATGAACCCCTTTCTCCCTATTCGACTAATTTCGGGGTACAACTGAAGAATTATTCCTTGCCAACGAGCCTGCAAACGAATTTATACCATAAACGGTCGGGACAAAGCAGGAAGTGGGTTTATCAACGCACACAGTCTTGGGACTGTATCTCTTCACTTCGAAAACTAATTCCGAATTAGAAAATGGAAGCAAGTGCTCGGTGCAAAAGCGGGAAACGCAGGCTTGTGGGGGGGTGGCAGAGTCGAGATTTGAACGGATGCAGGGGGAAAATTAGAACCGTTTCATCAAAAATATGAAATTAAAATCTTCATACTAGCGAAAGAAGTTTTAGCATCTTTGTTTTAGAGTGAGACGGGGGATGGTGCATTAGTCTCTCTCGCACAGGGGGAAAGGGGGTTAGAGATGGGTAGTTTGAAGTAAAAAGCTGGTTTCTTGATCAATGCGGGGCGCATTCGGAATTAATCATAACCGAGTATTTTCGTCTATTCGGGAGTGGAGGGGGGCGAGAGAAATCGTATTCTAAATGAAAATACGCTTCTTCCTGTTTACATTTTGCAATAAATTGTTTTAGCGATGTTTGTGAGCGCTGCGTTATTTAGGAAGTTTTTGAGGGCCACTGCGGCGCCTCTGGGGCTCCTCTAACGTACTGCAAACATATGTAATTACTTCATTTTTTTTATTAAAAGAAACAGTGAACACTTACTTAATACTTTTAAGTTTTAACGTTACCTTATGAAACAGTAGGATTCGAAAAAATGTCATGTCATGTCTGTCTGTCATGTCCTAAGTGGAGTGGAAAACAGACATAATGTAAGGTTTGCAAAGAAAATCTCTCCGATAATAATATACAAACCTGCTTTAGATTATAAAAATCTTGATACAAAATACCTGAAAGTACAGAGAGTGACATCTATCTATAATCTATATCTATGTATATAAAAGAAAGTCGTGTTAGTTACACTATTTATAACTCAAGAACGGCTGAACGGATCTCGGTGAAATTTGGCAGTGATGTAGATGATATCCCGGGGCTGGACATAGGTACCTTTTATTCCGGAAAAAAGCGTGCGAAGCCGCGGGCTGCAGCTAGTTTTTAATAAAAATAAGCTCATAGATAAGTCAAGTTTTAAACTTAATTTATTGTCAAATAAAACGTCAAAGAAGACAAACTGTTAATTGATTCTATTCACTTATATTTTTCGTCGGTGCGTAGGTTTATTTTTTGCATAAAGGTACAACTATTCATACCTTACGTCATTACAGAAAACCACACACTACTCAAGATTAAATAGTAACATACGCCGCCGTGCAAATTTCTAAAACTGCGTTGGTCCTAATTAAAACAAACTAAAAACAACCAAACTGCATAAATTCGAAAAAAAAATGAATTGTTCCTCGCAGCGCCGAGCCCCTTGCAATTATATCACTGCAAGGTGCAACGCGTTGCTATTGCACTTTACTAAGGAGTTGCTATTGCGTTTTAGCCAGGCGCTTTAAATAGCTTGAGGCGCTTTGAGTTCTTTTATTCCGTTTTAGTGATCGTTCACTGTTCTTGCGATTTCATCAAATCGTTTAAGAAACAATTTTACATAGCTTATGCTTTTTTGTACACTAGGAATTAACTCACCTATGCCTCCCTACAAATGTATTTCCTAGCATTGTACAAAACAATGGATTTAATTGAACAGTTTGTAAACGCAAGTTTTCTTTTTAATTACTCAAATTTATTTGGTCATCCAGCTATTGCGTTACACGATTGGTACCACTACCTATTCAAGACCATGTTCCCTAATTCTTAAAACATTTTTTGCTAATGTGAAAAAAACGAGTGCTTATTATTCCTTCAGAGCCATTTCAAGAAACTATGTAAACATATATTGCCATTTTGTCAGCATTTCTCTAAAACCTCAAAGCCTTTCAAGCAAGCCTGTCACAGGTGTCTCCGGCAGTAAAAATAGGGTTCCGCAACCGAACTTGTTGCTTCCGCATCACTAACAAGAACTGTCATATCATAGTGTTCCGTCAAACCCCTTGTTACATTTACCTACAATAAAAATATCTTACATCCCTACTTTCAACTTTAGTAACGTAACTTTAGGGTTGCCTTTAGGTGTGAAGGGATAGGAAGGAAAAGGTTTGGAACTAGTTATGTTTATTCGCTATTTGCAAACTCATAGCGGTAATAATATGAGGGTTCCGTATGCTAGTTCCACGTGCATTATAGATGAGATCCGACTGTAAAGATTTTGTGGGGGGATGGTTGTAAAAATTCGCGGGTTCAATAACCTGAATTGGATAAGTGGGTTGGAATCTGACTAATGGTAGAATTTGATTTAATTTTGAGTTTTGATCTTCAACTTCTTTATTTTTGGCGCCGCTTGCTTTTCGCTACGACTCTGCCAAGCGCGTTACTTTGTCGCGGTACACTAGAAATAGATGTCAAAAGTCAAAAAGATCTTGAAATATTTATAAACAATAATTCATGTACCTACGACATTGTATACATAACTATCGAGCTTCTTAGTAAGCTAATTTTGTGTTATGCGAATCGGATGAGTATTGTTAATACGTACACCTTTATAGAAAACATAGAAAACACCCAAACACGAAACTAATAATTTCAAATAAACAATCATTTGTTGACGTCGGTAGTCAAACGCACAACTTTCTACGTCTAAAGCTTGTCGCACACCTGAAAAGCGCAGCACAGCATAAAAATGTGCATTCAAATATGGACTTTAACTCGTAACATTTATATGAATTTTATATTGACGGCATCTTATCTATATATCTATATTGACAGACACCTCGCGGACGTCGTTTGAAACTTGTGGGAAGACATTTTGTCATTGTAAATTGTTTCAAAACGAGTTTAAGCCCATATTTGAATGCACGTTTTTGTGCTGTGTGGTAGCGGTATTGGATTAATGAGCGCAGAGCTTTAGGTAGAGTCACAGAAGTCGTCGTATTGGAGGGCATTGTGTGTAAACATAGATCAAAGAACCTGTAGCTGAATAGGTGTCTTCTAGACCTTTGTGAATTTCGTGATAAATAGTCTGCCAACATCGTCACTTACCGCCAAGTGAGGTTGTGGTAAAGTAGATTTCGAAGCAAAGAATTCAATCAGAGACAAACCGATAATACCAGTTTATTTCTACTATCTTCTGCCCGCAGCTTCATACGTGTTTCCGGGATAAAAGATCGTCAATCTAGCCCTGAAACTCATGATCATCAAACATCTATGCGAAAATCCAGCCCGATCCCATCAGTCGTTTCGGCGTACAGAAGTAACAAATATCCGTCCATATATCCATCCAATCTATCGCGTCTAAAATATTAGTTTGATGTGATTAGCATAATTATGTCTCATAAACTAAAACACGCTTACACATCCCCTCTAAAAATGCTCAGCAGAGGCCACGAATTAAATGCAAACGCTGTACAAAATCATAAATAAAAATGTCGTGAACGGAGTGACATTCATATTTTAAAAGAGCTGTGTCCTGTTTTTATCGCTTGATCTTCGAAAATAAACCATAGTAACTGTTATTCGTGAAGAAACTACTGATTTACATATATATATATAGTTTATGTGGTTCACATCTTATCAAATCCATAGATACTTTAGGCTTGTAGACCCCTGACGGTTTTGTTAAACTTAGTAATAAGAATTGAGCTGTTTAATATAGTTAGCTCTTTCTACGACATTTTAACGTCAAATTGCGGGAAATTAATTAATCTACAATACCATTTTTCTAGCAGAAGTATAAAGAAATGCCTTTCTCTTAGTTATATTTCATAATGTCAGCCCTAAAGAGAATGTATAAGCAGCGCTTTTAAATCGTGTTACGTGTCGCCGGCAGCATCCGTGGCACGCCTAAAACGAACTAAACAGAGCAAACACACCCACCCGCATGTGGAGAATAATTTAAAAATACGCAAAATACGGCCACTTCACTTCTAACCAGGGGGGGCGGGGGTGCCTGCCCCCCTCGTTTTGCGTATTTTTCGGTATGCGTGGCAGGTGGCGCGCCACCCAAAAAGGGGGTTCGTTAAAAAGCGCCAGAGTACGTAGTATTATAAAAGTTGCGCCTACCGCGTGTAAGTAGTGCTGGTGTGAGGGGGGGGAACCCCCCCGGGGGCCACCTAGTTAGACAGTTAAAAGTATGCGGTATTAACAGAACGGAAATGAATATACGAGTAGGAGTACCTAGCTATGTTTTTTGGGAAGCTGCGTCATTCGGGTTAGGATAATGAAAATACTTGTGCTTGCTTTTTATTTCGTTTTTTAGAAGGGGCGAGGGTAGTGTTTAGACAGCTATGGCTGTGTGCGGTGCTTAGTTATGTGGTATTGATCGGGGGTGCTGAGGGGGTTTTAATCAATTCTGGTTTTAGAAAAAGGGCCTTCCATTAGTCGTTTGAAAGTACCTTCCTGTAGATGAATAGCGGATCTATTCGTCGTTTTTATCTCGTTTTAATTTTTGTCAAATGAATGCTTAGTATGTTTGGTGCTGAGGTTTGAATAGATATCTCCTATACTTTTGATCTTACTTGAAATAGCAAGAAGAATATAAAACCAAGGCTGATACATATATTATAGAAAGCTAAATTATATTCATTTAATTCAGCCCAGATTTTTCAATCGTTCGATACCTTTTGTAGATATTGTGATTTGAATGTTTTTCGTATAGGTAGTTTTTAGATTGTCAATCAACTCTTCAGATAAAAGTTTTTGGTGATATAATTAATTTTTACTAGACTAAGTCTTTCGTATAGTTACGACGGTAGATATAGTGAATAGATCAAACCAAAAATAAAAAACTTAACTTACAAAATGTATACATTAGTTTTGAACACTTACTGAGTGACTGAGTAACACGCTACATTCGGCTTCGCGTCAATAATACTCATTGAGTTATTTTAACATTTTATTATAAAACGTGATCATTTATTTATCTGCGATTTTTGAAAGCATTTTTGGATGTTAGTGATGCATCATGTACAGACACCGAAATAAATGTTTAATAACAGTGTTTCTAGCGATATCATAATTTAACTAAAAATCTTACCTATAAATGTGGCAGACACTGATAAAGAGATGACCTCAAAATGATAAAAAGGCTACACAAAATTATTGTTTCTGGCAATGTACGCGCTTCTACAACAAAACTCCTAGGTGTTCAAATATATTGACAAAACCTTCCTGTGCAAAAAGGCATACCTACTATAAAATACAAATGAAGAATAACTCTTCATTTGTATTATATAGTAGGTGTGGTAGGTATAGTAGGACTAGATTTGATATAAACAGCGTGAAGTTATGATGATGAAAGCAATCATTATTTATTAACTAGTTTGTGCCCGCGGCTTCGCACGCGATGTCTCTATGGAAACGTTTAAAGGCTATTTCTATCCCATGGAAACTGATTTATGGGACAAAAATGATCTATGCTTGATTCCAGGTTTAGAGCTACACCTGCGCAGAATTTCAGTTCAATCTGTCCAGTAGTTTCAGCATAAAGACGTAACAAACATCCATCCATCCATACATCCATGCCTGCAAACTTTCGCATTTATAATATTAGCGTGATATATGCTGTGTAGTAGATTTAAGGTTAATAAATATTCATTTAATTTCATTTAAATAATTTTACTTACTAGAGTTTTATTCTACATATATACTCTGCTAGTACCTAAATAGAGTCGTTTTTCAACAAGAAATTACTCTTATAAGAACCTGATTCATAATTTAAGAGCATAATTCTCGCAATTCGCGTAAAAGCATATTAAAATGTTAGGAAGGGGCCGAACTAATAAAACGACGGAGAACGTATCAGCAATTTGTTAATTTAATCCACTGGGTACTTCTGACGGGCGTAGTTTAAGACCTATGGGTAAAAAGAGGATTTTATGTTAGGAGCTTTGAAAGAGAGCTAATGTTGGAAACGCGGAAATAGTCAAATACTGACGAATGTAAAATTGTAAGCTGGGTATTGACCGATGTTATGGGGCATGTACCATTCGCACGTTACGCCGTGTGTAACCCGTCGCTTTGCTCGTTGCGAGTTCGTTTCCTGTACTGACTGCACGAACGGCCGCCGTGTAACATGTTACATTACGCCCGGAACACCGATCAGCACCCGGTTTTAGATATTTTCTACCACTTGTGCGGTTTGCAGCCGGTTGTTTGTACGCTGGTTAATAACTAATCAATGATCAATTTTTTTGTCAGCGTGATGTTGACAAGATAGATAGATATATAGTTAACTCTTAATTGTACCACACATACACAAAATACAAAACAGAAGTAAATGCTGAGAATCAAGGAAGTTTAGTAGTAGAATCATTCATTCATTTATTTACCATTTATAACATAGGTCGTTAAACAAGGCAAGTCACAAATTGTACAATTTGAAAAGACATGGGAAGGCTTTATCACTTTAAGCGATCTCTTAAAGGGAACCTTGGAATGGACTGGACATAAGGTAACAATATAGACGGTGGCGTTTGAATAACTTAAGGAAATGAAAATAATTTATTTTACCAGCAGCACATACAAAAATTTTGAATTAGGAAAATAAAAACAGAGGGCTATTAAAAGGTTTTTACGAGTAAGACAATTATGTACCTACCATGCCATATACTCTGATAAATTTACTTACAAATAAAAACAAAGATGTTTAAATTTTTACACGGATAAGTTTTTCTGGAAATTATGATATCTCCTGAAACATAATAAGCAATTTGGATCTTTCACATAAAATTTTTGGTGTCAGTGAAATTATATTTTATTTTATTTCATATAATTCGCAAACAATAAATTATTGTGTTGTAATATTAGAATAAAATAAACATAAAAAATATTAACACAAAACAAAGTCTAAGAATTTTGTTATTATAGCGCGGGAGCCTTCAATCTCCGGGTAATTTCTAAGAAATCAAACTTACGCAAGTACTAATATTTAATTTTTCTTGAATAAAAGGTACAAAAGCTACAAAGAGACTATGAAACTTTTCACAGTAGAAACTTCAAAGATTTAAAGTCAAAAATTGAGAGAAGGTTCCGAGTGCAAGTCCCGTCAAAGTCGAAGTTTTTTTACGAAGAAATCATGTAATATATGTACATATGTTATACAAGACAAATTGATAAATAAAATTAAAACACGTTAGGTAAACTACACACCCATCTTAGGTAAAACTATTCCTAAAAAGATATATTAAGTTTATTTCAGATAATAACAGAATAAAACAATTACAACTAGTATATACACTATATTAATATATGATATATTCGGAAAAAAAGATTATGTTGTTATATTCCGTTAGCTTAATCTATTATTTGAAAATAGACAACATTGTTACGTGGTGTAGGTTTTAATTATACAGAATTGGCCATATTTCTTCTAAAGGCTATTGTTATACCAGAATAATTACCTACAATTCATAAATAACATCTTTGCCTAAACTAATTATTGACGACCTCCATGGCATGGCACGTGGGTGATTTTAGACTAAAAAGTTCAGCTCAGAATAATTCTACACTACATTGATATAAAAAACTTGAACTGTGAATACCTAGCAAAAACAAAAGATACCAATAAACATCACAGAACAGTAGCTCTACATTTCTATTTTGTATTCAAACCCCCCCCTTGTATTCCCTTATGTACCCTACGCACGTGAGGATAGCTGTCGATGGGCAAAAAAGCTAGTAAACAAAAAATCCTGTTTTTTAGATTTCTCAAAGTCCCATTTCCTAAATAAAACTTTGATCATTTGAACCCTCTCAAAATAGTGGTCAAAATGGGAAAACTCATAACTTGCCAGCTCCAAAGGCTTTAAAATAAAGAAGAAAATTCGCATTCGCTCCCTCATTAGTCTATTCGCCACAGTGAAAACTGAGCCAAATTAAAATCAAACTATGATTTCGTGCCAAAACGTCGAGTACAAAACTTAGTAGCAAAGCACCTACGTACAGTAACAGTGCCGCACATATAGCGATGGAACACTAGTGGCTTCATCTGAATTTGTTTGCTTTTACCCCATTTAATTACTAGAGCTAGTCACCACCTATGCGTAAAATCCCGGGCTCAAACCCCGGGTCGGGCTAAGAGTTGTGTCATTGGGATTTTTCTAGCATATAGTAGCAGCCCGAGGTCATGTATGGCGGTGTTAAACCCCCGTGCCCCGGAGAGCACGTGCACGTTAAGCCGTTGGCCCTGCGCCTGAACTCGCCTCGGTCGTGTCGGTCTGCCGTAACATCGGGTTATGAGAGTGAAGAGAGAGGGAATAGAGAGTGTGCTTATGTACTATAATTATGTCCTGCGCACCTGGCTAGTCTCCATCGAGAGGCCGCCGTGGCAGAAATGCGGCTAGGAGTTCATCATGCGTAAAATCTATGTGAGCGACAAAAATTACAGTTTATAGAAAACTTTTAACCGACTTCAAAAGGTTTCTATTCGGCTCTAAGTATGTTTTTTAAAATATATGTTTGTAACTGAATATCTTCGCCATTGTTATCAGATTTTGATGATTATTTCACTTTTGCATAAAAGATGGTTTTAAAGTTTTAAAAGTGTTTATCTCAAGGAATTTCTAATTGTCCCGTAAAACTCAAAAAAATATAGTTAATATTCTGGAATTTTAAGTAAGTTTTTCGATATTATGTACAAACATTAAATTACGTCTTTCAGTAGCTCTAACGTAAGGACTATTATATTTATTTTCTTGACTTTACGTCAAATCGAGCTTATGAAACTTTCCACAGTTTAATCTTTAAAGATTTCAAGTAAAAGTTAAAAGAAATGAATTAAAAACGTCATCTGATTTTATAAGAAGCTAGGCAGTTTTTTCATTAATAGGAAGGCTAAGCACTCCCAAACTTATTGTCTTGCACCAGTCAATAGGTAGGTTATCAATAAAAAACCTAACGCAAAATTCACACGACCAACGAAAAAAAAAAACATTCTATTGTATTTTTCATAACTAAGTTTCCTCTTACGCTACTAAACATTGTTCTTATTACAAAAAAACTTTAATCCTCTTAAATCATAAGCCTCCACCAACAGGAAGTACGTAGCTAGTAGCTACATCACGTAGAACAAGCTCCGTAAACCCGTTATCTAAAACTTTCCAACATTACACGCGCCTGATGACGATTTTTCTCTAAAAATTCTAATTCACGCACCCTCAACCCTCCCACCCACCTCCCTATAGGGGCCACACACACTCACATAAGTAAAGTAGGTAGGCATGGTATACGCAATTTTTGATCAATACTTAAAAATTAACCCAGCCTCCGGTAGTTTTTAAATATTTGTGCGCATGTCATGATTTTTAATCAGCCCCTTTGTGACGCCTACAGGCCGCGTGTGTGCGTGATGTGTGCTTGGATACGATTGTAGACGTGTATGTGTGGGTTTGATTGGGTTTTTTTGGTAACTACGTACTTATAGGTAGGTGTAGAAGTAGGTAGGTGTGCTGCGTAGTTATAAGTACGGGTATGCTGGGCTTATCAGGATGCGAGGAGATTAGCGAGGAATTACGCCATTTTATGTATTTCAGGAGACTTACTTCATATTTGCGTAGGGTTTTGAAAGCGCGTATTTTCTTTCCAAAGCTTAGATTACTCTTTTTTTGTAGGCGTCATCAAAAAAGCTCCTTTGTTCGCACTTTTTTCGATCCTGAAGTAACTTACATTTTGATTGCCATCATAAAATATTCCATTTTTAACCTTCACGTTTTATTTTACAATTATTTTATTTGTTTTAATAATAAAACAACTTAATTCTACAAACCTGAAATTAATTCCAAGCGCAATCATAAAAATAGATAATTATTATCTCGGCACCAAAGGGTTTAAACTAACACTAATTCATAGTAAAGTTGAACTAAAACCTACAATGTAAACAAGAAAGTATCATTCTATTTAGTAAAAAAAGATTTGAACCGAAACCTGCCTCAAGTATTGAACCTGCTCCTCCGGATTAAACCCCTGTACATCACCACAAAGCTACAAAAGACACAATGCTACTGGATCCTTGACCGAATTGTTTGACCTAATTTCTCGGATTCAAATTTTATTTCCTTATTTTAGTAATAGAAAGACTGTTAAAATTTCACAACTGATAAATATATTATGAATTTTTTTGCGTCAACAATATTTTTTAAACGGAAAAAATAAACAGTGGGTTTAATCCAAATAAGATTAACCATCCAAAAATAGGAGAAGAACGTACGTACTTACCGGGCGCTCGTGTACAAAATAAACAAATACCTATATATTGCAAAAAAAACACCGCAAGCCTACGAATTAAATTGAATATTATATTTACCTTCTCTTTCAATAGAAATTTATTAAAATAATTGGCTTCATCTAAAGATTAGTTATTTTGTTTTGCAAGAGACTGGTGCCCGTGAGAGGTTTAGCTATCCGTACTACAGGTTTTCTAAACCTGTCCACCGCGCAGGATATAAATAGAACAGTAAACACGTCTTCTTACTAAAAAAAACAATAAATTAGAAGTCAGTAAATAAATAAGAATGTCCTCATTTTAATTTATAACATTAATAAAAAAACAAAAATCATCTATATCATTTTTAAAATTTTTTTTTTTAACGCGGCAATGGCCTTTATTAACAAAGAAAATTACAATCAAATTATAACTAGTATTTACAATTGAAACAATTAAGCTAACTGCAGACTGTTGCAAACAATCTACAGGTAGCTCAGTTTTTAAAAATTATAAAGTTACTATCACTCACATTACATTTTACTTTGGAAAATTTACAAACACTACGCATATCGCACATATAGATTTTACGTTGATGTATATGGAATTATAAAATCTAGGTAAAAATTATATAAAACTATTAAATTAGGTGTAATAACCACTTATAAACCGCTTTTTACAAAAAACAAATCAAACGCAAGCGATATAATACCAATAACTACGTAGAAAAGGATAAAACCAAAACAAAAAAACAAAGATTTTGTTCTCTTTCATAAATTATAACATTTTGCAAAATACACAACGTTTCCAACATTAAATAAGTGGCTAGAGGCTTTGACCTCGTCGACGTTCAAGCCATTCAATCTTCAAGCTCTAATCTTAAAAAACAGACGGTCTGTCAGTCAGACAAAATCATACTTTTTTCTAGAACATCTTACATACATAAAGGCTAACAACAGCTAAAAGTAATTTCAAAACCAATTAAATCAAAATTCTGTATTTCTTAAAATACATACATATTTGGAAAAGTCATAACAATACCCTTATACTTACTAAATTGACTTTTTTTTACTTCAAAAGAACAAACGAATCACTAAACCAGAACTAGAAAGCAACGAAAAACACAATATAACAAAATAAAATGAGTTTATTCAACAAAAATTGTTAGACACTTTACTATTAAGGATAGTTATTAAACAAAGAACATTTTTGAAGTACTAAGGTTGTAAAGAAAGTACCTGATGGGTAAGTGACGTAATAATGATGAAAAGGTTAAGGACTCAGCATCGCTGATTTTCAGTCCCACCTGGAAATATCCGCTGTCGCCTCAACGTCAAATAGTCTTATTTAGCTAAAACTATTCACTGAAACTGGATTAAATCGAAGTCAGTTAGTTACTGAACGTTTCATACAGCAGCATAATCTATCAAGCTACAAAGAAAGCAGAACTAGTGATGTGGAACTAGAGAATTCATTAAAAAATAGAAGAATTCAGTGTTGCATGGTTTACGAAAACTATAAAAGTTTTCGTTTTCTTCCATATAGCGCCTTGTGCAGTATGGGTTTGCATAATACCAAAACAAAAAAGTTTTCTGTTACTTCCGCTGCCCTGTCAAAGTTACAACAACAAATCACTCAAAATCATTATCATTCGAAAGTGCAATCGAACTGTCAGAATTGTGGCAAAATGGCATAAGCCACAAAACAAAGAAGAAGAAGAGTTCGTATGAAACTATTGGATTGCTGCCATAATACAAAAAGTTCGTCTTTATCCGGTAGGCGCGCTGCAAGGTGCTAAATGTATCTATGGGCGAAAACTAAATCATTTTTCGTGGACTCTGTTCACGGTAGCAGTCGTTCTATCTCCTTCTGAGTGAATAAGAAAAAACATTGCTTTAGTTGACAGATTTTTATTCGTAAGAGGTCTACAATAAAAGGCAAGAAATATTAAGTCAAGTCGCATGGCCTCCCTAGTGAAATGTAAGAAAAATATTGTTCTTGCGTAGGCTGCTACGCCGTAGTACTACGGCTACGGCGTAGCCTCGTAGCACCACTGCTTCGAGTCTACGTAAATCGATTGAGGGCTAATTTACGGTTTATTTTTACTTTGTAATCGTAAGGATCGTACATAGATAGATTATTAAGAAAGAAAATTACAATTAAAGAATAGAAACCAGTTAGAACTCATATTTACAATTGATACATTTGAGCTAACTGTACACTGTTGCAAACAATCTAGAGGTAGCTCAACATAGATACTTAGATATTTATTTAAACTATCTATACATATAAAATGCTTTGTCCTGAATGACTGACTGACGGATCAACGCACTGCCAAACCGCTGATCGTAGAGACCTAAAACTTGGAGGGTGTGTTCTTTGTACGACGTAGGCATCCGATAAGAAAGGGTTTTCCGAAATTCTACCCCTAACGGGGTGAAAAAGGGGGGCAAAGTTTGTATGGGCCAACGTGATTCCTTGGTCCAATCTATTTCAAATTTTGATTAAAAGTTTTTTAACAGAATTGATGGAAGAGGTGTTTCGTA
The DNA here is from genome assembly GCA_963662085.1 of Eupithecia inturbata. Lineage (NCBI taxonomy): Eukaryota > Metazoa > Arthropoda > Insecta > Lepidoptera > Geometridae > Eupithecia > Eupithecia inturbata. The sequence continues at coordinate 14,006,609 of OY759190.1, forward strand.
TTTTATTGAAATTCATCCCTTAAAGGGATTAAAAAGGGGTATAAAGTTATTTCGGCATAAAATGCTTTGTCCTGAATGACTGACTAACAGAGTTACTTTCGAATCCATACTTATATTATAAATTCGAAAGCAACTCGGTCTGTCTGTCTGTCTGTCTGTTACCTCTTCACGCCTAAACGGCTGAACGGATCTTAATGAAATTTGGCATGGAGATAGATGGTATCTCGGGGACGGATATAGGCTACTGTCTATCTTAGAAATGAGCGTGCGAAGCCGCGGGCAGCAGCTAGTATGAATTTAAGCGGGCTAACTACTTACTAACCTGGTCTGTGTTGCAAGAACGTTTCACCTTAACGAAGGACTTCCTCAGGGTGGGGGCGGCTCTAGTCGGGCGCGTTCCTTCTTCGCGCAAATTCAGTCAACTAGGATAGTTTCATGGTAAAAGGATGGATATATTACTAGCCGAATTGCGGCAACAGCGGCCAGTCCCAGTCTCCTCACTCTCACGATCCGATGGGACGGCAGACCGACATTAAGGTGGTTAGTGACACTAAAAAAAACACGTTTTTACTATTTTCTAGGTTCTACAAGTAACTTAGATAGCAGATAAGAAGTCTGAACAGGATTGGATAAAGTTCAATGTGTCCCCTGTAGGTGGAGCGAACGGCGCTAGAGTCCGAAGGAAATCCAAAAGTTTTTCGACTTTTTCGTGACTTGACCTCGTGGTGTAGTTGGTTAGCACATTCCCCGGAAGGATGCGGGTTCATGTCCCGTCGAAGTCAAAAATTCTTTGGGATATTAATTAATTTCTTTTAAATTACCCCAAGTGGTATACGCACTATAATAATAAAAACCTTAGATAAGAAGTTTTGCGCATTTGAGTGTTCAGAAATAAATAAAATAAATAACGCTCGACAATCCACACTGCATCATCTAGCCCCAAGCTAAGCAGAGCTTGTGTTACGGGTACTAGATGACTGATATACTTTGCAATACTCTACATAAATAGATATTTTATATTATAGGTACATAGAAAATACCCAGAATACCCGAAATGCTAAAGCTATCGACATAGCTCAGAGAATAAGCAAGCTAAAGTGGCAGTAGGCCGGCCATATCTCGCGAAGAAACGACAACCGCTGGGGTAAACGTGTTCTTGAGTGGATACCGCGACTCGGCAAACGTAGTGTAGGACGCCCTCATGTCAGATGGGTTGACGATCTGCGAAATACTGCAGATGCGGCAAGCTGAAGACAGAGCGCTAGGGGAGGCCTATGTCCAGCAGTGGACTAAGATAGGTTGATGATGATGATGATCCGAAATACCTTACTTCTGAATTTTAGTAACGTTGGTTCACATCCCGGATTTTGAGTTTACAGGTTACTTACAGTTTGTTAAGGTATCGGTCGGTCTGCATGACACATGTGTTGAATACAACGTGCTCGCGTGAGCCGTACGCAAATCAACTTGTAAGGGCTTTAAAAGCAAAAAGTAAATATTTCTACCACCTTAGTTGTTATAAATGTTTATAAAAGCGAAAGTTTAGAATGAAGACGTGTCGTTGACCCCGCGTTGGAGAGGGTGCGTGACGCCCCTCTAACTATTCATCTAAACAGATGCAGTATCTGGCCTTTGATATGGCACAGACGAACAAACCAACACTAACTAACGAAAACAATTGTAATGGTCCTCACAGCATCATTCCAGTGCAGTCGTGTTCGACATACACGAACCTGCTAAACCTTATTTTGTTCTAAATGTCCTGTTGCAAGGCGACTAATGCAAATGATGCTGGCATTATGCGTACATCAAAAAGCGTTAAAAAAAATGATATAAACATTCCAGTGGAATTCCATGGACAAACACACCAACAAACATTTAAGTTCAAAAAAGTAAGTTGAGATAGGGATCTCAACTTAATTTTTTATCTTTCAGGGTCCTGGAAGGTAAAGTGGTAATATTAATGCTGATTTAAAGCAATTTAAGCCATTTTTGATCGTTGAATTATATTATTTCTTTTGTTTATTTATCTTTTATACTCAATTTAAGACTCAGTATTCATTTGATTGATCTACTTGGACATCGTTTGTTTTACATTTACAATTTTACATGCTAGTAAATTCGTAAGAAAATTTAATACCGGACTATTTGTTCCGGAGATTACTCTGGAAATGCTCCGTGCTTTAAATTATTTCACTAATGCAAACCGACATATCTGAGTGACATAATATGTTAAGTTTTATATTATATACACTCACGTGGATGTTATAGTCAATACACGGGCAGAGGTTAGTGCTACATAATTAAAATTTAGCCGCTGTGCTGTGCCATACAAAAGACCCATAACTAGAACTTATCTGCGCGTGTACTATGCTATATTCCATGGTCCAACTTACGTGCTCGAGTTTTGTAATTTGAGAGTGTAATCAATTTTATTTTGCCTGCAAGCACCAATTAGTAATGATAAATTGGTCATACCTACTATTTCCTATTTGTTCGCTTAATTCGGAGCAAAAAGCCGTTTTCCAGGAAACTTTACTGTTTTTATACATATTTGGAGAAATTTTATTTTTTATTATTAACGTTATTTTCGTTTTGTAGGTACTGTGCGTTTAATGAAAAGAGAATGAGGGATGATAACTATTTTTTATTATTCGTGGAAATTGATCGCACATTTCCCTGCAATGGTACAGCAACGTAGCTTGAAAGGATTCCATGCATAATTAAAATAAATTAGTTGAATTTATTTCTATCAAAAGCACACGCTAAATTCATGAGTCATATTCGATAATAAAACGGAATATAAATGATCGAAAAAGGCAAATTTCACCAGATTAAAAAGTTCAAATAACAGCTACATTTCACTGTTCCTAACACTACCGCACGCTCGAATCCCTGGCCGCGTCCGCAAAACGAATAAATCACGAAAAAACCTGCGAATATTAATAATTACTCGCGAATCGCGCGCATAGTTAGTTAGAAAGGGATAATGGTAAAAATGTATCGCTGTGGGGGTAAGAGGGGGCCTCACCCCCCAATTTTTACCCCCGTCCGTTTAGTGAGATCCGATCCCGCAATCAGGGGGTAGGGTGGCATTTTTTGGCCACCCCACCCCCGCAGCATCGTAAATTGGAGCATATAATTTTTATTACAGCGCGGTGTCGTGTGTGTTAGAGGAAGCGCCGACTGACGGGACGCTAATGTACTCATGTAGCTTTGTTCTCGAATCAGCAGAACAGAAAGCATTATTTGATTCCGCAAACTGTTGAAAATATTTAAATTTTGCTCTCTTTTAGTTCATTTTCTGTGTTTGTTTTGTTATTATCGGTTTTAACCCCATTTATTCAAACGTTCTTTCGAAAAGTATAATATATGTTATTCATTTCATTTCTCATCATATCATATTGTTTTAATTTTGCGACGTTAAAAATAGGCACCCCTTACAGGTAACTTTTAACTTTAATTACCTTAAACCGGATTTCTCAGGAACTTGTACGAATAGTCTCAATTGAAAGAACAATTATTAATAACAGCTCAAAATTTACTAACAATTTTCCGGGTTTTAAAAAGTTTATCTGTAATTTTACCCGGCCAAACGCCCTTTTTGCACGGTTGCTAGATATTGCAAAGAAACAAAACCCATAGCCGTATATAAACGAAACATCCCTCATTCTAAAGGGCGCCCCCGTGGCAGCACCCATGAACAATCCCTAGTTCTATGGATACACTGACATTGGATATTATTGTTTCCGTTTTAGTTACATTATCCATAACCACCACAGAATTTTCATAATTTTAACAAAAGGTTTTCAGCTTTATTAAGCGCAAAATTAAAAGATTACACTTTTCAATGCGTCTTAGCTATGTAAAGTGCATTTGTTATCTAAATAAATATAACTTAAAATTGAATACATTGCATTAAAAAAATCTCCTGTACCTAATGGTGGACATTTTACAGAGCATCCCCAAAGTATGTAAAGCTCGATAGTGGGTCCCAGGTAAAGTAATAATAAGTAGATTATTACTAAATAATTAATACGAAATCAGAGCTATTCCTTTTAGTGCCTGCGGAGAAGTCCTGTCCGACTTCCCTTGGTTTTTATGACATGACGAAACTGGAAAAATACTGCAACTCTTTGCAAGTATTACAGTTATTAAAAAAGTGTGTTCATTGATAAAACCCGCCCATCGTTTGGTTCACGTACAACGTATTCAACTTTTTTATTTTTTGACTGTGACCTCGGCTTTCACTCTCCGATAAAAAATATGAACCAAAAATAAAATCCCTTTCACTCTTTTAGGATCTAACGTTTAAAAATACACCAGCTGGAATCACTTAAATGGTTTAAAATAAAAGCTGCGTTCAAAAATCTAAAATGTTCACTCTCGATGCAGCTCGATTGGCCGGTTCGTTTTAGTTTTTGTTTTAAAATGCTGTGATGCGTAGGTCCTGCATGCATCAATTTTCATATTTGAATCAGTTTTTTAAAAACGTTTTCGCTAGAGATTTGCCGTTTTTCTCTTATAAATAACTGGCTGCCGCCCGCTTCTTTGCACGAGCTTTTCCGAAATAAGTAGCAAAAACTGGCCAAGTGCGTGTCGAGAGGTATAACATTAACGTTTAGAACATCTATGCAAAATTCACAAAATTCAGACCGCTCTCCGTTCAGTAGGTATGGCATTCTCTTTTATCTAAACATCCAACATCTTCACAAAATTTCACCTTTATTTATTTATTTTAACACTTTATTGCATTTAATTAAATTAAATTAAATTGAATTCATTTATTGATTGAGATAACACAAAGATCCATAGATTAGAGTAGGTAGTTTAAGTCACACAGTTTCATATAAACGAAAAGGTACACAAAAAAATTCATTTATATAATAAGTTTGTTTGGCACAAGGGTTGATCAGGCTTGACATCCAGTGCCTTTGCAGTTTACTGCAATGTCTGTCAGCCAGAACCCCTATCAGACTTTTGGTGCTGCCCAGTATCCTGCGTTTTGTACTAAGGTACAAAGGGTAGGCTTAATGCTGAGGCATTTTCTACCTACCGACCAAAAACATACGTTTTACAGGGGGTTAGCGTGCCGATATTATTGCTTACTTCATACTATTGGTTGGATTTAAAATAGGCGAATCTCTGCCTCATTAGCAGATAGATAGTATTTTATGATATTATCAAAACCCAAAGTGCTTTATTTCCTTTAGACCTTACAGGACTCTTGGACAGAAATTTCTATCCGACCCGTCTAAAGCGATGTCTACAAAACAGTCAAAGTAAAGGTACATTAGCTAGCTGTAGAAAATGTGGAACCGAACATAATTCAGTTCCCAAGGACAAGGAAACATATCAGAGCATCAGACTCGAGCCTACATTAGTTCGAATAATAAACATTTTTAAAAGAAACGTGTTTACCTACAAACACAAATACGAAACAAAACTCCCTTCGTAAATTCAAAATTGAGGAACTGAGTATCGAGTTTCTTAGAACGAATACTCACATAGAGTTACATATAAAAGTATAAGTATAAAAGTAACAACTCAAGTATAAAGTGGAGTGTGTAGAGAACGCGCGAAGTATCGACAAATTACTAAAACACGCCCCGTGTACGATATTTTCAGAATATGAGTGAAAATTTTCCTCCAATCTTTGCTTAGAGGAGATAACCGTACAGAAAGGTTTGTGAGAATAATTTTTAAAAACGAGAATTTCGACTCTGTATTCTGAATAAAGGTACAAAACATTACAAAAACATATGACAAATCAACTTATTGTGTCGCATTTATTGTACGTTTTAAGCTATCTATGTGTATAAAAAAAGGCTTAAATCGAAAAATAAACTAGCTGAATTTGATATGGACCCTTGCTCTAATGTTTTTCAAATTGCATTGGCAAACTCTCGTCGAGTCAACTGAATCTACCCCTTTAAAACCTACGCAAAAAATATTGTATGTTATTTTTATAGCAGTCAAATATTATATTTATTGGTTAGCTTCAGCAAAAACTACGCAACGAATCTTTAGTCTTCGGCTCCCTCGGATCGGTTTCATTATTTAACCTTGTAGGCAAAAAAATATACCATCTACCCGCTGACTTATCTGCACGTCCCCACTCTAGGTTGTCGATACCGCGCACATTAGTACAGAGTACAGATGTGTGGAGTCACCCCCTAAATTATTTCGACATATGCAAATTTGTGAGCACCTACAGATGTTAGCATAGATTAGTAAAGCTTAGACATGACTTTTTAGTAAATTCATGGTGTCCTGATTTTATTGATTAGTTTTAGTTTCCATATCTTTTTTGCACTTTGCAAAAAAGATAGGTAAAAAGATTAATATAGTTAATAAGAAACATCTATAAACTGTGTTATGGTGTTATTTTGCTAACTTATTTGAATTGAATTATGTGAACTAGCTTGTATCCCCGCTTCGTACGATTTTGTCCGGGATAGAAAGTACCCAATATGTTATTCAATAGAACAATAATTATCTATGCTTAATTTCAGCCCGATCTACATATATTTAGCATGATGAGGTAAAAAAACATCCAAGCTTTATAATAGTATGACAAAAATGGGACCAAACACATATACAAAGTTTCCAAACCATCTGACAAATCTTAATAATATTTGCCTTGATAAACTATAAATATCTATTGAGACTAAAATTCCTCAATCGAATCAATATTACACACAAAACCACAACGTGAAACACCAACGCTTTAAAAGCGAAACAAAAAACCTATAACGAGCTCCATTCCCTGACTCCTCTAAGCCCCATCTATTCCTAACTCTATGTTACCCGCTCCTGCCAAAAAACGGCGCAGTTGTAAAATTGTCTAACTACCTCCCGCGCGCTCATTACGCCGCGTGCGTGCCTAACACACGGTGGCACGTATCGCGGGGTATGTCTGGAGATATAAATATCTTTTATGCTAAGGTGTGAGGTAGGAATATTACGAATCTTCCAAGATATTGTTAGTATGAAAAAACTCGATATTTATCAGTGTCACATCGAAAGCTCAAAGTGGCAGATACTGCCGTTAATCCACTTGACCTATGGATCAGAGTGGAAACTAATCCTCTTGGGCTATGGATCAGAGTGGAAACTGATCCTCTTGGGCTATGGATCAGATTGGACAAAAAAGTGGGAACTGATCCATTAGTGGAACTGCAAAGTGGATCAGATTGGAATGGAGCCAATTCTACTGATAATAATAACAAAGTCAGGTTATTGTTAAACTAAGGAACTCGTTGTAACTATTATGTAAACCCTCATCCAGTCAAGATATAGGTAGGTTCAACAAAATTACTGAAATAACAATAAGTTCTGTATGATATCTTATAATGGGATTACCAAAATTTGTAATTGATTTGGGAAACTTGTTAGCCTATATACCTACGATTATTGTTGACTTTGTGATCTGACATAAAGGCAATCAATAAAAACATTTTCCCAAGGCAACTCTCCGGCCTTATCCCATGTATACCGCACACACGTGAAGATTGCGATTCTAACTCGTGTTCTCTTTCTAGTTTTCAACCCCTCAGTCCGCCCCCCTAATTCCCCCCACCCTAATTCCTTACATATTTAAATTCCACTTCGCGAGGAGTCCTCATATTGTCTCCATATGATTTTTTACGTACTCCAGTCGGATCTTCGGCTTAACTTTTTAATATGTGAAGCCTCTCTGTCAAGAATGCTTTCAATATATGGAGGTAAAAAAATAAAAAGTAAATATATTTATTGCAAATAGTACAAAATAAGAACAAAAGGCATGAAAAAGGTCATTTTGCACATATTTTGCTGAGCTAATTTCAACAGTGATTTTTGTCAGCTTCCTCAATAGGCTGGGCCTGTATCGAAGAAGCCTTAGGTTTTTGAGTTGATGGTACATTCTTGTGTTATCATATTTTGTTGAATACTCAAATTCAAATATATTATTTTGAATACTTGAGGCAACCGGCGAAGCGCGAGTAAGACGCAACGAGATATTTGTGCTGCACCTAAACAATATTTTTTTAAATTAAGAGCTTCTGTCTGCCTCTTTGGTCGTGTGGTAATTGGATAAAAAGTAGCTTGGAGCCTCCTCAGCCTCACAAACACACGTCCTCTGCTGAACGTTCAGGGTACACAAAGGAGGTCTTGCCATAACCACCACGCTCGGTTGCCGGATTGGTGATGAATGAGTATGTTAATATGTGATTGCAGTAGAAGTGTTAAAAATACACTGAAGGACGCTGCAGGCCTGCCTCTGGCAGCTTAGCGCTCAGGAATAAAGTTGCATACAATCAGCGTTTTATTTTATTTATAGCGAAAGACTGCAGATTATTTTCATACCTCTTAAATATAACAATGTAAAATATTTGACGCAAACTAACTTTGAGTCGACGGTAACGATTATCCAAAATAGAGGTAGTATTTAGCTAAATTAATTGAAGGCCGCACGAAACATTATATTTATTGTGTGCGCAGTTGGGTAAAGATCTATTGGACACACAAAACCTTGTCATTGATATAATCATACGAAAGTAGGTGAAGACATAGTGCCTGGGTATTAGCCTACTTGTTGTTAGGAGGACTTCACATGTAAAATACGTGCGGTGTACAAAACATAGACTACGATAAGGTTGAATTTAAGTCCATCTTTTGAAGTCAGGCCTATACTAGCCAAACTCAATGATGAATGTTTGTAAACAAGCCACCCATACTTAACCTAAAATTCACTCTGTTTTCGCGTCTTTTTATACGCAAATTACATTAATTGTGGATTTGAGATCCTTTCTTCAATAAATATTGCTTACAATTCACAATATCTGACACTCGATGCCAAGCAAGTTTTAGTTATTTGTGTCTAAGTTTGGTTATAAACATTCGATTATGTTTTTATAAATAATGCTAAGCAATATTTTGGTTATAAACATTCGATTATGTTTTTATAAATAATGCTAAGCAATATTTTGGTTATAAACATTCGATTATGTTTTTATAAATAATGCTAAGCAATATTTTGGTTATAAACATTCGATTATGTTTTTATAAATAATGCTAAGCAATATTTTGGTTATAAACATTAGATTATGTTTTTATAAATAATGCTAAGCAATATTTTGGTTATAAACATTCGATTATGTTTTTATAAATAATGCTAAGCAATATTTTGGTTATAAACATTCGATTATGTTTTTATAAATAAACATTCGATTATGTTTTTATAAATAATGCTAAGCAATATTTTTTCCGATGTATAGAAGCAGAGCGATTTTAGAATTATTTTTTTCATGTTGATGCAACGTTTAAAATTACATATGCTCAACTGATTCAATTGTAAATACTAATTTGTTTCTATTGTTTAACTGTTATCTAGAAATCCTGAGTAAAATAAAGAAAAAACGGAAAGTGTTTCATCTCCTTTGGACCTTACACGACTCTTGGATAAATAAATAAATAAATAAATAAATAATGCTGGACAATTCACACTGGATACGTCAGATATCTCAAAATAATATGTATATACGAAACTATGAAATACAGTGTACATAGGTACTTTGAATTTTTGTTCATTTCAATTTTTTTAAGGTTGTGTAAAATGAACAAGAAACCTTTACCTTGTGCGCATTCGTTTTAGATAGACATGCCTTCTGCTAACGCTGCTCTACCTAACCATATCCCTAGCCTCATTAACAACCTTGTGAACATTTATTACATCTACAATTCATTCATAGCCCAAAAATTCAGAAAATGCTATTGTAAACTATTCTCTAGGAATAAAATTTGAATATACGACGTTTACACATTGTCTAAGTTGAAACAGATGGGCGGATCTAATGGCGATGCTGAACTATTGTAACAGGTGCCTTCCGCCATATTATATACGAATCTCGTGTTTTACAAATTTCTGGTAAATATATAATAGGTGATAGTTTAGTCACCTTTGCCCAATAAATTATTATAAATTAACGAGCCTAGTTCTTGTTGGTGCAATGATGCAATTTCCTCCACTTCTCTCTTTCCAAAGCGGTCTCTTTTACTTCTTTATTCAACATGACAGCGGCTACTCCTTGATCTGACTCATATAGTTAATTCTTGGTTTTCCCTTTCCTCGTTTTCCTTCAACTTTTTATTTTATGTCTATGTCTAATAAATATAAACAAATACAAAAAAAAATACAATATTATTTATTAACAACAAAATAAACAATTAGGCATACATATTAAAAATTTTAAAACTAAAGAGCTAACTATAATACTTGTGTATGTCTATTTGATTGGCTACGGCCCCACACTAGGCTCATGGCCCATGTCGTGGGTACCCGTGCACGAATAGTCAGAAGATTAACCGGTTCTAGGGTATCAAAGACAACTTTACTGAGTAAATATTCCTGTAAATAGGTAAAATAATGCTGGTCAATCCACACAGCATTATCTAGCCCCAAGAGAAGCAGAGCTTAATCTGGGTACTAGATGTCTCATATACTTAATAACATTGCATAGATATATATTTATTATTATACATAGAAAATACCCAGAACACCCGGAACAAATATTTGTAGATCGTACAAACGTTGGCCCAAGGCAGAGAGAAAAAATTGTCTACTTTATGGGGCCATCTTTATTATGTTATTTCAGGTCTATTCAAAATTTGAGGCAGATATCAGATAAGTAGTTTTGGCGCTGTGTTCGCACAAATATCTTCACAAACTTTAACCTTAGGTAATATTAGTAGGAAAATAAAACCAAAAGAACTTGTAACTTTTAAGACTTCCTATAAAACTAATAAATTCGTATTCAAGCTTTTTCTATTCATACTAAGTTCCTAAAAGTTTCGCAGAATAAATGAAAAAGTTTATTTTGTATAAACAATAATTAGTTGCTGAAATTGCTTGGCCTTCGTGGAATCCATTTTCTTGTCATTCTATGAAAGAAGTATCAATCACGAAGTCCTACTGGTATTCGAGATATGTTAGTTATCACAAAATAATAGACTTGTACTTCTGATAAAATACTTTAAAAATCGCCGATACAAGTGCAACTACGATAGCATTCAAAGTTTTATGACTAAACGTATTCTTGACGAGTCCCTGCATGATTTTGAATATCATTTGACCGCGTAACGGATTCCCGAACGGCTAGCTAGGGTGGCTTGCTTGAGCTGTTGGTCACCATTACAAACCATTCACTACCTATGGTTAAATTGCTGAAAGCTTATTTGTCTTGTTTATTTTCAGGGTCGTGCGTAGCGGATAACTATTGAGGTAAGACACAAGAATCCCATAATTTATCTTTAAATATTACTAATTTGGCACGTCCGACATTTTTCACCCGCGGCAGAGCCAACTCGCATGAGCCACCATTTTTGCTGCCCGGAGGCACAGACTCATTTGCCAATAAGGTACATATTACGTAACTCCGACATTTCACATACATTTACCAAATAAAGCAGTAGCAAAAAACAGCGAATCAATCAAGCGCTACATACTCGCATAATGCCCATAGCATATTAAAAATAAAATATTATTGTTGTGGAGGCGATGCCTCCCCAAGTGGGGTATAATAAATTCATTTGGCGTAGTTTTTCAGTAATACCCTATTGGTGGAAAAATGACTACTTTTCATTTTGAATAGGCCCGCGTGGAATATCTTCTTTCCCGCTCTGTCATTAGTTTTTTGTCGTGTCCCGTTTTTAAAATGATTTTGGCGCGTTTGGGCGGTCATCGTTGTGCTTGTGTGGGGCAGCGATGATGCCGGCGTGTCGTAGTGTGCATGTACTTTGCGAATTATAAAATGCAAGCGTTTTATTCGGGCTTTTGTTTTAAAGTAGGGTGGGTGTGTAGGCTCGCTCGCCTACTGTGCTTGTAGGTAGGTGTGCTTAATGAGAACTATGATTGCGTAGCGGTCTTCAATTTATGTTTGCATATTGTCTCTCGTGATTAAAAACTTTACAACATATACCTACTTAGTATAACATAACACATCTGTGGCTAATCGGTGAATAGCGAAAGCGGAAGCATGATTTTTAGCATCGCTTTCTTTGTCCTTTTTTCCGTCTTTAATATCTCAGCAACTACAGCAGCAAATAACGTGAAATTTAAAATAATAATACATTTCGCGTGCACATCAAAAGAAAAAAAATTAAAATAAAGGAAAAATAATAATGAAAATTTTCAGTAGGTACATATTGTGATGTCGAAATTTTAAAAGAGACCTACAATGTCAAGTAGGGTATCAATTTAAATCAAAAATTAGTACACTTCAAATCAGTTTTAGAAATTTCTGTAGATTTAATACTCTCTGAAATATTTAAAAAAAAATTTAAAAAATACGCGATAGAGCGATCCATCTAAAATGTATGTGGCGTTTGTAGATATAGAACTATATTTTACAGGAAAAATATAGAAAAGTCTGTAAGTAGAACAGTTCTTGAAAAATGGTCAAAAAGGGGGGGAATACTTTTCAAAAAGGGGGGCTACCTCACCGAGTAGGGTATCAAATGAAACGTATAGGTTTATACATCTCAAAACAGTTTTTAAAACTTCTGTAGGTTTAATACTTTTTGAAATATTTTGAAAAAACTCGAAAATTTTACTATTACCCTCTGTACCTACACCGAAGTTAGCAGCAAACCGATACATCTGAAATGTAGGTACCTTTAATTTTTTGGTATTCATCAAATAGCAAAGTCCAGGTCTAACCAGTACCTATAGTACATATTGGTATACTTGACAACCGTTCGAAACCCTCGGCGCGCGAGTCACACTCGCACTTGACGGATCTTGTTTAATATTGTCAAAGAGAATTATGCCTCACGTATAAAGTGAAAAGCTCTATTGAAAACTGTCAAAAGCCTCTCAAGAAAAACATCACCGTTGAGAAGTAGGCATAACAGCCCGTTTCTACTTTAGTATTTTATGAAAACCGACAACTTCCGGTAGTTTTACCCAAATATATTAACTCAAATCTCTGTTCTCACCCCCATGCAACAAAATCATTATCGTCGTTGACCGTATAGCGCTGCGAACCTCTTATAAACGACCTTCACTCCACTAACCCACTCCCACACATCTGCCACTGCCCTTAAGTTCGCTCCCTTAGGACTGACCTTACCCCTTCTCAAGGTGACGGTGCATTCCCATAATGTCTTTAGAGGGGTGATTTGTAGGGTGTTACTTGGATAAAGATCTTCAATGTACGGAGGGATAAGGTATGAACGCGTAAGCATCTTCGTCTAGGTACGTACCTAGACGAAGATGCTTACTTCATACCAAGTCTACGTAGACTTGGTATGAACGACGATAATTTTGAACGATTTGAAATCAATTTCAATATTAAAAGACAGTTTTTATCTACGAAACAAACATAGCAAACTTTCAGATTTAAGTTAATTTATATCAATAGTAAACCTAAAGTTTAATCTAAGAGCAAAAGATTCGAAAAAACATATGAAATTTGGAAATCTGTTTTTGGTTCAATTTGTTAAGATTCGCATTCTTTAGAGTAGCGGGAGTTTAAGACAAAACAAATCATGATACTTCAATGCACAGTCTATATCTCATAAAAAAATTTAAACAAATGAATTCGACTGATATCCGAATTCGTTTGTTTGTAAGTACATTTTTTCGGTTAGATATTGAACTTTAGCTATCATCGAGGTATCCTCAACAGCGATCATGCGTCCGCGACGTAACGTGCCTTCCCATAATCAGCACGCTCGGCAGGGGGTCTGATCACAGTATTAAATACACAGAAGGAAGCTGCTGCTCCTTCTCTGGTAGGTTTCACCGACGGGCTGAGTTGGAGGGGTCGATTCTAACGCCGCGACCGCCACAGCCGTCGAGCTATACTTAGGTATCATCCCTCTATCTCTCCTTCTCGCCCTTCGTCCGCCTGTCTGTCTGGATGGATGCAAGCGATGCGTCACCCCTCGAGCTTAGGGGCACAATTCATTATCGATTGTGTGTGGACTACTTTGATCTTCACACAATAGTTTATTCCGTTCAAATTGTGGCACAAAAATACATCACGACTCTTAAGAGTTTGGAGCTAAGAACATGTTTTATTGTATTTGCTTCTTCGAGTTTTGGTCAGAATTTTTAAATGTTTCTTTTAATATTTTTATTTGCAGTAATTTTTTAGTTAAAATGGCGTGGTAAACGCTTACTTGATTTAACTTAACTAAGTGTGATTTATGAAGTCGCAAGAGTTTAAGAAATACATAATAGCATCGCGTTATAAAACAAGTAATGGTTTAAAATTTACTTGATATGCTTTGGTGGGAAATAGATATAATATAATCTCACTAATTAAGTTTCACTGATAGGCCCATAATTTTAAAATCACATTTAGATTAGTCCACATTCTGTGAATAACACTTCTAAAAGCAATTAAGCTTTTTACCTAAAATAATTCGACATCTAGGTACTGCGCACGATAATTCAATTCAATCAATTCAATTCGTAAAGTGAAAACCAGACATAATATTACAATATAAAGTCTTATGTCACCAACCAGAGGTTGATTATTAACTTCTTACTCGACAAATATCTATTTTCTATTTTAAGTTTCAAATGCCTATTTAATTAGGTAGGTATGTACAATTCTATTTTTTTTTTTTCTAAATCACCGCGCACTATATTAGTTATATATTTTGATAGAACGTACCAGAAAAAAAAATGCCTTATAACATAGTGTCCTAAAGCGTCAGGTTTCTGAGATATTCACATATGAAAGTATTATATATCTGGAAATAAACTTTATTGGTTCTGATTATAAAAGATTTTTCTGTTAGAAAATGTAGTGTCGCATACAATAACAGAGTAATCATTTCTGAATGTATCGACACGGATAAACTCGTGTTTTGTATTTACTGTTCCCCATTTCTACCATTAATCCCGATTTATCACTTTCCAATTTGATCACACATCGATTCTACATTTTTTATTCAACAATGCAACAAACATGGTCTCTAAACAAAAGACGGTGGTTCTCGATCCAACTTTCGGTCGTTTAATTTTTGTTTTTTAAGTTTTTTTTTTTCTTTTTATAAAGAGTTGGCTTCAAACTTCACAGTGGGTTCCATCGATGCAGCTCTATACTTCTACACAAGCCTATGTCCTCGTTCCACCGGCGCACACACACACTCCCCTCTGGTTCTGTCGTAGTCTAGACGCTACGCGGGGTTGTTTCCTGTCTGTCTAGCCTCTGTTATTTTCTTTTGTATTTACAAATGCATTTGACTAGATATTAGCTTTTTGAAGGTAATAATCCGTACATGTTGATTAGCCTTGCGGTGCTAATGTTTAAAGTTTGTAGTCGATACATGAATTTAACTGAACATCCCTGTAATACCTGTGTATCACAAATAAATTAATTAATTGAATTAATTAAGGGCAATGGCCTTTATTAACAAAGAAAATTACAATCAAATTATAACTAGTATTTACAATTGAAACAATTAAGCTAACTGCAGACTGTTGCAAACAATCTACAGGTAGCTCAACTGATCCATATTAATTGGTACCTATTACTTGAATTGAATTAAATTATTTCACTAATTGGAAGCTACATTATTCCTTCAAGCTACTTTAAGTTGACTATCACAAGACACATTTTTCTTTATTGACAAAGAAAATTACAGTTAAAAAATAAAAACAAATTAGAACTAGTATTTACAATTGTAACAATTAATCTAACTGCAGTCTGTTGCAAACAATCTACAGGTAGCTCAACTGATCCATATCAATACCAGTCGGAAGCGTCCCCAAGACGCTGGCTGCATTGCCCCGCTGTAGGGCAATGCTGATGCGCTGCGCCCGCTCTCGGGTCATGCGTCGCGTCGACCAGACGCTCAGATAACTTTTTGAAAACCCGGAGAGCCTCGGTACCCACGGACCCAGAGTCTCGACCCCAAATGTGTAGGCTCTGTCGAGACCTGCATATTTGCGTCTCTTGAGATCCTCGGCCAAATCTGCCGCCGCACAAGCCCTTACGGATGTCCTCGGAAGATGGGAAGGCGCAAGTGTGTCTACGCATGTAGCGTCCCACACAATGGGCCTCCCCAACTCCCATGGGACTAGTGTCATGCCGTCGGGCCTCTTACCATCGTCACGCAACAGACCATTCGGTTTGAGAATAGCTGGTGCAAAGAAAATAGAAACAATTAAAATTTAAGTTCAACGTGATGATAATTTAAAATTTTAAGTTTGTTGCTCTGGTTAGATTTTACATTTGCCTCTACGCTCCGTGGTTACTCCCCTATTGCAAAGAACAGCGAGCGCGTGCGGGTCTTACGCGAGCTGAGTTTTGATATCAAGGTAAGATGAAGTAAAATTTCCATTATCCCTTTGACTTACAAAATAATTTTCCTTACGAAAATATCATCAATTATTTAAGTCCTGTACCGTTAATTCATGTCCATTTCATCCCAAGGTTGCCTGGAAGAGATCGTTTTTAGCGATAAGGCCACCCTTCATATTTCCTCTATTCTAAGCATATTTGTTTGTATTGTTTAAAGTATTTTCTATCTAATATCATGCATCAGTAATCTTTTAACTAAAACTTTATCACCTCAAAAGCTCTTCCAATCTTCAAGATTATTACGATTTCAAAATTGATTTGTAACAATACTTATCAAATGTCATCCAAAGGTAAAATAACTTTTAATTGATGACAATATCCAAGAGGATAAAATTACCGACGATATTCCACAATCCTTATCCAAGGGGATCTTCAGGGACTCCAATACTTTCTTGTTTTAATATGTTTATGAGCTTACCCACTGACATAGTAACTTAAAAATCCCCCCTAGGCCGTAACAGGCGGTAACTCAGTAATACGACAGCTATGACAGTTCTCATTCTGCCATCCAGATATCATGACAACACAATAATACCATAACCAATAAAGTACTCGATGGATCGGCGAGCTAGTAGACTAATCAGAAAACAAACATATCGTGACTCCCTCCCATAGACATCGCCGCAAATCATGGATAACCCGGAAAAACGCAAAAAAACGGCATTGTTTCTACTAATAAAAACTTCTAATAAACATGCAACTAAGCTACAAGCTTCCGGGCAAATAAAACATAAAAATATATCCTATTTTCATAGGGCGGGGGAGGGGGGCAGTCACCCTATCTGCGCAAAAACCCGAAAACATCGAAATGAAAATGAGTGTAGGGAGGCGCGCCTCTGTGTTGGTAATTCATTTTTAACATTAAGCTTGTGTGGGTTTTAAAGTACAGGCGAGGAGAAAATGTTTCAGCTAATTTGTAATTACCATTATGATTATTGAAATTATATGTGTTAATGAGATGTATGTCGGGAAATCAACTGGTAAATAGGTTAACTACATAGTGCGTTTTGAGAGATGGATGGTACTGGTATTGTGGCAGGTTAGCGACTGCAAATATATTTTGCGGTTTTTTTAACGTTTTTGTTGTTGGCAGCGCCCATATTTCGAAAGACTTGATGTCATTCCCGACTTTCGGACTTGTTGATTTGTGAGAATGTGTAAAACTTTCTAGAGGAAGACATTGCTTTTATACGTTGAGTAGGTAGGTAGGTATTCAATGAATACTTGAAATCATTATTTAAGAAAAAATAGAAGTAGAATTTTCGCCATAATTACGCAAAATTTTATGATTGTTTGATAAAATAGGCAAAAAAAACGAACTTTAGGAACGGCTGAGACGAAAAAGTTTCTAAAAGGAACTACGAGTATATAAGGATAATCCTTTGGTTTTTTTAAACGAAGGTAAGTGTTATGGTGTATTAATTATTATTACAATGTTCTGATATTTGAATACCTGCTTCCTCATTATCAAAAGTAACTATTTTATTAAACAATCAATTAATCTGAGAAACCTATGCCAGAGCTTTTTTGCTCTTCTGAGGTTATGAGAACCAAAAGTTTAGCAATGGGTGCAAAAAGTTCATGTTTTTTCTTATAGAGCTTATTATCTAAAGGGTGTGTAGGGAGGCGGATGTCGGCGACTGTACCGGGAGCTCGCATGGTGCTCCACACACACCACGCACTAGCGAGAACATAAAACGCAATTTTGTATTAGATTTAATTTGAGTCGCACATGCGGGCCTGTGTGCGTGCCTGCGTCAGTGTGCTATACTTCCTACGCACAAATTGATTACGATCGTCGCCGAAAAGGAATTTGCATACACGTGGAAGCTTTTTTCTCTTTCTGCGGGAAAAACCAATCCATCGCGTTGGTATTAATTTCCCGCTGATTTACTTATTATTTATTCGAATTTTTAGCTGGTGCTGATGGTACCTTATAGATCGGTTCGAAGTTTGAATCGAACGCCCACGCTCGCGACGAGCGGTTGTGTAAGGAGGTTGCAAGTGATGGAATGCATGCGTCGGATAGTTGGAGCATAGTTGTGAGTAGTTAGGGGTGCGGGGGCGCTAACGTCTCAGTAGCGTCGCGGCCTCCGCCCGCCGCGGCGCCTCGCTACCGAATGAGAGCCCGATTTAAAAACTATACTCTGAACCGCGCAGCGAGCGCCCGTAATACCACCCCCCGCGTAATGATTTTTTGGCGATGAATTTATATTCGCGCGCGAGCGGTGCCACTTTTTCGACCCCCCCACGACCCCCACCCCCTCTCATTAACGCAACCCAGATATGCAATTCTGATCTTTGACGAGGAGGCTGTAGTGTCGGCGGGCGCCTCGCCGGGAGAGGTGGCCCGTTTTGTTTTTTCTCACCCGGTTCATTATTGATGGCATCTGACGGTAATGCGGAAGCATGTGTGAACGTTTCATTACAAAAGGTGGACGCGGCCGGTGTTAATATTGCAGACCGGCCGAACCCGACCGACCGGGTGGACGCCTCTAAAAAAACTTTTTGGGAAACTAACTAGGAATTAAACAATTAAATTTTTGTAATTTCGGGTTCGGTTTGGGGAGTTTTCAAGTTTAAGCGCGCTTTCCCGGGGTTAGTTGCAAACTATCGCGACGCGTGAAAGTTTCCGAAGTTTTGCTAAAGTTGGTCACGTGCGTGTGTGGGCAGCGCCCCCGCGCGCGCCGCTCGACACCCGCACTGGCTTTTATTCTTTTTAAATCAATTTTTTTCTCTTTACAGAATTACCAAACAGTTTTTATTCGGTGAATTATTCGACGCGTTGAACTAAATTATATGCCGCGTTTTTAGACTTTGACTGTGATTTTGTTGACTCTTGTTCATTGTTTTGTTGATAAATTTTGAGTGGTTCGCGCCAAGGCTCTACGAATCAAAGGTAAGTGATTTAAATAAGGCAGGGTTGTTTTTACACCTGATTTTTACATTTTTGTCATTAGGCTACACAAAAAAGTTTAAATCAAAACGTCGTGATTAAATTATCCTTATTTCGTCTTTTCGTTTTTCTCCATATAACAAGCTTTTCAATTTTCTTAAAAAAAATAATGCTCATGATTTTCAATTAAGTATAATTTTTACAAATATTTTAAAAACTCAAACATTTCTGGATTTGTCCTATTCATTTGAAACTAATATTTTTATTTATTCTGAAGACGTATATTATCTATTAATTTAACAATACCGGAAGTAAAAATTATTCATCTCAAATTATAACATTTTATAAATAGCTATAAATAAGTTTATAATAATCTTCAAATCCAAAGACGTTTAACCCTCGACTGTCCATCTCATTGTAATGCTAATCCGCCGGGCACTTGCACGCCGAAGCTGCAAGCTCGAGCTCGACACATTAGATCTTGTTTAACATCTTGCATAAAATTATACATAGATATTCTTGCACTCTGACCGTTGGATTTTGCATAAAATTATGGATTCGTAGTTGCAGTCCGATGACCTCCTTATTTTGAATTGGTTTCTCACATTTTTTTTTTGACAAATGTTACTTTTTGTACGTTAATTTAAGCATTTTTAAAGTTTTGTGTTCTAAGTATTTTTTTATGAAAACAACTAACAGGGAAGAGGAGTGATAACTTCGAAGGAGCTGCTAACCCAATACCACTAATACCACATCGAAATTTATTGTGATATTTTTTAGGGTTAAAAATGTACTGTACTTATTTTCTCTAGATATTTATATATTATCATTATTTTTGACCACAGATTCAATAAAATTTCCATACCATTAAAAACGCATATTTTCCTAAATCAGTTAAAAGTATGTTTATTTAACGGATATTCTCAGCACGTGCAAAACCGCAAATATCATAATCACACTAATAGAAAAACTAGGCCAAAATAGATAATTCGCTATTTGACCTCCCACTTTCAGTGGCAAAAATTATCTTATCTCTTTATCTTTGCCCCAAAAAGACTCGAAATCGCAAACGTTTAACACATTCGCTGTTTTATCGCGCGGATCCATCCGCACATTCGTGAGACGGCGCGCAAGATGTATTTAAGGTCTAGCTGCAGACGCCAGCTCGCTGCAAACTCCTCGTTGCAAGACCCCTGTCTATACTCCACATACCGCTCTATTGTACATTTTGTCTATTGTCTGCTAAAATTAAAAGCATAGATGTTAACGGGTTCGGCCAGGGTTATTGTCAAATAACAGCAAATAAATAGGCTAGCATTGAAATGTTGAGCTTACTTGGCGATCTTTAGAAAGATAAATGGGGAAGATATTTTGATTCATATTGTTTGTACAAAGTACGTAGCTGCGATATTTTTTCAAGGTAAAAGTCACTAAGCAGATAATAAATAAAAAGTCACTAAGCAGATAATAAATAAAAATTGTAGCATTCTTAACCGTCAAAACAAATTCAAAGTGTACAACTGAAAAATAAACTGGAAGAAATAATAAGCTTAGAAGCTTGCTTCGCCGTCAATTTCCTAATCGATAAATAATTATCTAAGTCGCAGCATCTAGAGGCAGACGGCATCGATCCATACATCCAGAGAGCCAGACTAGAAAAAAAGTAAAAAACGGTGACAGACTCATTCCGAGCGTCTCCTTTCTAATCGCACCCCCACGCACGCGCGAGTTTTTAATTGCATCCCACCCCCCCGGAAAAAGGGCGATGGATTAGCATACAGCCTCTACATCGCAGAAACAGCGCACCCCTTCAGTTTTTGCGGGGCTCCCGCCATATTTTCGCGGTATTTTTTTGGAGGGAGGTTGCGTGCGCGCCTGACAGGCTGGCAGTCAGTCGGCGTCGCCGGCCGCACGATGTGCACGCGCCACTCTTCCACGTCCTTCTGCCCCCGAACAAACACGCGAAAAACTCTTAAGTGAAACTAAGTGTTGTGCCTAGGATTTGATTTTCTTTTAAACTGGTAAGTTATTTGTCTAGTGATCTGGTGAAGTTAGAATTAGCTAAAATTGGCGATAACGGGGAGCAAGGTCGCATTGATAAAATTATTTGCACAAAAAAAATGTGTTAGACTGATTCGGATAACCTCATTTCGTACAACGCACTATTGTGCTACAATACATATGAGTACGTAATATGCCATAATTAATAAGTTACTTCACTAGCAACTATCGGTGCAATCATTTCTAACTTGGACAAAGTTTTAACACTTTTCCGTTATCATCGAACGATACTACATAATTCGGTTTATATAATAAGCGAATCAGGTAGATAGTACATGTACCTACTAATAATTTACGTCACGAAGTGCCGAATCTAATCAACAACCTGCAACTAAAACATCAGCGCAATGATTTCATCTATCGCACAACTATTTGTAACTCAATGTTTTGATACCTCAATTAATAATGTGTTGAGTACATCAGTTATCTAGAGGTAGTACCCATAGGACAAGCTCTGTTTAGGGCTAGATGATGCTGAGCGAATGGTCCAGCCCTCATACTTTCTTACAATAATTTTCTTTTTTAATTTCTATGAAATTTAATAACGCAATTGGCAGCGCATCCCTTACTGGGGGGAGCTTGCGGGTTCAAGTCCCGTCAAAGTAATTTTAACCACTCAATTTACTAAACTCAGGTTAATCTACGGCATAATAATGTCAATAATGTTCGGTTACGAATCTGGCTTAGATTTTAAAACACGTCTCGTGATAATATTTACTGTTCCAGTTATACTATCCCTCTGTTATTTGATCACTCTATTGATTTAAACTCGCCTAGCAGTTTTAAATATAGCTAAATAAACATCATTAATACACGGAAGACGTCCATGTTTGGCAATTTTTAACAAATCCGTAAAATATTATATATGATAAGTATTTTAATAGACTCCTCTCAAAATATTAGCTCCATTATGATTCTCAGAAATCATAGGTACATCAATGTCGTTTCTGATTTATAATATAATAAAAAAGTCATATTTCATAACAATTTTACCATACTAACTTAATATTCTGCCCTTCTATTCTACAGACAGCTTAGTTTTCGGATACATTGGCTCATAATTTCAAACATCTTATATGAGCAGATAAATTTATTTTCTTAATTGTTCTAAAACGGTAACCGCTACAGCAGTTAATGCACAATAAATAATTAAACCTTAAAACTGCAGTAATCTTTTATCACCGTCCATGCAACTGTTTGAAATCCTCTTTATGTTGAAGCTTCCTATGTAAATTATCTGAACTGTAACTTGAAATGTTATCAATAAATACAATCAACTTATTGAATATCTCAAAAATCCTCAAATAACAGTAGCAATCTAATTATATTCTTTTAAATTGTAATAAGTTTGTAAAAGCTGTTATAAATAGAAGAATAACGTTTGATCCAACACCCCATTAGATGAGTTATTGAGATATTTGATGCTAAAGTAAACTATCACACTAATAAACTGTAAAGTAAACTATCACACTAATAAACTGTAAACTAAGTACTAAACAAATCTAGTTATTTGTTAATCTTAAACTTTTAAATAATTCTTCATTCGTTACGGAGAAGTAAACTTTGTGGATAGATAGATAAATGTTGTTTATTGTCAAAAAGATGACATGTTTTCTAGTTACTAGCGCCTTAATTAGGTTTACCTTGACACTAGGGTTCTCTAAAAATAGCAATAAAGATAATTTGTAAGCACGGTAGGCAGTAACGCACACAAACATAGCGTTGTTTTCGCCTAGCTGTACGGCGCGGTATGCAGCGGTCACACAAGCGGTCCACCAATCACGCGCATCTGATCAGCGACCAGTGAGTAACAACGCTTGAGCTTAGCTACATATTATGCTCTTTTTACATAATCTAAATTAGAAAAATTATTTATGAAAATCGTAGAACTGTTTATATCATTCAAAAATCATTTCATTTTTGACAAAAAACATATTATTCATAGCTATCTATTTATACCATTACTATATTTTATAATAACCGTTTTAGTAACGTTATAGAAAATAATTATTGCAACTAGTTTAAAATTAACAGTTTTGTCTAAAATCAATGCACTATTTCGTAGCACGTCTACGAATCGCTACGAATGCAGCTCGTAGACATTTGGTCTATGATTTCGTAGCACTTTGCTACGCGGATCGCTGACAGCATAAGTTTAAACTATTTAACTTTGCTACTAAACTATAAGAATTTAAATAAATAATGAGTTTGGCTAGTGTATAGCTGAATAGTAAGGGCTGATTCCAGAAAAGCGGAATCTGTAAAAATATCCAAAACGGCGTTTAATATCCATCACATTTACCTATTCCGCATCATATATCCTGCATACATGGCTAGTCTCCGCTGAGACTGGTATCTGTGGAAGAAACTAACTACAAGGACATCATCATCAAGTGTTCTAGATGTTATTGGTATATTTTAACATAATAGCTACACCGCTGCAGTGAAAGCCAGCTACTAGATCATCTATTTCACCGATGAATCAATCAAAAGCGACCAAAATGTGTACAGATTATTTGCGTAACAGTTATTAATTGGCGCCAAGCTGATCGGCAAAAGGCATTATATTCAAAAGAGCCATGCAAAAGGATTACCTCTGAAGAAGAATCTATGCCAATAGCTTCTTGAGCGCCAATCAAAATCTTTAGTTTATTGCCGAAAGTAGGCACGCAACCAGTTCAGTATATTTTAGTCCTATAATCCTAGATTTTTTGGTAAATAGAGGGTAATAGAGGAGAGAGTTGAAAGTTGTGCGCGGAATGGTTACTAAACATTTTAATCCTTATATTTTGCAATAGATTTCCGCAAAGTAACGCCTGAATGTATTATTTAAATAGAGAGGTTACAAAACAAAAGGAATGTTGTAAAAAAGTATTTCACGATAGGTATCATATACAAACCGCAGGAGCTCGAAACTATTTTGTTGAATCTTTTTAGTATCATTTTAACGAATAAAATGGTACCTGCTAAAAAGATTCCTCTCGTCCGTGTTCAAACAGGAATTTGAGCTGCGACAGTGCAATTATGCTTTGTTGAAGTTTGTGTTTTTGTTTTTAGTAAATAGCCTTGCTGTTTTTTTTTTTATGTACTAAAATTAATAGCAATAACAGAAAGCAAATAGGTAACATTAACCTATTTGCTAACTAACGGATAGGTAACATTAACAATGTTACCTATCCGTTTTTGTAAGGTTGCTTCGTTCACATAAAATATCTTGGATTCTAGAACCGAATACAGATTTCCCGCGTCACGCATGTCAATCGTGACATAGAAACTAAATTCTGCATAAACTCTATTTTATTAACAATTCCTAGAAGTTGAGTAAATAATGACAACTCGACGCTAAAGGCTACAGAATAGTTATGATGCAATAAATTAAAATAAGGTTAGGATAAATGATGTTTGTGAATCATAGGCACTCGGTGCACTTGATACGAGCTGTTTACACTTTCCGACACGACTCATTTGTTTCTGGGGAAAAGTATTGGAATAGGAAAATTAGTATTTGGGATATTATTTAAAAGGATGGAGTAAACACTGTTCGTTTTTGGGCACGGCACTTTTATCAAAGGATACAATACTGCAAAACTACAATTAGTTGAGTTTTTTTCACTTCTAGCTTTCGTCCGCGGCTTCGCACACGATTATCCGGGATACGAAGTAGCATTAAATGTTATTCCAGATCCTACACATCCGAACTTTCAGTCCGATCCATTCATTGAGTTTTAGCGTGAAAAGGTCCACATTCGTCCAACATTCTCTTTTTATATTACTGATTATTGTAATATGATTCAATATTACATTGATTGCACGGAGAGATCGGTTCCAACCTCGACACTTTCGATGCGCGTCCCTCCATCGGTAGTTCCTATAATGTAAGGTAGATACCATTTTCATAGTGAAGCGATTAATATAGCAGAATTAGGCCCCAGGCTGTATACACATCACTACAATGATTCAATATTATGAAAGTTGGTCTAATAGGCAGTTGGAAGCGGGTGACGCTCATTTTTATCATCCAACAGCCATTGAACTTAGATAAGGGCTCTAACACACCTATGTAGGTTTATCTGTTTAGTTATTTTATAGAGTTCCTCGCTGAGGGATTTTATAGAGGTATATTACTTTACAATACAATACTAATACAAAAAGACATTACATAAGACACATGGACAATGGTACTTTAGTAATATTTTTATTATTATTATATAGAAAATTTAAACAATTAAGCTAACTGCAGACTGTTTATATATATTATAGTTATATATTACTACCATCATGGCCTAGGTGCTCCTACTGCATTAAATCGTAAAAAGGAGATGGAGAAGAGATTTTTTTTTCTTTTTTCTGTAAATAGGTTAGTTACAATAACATGGGATGGGGTTCTCTTTTAAGCATAATATGCTTGTTTTATTTTGCCTTATCGTGTTCGTTCGTTAGTTACATAAATTATTTAAAAGAAATACAAAAATTAATAAATTTAAGTCTGATTAAAAAAAACCGTGTGTCATAAGAGTCCGTCTCGTAAGAGTCCGTTTTGGTTTAGAAGTGGAACAGTAACGGCTAAAAATGTGTTAATAATAAACTTCTGCACGTTACAACATACAACACTATACAGCGAATGTTGTATGTTGTGTGTTGTAGCTAGCAATAAGGAAAGGAAAGGATTTTCTAGAATCAGACGTATTCGTGAGTGTATCAATTATACTATTTTCGTCGCTCGCTAGTTTATTTCCTTTTGTTTTCATTAGTTTTTTTTAGATAGGTGTGTATTATTTAGATATCATATACATAATAAAACAATTACAACCAGTATTTACACTTATATCCATATCTAAATATCTAAGCCTTTAACAAAATTCAAAATGGTAAAGTAAAGCTGCAAAGACCTTCTCGCGGCTTCTCTCCCCGTTATTATCTGATATAAAGTACCCTCAAATAACCACAGACTTTCCTTTTTGAGCCCTTGTAGAAAATCTGGGGCCCAATTCTGCTAAATTAATCGAAGTAGAATTCCTAAGAGGTTTTCGAATTTATGGCGTGGAACTGTGAATGTCCTATTGATCCATATTTATATATTATTTATTTATATATGCTACTCATATTATAAAGGCTTAAGTTTGTGCAGTTATGAAGATGTTTGTCCGAAGAAAACGCCAAAATTACTGAATGGATTGAGCTGAAATTTTGCACACATAAAGATCTGGACCTGGAATAATATATATATTACTTTTTATTCCAAAAAACGCAAGCAAAGCCGCGGGCAGAAACTAGTAATAGTATATTTAAAATCATACCTTGAGTCTATTGTTATGTAGTCAAACACAGATGTTCTAATTGTAGCTAGCTGACGCTCTAGTTTGCTAACACCAAACTGTTTTTTTTTTTATGTTTCTTGAATCGTATTTCTTAAGGTATCTCTATTCTCCAATAAGTCAATATTATAAGGCGAGGAATAACCCCGTAATACATTTTTTTTTATATCTAATAGTTTACGTGATGCACGCCAGCAAAGCTCCAAGTTGGCATGATTTTTTCCGACCTCTTCAAAAATCATGATCATATATTATATCTAATTTACATGAGACCACTGAATTATACACGCAAACATTCCTCGAAAATCGAAACCCAGATAATTTTTTGAGTTTATCGCGTTCTGAGACAAGAGAATATTTGAGTGTGATTTTGTTATAAATCGGTAGTGCTCTAACCAAGACAGTCTAAATTCCTAGATAAATACTGTACAGGCTGACCGCAGTAACTGTTGCTATGTAAAATTATTTGTTCAGAAAAATAAAATTGATTGCATGGATAACAAAGCAAAACTTATAAAATTTTGTTTTTAATCAAAAATAACAATGATGTATGATAAAAACCTTATTTACAATCAAAAAATCGTTAATTATTTAGTTCATCACATTAAATAATAATAAATTTAACTTCGAGAAAAAACAAAGACCTACGGGATATAATCGATTTATTAAACAATTATTTTATTAAGTTCCTATAATATAATATAATTCCTATAACTGCAGAGTTTTGGTCTAATAGATTTAACGAATGCCTAAATTTAGATTGAACTGTAAGTTTCCTGTGTGCTTGCATGTTGTTAGTCCTAACTTCATACAAGCAGATAAGAAGTACAGTTAGCAACGTAATGTGTTACACAAGTTTATCAAATATGAGTGCGAGATTATTTAATAATTTTCGCACCAGCATTATTGCCATACAGCGGCGCAATGCAGGCAACATCCTGAGGAAGCTTGAGATTGGTATTGATATGGATCAGTTGAGCTACCTCTAGTTTTGCAACAGTCTGCAGATAGCTCATGTTTCACTTGGAAACACTAGTCGTAATATGTTTATTTCTACTTATTATTATGAATACCATTGATAATCATTATATGACATAATTCATTATCTGAAATAAATAAAATGTGGATTGATATTTGTTGCACTTTGTAGTAGGTAACAAAGTTTGTACTTTTTGTGTGGCGGGTCGCGTACTTGATAATTATAGTCTAGACACTTTTGTGCTCGTCTACCAACGCCTAGACTGATCACGTGACAAGCAGGAAGTCGGGCTTGGAAATATACCCATTATATTAGGTTTAATAACAAATATATGTATATATATATATATTGGTTTAGTTAAGTCTTATCGCCTGTTTTTGTATGGCTGAGTGACCTTTAAATAGGTAGTAGGTATTACTAACCATTTTATGATTATTTTATATACTGTTTTAGGGGATTAAAAGTAGCCTATACCTCTATGCAACTAATTATTTGACTTACTTATTATAGCAACAATTATCATAATAAGGTCAATAAATGAAATCTGAAATACAATAAGGTGTTGATCAGTTAAAGCCTATGTCCAGCTGTGGACTGGTCTGGTTTGGTGAAGACTTTGATGTAAACCTTTACAATGAATGAATCACTCCAGTCAAAAAACTTGAACTAAATGAATCTTAAATCGCTGACGCGCACCGATTGTTCGATTCTCGGTAAGTACCTCCGATTGTCAATTGTGTGTCTCTGCAAACGCAGCGTTCTTGTAAAAGTTAACTACGCAAGGATTTTAGGCAATGGTTTAACCACGTTGGTAGTGATTTTAGTTTAGTGGGAGGAAATGTTGCTTTAGGTCCGAGTGGATTCGGTTCGACCCTGGGTCTTTGTATAGTTTGATCCTGATTATAAACGTGGAATTTTCTACAATAGTAAGTTTAATAATTTTATTGTTTTGAAAAAAAAAGTAATAAAAACCGATTTCTAATTCCTTGATATAAAATCGGTCCCCATTTGACAGAGTAATTGACGACATATATACTTACAGCCGAACATAGACCCTCGTCCATACTTTGAACTCGGATGTCACAAGGAGCCAGTTTTAATATTGAAAAACATAACCCACCTTCATGCGCGGTCAGGGTAAAAAAGACAATATAGGTATTGTATTATATTGTGTTTTCTTTATTAATCAAAACTTATTCTATTTTTATTCTTATGACACTTTAAACCATAGAAGGTTTGTCTATTGTCGACAGTTGCGACAGTAGCGTGTTGCCACACATTTGGCATGAAATTATAAATAAATAATTAATTTAATAAACATACTAATTAAATAATTAATTTAATAGACGACCGATGTGGCACGGCGGGCGAAGGTCCTCCTGCGACGCAGAAGGTTGCGGGTTCGATTCCCGCCTTGGGACAAATGTTAGTACTATCTGCAAATATTTGTTCCGGGTGTTCTGGGTATTTTCTATATATACTAATAAAAAATATCTATCTATGTTATGTATTGTATTAAGTTTATCAGTCATCTAGTACCCATAACACAAGCTCTGCTTACTTTGGGGCTAGATGATGCTGTGTGGATTGTCCAGCATTATTTATTTTATTTATTTATTTTATACTAAGTCATATTATATACCTAACATCCCAGGTACATCTTTGCATTTAAAGTACATAGGTTAGTTAAACTGATTTGGCTGGTTTTGATACAACGTGGTCGAAACGTCGAAATATAAACGAAAAGTTGTCTACGTGATAAATACTATATAGGCTTACAATAATAGCTTACATGAATACCTACCTACATTATCTGTAGGTCCTTTATTAGCAAGATCAACGATTTTAAATGTTACATATTATTTATCATAAATAAAATATGATACCATTGATAAGCCTAGAAGTATTAAATAAATATCTGTGGCCTAGGCGATAGAATAATATTACTAACTCTATTCCTACCGAATTAGGTTTGTTTTAGCGTAACCTCATCCACCGCCTAGAATAGATCCATTTTACAGAATTGTCAGAAAGTTTCTACCATGTAGGTAGGCTTCGAATACTTAATATGAGACTTTTCTTCGAATAGGCCACCTACAGGGCGCTCTTGTTTCAGATTCTGCAACAATTTGTAGATTTCCGGTTATTACACATGTTGGCATTTTTAAACAGAAGTAATTCTTGTAGTGTAATGTATTTAGTATGATGCCGTCCTAGTCGAATGTTCGGCCTCGTCGGCCAGTCTCCACGAAGGCTAGCCCGGTGCGAAGGACATACTAAAGCCGCTCCTCATTCGCGAGAAGCGCGAAGTCACGAACCATGAGTGTGCATCTTATGCGCATATTCGTCGCTGCTTCGCGTCGCGTTCGCGCCTCGTATGGCGGTTTTTTGTCCCGCGACAAAGGGTTCGTGATTCGCGCGCGTCTTGGTAGTTTCGCACCGCGATCCGCGCCTCGAGTGTTGAGAGGCTTTTATACTTCCCAAGTGTGTGCGCAAACACAAATCAGTAGTAAGTATATCAGACATCTAGTACCCATAACACAAGCTCTGCTTAGCGTAGGGCTAGATGATGCTTTGTGAATTATTTTTATGTATCTGTTCTATGGTCGTATGGTATATTGCGGTCATTAAATTATTGGTTTTTTTTTGTATTCTTAGTGATCAGAAGAAAATTGTAAAATAATAAATGATATAAATTTAATAATATCCTAAAAGAAATAGATTTCGACGGGACTTGAAACCATGAGGTCAAGTGACTAAGACTTGTACTATGAAACCTTGCTCAGTAGGTAATCGATACATGCTTGAGAAACGATTTTCTATAGCATAGACGCCACTCAAGCATAGATCGATGACTGAGCAAGCTTTTATAATACGGCCTTAAGAGTCGAAAAACTTTGGGAGTTCCTTCTCTACTCCTACTGAGACTGTAGCACCTATAATTTTTTTTTTAAGTTACCCCGAGTGAGGGCTTACGTACTATAATAACACAAAGGCTAGTAACTGATAGACGGGATGGGTAACTAGTTACTCAGTTTCCTGCGTTTAGCGTTACTAATGTTTTTGTTGTAGTGTTTATTGTAACCGAAGCCTAGAATATTTGTTTGTGTAGCGCCGTCCGGCTAAAGTTGGACATTTTATTTGTTATGTGTGGAAAACAATCATTAATTTGTTTTCTATAAAATTAATCAATTTATCAAAACATGATGGTCTCTCACCTCAACAGCCCATATTGGTCCACTGCTGGACTCAGGCCTCCCCTGATGAGATAAAACTTATTGGCTTTTATTTCATGGGGGGTAATGCCTATAATCCCCACGCTGGGCATGCGGGTTGGGGATCGCAGTTCGGGGGTAGAAATATTCTAATCAAATCAAATAAGCTTTTTGGGTTAATACTTATTTTTAAGTCGTGTTTGTATCATATATTTACTTAAATCACGGAAAAAAACACGAGCATCATATTATCACTCTGTATAAATGATGATTCAATTTACAAAAAGTCATCAAAATTGATAATTTGATGACTTTTCATACATATCCATGTGTGAGGTCCATTCTATGCAGATTCCATGTCAATGTTTTTTTTCGATATCGAAGTTATTATTAATTTAGTTTTGAACTTTGTTTATGAGTGATTCATGATCTATGTATGTATAGAAATTGCGAAAGATCCTGAATGACCTTTATGTTCAACGTGACAAGGTCTGTTTTTACTGGACAGCCTTAAAAACTCAGACCTATAGCTGTCTGTTTACCACAATCTTTCTAATTCGGCTGGTATCTCGAGAAATGTTCGCAATCTCTTACACTGATAGCAGGCGGCCCTGCCCTAGCCAGTAAGGATGGGACAAAGTCGATAAAAGTACTGACAGTTCCCCTTTCAACTGGAAACATTAGAATCGATACCTCACCTACCATAACACAGTAGCAGCCAGGAAGTTGGGGGTGTTACATCCTCGTGCCTCGGCAAAAACGTAAAGCTGTTGATCCGGCGCCTGACCTCTGCCCAGTCGTGTCGATTCGCCCGTCTCATTGGATTATCAGAGTGTGGGATTATGAAAATTATCCTATGATTGCGCACACACTTGTGTGCTATTAGTGCTATTAGCTTATGTGCTAGCGCTACTAGCCATGTGTGCAGGATATATATATCCTGCACACATGGCTAGTAGCGCTAGACTCTAGACACTCTCTAGACTGGCCGCGTTAATCGAAGTTAGGCTAGGAGGACGTCATCATCATCGTCATCAATTCAAGACTTCCGACCACTGCTTATCGTGCTGGTGAACAAATCTGCTAAACCAATCGCTTCACTATGACAATGGTATGGTTTTGTGGCAGAACCACCATTGACACATTTTGGTATTCTACGTGGCAATCAATTCTGCCAAAGAAGATTCCGCAGAAAAAAATCCATCGGCCATATTAACTGAATGTGATAACTTTTAATTTTCTCGTGAAGAAAAATAATCTTTATCTCAGTCTGTGCTCGTTTCGTCAAAAGTAAATTTTCATCGATAATAAGTAAGTGATCTACGTCGATAGCCATCCCTTGCCACTGCACTTGCCTTATCAAAAACCTAACGATTCAAATGGCGTGTACAAATATTATCATATTTGCATAGAAAAACGCGACTAATCTCTCTAGTGGTTTATTTTTTATTTTGCAATTTTAGGAGTTAAATTTTTTACACATTACATTACAACGAACTTATAAAGTACCTATCCAGTTTCGTTTTAATATTTTTGTATTAAATTGTATGTACAGGTTTCCTGGGTTGATAAGTTAATAGGCCTATAATTAGTTCACGCTGTGGAACCCTTGTTTAGAAAAACACTACACTTAAGACCACTTTTTTTGTTAATCTGCATGTTTTGTGAATTTCTGTTGGGAGTCCTTAATAAATTAATTAATAAAAAGGTACAAATTTTTAAGTTTTAGTGCTTACTGATGCTTAGGAAGGCTAACGAAAAAACATTTATTTAAGAGGGCGCATTGCGCGCGCTTATAGAAACGGGACAGAGTATAGGTTTTTGGAACGGCGTTAGCGCAAAAATCAAGTTTTTGCTTATTTACACGAAAATTACACAACTTATGAAAAAACTGGTTCAAGGAACCAAATAATTAGTAATAACCTACGAATCAAAACATAATTCATTTCAATAGACCGCAGGGTTACTGAGATCTCGACCAAATTATATGTACGCAAAAGTCCACTTTCACGTTTTTTTTTATCGTAGTTTTTGTCTTGAGTCGTGTTTTCACATTCAAGGAACCAAAGAAAAAAATTTAGAATTTATTGTAATTCGAGTTTTTTACCAGGATCCCGTGAGTATAAGCTAGTTCGACAACTAACCTCGTTAGGTTCACCCCTTAAGGCATTCAAAAGTAAAATAAAATTAAAAAGAGGTTTAGTTATCCAAACACACACTTGTTATAAATTCATCGTAGGCTGAAGAAAAAATTTTAAAACATGTCGTTTGAGACGTAAAGATCAGCGCAGACGAGCCACATAAGTTGTGTAGTTCGTATTTTGGGAACAGCTTGCGTGTTTTTTGCCCTGTTCAATCGTTGTGAGTGAAGTAGAACATCAGTCGAAACAAAAAGTGGCGGCCACAATATTAAGTCTTCCACCTAAAGATATTATTGTACCTACTATTGTAAACCTAACAATTCGATTACATCAACAACGTATGTATTATAGCTTTATAGTTATTAGATTGTACAAGTGAACGACCGAAGAGGTTAAAAAACCGTTATAAAAAGAAACAAGGAAGAATGAGTCCTTTATCAAGAGAGTAGATATGAAGTAGGTGCTTGGGCGATAGGGTTGCCTAGCTTACGAACACAAGTTTACAATAAAAAATACACATCGAGGCTTAGGCCATCTATAATTAGAAACAACAGCTTGTAACTAAATAATAATTATTTTATTTTGACTGTCTAAGATGTCAATCGAAATGACACGAAATAAAATTGTGATATTTCAAACATTTGATATACATAGTTTTGTATTCGCTTTTTTTTACTTTTAGTTAAACTAAGTACCTACATACGAGTATTATTATTATGTCATGTCGATTTCTTAGATATACAATCCACAGTTGAACACTCAGTTAAAAAAATTCACTTTTTAACACTTTGCATGCCCATAGCTGCTTTATTTACCTAGATCTCACGTAAATACTGTAATATTGTTTTATTAGTAAGGGCTTGCATGCCAGATGTAATTTAATAATATGTAAGCTATGTTATTTCGCACCAATAAAGTAACAGCACTTAATATTTCACATCTCAGATAAACACTAAATCTTAAAACAAATCTTTAAAAATAGCCAAGAGGCTTTTTAGGTTTAAAAAGCCGCCAAGTTTTGGCACTTAGTTCCACCTACCCCCGTCTACAAATGTCAGACGTTGTGGCGAACACTCTGTATAACTCTTTATTTTACCAAACAAAAACAAAATACAATACAGAAAGAAATGCTGCGAATCGAGGAAGTACAAAGGGTGGCCTTATAATAAGCTGCTATGAGCGATCTCTTCCAGACAACCAGCGAATGGACTGGACATTATTTACTTTAAAAGTCACTTATCAATCAAAAGTTGAAAATATAATTATGTAGAGATCTTCAATATGTTAGAACTGAGCAGGACTCACAACAGATAGCTTAGACAAATAAGCACTTTTCCACCGTGAACTTTCAGGAAGCCTCACGGTTCTTTCCCTCAGCTCGTAAGTGATGTCAACATTACATACCTAACCGAACAAAACCTCTAAAGTCTTCAACCTCCATTCACACACTCACACTAGCGCTCCTCACTTGTCATTGGTCAACTTTCACTTTCGCACAGAACCTACATATTCGAAATTCCGCTCGCGTTGACGCGATTGGCTGTCCCAACTTTGACCTTTGATGCTATTGGTCGGCTTAGCTTAGGTATTTGAACACGGAAATAATGTGTTCGGATATGTGATGTTTAGGCTTTGATTTTATATTATTTACGTCGTAGTACGCAAGCGTGGGTCGGGTTAGGAGCGTTTAGATTTTAGATTTCGCTGAGACCCGCCCTTCCTTCATTTTAGGCAAGCATTGCTCTCTCTCGGTTTAAAACCTCTGTGATTATTACATTGAAAGACTTACCAGATTCTCCTTCATTTATCATTTATAAACAGAATTTGTTTAGTTTTCCGTATAGTTATCCGCATTTAGTATACCTATCCATATTATCTTCAGCGAACATCTTATTTATTACTAATATTATAAATGCGTAAGTTTGTGCAGTTTATTTATCTATTTTATTTATTTATTTACTTATTTTAGGGAAATCATCAGCACATTATACATAAATGGGTAATACAATACAAATTGATGGGCTATTAACAGGAATCCACTGATAGATACACAATAATGTTACTTGAAGAAACAAATGTAATGTAACTAGTTTATACCCTCAACACACTATACAATACGTACTTAAGTTTTTCACAGATGTGAAGATGTTCGTCCGCAGACAATGTGAGATCTACTGAATGGATTGAGCTGAAATTTAGCACACAATGATCTGGACCTGGAATTACATAAGATACTTTTTATTTCAAAAAACGTCGCGGGCCGACAATAGTTGTTAATCAATGAAAGTAACTTCAACGAACAGGAAAGCAAAAGGTATATATCTACCTAACTTCAAGACCCCCCCCCCCACCCCAGGTACCCCAGGTAGCGCCAATATCTGTCGAAGAATTTAGGAACAAGAAGAACTATAAGGAACCCGGTTTTTCAAAACTATAAAGAACCCGGTTTTTTCACTTTTTTCACCAAATTATAAGAGGGCGAAGGCCTACAAAATTTAGCTTAAACCACATAGGAGACCAGACGAGTATTTTGATACCTCATTTATCACGATTTAGATGCTCGGTGGTAATATAGGGCGTCCGCTAACTATATACATACATACATTAAACCCGCAAAACACAACCCACGCCTCGCGGGCAACACTATAGCTGAATCTTTTCACGGGTCGATTCACAAAAGATAACATTTTTTTTAGTGCTGTAGTTTGTCGTAAGTATGACATTATTATATGGTTATATATTTTGTTTCAGGTTTAACAAAAGGAAGAGTTAAGAAGGCAATTTAAAAATACAGGTCAGTTTTGTTATAATTTTGATATAATATAACTAAATATGTAGAAATATAAATATGTATGCTTATTTAAAATACACCTAGTAGGTACACGTAAAAAAGGAGAACAAAAAACCGTTGGAGGAAATGTTGCCGCTCAAAAAAGTATCGATAGGTTGTTAAAGTTTATATATGTATGTGTGTAGTAAGTAAATAATAATTTATCAAGAATATGTAATCTCAAGGTATGTACTCACGTTTTTTATTTACCAAAAGTGCTACCCCAATATTTGACCTACAAAATGCTAGGTACAAATTTTATCTCAAAGATACTGAAAGTCATACGCAATATTAGTCAATGCGACTGTACCTATTTAGCTATATCTCGATAACTAATATTTTAAACAAGTAAATGGACAAAACTTGCGAAGAAACGACAACCGCCTATCGGTTGTGTAAACGTGTTCTTGAGTGGAGACCGCAATTCGGCAAACGTAGTGTAGGAGTCCCGCCGGCCAGGTGGGATGACAATCTGCAAAAAACTGCAGGCAGATGCTGGATGCGGCAAGCTGAAGACAGGGCGCTATGGCGCTCATTTGGGGAGGCCTATGTGGACTAAGATAGGTTGATGATGATGAAATGGACAAAAAATTATATCTCTTATAATATTACTTATTACGATTTTTAATTTTCTACATTTTTAAGAAATTTAACGAAATTTAGCAACCATAGGTATAGAAACATAACGGAACACTTCCATTAAGAATAATTATTTAGAACTGAAAGGGAAACACTACATAAGACAGAATACTTCACAAAACTATTGATCAATCATGATTTGATTGTACCCTGTCAGTATTCAGTCCCATTGGGGTCAATTCAGATGTCGCCAAATCGAAAGTAAACTAATTTGACTAAAATTGACGCCGTCTTTTTCAAACGACTTCGAAAAAAGGAGGAAGTTTGTTTTTTTTACATATGTTCGTCGATTTCTCCGTCAATTATGGACTGATTTTTAAAATTATTTCGCCAATGTATAGATAATATTCCCGAGGTGGTCCCTTAAAAGCTTTATCTCCGAGTAATTATTATTTGTCCCACGAAACTTACAAACAGTGTTAAATTAAGGGATCCGAAGTAGGTTATTACTTTTTTCAAAACAATTAAATAATTATTTCAATCGTTATGAAAGGTAACATTTTTGTTTTGTCAAATAAGTTTAGTTTAGTTTTAGTGACATCTGAATCGACACCATTACATTCTGCAAAGATCTTTAATAATTAATCGATATGGTGTAAGTATGTAAAGAATTATATTCATTTGTAATTATTTATAACAACAAGACACACTTTTAGGATAGGTACACGCATAAGTTGTTATAAAAAGGTCCTAACTGGCTATAGCCAGTTAGGACCTTTTTATACCTTTTTTATGGAGCTTATAAGCTCCATAAGAGACCTAGTCAGCGAAAGTCTTTCTTAAGTACCTGTATAGGTGACGTCACGAACGGCCCTACAAGCTATGTAACATACAAATATAACTAAAATAACAGAAAAGAAGGAAACTAAAACAATATAAAACACAGTTTACAAAGCTGCAGGCCATAGCTAGTTAAAAAAGCATGCTCTAGGCTATACAGTAAACTCTTTTATATTATCTTTCATTAGCGAGTCCAATGATAAAAAGGTCACAAAATGGCGGCGAGAATTAACCTAAGCTAGATAAAAGTCTAAAATTTAGACTTTTTCAAGATAAACACTATATTTTTACATAATCTTTGCACTGTTCGCCTAACTTGGTAGGTATTGCGCGTCTGATAAGGAACTGCTAGTGTGCACAGAGGCTGCTCTGTGAAACTTTTATGAGCTAACATTATTACTTTTGGTACACAAACCAACAATATTCAACATAACGAGAATAATTCCCTTATTTATACTCCAACAACAATTACACCGATCTTACTAGACTTAGGCACGTGTTCTTTAAAAAGAAAACAGGAATTACATTGTAATTGACGTTTTTGACTGAAGTTTTAATTCCTACATTAAACGTCAAAGTTAACCGACGAAGCTGATAATTGTCCGATTATCTTTCGGTAAATACCAGCCTTAGAATAGAAATTTATGTAGAGTAAGTAAATGATCAGGTCCATTGTCCAAGAGTTAGATAGATAGATAACTCTTTATTGTACCACACACACACAAAATATAATACAGAAGAATATGCTGAGAAACAAAGGGCGGCCTTATCGCTTTGAGCGATCTCTTTCCAGCAACCTTGGGATGGACTGGACTTATGAGAACAATATAGACGGTGACGTTTGAAAAACTACTAAAGGAAATGAAAACAATTAACTATACCTACACTACGTACTATAATACCTAACATGTCTTTAACTACCTACTTTATATAATAAACTTACATAGACATAAAAATAAAGTTATTAAATTTTTTACACTGATATACATATAATACTGATGAAGCAGTATTAGAGTTATTATTATACAAGTAATATTATACAGGAGGTTAGAAGTTACAAAGTTTATATATAATGTTATTTATTCTAATAGCAGAGGTTGAAAAGACTCAAAGTTAATTACAGGGAAAATGAAAATCAAAGTTACCGATTCGTTTTCGTGCAAAACTTACACATACGAGATGGGGTGATAAGAGTAAGATGGGGCAATAGAGGCAAGGAGCATTTGCGCGATAATTAATCAGAAACTTCGATTTTCATATTTACTGGATTAACACCTGACCGTAGCAGTCACGGCGTAAGAAACGACCCCTGCAACTCATACGTTTTTAAAACCATATGTTTTTCTTTAATGTCACACTGACAATATTGGTGACTGTCGTCTTTAATCTTTCATAGTTTATAAAATGTAAATCCTGTTATTGGCTGTAAGTTATATTTTTAGGTTTAGTTACTTTTATTTGAGAGAGCTTTGGATTTTGTGCAATTAATAAAAAAAATAAAAAAATAAACTCAGTGCGTTGATGTCGTAAGAATCGACTAAGATGACCTACTAGCGGAACGGCAGCAGCTTCCTTCTGTGTATTATTAACTGCCCCACTGTGGCACTGATCCTCCAGCCCAGCATGGCTTCTCAATAGACCTTCGTTCGACCACAACCTCTCCCGCTGTTAGGTGACGCTGCGCCCGACGAGGTATCACGAAGGTCTAGAAGACAACTTTTCACCCTCCCCCTTGTCTTGAAGAGTCCCAGCTTGTAATTGACCGGTATAATAATAATAGTTCCTATATAAATAAATATAAGTTTAATTTAAGGTCTTTTGCTTTCTTTTATTGTATTTTATTTTTGTAATTTTTATTTATGTAATGTGGACAACTTAATATGTCTGAATAAAGAAACTTTTTATTTATTTTTTTTTATAATGAGAGTCGAGAGTATTGGCTTCTTCTATTATTTCTTATCCATACTAATATTATAAATTCGAAAGTAATTCTCTCTGTCTGTCTGTCTGTCTGTCTGTCTGTCTGTCTGTCTGTTACCTTTTCACGCCTAACGGCTGAACGGATCTTAATGAAATTTACCACAGACATAGATAGTATCCCAGGAACGGACATAGGCTACTTTTCTTTTTTGTTTTTTTGAAAAGAGCGTGCGAAGCCGCGGGCAACAGCTAGTAATTTATAAATAGAGAAAACAAACGCGATAGACTGCAGGCAGATGCTGGATGCGGCAAGCTGGAGACAGAGTGCTATGGAGCTCATTAGGCCTGTGCCTAGCAGTGGACTAACATAGACTGATGATGATGATGTTGAAAAATATAGATATGTAACTATTATCTATGTGCCTCTCTAGTAGAATAGATACCACTAAGCCTCTTGCATTCATAACAGATAAATCAATAAACGTTTGCCAAAAACTAGTCGCTCGCTAAGCACTGAAACCTAACCCAGATAAGATATGGCCTAGGTCTTGATAAAACGCAAAATTTACAAAAAACTGATAACGGCGTTCCAGCACACTACTGTTGTGTCTAACGCGAACTAGTTCACAAACTGTAATGAGTAAGTAAGTGTTTACTGAGTAAGTTAGTAAGTGTTTACTGAGTAAGTGTTTCAAACTATGCACTAGCCAAACTAGATCTAGGATGTTTGTCAACAAACCGCCCCTACTTAACCTAAAATTCACTTTGTTGCCGCGTCTTTTTATACGCAATTTACATTACTTGTCGATTTGAGATCCTTCCTTCAATAATTATTTCTTACAATTACTATATCTGGAACTCGATTTTCTGTGAGTTCTGAGTGAGTTTGTGTGAGTTTCTGTGTCGTGCTTCGTTTACAAACATTCTACATCAAGTTTGGCTGGTGTATAGTTTACCATCTGAACTGAGTAAGTTAGTGTGTTTACAAAGTAAGTGTGATAAACTACTGTCACGCATCACATCAAGCTTATACCACTGCTGGGATCTCACCACGTTAAGCCGTTGGTCCTGCGGCTGACCTCTCCTGTCGGTCTACCTTCCCATCAGATTATGAGAGTGAGGGTAAAGAGAGTGCACCTGTGTTTGCGCACACCCTTGTGTACCACATGTCCTGCGCACCTGGCTAGACTCCGTTGAGATTGGTCAGGAGGACATCATCATCATAGGGCCCTCCTGGTAAAAAATGCTCGGTTCTAGAATTTAAGATATTTGATGTTAAAAAAAGCGGTCACAAAACCTATGAAATATTCGAGGAAAATAATTGAAACAATTTAAGCCTTTGAAAGTTTTCATTCATCATTAAATTGGTCTCTCGACCGTTTTTGAACTCGTATTTAAATCATTTTCGCTGCGCGTGTGCAATTATGCGGTGTTGATTATTTTTGTTTTTTTATCAGAACACAAATCTAGCTCAACCTCATCTCACGTTTACTAATAAGAAGCTTATTTACAAGATAGTATACAGAAGGGTGTCAAACCCTTTTGTGTCTACATAATAGACATAAACGAAACAAACCTCAACACACCTTTGCCCATTCACACCATTGAATGGGCCACCCTTTACCGTTGGCCTAAGATAGAAGATGTAGAGTATTTAGGTACTATTTTCGCAAAACCGTTGGCAAATTCAAGTTGTTAAATCATAGTCATTAGTATTCAAGAAGATCTCCACAAAGATGGCCGTTTTGTATTTATCTTGTCGCCAATACAAGACGGTCTAGCACCTCACTTGTGACATATATTCACATATTATATATTATTATTTATGACTAGCTGGCCCGACAGAAGTTGTCATGTCTTAACAATAAATAATGAATTCTAATTGGTAAACGGTCGTTAAAATTCTTAAATTTTCTAATGTTCCGCTCAATTTTTTACACTTTTTCTTTCATAATAACCTTCTCCTAACACTAACAAACACAAGAAAAAGTATTAGCGAAATCGGTCCAGCCGTTTACGCGTGATGCCGTCACCAACGGAAATAGGGATTCATTATTATGTATAAATAGATAGATAGATAAGTGCGAGCCTACACATTTGCTCCCTTTGGGGTTGAGACCCTAGGTCCTTGGGGTACCGACTCTCCGAGTTTTTAAAAAGTTATCTCAGCGTCTGGTCGACGCGACGCGTGACCCGAAAGCTGGCGGATATCTGGCGCAGCGCATCAGCATTGCCATACAGCGGGGCAATGCAGCCAGCGTCTTGGGGACGCTTCCGACTGGTATTGATATGGATCAGTTGAGCTACCCGTACATTGTTTGCAACAGTCTGCAGTTAGCTTAATTGTTTCAATTGTAAATACTAGTTCTAATTTTATTTTATTATTGAATTGTAATTTTCTATGTCAATAAAGATAGTTAAAAAAAAAATAAGAGAAGGGCGAGGGAAATCGACCTTTCTTTCGTGACTTTGTTTAACTACTACTTTTGCAATATAAGTGCTTCTAGAGATTCGTAGTCAACAGGAATCGTTATAGTTTCGTCATCTCCGTCTGTCCGACTCTTGTAATTATTTCAGCTAAAAATATAATTAACTACCAACGTCTTTTTCTACTTATCTGTAACAAGCTGCTGCTCGCGGCTTCGCACGCTTTTCACCGGGATAAAAAGTAGCCTATGTCCGTTCCCGGTATACCATCCACCTCCCTGTCTTAATTTCACTGAGATCCGTTCAGCCGTTTAGGCGTGAAAGGTAACAGACAGACAGAGGTACTTTCGTATATATAATATTAGTGTGGATAGGCTGTACCTACTGATCGCTATTAAAAATATAGGAATAGCTAAAATAGGTAGGCATTAAAAGTCCCGCTTGTTAATGTAATGGAGTCTACACATCTACGTATGTCGATGGCCGGCGACAGATTGACAAAACTCTCTTGGTTGCCTATAATATTCACACAGTCGTTAACTTTGGTGTGCAGGCTCCTTAAGTTAAACATCCTTTAACCAGTTGCTTAGTTTTACTAAGCAAGCTCATTTCATAGCATTTCATAGGTTAAAGGATAGCACTTTTTTCATTTTAATTAATTTTTAGGTGACTTTCATTGGTATGACTATGTCAGCCCGTATTTTAACAAACTAACTACTACTTAAAACTAAATTATATCTAAAACTAACCTAACTAATTTTATTGCCGCATAACTCAGTGGTGCGGCTAAAATAATTTGGATAGAAACCACCAGCACCATTAATTAACATCACTGATGTTAATTAAATCCAGATATTTTTTTATATATTTCACGATAGCTTGTTGTTGACAATGTTACATAATTTATATGTATGCACTAGATAGGGACCTACCTAAGGCTAGATATGAATTCGTTTTATCTGAGATAAAGTCTTAGAAACTAGGTATTTTCATTATCGGTGATGTGTATTAAAATAACGATGTTATCGAACAGCTGCACTAATATTTTCAATAGATAAATTGATTCTTATATTCAAAGAAAATTCCAAAACCTAATTAGAATTAGTAATTTACAATTGAAACAATTGATTTAACTGCAGACTTGCAAATAATCTACAGGTAGCTCAACTGATCCATATCAAACCAGTCGGAAGCGTCCCCAAGACGCTGACTGCATTGCCCCGCTGTATGGCAATGCTGATGCGCTGCGCCAGATATCCGCCAGCTCTCGGGTCACGCGTCGCTCCGACCAGACGCTCAGATATTTTTTTTTAAATTGAAGATCGAGTAAACGCCGATTTTAAAATTATTAATAATAGGTAACTCTACATTTCATTATTTTATGAATACACATT
Organism: Eupithecia inturbata; assembly: GCA_963662085.1. Classification (NCBI taxonomy): domain Eukaryota; kingdom Metazoa; phylum Arthropoda; class Insecta; order Lepidoptera; family Geometridae; genus Eupithecia; species Eupithecia inturbata. The sequence goes on from OY759190.1 coordinate 14,049,567, forward strand.
TATCTATATCTCTCAATAAAACATAGCTTGTAGTGCTAATTAGAAGCTATTATTCAATTATCACGTGACCGTGAGCAAAGCTCTACCATAAAATAAAGTACGCTACTTTTAATTTAATAAAGTTTATCACAAAATCTTGATTCAAATATTTGTTTACAAATTATGTAAACAAGCTTTAATTTTTGTATTGTTTTGACAAACATTAATTGATTGTAACTTTAATAAAGTACGTGAAACAACATGCCTTTTCAATCAATGTAAACAATACACCAAAAACATCCGTTTAAACTAAAAACTTGAACAAAAAGAAATCCTAATAATTCTTCTGAAGTTTTCATGAAATCGCTGAGAAGGAAGCCGTTAAAATAACTCAAAATTAAAAGTTTGCTAGTACCTAGCGTTTGTATGTAAATCTCACTTTACCATTGTCTCGGAACCTGTGAATGCTCAGCGCCTATTATTACAACTAAAGTTAATGTTTGGTACAAGTTTTATTCAGAATATAATCTTGATTAAAAAAGAAAATTACAATATATTTTTTTTACAAAAAAGTACATTTTAACAATTACTCACAGACACTGTTTTTGTAGCATACTGCATACGGTAAGAATGTAAAGAATTTAATAAATAAATGAATCCGTTTCATTTGAGCACTTCCTGGTCCGACTAACAAAATTTTAACTTGGTAGCGGCCATTATTTTTTTTTATAGTATCTCTTTTGTAGGCTTTTAGCCGTTGTAGCACTTTGTTTCTTTTAGTTTTAGTTGAGATTTCTCTGCCGTATTTGTTAGTGTACTACCGATTATCATGGCAAACAAAGTATTCGATCTCCGCGATACGGGCCTAGCCTAGTGCGAGGGTCATAGTTAATCATTAAATTAAACACAAGTTTAAAACCTAAGTAATCCATTGCAGATTTATTTCATATTAGGAATTTTTTTATAAGCTTTTGGAAATAATCTTTTTGTATTAATAGAAACAAATTAGAACTAATATTTACAATTGAGCTAACTGCAGACTGTTGCTCCGAACATTATAAAGTTAATGAAATGCACTTCACCTGGCGCCATGTCGAAGCAAAACTGAACCCGGAGCAAAGAAATAATACAAGCCCCTAAGCTCTCAAACACACGTCACATCCACAGACTTTACCAGTCCACTGCTGACATAGGCCCCCCCGAAAAGTGCCTTAATTAGGGGGTGATGCCATAATCCCCACGCTGGGCATGCGGGTTGGGGATCGCAGTTCGTTGGTGGATCGTTTCTGCAGGGGGCGCTGCTGCCCGCCCCCCGGAGTATATCTCAGTCACCTATAACGACACCCGTGGAAAGAGTTGAGGTGTTACCTATGCAGATTTATAAAATAAATTATTAAAGTACATAATAGTTGGTACACACCATTTTTTTTTTATATGTACGTATCTACTATTTTATCGCGTTACAGCTCTTCTTATTCTTGAAAGGTTACCTACATTTCCTAGTTAGTAATGAAAAACTCAGCAACTAGAATTTTAAGAAAATATTTTACTTTCATTAATTCTGACTGCTCCATTATATTCATATACCACGTGAGCGAAGTCGCGGGCAGGAGCTAATGTATGATAATGTCCTACGACTCCAAATGTTTCGAATACAATTGATTTGATGAATTTGCGAGTATTTTTTTATTGTGATGATACTTGACATGCCATTCGTGACTCATAATAAACTTGTAAGACCTGTTTCACCAAACTCAATAAACGCAATCAACGCTAATTATAAACCACAGTAACAGTTAAATCGTTAAACTGACAGTTGCGTTCGATGTGTGTACATCGTACGCAGTTTATTTCCTAGTTGTACTTTGAAATATCTGACGTGTCCAAGAGTCTTAAAGAATGTAATAATAATAATTTTGAACTTTATGGCAAAAAGCGAAAAGAAAACAAATCAAAATTATGTTTTACTAAATTGCTCTACAAAAAATAACGTTTACGCACGTAACATAATAAATAGCGTTTAGCACAGATAAAAATAACATTAATATTCTGTAAATTAATATACTACAAAAAAATACAAAATGATTTATTGACAACAAAAATTAACAATTAGGCATACATATTAAAAATTCAAAAACTAAAGAGCTAACTATAATACGTGTGTATGTCTATTTGATTGGCTACGGCCCCACACTAGGCTCATGGCCCCTGTCGTGGGTACCCGTGCACGATACTCAGAAGATTGACTGCTTCTATATATTGTTGTTAATCACAAATAATAAACAGATAAACATTTTATTCATTATTAGTCAAATTATATTATTATGTATATTACAATTATTTGTTTTAACATAAAAAAGTTCAAATATTCGTCGCAGTAAGTTTTCTCTACGAGCCATATAATTAGTTTGTTCTTATAAAGGAATTACTTATTAAACCTAGAATAAACAAAGCTGAATAGAATCTTGTGCCTATGTATGATAACATGGGGTTTGTATATAACGTAGGTCAATGTAGAGTCTAGCGACACAGTAAAGTCCAGTTTGTAAACAAATAGGTAACATGATTACCTATCATTGTTACTGAGATCTCACCTTATTGTCTAACCTTGTTTTCAAAAAACAACCTGGCTTTTAAAACCCTCAACTTAGACGTATATTCAAGACGTTAAAGTATAGATTTGATCAGCAAATGCGTAGATAAAATTGTAAGGCTGAATGTAAGAAATGTGCTAGTTAGAACTATGGTCTGTACTTTGCAGATGTCATTGTTGTTCTACTTGGAAATGTGGCAAAGTTTGGATGTTTTATAGATTTAAATCATTTTAGCGATTATTTATTGGGTATTTATCGTGTGTTTTTTCCCCTACGTTTCCATCGCGTTACACCGATCGTGGTCAAGGAGGAATAAATAATCGTTAAAATGTTAACAAATCGCATTAAGTTTAAAAAAAAAATATTATATTTTCACTGTCGCGAAAACGCAATCAGTCGTATGTTTTAGTCAGTTATTTATTCGCTATGCCAATAAAGTTGTATAATCATGCAAACGAACGTCTTGTGGCAAAAATCCCGCTAAAACAAATACTAAAAAATAAGAAAAATTGTATAATAAAGGTATAAGTATAGCAATAATATAATTACAATATAATTCCTACCTGATATAAACTTTCTAAAGGTAAATATTGTAGTAAGAATAAAATAAAAGGGGTAAAATAAAAACTAGGTAATCATAGGTTAGAGGTGACAGAATAAAATAAAATATACTTAAATGGAACTCATAAGTTCATAAGGCAAGTGCAATCATTAATACCTAGACATCATTTCTCTCGAAATTAGGGCAAATACACTATAATTCATCTGTGTGTACTATGCAAGGCATTTATTTTTTATCATTGACCTGTTTTGTAATCTTTTTATTGTTTTTGCAATGTTTTATCAAAGTAGACTGCAGTTAGGTATTTTTATGACTACCAGATCCAGAGAAGGTCTATGTTACAAATAAATGGAAAAAAATATTATAAAAGGTATCTTGTTAAAAGTTTAGTTTTTAGTTCTCTAAAATACCCGGTTCCAAAATCCAATTGCCAGGGCAATTATCAGGGCTTTCTGTTTATTTATTGTTTCTCTCCGCATCTTTTCACAAATGAGGTTTAGAAAAAAGTGGCTAAACAAACAGCATTTAATTTCAATTTTTACTCAACTAAATATTAAAAAAAAATCTAGAGACAAAACTCTTTAAATAAACTAACTTGACCATTCTAGTAGGCGGAGCACCTTTGCTGAAGGTCTGGCCACCTGTTTTTGTCTGAGTTTACCTTACCATAAAACTAACTTGAGCTTCCCTTCCAGACCACACATGACAACCTAATCCAAGATGGTGGACACACAGCACTTCTGTCTGCGATGGAACAACTACCAGTCCAGCATCACGAGTGCGTTCGAGAACCTTCGAGATGACGAGGACTTCGTGGATGTAACGCTGGCCTGCGATGGACGGAGTCTGAAGGCACACAGGGTGGTGCTCTCTGCTTGCAGCCCTTATTTTAGGGAACTGTTGAAAGTAAGTTACATTGCTGAACTAGTTTGTGCTCCTGGATGCGCACGCGCGTCCCTGTATAAAAAGTACAAATCCAATAGAAATTTAGAAATAAATCGTCGTAAAATATGAAGCAGCCGTTCAGTTGTTATTGGGCGGTTCTAGTACAGATACACATTTTCACTAAAGTGAAAATGTATACTAACTTACTATACATACTATTTAACACATCATCTTGATGCACGATCGTTTTCGAAGGTCCGCCTGAGACACAAAAGGTTGCGGATTCGACTCCCGTCGTGCTCTTGTTCTTGAAACAAGTTTAACACTCTTGTTCTTGAAACATAAACATGTGTAGTTGCAACTACAAATTTGTTTATGCAAGCGATGAAATTGACATTAAATAGAAAAGTTATGAGCAGAATCTAGAGCAGTGTAAAATAAATGTAACTCTCGACTTTGAACAAATTTAAAATAGATAGGCGACAAAATAAATACCAATGTCATTAAAACAGTTTGGTGTAACGAATACTCTATGAATAGTTTATTTCGCTTCCAGCAGTAATCGAGTTTTGGTGTATTTTTCACTCTAATTTCTATTCTGCATTTTAACAAAAATATGTTCTATATGTATTTCTTTTTGGGATTCCGTTACCAAATGACCAACAACGGAACGATCATCTTCTTTCTGACTAACAGATAATTAATTACGACAAAATCATTCACTGATTAATTTATCCCATTGTATTGTATCATTATACTTACTTGTCTATAGGCGGAGATATCAAGTAACAAGCATACATAAAAACAAAAAATACAGACGAACTGAGAACCTCCTCCTTTTTAAAGTCGGTTAAAAATACACCGAAGAAAGCTGCTGCCCTTCCTCTGGCCGGTTCCTTTAGTCGACTCCTACGTCATCCAGGCTGAGGTGGACGAGGTCGGACCACCACGCCACCCACCACGACCTCAACATCAGCACCTCTATCTAATAAGGCCCTGTTAAAGTTTATACATGATCAGTGTACAGTACCAATAACAACCCATTTTATTTATAGCACTTTATCTTCCCTAAACCTTAACCTCCTTATCTGTCCTTTATAAGGTGTAAATCTCTTCTGGCTTCATTATAAGTGATCTATGTCTTACTATATACATACATATTCATTATATATAGCTGAGCTTTACCAATTAAACAAAATATGAAATGAAACATAAAAATCTTATCTAACTAAATTCTTTCCACAGTCAACGCCATGCAAGCACCCGGTGATCGTGCTCCAAGACGTGGCGTTCACGGACCTGCAAGCCCTGGTGGAGTTCATATACCACGGAGAGGTGAACGTGCACCAGCGAAGCCTGTCATCCTTCCTCAAGACGGCGGAGGTCCTGCGGGTGTCGGGGCTAACGCACAATGATGATGCGCAGGGGGTGAGTTTATTATCAGACCTCAAACCCCGAGTGTCTTTATTCTCCTAAACCAATCACTTCACTATCTACAGTTCAGTCTATTTAGTTACACAAGACATGGTACGTATACTTTGGTATAAATAGGAAAGTAGTGCTGCATATCTCGCCCAAACAAAGTCGACGAAGGCATCGTTGCAGAACCACCACGTAAAATACCAAAAAACTGTCTATGGTGGAGATTCTCCGATGATATCATTGTCATAGTGCAGCAAATGGTTTAGCAGATCAGGGCCCATAGTATTTTAAAGGTATTGCACTGCTGGATATTAGTCTTTGAAACTTGAGAATAGTACCAACAAAAAAGCTTCAAAGCCAACTTAAGAGTTAGTAGAGTTTTCAATAGTTTTCAATCAATTGTTTTGATTTCAGCGCAATTCTGTAGCATTCTTTTGTTTCATTATTAGATAGAGCTACTCTTAAACGACATCACTCTTCCCAACAGCCACTCCTGCAGAGCATGCGAGCGACGACCGCTCCGTCTCCGCACACCCCCCCGCACGCGGCACACACCCCGCACCTCGGCCACACGCCGAGCTACACCGAGAAGCTGGAGGAAGCTCTTCTGCAGCCCACCTCCAGCGTAAATCCCATGATACGACGCCTCCCGCTGCCCACCCGCCGCGTCTCCCGCTCCGCTGATAACTCCCCTGATGTTATCAAGCGTCCGCGTCACGACAACAACAACACTGAACAGGTATGACGAAGGTCCCTCGCTAACCACCTTTGTGGTGTAGCGAACTAGCGAAGGTCCTGCGAATGTGTGGGTTGGATTCTCGCCTCTCGACAATTGTTTGGATTGTGTTTGACGAATTTACTATTTTAAGCAACTTTGAAAAAAAATAATCAAAAATAATTCTGGACAACTGACACAGCATCATCTAGCCCCAAGCTAAGCAGAGCTTGTGTTATGGGTACTAGATGACTGATACACTTAATACAAACAATACATTACATAGATTGATATTTTTATGCATAGAAAATACCCAGAATACCCGGAACAAATATTTGCAGATTGTACAAACATTTGTCCCAAGACGGGAATCGAACCCGCAACCTCCTAGAAGAGGCTCTATGTTCGGCTGTATGTTTTTAGGGTTTCGAGATCGGTTTCGAACCTTTTTATGGTCTCACATTTTCTATCCTTTTCGTCTTTAATATCTCAGCAACTACTAGCAACTATTAATTTGAAATTAATACCTTTCGTACGCCTGTACATTTACGGAAAAAAAAATTTAATTCCAGTATAAATTGTGATGTCGAAATTTCAAAAAAGACCTACAAGGTCAAGTGGGGTATCAAATGAAAATGATTACTTTGTACATTTCAAAACAGAAAAAGCGAGACCACAAGGGTCCGACACCGATCTCCAATATTCGAAACCCCTAAAAACAGTATTAATTTTCAGAAATTTGAAGTGGTTTTTAAAAATAACATAAATTCTTTTAACAGCCGCAGATCCACGCGGCCGATTTCTCCACGAAGAACCACCACCCGGTGAACAACACGCGGGCTCACGAGTCTGGCAACAACGGCAATGGGATATCCAACAGCAGTTCCTCACCGTCTCCGAGACTGATGGATGAGGTGAAGAATGAACCCCTGGACATGATCTGCCCTTCCAATCCGGACATGGACCGGAGCACTGATGACACGCCGCCGCACTCGCATAGACCTATTGTGAGTATCACTTAAAATCCACACTCTTTGGGAAATCATATAAAATATAACTTCATTGTTTTGAAAAAACTAAAAACAGACTTCAAATCCCATAATTTTACGCTGTTTTTAAGAGGGCGCATTGCGCGCCATTTTTTAAAAAGGATAGGCATAGGATTTCGCGGTCATAGGAAAGGGACAGAGCATAGGTTTTTGGAACGGCGGCGGCATAAGCGCAAAAAACAAGTTTTTGCTTATTTACAAGAAAACTACACAAATTTTGAAGAAACTTGTTCAAGGAACCAAATAATTAGTAATAACCTACGTATCAAAACATAAATAATTTCAATAGACCGGATGGTTCCTGAGATCTCGACCAAATTATGTGCGAAACAGTGCAATTTCATGTATTTTTTTGGATTTTTTTTTTTGCGAAATCGTGTGTTTACAATCAAGGAACCAAAGAAATAATGTTGAATTTTATGTAATTCTAGTTTTTTACCACAGGGATCCCGTGAGACCTAGATTGACAACCAAACCTGTTAGGCTCACCCCTAAGTTCCACGGGAATAAAAAAAAAGCGGGACCACCTCGGGATCATTTTCTATACACAAGCGAAATTATTTAAAGTCGGTTTATTATTGTCGGAGTAATCAACGGACTTACATAAAAAAAAAACATACGTACACCCGACATAGAAGCTCCTCCTTTCTTCAAAGTTGGTTAAGAATAAACGTTTAGTGCAGTTACTTAGAAAACTATCCTTACAAGTTCTTGAGTCACCCTTTAAACAAAATTGTTATGTTTGTTCACGTTGTAATAATATTAGCAGGCAAACAAAAACAATTTTTTTAACTACTATTTATAAGAAATCAAATAATATCCTAAAAATGTTTGACTTCGACGGGACTTGAACCCGCATCTTTCCCTCAGTACGGGAACGTGCCAACCTACTACGTCGAAGTCAAACATTTTTGTGATATTATTTGATTTTTTATAAATTAACCCAGTGTGAGGCTTACGCACTATAATAATAAAAACTTTAATTTTTTGAATCTTCAAAGTGGTATTCTTCTAAACACATATTTCAATTTAGTAGGCCGTTTTAAATACCTACGTCTTTCTTGTCAACAAGATATGAACAAAGTTGTCACTAACCAAGATACACCCAGACGTTATGAACAGCACAGCACAAGTTTCTTGTACCAGGCCAGGCATTGTATACAATACGTAAGTACCTACAGTATCTAGGTACATGTTCGGAGTACCTACTCCCCTTATCGGTGCACAAGGAAGTCTAGATACCTACCTATCCAAATTCTGTGTCATTCATAGACTCGACTAAATAACAATCAGTCTACACACGGGTTCACCTTGACATTGCTAACCTGACCCTACGACGAAGTCTCCATTTCATTGATCATTACTTCATTTATCACCTACTCAAAGAACTGATCGATACTTGGCAAGTAATGTTTGGCATACAAATCAAATGCACCGTTCGTATGACATTGGCGTTGCTGGGTGTTAGACGACGACGACACAACTAAATAGTAAAACAACTCTTAACAAACTTGTGGATTATAGGCAAAAATAAAGTTCTAATTTTGATTGTTGCTCAGAGACACAATTTGATTCGTTCCGATTACAGAAACATACACAGTCATAATCCAAAATTCACGTCAAACGTTATGAGAATAATAAAATTAATAATAAGTAATTGTTAACCTGTGTTGTACGCCAAAATATCCATTTCGGATAGGAATACAATAGTTGTTATGTTAAGAGAAACTTGATATTCTACATGAATGAATCGTTCGCAAGTTTTATCAACAATTTCAAATTCATTGAGAAACGGCGTATTATCTGTTTAACCTAGTAGAGAGCTACTACCAGGTGTGACTGTGATTGAACCATGTTCAAACGGCGTATTATCTGTTTAACCTAGTAGAGAGCTACTACCAGGTGTGACTGTGATTGAACCATGTTCAAACGGCGTATTATCTGTTTAACCTAGTAGAGAGCTACTACCAGGTTTGACTGTGATTGAACCATGTTCAAACGGCGTATTATCTGTTTAACCTAGTAGAGAGCTACTACCAGGTGTGACTGTGATTGAACCATGTTCAAACGGCGTATTATCTGTTTAACCTAGTAGAGAGCTACTACCAGGTGTGACTGTGATTGAACCATGTTCAAACGGCGTATTATCTGTTTAACCTAGTAGAGAGCTACTACCAGGTGTGACTGTGATTGAACCATGTTCAAACGGCGTATTATCTGTTTAACCTAGTAGAGAGCTACTACCAGGTGTGACTGTGATTGAACCATGTTCAAACGGCGTATTATCTGTTTAACCTAGTAGAGAGCTACTACCAGGTGTGACTGTGATTGAACCATGTTCAAACGGCGTATTATCTGTTTAACCTAGTAGAGAGCTACTACCAGGTGTGACTGTGATTGAACCATGTTCAAAGCTCCTACACTTCTATACTACAGTTTTAAATTCCGAAGAGTAGAAAGAATAGAAAGAAAACAATTGGCATGCAGTAGAATAGCTGTGTCTGTAAGAACAGACCAATAATAATAAGAATACGAAAGATTTAGTTTGCTCAGCAGACGTTAAATAACATGAAGAAAGGTTAATTGACGAATCTACGTCCTTATTGCCCATTAAGGGCATTGGATTTCGTTTATATTAATTTAAAAAAAGTAATATAAATTAAATATTTTTTGGAAATACTTCTACTAAAAATACATCTACTAATCCCTCGACAATAAAATTTGAATGGGACCATCTTGACTTAAAATCATTTTCTATACAAAACCAAAATAATCAATGAAATAAGCTAACAATTGACGAAGAAATCGGCGAACATAGATAAAAAACATACAGCCGAACATAGAACCTCCTCCTTTTGAAAAGACGGTTAAAAAATAAACAACTATAGGAACAATAAAACTTGAGATACTGTTTACACATTGACTATGGCAACGTCTAGCTGTCTAGAATAGTACGTGGAACCTGTGAGCGTCATGTTTCGGTCGTGTCGTATGCCGTATCGATAGATGTTTTAGTGCTTGAGGCTCCAATACGAAGGACGACGGACGAGCTCCAATTTCAAGTACAAATTCCAGATTTAGGCACAGAATACCTGCCTACTTATTTATACCTATTTCTACATAGATTTAGGTTTAGATATAATTCACCAAAAAGTTTATACAATCCATTCATCGCTAATTCCATCAGGAGTCCGCAAGGTTCGATTCTCGGACCACTGCTGTTTAATATTTTTTTTTAGGTGAACAAGAAATGGCGTTCTTATTTAAATAACCAAAACTATACATATCTCAAATGCGAAGATATTATCGAAGGCCTAGTGCCACATAAAACTATCGACAAAAACACAATATTACAAGGCTCTAAACAAAACTTTAATTGGAGCAACTTGATTTGTGGGATCCTTTTTTAAATTGTATGCCATAGACCCTCGTAGCTGTGCTAAATACTTTCTGTAGCCTTTTTACTTCTCAATCGAAACTTTGGAGATCACACTTGTTATATTCTAACTCAGATTACCTTAAAATTACATTGTAGAAGTTGAAGGTGCTTATTTTCTTACGAAGTTAAACAAAATACTTAGTTAGGTACTGAAGTTACAATAAGCACATTAAAAGCCTTGAGAATTTACCTACAGTTTGAGGGAACTTTCGTATTTGTGAAAGAACATTGTAAATTATGTTGTTATCAAAGTTCCTAATAGGTTTCGAAGGTTATCAATTCATCTTTCACAATCAAATCAAATAAGCCGATCGTACGAAATACGTAATTATAGCAAGTCTCAACAAGTTGGTTCTCTAAAGAAACAACTTTGCTGATTTTTAAATCAAAAGCTTATAATTATGTCGTCGACATAAAATCCAGATGCGTCTTTCTAACACACAACTAAATTGGTTACACGCATTTGCCTCAGGGAGGCGGGCCGCCGTCACGCGGAAGCTCGGCCGACGCCGAAGACCGCACCCCCCCGCCGCAGCTGACACCCTCGCCGTTCATCCACCCTCCGGATACTAAGTTTCTGAACCAGTCAACGTACAACTTTACCATGGAGGCTCTACAACAACACTCGTTGTCAGGTGAGATTTACTTCTTTCTTTTCAAAACAGGTTATAGCTTCTTAGCAGACAACCGCTGGATGAAAGGCCTTTGTCCAGATGGGACGAGGTTTGACTGAGATGAGGTTTCCTCTGCGGTAGACTTTAGGTTCTTGAGGGTGACTACGTACAGGAAGGCGCAACGTGGGCAGACTTCCCACATTGTGGACCAATGACCTGGTAAAGGTCGCGGGAAAATGGATGTGGGGTAGCACACGAGCGGTTATTGAATCTTTGAAGGAGGACTATGTGGAGTTCTTCGCCTGATATATTAATGATGATAATTGAAGGACTCTTTGGATATCGACAGAATCCATTTATCGAGATGACATCTATTAAAATTAGATAGGTAGGTACATGATACATCTCTGTGAGTAACTTCATCAAAATTGCAACAGCAGTTTTCGTGTGAAGGCTGTACAAAGTCACTTTTGTATATGGAAAAGTTTTAAGGAGCTTTTTTTCGTTTTATAAAAATATAAATGGATTCAATCAGATTAGGGTTCTTTGTTTGGTGATATTATTTTAGTTTTGTAATGTTTGTGTTTTTGAACAACTCCACTCTGTGCTATAGGTGTGTTTCTGCCCCCAGGCATGCAGAGCCCGCTGACTCCAGACCTCGCCGGAACCTCTCAAGGTGAGTCTCAGCTTCTCTAGCAACAACTTTACTTTATGCATTACCTACATATTGAAACAAACGATATTTTTAATGCACTGTCTGTCGTATGCCACCATCACCGCTTCCTCTCTGCTCTGTCATTATTAGGTTATGTATCATATCAGGTTTATTTACAAAATGTATGAGGCAATCACGTGACATATATTTATTTGTTTATATATATATATATTCTCCTAACCTCTATATATGTTCATTGTGCTCTGTGTTCTGTATCTAAATTAATGTTACCTTTTGTGTTCTGGTTCGATGGAGACGAATAGGAGATTTGGTTGCGTTTCGTTGTTAAAGTTTGTCGTATCTGTGTAGAACTGTTGTCATTGAACCAAAACGCAATGTGGCGTGCATGTACTGTATTGTAACATAGTGTAATGTATCTATACGATGACGATGCCGGCTTGTTTCTAGATGTGACTTGACCTTGTGTGCTAGGAACCCTTCCCTGTCTCCGTTCAGGTTTCACTTCTTAATTTCCTTTCGCATTCTATTTTTTTTATTTCAATCCCCTTTTCTTTTTGTTTCCATCCAAACAATCATAAGATACTTTTATCATTCCACTTATATTTATACCAATTGGCTGTAAAAATGTTTGAAACAAACAACAACAAAATTGATGTCAAGAAAATGAGCAAATCGCCTTCCGAGAATTGTAACGTAAACTGAATTCGGAGCGGAGGTATGCCGCGGCAGACACTCGCTTTTGCGGAGCGAAGCGGATCCCATGATTCATTTATATTTCTAAATACACTATCCGATTACATCCGATCATAATAATGTCTTGAGAAACGAATATCGTGTAAAAATAATTGGGACGATCGCAACGGACAATGTAATTTGAGTAAAGGTAGCGCGGTGTCGGTTTAATTGAAAATAATTGTCGAGTTTGAATCGGTTCATTGAGGAATAACGCTTCTGTTCGTCGTGAAGTCGGAGCGGCCGCCGCGCTCGTAACATACATTCACATTCATTGCTGCGCTTGACTAAACGTGTAGGGCGCCGCTGTCGGGTCGGCGGGGCGGTGGCGCCTCGGCGGACTAACACGCTTCTAGGCCGCGGAGCCGGGGGGTGGCGGTGCTTGAGAGGCTACGACCAGGAGAGTGCATTAAACCGTGCCTTCGCAGCTTCCACCGGGCTAACTGCTTGTGTTGTGACCAGGTGGCGCCCGCACCCCCCAAGAAGATTACAGGTGCGACCCCTGTAACAAGAGCTTGTCGTCGCTCACCAGGCTCAAACGGCACATTCAGAACGTTCACATGCGCCCCTCGCGCGAGCCCGTCTGCAACATTTGCCGGCGCGTTTACTCCAGCCTGAACAGCCTCAGGAACCACAAGTCCATCTACCACCGCAAGCAGCAGCTGCCGCCCGCGCCCGCGCCCGCGCCCCCCGCCGCGCCCGCCCAGGGGCCGTCCTTCTTCCCGGTCAACTGACCGCCCTGTCCCACCCCACCAACGAACGAACGCAACGCTGCCATCCTAACCACCTAAACAAACGCCATACTCTTGCCCCCTAGATATCTGTTAAGTTTATCAAATATGTAACGCGATATGTTCCTAACATTTGTATATAGCATAGTTGTGCATGCGCATCGCAGATCTATCCTACTGTATATGTATGTGTGCGGGTATGTACTGCACGAGGGAGTGCGCGCGTCCGCCGCGCTCGCGCTCGCTCGCTCCCCGGAACCAATTGGGACGTCCGCGATCGGCGCACGCATAACCACCAACGTCCAGCGCATTAGTCAAGCTATGAGAGTAGTGCCTCGCGTTAGAGGGCGCATCCGTGCCAATTGGTTCCGTGAAGCGGGACTGGGAGTGCGAGCGGCGCAGGGGCGCGACCTCGGCTTGACTAATGCGCTAATGTTGGTCGTTATGTGTCGCGCAGGGGGGGGTCTGGGCGGCGGCGGGCACCGCTGCGAGGTCTGCGGCAAGCTGCTCTCCACGCGACTGACGCTCAAGCGGCACACGGAGCAGCAGCACCTGCAGCCGCTGCACTCGGCGCGCTGCACGCTGTGCCACAAGGTGTTCCGCACGCTCAACTCGCTCAACAACCACAAGTCCATCTACCACCGGCGCCAGCGCGCGCTGCCGCCGCCGCACGCGCCGCCGCCGCCGCCGCACGCGCCCGACGCCAAGCGCGCGCCGCACCCGCCGCACGTTCCACACCCGCCGCCGCACCACACCATCGACTTCTACAAGTTCAAAGATCACTTCAACGTCTAGGCGGACGAACCTTCATTTTTTTATTTCTTTACTTTTACATATTTTATCTCGTGCGCGAGATCGTTGATATATTTCATACTAGAGAGTTTTCGATTGCGATCTTTGAATTTGCGGCGGTCGGTGCGGAGGCCGCCAGGTTCGACCCGATCTGACATTCCACTGTATTTGGCCCCCCGGGGTCCGGAGTGCAATACTGCGGTAAATATTATTCCTCAAATTTTAAACTATGTTAAATGTGCGACAATAAGGCGAAGAGAAAAATTAATATTTTGAAAAAAAGATGAAAAATCTTGGTGCTGTAAATTTATATATTAGGCTTAAATTTATATGAAAAGAAACGTGTTCGTGTAAGTAACGAGAGGCATTATTGATTTCGATGTGTTCATTTTTCGGCAATTTATTTATTTCTGTATTTTTACCTGGATGATCTCACTCTTAGATATTTATTCGAGATTACAAAAATATATTACAGTTATATATGCAAATATATAATTGGCTTATGAGGCTTTTCAAAAATAATTTATTTTAGGTGTTTTCAGTTCATTTAAAGACTGAAATGTCGAGGGCATGCACCGATAGAGAGGCAAAAGAAGGATTTCGTTACACATAACAACCCGCAGATATAGCACATCAGCATACACAATCAGACATACACCGGACTATACAAACAAACTGGCAAATGCATACAGCACACATCCACAACCCAACATACTACAATAGAGGTACAATATTACTACACTTCTAGATACCGTTTATTGTTTTTGAGTCAACAACATTGTTAACTTTATTATTATACAAAGTTGAGCTGACTCTCAGGCTATTTTAAATGATCAATGCACATTATTCCGTAATGTGAATCGCAAAGTGCCATTTAACAAAATGAATATGGCTATTTTAATTTTATTATATTTAGGGTAGTCAGAGTTTTTGAATTTTCAATCATTAAGTTTTATCAAGACTTTGTGTTCGTTTCTTATTTTTATATTTGTTTCGTTGAACCTTGGTTAGAATAGTTTTCAACAACTTGTACCTTTGGGCAAATTACTTTTATTAAAAAATAATTTTGTATATTTCTTACATTTGTTGGTATTTCGTTGTACAATTGTAATTACACATAACTATATACATAGATACTTAATAGGTAATAGAATAACTTTGATAATTCTCAGTGTTAAATGTTCCTAAATTTCAACAGTTTAATATTTTGCTTGCCATATATTATATTAAAAGTAGTTTAAAAATAATTCCGATTCTAAAACAATTACCAACTTAGTAAATTATAAAAACAATAGTCGACTATAACCCAGGATCATCTGATTATTACTAACGTGTGTAATTATTGCATTCATATTTAAAAAATATATTGGCAACTATGTACTTTTTATCAAATCATATACCTATATTTTTATTAATTAAGTCATGTGGAACATTTTGAGAAACTTTTCGATAGCAATATTTAGATATTATTTTTGATGTTTTATATCAGGGTTTTTTCTGACAAATTTTATGTTCACAAAATGTTTGAGAACAGCAATTATGTATTGGAACATCTCTAAAAAATTATATTAGCCTGATGGTTTTATTGCTCTACAAAAATGTCCACCATACCTATTTATTACTTTTAAATATGCAATGTCCCATAATTAATGACACACACACACACTATGGTCTGTAGTCGCCGTTGAAATAAACAAATCGACACAAAGTAGTTGCCGTGTATTTGTAGTTCCGAAATATCCAAATTAGATGGAGACTCTTTGCGAAGGTTAGTTTATCTCACCGGTAACAAAGAAACAGTTTCCCTCAGTAGTACTGTAGTACACTATTCTAGTTGAACTTACATCACATTTACCTAATATGTGAAATGTCAATGAAATATTGTTACAATTTTTTTTATAGCTATAAGATATATCGTGTAAATTTAACACATAATTTATTGTAAAACCATATACACTTGATATAATTAGTGCCTGCTTTATATAATTATGATTGTGTTCTAAAAAGACATATTGGCAACTTCTCGTTGAGAAGTGCTGCGTATAAACGCGCTCTCGGAGGCTTCCTAAGTAATGCTACTGTTATAAGATTCTGTTGTTATTGTCTAGGTACGTAAAACGCTTAGCCATTATACTATTTGTTTAGTTATTAGTAAGCTTATTGTAATACTTTGTCGAATTGGAAGACTAGAGATTTGGTGCTAAATTGGAAAGAGGTTAGGAATACGAAAATTCGAAAGTGGAATCAAAATTTTTAAAAAGTTTCGCAACATTCCGTTTATAGCGAAAATGTTAAGTTTTTATTTGCATAAAATTGCAAACGTGAAACGTAGGATTGTTGTTTTTTCTGTAGTAACGTTAGCGGTAGTTTAACTTGTTAATTTGGGTTTGGGAATTAAGTTAGTTGCGTAAGTAGAGTAAGGTTTATCTGATCCATTAGTTGTAGTGTAGCTACACGGTTACTTTACAAGTACAGGGATGTGCCGCGCGATCGTGGCCGAGGCGAGGGTAGCACTAGAAAATTATTTAGATAAAAATTGACTCCCGTTGGAAATTTGCCAAAATCTAATAAACGCTATAGACTGATTAGACTAAGAACGCGTTTGATTGTACACTATTGGGCGTATTTTAGAAAAAAAAGTACGTTATTTACTAAATTAATTATTGTTTAAAAGAAATACAGCCGCACAGAAGGCAAAAAGTCAAAAGCGTGATTTTCGGTATTATAAACTCGAAATTTTTGTGATTCGATGATCTTTGGTTGGGATTTTTTAGGTGCTAAGTAAAATAGGATCTCAGGGGCTTCACGGCCTCGGGGTTGACTGGGCGTACTGCACCGTGTTCTTAGGAGCAGGACACATCCCTGTTGTACTTCATTAGTTAGGATCTTAGCAAGATTAAGACTGTTTCTGTGACCTGTTTAAGTTTTTATCTTTGTAACGTGTTAAGGTTTATTTTCCCGCGCACTCGTGCGCAGACTTTATTCAATGTGTTCTTATACTTCATGTTGGCATTTTTACTTATTTTATAAGCATCTAAATTAATTTATTGGTTGTTGTATTCAAATTTTATATTTTTTTTCTTAAAATTATTGTTCTAATCACGAAACTATTGTTTTTGTTAAAAATTGGCGTTATGTACCGATGCAGCTCGTTTAAAAAAATTTGTCTGTGCCAAAATATTGTAAACTTTTAATTTGTCTTCCATTTTGAAAATGAACGTTGGTTATTGCACAGCGTTCTTTAAATATTTATGGTGCCACACTGGGCTGCATTGTATTATAATTGTTAAATAATCACCATCATATTATAATATCCATATAATAGTTCATTTCCTTCTTTACTTTATAAATTATAATAATTGAAGTAACTACTCATAAAGTGTAATTTGTAATCGTTAAACAAAACTTCATAAATCCTAATATTGATGATAATGGCGTTTTTAATAAAACAAATATACAAAATATTGTCGGTTTTATTGTTAAACTCCTGTTCAGTTCGGTTGGTTATATTTGTTTGCTGCTTGTTCCGAGTAGAGCCACAATACTATACTGCACTGATCTTGTTTCCCGGCTTCACTATGTATCTGTTTGTATTTGTCCGGCTGTCGCGCATGGTTTGACTGTCTGTAACACCCTCCTCATTGGCCACCGTAGCTTCGCTATCATTTTTTATTTATCCTTTTTCATTTACACTTTAGTTCTTTTATTATTTTAATTTCCATTATTTATTTCGACTTGAACTAGAAGCGTGAACTCAAGTGTTGAACCCCCAAGTTAGGGTAGCAATTATTTTGATTTGACGCGCGTGGGGCTGACGCCCATTGTTTTGTTTGTTTTTCGATCTGTTTCCAGGTAAAAAGTTATTCTCGTGCTCGCTATGCGGCAAGGTTCTGTGCTCGAAAGCGTCTCTGAAGCGACACATCGCCGACAAGCACGCCGAGAGGCAGGAGGAGTACCGCTGCACGATATGCGAAAGGGTATACTGTTCGCGGAACTCGCTGATGACGCACATATACACCTACCACAAAACAAGGCCAGGGGAGACGGATCAAATCCGGTTTTTTTAGTGACTGCTCGGGCGGAGTTGGCGGCAGCGCTCGGCTAGCAAAGAGAACGCACCGCGCCCCGCCGCCCGCCCGCCCCGCGCCGTCGTCGCACCGCCCGCCCCAGGTTAGCCCCGCTTCTAGACTTACGGATACGCTAACTCATTAACAACAAACACCTCTATACTAAACTGTAAGATAGGTAAAGGGTCCTTTCACGTTTCGTTTCTTATTATTTCATTCCTTTTATTTTGTTTAGAGTTTTATTTTAATTTCCGTTCAGTTTATTACTTACATCCCAGCCAAGGCCCCCCTCCCGACGGTTTCGCAGAGTTGATGTTGTTGTGTTGCTTGGAGCATGCTTCTATCATTTTTGTTATCACGTGTTTCTGTGTCATTGTGGTTGAAAAGATTTCCTAAATTTTGATTATAAAATCTCGTGATTACTGTGTAGTTAGTCGATGTGTACAGTGCATTATAATAGTAATATTTATTATTATAATTAACCTCATACATTGTGCCTAATCAAAGATAATTTTCACGCATTTAAATTCTGGCATTCCTCGTCGCCACTAACGTTGCTTGTCCCGAGACGTGTGTTGAGCGTGCGAGTCGAAGCAGAAATGAGAGCTTATGTTGTGTTGCAGCGCCAGTGCTGCGCATGCCGCCCCCCACGGCCGGTGGCATCAACGAGCCCCAGGAGTGCCCCTACTGCCGGCGCACCTTCTCCTGCTACTACTCGCTCAAGCGGCACTTCCAGGACAAGCACGAGCAGTCGGACACGCTGTACGTGTGCGAGTTTTGCCACCGGAGGTACCGTACCAAGAACTCGCTGACAACACACAAGAGCCTGCAGCACCGTGGCTCCTCAGGCATGCTGAAGCGGCTGCTGAAGACCACGGCGCTGCACTCGGCGCTGCAGCCGCCGCCGCACCACCTGTTCGACTTGGCCGACCACCCGCCGCTGCCGCCCGGCCTGCAATGACACGCCATCCGCTGAACGACACCCTGTGCAATAAGGAGGACTATGCCAAAGCGATGCCGCGCGCCTCGCATCCAGGTTTAACGTATTATAATTAGTTAATTGACGTTAGCGTAGGTTACATACAGTATTGTCTAGTGTATGCTTCGAGAGTCAGGAGCTCGCGTCGGCCGTGGCCCACGCAAAACAGTGTTCAAATGACAATGTAATCCAAGCAATACTAAAGTATTAATATTTCTAGTACTGACAAATATATGCCAACTGTATTCTTAAATAATACATTTTGTAAAATCACTTTTCGATAATTGTCTAGTGTCAAATTAGTTCGGTAACTGTACAAAAAGTGAACGTACAAATTTTAAAAACAGTAATTTTTAAATGAAGAAAATATTTTTTAAAGAAACTTTTTTCGGCGCGCCAAAATCTAAATTAATAAAAAATCAGATTATTTAGAAACTAATTTACCAAAATTTTAGATTAAATGTGTCGAGTAAAATTAAAGACTTCTTAGAATCTGATTTCGAAAGTACAAAATTAAAGTCTAATTGAACAATATTCTATGCGCGTTGGCTTAATAATGTTAAATTGTTATCAATGTATAAGTAGCCGTGCCTTCGTTCGACTTCATGCCATCATCTAGTAGTATGGAGCGCAGCGGGCAGCGAGCCGGGTCGGAGGGTCTAGGGCCCCGGGGCGCAGGAGGCGCAAGGGGCGCTGATAGCCTGAACGCGGGTCTTCGAAAAGCAGTTCGACTATCGTATACGTGTGCATGATTTCAAATCATGAAACAAATAATCATTTCTCTGTAAAGAACGTAGAATTAGGTATTCATCGATAGAATTATATTTAATCTGTATCCATTCTCGGATTTCTCTCTATGAGTGTATAGTGGTTCTTAATTTAAATGTCGACCAACGTAGAGGACGTCTCGTTATTGAAAGTTTATTAGATTATTATTATATTATTATTCTCAAAAAATCTTAGGAATAACCATAAGATGGCTGCAGATTGTAAAATAATATTTTATTTACTTATATTGTAGGACAATGCTTGATGACCGATAGTTTGGGAATCGACATATCTACTCACTCGGGCTCCGTACGGAGCCGCGGATCGTCGGTCCCTAAATGAACAGGATATATAAACCCGACATATCGCGACAAATATCTCGACACAAAGTATTTAACTCCGTGATATTTCACAAAGCCAAAGAAAACGGATTGTTATTGCATTTAATATCCATAGCATAAAGAGAAATGCATTTTTAAAATTTAGATCGACACTGTAGTGTTGTATCGTCGTCGCCGACGGACATATCATCGACACTCAGAGTGACGTGTTTCTGAAACATTTACAAACCCTATATAATATATTTAACTTCAATGCAATTTTACTTTTGAGTATTGCTTCTTTTGCATTTATTTTATGAAATTTAATGTTTTTCGGTTAGGTTCATAATTTACTGAGTTTCGTTTTGAACATTGTAGGTCTTTGTGATATCAACAGATGGGATTTTTGGTATATATAATAGTTTACGTAATGGTTGCGTTGAACAGCGTTTTTGTATTGAATGAGAGTATCTAAATGCGCTTACCTCCGTTTACTTGTGTGTAGTACCTCAATAATATTATTTTGTTTTTTAATTTTTATAACGATGTTACAGTCTGTTGTTCGAGAGAACCTTTGGAGTAAAGTAACTTAGAATATCTTCATAGCCGGAGCTTAGGAGGAAAGCAAGCGGGTAGATTGAATTGTAAATATTTGTTAGTGATTACATTAATTAAAAATGAAACTCGTGGCGTGGATCAGCCTCGTGATATAAACTAACTAGCGAATAGATAAAATCATTAATGAAACGATTTTTATATATTCAACTAATTGATTTATAGTGAAACTTAGCGTTAGGATTAATTATTGTGTTTATTGTTTTCGCTGTGCAATTATTTCTATTGGTTTTGCTTCTTGTTGGTTGCTTTGTTAAAACAATTGGAATCTTACCCACCATTATGTTTTGGTTTTGGCAATTTATAGTTCTAAATTTGTGATCTCATTTTATCAGCTGCGGTAGGAATCGAAGGAGGAGACATCTATCGCGGAGTATTAGGAGTTAAAGTTAAGTTTGGATAGGTGTCGGCAAAATTAAGCAGCTTAAAAATTCAAAAGAACCCTCTCTGAAAAATTGCAGCGAAACAATAAAAATCATATTTTGCAATGAATACCAAAATACTGCATTTAAATAAGACAAAGTGAGAAAACTTCGTTACGTATAGATTTCCTTTCAAAATTAGCAATTACTTTTCGCTTCTTTGCCATTTTACTTATTTCTAAATATTAATTATAAAACCGACTGTGTTACTAATGCAAACGGAATGCCTTTTTACAGTACAATTTACAATAACCTAAATCGATAGGTAAATAAATAAGATGAATACTTTAAAATGACGTGGCGGTATGGGTACACACTAATATAACATTATTAATAATCTTTTAAGTAAAAGCCTTTTCCTATTGTCTCAAACCGAGTGCGCAACATTCTGCTCTCACTATAAGTTTTATTTACATGATTGTAAGGAGTTGAATGATCAAAGTTTACTCGAATTTTGCATATTTCAAGTAGTGTCAGGACTCGATTGGTTGAAACAAAATACCCTTTACAATCAGCAGCTCTCTAAACAAAGCTTTACAAAAATAGCTTTTCAGTATTTAAACTGTACCCGGTAATTGCGCCATAAGTCATTTTAAAGTATATTTTAATTGTTTTTGCAATCGCCTTCATCCTTCCTTGGTATACAGACTGCCAATATACAAAAAAGCTTAAATATAATTGGTATATAATCGTCTAACCTATTTTTATAAGATAGGTATAAATCGTATTAAAGATTGCAAATATTTTCTCATATAATTTCACCTGATATTAAAAAAAACTCATGTTCACAAACTATTTCACAAAACGGTTATAGAATATGCTAATATAAGTATTATTACCTCCAGTAATATTAAGTATTACCTCCATATAATTATGATTTAATTTTATCGTATTAATATAATAATATAAGCAACGGCTACGGCGTAGAGCCTCTACGCCGTAGCCGCCATGTGTCAACACAATAAGTACCGTTTACATATTTATCTACATATTATATTGTAAATGTCATACAAGAATATAACAATTGTTGAATAGTTTCACCTTGCATACATTATTTTCGTTGTTCATATCCATATTAAAATGCAATAGTTATTTTCTGTGATTCGGTGGAAAGTGATACTTGCCACTCGGTTATAGATCTCCAGTACCTACAATAGTTGTTTATATTAAATAATTTTAGGTGGCTCGGCCGGCCGTTTGTTGCCCGAGCGCGTCGCCCGTCGCGCGTCGTACACATCTCGGGATAAGTTAATTTATAATTATTATTTAATAAATACTTGGCTGTGACGTTACCAAGCACCCGGGCTGCGACGCGACCGCGCCTCGGCGTACTCTCCCTAGCTTTAATCTATTAACAGTATCATCCACTTATGAATACTAAACCCGTTAGCAATAGTTCCCTATCTGCCATAGTACCTCATACTAGTTATATGTATATATTTTTATAAATAAGTAACTTTTCTAGAATTTATAGCAGTGACGTTCTCGAGTAAAATTCAAAAATATTTTTAATTTGCAGTTTGATTCAGATCTGATTTTTTTGTGAATGTTAATTAGTAGTAGTAAGGAAATCTGCTATATTACAACTATCTTTAAATAGTTCCGTATGTAACTCAAAGTGCACTTACGACTATAAATATAATAAAAATAATAAGTATTATAATACTTAGCGGTAGGTACATCTCTCTGACTCCGGCCGAGCCACTATGTTGTGCCCGTCTTTACTTACCTAAATAAAAGTTATTTACAATATACATTTATGACTACAATATACATATACTGACAGTTAATCTTAGAAATAACATTTTTATCTACAGTAAAATAGGGTTTTGGGACAATTTTGCTGGCAGTTGTATTCCAATGTTTGCTGCGGCACATTCCTCCAATTGTCAATTATTTTCTGATAACTTTCTATAAAAGTTCCTATTGTTTATCACGCTGAAGGTCCTGCCCGGTTTTAATCTCACATAGCATCCATACGCACAATAGTTGGCGCGTTCAACTCTTTTGTGTGGAGAGAACGCTCATTGTAAAAGTGTTCGAAATAGATTAAAGTTTGAATACTCAAACGCAACTCACATTTATGGACGTTTCAAGTCGCGATTTTTTGACAGTTTTCAATGAACACCTGCTTACATCTGAGTTGAGTCTGAGTACTCGGGGATAACTCTCACGGCGTAAATGGACTCTTAACAAGTAAACCAATTGTTTTATGTCTGTAACTATGTAATTCATTTAAGATTTCAGCAAAATTGCCCCATTTCAATACTTGTTATGCTTGGGTGACACATTTTATACAGAAATATTTTTTTACGAAAAAATACAATTTATTGTCAAAGTTTAGTTTAAGTGGCAAATTTAATTTTAACTGCACTTATATTTTTGCTGACACACTAGGATTAGATTTTTTCTTTTATCCTAATTTAATGTATGCACGAGCTACATTTTATTTAGCATCGATAATTTCTTTTACGCAAGCCCGAGCGGTACTCGCGCTTGCTTTAAAAAATAAAAAATTAAGTTAAATTATTAAATTAAGGGTAATCTAAAATTAGGCGTTCGTCAAGAGCGAGTACCGCCCGGGTTCTATTATGCCTAAACTAATACTGTGTTATTGTGTAAAAGTTATAGTTTGCCATCGTTGATCAAAGAAAAAATATGTGTTAATACATTTAGTTAATGAGTTTTGTTAGTTATACTTTTAAATGTTGGGATGGTCCGTAGGTTGTAAAAAGGATTAGTATTGTATATGATTGGTAAGATTAGCTGCGTACGGACCTGTAGGCCCTCGAGGATTGTTGAAGGACCGGCGTCGGTGAAGGCACTTAAAGTACTATTGTTGTAGTGTGAGGAAGAAGAGTTCTAGTTGTTGGAATTATTGTTCATATCTTCAGCTTTTACAAAACAAATTCTTTACAGGTCATAAATTTAAGTATTACTTTAGCTGGTCTGAAATAAAATTGAGCAGCCCAACGTCTGGCGCATGCCTGATGTCTGATGGCCCAGAACAATGAAGATGTTATCGCAAAAACAGAGACATGGATAATGCTAGAGTCGAAGGACAAGGATTGGTCCACAAAAGCACAATACCATAAAGTGTGTTGAACGTGGTTGTTTATCATGAAATATTATAGCTCGAAATAAGGCAACAATTTAGTTCCTCTACAATTTGCTCCCTTAAATTTTCGTTACCATTCAACATCTGGTTCACGTCCAGTTAGTATTGATTTGGATAAGCCGAGTTACCCCTAGATTGTGTCAACGGTTTGAATTGCAAATACTAGTTGTAATTTGTATCTGTAGTATTTTCTGTAATAGTACCTAAATATTTATTACCAATAAATAAAAAGCTGAAAAGCGTCAATCATAATTCCCGCAATTACGAAACTTAAGTGTCTTCACTTGTTTTGATGTTGTTGATATTGACTATTGTGAATAAGGAATCAATCGGAAGAGAAAAGGCAGTAAACCTACATATCAGTTGGAGGGACTTAGTACTATAAGTATCTTTGAATCTGACAAATACGGACAGTTGAAAGGATTTAGGAAGGAGCGCAGGATCATGCGCGCCTCACTTGAATGTAATAAAAGTATAAAATAAACTTGCAGTGATTCCATTGATGATATTGTGGCATTTTATTTATACCCTTCCTTCCCTGAAGTAGAATTAAGCAGGTAAACAGATATGTAGCATATCTGTTGTCAATGTAAACTCAAATATGGGCTTTTTAACTCGTAACATTTAGATGCATTTTATATTGACGGCATGTTATGACAGACATCTCGCGGACAACTCGTTTGAAGCTTGTGGGAGCCATTTTGTCACTATTAACTGTATCTAAAGATCACACAATGTGGACCCACGGGATCACAATCCCGTGGGTCCACATTGAACCCAGGCATGGTTATACTCGCACGTTAGTGGATCCATATTGGATCCACAGTACCTATACAAACTTAGTGCCTCGTTTTAACGTTGACTTGTGAGTTATGACGTTGTTTTCTTCATGAACTCATAAAGGCGCGAAGAATGGTCGAAATATTATAATGATATAATAGCGAAATCAGGTAATTCCGCTAAGACTATGTAGGATATTGTGAAACTCGAAACTGGCAAAACACGCCAGTCTCTAGACTTCATTGAAGCATTGCGGAAACATGAAGGGTCAAAGTGTCAGAGCGATAGCGACAGAGTAGACGCCGTAAACACACGTTTCGTGAATGCTGCTGCGACGTGTTGCGCGCCTGCTGCCTGCATGCCTGCTCCAACAGTAGACGCATTGGAGGAAAGACCCAATACTGTAGCAAGTCGATTGCACCAGTGGTTTAGCTATAAAGGCCTGGTCTTAAATGTAACAAAAACTAACTTTATCCACTTCAACCTCGCTGGGCGTGCGTATAGGCCGTTGAACGTGGCTATTGACAGTAAGCATCTAGGTCAATTCACAGGTCACTGAGAGACTGTTCCTAGGCTTTACCCTGAACAAGACGCGAACTTGGGAACAGCATAGTGATACCTTGAGCAAAAAAATAGGTAGAGCCTGGTTTGCTCTATGGCGCCTCTCATCAACCCTAGATAAAAAGATGGTGAGAAATCTGTAAGTGATTTGTCTCTGTCCATAGTCACTTGTAGTACGGAGTGACCTTTGGGGCTGCGCTGCGGACTGGGAGCGCGCCTTCAGGCTGCAGAAGAGGGCAGTACGTGCTGTTGTGCGAGTTTTCCAGAATACATCATCTAGACCATACTTCTAGGCCCTGGGTATAATGACCGTACCTACCCTCGTTATCTACCAGGCAGCGCTCTATGTCCAAATCCACCTAGAGGAATACTCTAGATGCGGCGATGGACACAGATACGATTTCAGGCACGCAAAGAGGCTAAGGACTATTGTTGACCATAAGTTGGCGAAATCCAGAAAGCTGGTGCACATGATCGGCCCGAGTGTGTACAACCGACTGCCACCCAACATCACCAGCGCACCTTCGATCCAATCCTTTAAGCTCAAGCTTAAAAATTGGCTTATTGACATGACGTGTTTTTATGATGTTAATGAATTTATTATAATAAAAATGAATTGATTTTTTTTGACATGCCGATTTTATTTAAATAAAATTATATTGTGTAATATTTATGATTATTATAATAGTTATTATTATGTCTTAATGCAGTTGTGAATTTATACTGTTGTATAAAACATTTATTTTAATTATTAAGTACTACTTACGTATTAAGTAAGACTGTTTAACTAGACCTGTAACTTTGTTGCCAATAAAGAATCTGAATCTGAAAAGTCTACCTGGATAACAAAAAACAATCCACATTTTTTTTTTACTTGTCTGGAACTTTTGATCAATAAAAATACAATAAATATACCCAAAACACCTTTTATTTACTATATTTTGCAACTATTTATTTATGATAAAGCTCAAAAAAATGGTTACAAAACCCTTTTTTACATGATTTGCATTGTTGGTGAACTTTCATTGCTTTTTACGAGCAATAGTTGCAGACTTAGATACATTCTGCGAGCAATGTTTGGTAGCGGCCTGTGCACATCTTCCATTATACGAGGCATGATAATTGTATTGTATTCATTTAATTCAGATAATAAAATCCATAGCCTCACATGAGAATTAAAATTAAAATGAAAATAAACATTAAAATTAAATTAAAATAAACATTAAAATTAAATTAAAATTAAAATACAAATGTGATACAAATTAAAATTAAAACTAAATTACTAGCTAAATTTACAAAATTACAAAAGATTATATTAGAATAAATTAGATTACAGTAAAATAAAATAATAATTAGAATATAATCATTTGTTGTATTTACACACTGGAGCAACACATTGGACAAAATGTGTCCATATCGGGGACATACGCCCTGCCACAGTTTGTAGGATGCTGTTGTGACTCGCCCTCGTCCTGCTCATCAGAGATGCTGTTTTCTTCCGAATGACGGCATGAAAGCCGTCAGTTCGATGCTGAGCAAACATCTCTGAGGCACTACAAAAACGGGGGAGTCTCAACAGCATCCTAAAAATGTTATTATACTGTAAACGTAGGGCGTCCAGCGATTTTCGAGTGTAGTTAACCCAAAGATTACCCGTGTACAGGCTCTGACAATACGCCTTGAAGAGCGTAATTTTCACTTCGTCAGAGCACCGGGCAAATCTACGGGCCAACATATTACCCCTAACCGCCAGAGCCCTACGTTCCCTTTCTATGTCTACATTGTCCTTAAGATCGTCAGTGAGGATATGCCCTAAATAGGTACTTGAACACGCTTGATCTTGACACCATTCAGGGCCAATAATGAAATTTACTAGTACTTATTCGATTTCATCTCACTGTAATTGCGCGTAACAAGTCAATAATGAGTGATTTTGAACATTGATACTATATCGAACTACCCTCAATATATAAAATAACATCACTTACACAATTCACAATGGACCCACCAGAGTTAGGTTCACGAGTCCGTGCACCCACATTGTGTGCGCTGAAAATCGCCGTTACTCTGAAAAACCGGTGTTTTACAGAAAATCTCTTGTCAGTTATGAGAACGCATATACTTATTATACATATTGTAAATAACTAATTTGGAAATACCAATGTTTTCCAAGGTCTTGAACCTATAGGGACTGTGAACGTGAGCGCAGACCCCACAACTCAGTCCGTGGATGTCGTAAGAGTACTAAGGGAGAACCTACCCGAGGAAGGGCGGGCAGCAGCTTCCTGCTTGCCCAACATCAATCCGCCTGCTGAACAAGATGAATATGGTAAAACCTCCTCTTTTAGGGGTGGCTTGTTTAGCAGTGTTAGGTACCCATACGGAGTAAGAACAAGTAAATACCTTATTCAGGTATAGTACGTAGTGTTAGTATATATAATTGTTTTCATTTCCTTAAGTTATTCAAACGCCACCGTCTATATTCATGACCGTCTTATGTCCAGTTCATCCCAAGGTTGCCTGGAAGAGATCGCTCAAAGCGATA
Organism: Eupithecia inturbata; assembly: GCA_963662085.1. Taxonomy (NCBI): domain Eukaryota; kingdom Metazoa; phylum Arthropoda; class Insecta; order Lepidoptera; family Geometridae; genus Eupithecia; species Eupithecia inturbata. The sequence goes on from OY759190.1 coordinate 14,077,932, forward strand.
AGGCCGCCCTTTGTACTTCCTCGATTCTTAACATTTTCTTTTGTATTATATTTTGTGTTTGTGTGGTACAATAAAGAGTATTCTATCTATCTAAATATCGGTGGACCAAGGCGGGCTCAGAGTGGTATCCGGTAGGAACGAAGCGTCCTGACAGGGGTCAAATGATATCGTCAGGATGGCCTAGAGACTGGATGAGGCTCGCAAAGAAACGATTAAGCTGTCGTGTAAAAGAGGAGGCCTATACCCAGTAGTGGGCTGATGAATTAGGTAAACTATAATCATAATATAAGGCGCAATGATGAATATGGCGACGAGATTGTATCATCGGATAATGATGTCCTCCTAGACAAATTTGGATCAAACTAACATACTATGGAATGTGTACCAGGTAATGGTTACTATCAAATGCCAATAAACACAGTTATTATTCAGAGACACACGTCCAGCCGATATGCCGCCGGAGTGCGAGTCCCACCCCACTGCGCGCCCAGCGTGCGTGTAAACCCTCGACCGGTTAGCAAATCCGATGCCCGTGTACATTTAATATAATCAGAATGCTACAGAATGGACCCAAATTGAACTATAATAAATTAATCTTATTTATAATTTTATTTAACGTGCTGTCTGTGACACGTTGTGTAACACAGTCAACTTCCTGATTCCGACCTGCTGCTATTTCTTGATAGAAAAATTGTAGACTCGTCCCGAGATTTGTGCTGGTACCTCACTACTCGTTCTTTTGACTACACTCGTAGTCAAAAGAACCTACCCACATCAAATTGTTTTTTATTCTGATTTTGCAACCTTTTAACAGTGTTAATGTCGGTTGACTAATTGAAAGTAACAATTAAAACATCTTAAAAGTAAACAAAAATAACACTTATATGAATAAATAAAATAAAACAAACATAACTTAAAAGAATATTAACTTATAAACTACACTACTTAACTACCTAGGTACGTCTTGTACTTATGAAGCCAAGTTGCCACTTGAGCCAGCGCAGCTCGCTAAATCAAATAGCAACCTAGCCTCACTGTTGTTGGGATAAGCTAGTATTTGGTGGAAGGCGACTACATCAAGAAAATATATCGCTGTTACAATCTACGAACAAAAACGTTCCATCATCGCCTTGTAAAACTCTCGAAGCAAAAAATTCGAAAGAACTAATATTAGGTCCTTACATATGAAATTGGCGTTTTTCGTACTGGCCACTTTAATCACAAATTTCTCCTCTTTGGTAAGGAATTCCAAATTCAAATTTGTACAGCTATAGACTCATGTATTTGTGCTTCGATGATCGTCATTCATTTGTTTTTTTTCTTCTGTTTTTTTCTGTTTGCGTCACTCATTTTACAAAATGGAAAACTTAAAATATCGCATTATTTACGAGTACGAGTTCCGCCGTGGCACTAGTGCTGCGGAAACAACTCGAAGGGTGAATGATGTGTATGGCGGTCGTGTTGCAAAAGAAAACACAGTTCGTTTTTGGTTCCAACGTTTTCGTTCTGGAAATTTTGACCTGCAGAACAAGCCCCGTGGACGGCCTGAGACTCAAGTTGATAATGAAGAGTTGAAGGCTATTGTGGAAGCGGATCCATCGCAAACCACGTCCGAGTTAGCTGCAGGCTGCGATGTTAGTGATAAAACTGTTTTAATTCACTTGAAGCAAATTGGGAAGATTAAAAAGCTTGAAAGGTGGGTACCTCACGAATTGACTGAAGCAAACCGGCAAACGCGCGTCGACTGCTGCGTTACATTACTAAACCGGCACAATAATGAAGGTATTTTAAACCGAATCATTACCTGTGATGAAAAATGGGTTCTTTACGATAATCGGAAGCGCTCAGCGCAATGGTTGGATCCTGGCCAGCCAGCCAAATCCTGCCCCAAGCGAAAATTAACCCCAAAAAAGTTACTTGTAAGCGTTTGGTGGACTAGTGCCGGTATTGTTCATTACAGTTTTCTCAAATCTGGCCAGACTATTACGGCTGATGTCTATTGTCAGCAATTGCAAACCATGATGGAAAAGCTAGCGGCTAAACAACCTAGGCTGGTCAATCGCTCCACGCCACTGCTGCTTCACGACAACGCTAGACCACACAATGCGCAACAGACGGCTACTAAATTAGAAGAGCTTCAATTGGAAAGTCTAAGACATCCTCCGTACTCCCCGGACCTTGCTCCAACAGATTACCATTTTTTTCGAAATTTGGATAACTTCTTGCAAGGGAAAAAATTCAACTCCGATGGGGCAGTCCAAATCGCCTTCAAAGATTTTATTGATTCCCGTCCGACTGGTTTTTTTAGTAAAGGGATCAATGAACTACCTATAAGATGGCAAAAGTGCATAGAAAATAATGGTTCATACTTTGATTAATTAAATATATTATATTAAAAAATATTCGACTTTTTGTTCCTCCCATACAAAACGCCAATTTCATATGTAAGGACCTAATATAAGCTGGGGTCGGGTAGGTATGTAGTAGAACAAGGAAGGTAGGTAAGAACTAATATAAGCTGGGGTCGGGTAGATATGTAGTAGAACAAGGAAGGTAGTAAGTGGTAAGGTACCTTCTACCTACACTTAGAAGTGGAGAAAAACCTGTTTCCTAATTAGTTTGAATTGTATGATCTTCTTTTTCACGTCTTTAACTAGCAAACAACTGTTGTTTCTTTGGGTAAAATAAATGTATTCTAACAAAAAATATAAGTGAAGAGCAAATGTACTAACGCATCAGATGAACAACTCCCAGACGAAAAAACTCGCAATAGCACGGTAGTGTTATCTGCAATAGTTACTTACTTACCACGGCCACAGGTGGGCCCTTTTTGCGTGTCGGAAGGGGGGGTCGCTAATCTAACCACCCGTTTTCCTCCAGGCAAGCCAGCAGCTCGCTGACGCCGCCGGTGCATGCCTCCCTAGGTGTCCTCGGTGTCCGGAGGTAGTGTAGTCGTTGAGACGCTACGCTATCGCACTCTACACACATGCGCGGCCGTCTCCTCTGCGTTCATGCACCCTCTACATAGAGGGCTGTCCGTGATACCCAGATTACAGATGTTTGTTAAGCATGCAATGTCCTGTGACAATACCGACGATTAGCCGGAGTTCGCCACGTTTCAGTTTTTTGCCAATCTGAACCTCTCCTCGCCAGTGCATCAGCTTCGTCATTTCTTCTGGATCCGCTGTGTCATTTTATCCATTGTAGAGTGACTCTATTGGACTTACTTACTTGTTCTAGCAGGTGGTGGCTCTGTATGGTAAGACCCGAGTTGTGTTCTCTTTCGTTCAGAGAGACCGTGGCCTATTGCCACGGTATTTGCATAAAAAACATAGGTAATGAAATCAACTTTTTTTTTGGTAAAGAGAAAATAATTAATTAGGCGCTATGCAGACTGAGCAACTATTGCGGCAACAGGCAACTCGCAACTAGCTGTTTACATATAATTTGATAATAATCGCCTTTATTAACAAAGAAAATTACAATAAAACAATATATAACTAGTATTTATAATTGAAACAACTAGACTAACTGCAGACTGTTGCAAACAATCTACAGGCAGCTCAACTGATCCATATCAATACCAGTCGGAAGCGTCCCCAAGACGCTGGCTGCATTGCCCCGCGTATGGCAATGCTGATGCGCTGCGCTAGATACCCACCAGCTCTCGGGTCACGCATCGCTTCGACCACAGATAACTTTTTAAAAACCCGGAGAGCCTCGGTACCCCACTAACCGAGAAAAATTTTAAGTTTATACGAAAATTAGTAAAAAGTTTTAAGTTTCTTCAACTAAAGTTGCTCTGTCTGCATATCGCCATCCAACACTTTATTATAATATATAGTTTAAAATTTGACTTTTGTTCTTTACTTTCAATATACTAACTTTTCGCTACACTTCACAATAACTTCCCAGTCAGTGGATAATAGTACATTATGGTACAAGTGTGTAATGTTGGTGATTACCGCTGAGGCGCCATTGAGACCCGAGCCATAGGCGAGGGTCTTAAGAGAGCCGAGGACGGTAATCATCAATACACACGTGTATCATACGACGTTTTTCAACACACTTGTGATTAAAATAACAATAAAAATTCATTTTATTTAGTAGATAATAGATATTTTTCATTGGAGTTTTCAGGTAGTAAACTTTCCATAACGTTAAGGGCTTCACATCTTATATCGGGCGGTGTACAACATAAATCATTTTCTTCGTAACTAGTACTTTGTAGACTTTTTAATTAATAAATAACTTTAATTCAACAGCGAAAACGAGTTGTGAAAAATGTTTCGCTATGGCGGGAAAATTAATCAGTTTTCCTTCCTATGCGCGCGCATTGCGATCAGCCACAGACTAAAGGTATAAGGTATTTTTTTTATTTTCCGCGCATAGGGTTTGCGCCTATTCTACCACGTACAAAATGGGGAATTTAGTTTTATTTTATTACAGAGAAAACAAAAGTTATATCTGAGTGAAAGTTTTATTTATTAAACACGTACGAGTTAAAATTATCTATTTAAATAAGAAGTTGCATGAAATGAGCACGCAATAGGCACATTAATTTATTTGTTCTATTGAACACGATCTTTTTTTTGAATAAAAACTTGTTTAAGAACAAAGTACCCTCAACAAATAAAATTAAAAAAAAATCTATAACTCACTAGTGAGTTATAGCAATGAAAAAGTCACAGTTTGATGGGTGTCATTCTGTGCCTAATTGCGGTGACCATAGAGCCACTTTATGAGCAAGTGTGTTGAAAAAAATATTATTTCGTAGACCCTCGTAGCCAAGATCGTAGTGGGTGCTACGATGCAACAACTTACCGGAAGCGGCCATGCACAGCGTGCGCCCCACCGCTGCACCGTGGCAAACGCTGTGCACGGCTACAAGGCGCATTTTTAACCGACTTTAAACTGGAGGAGGTTCTCAGTTCGTCTGCATGTTTTTTTTTTAGCTGCGTAGGTTCGTTTGTTTGACAACGTGGGTAGACGCTAGACGGTCGTTTTCACTGCAGCACACACTCACAGCTCACCGTTCGGTTATGGTTGCTTTTTTCTCGTGGTGTTAACACAAGTGTGACATTGCTAGACTTCTCTTTCGAACTTTTTCGTTTCTCGGATGCAACGTATCCGAACGAAACTTAAAATTTTGCTAATGTATGTCAGTGTAGACGTCAGTCAGTGAAGATATGTCAAATTCAAATGTCAAATAGAAACTAATTGTTTTGTTTACGTTTTGCCTGCCGGCCAGTGCCATAAATTCTTTGGAAAGAAGTTGGAGACGAGATTTATAAAAATAATTACACGTGCATAATCCTAAGTTACAGTGTCCTGTTAAAATTCAAATGTTTAATGTGTTAAAATGGACGCCTACGATATATTCAAGAAATTGACTAAAGGTCTCACCTTCAAAAACAAAGTTTTAGGCATCAAAAAGAACGTAAGTAACACATAACCTCTATCTTGTAGTTTTTCTAAGGTAATTGTTTTATTACTTGCTTTGCAGTAGATATTTTACGTTTTCCATAAATATTTTTTAACAGGTTTGCATGTAAATGCAATATTATCTGCTAATATTTGTTCCGGGTGTTCTGGGTATTATAAATGTATAATAAAAAATACTATCTATTTATGTAATGTATTGTAATAAGTATATCAGTCATCTAGTACCCATAACACAAGCTCTGCTTAGATTGCGGCTAGATGATGTTGTGTGGATTGTCTAGCATTATTTATTTATTATAATAATAAATAAATCGATAAGATACGAATATGGTTTTTAGTAGGTAGTCATCATTTAAAACTAAATCTAGCCTTTTTTTATTTATAATCAACCAACAGTATAAATCCATAAAACCTACGGTCAAGAAAGAAAATATACAAATAAAGAATGAGGAAATATCTGAAACTAAACAAGAATTGGAACCCCAAATAGATGCAGAGCTTGATGACGCTGCATCTAATACATCAGAGATAGAAAATGAGGACGGTGAAGACATCCAACTGGTGAAAGGAGTTAAGATTGGAGAAAAGAGAAAAAAAGAGAAAGAGATAACTGATGATTTGAAAAAGAAACTTGTGTTGGAAGAGGTTTGTAAACTTTGAAACCAAACTTAATATTGGCTTGGTCTAAAAATCCCCTTAATTAATCCCTTGTGAAGGGGATTGACCAATTTATTGCTGTTTTGACTTTTCCACAGTTGCACCTTGATCACAAAATAACTCAAATCAGCATGTTGATTAAATTGCAATGTATAACTATCTAACCCCACTGTCTTTGGCCACAATAATACATTTATTATTATACGCTTTATTCATTTAAAATCTAGGTATAAAATACATTTTTTACTAGAGAAAATAAGGTAATATTAAACAAATCTACAGTATAAAAATATATATCTATCAGGACAATACCAGGCTTATTCGCAAGAATAGTCCTGTCTGTAATGATAGATTGGTCCCATTAAAGTGTGGCATGGCCGTTTTCAATAACTGGCGCCGGTGTGTACTTATAGTACGGAACTTCAGGACCAGTAAGGCCATATTGGAGAGCAAGTTGCTGATGTATAATTTTGGCTACATGGCTGTGTCTATGCAAGTACTGAGAGTTAGCAAGGTGCAACCAACCTGAAAGTATATAATGGAGGGTCTCACCAGGAAGATGACACGCTCAACAAATATCGCTCTTACCATCTTTCATGATATACTTTCGGTAATTGTTTGTTTTACCACCTCCTCCATAATTGCACAGACAAAACCTTCAGTTTCCCCAAAGCAGTCACTGAAGCATAGCCAGTTTATTGAGCTTAAGAGATCTACATATTCATCAGGACCTGTGAGGAGCTTGTAAAATCTCCCATACAGCTCTTTGCTCTCCCATACAGCCTCCCTATCCTGAATTCTCATCACTGTGGGCTTGCACCAGTTCTTCTTAGCTAAGGAGAGAGGGGTAAGGTTCTTATCTACTATTATTATTATTTTTAGCCACTACTGTCCTACTGCTGGGCCAAGGCCTGCCTTTTCTACTTCCACTCCTTGTAATCCAACGCTGCGACTGGCCACAAAAGTACATACAAGTATAAAAAAGTATACCTTTTAATTCCAGGAAAACCGTTTCCGGAATGAGCATGGCATCAAGACAGTAGGTCGTCACATCCCACCCGCTCTCAATGACTTTACTGAGCTGGTGACCCGATACAAGGTGCCCCAAGCACTGGTGGACACAGTGACACAGTGTGGGTATGATGAACCTACTGGGATACAGCGGCAGGCTATGCCTTGTATGTTGGAGGTAAGTTACAACTTAAAATGAATTTGTTAAAATACGAAAATAATTATACTAAAAAAAAATTGTCTCTGCATCTGTCTGGTTTGACACAATTCTGCCAGTGTCTGTTTCAAGATAGCATCTCAAGCTTTTATTGATGCACATTTATCGAACTTAGCACCTAGTGGCAAGCGATGAGCTGCAAGCAATAATAAACCATGTAAAATGGACCAATTTCTAATCAAAGAAGAGTCTTAAGGCGAATAAGGGTGTACAGTACACATACACCATGTCTACTGCTGAACGAGCCTACCGCAAGCACCCTACAAGCACTAAGCATGGTGATTATGGGTTTTGCCATTATCACCATGCTTTGCAGCAGAGTGGAGTTGTTGAGTTTAGACTTCTCACATTGTATTAGGATTGCAAAATAAATATATAAATAAATATACACAGTAGGATGCTGGTGTGGCCTACCAATGGTAAGTTCCCTGAGTCACCTCTTGCATTGTCCACGGGCTGAGTTGAACTCTTAAGGACTTACATCCACCACCACTACCGCATGGCACTACAATAAGCATTCAAATAACGTGCTTTTATTTGAATGCTTCATAATCTTTAGATACCTTACCGCAAGCTTCATGCGTCTTTGATGCCGTCAATATAAAATGCATCTCTAAAATTATGAGTTAAAGGCCATATTTGAATGCACATATGTAAGCTGTGCTGTAGTGGTCTAGTCCAGGTTTGCGACATCCTTTAAGCCGCCACCGTCACGACACAAACGTCATGGTGTCTAAACCGGAGATCTTCATATGAGTTTAAATTTTTGCGACTTATGTGAGCACTTATGGCGATATGGGCGAAATTACGCCTGAGGCGCAGTAGGTGGCAGGTTTGATTCCTGTCAAATGACACTATGAGTGAGACATATTACTATGATCTGCTACTCTGATTATGAATCTAGCTGTTGGAGTTATTCCCAACGTCTCACGAGAGTCGGAGCATCGTGATCTGCAATCCACGTCATCTGTTATTTATCTTTTGTATACAATAATATACTGTTATACTTTTGTACAATAAATAATAACTGTCTAATTTATTTATTTCATCTCGTATTTATTTATTTATTTAAAATCAAATTGTTCAAATGGCTGAATGATTGACATAAATGAATTTTTAAATGTTAAATTGTAATTGAATTGAATTGGATTTTAAAGTCTTAGATTATAATGTTATTGTATTATTGCATGCTAAGACCACAGCGAGACATGAGCACAATATTTGTAATTGTACCACTTGTATACCATGTTTGAAGCAAATAAATATTTTAATTTTAATCTAAAATAATAATTTTTCAGGATAGGCAAATCCTGGCCTGCGCTCCGACAGGCTCGGGGAAGACTGCTGCATTCCTCATCCCCATCCTGCACTGCCTCGGCGCTCCGCAGGGTGGACCCAGAGCCCTGGTGCTCTGCCCCACGAGAGAGCTAGCCCAGCAGATCTACAGAGAAGCTCTCAGATTGAGCGCATCGTCAGGTACAGTAAATAAAGTATGTTATAAGTAGCATCTAATTTCCTACCTAAGCTCTGTTGGAATGTTGACCCTAGATCTCAGTCTGTCTATTACCGTTTTGTTCATCCGGCGGCTTTTCGAGTGTTTCAATGTGGTTATCTGATACTCTTTTTTAACTCGAAGCATCCAAACGTCAAGCGATTTTGATACATTTATCAACATAACCAACCAAATAATTAACAAATAATTATTTAATTTAAGAACCATTTAAGAGTATTTTGATACCTCATTAGGTATCAAAATACTCTTAAATTGTTCTTAGCTAAACCTTCGAATAGATCATTAAATTTGGCAAAGAAACAGATTGTATCCTGGGAAACTACTCTTTATCCTGGAAAAGCGCGCGCGAAGCCGCGGGCACAAGCTGGTTATTACTGTTACCTGAAAGTGTTTTTTCTGTAACTCTGTAACTCAATAATTAAAAAAATGTATTGTTGTATCATCAGAACTAAGAGTCAGCGTGGTCCGAAACATGAAGCTGAGCAAAGTCAAAGAACGAGAGGCCACAATCAGGAAGAGTGACATCGTCATCAGCACACCTAACCGCCTCTGTTACCTGCTCAACCAGGACCACGTCAACATATCACTAGAAAAGGTATTTGTAATTGTTCATAAAACATAATTATACAAGTATTTCTACACGTACCCATAGCACGTACCCAAAGCAATAGCGAACCTGTACTATACCCCGCCCACGAATTTATTTTCATGGAGTTCCCAAATTGTTGACAAGTGATGAGTGAATGAAGACTGAGATGCGAATCTCTCGACTCGAAAAATATGAGGACTTACGAAAGTTTAGATTTTTATCGAGCCGACAATGTAACGACGATTATTCTAGATGATTTCATCTATAAAATAATGTAAATCCGTTATTGGTCATAAAAAAAAATTATATTATAAGTTTATGTAGAATAAGGACTGTGGATTTTGTTAAAATAAATAAATATATAATTACTTACGAAAGTTTAGATTTTTATCGAGCTAACATAGTAAGTAACGAAGATTTTTCTAGATGATTTTTCCATGAAGAATTATTATAAAAAATATAGTTTACCACCTTAGGACATGACTATTTGATTGTCAGTCGAACTACCAAAAAGAAATAATTTCATGGAATAGGTATAGTGCACTTCCCTAACTAAAACATACAAAATGGCCAGACCTAACTAATACTTAACATTGTGTTGTGCAAGCCTGTAATTAGCACACATTCTATTATTATAATTTTCATTGTGTTTCTCTAAAACTTTCTTATTATGTTGGCATTGTCTTAAATAAATAAACATAAATAAAACTCATCAGGTCGGATGGTTGATAATCGACGAGGCTGACAAACTCTTCGAAGGATCTATGGAAGAGCAATCTGATTTCCGACAGCAGTTAGAGCAAGTTCTAACTGCTTGCGGGAATAAACAACGACGGGTCGCACTGTTCAGTGCCACACATACTCCACCACTTGCTAAATGGTGTCGACACCACCTTAGAGGTCTCATAAATATTACAGGTAACTACTATAACCCCATTATCATCATAAGCACATCTTAGTCCAGTGCTGGACATAGGCCTCCCCTAATGAGCGCCATAGCGCTCCGCTATACAATATATTTTAAACTATGAGCCCGCTACTCTGTTTCTTTTTAAAAATAGTCATTTTTTAAAAAGTATGTCGACTCGAGAAATATCGAGACTGTAATAACTTAGATAGCAACGTAAGATTATTCAACTTTATTTTTGCAGGAAAAAGTGTTGCAAATAGAATAAAAATGATGGTTTACCTCAGTAGTACAGTAATTCAGTAGTACAGTAACTCAGTAGTACAGTAACTCAGTCTGTTGCTTTTTATCTCGGAAACACTCTGAAATAAAACCACAAAATTAATACTGTTTTATCGTATTGAAAATTCGGATTTTAAAGAAAACCATTTAGACGCCTGAGTACGTCTATAAGATAATACAAAATGTTGAGCAACAATAACAAAATCTGTTACCATAATAAATGGAATCGGTAAAGCATAAGGACATGACTAATTGATTTTTATTCGAGCTGTCAAAATGTAAATAAATGCGTGGATGGAGTATAACAAATTGTAATTTGTGAAATATTTCAATAATTTTCTTTCACATCTGATTTATTATGGTCGTTTAACTTCCTCTTAAACAATGTCAAGTTACGCTAGACCGGAGACAGATACCCATCGAGTCCACGCATATGAACATAGGACGTAGAAAAAGACGAAAAAGTACGTTTTTTTTCCAGTCCCGCAAATCCGTTTTTGTGGTATTTGCGGGATTGAGATTTAGATGCGGGGTTGGATTCCCTAATCTCAACTCGTCCCGCGGGTGTCGTAAGAAGCGAGTAAGGGATGTCCACCGGGGGGCGGGCAGCAGCGCCTCCTGCAGAACAATTTTGCCACCGAAATGCGATCCCCAACCCGTATTCCCAGCGTGAAGATTATGGGCATTACCCCTCATATGATAAATAAAAGCCAATAAGGCGCTTATCACGTGGCGGCACGCCTCCAGCAGTGGACCAGTATATGTGATAAATAAAATTATTTTTATTTATGAATTTACAGTTGGTCAACGCAACGCGGCGACAAACCTTGTAGCCCAAGAGTTGGTTTACTGCGGCAATGAAAACGGCAAACTAGTGGCGTTCAGGCAGATCGTGCAGCAAGGCCTGGAGCCGCCCGTGCTGGTGTTTACACAGAGCAAGGACCGCGCGAAGCAGCTGTTCAAGGAACTTATTTATGATGGGATCAATGTGGATGTTATACACGCTGATAGGACGCAGCAGCAGGTACTTCAGTGTTATTGAACTTGCAGGTCTGGCCTTGAAGCTTCGATATGGTTGCAGTTGATCAGTTTCATTTAGTTAGATAGATAGATAGAACATTCTTTATTGCACTTGGCGAAATAATTAACGAATAAAATAAAAATTACAAAAAACGTGACAATTGGCGGTCTTATCCCTCAAGAGCGATCTCTACCAGACATTCGTGGATGGATAGGATCGTTGAATTCAACATGGGGATATGTGCGCTAATACAAATTATAAAATTCAAGTCATTTATCAAATCGTACATACAAATACCTACTTAAATTAAAAAAATACTTAAGAGCGTTTACGCCTAGCGCGCGATGTGTATGGGACTGACTTGAAATGATTTGCGCGCAGTGTTTTAAAGTAGTTTTAAAATATTTACAGAAAAATAATGACAACAAATTAATTAAAATTTTAAATGTATGATTTTAAAGAAGATGCGCTACTTTATTGGTAAGCTATTGTTATATTAAATTAAAAAAGGTATATCGGTGAAAAAATCATTTAAAATTCGTAATAATTCACATTTTTTGAATTTGAATTTCTCATAGTAAGATACCAAAACCAAACATCTTTTTAATTAACAATTTTTCCAAGGATCTTATTGATTGATTATTATTTTTTGTTCATTAGATATATCAGTATTTTCATAATATTTTGAGCTTCGAAACTGAGGCTGAAAGGGCAATTAAGAAAACCTCTAACAAGTTATCTTGATAGAACGCGTACACACTATATTAATTGAAATATTTTCTTTACTAACTATTTGGACAACAAAATTTCCTAAAATTATTATTAATTAACATATAGTGTAAAATAAGTGGCTCATGTTTTTAACGGGTTTAAAAAGTACTATTTTTAAGCTAAACTGCGCATGAAAGGCGTAAACTCTCTTAAATATACTTTTATAAATACATTCTATAAATGGAAACAAGGGTGTAGTCAGTGACAGCAGGAAAAATAGTGTTCCTTTAGCATATTCTGGAATATTGGTAGTGACATTGCACGCCTTACTGAGACTGGCAATGTTTACAGCCAAAGCTGTACAGCACGGGCAGTACATGATTTGCAGTAGAAGGAAGTAGAGTGGACAGGGACTTGAAGCATAAGAGTTTCATAATATGGATAGGATGGGATTCAGAATAGGAATGATAATTATACAAGATAAATGAATATAATAGAAAAAAATTATATAGAAAAATGGAATACATGGAATATTTAACGTTTAAGCGAGCAGCTTTTCAAAGACCATGTAGCTCTTATTTCCTTTAAAACAAACCTATAGGTTTGTAAAAACAGCATCTAACAAGAATAAACCGCCAAATGCTAGTCGACTCGCACACGAAGGGTTCCGAACCGTAAAAATCAAGCAAATGTTTCCAAGAACATCAAATTTTCACTTTATTATACTTTTAGTATTTGTTGATATTACAGTTGAAGTGTTACATATATATAGAAAGTTTTATGTGTCGTCCCTATAGTGGTTCAAGAGATACAGCCTTGACGAACGAAGAGCAAAAATAGCCAAAAATAGTTTTTTTTATGCAAGCCGCCTTTTAATTGTATATTTATTTTGTTATTTGCTGTTGTTACATAAGTGCACTGTTTCGCACATCATTTGGTTGAGATCTCAGGAACTCTGCGGTCTATTGAAATGATTTATGTTGTGATTCGTAGGTTACTTTATTACTAATTATTTGGTTCCTTGAACCAGTTTCTTCAAAAGTTGTGTGGTATTCTTGTAAATAAACAAAAACTTGATTTTTGCACTTACGTCCTGCCAAAAACGTATGCTCGGTCCCGCTCCCATGAACGCGATATCATATGCCTATCATTTTCACAAAATGGCGCGCAATGCGCCCTCTTATGTGTCCGTTTCATTTCAAGATAGCATTATAAACTGTTTTATAAACTGTTTTATCTGGACATCAGACGCGCCAAATCACTCCATCTTTAAAAAAACTGCTTCATCAGCATTATCTATCCTTGTAAAAATATCCTTGTAGAAAACCTACATTTTATGTTTAAGTAAGTTTATTATACCTAATGTTTGTAGGTACCTATTATATTATGTAGTTTAACTAAAATTGTTTTTCTTTTATTGTTTGAGTTCCACCGTCTATTTTGTTCTTACATGTCCAGTCCATCCCAAGGTTGCCTGGAAGAGATCGCTCATAGCGATAAGGCCGCCTTTGTACTTCGTCTACTCTTAGCATCTATTTCTGTATTGTTTTCTGTCTTTGTGTGGTACAATAAAGAATTATCTATCTATCTATCTCTTCTCAGCGTTTTGGCTAAGATCATAGTTTTGACTAATTCATGAACTTGGTATTATTTACAAGAGAAATATAAGGCTTTTGTTTCCCAGCGCGACAACGTAGTGCGAAGCTTCCGCGTGGGCCGCGTGTGGGTCCTCATCTGCACGGAGCTGATGGGGCGCGGGATCGACTTCCGAGGAGTCAACCTCGTGTTGAACTACGACTTTCCACCCTCGGCCATCTCTTACATACACAGGTACTATTCATGTACACAAGTTCTAGACATAACTCGTAGTGTAGTCTTGTAGCTAGGTGTGACTGAAGCTGATGACGATCTGCGAAAGACTGCTGGCAGATGCTGGATGCGGCAAGCTGAAAACAAGCCGTTTGGTAGTATTTACTCGAAACAAGTAAAACTCAATCAAAAATAGAAAGCGATGCGACCTCATAAAGAGTACGAGCCATAATCGTTGATGTTGGTTTGGTTTGACACATCTCTGGTGATATCATCGGGTGATAACCGATGGTTCGACGACCGATGTGGCGCGGTGAGCGACAGTCCGCCTGCGGCGCAGGAGGTTGCGGATTCGATTCCCGCCTTAGGACAAATGTTTGTACGATCTACAAATGTATTTGTTCTGGGTATTTTTTATGTATAATAATATATATATATATATATATATATATATGTATATATATGTAGTGTATTGTATAAAGTATATCAGTCATCTAGTACCCACAACGCAAGCTCTGCTTAGCTTGGGGCTAGATGATGCTGTGGATTCTCCAGCATTATTTATTTATCCTTAAACCAACCCAACTTAGTTCGATTGAGTAGCTGTACTGTAGAGTTGAGGTACTCAATCGAACCGTGGTGTGGACCGCGTACGAGTACTTCAACATGAGGGGGTTCGGTGAGCAAGTTCATGTGTGTTTATATTTCAGGGTGGGTCGGGCGGGGCGCGCCGGACGGAAAGGCAAGGCGATCACGTTCTTCACGCAGGATGATGTGGTGAACCTAAGAAGGTAAGCAATGGTAACAACGTTGTTAATTTTGTAATTTATACTTATATTATGTATACTTGAGATAATTGTAAGTTTGTTTGTCTCTTACAAAAATAAACGAAAGTTCAGGTGCGATTTCAAAAGTTCACATTAGTGAAATAATTACAAGCGCGTATGAATGCGAGCGGGCAGAGGCAGAGGCTGGTTCACTGGTCAGAGGGTTTACTGAGCTTTTAGTAGGGCCGTAGATCTTTTACTATTTTTTTTGTTTTAGTTCATCTTAATCAGCTGTTACTATCCCACTGCTGGGCAAGGGCCTCCTTCTTCTCCCTCCGTTTCTTCCCATCTTGCCTTGTTTTATTCATAACTAGCTGCAGCCCGCGGCATCGCACGCTTTTTTCCGGAATAAAAGGTAGCCTATGTCCGGCCCCGGGATACCATCTACCTCGCTGCTAAATTTAACCGAGATCCGTTCAGCCGTTCTTGAGTTATATAAGTGTAACTAACACGACTTTCTTTTATTTATATAGATTTATGTAGATTAAATCAGTTGCAATTCCTGTTGATCTTTGTAAGTACCTAATTTAAATGGTGAATGGTGTGTCATGTTGACAACGAAAAGAGATAAACCCATAGTTTTTGGAGAGTTTGTAGACAATCATGAAGTTTAATTCAATTCAATTCAATAAGTTTATTTCAGCTTAGAAACACGATACATATTTTAGCCATATAATTCAAAATGCAAAAAAGTACACTTCAATGACCCAGTTTCAAAGTTTGTTTTTTGCAAATTTATATAAAAATGTATATATTTTACTATGCTTATATTGTAATTTTATTTTTTTGAAATTATACCTTTTTCTAGCTTTTATATAAGACTAATTTGAATAAAATACATCGTTTTCTTTAAAATAAACGAAGAATAAACTAGATGATGTGATTTTCGTAAAAAAAAAATTAAATAGGCTTGGTTTTTGAGATAGCTAACATATAATTTTTGTATTCTGATTTTTGGATAGATCTTGGCCTCCGATACTAAGAGCTCGCATTATGTCACGGGACATAATGCTTAGATACTCATTTAAATTTCTACATTACTGTAAATTGCTGTAATTTTTACAGCATAGCATCAGTGATCAAGCAGTCTGGTTGCGAGGTGCCGGAGTACATGCTGAAGATGAAGCAGGACGCCAACCGCCGCAAGAAACGGGTGAGCAAGGCGCCGCGGCGGGACGACATCTCGACTGTGCTCAAGAAAGCTGACAAGTAAGATATAACTCTCTGTTTTCATAATATTCTCCACAAATCACGGTTATATCATGATTATATTCAGAACGTTCAGCTGTGGACATAAGAGTGCTAGGGGTAGGTGTTCCAATCTAAGTGGTTTTAGATTTATAGGCTCAAGTCCTATATTTCCGCAAAAAAATGCTGACTGATCGACAGACTGAAGAGATGAGGCTTGCTCAAAACCGAATGAGCTTGCGTGAGAGCAAATCTAAGATAAATACTGTACCCCAAAGTGGGTCAACGGTCTTGGTCTTGATGTCAGCGGGCTGATGTGATGAATTGATGATGATGATACCTCCAAAATTATAGAAAGGTTCTATCATCATGCAAGGCATTCAATTGTATTGGTGCTTGCGGTGAAGGCATTCAATTGTATTGGTGCTTGCGGTGAAGGCATTCAATTGTATTGGTGCTTGCGGTGAAGGCATTCAATTGTATTGGTGCTTGCGGTGAAGGCATTCAATTGTATTGGTGCTTGCGGTGAAGGCATTCAATTGTATTGGTGCTTGCGGTGAAGGCATTCAATTGTATTGGTGCTTGCGGTGAAGGCATTCAATTGTATTGGTGCTTGCGGTGAAGGCATTCAATTGTATTGGTGCTTGCGGTGAAGGCATTCAATTGTATTGGTGCTTGCGGTGAAGGCATTCAATTGTATTGGTGCTTGCGGTGAAGGCATTCAATTGTATTGGTGCTTGCGGTGAAGGCATTCAATTGTATTGGTGCTTGCGGTGAAGGCATTCAATTGTATTGGTGCTTGCGGTGAAGGCATTCAATTGTATTGGTGCTTGCGGTGAAGGCATTCAATTGTATTGGTGCTTGCGGTGAAGGCATTCAATTGTATTGGTGCTTGCGGTGAAGGCATTCAATTGTATTGGTGCTTGCGGTGAAGGCATTCAATTGTATTGGTGCTTGCGGTGAAGGCATTCAATTGTATTGGTGCTTGCGGTGAAGGCATTCAATTGTATTGGTGCTTGCGGTGAAGGCATTCATTTGTATTGGTGCTTGCGGTGAAGGCATTCAATTGTATTGGTGCTTGCGGTGAAGGCATTCAATTGTATTGGTGCTTGCGGTGAAGGCATTCAATTGTATTGGTGCTTGCGGTGAAGGCATTCAATTGTATTGGTGCTTGCGGTGAAGGCATTCAATTGTATTGGTGCTTGCGGTGAAGGCATTCAATTGTATTGGTGCTTGCGGTGAAGGCATTCATTTGTATTGGTGCTTGCGGTGAAGGCATTCAATTGTATTGGTGCTTGCGGTGAAGGCATTCATTTGTATTAGTGCTTGCGGTGAAGGCATTCATTTGTATTGGTGTTTGCGGTGAAGGCATTCATTTGCACTCTGGAATATGCCGCTGCTCACACCCTAATGTCATCCTTTAGCCGCTTTCCTATACTTCTTCAAATTGTTTACAATGATCCAATTTTAGGTGAAACAAAGCTGATATTTATGTTCTTTGCAGGAGAAAACTTGATGCTGCCAAAGAGGCAAAAGAAGCTGACAAAGAAAAAGCCACAGATGCTGTAAAAAATGGAAAAAATCCAAAACAAAGGAAAATACAAAATGGCGGAAAAAACAAAAAGGAAGGAGGCGATTTTAAGAACAAATCAAAACCGTTCGTTAAAAAGAACAATAAAAGTAAGAACAATAAATTAGGAAAGAATAAAAATATTGATAAGCATTCTAATAAGTTTAATAAGAAGACGGAGTTTAGTAAAAAGAAGAAAAACTTTGTTAAGAAAGCGAAGCCTGCTAAGTAATGTTCTATGTAAGTACCTACTATATAATAAACAATTTATTCATTATTTTTAGTCTTCTTTTTAAAACCTAAAGGACTGATGATGTGCAAATATTAAAAAATAAGAAGCATTGATTTCTAACATACAATATTTTAATAGTCAACCAACTTAGGTACAAAACTCATACAAAATATACAGTCTTTTTCATAATTATATACAAAAATATTGATTATGGATACGAAAACAGAACTACACAAATCGAAATATGCAACTGGCTCAAAAATTATGTACATCTTTAGTACTTTCAACTATTAGATAAATCTGCTAATCTCACATACTACCTACTTGACTTATTTCTTACTTAGCTTCTGACCGCCGCCGCCGGCGCCGCTTCGCACGCGTTCTGCTGAGATACCATCTGTATCCTTGCCAAATTTCATTAAGATCCGTTCAGCCGTTTGGACGTGACAAGCAGACAATGAGGCAGGTATAATAATTACTATCGAATGTATAATATTAGCGCAGTATAATAAATAATGCATACAGTAGGCCGACGCCTTGCCCTCGCGGTAGATGCCTACACGTGATGCCACAGCAGTACGTCGCAGGGTTGTCTTGTCACATGTTAGCCAAACGATAACCTATTTATTTAAGGTGAACATCGTCATGAATTTATTAGGTACGAACGTGCGGAATTTTGACTCATGGGTATCGTTTTCGACGAACTCGAGCGTAGATTACGAATATGCGGTGTTTTTTCAAATCCAAGGGCGGATATCTATCTATGGTATGTATTGTATTAAGTATATCTGCTGTCTAGTCCCACAACACAAGCTCTGCTTAGCTTGCGGCTAGATGATGGTGTGTGAAGACCGATGGCAACTAGCCTGACATTATTTGAGAGCAAACTAAAGCACTGGCACACTGACAACAGCTTTTACAGCTACGAGAGTTCCTAGTCTGTAAAAGTGACGCATACCTTATGCGTCACTTTAACAGACTAACCTATTGTTGTATATAATGATAACTGTATTGTTTTTATTTATTTTTATTATGGTACCTACCTACGTATCAAAAGTGACTTATAGTTTTAGAAATAAATGATTATTGATTATTGCGTCATATGCACCAAATAAAACCAACTATGCGCTAGTCCTCAAAAATATCTACTAGTGCTACTCGCGGCGGTGGTGGAAGTGCAGCTCGGGAGCGCCCTTCCCCCGTCTCGTCCCTTGCCCCGCCCCCCGCACGATTGCCCTGTCAAAACGCCTTCGTCGAACGACTGTATGCATGTTATATGTAGGCTGTGATATTAGTTGAACCACACTAATATTATAAATAAATATAGTTTTGGCGTGAAGTCATATGTTTATTACGTCTTCACGCCAAAACTATAGAACGGATCGGGCTGAAGTTGTAGTGTTTAGCATACAGGTATTTTAGGCCTGGAATTAAACACAGGCTACTTTTTCCCATAAATCAGTTTCCATGGGATAGAAACAGCCTATAAACATATCCATAGACCCGACGCGTGCGACGCGACGCCGTGAAGGGCATAAACTAGTGAACTATAATTAAACATATAATCAAAAATACAAAAAAATTGTTGTTAGTAACCTAAAAGTAGTCTTTGAATTTTATTCAGCCGATTACAAATATGGCACTAACTAATAGATACAAATATTTAAACAGATTATCTTATAGATTAAAACAGATCCCATTAATTTTCATCAAAATTACATTCATTGCATCAGCATTGGGTTGGTTGGGACCAAAGATGCAGACGTCGGCTGCTACGGTCTATGGTTCGGACCAACAGATGCGCAACATTTTTGTATTAGAGAAATAAGCTTAAACTTCTGAATAAACATTATTTCTTAAGAATGGCTTGAAGATTGGCTTGGGTAGGTGGAACAACATCTACAATAACAGTAGCCAAGCCGACTTTTAATTTTGGTATACATGTACTTTTTCAAAAGCCTCATTTTTTTGTAATCTTAAAGCCTCTTTTACTAACAAATTAAAAATCAGAAGAGCCTAAAGAGAAGAATTTAAAGCAGGATATTTAAAAGCTGAATTAGCCGATACCAAAAGCTTGTTTTCTTAGATAATGTCGAAACGCATTTATTAATTATATTTATCTTGTATTTAAAATAACATTGAAGCTTCCTCATTCTTCTTCCTACGTGAAACTAATAACTTCTTTACTACAAAAACAACCTTAGTTCAACTAATTCATCAGAAAACATTAATAATGGACTTACAACTTATTCAAGAAATCGCCATATTAATGTCTAATTCAAATTGAATTCACTTTTTTTTGTCCGATAGAAACATCTTTCATCATTTTCTGTTTTTTCTTCAAGTCAATCTATTCACTTTCAAAACTGGAAGATCAGAGCTCATGTTTTTTGGCATAAATCTGAAGTACCAAACATATTTCCGATAGGCAATGTGTTGGCACTTCAACCTGAGGGATAAGTCAACTCTTATGTGTTCAGTTCAGTTCTCAAGGCTCAAGTGCTCGTATGGGTAGCCGAGGACCAATAGTAGCTTCAGTCGCACAACTGAAGACCAATGTCATTTTAGTTTCACTCGCACAACCAATCACAAGGCAGCCTCGGCATCTTATTCGCAGGCCAAGGCAAGTAGCCCGCGGTTTTGAACACCCAGTAGTCATAACTGACTTTACTGACTAGCAGTACTAGGATAAGTACTTCTAGCGCTATGATGTAGTAGATATAGTCGGTCCAGTCCCGAGGGGTGTGGCAGACCTGGGACTCCACGAGGTCGACCACAGCGCCCATGCCTTGACAGAGCAGGTGGCGGTAGTCAGGGATGTTTTTGGCGTTTTCTAGAAGCCATGGCTGGAAAAGATAAAGAGGTGTCACAAGTTTAGTCATATCAAGATAGCATTTCACTACTTCTAATAGATTATATTCTATCTCGATCATAATTTTTATGAAAAACAAGATCGGTCAAGTGCGAGTGTAACTCGCGCGCCGAGGGTTTCAAACGTTTGTCAATTGTAAAATTATGTACCATAGATAGATAGATCATTTATTCAATAAAAATTCGTTTTCAAAAATTGGTTAGCAATGCCTTAAAGCCTATGTTAGGTTTGTCTAAGCACTGGGTTCTCTTTATTTTTAGAATTTATTATTACCTACTGTGGTTTAACGCGTCGCTTAGTTAAATAAATAATCCTAAATCTTAAACAAAGCAATCAAAGATAACAGACATAAATTCATAATAAACGCACACATTGGTAACTATTTTCTATGCATTTACTTATCTACGACCGGAATGTTGCAAAGTTCATTCATTCAGCGCTTATCGCTGTTTATTACCATCATCTACCAATTCAGCATAGAGTTTTTGATAGAAAATATTGTATTAAAATAGTTTTAATGTTTTTATTATTTATCTTATTTTTAATTTCTATAGGTAGTTCATTAATGAGATGGGGAATTAAATATTGGGAAGTTCTTTGGCCGTAGAGAGGTACCGACTCGCTTTTTAAAGAATTCCTAAAAATAGTAGGTACCAACCTACATTTCAGATGGATCGCTCTGCAAACTTCGGAGATAAGGGAATAATGGTATTTTTTTCGATCTTTTTCAAAATATTTCAAGAAGTAGTTACCTACAGATTTTCAGAAAATTTTTAGAAATTTCAAAAACTGTTATGAGATGTACAAACCGATACCTTTCATTTGATATCCCACCGGTGAGGTAGGCCCTCTTTGTGATAATTATTCCCCCTTTTTGAATTTTTTTCAACAAACGTTCTACTTACAGACTTCTCTACATTTTTCCTGTAAAATATATGTAGTTCCATATCTACAAACGCTACATACATTTCAGATGGTTCGCAAACTTCGGAGATAGATAGGGGTGGAATGGATAATATTTCGACTTTTTACAAAATATTTAAGTATAAAGTTTGAAATAGGTACAGAAATTTCAAAAACGTTTTTAAAATGTACAAACCGATACCTTTCATTTGATATTCCACATGACATGACCCTGAACATCTGTCATTTATTTTAATAGTAAGTATAGGCGCATGAAATGTATAATTTTTTTTTAAGTTCAATTTGTTAGTTCCGGTAGTTACTGAGATATCAAAGAGTGAAAAAAGGACAAACAAGGCGAGACCATTTAATAAGGCTTTCGAAACCCCAAAAATGAATGATTTTGTCGTCAAACGTCGTAGAGCGAATTTTGATGAAATCACGCCGGACTGTAGAAGCGGCATAGCGATAAGTCCGCTCTTTGTGCTTCTCGGCATACGTATCAATATTATTACCTAACGTTTATTTCTTCATGCTTACAAAATAAGCTCATCTAAATGATTATCAAATCAAATAGGATAAAGTGTTAATTTGATTCTCTTCACTTAATGTTTTTTATCCACGAAGTAGGAAGTAGTATTTTTTGTCTTTCTGTGTCACTTTCAGTAATGACGTTGGTTAGTCTAGTCTAGATGGTGAACTTTGTAAGTTTGCTCTGGAGGGATTGTCCGAAACTACGATACAAAAATTTTTTCATGATAATAGCTACATTATCCCTGAGTAGGTACTCTATATAGAGGCAATGTTGTCTCCTGGCAGCAGATGAGCTATATTCCAGTCAAATTGGATTTACAATATTTGTAAACAAAACGCCCATACTTATCCTAAAATTCACTCTGTTACCGCGTTTTTATACGGAATTGACATTACTGGTCGATATAAGATATTTCCTTAAAAAAATATTACTTATAAATATATCTGTAAATCGACACCAAGCAAGAAAGAATTAGTTTTTGTGTTGTAGTTTGTTTACAAACATTTCACATCGAATTTGGCTAGTGTATAGTAAAAGTTAACGCCCAAACATACTAATTACTATAACTAGACGACATATGTGGTGCGGCGGGCGAGGTTGCGGATTCGATTCTCGCCTTGGGTGGGACAAATGCTAGCACCATCTGCAAATATTTATCACACCCGGAACTCCGGAGAACACCCGGAGGTGTTCTAAGTACTTTCTATGTATGATAAAAAATATATATCTATGTAAAGTATTGTATAAAGTATATCAGTCATCTAGTACCCATAACACAAGCTCTGCTTAGGTTGGAACTAGATGATGCTGTGTGGATTGTCCAGCATTATTTATTTATAATTGGAGTTATTAGCATAGGTAGTAGTTGTACTCCTTTTTATCCAGAAAAACACGTGCGACACCTGTCGGTCCATACTAGAAAGCAAGTGACACTACATTATGTCCGCTGTCACCTTGAGCATCTTCTCAGTGTTGCAGTCGCAGTGGATGTGGTTCCCGGCGAGCATGAGCCCGGGGCCCGTCGTGTCGAACCGGTTCGACAGCACGTACGTGTGGATCTGCAACATGCAACAGCTGCTGTCAACAATTAATCATTCAATAGTAACCGAGACGTAAGCTAAGTTTTTCCGAAAATTGTGATAGATAAGTAATCAATAATCATGATTATTAGACGCGAGGAAAGCTTAAGTTGGTGTTACCTCGGACGAGGCTAGCGGAAGTTACCAAATGTTTTGTATATCCCGGGCGAATTTACGGAATTTACATGGCACCTGACTCGGAACTCGAAACTTCCCCCGCTGCCCAGCGAGGCGCCCCGCTCGCCGTCGCCGTGCGAGGGCTGTAGCGACAGCATCACATTACCCTTGCACGTGTATCATTTTGAGTTATTCTCTTGCTGTTATTTGTTATTATTATTGGATTTAGTTGTTGTTCGATCCAAATGTCGTGTTAATTCGGCCGGGGTATAGTTAGATTTTATAATATATTGCCTGACAATATGTACCTATTACCAATTGTTGCAAAAGAGCCTGTAGGACCACCATCAAAAAGCACCTCACCGAGAGAGCCTACCATGACATAAAGGGCTATCTCTCAGATCACAACTTTTGGAACGGCATCGCATAACTTAGCAATACTTTTTTTTTGTTTGATGTTGTCATTATGTACCTACCTATTATTTTAATTTATTTTTAAGACCTAAGTACAATGTAATATTCCAATGAGAAATAAATGAATGAAATGAAACTAAAAATACGTAATGGCGATTTGGAGTCAAATTTTATTCTGTGGAATCTAGGAACGACGGTGCTGTTAAGTCGGCCAAATTAGAGTCTAAATACAATTAAATGAATACGTCCCATAACTACGCAGTAGATAACTAAGTGAGTTATGTTATATTGTGAGGCCAAAATGGCAAAAACGAAAGTCTCAGTAGGTACGTTATTTAGAAAGATACTTTCGTCGTGTTCGGTGATTAAATACTTAGGACTGGACTACTGCCCCGTTGGGCATTGATGTCGGTACAGAATTGCACACTCAGCATAAACTGTAATTAATGATAAGAAAAAAAATTGGACGAAAAGATTTACATTTAAAAGCGGCAAATGGACCAACAGAAAACAGTTATTGAACTGACCGTCTTCAGCTGATTGTAAGTGATAGAGAAGACCATGAAGTTGTCAATGAACTTGGTCCCCTCCAGCTCCAGGATGTTGGGGATGTCGTTGTGGTCGAGGATCAGCCGCCGGAGGTGCTCGTACGTGGGGTCGTCGCTCACGGCCTGCAGGGATGTTATCTGGCAACATTGAGTATTTGAGTAAGTATAGATAAATTCTCAATACTTATTTATTGCATTATATAGGTGTAATGCTTGTCGCACACCTGGAAAGCACTGCCGCACAGCACAAAAATTTGCATTCAAATATGGGCTTTAACTCGAAACAATAACATTTTATTTTGACGGCATCAGATGACAGACAGCTCGCGGGCTACTCGTTTGAAACTTCGGGAAGTCATTTTGTCACTGTAAAATGTGTCTAAAGATAACGTTTTTAAGCCCATATCTGAATGCACATTTTTTAGTAGTTGTAGAGAGGTTGGATTGATGTGTGCGTAGGTTACAAAAGCTGGCGTAATGTCTTGTCTTTCAACTCGATTCTAGAGACTGGAGGTTCGAGCCTTTTTTAATAAGCCTTTTACTAAAGACAAACTGTAAATATCTTGTACGGACGGGGAGAACGCTGGTTTGGTTTAGTTTGATACTTACATTATTATAGCTAACGTTGAGTTTGACGGTGTTAGGCGGTAGATTGGTTGGCATCTCCGTCAGGTTTCTGGCCGTGCAGTCGACGGCCACCAGCCGCGTGACGTCACCGGCGATAACCTCCACTAGCTCGGGAACGCACGTGCAGTTTATGTCGGAGGGGATTATGTTGCGGCAGCTTGCGTTGAGCTGGAACAAATCTCACTTCTTGATTATGCCTGCCAACTCCTTTGGTAGAAGACACTTGTAGATGATCAAAGTCGTTTCGGCCTGTTCTGATCTATGCGGTACTCGCTACCCAGTGCGGTAGTGGTTTCGCTTGGATTACGCGCGGTCCGAGGTATTCTGTCAATTATTTTAGTGGCAGTAGGATTAGGTACCGCTCTACGCTCTGTGTAGCGAATACTTGAGATTGTATTAGCTACCGCTTTGGGTAGCGAACACAATTTCAAACCTCCTAACTAACTAACCTACGGTTTGAACAGGCCTTTAAGTAGGTACCTACCATGCTTCTCACCTACATTACAGGACTTTAACCCTTTCATGTCCTGATAAACATATTTTATCCTTGTATAAATTGGTGCCCAACGTGGGGCAGCTTGTACATGATACCACAGATTTTATAATACTAAATGAAACTGAAATACTGATTCTGTCTGACATGTAATGGAAAGGTAATGAATTTATTTATTTATTAGTTCACAAAACAGAGTAAAATCATTATAAAAATACAGTAGGTACAATGTAGTTACGAACTAGATTTTACCCAAATATGCAAACATAACAATGACTAAACAATGTTGCAAGCTAAAATATAAAATTTACCAAACTCGAGATTTTACAATACATTATTTAAAATAAAATTAGTAGCTAAGAAAAATTAACACAAATTACTTGAAAAAACAAATAGTAACGAAACAAATAAGATAAACATTATTTAACATTTTTGTTGAACACCATATAGCAACCTGATTACGCATTGCTTAAATTTATAAATATTGGAATCGAAAATGTCCATGTCAGTGTTTTTGGAAGCCAATTCGTTATAAAGACTGAATGATGAATGATGAGAATGAATGTGGTGAACATTCATTGTAGTTCATAACGTCACGAGCGTGATGTTATGTATTTTGTTTTGTTTATAAGTAGTATGCTCTACCTCTTTCTGCACCCGCAAGTAGTCGATCTTGACGATCTCGACGTCGTTGAACCAGTTGAAGCTGAGGTCGAGAGCGCAGTACGTGTCGTTGTAGTTCAGAAACGTCACGAGCGTGATGTTGTTTGTCTCCATCGCTTTCTGGAAGTGCTTGCATGGTAGCCAGTTGTTACCTGCAACAAGAATATGGTGGGTTAGTGAGGGTTGCATTTATATGATCTGACATACAACTTATTTACGATGATTTATCGCGTACCTTGTGTTTTTATTTTCCCTTCGTCCATCGCGTTGCAGCCAAAGTAATTGTTTTGGCATAGAATAATAACCCACTGCTAATTCTATGCGTTAAGGTTAATAAATAGCGAAAGTTAAAAAAGTATTTGACATTCAACTTCGAGTCTTCAAGAGTAGGTAAGGTACCCTGGTCAAAGGAGCTGTTGAAAATAAATAATTTCAGAGTTTGCTACTTTTTACTGCTATGGTAGCTCGACTCTGTGGAATTTTATGAAACTTATGGAAATCTACTTTTTGCTCGATTTTGTTCTTTTTCTTACTCTTTAATCAATATCGATTCCAATTTCAATAGAAATCAGCACATAGATAATGGCTAAGAGCTAAGGTCTAAAGCAGCTAAGAGCTAAAGTCCGAGTCTGATTGGAAGTCTCATTCTAAGATTGGCAGTTTAAGCCCCCAGCTGCCCGTAGCAGGTGTTTCATAAATCAACACTGATTACCTGACAAATCCACGGATATCTTCCGATTGCTATGAACCAGGCTCAGAGGAAACTCCGTCAGATTATTCGCTGACGCATCCAGCACCGTCAAGTTGAAGAGGTAGGCGAAGGGGCGCTGCTTCGACGGCAGCTTCTTGCTGGTCAGGTTGTTGTGGGAGATGTTGAGGCAGGCCACGGCGGAGTATTTCGGGAACTGGCCTGGAAAGAGTTATGGAGATTAGCTAGGTTAACCATATTTGTTTTACTAGCCTGATTCGTCCTACTGCTGGACAAAGGCCTCCCCCAAATCTTTCCACTCGGTCGGTCACGCGCGATCTCCCCACCAAGCTCTGAGGAAGGTCGTCTGACTATATTAAAGGGTACAAAAATATCCTAACATAATTGTTTATTTACAAAGTCGCCAACCTCTTATTTCATAAAATGCTGAACACTAATGCGTTTTGAAAATCAATTACTTAGTGTAATGTAAACGTATACCACCTTTCGTAGCTAACCTACAAGCTATTAATTTACTATTAATTTTTTGCTATTAATTTTTTTATCACCGCTCAGCTACTTTTGTTCCCTTTTTAGCTTCAGTTAAAACAACCTTTAATGTAATTTGACGTCTCCTAGTGCTCATGCGGCGAATAAATGAGCATGAGTAACAATAACAAAACGAGTAGAAACACAAAAGCGAAGCAGACAGCCGCACGGTGAAAACACAAAAAGTTTTACAAGAGACTGCGAAGAGATAGAGATCCTTTAGTACTATACTTATAAATCTGTGGAGAGAGAGGAAACTTACTAAGGTCATCGTAATCCGGTTCTGATTCTGCAATCCATAAAGAGGGCGATGGAAAGAAGACAAGAAGATATTAAAGAAAGTCTAGGTAGGTAAAAGACAATAATTATGGCTATCCATATCTAGAGCCTAGTGCATTTTGACTGGCACTGTATGTAAGCCACTTGTTAGGTAATTTCGTGGAGTTTATAGTTAGAGGACTAGGTACACCTCCAAGGAGTTTGTGCATTGAGAACCACCCGCATCGTAGGGGCGAGGGGGGGCCAAAACAGTTGTGCAGTATTTCTTTAGACCCACAATCTGGACAATCCTCAAATCATGGCACACAGTATCACAAACTGAATTGTCAAGCAAGCCATAATAACTTGTGATGGGGAAATAAACGCGTGATTCTAGTTCTTTGTGGGAAACTACAGTCCACTAACACTTCACATGGGTGAAGTCTACCTAAAATTCAATAGTTGGCCCCCAACATTACATAAATGTTCACTTCGCCTCCCTGGTTCACCAATTCGATATATTCCTAACCGCCCCATTAACCTCCCCATCAATGGGGTGGTTGGGAAAAATATCCAATCCACCCCATTACTCAAGTCAATGGGGCAGATGGGAATTTTCGCCCCATTTATTTATGTAAACCACCCCATTGACTTTTTAATAATAGAAATATTAAATCTCACTATTAATTTTCATATAAGTATTCATATTACAATTCAAATAATTGAGTATTAGTATTAGTATTAGTAGGAACAGTCGGAAATAAAATACCCAACTTATTTGAGCAAATGAAGTTCTGGTAATCACTACGCAAAATTGTACAATCGAATAATAATCTTAGGAAAAACAGTGATAATGTGGTCAAAGCATTATTCGCAGTTACTAAGGTCTCTCAGGTACAAAAGCCACATTAAAAAAAAACTAAAAACCCTCATAAAAGTAAGTAACAATATATTTTTATTATTTACCTAGAATTTCATTCAAAATTTCATTTTTAGACGAACCTCGAACGGCTTGGCATAATGCTTGCCCTAAGCTGCTCCCCCAAATTCTCAGAGATCCACAGAGAGACAGAGGGCCTCTGTGTGAGTTGACGCGGAATTGTTTATTTCAAACGTGCTCCAGCTCTGCGGATCGTGCCCGTCTCCTGGCCGTTTCTAAATGGGAGTCAGGACATTGGTTGCAAGCATTTCCTTCATTTAACACTGGCACTTTATTGGATCCCGTATCTTTCCGTATCGCAACATGTCTTCGGTTGGGTACAATGTGTTGCGCGCCTCATCAATGCCAGTGCGGTACTGCTGTCGAACAGCGTGGTCATCACGGATTATCGTGTACTAGGGCCGCCGCCGCCGCCGGTCGGATATCTCGTCATGCCAGCCTTAACGACATCATCCGTTGGGCCTTTGTCACCGCTAACGTACCAGCTATTCTCGAACCGAATGGTCTTTGCGTGACGATGGTTAGAGGCCTGACGGCATGACACTAATCCCATGGGAGTTGGGGAGGCCCATTGTGTGGGACGCTACATGTGTCGACACACTTGCGCTTTCCCATCTTCCGAGGACATCCGAGAGGGCTGGTGGGACGGCAGATTTGGCCGAGGGTCTCAAGAGACGCAAATATCCAGGTCTCGACAGAGCCTACACATTTGCTCCCTTTGGGGTCGAGACCCTAGGTACGTGGGGTACCGAGGCTCTCCGGGTTTTTAAAAAGTTATCTGAGCGTCTGGTCGAAGCGACACGTGACCCGAGAGCTGGTGGGTATCTGGCGCAGCGCATCAGCATTGCCATACATCGGGGCAATGCAGCCAGCTTCTTGCGGACGCTTCCCACTGGTATTGATATGGATCAGATGAGCTACCTGTAGATTGGTTGCAACAGTCTGCAGTTAGCTTAATTGTTTTAATTGTAAATACTAGTTGTAATTTATTTTTATAATTTGATTGTAATTTTCTTTGTCAATAAAATACCTACTGTGCCCAAACTTGTACCTATTTTGCATAATAATTTTATTGTGTTGAGAACAGATTTTACCACATCGATGAAGAAGAAAACCTGATAGTTGTGTAGTTCCTTACCGACAATCTGTCCGATCTTCCCATCAGTGAAGGCCATGGAAGCCAGTCTTCGGAACATGGCCTGAGATACATCCAGGTCTTCCAGGCTTCCGTTCAGAACGTGGAGGTACTTCGTCTTGTGTTGGGTTACTGGAAGATAACGTTTTCATTAATATTTATTGTAACCATGATAATGATGTACTTACAAAAATAAGAGTTTGGTCCAAATGTAGAGACAATATGGTGTGGTTTTTACCATCTTTTTTTTTTAAGATAGGTCCTTTTATGTACTGGAACACTTGTTCATGTCAAATCTATATAATTATCTAAGTCATATAACTTATGGGCAACTTGCGACTTTCCATTTCACACATACGATTAATCAACATACAGTTTAGCTATGTCCTATAGGTACCTAATCTTACATTAATATGACGTGAAGTGAACATTTTTAAACCATCTAAAAATCCCTTTGGGGTCGAGACCCTATGTCCGTAGGGCACTGAGGCTCTCCGGGTTTTTAAAAAGTTATCTGATCGTCTGGTCGACGCGTCGCGTGACCCAAGAGCTGGCGGATATCTGGCGCAGCGCATCAGCATTGCCATACAGCGGGGCAATGCAGCCAGCGTCTTGGGGACGCTTCCGACTGGTATTGATATGGATCACTTGAGCTACCTGTAGATTGTTTGTTCTGCAGTTAGCTTAATTGTTTCAATTGTAAATACTAGTTCTAATTTGTTTTTATTATTGAACTGTAATTTTCTTTGTCAATAAAGATTATAAAAAAAATCTAAAAATCTTCCTAAAATAACAAAATGTTTATTGCTTGTTCTATGACAGGTTGTTTCTATTTAATCGTGTCTTAACTGCCAAGTAACTTTCCATTACTGGAAACTAAAATATCGCAAGAGGTGCTTCTACTCTGCCTAAAATGTTATGTACTGACACCAAGCGCCGTCGATTGTTTAAATAAACAATCGCTATGTACAATATTGCTTACCGACGCCAATTTTCAAAAACCAGTAAACAGCTTGAACTATTCTTGAAGATGAACTCAGTTTAGATTTTTTTACTAGTAGATGTTCTTTGCTCAAAAAAAACATGGACAGTTACTTGCACCCTAACTCATCGATGACGCTACGTACAAGTAGGTACGATTTAACTCTTGCGTTGAAATAAAGTCAGCGTAGATTGCTTGTCTCTAACTAAGTGAAAAAAATAATTAATATAGTTATAAAGTTATCGTCGTCGATTTGCAGGAAAAAATTATTAAGAAAGACTTTAAATAAGACACAAACTAAAATCACATTAGCTCAATCACTCCTTCTTCCCCTATTAGATTACGCTGAACATCATTGTCCCTTCTTCTGAAGTTTCCTGTGCACTCTTCCAGCCGCTATGGTGGCTCCTTCACCGGTCGACTCGGTCAGGTTATGGAATATATCTCTCCCACATGATATTTGCGCCAGCCCCTCACTCTTCTCTTTATGTGTAAAGTCAAAGAGCATTAACTATCTTCATGACTTTGATGTAGGTAAGTTATAATGCATATGTAGTGTTAGAATTGATATTATATGTATTATTATTTTTATTATTTTTTATTATAATTTTAAGGTAAATGTACGAACGATTGTATAATTTTTTGAATAATTTCTATACTTAATTATAATATAATTTACAAATTTTTTATAGGGACGAATGTGACGTGTAATTCTAGCAATGTACGAAATAAATGATTATTGATTATATTATTCGGAATATCGTATTTTATATATTTTTATAGGTAGCGTAATATATTATTATATGTAGTAGTTTATTAACTATGTTGGCTAAGGATTAAATCTTCTTTCTGTATATGCACACGAACCCACTATGACAAACTTGTCTCTCTCTCCCAATAAGGTTTGCTGGAAGAGAACTCTTATTAGAGTTAAGCTCGCCTTTGCCATAACCTCCCTAGTTTTATGTTTGACATGTATTTGTTTTATTAGTGCAAAAAAGAATTAATTAAGACTTAAATAAGAAAAACATACATAATATTATTTACCAATCGCTGTTCACGTTATCAGTTGTAGAAGAGTCGTTGTAGGTACCTAACGGCGATAACCTCTGAGGTCAGCTAAAATACAAGCTATCCGTTAGTCCATATCGATCCCAAGGAGAATATGAAACTCAGGTTAACGACAAAAATAGCTGAACAGAATCAAAAATGTTTTTAAATGGGCTTTCACTTGTTTTGAAAATTAACGATGTTCAGGAAATTTAGTTGACTGTAGGGTACGCAGGGCACACCGGTAAACATTCAGAAAATTGTCAATTTTCTGAAGTTACCAGCCAACACTATTATATTAGTATTAGGCAGTAATTTGAGGTCTTTATTACAAATTTAAAGTGTATCTACGTTACAGGGGCAGTGTCGCGGGACAGGTGGGCACTTACCCCTGGCTCTACATATAACACAATAATATAATCATAAATCATTGATTTGTTTACTCACGGTTCTGCCCCAGCATGTCCCTGTAGTATGCCGAGTCAATGTCGCAACAGAAGAGCGCCGCCTCGCCCACCGTCCTGCAGCCGTCCCCGGGCGGGGGGCAGTGCTCGCGGGAGAGATGGAGGCACTTGTCCAAGTTTAGGTGCTGTTCTATTGGCTCGGGTTGGGCGGTTGTTGCATGAGGGGGTTGCTGAAATTGAAAATACAGTTAATAGAGAGGAGGGGGAACCAAATGCATGCCCAACAAAGGGACGTATTGGGCTAAACTTAAGTCCATATTAACATTATAAGTTCGAAAGTAACTTTGTCTGTCTGTTACCTTTTCACGCCTAAACAGCTGAATGAATCTTAATTAAATTTGGCAGGGAGGTCAATGGTATCCCAGGGACGGACATAGACTATGTGGGAAGCGCGTGCGAAGCCGCGGGCAACAGGATTAACAATAAACTTTCATCGATTTAAATTTCGTAACTCAACGTAAGTAGTATTTTTGACAGTACAGGACACTACGGCAGTATTTGATGTAGGTAGGTAGGTACACACTTATTTACCTACTTAAAATAATAATTTTCTGTCAATAAGTGTTTTAATTGACGACCGATGTGGCGCGGCGGGCGAAGGTCCGCCTGCGACGCAGAAGGTTGCGGGTTCGATTCCCGCCTTGGGATAAATGTTTGTACGATCTGCAAATATTTGTTCCGGGTGTTCTGGGTATTTTCTATATATAATAAAAAATATCTATCTATGTTATATATTGTATTAAGTTTATCAGTCATCTAGTACCCATAACACAAGCTCTGCTTACTTTGGGGCTAGATGATGCTGTGTGGATTGTCCAGCATTATTTATTAATTTAATTAAAATTTTCACCTAACGCTTTTGGAAAGTTGACTTGCTCAGCGATTTTCGTCAATTCATTAAAATTCACGGCACGTTTATTTATTTTACTTAAGTAGGTAAGTACATTAGAAATGGCCTAGCAGGGTGGGGCATGTTTGAAACTAGATATCTATAAAGATTCCTTATAGGTACAACATGAGTACAATAAAACATTGAATAGGTAAGTATCGAGATATGGGTACGAACCTCCCTGGGAGCTTCTCTAGGTTGCTCCGACTCTTCAACCCTCATCTCGATGCGGGGAATGTACAGCATCAGGCACGCCACCAGGATCCATAGTGTCGTCTGCAACAAGCATCCTCAACATCATTTAGTGTTTAAATATCTTCCGCTAGCAGCTTCGCATTCGCACCCGCTTTCTCCGGATAAAAATGGCTAGGTATGTGAAACAACTTATCTCCTTGTCAGCCATTTAAAACCTGAACAGCCATTTAGTCGTGAAGGAACCCACCCATCTACAAAGAAAAGTCTTAGAGAGTAGGTAGGTAGGTACTACAAAATAAGCTTCGGATGATTTTTGCTCGAACTCGAAAACTAACAACCTAACAAGGTAAGAGCTTCTTATTCGCTTCTTTACCTTAAAAAGAATAAACCGCCAAGAGCGAGTCAACTCTCACACGAAGGGATCCGTACCGTAAAAATCTGGCACCTTTTACAAAAACATCAAATTTTCACTTGTTCGGAACCCCTTTAAATTTTCAACTTTATTTTATTTTTAGTGTTTGTTATTAATATAGTTGAAGTGTTATTTATATAAAGAAAGTTTCATGTGTCTATCTATTGCAGTACAAAAAATACAGCCTTGACAAATTAAGAGCAATTTTAGTCAAAAAAATCACGTTTGTTGTATGGAAGTCCCCTTTAATTTTTATATTTATTTTATTTTTATTATTTGTTGTTATAGCGGAAAGAGAATTACACATTATCTGAAAATTTTAACTGTCTACCTCTTACGGTTCATGCATGAGATATAACCTCGTGACAGACGGACGGACGGACAGCGGAGGCTTAGTAATAGGGTTCCGTTTTCACCCTTCTGGTACGGAACCCTAAAAAAGGAAAAAATCAAAGTGATCACTTTATTTCCTAGTTTAACATAAGTAATTTGAATTTTGTGACGTGTCCAAGAGGTCTAAAGGAAATAAGGTAATTAATAATATACTTGTTATTAGACAGAGTTACTTCCACATTTATTTGCAACTAGCTTCTACCCGCAGCTTCGCTCGCGTATTTTTGGTATAATAAGTTAGAATATGTTCTAAATGTACTCCAAATTGATCTTGATCTGTTCAGTAGTTTTGGAGATCCTAGGTAACACAATAAGATTCACATTTCAAACTTTCGGCTTCATAATATTAGTAGTAAGTAGGTACCTATATCAGTGTAATGTGATAGTAATGGATTATGCAGTTTAGGTAGCCTACCTACTTTTCCCTGATAAGAAGCTACGCTACGATTGGTCCGACTTTTCGAATTAGTGGTCACATTGAGAAAGAGGTCAATATCGCTGAACGCTGTCGCCGCCCGCGCCGCGCCGCGCCGCCGCCGCCCGCTATTTGCGTTGAATTGTGCCCAAACGTTGATTCTACAGCAAAAAATTCTGAAATTCTTAAATTTTCATAAACTTTTTGCATACCTACGTCCCCATTCCGAAATTAGGAAGATTAATGTTCGTCATCAATTTTGTTGCACAAATAAAATATTTCTATATAAATCATTGAATTGAACCTCAACAATGAATACTTGAACCCTAAAACCATGAACTTATGGGTACAGGTCAGTCCGTTTTGTTTCCGATAGAGACGCGCCGCACAACTCCACCTTGGGCCTGAGGAAGTGACCCATTGGGCAATTGCTCGCCGGAGACTAATAGCTGAGAAGATGGGACAAATACCTGGACAGTGAAGGACATGACTACACTAGGTAATTTTCTTTTGTTTAAATTTAACAAAAAGATTTGAATCAATCACCCAGCAAACCGGGCTCCATTTTTGCTTATCCTTGTGTTAAAAATAAAATGTTTACATCTAAAGGTAAAGTTGTTATAGGTAGGTTGGCTTGCTTTGGCAAGGTTTACATTTGAAAAGAAACCAATAGACTAAGGTTTCAAGTTCAACTTAGTTGTCGCCGCCTCCACCTACTTCCGGAATCCACAATTCAGAAGTACCAATGTAATTAATTTAATAATACTATTAAATAGGTAATGTTGTGAATAATTTATATTATCGTTCAATTAAAATTTAAATACTTTTTCTTGTGTTTCATAAACTAATCCTTTCGTGTACTAATTCTGTTAAAGCTTACAGTACTAAGTAGACCGTACCTAACGAGAGAAGGTACTTGTAGTTAACCCATAGGACAACGAATTTCATTGTCCGAAGTTAATAAAATTGGTTCAAAGGTTTGTAATGTTAACCTTGGCCTGTGTATCGAAAAACATTCTGATAGGCATATGTGTACCTAGCTCTTCGTTCTATTTGCTTTTCTAGGGTATCAATCAGCCACCAGTAACTTATCAGACGAATATATACCCTACGCCATTTGCCTAGCAACCATTCAGTTTTATGTCAAGGATTTATTGCGCTTCTGGACCATAAAGCCCACATTAACGCATGCGTGATCTATTGAATCGAAATCTGAACCGGGTGTTTCAACCTTACCTACACCTACGTACCTACAGGTCTACCTAAGTCTCTGGTGGGGCCCACACTAGAGACTTAGGTGGATCCCCCCACCTAGGGGGGCTCCAATCTGAATCAAGAGGTTCAAGTTCTTATGATATGTAGTTCGTTCAAGTTCTTATATGCATTGGATGTTTTGCGATCTTTTTGTCCTAGTATTTATGCAAAAAGACGGTGAAACATAAAAAAATCCTTGCAAACTGGTCAATAATCTTGAACTTAATCTACTTAAAAGTGTACCTATAGGTACATATGCTCATTGGTGTGGATGTAATTCTATCCATTAGGATTTCAACATCCTGTACAGTCCTAGTTCAGTTTCGCGGATTAGAAACACTGACTGGCATCAGGCACATGGTGATCTATATAATATAATCAATCAATACTTTTAATCTTACGCTGTTAATTCAAACCACATGTTGTTGTGACTAATAAATTAATAATACCTACGTATCTCCTACGTCTTATAAGTTGATTCTACATTGTGAGCCTCTCTCTACCTATTCATAGATTGACAGCTACCGTGTCGGATAACATCATCTGGTTTATTCATATTATACATACTTATAAATAAATAATGCTAGACAACACACACAGCTAGATGCTGCTGTGTGACTTGTCCAGCATTCTTTATTGCCCAGTGGTTCTTGACCTTTTTGTGATAAACTTGATAAGGGACCACTTACAAATTCATCCGAATGTTGTGTTAATTATTTACCGGTGGTGGTTACGTTTTTGGTAGTTGGCAAACATTAATCGAATCTGACTGAAACGGACCTAGCCACACCAAACGACGGGAAAATAACTTGTTGATTTAAACACAATGCAATAGGTAACCGGTTGTACACGAAACATCAGTAATATTGGCGAGCGGAGCGAGCCGCAACTTTTTTGTAACGGTTGAAAACTTTATGAAATGTGATAAGTTCATAGTAGGTATAAAAATAAATAAACCCGAAAAATGCTTTGAGCGATGTGACGAAGATACATTTCAGGGGGATGGCGGCGCCGCGGACCACTTCGCGTGCCTCGCGGACCACTTCGGATGCTTCCAGGGACCACCAGTTAAGAACTACCTATTGATTCTAGCCCCAAACTAGAAGAGTTTGAGTTGGGGTATGAGTACTAGATCTGATATACATAATACTTTATACTAAACAGATAGATATTTTTTTATTATATAGTTATAGAAAACACCCTGAACAAATATCTGCTGATCGTACGAACATTTGTCCGCACCGCAACCTCCTATGCGTGAGTTGAGACGCGCGCTAGAGCGTCCAGCTAAGTTCGGAAAGAAAGGGGCGACGCAATAGCATGAGTATCTTTACACGAACCATTGGACACGCTTTTGGTCCCATCTGTATCTCAGATATTATCAAACTTACAGGCTTGCAAATTTGCATGTCTAGCAAAACATGATAAGAGTAAGAATACTAAATTTTATAAATAAATTATATATATGGATATTTAGTGATCACCGAAAAGTGCCATTTATTTTTATAATAAATAAAATAACTGGTTCATCAAAACCCTAAACCACTTCTAGATTACCTAGGAAGTAGACATTTGGTGTGAAGGTAGAGGATCTTCACTTTATCGGATGAATATATCCGAAAACCAAAAATATTATACATATTTTGAGGTATCAATATCGGTGCCGATATTGATTTTCGTAAGGTTATTTGTCATGAGCTCATTGGATTAAAGACCTACTGTTTTAAAATTTCACACATATACGCATACTAAATATAATAATTACCCAAGACTGGAAAATATGTAAAATAAATAATTCATTAAAAATAAGATACCCCATACAACAAAACAAGGCGCGGGAAAAATAAAATCGGCCCACAAAGTCACAAAGTTAAATCAAAAAGTAATGAAATCTAATCAAAAATATAAATGTGAACCTAGCCATGTTTGTTCAGATAGTGGCTTCATCGATAAAAGAGCTGAGATCATATTACTATAGATAGGTGCCAAGATTCAAAGCAGTTCATAATCCTACTTTTTTACGTTCTTTCATTATTTAATTTATGTCTCGGCAAGTCCAACATTAACATATACTTATGCGGCGGGTATACAAACTTACCATTCATTTTACAATCTGTCCTTACATTGTTCAAACTAAATAAAACCATATGAAAACCGTGTATGAAGTAAACAACCTAGAGTTATGGTCAATACCTTACAATTAACGCGCCCCTGTGTCCAATTGTTTGAGAAGCCTGCCCTCCCGCTGGCAACACTGGCGCGCCCTTGTTTGTGCGCCCCGTCGCGTCGTCATCGTCGTCGTCGTGGGTAGTCATTTGTTGATTCAGTTTTACGACTATTCGG
This sequence comes from Eupithecia inturbata, assembly GCA_963662085.1. Taxonomy (NCBI): domain Eukaryota; kingdom Metazoa; phylum Arthropoda; class Insecta; order Lepidoptera; family Geometridae; genus Eupithecia; species Eupithecia inturbata. The sequence goes on from OY759190.1 coordinate 14,116,129, forward strand.
GCTGGAGAAGTTTACTATAAAGGTTGGTTTAGCGACAAAAGTCAGTGAAAAGCAAATCTTTTTAAATCGTTTTCATATTCTGTTAATGTGCAATTTCATTGGACTACGTAACCTACACACCTATGATCTTGATTACTAACAAACTAATGTGCCCGTTTCATAAACTTATTAGACTAGATTCTAGTCTCAGATTACATAGAGTAGGTATTTTGAAATCTGAATTACCCACCTAGTCGGTTTTAGGTGAACTTAGGCCTAGAATACAATAGTACCTACTTAACTCTAACAAGAGCGATCCCAAAATAATTGTAGCGCCCTGACAGGGTTTTTAAGACTACCTGCACTTATGAACAATACGTGTAGGCATAAAATCACAATAAATTATATGAATACTTAGAACAGTGAAGGCTCAGCAGTTATTGGCTTTGACTGTAACAACGATGACAACATAATATTTTAGTACCACCTACCTAAGTAGATACATAAGTACCTACTCTATTTGGAGATATAGGTCTCTCAATGTTATCTTCAGTAAATAGAGAAACAAGGTTTTTGACTGTTTGTTGAGCACAATCTCAGCAACGTTGCGTAATGTTTTACTATACCTACCTACCCTAAGTTCTCTTAGTGCCCGGTAGATCTGACTCTACCCAGGACCACCACTCGTGCACTAAGTATGTTTAGAGAATAAAAACAAAACTACCTGCCTACGTCCTCTCGACCGCCGCTCGCCTTCCACTCTTCATTTGAAAATAATTGTTTTAACAATAATTTATTCAAGCATTTCATTTAGCCACAATCCAGGAACGAGAAGTGTTTAATTAATCAAATCCAAATTCATAAAAAAATCTGAAATAGTGATAGGACGCTAGTCGTCCCAAAAATTATCGATACTTTTCGTGTTACACAGATCCTGGTTGCTTGGTGTTTTGAATTTTTGACAGAGATAATTATTAAGTGTACCATCGCGTTTATTTACATATTTATCACGTCACGGTTCTCGACATTCCGTGACAACGAAAATGTGTAGTAAATCTGTTGAAATAGGTACCCACCTAATTCTAATTTTTAATGGGGGAGTATTGTGAATTGCCCCCTGCCTAAACAGGCCCTAACCAACCCAGCTCCTTGGAGTACCGGAGCAGGACTTTTGGTGACTGACAGCTTTGTTTCAGCTTTTCTGTGGGTGTGGATGGGGTTGATGCCTCAATGAGACTCTTCAGCCCCGTCTTGTGTCTGGCCTCTTCTCTGGCCGTGCAGTGTACCACAAGGAGTTACACAGTCACTTCATCTTGGAAACAGCCACGACACACGCTCCTGTCTGTGGCTCCAGTCTTGAAAAGATGATGGTTCAGTTCGCAATGACCTGTGATGATACCCACCGTCGTTCTTAGGTCCTCGCGCGCGGCTCATCTTGAGCATCGTGTTTGTGGTGTTCCTATCTTTGGAGGGGAATATAAATTTAGTACTTATGCTTATAGTTGTTTGGTGTTCTTTTTCAGAGTTAAGTTTTAGTCTATTTATGACTTCTGCTGTAGGCGGGCTCCTAGAGAGACCTTCATAAATACCTATAATAATTGAAATACCCGTTAGATAATACCTAAAGTTAATGTGTTCAGATCGCGTAAGTTAGACATTTTTTGACAGGGATGTTACCGAGCAGCAAATTTTTGGTATTATTATAATTTGCAGTCTTTACTCATCCCTCTGTGAAAGAAAGCTTCTCTATTGTTACTTTTATAAATATAATTATTATTTCAAATTGTTTGTCTTGTTATAAGTGTGCTGTGTAATACACACCCGTCCATACAATATTGCCGCCCATTGTACCTTTCTATTTTATGTTAATAATTTATGTTTTTTATTTAATTTTGTAGTGTACTTACAATAAAAAATTTTGTTTTGTATTGTCTTGTAAGTACAACAAAGTTTGTATAAAATGACGTTTGCATGTGGGGTTAGGATTAATGTTGCAATAGGTATGTAAGTAAATAAATACACAAGCATTTGAATATGTAGTAATAACTAGGTAATTAAACATACGAGAATGGGCCAATCGTTGAGGTCAACGGCCGCGTGCATTGGTTTAGAACGGCATGCCTCAGCGCGGACAAAAAATGTTTTTGTTCGCATGGCCTTAGCGAGTTAGCAAATTAACTGTTTCGCGTATTTAACTGCTGACGTTTAGTTCATCCTCTCGATTGGATACTACTAAATAAGTACAGCTACGAACGAATAGTTACATAGCTTAGTAAACTGATTAATTTTTCTAGTACCTACTAAACTAGGTGCATAGAATAGCTTCATATTTTTTTAGAATAACAACGCTTACGACTCCTATTAAGTTATGATGGATGAGGCATAGCCATGTTAGTTTATTTCACTTAGTTTCCGTTCTTAGTATAAATTAATCATACTAAGTACCTTTTTGTTATACAAACTTGGCCCCAACGCCGAAGGACACCAGCAGTCAAAGTAGGTAAGTATGTATGAGAAACTAATGTTGGGGAATGAACTATTGTTCTTCCTTTTAACGGCATTGTTTAGCTACGAGTAGGTGTATTTATCAATATTGTCACATTAACTAACGAATGTATAGCAGGTACGGTGGTAGAGCCATTCTATTTTAGTACTTTACCTACTAAGTGTAGGTTGTTTTTCTCAGTTGTTCTAAGAATAGTGGCGGTCGTGATTCTCATTCCATATATTGTTAATGTAATGAGTCGATACATTACTGCAGCTATTCATAATAAACCTATTAACGCTAATCGTAATACATACGTAAGTTCAGATTACACAAATACCTATCGAGAATAAATAAGATTAGGTTAGTTTTAGTTTTCATCAGGTACTTAGGTTTTTAGGTCTCCTACTTTGAATACAATTGGGAAATAATTATATAAAGGAACCGTTACTAGGTAACATATCTACTTAGGGCTTCGGTAAAATACCTAGTAAGTATAAATATATATTTTGCAAGGTTGTACATTGCATGGCATTACACGAATCTTTGCTGTGTCATACATAACATAACTAGTCATAAGTTTCATTAGATACTTCACCTACTACCACCTCCGCCCGAGTCACACCCGAGATTTCTGACTTGCAAATTACTGACCAATGTACGTTCAGTTATTGTGAGTACCTTACCTAGATGTCTTTCTAGTACTTATATAGTTAGATCTAGTCTAGCTGCATATTCTAAGGTTTAATAAAAACACGTTTCTTCATAATAGTGATACCTACTTTAAAAATAACTGCACCATAAATTTTATAATAATACAGATCAATAATGAAATGAATAATGCTGGCCATTTCACACTATGCAGTGTGCACATTGTTCAATATAAACCTTAGCAGAGCCTGTTATAGGTACTTGATGACAGATGGGGCCCTATTTATTTAAAAATATCGTTTTACAGTATTATAATAGATGTTTTTATTATATTTTAGGGTAAGTTAGACACAGTTAACGTGTTTATTGTTAAAATTCCGTTGAAGTAAAGTGTATATTATAATTTCATATTGTTAGTTCGGCACTCCAACTAGTTTATTAAGGACAGAGATAATTGCCGAGCAATTAACTCGCAGTTACGTGCCGATGTAACTGTTTGGTTAATAAATCACATTATGGCTCACTGCGATTGTTTTGTATTGAATCAGCTTATCCCTCAACGTGGTTTGTCTAGGTATCATTTAGATAGATATTCGCAGAATGTTGGAAATCACCGGGATGACAATGATTGTAATACCTACTCTATCTAATTTAGATAAAATGTTTACTTTATTTTCAATATGAAAATGTAGTAAAGCCAAGAGTTATATTTATATTACATTATTTAGGGAATTTGTGCATCTACTTTCAAAGCTAGTGTATAATATTATGTACGTAATATTATGTACGCGTAACATATGTATATCAATAAGTTGTAAATAAACTAACTGATGTATGAATGAGCACTATTACCGTACTGTACATCAATGATTATAATTATTTGATATACCGCCTCCTCAACTGTTGTTTAATTGTTTCTATTGAGTTATCCAATTGCTCCAGTCAAGGGTCTTGATCGCTCCATCGTGGCTAAATAATTAGTTTGGGTCACTCCTCTGTTATATAATAATTAATAACATAGTGATTTACGAGGTTTTATAATCAAAATAATAATTTGTTCTTTATAATTAATTCATTGTTTCAGACAATATTGGTGATTTGAGGTTACAAAGATATCTTTGACCCCGGTGTTAACGAATAAAAGTTAATATCCTGTAGAGCTACATGTTTTAAAAATATAAACGAAAATAAGTAGAAAATACAAAAAAAAATATGCATAACTAATTTCTGTCCGCGTTGTTTCTTTGGAAACGTTCAAAGGCTATTTCTATTCTATGGGAACTGATGGATGGTATAAAAAGTAGATCAAGAACTACCTCTATCCAAAATTTCATCCCGATCCGTATAGCAGTTTTGGCGTGAAGCGCTTACAAACATTTCAACATCAAAATTTGCTCATTTATAATAATATTATGCGATAGTGTTAACTTGTTGTAAGTTGTTGTCATGCTTTCGTAAACTTTACGGGCAAACTTCCGCGTTACCTAGATGATTAGATTTAAATCTAACATACGACATTTTTACGTTTCATATGCAGTGTCAATTTATGTAAAATTCGTAGCTAAGTATAGCACCTTTTTCTATTTGAATATAACCAGTGCATAGTTAGGTAACTTAATGTTTATATAAGGTATTTAATAAATGGTGATGTAAACAAATGCAAAAAGCGTGTTTATAATATAATTTAAAATTAAAATTCATAACGTGTCGTTATCGACATTGTGTCTGATTCTATTGGCGTCACTATTACTTGCGTACCTACATTACAGTTATTTTAATTACATCACCATCCGTGGCTTGCAACATGTGTTTATCTAAATCTTTGAGATGTGTTCATGTTTGGTTTATGTTATATTTATATAACCACATACCAACTCTCCAATTTATAAATATTAGTAGGTAGTACCATGCCAACTCCTAATATCGATAGCTTATCATAATATTAAGCAGTTGATTAGAAATCGAATCTTCCGTGTCGTTATGATTCTTTTTTTATGAATTTGAATATTGATTTTTAACCCGAGGTTTTGAATTATATATTACGCACTGCATCCGTTCCGTATCCGTAAATCTCCAAATCCTTATCTCCGTATCTGTATACCTATTGGAGATTCAAGGATACGGAACGGATGCAGTGCGTAACCGCTCATTAGCAGATAGTCAGTAAAGAACCAACTATCTTGCATTACATTTAAGTATTGACCAAAATCCGTAAATTACTAAAAAAAAGACTTACAAAATATACACGTAAGTATGAGTAGGTACCTACATAAGTGTAAGTGTTCGGGAAGCTCCAATTCTTTCCAGTGACTATATACTACATAACTTCGAGGTTATTATGAGGATGTGTTGTGTTAAGGAACGGACGAATCCAGTAGGAATGCTCGGTTATCTTGTTCTATATTTACAACAGCAAGCGACAATAGGTAAACCTTGTTCACAAAAAAAATCTAGACCGTGTAGACGGGTAAATGATGATTGTAATGTAACATCATTCATTACATTACTATTGTATCGTAATTTGTTATTGATTGAATGGTGATATTATTTATAAAATAATGATATTTTAATTTTTTGAATGAGGTTTGTGATAGACATACCGCATTCGATACCCTAATTAAGATCTATTTCGTATAAAATAATACCCTGCATAAATATTCTAAATTATTACAAGCAAACAAGCAATCATTGATGTATTTTAGTCGGAATCTGGGTTGGTGCCAAAACTGTTCTTTGTCTGTCACGGGCGTTTGCAGGGAGATGCTCTTATCAGAGGATAATTTCAATAAAATAACTAAATTAAATGAAAGTAAGGAAGATGGTGTGGTGTGATGTCCGATGAATCATTTCTGAGAGCTTTGTTATTGCTCATAGATATTACAGGAAAATACCAAACAACCGCATGCAATTTTATTCGGAGTGACCCGAAAAGTAGGTAAACATTAAAATATTAAATTACAATTATACCTACATAGGAGCTTATACCTATAAAATAAGATTATCTCTTTTACTTACGTCTATAAAACTGCAATTCCTTATTTTCATTTTCACGAAATCTTACAAAAAAAATCACAAACACAAATAATTGCACCACACTAGTATTGCATCGTTAACAACTTTCGAAGTCTAGCGGAATCTAAAAAATGCAGCGTTAGCGCGCCACTGGTGCTCTGCTAGAGACCGCAACATTTTCGCTTTTAAAACAAAATTATGTCCACTTTAATATAACACGATCTACGAATTCACCGTTCACAATAATTTCGACATTTCCCGCACAAAACACATGTAGCGAGTCTAATTCCGAGCGACACCAACTTGGCGAAACTACTACAACACAAAAGTGAGTGAATAGTTTACCAGCGGTCTGTGTACACACGCATAACTACGCGCCAACAGGGCTCCGACCGTTGCCAGTGCGGGACAGACTGCGAGAGATCACACTTGAAGGAAACAAGTGAAAGGGACGAAGCTAGTTTTCAGTATTTCGCGTGGTATCCGGTATTCCCGTTTGAGATTTTGTTGTCTGTTGAGGTATATGTTTGCCTGGTCAGTGGTCGACGTACCTGACCTTTACACCTCTAAACCCGATGAATTTTGTATAAATTCAATACCTACCTAACATTATTCTGCTGCATACCTAGACCCATAGACGGCCCATTATTTGCAAAACTACAAATTCCTCGGCCACCATTTCAAAAGCGTTATCTAGCGTGTACAGTGCGGCTGACTGATAAGAGCAGATTGTTTTTGCAAAAGCAAATAACTTTTTGCAATTATAATCATTCTGTCACACAAACAGTGACCTAAATATAGCCCAACTGCTGCATAACTAGATGTAATATAAAAAAATATAGAACCCCTTTTATATTATTTTATATCAATATGACTGATTTAAGTCCCTTGACATTTTCATCCTAGTGATATAAGATGATGTATGCTGTTAAAATTTTAATAAAAATAATTGTTGTTGGCTCTTCATATAGAGATCTTTGGTTCAGTCCAATGTTCCGTCAGAATCCATGGAACGTGTCTGATCCAGGAATTTTACTGTGACCTTGTAAGTGGACATAATCGTTTCTTCCGTTAGCAAATAAACTAAAATAGAATAAAACTATGTTACTTTTATCGATAATTTTTAGAGCATGACGCCCAACACTAGTCCCAAAACTGACCTAGAAACTGATCCCAAAACATTACATACAGGATGCATATTTGTCGGCATTGCAAGGTAGCTATAGCTATACCCATAACGGCCGTAACACAAGCTCTGCTTAGCTTCCCAGCTAACAAAGTACTTAGTCCAATAATCTAAGATTATATCACTAAAAAGACGTAAACGAATAATTAAGGTATTAGCGGGGACATCGTGTTGTATAAAAGTGTTCGACAACACACTTTTGCTCTTTAAGCTTAAAGAGCAAAAATGACTTGTAAATAAATAATGTATACATTTACTACACCATTTTATAGAACCGGTATAGTTAGGTGCTATAGCAAGAGCAGCGTAGCGCTAATATAATTATTGCAGAAAAATATTTCTCTATAAAAGTTTTAACAAATGCCTTTATTCATCTGATTTGCGTAATAAATATGTGTTACAAACGAGCTGCTATAATCCTTTCGGTTAACCAGTGATGCGCATTCAACTATAACGCGACTTTGTGGCATTATGGATATTCAGATCGTTGTTCTAGTACTTAGTACGTTAGTAGTCACAAAAAACTCTTAATAGAGTAATTTTGTGATGTATTTTATTTCCAGATTATCAACATATAATGTAACTTTACTATATTGGTTTTAGATGCCTTTTATATTACAAATAGCATAACACACAAATACTGTTTAGAACAGAACCGTTGTGTAATGGCTTTTTAGTTCCTATATGTAGTAATACTTGATAGTATTATGATGACAGTGTACCGATTTCTTTAATGATACAAAAACGACAACGAAAGTAGATAAAGATTGATGTTAAATGGCAATTATATCCTGAAATAGATTTCTTATCTCACTTTTACAACAATATTCAGACATTTTCTATCCAGCGTGAATTCGTCGTGCCTTATTCTTCGATAAAAATTAGATTTTTTTTAATATTTTTGATATTATTATAATAAAAGCTCAATAATTCGAGGGGGGCACTTAGAATTTACTGTAAGCCCAATCATATTTTATCAGTATAATTGCGGTCGCACGCTTTTTCCACACTCCAAAGACAAATATTATAATAACAAAATAAACTTTTAATTACCTCAAATTGCTTGAACAGTTTTTGATTTTTTTATTTCTTATTTTTACACTGCACAGTCACGAATTATAAAATAATGAATGGTGAATGAATACTGTGAGGTAAAGGAGACATAAACTCTAGTATTGTATGAAAAAGTCCTTTATGAGATCCTTTATTAACCATTAGGCACTTTATAGTAATTTCGTGTCCCGAGTCACTGTTCCCTAGCGTGTAGGACTGATTTGTCATGTGTAACGCTGCTATTCGTTCGTTTTAGTACTGAACAGATATAAAAAAGGGGCACTTTTGAATAAAATGTACCTTCTTAGGTGTTTTATATCACCAATAGGTACCAGTGATTTACAAAACGTTCTACGGACTTTTAAACGACTAGTTATTGCTACTTAGGTTGGGATTAGATGATAGGTACTGTGTGGATTACCCAGTAGCATTATTATTATATTAGGTATTATTTATATTGTAAGTGCGACGTTGATTACTAGATCTGTATTTTTTATGCTCAGCAGATAGGGGGCGAACCTAACGGGTGTATCGTGAGTAGGTACTCACGATACACCCGCGTGGTAAAAAACACGAATTAAATAAAAAAAAACTTTCTTTGGTTCTTTTAATGTGCAAACACGAATGAGAAAAAAATACGATAAAAAAATCATGAAAGTGCGCTGTTACGCACATAATTTGGTCGAGATCTCAGGGAACCTGCGTCCTTTTGAAATGACTTACGTTTCGATTCATAGGTACTACAATTTTTTTGGTTCCTTGAACCAGTTTCTTCATAAGTTCTGTAGTTTTCCTGAGAAAAACTTGATTTTTGCACTTACGCCGTTTCAAAAACGTATTCGCTGTCCACTGTGTGTGCTGCGCCCTCTTTAGTTGAATTAGCGCTTACATTTAACAAAATGCAAACGCCTGCAGAAACTGAATAGCGCACAGAGCAGGTTGCGGAAATAAATATACAAGGGAAGTTTAAGTTTATTTTGAAGGGCTTCAAAATGTAGGTAGGTATACCTATCCCTATGGGGTGGTTAGTTAGGGTCACGAAATGCCATCATTCGGGTGGCCTAGGTACAGGTGGAAGGATGAAGTAGATACAAATCTTAAACTTAAACTTTCTTCGAGTTTTCGCACTGGACTGGATAGAGCTAGATACCCACTTCAAGATCGACACTTTAGTATATAATGTTAAATAATAGGTAAGTACTTAGTAAATTCAATTTCAAAAATTGTTTGAAATTGAATTTCACACATCATCATCTGGCCTCAAAGTCGAGCTTGTGCATCCATAGCACCAGCTCTGCACCACGATGAGTAACATAGGACCTACCTTATAAGAATAATTATAAATTTAAACCTGGGACAAATACCTACCTACAAGTAAAACATACAAACATCAGCGGCGGAAATCGAACCCGCAACGTCCTCCGTCGCAGGCGGGCCTTCGCCCGCTGCTCGAGTGAGCGCATCAGGATGGTGAGATTCTAATCTTCAACTAAATACTTGTACAGTATTTACTGTGAAGATCAAAAGATCTACCACGGCATCGTCCATCATGCAAGATGATGGTGTGGATTGTCCAGCATTATTATTATTATTTACTTACCTACAAGATGATGGCGTGGATTGTCCAGCATTATTATTATTATTTACTTACCTACTAGTCATTTTCCTTTCCACCTACGCCCATAAAAAAGCGCATGTAAAATGGTCCACCATTATTGGTCGGCTGTGATTTCACGGGCTACGCATACTTATCAGCGGTGATAAGCAGTCGATCGCGGCTCTACGGCTTTGTATGTAGGACGCAGGCGCACTTGTGTTTGTGCGCCGGGGAGAGTGGGGAAGTAGGGGAATTGGGAACTACCTGGGTTCTGGGTTTAGGGAGTAGGTAGGCCTAGCATCATGAAAATTCCAGACCGTTTGACCGTCTGATTATTAGACCTATGATATTACCAACTCTGAACATAATTATGGGCCGATAAGGATAGATTTTTAGCATCCCCTAGGGGCCCTATTAGGCCAATCAAATTATTGGGTATTTCCCAACGAGGGCGGGTGCGAAGGTACGAACGTTAGTAGAGTCAACCTTCATTGTTGGATGAATGTTTTGCTGCCGTTGCTGGACATTGACATAGGTACCTAATAGGTATTGTAACATAAGTACTAGGTACTAACTAAACTAGAAGATTGCCTCATAATTGAACTCAGCTTAAGCCAAGCCCTAGAAATATTTGGTAGTACGTAGAGCTTAGATAAATAAAATGAAAACAAGTTTCTGCTGTGAATCTTAGAATAAGATGATTCTAACAGAACTACTGAAGGTCTCGTAATCGTAAACATTGACATCCCTTGATTTTTTCCAAAAACCTACATGTAACTAAAAAGTAGATGCTTTCCACATAGAACATTTTTCCAACTTCGCCTGTAACATTACAGAAGTAATAGTAGAAAACTTACAATTGTTTTAGAAAACACTTGTGCAAACACTATTAGTTTTTGAGGCAGTGCTCGGAAGGCGTGCGCGCGCGCAGAACCTTCGATAACGCGATTTCATAAAGTTTTCAGTGATCAAATAAAACATTTAAATTCGCGACAAAAAAATACTCCAAGAATCAGCGAAATTAGAAGAACATCGATTTGTTTTTTGCTAAATTATGACAAGAAAAATTTGCGAAACCATTGGGCGAAGAAACACTCAGCTTAAGATAGCAAAGCGTCATGCTACACTGCTTGCCGTAGCTTTTCTCCAGCTGTAGATAACAATCCAATGCTTACGTTTGCGAACGGTATCTAGGTGCTTACGATTGCGAATGATCGCGAACAGGAATAATAAAAAAAAAATCTTGGGTATCAGGTTACAATAAAAAAGGATAAAAGAGTAAAAAGAGTGGAGGATAAGTTTTGATGAAGAAGTACCTACCTAGGTACCTATTACAATGTGAAAAAACACGCACAAGGGGAAAAGTGATTACGCAGGGTGTTTGAGTTTTAAGGATTATTAGAAGACCCAGCAACATCGTCACTTTACAAAAAAAAAGTTCAAGAAAATTTCGGTGGAGAAAGAAGCATAAGCAGGATAGGATGTGAAACAATATGTTGGATGGCATCGAAGAAAACATGAAATTGGTCATCAACATTGGGTAGGTACATAAGAGACAAACTATTTCAGTAGGACGAAGGCGTTAACAGAAGCATAAACACACAAAACATTAATTTGTAGAACTAGACCAATGAGGTGTGGAGAGATGTTTCTGGGAAGAAGCAATCAAGCGAAGCAGCAAACAGAAAACAAGAAGCTGTAATTGTCAGCGAGCCGACCCGAGCGGTATGAGCAAACTATGAAGCATGCTAGTTTGTTCGCCCCGGCTCGAGTCGACTCGCGTCAAACTGTCTCCACGTGAACATTCTCAAACTTGGCCCAAAAACTTTGAAACTGAAGTGGGACATCTGTTGGTAAGAACTCTGAGCATTAATCACTCGGGTGTTTCCTCGTAGCCAAACTGAATAGCTACGACTCGGCCACAGACTTGAGTCAGAATGGTTTTTAGCTATATTCATAGACCTGTGTCAGAAATCAGAAACGTTTTTTTTTAAATGATATTATTAGCTCCCTTTGGAGGCTGCTCACTGTCACTCAAGCTTCTGATTGCTGACTCTACCGATAGTTCCGTCCGATGTTACTAAATAGAAAGAAAAAATTATAAAGATAAACTAAATAGATACATGTGATTCATTATGAAGATACATGAATGGACAAATTTCTTTGTCGATCCCTCAAGACAGATAATTTTGGCACAGGAAGGGCTCCCAAAGGTAAGGCTCTCAAAGAAGCCTAATACTACGACATAACTGTGGACATCATTGGCTTCTATATCACCATCGACAACTTTATTCAAAGTTAAGTATCTGTCTAACCCATCAATGTAGGCAGAGTCTGTCTCCCAAACAAATAAAAATTAATTTATGGTAATTTATGGGACCTATTGTTTCGTAGTAGGTTGATAAATAAGTTGTAAATGATTCCCAAATTTTTGAACTAAAAATAAAATATGGCAAATGCTAAAACTAGCGAGTCCAAAAAAAAAGTATAGAAGGGTTTTGTTTTATGATGGAGGTATGCATCGGTTTGACATCAGTGACTTATTACCTAATTAATGTATTTCTAGTAAAAACCGCATCACGGTAAACAAGACAAAATAGGTAGGTACCTAAATGATGGCACCGAGGGCACAAAGCATTGTCTTACAACACGGGCGTCATTTAATCAAATCACGCCCAATTCGAAGACAGCTTTGTGCACGAGGATAATACTCTACTTTTCACACTTGGTGCGAGTAAATAGTAAAAGTTTGGTTACGTGTTTCGCGGCATTACATTTTTATTCCGCCTTCTGAGCAGAGGTTAGTTCGAATTTCGAAGAAGATCTCAATGTACGGATCTTCTTGGTTTACACTTTTACAATTAAAAAAAAACTCTTAGGGTGTCTAAGGTAGAGCTGTTCCTAAGAATCACTAACGAAAACACTGAATAGGAATACATACATACTACCCTAATAAAATCAGCTTGATATAGGAGGAGTCAATACACTAAAAATAGGTGAAATGCTGAGCCCAAGCAAACAAGAGGCTCGTTTACAGAAGTACCAGGCAGGCCTCGTTTATGTGGCCAGTTGTTAGCCTGGCCCAGTTATGGAGCAATTATTTCACAGGCCGCTTTACGAGCATATTGTTGCCGGGCGGAATAAGGAATGTACCTGTTCGATGTGTACCTAGTTTAGTTTAGTTTTCCTTTTCTTGAGAAGGTACCTATTGAAATGTTTAGCTTTATATGATGACGTCATCCAAAGAAGATATCGCCGCGGCAATGGCGGCTTTGCTTTTGCTTGACGCTCTCACTGCCAGACTTTTGCGTTACGACCTGCGAATGCCATGCTAACTGCTGCGTCGTCGGCACTCTATGTGATAAGAAGAAGTGCTTCGTTGGCGCTGGTTGGTGGAGAGCTCACTCTTGTCTATCATTAAGGCCATTTGAATAAGGTAAGTGTCTGTTTCTGGTGATAGAGCTTCCCCCTTAAGCTCCGTTTAAAATAATGTATCACTAGGACCAAGGTGAGGCAAGCAAATCCTCAGCATCGACAGAACTCATTAAAAGGCGCGCCACCCAGCGAAGGGGAACCTCGATAAATTCATTACGCGAGTGTACCGCGCCGTAAAATTTGTCGTCTCTTATCGCTCGGTAAGCGGTCGACTAGAACCGCCATAACTTCGCAGTAAAAGAAGCCTTATCGCCCTATGTTTATTGTCTTTAATAATAAAACGCATTGCTGGGCTACTGTACTAAACTTATTTATAGGTAAGCCAGCCTGGTGTATTATACACCAGGCTGGCTTACCTATAAATAAGGGTAGGTACACATATATACATTATAATAATGTGTATATGTGTACCTACCCAACCCATTTTGTTTATAGGTTAGATTCTAACCTACGCAGGCTTCATGGCGACGACGTGACGCCATTACTGTCACGCTAATTCACCGCGAAGCGCCATCTATCGGGTGACAGTAAAAAAACGTTTGTAATTTATTGGCAAAATGGTTTCGGGCATGGGACAAACTTCAAAATACCCAGCTGTATGTAGTTAGGCAAATTCAAGCTGTAGGTAAATGATGATGAATAAGTACCAACAGATTCAAGCAAGAATGAGGGATATACTTTTACACGCTTGCATCTTAATAAACTTTTTTTTTAGTCAGAGCATGAAAAAATTGATTTCCAAGATAACAGACAGCGACTGATGTCTCGTTGGATGAGTGCAACAGAAACCAAAGTCCTAGTCACACTCCCAAGGACAGCGACCGTAGAAACAACTATCAACAGTACAATATCAATTCAATAACTTAACACAATATTTTCTAGTAACAAATAAAACTGCAGGCACGGCTGTGTAATGAGGTTTTTATCAGCCGCATTTTATAGGTCTTTGTTGAAGAAATCTATTGCATTTTCTGAATTGTGCAATTTTAGTTCGCCAGGTTGCCGTGTGGCTTAGAATTTGCACCTCCCTAACTCTTCCCGCGAGTGTCGTAAGAGGCGACTAAAGGATATCCACCGGGGGCTGGCAGCGATCCCTAACCCGCATGCCCAGCGTGGGGGTTATGGGCATTACCCCCCGTGAGATAAAAGCCAATAAGGTGCTTATCAGGGGAAGGCCTGCGTCCAGCAGTGGACCCAATATAGGCTGTGAAGGTGGAGAAGGAGGAGTTAACCAGGGGAAAATATGGGCCTGTCAGAAATAAGAAGTAAATACCCTTGTGATACGGAAGGCCTGTAACTAAAATAGGTACCTGTCGATAGTATTTAACACGTTGACTGCGGAAAACATTGTAGGTAGGTACGGTGTTGTTTATATGGTAATCAGTTAATTATTTAAATAATAGTACTTAGATGCAATAAATGTATACTCTTATTTAAAATCAACTATTACGTTTATTTTAATATAATAATCTAATAAATAAAACTGCTATCTTCATGCAGCTTCACTTATATATAAGTTATATTATAACTAACATTTGTCTTAAAAATATAAAGAATTGCTTATTCACAACGCAAGCTGTTCATAATAGAATTGTTTATAAATAAATACTAATAATGATATCTATACCATACAATAAATTAACAATAAAAATAGTTAAATTTATAAGTAGGTAGTTTGACTGATATAGATTAATAACTTGCTTCGTCCAGCGATATAACATATAATGTAGTTTATACATACATACCTATATATGTATACATATTTACTTAATCTCATGTCAGCTGAGGTGAAGTATGTCATGTGTAGTTATTTATTTTCGTGCGGAAGCTTTTTGAGTTTACATATTATGTATTTGTGGTGATATTGATGAGACGTATGGAAACTTAAGTTATATTTTTCATAGTAAATTATAGGTATATTGTTTGCATTTCCCTTAATATTATTTACAATTTGTTTCCTATCATGTAAATTTTATAATAGATATATAATAGTAAATCGGTAAACATTCAATTCCACAAGCTTGTACTCAATAATAACAATACATCTTACATATCTATCAAAAACCATTTATATCCTACACAATACATTTGCGGCGGCAGATTTGGCCGACGATCTCAAGAGGCGCAAATATGCAGGTCTCGACAGAGCCTACACCTCCTCTCCTTGGAGTCGAGACCCTATCATCGAGCATCGAGGTTCGTGGGGTACCGAGGCTCTCCGGGTTTAAAAATTATCTGAGCGTCTGCCGAGACGCTTGACCCGAGAGCTGGAGGGTATCTGGCGCAACAGCTTTGCCAAACAGCGGGGCAATGCAGCCAGCGTCTTGCGGACGCTCCCGACTGGTATTGATATGGATCAGTTGAGCTACCTGTAGATTGTTTGCAACAGTATGCAGTTAGCTTCATTGTTTCAATTGTAAATACCAGTTCTAATTTGTTTATTTTATTTGATTGTAATTTTCTTTATATCCTTGATAATGTGTGTGTGTGGACATCAGAACTCGTATCTGGATGGTATTTGTTAGAGCCAGTCTAATACACACTTTATTATCTATGCGCACAAAGTTCATAATTGAAAGCCCTTATCGAGTAATTAATTTTATCTTAACAATTGGTAGTTTTTAATTGGAAAATAATTGATTTGGACCATTATTGCGATATGAGATTTAAATCGAGCTTTGTGCCGTGGACATAAAGATACACTACGAAGACACAAGATAACGACATTGTGTGAGGTTTGCCACAAGTTATATTAAAGTAGTCAAACAAAACCAAAATAGTCACATTTAGTCTATAAATTATTATTAAATAATAAATAAGGTGTTATTGATTGTCTCTTCTCTAACCAGGTTGGTTCGCCCAATCGCTTAGCACGTGTTCTTCTGGTTAACAAGTAATCCTATATGATATTCCAGATTTAGAACTATGTTAAACTGCAAAGTTTCACATCTATCCATTCAGTAATTTTGTCTGAAACAAGTAAAAAACTTCTATCTCTAATTAAACCTTTAATTTGTATCGTGAATTATTATTCAAACATTTTCTATACTAACACAACAATTTATACCGTACTTATCTCTTTTTCTATTATTATACGTAAATAATTTAAAATCATATTCCAACAACATTTTGTTTAATTACATTAATTAAATACATACACGCTGTTTGCAACCATTCAAAAATATTTTCAGCTTAATGATGTACTTACTTTTATTCAACTTATTTTAGTAATCATTATATCATTCTCAAATATTGAGTTACCTTTTCTTTACCTATTGGTAAGCTCAGATTTTGTCTTACTAAAAAGCTAAAAACTTTAAAAAATATAAGTTGCCTGTGTAGTAACTCGATTAGGTTTACAGTTACTACAATGTAATAAGAAGATATCGTTAAAACATTGGAAAAAATTATATCGATGTTATATTTCAAGACTACTTTTTTATTTTTTTTATCAAGCGTCTAAGCTCCCCTTAGCAAAATATTCTAATTTATACCTAGCATATGGATATTTAATCTATTCTATTTTAATTACCTGTAAAAAAAATTGTAAACAAAATCCTCGCTTCAGATCAATTCTCAGATCGTTCACACCACAACATGTAGTAAAATTTATGCTATATTTTCTACTATTCTATTTATTTCTTTAGCGCATATTAACATATACTTTGGACAATGTTAAATATAACTCTAGAATCTACATCTTGTAAGACTTCATTCTGATCTCGAGTAAAACGCGACCAATGTCAACAAGACGTTATAATTTGTTATAATTTTTAATATTTCTTACAACAAAAATATTTTACGATACCCTATACCCTACCAGATGTTTCACTACAATAATTATTTATAAGTAGACGATTCACTTTTAAGGTTCTTATTCTAAATAATATACAATTTATATTATTCAACTATATGTTTTTATCCTATAATTTTTAAAATTTTATTTGACACCTACCATTTTAAAGCATTTTTATAATAGTTCCAAGTTGAGTACAGTCGATTACAATAAGATTATTTATTTGTGTTTGAGTGTACTCAATAAATTAGAATGTAAGGAGGACGCAATGACCGTGATAGATGGACTATGCTTAAGGCGACAGCAGATACTCTAAAAAGGACCGTATCTACATTATGTTAAATATATAATACATCTACAAAAGGTTAATAAAGTGATATTATAGATATATTGGTTTATTTTACCCACAACAAGTTTATCTATATTCCCAATTCTTTGATATAATATGAGTTAGTTCATTCGTTAAACGAAATATCGTTTAATAATATCTCTAAAGTATCTAAAACGTATCTTTCCTTGGCTTGTGACTTGGCACTAGTACTCGTATTGCAAAGGAACTTTCCAGCAAGATATTAGTTATCAAAATCTACAGAGTATTCTGTAGATTTTCGAAAAAATCATTTATCCTTTTATAAACGGCGCGACAAGGTTGCCATAATACCACTGTCAATAAGTAGTTTGCACAACAGATGGCGCCACTATTCTCTACATACATACGACATTCGTATTATGAAAGTGCCTTACTGGAAAACTTCCTTGTTTAAGGCAGGCATGTTGTTCTATGTGTGATGATGAGGATACCTCACTCAGAAAGAGCTCTTTACAGATTAGCGCCATCTATTGAGAGATTTACAACATTTTTAGACCAGATATGGTTCCTCGAAGAACTCCATCTAGCTGACGATCCAAACACTTAATTTTGATGACGCCTTCTAGTTAAAAGAAATAAAGTGTTTTCAAAACACAGTTTTTATTAGAACTTAAGCTTACGTCGTTTTTTGCACATGCTCATAAAGTCGAGTCGCTATCTATCGAAGGCCTTACAAATTACAATACAACATTATAGAGCAGAGGGGTGAGTCTATTTGACGTTAGTAACGAGACGTGATCGTGACGTCTCCTTTTTGCATGGGGATTTGCGTAGTTCCCTGTCCGCACGATAGAGGCGCTGTACCAAATTGTATGGAAAAAGGAGACGTCACGATCACGTCTCGTTAATAACGTCAAATAGACTCACCTCTCTGAAATAATTCGATCTACTTACGCCATATTATTAGGCTACGTATAGAAACACTTGTATTAACGATATATTAAACTGGCATACCTTACTGTGTCAGCGCTGATGACCGATTAGCGCCATCTATCGTAGAACTTGATTTAAACTATTCTATTCTATTTTTAATAGAAATTGGTTTGATTGAAGAGCGCCATCTACGTAATATTAAATACTTTCTGGTACAATTAACGCCTAGATTGCGCTTTGCACAGACTTACAATATATTTGTTGACCGACAACGATTCGACCTACGGTCTTGGTAATGTTAAAAAAATACTTAATTTCGTGAACGCCATCTAGGTATCTACACTCAACGCTTGCATCGCGTTACAGGCTCATATAGACCTTTTAAAATATCATCCTCCTTTCTTATGTATAATATTTGTCTAGCTAATAGTAAAATTACGTTTCACTTCTCTAGATAATATAATAGTTAATGTCGATCTGTATCACTTTGACGGTCGCTACGCAGAGAATCGAAACTAGAAAAATCTTTCCTTTGTATTTGCTTATACCTAAAGTTAGTTTCAGTTTATAATTAAACTCTAGCCCCCTTATTCATAATAGTCTGCTAACTAAGAGCGTTACTATCTCCCACTCTGTCTTCTTCTTTAGACGTAAGTCAGAGTGAGAAATAACACTGCTTAGCAACTGTTGTAATTTAGCGGACCATTATGAATAAGGGGGTAGGACTTTTATGACTTTGTGTAAAATAAAATGATCAGGTCAAAAATATTTTAACTGGCAATCATGTAAAGCGGCTTTTTTGGATTTCGATTATTTACGGAGAACCGTCGAGATGCTTACATAATAGTAAATAAATGTTCATCCACTTTCTCACTTGTCTACAATAGTAAATGGCCACCCGCTTATGTACCACTTCCCTTACAGTTCACTCGTCATCCCCAGGCGGGGGTGAGAGCGCAGGCGGCGCGGGGGGGTGGTATCACCGTGAGGGGCAGGACGACAGGCCGGACTTGCCGCTGAGGCAGGAGAAACCGCTCGCTCCGGACTGCAGGCTGGACATTGACCCTCTGAAACGTTGACATAACATGAGAACAACCCGTGGCGGTGATGGTCGCGGTCACGGCGTAAGAATCGACCCCTCCAACTCAGCTCGGGGAGTCGTAAGAACCAACTAAAGGAACCTAATAATGTAAATGCAAGCTGTGCAAGCGGCTGGGCAGTGCGTGCTACGCGCTGGGCAGGCTGGCGCGCCTGGTGCCCGCTGATATGGTCCGCATGTGCTACTTTGCGACCGTACACTCATTGTTGCAGTACGGCGCCGAGCTCTTTGGACGCGCTGCCGAAAGGGAACGCGTCTTCAGAATGCAAAAAAGGGCCGTACGTGCGATAGCACGCGTGTCGCAGAGAACATCTGTGAGACCATACTTTACCCAGCTAAATATCATGACATTTCCATCGATAGTTATTTATCAGGTGGCATTGCATGTCCGTCGAAACATAAATTCGTTTCCAAGGCAGGCGGAGATGCATTGCTACAACACTCGCAATGCCGCGGGTGGCTGGCTGGTGCCTGCGGCAAGACGCCTGGCCAAATCGAATAAGTTGACGCACGTAATGGGACCGGCTACCTACAACAAGCTCCCAGATAAGGTTAGGAACGCACCAAGTCTCGAAAGTTTTAAGAAGAAGCTTAAAAACTGGCTCGTTGAGAAGACGTTCTATACCTACGACGAATTTTTAGATTATCAATAATGTTAACTAATTGTTATTAGATATTATTATTATTATTTTTATTTTGTTTTGTAAAAACAATTTTTGACATGTAATTTGACAAATTATTAATTAAATGTTTATCTGTTTATCTGTTTAAATATATTGAATAATGTATTGAATCTGTTTGACTAAGTGTTCCCTGTGAATCTAGAGGTATAGTATGAAATGAAATTAAAAAAATTAACCTATCAGAGGAAGGGCAGCAGCTTCCACAGGCGTATTTTAACACCTAAAGTGCGATTACCAAACCGCCTCCCAAGCGTGGTGATTATGGAAAATCCCCCCTTGTCCAAACAAGGGGGGGGGGCATGTTAACTAGTAAATGAATGTGTGCTGATGAGGAGGAGGAGGAGGTATACCTGTACTGGTGGCTGTCCAGCGTCTCGTGGAAGTACATGAGCTGTGCGGCGCGGTGCGTCTCCATGGCCTCGCTCCGCCATTGCAGGATGTAGCTGCCTGCTAACGTCATCACGTGGGAACCCTGATGAAGACGCAATAGTTAATATGCGCCCGTGTGTGATACATATGCACTTGACCATTGCTTATGTGAATATTGTAAATGTAGAGATTCTTTCTTTTCTGAGTCGGGTTGTCTTTTACCTGACCAGGCTTGGCTTTCCAACAGAGGTGTGCCAAGTACTAGCTATTGGATCTATTAGATATGAATATCAGTCGATCTTATTGGTTAGGTTTGACACAAACACAGCGTAGCTATGATTTTTAAAATTTTTAGACATCTCCATACTTCTGACTTTACAATTGACCTACGATTATAATATGTCTATGACTAAGTATTTGTTTTACAGGTATTTACTGATTATTTAATTTTGTTTTTATGTTATGTGTAATAATATTTTATATAATGTTACGTACCTACTTTAGAATTTGTAATAATGTTTGACGTTTTGGAATGTACGTATTTCTAAAACGTCATACATAATTATAACCTACGTTTGCAAAACCACGGTCTCCACTCAAGACCATGTTTAACGCTGGGTCATCTCACCAAGGTCATAAGGTCCATTTCCCCTCATCTGTATACTCTCTCCCTATCATGCCAGACCAGTGTATTCTCCACTCAATGAAAGTGCTTCCCATCCCCACGAAACAACGTCCAACGAAACTCGACCTAAATTCTATAGTAATAAGGTTAATTTTACCCTCACCTGTATACTCTCCCCGTCGTGGCAGATTAGCGTATTCTCGACTCTATGGAAGTGATCCCCCTCCCGCCACCCCTTCTGTTCCAGCACCGACCCCTCCTCGGCCGCACCTACGCACAGTGCTGCAAGTCATACACACACTTATTTATACTACGATAGGGGTGATTATGGCATGGGCTAGAATGAGAAATTAAAAAATATGATTAAAATTGTAAAGGTATCATGGTAACATTAAAGGCACTTTTTTTGGGATAGTTACCATGATTTTGATGATAAGAGTTTTTATTTCGATCACAAATCAAAGGAGATATGTATCCTCAAACGATTGAATGTCGTCTTGGCTAAAATATCCCATTAGAAATGCTTTCAATTATTAAGATTTATGCAATGAAAACAAACACAGAAACAAGAAAGAGAGTGCTGTGCTGTTCTGGGATGTTCCATGAGTAGGTTGAGGTCAGCAAATGAAAGCCGATGAACTAAGCTGTATGCTGTCCCTTTTCTAATAGACTGAAATGAGTAAAACGGAGATACAGATTAACGCTGTTTTAGCTCAATTCACATCGCCCTCCCTTAGAAATAAGAAAGGATTTTAGACATGATCATATTGTGTACCAAAGTCCGATAGAGGGTAGAAAACCAATCTGAGTTGTAATCCCAACAGACATCTCAGCCATGGCTGAAATCGTTTCGAGAGACCTCTATCTATTCGTCCCGTGACTACTTACTGACATCTCCATTGCATCATTTTGGCAATCCTGTTGCTAGTTAATTTCAAACTTTATGCGCTAGGAATAAAAGCCATATTATTGAATACCGTTGCTGGTATCAGCGAGCCTGTAAACTGTCAGTTTGACCATACATCAGCAAACTAGCGCACGCGGCATTTTGCTCGCGCGGCACGTTACTTTGATTATTTTACAAACCTAACTTTAGTACATGACCTACTCTAGAGCAAGAGACACTATCAAAATAAGACTTGCCACCTTGACTTTGTATTTAGGTACACAACTTCGTGAATAACTAACTAACAGTGAATCCTGTGGCCCTACTCATTTTAACTGGCATACCTCTACAACTAACTGTAACTACAATATGAATAAAACAACTTGGCCGGAGTTAAGTTAGCTATAAGCAGTTTTCACACGCGCACCACCATTTTATCCATATAAACGAGTACTGCGCAGCAACTAACGCAACTTCAGGTTGCGGCCAAGTTGCTTAAACGGCCTCTATTGGCTTTTATCTCATGGGGGTTAGTGTCCATAATCCCCACGCTGAGCATGCGGGTTGGGGATCGCAGTTCGGTGGTAAAATTGTTCTACAGGGGGCGCTGCGGCCCGCCTCCGGTGGATATCCCTTAGTCGCCTCTTACGACACCCGCGGGAAGAGTTGGGGTGGTGCAAATTGTAAGCCGGCACCACTCAGCTAGTGTACCTGTCTATGGTAAAATTCCTACATAATCTATATATTGTTTGCGAATAAATAAATTAAATGAAATGAAATGGATAATTAGATACATACATACATAGATAGATACATAGTGCGGGGCCATAACCTATCTACAACAACATCTTCAACATCATCTTTCATGTAAGGGTCACCATCCAGACCCTCACACACTATCACCTGCGTTGCTCGTAAATTCCAAACCTTATGCCCTGGTAATAAAAGCTGCAATAGAATACCGTTGTTGGTCCCTTGCGGCGGTTCCCTTAGCTCGCGCTCGGTGCGGTAGACAGAGAAGGAGAGATCGTGTCGCAACACGTCGAAGTCCCACGTGAGCACGCCGTGAGGGTCTTTGTTCACAACTATCACTTCGTGGACCTGGAAAAAAACAAATCCTGTAAAAAATCTGGTAGGCTGTATAAGGGAATAGTCTTGTGCGTGCTAGAGGCAAGTAAGGGCATATGGCTTGCGGCTTGCTTCACTCGCGATACTGGCACAGCATATTATTTCTTACGCGTGAGAGAGTGCGGCAAACGAAGCGACCTGCGCTGGCATGGCATGGTATGTCACACGGCACTCGCCGCACATAGAAGACGTACACTATGCTGGCCGTTTATCTTTGTTTTATCATCAATGGCTAAGTACGAGTATCACTGATGACAAAACCATCCTCTCATGGATTTGTGGCTATAAACTATATTTTCCGATGCGGCGAGCAAAGCGAGCCGTACTACGGCTAGATACACAGATAATCATGAGCACTGTCAAATGCATCCGCTCGAATCAATCAATGCTATGGTACTGCTGTTTAATTATTCAAACAAGAACCGTCAAGAGCGAGTGTAACTACAATTATACAAATACGAGTATGTACTAAAGGTACCGGGTAGAGACCTCGTTATATGAATATCTAAAACTAGTAGGTACTAACATACATTTTAGAGGGATCGCTCTGCAAACTTCGGAGATGGGGAGGGGGGGTAATTTTTCGACATATTTAAAAAAATATAAAACCTACAGAAATTTTGAAAAGTTTT
Organism: Eupithecia inturbata; assembly: GCA_963662085.1. Lineage (NCBI taxonomy): Eukaryota > Metazoa > Arthropoda > Insecta > Lepidoptera > Geometridae > Eupithecia > Eupithecia inturbata. Next base: position 14,139,988 of record OY759190.1, read on the forward strand.
GAAATACCTTTCTTTTAATACTTCTCTTGAACTTGTAGGTCTCTTTTAAAAGGACTGACAAAGCGAGAACATAAGAGTTTCGGAAACTATCTCGAATTCCTTAAAACGCGAAATAGAAAATTTGGTCCCGAATGCGTCGACACAATACTAATACCTATATAACGTCGCTGTAATGCCGCTCGGCTCGGTAGCCGAATAATTAAAAAATGCTGGTAGGTTGTAAAAAATCTTGTAAAAAACTAATTTCCTCGGCCGAGAAAAAAAAAAAGAGTTAAAAAATCTTGAAAACAACTGAGAATTGAAAATATAGTGCGTTCACAGTTATTTTACCTCTAGCTGTTAGGTTGGCAATCTGACCGTTATATTGCCATGTATAACTTCTATGACTCCCTTAAACGAAATGTAAAAAACAGTATTGCTAATATTACCTAACTATGCCGATTTAGTATTACGCTTTGTGTGACAATGGTAAACATAATACGATATTTCTTAAATATTTAATCAGGTATTTTGGCAGTAATTTTTTTAATAAAATATTTATCTCCATACAAAATCAGTACAGTTGTACCAATATTCGATTAACATAATATGTAAGTACCAATAATATTATATCAATCAATAATAAACAACAGATCCACATTCTAGTTTCCAGTTTAATTGGGTAAAATGTTTAAAACGGGTAACCCTTTTTTACATACCTGTAAGCTTTGCAAGACGACTCGACAGTTATACCAACACTCAGAAAACATCTGTCAGAGGTAAAATAACTGTGAATGCACTGTAGTTACATTTTGACAGATCTCTTGTTGGAAGTATACCTGTCCTTTGCCGATGCTGACAGACTTGTAGATGCTGTCCTCAGACAGCGGGTCTCCCTCGCGCTCCGTGAAGGCTCCGCTCACGTACAGACTCTTCGGCAGCAGGCCTCCTTCGTGGACGAAGCTCTAGAATATGAGGGGACAGTCACAAACACGGAGTTCAGAATGGACGTTCGCTTTTGTACATAAAAATGTTGAACAAAAGGATTCGTTAATGACGGGATTCGAACTCGCAACCTCAGCATAGAGCTGCAGGGTCTTTGTCATCAATTGAGCCAAAGCTCCTAGCTTATGAACCTACGTCCCCTGCATTGCAATTTGCAAGGGATAGAGTTAACGTACGTCTTTATTTACTTAGTTCTTGCGAAATGAATAAACTGTCTTGGATTGGAATCAGTTTCAAAATAAATTATTTATATGATTTAGATGCAAAGGCCAAAGAAGTAGGTATGTACTTAGGGTAGGTACCTACTTCTACCATTAGGATTATTAATTTATATACACAAAATGAGGGATTTCAAAAAACAATCTCATAGTTACTATACATGATTTTGTGATGTATTTAGCAAATGTTCCCATGGAATAAAATGAAGAAATACTTTACAATATTCCTATTATAACCAACAACGCATAACGCGTATAGGTACTAATACAAGAAACAATTTGTGAGTGAACCTTTAGGTATGTTTTTTGAGAAATAAATATCTTGAAACATTAACTAAGTGAGCTGTAAGTGAACATAAATACTGAAACATGATTGCGTAGTGATGGACTAAAGTGAACATTGTGCCTTTAGCAGACATCACAGTAGTGATGGGACAGAGCACATGACTAGCACAACACTAGTATACGGATTAGGTATTCTCACGTTATGTACATTATCATAATATTTCCGCGGAACGTGTAAAGGCGCTTCTATTATGTCCGACTGGAGAAGGAACATAAAAATTATGTCATTTACAAGGTCAAAATAAGAACTGAAATAGTTAATAAACTGAGGGAATAAAATTTTTAATAGCCCTTTTTAGGGTTCCGTACCCGAAGAGTGAAAACAGGATCCTATTTATTACCAAGCCTCCGCTGTCTGTCCGTCCGTCAGTCAGCGGGCTGTATCTCATGAACTGTAAAAGGTAGAGGGTTGTAACTTTAAAGAAATCAAACATTTGGGGATTGGATAAACTTCAATGTGTCCCCTGTAGGTGGAGCTAACGGCGCTAGAGTCCGAAGGACGTCCCAAAGTTTTTGACTCCTACGTCACTTGAATTCTGAACTGGTGTAATTGGTTAGCGCATTCCCGTACTGAGGGAAGGATGCCAGTTCAAGTCCCGTCGAAGTCGAAAAACTTTTGTGATATTATACCGGTCTCTCAGTATCAAGGCAATAAATCTTTGTTCGCTCGGTCTCCCGCGACACAGGCGTAGCCTAGGCCTAGCTAGGGGATCATAGGCAATCAATGCTCTCACACGAGATCAAACAAATGTAACAACTTTATAGGTAACATTAAGTCAAGTGTTTTGTTATCCTAATGGCTAATAAATTATTTTTTATCTTTTTTTGTGGTTGTGTTATTAGATTTTTATCCTGAATGTGAGGGGTATGCACTATAATAACAAAAACCTTTACATTTACATTTTTACAGAATGTGTAAGTATTTACCTTGCCGCTACAAAAACATATATTAAAATGAATGGGATATCGATATCTTTTTTTTGACATTTGGTCTCGGCCTACGGGTGCTTTCCACCAAAGCTAAGCTTTGAAGCAGAATAGAGTTATCTGTCAAACTGAGCCTAGGATTGTTTTCCTTGCGTTGTTAGGCGATCCTATCTGTTGATTTATTAAGTCGTCAAAAGCTTAGCTTTGATTTATAAGAATTCTTAGCTTTTGATGTCACCAAGCTACGGGCTGTAGCATCCTTCTTAATAATATCTTCACATTAATCTCCCATCTATGCGTAATAACCACAATTCTATAGTTTCGTAGCCTTAAGCTACGCCCGATTTCAAAACGGAGAAATGTGTTATAGCCGATAAAATAACATAAATACGTACGATGGTCATGTACATTTTGACACATCACATTTTTAACGACCGATGTGGCGCGGCGGGCGAAGGTCCGCCTGCGACGCAGAAGGTTGCGGGTTCGATTCCCGCCTTGGGACAAATGTTTGTACGACCTGCAAATATTTGTTCCGGGTGTTCTGGGTCTCTATATGTGGGTGGTTCTATATATAATAAAAAATATCTATCTATGTTATGTTTTGTATAAGTTTATCAGTCATCTAGTACCCATAACACAAGCTCTGCTTACTTTGGGGCTAGATAGATGATGCTGTGTGGATTGTCCAGCATTATTTATTTATTTTTTATTTATTTACATCTCCGCTCTTGTTTTAGTGGAAATCGGCGCTTACGTTTAACATTACGTTTTACAGTGAATGTCCACTATCAGGGCTTAGGACTAAGAGAAGCTGGATATATGTACATATGTACGTACTAATATAGATATAGCTCTTGATCTGTTGCCAGGGGGACTCAGCAAAGCCCCTCAATCTGTAGACCCAGGAGCCTACATATTCGATGGGAGATAGTAATGAAAATTCTAGTAAAAGACTCAACTGTTACAGGCGTTCGCCACTGGCATAAAACTTAGGGAGGCTCAGCCCCTCAATAACCAGGGATGCCGCATATACAATGGGAGGTAGAATAGAGGGATTTTAAGGCGCACCTTGCAGGGTCCCCCTAGGAAGTCCGGTATGAGTTCTTTGGGAATGTAGTCGAGTAGACCGCCTGCTTGGAGGTAGTCCTTGCCGCCGTAGAACAAGAACTTACTCCGAGTGTTCTCGTCTGGAAAATAAGGAAATAAATGGAAATACGTTTCAATGAGATTAAATTTTCTTGATTCAATTCAGTCAGTGTCAACTATCTATGTCTTAAGAGATACCTATTTATGTCTTAAGAGAAAAGAGAACAGAGTCAACAGAAATCGAACTTGTTTGTACTTTTTTGAGTATACAATGGAGATCTTTAAACAGAAATGTTCGCAATCACCTGCCCCAGTTTACAGTTTAGTTAAAGAGCGCATCTAGGCTTTCATGTGACTGCCCACTCGCAGGTCGCATTTAATGATATTCTAAAATGCTTTTATACCGTCAGACTATTGAGCGGGTCGTCTGCCTCTTCTGCACCCGTGACAGCCTGCGTCTACCTTAGCTCAGCTAATATGCATGGTTGCAGTAGATGTAGTAGACTTACCGATGAATGTGCTGACTATGGTCCACAGTATAGGGAAGACGCGGGGCGCGCGGACGATCAGCACGCGACCCATCGTCTCCGGGTAGTTGGCTTCCACCACCTGCGCACAGCGACACAACTGATGATTAATGCTGGATATTTTACACAGAACCATCTAGCCCCAAAAAAGCAGGGCTTGTGGCGAATTTATTTATTTATTTAACACACAAAACACATAACAATGCCAGCTAAAATGATAAATTAATTTGATTGCTGTGTAACTAGGTGGTAATGTGCACATTGGGCTTATGTCATGATCATACTTTTTTTTTATAATCTACGTTGTAACATATAAATCTGTGTGTGCAGCTCTACGTGCAGCTATGTACAAGTAATATTATTATTCGTATTGAATATACTAACAATAAAAAGAAAAATCTAGTTTGTAAAAGACACTGATGATAAAATTTAATTTGAACAACACAACTTATTCTGCAGTCAGGGAACATCTACCTGTGCACGAACATGCAGAGTTAAGGTACAAGGCATGTACTGTACGCACATTGTAATACTTATGTATTATATTACATCAATTAGGTATTTCGGCGTGACAGGTCTTTGTAATCTTTGGAACCGAAATGTTGCTGTACCAGTAGTTGCACAAGTACATACATGCAGTAGGTAGATTTTACTCGAACATTTCATGTTAATTTAGCTGAGCTTGCATTGACCTGAATTAGTGATTACTGTGAAAACAATAAACTCAGTGTTCAATCATCACACAACAGGTTCGGTTATTTTAATCTCTTTTCGGAGTTTTACCACCCTTAGCTAGCTAGCATCCCGTAGCAGTTTTACCCCCAACTCTCCGATCAGCTGCGTTACAGCAATTACTAGCTTCATGGGTCAATGAGCTATTAACAAAATGGACAGACAGACAGATGTTAGAGTATAGAAGCTATGTGTCGGAGTGCAAAGAATGCCGCCACTGTACACTGACAGTGTCAGTGCGCCGCGTACCCTCACGGCACGTGGCACTGTGTGCTGCCCTCTAGCATGCACCAGACTGAGCTGTATGATCCTCAAGCTATACCGACCTGTATGATTCAGCCGGAACTATACCCACCTGTATGATTCAGTTGGTACTATACTGACCTGTATGATTCAGTTGGTACTATACTGACCTGTATGATTCAGTTGGTACTATACTGACCTGTATGATTCAGTTGGTACTATACTGACCTGTATGATTCAGTTGGTACTATACTGACCTGTATGATTCAGTTGGTACTATACTGACCTGTATGATTCAGTTGGTACTATACTGACCTGTATGATTCAGTTGGTACTATACTGACCTGTATGATTCAGTTGGTACTATACTGACCTGTATGATTCAGTTGGTACTATACTGACCTGTATGATTCAGTTGGTACTATATTGACCTGTATGATTCAGCTGGTACTTTACTGACCTGTATGATTCGCAAGAGTGCGCGCACGCCCGGCCGCCACAGATGGCGCATGTTGAGTCCGTCGAGGTCCACCAGCATGCACCACGAGAGCACAGGGTGCTCGGTCTTAGCAGACGCCTCCTCCAAGAGTTTCAGTCCCTCTTCACAAACGTGAAGTGTCTGTAATAAAGGTCACAGTTGAAAAAAAAAACCAAATCGGCTTCAAGTCGACCCCCATCTAAGTCGTTATTATTCGTTAAGAAGTTATAGCTGATTTGAAAATTCGATTTCCGACCAATTTAGAAATAAACTCGGAACAGTAATAAGAGTCCATTGTTCAACATGCAAATGCGTAGACTACAAACGGAGTCTGTTCAGAATCGCTACCGATAACTGGTGAAATGCAAAATGCCTCCTCCAAGGGATGTGAAAACTCACCAACTTCAAGAGGCCGTCCTCGCCGATCGATTTGAGCAGTCCCTTCACGTCCATTTGTCCCAGGCGCAGCACGTACAGAGGATGTCCATCTGAAACGGCATGATGCGACCAAGGTTAATGGAACCCACAACTTAGTATATCTACATGTAAGATCATGGTTCAGCCATGATCTTACATGTGACATGAGACATGAGACATCTGATGTGTACATGTGATCTTACATGTAATATACTAAGTTAGTGAGTGTCCTTTATCTCGTAGATAACTTAGTATTATTACATGATCTTACATGTAATAATACTAAGGTTTTCTACGAGATAAAGGAGTGACGTGTCCAAGAGTCCTGTAAGGTCTAAAAGAAATAAAGCACATTGAATTTGAATTTGAATACATATCAAGGATTTGGGCTGGTCTGGGGCCTTGTTAGGCAGGGGGTAGATAGTTTACATTACATACCCATGCAAGATGTCGCTGCAGACAGCAGTGCCCACTTAGAATAAGAATATTAATGGCGTCGTCGTTTTGAAACGCTGTGAACGATTTAAACGTGAAACAGACAAGAGCAGACCGGAAATAGAGTGTTGAGCATAGCAAGAGTGGGATAAGGAAAAGGGATGAGTCTACCTACAGTGTACGTACCCTTGTCATGATGATGAGTCTACATACCCTTGTCGTGATGATGCCAGCCGCCGGGGAAGTACTGTTTAACGACGGCGGGAGTCTCGTACTCCGCTAGGAGACGGTCCACTTGGTGCTTCTTCCTCCAGAGCAGAGCTTGGGAGAGCATCTCTCGAGCCTTTTCTACGTTGAAATCGCGGGCTCGGAGGAAACGCAGTAGAGTGGTCTCGCTTGGCACCTGAAGGTACATTATTTAATGAGGATCTTTCGAGAATAATCACAATGAAATACCAATACCTCAGTTTTTGTTTTGGAATTTGGATATTGCTTTAGTGCTCTCTGTGACAGGTATTGTACAACTTTGTTTTTGTCTTTTCCTGCACCTATTTTGTACATGGCGTTTAATATTGTACTGTGTGCCACATAATGTGTTTAGGCGACTTCCATGGTTAGCCAAAAGGCTAACCATGGAATTATTAGATTTTAGGTAAATTCAGGAATTTACCTAAAATCTAATAATGCTGGATACCTACTTCACACAGCAGCAGAGATTCCAACTTTAATGTTTCTCATTTCAATACATTAGGAAGGGAAGACATGAGGGTACAGGTCTCGCAGCCAGAGTTGGCGCGGCCTTCTTTTGTTTTTCGTAAAGGTACTGTGCCGACAGATTTCTTACCTGTCAGCGCAGTATATAAAAGTAAAAGACGATAGTGCCAGCACTAAATAACCGAGCTTATGACTTGACATTCGGTTACCTTGCCCTTCTGAAGGTCTGCGATCCACTTCCTCAGCTGCAGAAGCCGTGACTCCTGGATGGGAGTCAGCTCGCCCAGGTTCCGCTTTATGTACTCGCTGTCCAGGGTGTACTGGTCTGGAAAGACATTACACAATGAGACCCAGCCCTCATTTTTAAAAGCTTTAGGATAAGTTTTCTGTGACGGGTGTTAAACTGGATGTTTGATAGCTTTCAAGGAATTATCCCGCCTTTAGGGCAAAAATTCATTGAAAACCAAATAGGTAACAAATCCGCAGCTGCAACCCATCGTAAACGCATCAATAGACTGCAACTATACTCGGTCGGTTCTAGAATGTTTTTGTATACATGAGGGTAAATTTACAAGACCAGATATAGTTATTAGTTCAACAAGTGAGCAAATCGATTTTTTGTTGTACGTGCCGTTATTAAATCCCGAGCTCGCGAAGTAGTCTAGAGTAGCCGCGAGCGTAGCGAGAGGCTTTAAAGTAGACTGTTGAGCTAGGGAGGGATTTAAAATGCACGAAACCAAAAGCATTTGCTCTCGAGTTCAACATACAACTTTTCACCTCGACTAGCGAGAAAATATTTTGTAATTTATAACAGAGGTCGAATGTCAGGAACTCATTTTGGTCAACCACCATGGAGGGTACGAACAAATGCTATAAACCTCTTTTAAACCACGAACGAAAGAAATAATGCGTTTTTGTGAAGGTTGAACGTTGTCTAACCTCCTTCCCTACGATAAACTAAAATAAGTGCAGCTTACAGAGGTGCAAGTTCATTTATAGTATATTCCGAACCTGTTGTTTGGTAGATTATTTAAAAATGGCGCTGTCCGCCTAGAAAAATGGTTTTCACAAGCCACGTTGTCAAGGTACACATCAAAATGCCTCCAGTGAGAAAGTTTACCTTCCCTGTTGCAGATCGCGTAGCGCGTAATCGCGCGATTGGTTGTTTTTTTCGGCGCCGACCATAGAGAATCATTAACATATGACACCATCGAAATTTAGTACAGAGTTCTGAATTAAAATTTTATTTTTTTCAACAAGTTGAATAATATCCTATAAACTACACCTGCCCCTGAAAATGTTTTATTTTCCTCGTAGGTGTGGTATGAAGCACTATGTATCACTCAGGAGAAAGTGCGATTCCTACCTCGTGTGTTTTAAGGCCCACGACTGCCGCGCCACGCTCGATAGGAATCAGTCACTTTCTCACCTCGGTGAACAATATACTATTATTCCATAGTGAGCAAAACCCGATTTTGCTCACTGTTTTTGAGCAGCAAAGTCACCGTTTTCGAGCGAGAGTGGTGTGAAATATATTATTTGTAAATATTTTGCTACACTATTATCATTGGAGCAAATCGCAAAACTTCGTAACAATTTTTGTTTTTGAAAGCTTTCATGCATCATTTCATTCGATTCTCGTCCGTTTTTAAATTGGAATTTGAATCTTGAATACTTTTTGCTGCGCGTATGTACCTACTCAAGCGTTGTTGGAGTTTGAGTTTTTGCATACATAAGTGTTAACCTTGCTGTAGCCTTGTTGGTTTGTGTTATACATTTTTGTTCTAGATTCTAGAACCGAGTATACTTTAGACGCACATGTCTACTCAGACTTAAGTTGTTGGTTGATGTTGCAGACTTCACAACATAACATAGAGAAGGTCTTATTTGTTTTATTTTATTTATATATTTAACACTCAAAACAAATTACAATGTCAACCAAAGAATGAAAATACAAAAAAAATTACATTGTAGCGTAAACATATTATGTGTGTCGTATGTATAAATGTATATAAAGACACTGGTGATAAATTTAAGTTTAAATTTAAACTACACAACCAGTTCTACAGCCAGGGAACATCTACCCAGCGCACAAACATGCATAGAGCTAAATAATATTATGCATGTATGTAAGTGCGCATTGCATACCGCCTAGCTATAAGACCCGTTAGCTCCCTATTCTATTCCATCACTAGGTTGAGTGCTCCACCATGGAGGACCAGGTATATGAGGATCATTGAAATGGAGGATACCTTAAATTCTAGGATTAACTATAGTACCTACCTAGGTAACTTCAACTACGGCCTAAACTAAAACAACATTTACCCTAAAAACACACTTACAATTTAATGTTCATAAAATTTCATAATATATCGCTCGGAGCAACGGAAGTAACTTTGAAAGGGGTATTTGCAGCTAGAAAGGAACTTGTTCAAGGTAACTAGGAGTTAATTAGAAAAAGTTATATCTGCAGTGGGAAGGAAGGTGGGAATGAAGGACTTTGTGGAAGTCAGGTCATGGCCGCATCAGGCAGTCTGCAGTTAGCTAAACTTTAAAGTTGTTGGATGGAATAAAGCTACCTCGTTTTAATGTACAGGGTGCTACAAAATAATTATATGTATTACCGAAACGAACAGGGGTGATTCCAGACAGATTGCGAGGAACAATTTTTGCTAAACGATTTTCAAATTAGTTTTTTTTAAACTGGCTTTCTTTATTTCATGTAGATAACCCGTGTCCTAAGAAAGTAGGTAACTTACCTGCATAAGAATAATATTATAAGTCTCTGATAGAGTTATTTCCACCTGCATCTCTGAAACTATGAACAGCAAAGAAAAGAATATCGATAGGTAATCCTATTTTTGATTTTGTGCTAAAAATGAACATATTCCCAAAATACAAGTGAATCTAAGTTGGTTTTATCATGGGTTCATAAAAAAACAACAAATTACGAAACTACATTTCCGCTAGTAGTATTCCTTGTAGAACGCAGATTAAATTAATATTCCAAATAATTTGAATCTCGCGCCAACACAAAACGATCAACCTTAACTAGGTACTCGTAAGTTAGCCTAAGGCTGAGTGAGCCCTGGCGCTGAATGATACAACTCTCCTATCTTTACGCAACAGCTACAAGTCGTTGTTTTCTTCTATTGGCATAAATCAGTCGAGCTACAATCGAAGCACCCTGTTAACCTAGCCGCCAACCTAGGCGCTCACAGTGCGGCCGGCCGTGACCTAAATACAGTAACATGTTGCCTGCTCAAATATTTAACGAAAGTAAATTGCCATACAGGAGTAGTATTAACATTCCTCCGAGTTAATTACCAACTCTTGGAGTACATACAAGGAACGAACGCCCACCTTCCGTAGGAATCCTGCCAAAACGTCGCGTTATTCGCACGCGTTGCAAGCAATTAATATTATGAGAGTGGTTTTATACCGTCGTGGGCGTTTGCAGACCGCAACCGTGGGGGACGCCTACGCTTTACAAGTTCTATTCATTACGATGCGACAACATTATAGAGGCTAAACCATCGAACTAATATTATAAATACGAATGTTTGGACGTTTGTCACCTCTTCACGCCAAAACTACTAAACGGATCGGGCTGAAATTTTGCATAGACGTAGTTCTAGGCCTGGAATAAAACATAGGCTACTTTTTATCCCATTAAATCAGTTCTCATGGGATAGAATACACCTTAAATCGTTACCTACCATAGAAAAAACGCGTGCGAAGGCGCGGGCAGAAACTAGTACATAATAATGCGAGGTATGTCACCCTGTTGAAGACCTGGTTCGGTGGGCGGTGTTTGTTGAATACACAAGATTTCTCCAGGCATTTTGAAGACATTTTGAAGGCATTTTCAGGAGAATTTTTGGGTTTGAGGCCAAGATTCACTTTGGGCGGTGAGACACAGAACAGGAGCTACCATTCCACTATCGAGCAAACTACTAAAGGAAACCATACGTGCAATAATATGTATAATACAATTACTCTTAGTTACTATTACTATGTCTCCTCGAGCTGAAGGAGGCACCGGATCCAAAGAACATAGGGATTGCCAACACGAACATGACAAACAACACCACAACGAAACACGCCAAGTTTGTCGGTACGTCCCACGCCGGCGCCGCCGTGCGGGCGACAGGATAAACACGCGTACTGGCGCTCTCGACCAACTTTAACTCGCTGGTGTTCATCGGTTCCGATTCAGATGAGTCACCAGTTTCTGGTTCTTGTTTGGTTTTACTTTTATTCCTTCTTCTATTCCTGATTTTTCTGTTTAAAGCCTGTCCGGATCTGACTATTTTGAGGCACTGCGATTTAAAGATCTCCTTGCCGATACGCAAAGAACGATTGTGTTTGGGCTCTTTCGTTTCAGGGGATGTACGTCGGTCTACATGTCTGAGTGTACTGGGCGTGGGGCATGCCTCTTCTGTGTGAGGTCTGTCGTCGTTGAACGACACGCGTGAATTTAGGTACATATTATTCTTGAAGGTATTTCGGTGGGTTTGTGAAATAGAAGCACTTGTACCTGTGGGAAGAAGAAAAGGAGTTAAGGAAGGAAGGGTAGGATAGACAGGAAGGGAATTAATGAATTAATTATTAAGGCTATTACAAATTATAGGCTTGGTTAATTATATTGTATGTCAACAAAGGCATTTATGAATTAGAACTTCACAAAACTGATAACAATAACAGAAAATAACAAGGCGACAGCAAGATACTCACTAAAAACAAAAACCCAAACTACAACAACGCATAATTGCACAAGCGCAGCGAAAAACATTCAAATTCGAGTTCTAAAACGGACGAGAGACGAATAAAATAACGAATGAACGATGTTTCAACCAAAAATAGTTTGGAGCTTCTGCGATTTGATCTGATGATACCAGTGTCATCAAATATTATCCACCAATTTTTTTTTGTAGTTTGTAATTCCTATGTTTACAACAAAATACATATCTTGGATTCTCAAACCAAGTATGCCTACTCTGTTTGAATATACAGCGCGTGGTCTACAATGACCCAGAAACCGTTACTAAATATTAAATAACTAGTTTCCGCCCGCGACTTCGCACGCGATGTCTCTATGGAAACGTTTTAAAGTTATTTCTATGCCATGGGAACTGATTTATGGAATAAAACGTAACCTATAATTTATTCCAGGTCTGAACTCCTTGTATGCATCAGCCCGATCCGTTCACTAGTTTTGGCGTGAAGAGGTTACAAACATACATCCATACATATAAACTTTCTCATTTATAATATTAGTGTGATAATTTGATATTCTCTACAAAACACTTCAAATATTCAGGCCCTATTCTAATTTCCCCCCGACATTTAACATGTCTCAAGGTCACTATTCTACGAAGTTTCATTGTAAATTTAACTGGTATAGAATAGCTATTTGTACTATACCAAGGACTTGTTATTACAAAGCACTAGAGAGTCATTATCAAGACTTCAAATGTAGGAGGTCATAGTTCGTCAGAATATTACTTTGTGATCATCGATCAAGGTAGCCGCCGAAGGAGGCGCTAGGCGGAGGATAAATTATCGAATTTTGTAATTAATTAATTACTAGTTGTGGTCCACGGCTTCGCACGTGCTTAAGGCGCACCTAACGGGTCTGGTTGTAAAACTAGGCCTAGGTCTCAGTACTCACGGGAGCCCCGAGGTGAAAAACTAGATTTAATTTAATTCAAAATTGTTTCATTGGTTCCTTGAATGTGAAAACACTATTGAGAGAAAAAAAACATGAAAGTACACTGTTTCGCACATAAATTCGAAATCTTAGGAACCCTGCGGTCTATTGAAATGACTTATGTTTTGATTCGTAGGTTTTTAAAATGTGTTTATACTAGGTGACTTTAATGCTCATCCATATGAATCCTTTTGTAAGGGTAAAGGTTAAGGTTGTCAATAAATATTCACCATGTTGTTACACGAGTGTGTTTAAACTGTTTGTTTGTACCCTCTCTGCGGTACAATATTATACGTGAACGACTTGTTTGTTGCTGATGTTTTAAGCATTAGCAGAGAATATATAATAATACTAATAATTTAGTAAATCTTGGGCAAGCTTTAGTTCCTAAAAAGGGGGCAATGCGCGCTATTTTGTGAAAAGTGTAGGCGTAGGATTTCGCGTTCATAGGAGCGGGACAGAGCATACGTTTTTGGAAGGCGGCGGCGGCGTAAGCGCAAAAACCAAGTTTGTGCTTATTTACAAGAAAACTACGCAACTTATGAAGAAACTGGTTCAAGGAACCAAATAATTAGTAATAACCTACGAATGCATAAGTCATTTTAATAGACCGCAGGGCTCCTGAGACCCCGTCCAAATTATGTGCGAAACGGTTCTCTTTCATTATTTTCTTTTATCGTGTCACCACGGCGCGGCACGGGCACGGGCACGGGCACGGGCACGGGGATCCCGTAAGTACTGATTGTAGGGCTAGTTGGACCACCAAACCCGTTAGGTTCTTCAAGTAATTTAACTAGCAAATATGTAATTTTGCGACCTTGATATGAAACCATGCTAAAACAACTTTCAAAAAAATTGTCCTTATGGAGTCTATTGGCATATAAGAAATGTATTACTAAAATGAACTAGCGGCTTCCTTCTGCCGCCACAGCGATCCCCAACCCGCATGCCCAGCGTGGGGATTATGGCATTACCCTCTAATGAAAAATGCCACCGTCATCGGTTATCAGACCTATGTCCAGCAGTAGACTAGTTTAGGCTGTACATGAAATGAGCTGAATCCAATAGCACGAGGTTGAATACAATCACACTGAAGAATTTGTAAGTAAGGCGATATTTAAGCTCAGTAAAGGCAATTTCGAAATCTGTAGTTAGGAACTTTGATAGATAAATTATAACTACCGATAAGTTAAGGTATTGTAATTATATGTTTAATGGATATTATTATGTATTTTGTTTTAATATGTAGTAGTTTGTCTCAATGTTTGTTTTTATATTTTATTATATGTCATTCCGGCAGTATTGGTGACAGCCAATGGTGTACGTGATATTTTATTAAATGTCTTACCGGCAATATTGGTGACAGCCAATGGTGTACGTGATATTTTATTATATGTCTTACCGGCAATATTGGTGACAGCCAATAGTGTAAGTGATATTTTATTATATGTCTTACCGGCAATATTGGTGACAGCCAATGGTGTACGTGATATTTTATTATATGTCTTACCGGCAATATTGGTGACAGCCAATGGTGTACGTGATATTTTATTATATGTCTTACCGGCAATATTGGTGACAGCCAATGGTGTAAGTGATATTTTATTATATGTCTTACCGGCAATATTGGTGACAGCCAATAGTGTAAGTGATATTTTATTAAATGTCTTACCGGCAATATTGGTGACAGCCAATGGTGTAAGTGATATTTTATTATATGTCTTACCGGCAATATTGGTGACAGCCAATGGTGTAAGTGATATTTTATTATATGTCTTACCGGCAATATTGGTGACAGCCAATGGTGTAAGTGATATTTTATTATATGTCTTACCGGCAATATTGGTGACAGCCAATGGTGTAAGTGATATTTTTAGGTTTAGTTACTTTTATTTAAGAGAGCTGTGGATTTTGTGAAATCAATAAAATAAAAATAAAACTACCTGTTATTGACATTACTATCTATTGACGTCTGGGAGCGAGGCGACATCAACCGATCACGTGCTCTCTCGCCATTACAGTTCATATCAGGATGGAAGGGAATCCGGACTAGGTAGGGTTCCACCAGGGATCGACGTGATTTGACGTGAGTGAGGCGAACGACAAAGCTGGCCACATTTTACTAAACTATTTAGCATGTTTTTGCTATTTGCCGTGTCGTGCCGCCGTGGCGGTGGCGGTGCAAGAATCGGTCTCTCCAACTCATGGATGTCGTAAGGGAACCTACCTGCAGAGGAAGGGCAGTAGCTTCATCCATATATGTTTAAAGCCTCTACTGCGATTTGCCACAATCACCACGCTTGGCAGGAGATTGTGGCAACATTGCAGTAAACCCCTGGACGTATGAGTGCTAAATGAGGTAATATTATGTAGGTATTCCATGTCTGCTCCACTCAGCTTCAGCTGTAAACTGCTCTTAATATTTGTCTTTGTTCGTTTAAGAGTAAGAACGACGTTAATAGATTTGACTTGGCTAGTGCAGGACCGTGGTGGGTGGCGCAAACATCGGTGCGTTCGGCTCTCCGCGGTAGTCATTGAAGGTATCGGCGTCTCGCTCGCACCAATCGTGGGTTATACGCCTTGTCATCTCTACGGCACTACTCTAGATGAAAACCTCAATGTATGTCTACTAGGAATATGGAACGAACCTGGCTGCGAGTGGGTTCGGCTCTCAAGGGTAGAATCGATGATATCGTCGTCTCGCTCGCTCTCAGACAGGGGTTGTGCGCCTCGAGACAGGATCTCTCTTAGCCGTAAGTTGAGCGACCTGTCGGTAGGGCTCCACGGGGCCAGCTCGGTGATTCCGTCCTCCAGCACCCCCTCCATGAATAATTCGATTAGTTCTTTACCTGGTAGGAAGAAGGAACACTTGGTGACTTTGGATTTCTTTACTATTTTAGCGATGCGAAATCGGCTTAGCCTGTCAGGAAAAGCTTTATTTGAATGAATGAATTAACACTTTATTGTACATACAAAAAAGCAATTTCTTCCAGGCAACCTTATATTTTAAAAATATAAGCTTTATTGACCTTTTCTAAGTATACATTTATTGTATTTATGGAAATAAAGAGTTTTTGACTTTGACTTTTTGACTAAGTAAATTAATTGTTAGTAGGGCACAGATTACAGGAGGAATACATACGTACATACAATACAAATACAAGTATATCAAGATTATTTACATACATAATATACTAACCAGATCCGCCACTGCCGTTGCGAATTCTCTCGTTTTAAAATGTGTATAAGTTTTGCGAGATAAACATTTTGAGGGACCACCTCGGGATCATCCTCTACAAAAGGATCATTCAAATGGGTCCATAAATGAGGGAAAAATTTACGGATGTACATAAAAAATCACATACATAGAACCTCCTCCTTTTTCGATGTCGGTTGATGATCGGCGACTCAAGAAGACGCAGGCAAAAAGTATATCAAGAAATAATATAATAAAATGTCAAAGAACGTGTAAATTGTTTGTAATGGAGTAACTTACCCTTGGCAATATTAGAGGCATACTGCTTCATGGAGATCTTCTCGACTGTGCTCTCGAGCCCGAAGAAAGTCTTCACGTCGAGCACTGCTGACTGCTCGAAGCACGTCCACTCAGAGTTCTCTGGGTGTACCTGGTGAACACAAATAACTAGTAAAATACAGGAAAATACGGCTAAACAGCTATGAGTTCGTTTCTGTTTAGCCCTTCAGTTTTATAAGTCAGCTTCAGTTGTATAAGGATGCATCAGCTATGTAGGTGTAACGAAGACCGTAACACGTTGCAGCCATGAACCTGCTAATTTTTTGCCCTAATTTTCAAAATACAACATGTCAAAGCACATAGTACTAAGCCGCAAGGGGGTAATTGCGGACCACGTTAAGATCAACTTTTGTTTCATAGTTTAAAAAAAAGTATATTAAAAAAAAAGTGAAACGAACGAATGTAGAGCCCAGCAGAGTAAGCAATCACCCCTTTTCGGCTACAAACTCCCTGGCACCAGGTATGAAGATTCATGATGGCAAAGATGTGATGATAAGTAACTGTGCCACGCATCGATATTGCAACGGATTATAATGGAAGCCATTATAACAATTACAAACCAATCAATCATTCCGACTTTGCTCTACTAACTCAAGGCTGACATTCCAACAGCTGAAGTAAACCCCGGTCGATAGTGTATGGAATTGTATTTAAAGTCGTACCTACTATTCAAAGTGATAGGGTTCATAGTAGATAAGTTGAAGAATGCACAAGTGAAAACTTAACACGTGTTTGAAATGATTTCATATTACTGAGGGTTATACCACAATTATCGACACGGTATCAGCTTTAACCGGTCAGTAATTGTGAGAAAAGGCCAGTTCTACGACACAAAGCTAGGAGCCGAGTCAATGCGAGCGATGAATATTTCGTCGAAATAAAAATTTCTGGCCAGAAATAGTATATCAATTTCATTCCATTTATTTATTACACCGTAGGTACATGTTGATACACTTTATGTCGTCGACAATCTGGCTCAAATTGCAAAACTCTTTTCAGAAAGTCAGAAAGAGTTTTTCCAGAATTACCAAAAAAATTTCTTTTATACTACACCTGCGAGCAGGTGTAGTATAAAAGAAAATTTGTTGGTTTGGGATTTTTTGGCTCAAGTTTGGAAAAGAAATAAGTCACTTTCCGAGGAAAGTGACTTATTTCTTTTCCAAACTTGAGCTAGAAAGTACGTCACTGCAGGCGTACTAGAATGCATGTCGAAAAAGTCTATGGAATTTCATTTCTCACGCGTTTGCCGGGAGAGAATAATGTATGGAAATCCACTTCAAAGTGTTATTTGTTAATTTTTTCAAATTTCAGCCTTATGCTATGGTTATTTTCATCATATGTTAAACTACAAAATGTTTTTACTTCAAGTCCGCCATATGATATCAGCCTCTTCCGTTCTCGGTACAGTAATTCAAAAAAAGAACCAATTGCCTCAGGCATTCGCGGGAATTTCATCGAAATTTACATTTGAGTTAAGTAATTTTATTAATTCTACAGAATATCGTCGAGTGATAGTGAAGATTTTATGAAACCGCCAATAATAAAAAAACTGCTCAAGCAGTGATTGAGAACCTATTACCCAAGAAATCTAGAAATAAATACAACAAAACTTATGAAGCTTTCGTGTATTGGAAAAACGAGAATAGTGCAACTTCTTTTGTCGGAAAATGAGTTATTGTCCTCGTAGGTGTAGTTTAACGCACTATGTATCACTCAGGAGAAAGTGCAATTCCTACCTCGTGTGTTTAAAGGTCCTCGGCTGCGCCTCAGGCCTCAAATGACACACGCGATAGGAATCAGTCACTGTCTCACCTCGGTGAACAATGTACTATTTTGTTTATGTTGAGATAATGACGATGCAACCATTGGCAGCGCGACAGAGGGGCGTTCTCCACAAGCGGAAGCTTCAATTTGATTAGGTCCCTTCCTACATCACAGAATTGATAGAACGAATTCTTGAAATCAACGCCCGCTATTCCTCCTCTAACATGGATAAATTTCAGGCAAAATAAGTGTAAAATGCATGATCATTACAATAATGGTAATGAACTAGTCAGGAAAGTTTTAGAGGTCCATCAAATCGCTTACAAAGCGGGAATTGTACAGCCACAATATATATGTAAGTCAGTAGAGTTCGAACAAGTTCTAGGAGTGTGGAAGTTGTTTTGTTGACAACAATGCCACGGAGATAATAGGTAGGTACAGCAGCGGGGGCTGCGATAGACGTGCACAATACACTTCCGACTATGAACTGAACCACGACTCTCTTCTGCTTTGTGTATCTTCACATCGCACAAAAAGACTAAAGTGACTTTTTGTACGTTTTGTACGCGTTAAGGTGGTACGCCTCAATAGATAGTGCAAATTCACTAGGTGACTAGATAACTCAACAAAAGGATAAATATACAATACGACTATCTAACAGATTACTTTTGTGATGTTGTTGGGTTGCAGAACTTGCGGATTCAATAAAATTACAAGCCTTCAGACAATAAGCTATATAATAATCATAATTTTGAAGTTTAAACAAGGTGTATAGATTTATATTTCAATAATTAAAGACTTGAATTAAATTTAAAAGTCCTACAGGCAGATGTTGGATGCGTCAAGCTAAAGATAAGGCACTCATTAGGGGATCCAGCAGTGGACTAGTCCACTTAGTAGTAAGTAGTCGTCAATGATGATGATGAATGACATTTTATTGATTTGGTCAAATACACAAGTAAAAGTAGACATACGTAATATCTGCAAGTCTCGTTGACGACGATCCTATTCGAGAAAGTCTCGTTGGTGGCCTCGATCTGCAGCACTCGACTCTTCAGGTCCAGGTGGTTCGTCTGGATGAAGTACACGTAGTCCACTCCAGCGAGCTGTGGATAAAGAAACAGGTTCTTAAGGCTTTCTGGCAAGTCAAAATAGTAAATAACCTTATCGGGTAAAAAATCATGCAAAAACTTAAAAGCTTTTTTCAAATAAAACAAAATCAGTAATACATATTTATTTTCAAGAGACCGTTCGCTAAATATTATAGTAGTAGTACTATATACTTATTTTCTGGTTTTATGTAGATAACACCAGAAAATAAGCGAAAAGTACTTGATTTTTTAAGAAAAGTTGACTGGGCTCCATTGTCACTGTTGCGGTTTAGTAAACATATTTATCCAGACCCGTACGACAACTAAGACTTTCAATTTCAATACTACCTTTATTCTCAAAAATAATTGAATCGGTAGCACATGCTCAGCTAACAGAGTTCCTATCAGCTAATCAGCTCTTCAACCCTTATCAATCCGGCTTCAGGAAGGGGCATAGCACTGCTTCTGCTCTTTTAAATATTACTAAAGATCTGCTAAATAGCACGGAATTAACTGACTTAATTGATTTCAGTAATGCGTTTAACGTAGTAGATCATGACCTTTTACTTGCAGCTCTTCCAAAACTTGACCTATCTGAATCGGCCGTGAACTGGTTCACTTCTTATCTAAGTAAGGCGTCAAAAAACTAGACATGGTCAAGATTTTTCACAGTGGACGGACATTGAGGCAGGTGTACCTCAAGGAGGTATTTTATCACCTCTCTTATTTTCTTTGTTTGCAATCTACTCCTAGAGATACCGGCACATAGCTCATCTTTTCGTGAAAAATCATTTTCTATTGAGGCTATTAGACACTGGAACTCTCTTCCCTATGATATCAGGAAAGTCGAATCAAAGGATAGTTTTAAAAAGCTGACACGTGAGCATTTTATAAGGAATCTTTACCCGACTTCTAGTTAGGTAACTCAACCATCTTTTTAACTTTCTGTGATTTTTGTTGCTACTTTTCTTCTTTAAAACATTGTAAGTATGTACCTATTATAATATATAAATATTTTATGTATTATTATATAGTGCAAGTTTTATTATTACATTGCTGTGGTTTTTTTCCCCCGGAAATTATACTTATTATCTAGCTTAGTTTAACAAAAGCACGCCTTTTTGTTTTATTTCTATCATATGTGGTTGGCAGGTAGAAAATGGCATCGGCTTTAAGCCCACCTTTTGTATACTTTTGTTAAATGTGTGCAATAAATTATTTCTCAAGTCCTATTTTTATTTATAAATAAATAAATAAAAATAGGACTTGTCTGGCTGGGTACAAAAACCCTTCAGTAGTCATTTGGCGTTTGAGAGGGAAGGTTATGCCAAGCACAGACAATTTAAAATTTAAACTATGATAATGAATGTCTAGGACAAATAAGACAGAAGGAAAAGTACATTAAGAAACACGTACCTTTTTGAGTAGATACGGTGCGTCAATATTCAGCTGACACCTCCTCGTGGTGTCCCGGTGCGAGTGGTCAGAAGACCAGCTGTCTTCCTCGATGTCGCAGTTCACCACCACCGGGATCTGAGAACAACTGGGAAACCGCCGCTCGTACGCCTGCAATAGAGTCCAGTTTAATGCAACTGCCTTTGAACTGGCATAAATTATAGTTACGGGTAGCAATAAAAATACTCAATAAGCCCTTAGATCCGATTTCCAAAGTGATAAATAACCAATAGCAAGATGTTAAAATTACGACATGTATTCGAGATTTTATTGGCAGATTTATCTCATCTCCACTTCTTAACACGGCTCTGGAAATCACACTTAGAGTGCTTAAGAAGAGAAACTGATAACACCTAACTTGCTAATGTTAGGTTAGCCATTGTTATTGTGTACTTATTATTGTGTACTTGTTTTTCAATAAATATTTTTATTGCATTTCTAACATAGAGCGTAACCAGCTCCAGAATAATTAAATGCTTGCTTAATTATTAATTTACGTTACGACTTTAATGAAATGAAATGCTTTATTAAAAAAGAACGGCATTATAACAAACATATTATTTATATAACATTTTGAGCATATTTCTTTGAATTTTACAAGCTTTTATTTAACTTAGCCCGTTAATATGTATGTGTAGGACAAATCTTGCAACTTAATTTCAAACAGTCTGCTCAATTGAAAATACTAGTTCTCATTTGTTTCTATATTTGATTGTAATTTTCTTTGTTAATAATGTCTATTTTAGACCAGTTATCCTCAACTGATTGAGCTGAAATTTGGCATACTTATGTAAGTTGCCAAACTTGGCCCCCTCGATTTGCCTTCCCTAGAACTTTGGTACTAAATGATATAAAAGCTTGTTTTTAGGTAAGTTTTTATTTTAATATAAAAAATGTATTTATCCTACTCTTGTACGCTAATTATTTATTGCTATTGGTGCATAAGAGGACCTTCTTTTCAATTTCTATAGAGTATCATAAAGAGCCATCTTCTAAATGTCATTGACAAAAACTCAAGGTTACAAGCTAGACAATTATATGTAGCTAGGAAATTATATGTCGCAGAAACCCAATAGAACAAAAAGAAGGATAACAAATTAGATTTTCCTTACAACCATTACGTCCAAGGTCGGGAACAAAATCACGGTGAGCTTGACGGGCACTCGGGTCTCGAATTATCTGTTCGTTAAAACATTTAGGCCATGTCGGGGTCTAACAATACCTACAAGCCTGTGTCCCTCGACCAACGAGGGTTCTAGGATAAAAATATAATAATTCATTTATCTACAGCGAAGTTCAGGTCAATCGATAATAGATACGTAAAAAAACTAGGGCACAAGTTATATTGAATTTACTCACTCGTAAGTTTTTTGAATTTTATTTTGCACTAAGCGCTAGGTATATTTATTTTCCAGTAGGTAACAGAGATTATTTTGACGAGGCGTGTGTACAATAATATGCTACGTTGCTACGAACAGGCCGTAGAATTTGTTATTTAGTTTGTAATGGTTTATATGTGGAACTAGAGGTCCGATGCTAGAAATAATTTCACTGATATGTTCTTTACTTATCCCTGCTTAGTGCAGGCTATGCCGTAGGGTAAGGCATAGCCTGTGTGAGCGAAACCGTTTGCAGATGTTAGTGCTTCATATAAATAAGGAACTGAAACACGTGAGACAATCGCAGACACGTGTTGTGTATCAATGCCCTTCTGCGTTGTTAGAGTAAGTATTATAAAGTCGAGTTATCTACAACTAGTGTTGAATAATCTACGTTTAAAGTCGAGCGGATTACATCTAGATATAGACTGTATAACTCAATGGATAACTATCTCAATAACCGACTAACGAAATCTCGCCAACATATACAAGTTTCTGACGCCGAATTTAATGATCACAATGACGATCGCTTAAAGGGAATTTGTAAAAAAGTTAAGAGCTAGTTACCCGATACATTTAATAAAGCATAAGGTGGAGTTCTACCCGTAAAACCGATTTAAACAGGGTTTGCTAAGTTTAATTAAAAAGTTTATTTCGTCTCTCTCTTTTAATATTTTATTGATACAATGCTCGGTAAAAGCGATTGCGTAATAAATGTAAAATTATAATTGTAATATACAATTTTGTTCTTGTTTACAATGACTACTATTTAATATACGCTACAAACTCGCAGTGAATATAAACGTGACGTCACAATGCACGTACACTCGCACATATCCCGGGCTACTCTCAGCAATGCAGGAAAACCGCAACCATATTCAAGTGGCCAGTTAAGATGTAACAAATGCTACACGTACAGTCGTCAGCTACCAACAACTCTGCAGAGACTGACAAAAACAGCTGAACCACAAATATTTATATTTCCATTTTATTAAACACCCGTCAGGCGGACTCACAAAATGGCGGGCATGTATTATGCATGCACATAAAATCACAGATGGTAAAATCCTACAAAAGCTTTTTCAAGCAAGGATAGATTGAATAACCGAAAGAGCCCTAGACCGGCCCTAGGACTTAGGACCATGAACATTCACCAAAACATTAATCCTATGAGCAGCCATAGGTTTATTTAGTTATTTTAAATGCACGTCATTTTAAAATCGATTGTTCGGAGTTCCCTTTAAATGTTCAACATTATTATATTTTCAGTATTTGTTTATTACAGTTGTAGTGTTACTTATTTATAGAAAGTTTCATGTGTCTACCATTTGTAGTTCAAGAGATATAGCTTTGACGAACGAAGAGCAACAATAGCCAATAAAAAAAATTGTATGGGAGCCCCCTTTAATTTTGATATTTATTTAATTTTTATTATTTGTTGTTATAGCGGCAAGAGAAACACACGTTCTCTGAAAATTTCAACTGTCTACCTCTTACGGTTCATGAAAAAGAGCCCTGCGACAGACGGACGGACAGCGGAGGCTTAGTAACTAGGGTTCCGTTTTCACCCTTCGGGTACAGAACCCTAAAAACGGGCTGTGTACTGAAACTCCCCGAGGCATGTTAGTATGACATTAAAGAAAACACTTGTGTAGTGTAGTGTGTAGCAACACGAAACGCCCCCGGGATCAGTATATCAATATTCCCTTCAAGGGCAAGTTCCGAGTATGAGAGCTACATGGAGATTATATACGAACATCAACTTTACTTACGCTTAAACCTTTCTACAACAATGTTGCTTAAAAATATCATTATTTTGCTTTTATGCTGAACATAGAACCTCCTCCTTTTTTCGAAGTCAGTTAAAATCAAAGTTTCTGATTTGTGTTGTCCAATGCTAGGTGACATAAGAGTAGGCTCTGCACGAAAACGAATAAGAATATTCTTGATTGGTTTATTTGGCAGTTTATTTCTACGTAAATTGTAGAGACGTCGTCACTCGTCGTCGCTATCGAGAGTCGAACGACATAAAAAAATCCCGATATTCCCTACATTTTAAGTCTATTTCAATTGAATAAGTTGAAGAATGCAAGAAAGTACAATAGTTGAGTTGGCAACAGCTTTGCCGTATAGCTTTCTCTCGTCTGACAGCTGTCACCTGTCAATGTCAACCCGAGACAAGCTTTGTGCTGGAAACAATGGCACTTTACGTGTTCGCGATCTATTCACTAGTTCTAGAAAATACATACTGAAGTCAGATACGGGCAAAAACGTTGTCATGAAATGTCATGACGACGTTTTCAATGTACCGACAACTGAAACTATCGATTTCATTTTTAGAGTTGTAAAGGCACCATCGTGTTAAGTTATTAATTGAGGCATACGCGGCATACGCTGCCCAAGCGGCGGCAACGAAGGCCGAGTGGGTGTGGGTGTGCGGTAATCCTACTGACACTGAAATACTCGATGGAATACCGAGGACGGGCCGCGCGAAACCGACTGCGACATCTAAACGAAAGTTACCGCTACCGCTCTGGGTAGCACATACCGCGTAGGTCTGAAATACGTGCACCTACTGTGTTATACCTAAGTTCTGTTCATACAAAATGAAATGTGCCGCATTTGTTTTTAATTCAAGTATCAAAAATGTCGCCAGGATTTCAATTATTTTATTGTTTAAAGATCCGCCTATTGTGTTTTATTCAAAGACTGTGTCGAATATTCCACAAATTGTCTATGAGCTGAATAGTGTTGAAATTGGCACCTACTCTAAAAACATACAATGTTTTTTTAGCAATTAACTTAGGTAAAACATTTTACAAGAAAGCTATCGATCAGAGCGCCCGCGTAATATTGATAACTACCTACAAATTAATGAAAATCTGACACTGTTGTCGAAACAGATGTCGCCGAAACTAAACTCAACTAATTTGCAGGACTAAAAATGGTACCGTCCCTTTCATAACGATCGAAATAAAAAGGATGGCATTTTCATTAGTAGTGCTGTAAGTTAGATTAGTTTTGTTTTGGCGACATTTGGATTGACACCGTTCTTCTCGGCTATTTTCGCCGATGCGACAGAATATTTAAACCGAATAGTCCTTCGATCAATTATATCCAGATGAAGGGTCACATACAAAATCAAAGCTAAAAGCTGTCCGCGTGAATATATACTTATACAGCTACATTTGTTTACTAACGAACTGAGACAAACGTTTTAAAACAGTTAAAGTTCAACCTAATTCCAACCATGGCACCTGGTAATAAAGTCGTAAATGTTCAAAATATGATCGCATACTTACGATCATTCGTCACAAAAAGCGAGCAAAGCAATAAATTACTCATGTCACTTAGAAATGAAAAGACTTAGGTTAAATAACATCTTTTGTGAAATCAACCTTAAGACGCAAGAAATAAAGTATATTTTCCCGTTATTGCCTTGCGAGCTTCATTGTTTTGTTTCGTTTCTTGTTTGCTTCCGAGAATTTTACTCTGAAGGTATGGAGTCGCGTTGAACGAAGCGTTGAACCCTAAAATAATTTATATTACGAACGTAAAAGTTTAGTTGATAAGTAAAACTTATTTATATTTTGGGCATCTTGTTTATTTGTATTATACATACCTATTTATTATTTTATAATGTTAAGTTTTTACAGTTCAGTGCAATTCCTAAATCAAAAATCTAAACTTTATTAACAAAAAAAAATACAATCGAATAATAGAAACAGATTAGATCTAGTATTTACTATTTAAACAATAGAGCTAACTGCAGACTATTGCAAACAATCTACAGGTAGCTCAACTGATGGTTCATATTAATACCGGCTGGAATCGTCCCCAAGACGCTGGCTGAAGTGCCCGACTGTTATGGTAATGCTGATACGCAAATAAAAAATAATAATAAATAAAAAATATTTACTAACGATTCCACATTAAAGGTTTTTCCATTGTTCCATGTTCCACACAAAAAAGTATGATAGCCACTTTATATTATAAAGTGGTTTATATTTAAAATACATATAAACTTATTTAAAATTTATTGACGTAAGATTACATTACATATTATGTAAAAAAGAAACAGGAGATATCACATTGAAGATTTTTCCATTCTGCGTAGGTACGTACGGAAAGCTAAAATAAAAAAAGGAACGTTAAGTATCTAATGTGAATCCCACAAACAGATACAAATGTAACATTAACCAATTATAAAGTTCTTGTAACATATTATTTAAAATTATTACAATACAAATCTACTCCCTGCATCTGCTGTTCTCTTACACAAACTTGTACGTTTGTATTTCTGGCGTATTTTTTGCGTACTTTTTCCGTACCTTTGTAGCAGTGCGGTGGTTTATAAATCGGTAATTTTATTCAAAATTTGACATTACTAGTTAGTTTAAAGCTAAAAATATAACTTATTCTGCATGTTCTTACCGAAAGTATAACACTCCGGCCGTTAAATTGCATTTTCAGGCATTATTTTTACAACTTTTGAAAACACATTGCGGCATTGTGACACGTGTTTGCGTTGGCGCTGCTTCAATCGTATTAAACAAAATAAGAGCTCACGTATCAAGTGCGCTCTTATTTATTGAGACGTATTTGCTGCGCTGACCCTTCATCTGGATATAATTGATCGAAGGAATAGTCCCAATCTAGAGTTCCAATCCAAGGCTCGTATAGCAAAATTTAAATTTAAAAACAAAATCCTTGTGTGCGCGCGCTTGGCCTTCGATTGATTCGGCAGGATGTGAAATCGACGCATCGATTACTATATGCGATTAACTATAATTCAATCGAAATAAAATCTTTATCTAGTACGAAGACGTAAGGCGTAATGGTGAAATCCTAAATAATTCCTGCTCTAGCTAATACTAGTAGTGAATATGGTTTCCGAAGTGGATCCTTCCAGACCTATCGGCTAATATAATATGTGATATTCATGTTCATGTCTGAGTTCTCGAGGGAAAAGCAATGAAAAGGCACAATTTTCCATTCGCTAACTCCACTCAGTCGATTAGCATTACCGATGGTTGCTCATCGATTTTCTAATAGCCACTCGGACAGCGCGCGCAATTCATCATTTTATAATCTGTTGGAATTTTTAAATTTTTTATTTTCTAACGTGAGTTAAGTACACACAATACTCTGAAAATAAAAGTGATAAAATCGCATCGTCAAGACTCTCAGTGACTACCCTGAAAATAAGTGTGATTATCCCATGACTAATGTTACCAATAGACCGACGAAATCATCAACTCACTCTCCTCTTGCTGAGGGGCTCACAGTGAGACAGAACAGCTTTAGCCAGTTGATGGAATACCAACCTACTTTGTTTTCACTACACATACCAAACTAGAGTAGTTTGGTCGACTCGCCACTTTTGTTTTGAAGACATTCTAAGGTCATTCTGTAATTAGCAAAATTAGCAAAAGTGCTGACAATTGTACGAACCTTAAATTCATACGACATTAACAAAATGAAGTTCAGCGAATAAAAGCAGTAACGGGTCGATAAACTCTAGCAGTAAGGCCCTGTAATGGGTCGCCTGAAATTAGGCAGTAATTAAAACGACCTGACAGGCTGCCAACGGAGCCGAATGAATAGACGAGTGAAAAATTACCAGTTTGTTTAACGTTGGCTTTCATTTGTTGTAGGTACAAAAGTGAAGTCTATAGCTACCTATAAACCTTTATGTTTAGTTTAGGCAGAGATGTGAAGTTGCTCTTGGTGGCAACCAAAAGTTCAGTTTTCTCATCTCTGTCTAAACTATACAAAATAAAACTATTACAGAGGCATTAAAAAAAATCTTATGATAGGTATCACAAACTGCTTAATGGAATTAAAAAAATCCTTAGACCTATACGTAATAATGAGATAAAAGGTTGGGGACGGGGTAGCGCCTTAATGAAGGTGTACTGTTACTTATACCATGCTTATACAAATAATAACATGGAAAACTTATTGGTGGCAATAGCCTAGCCACCCACCGTATGTACCTATGTACTATGTACATATCTGAACAGAACAGACGAATTGCCATAAAGCTCTAGTCAATTTCGGAACCAAGCAAGTGTACTCGTAAAAGTTCTGAACTACACTGTGCTGTAATGCATCTTAGAATCTATTCGTTTGGACAGGTCCCAAATGTTTTGCTATATCTTAAATTCCGATATAATACCGACGCCATTCTTTTCCGATAAATATCTTAACAGTTTCGAGACCAATCCTACTGAAACATATTTCGGTAGCACTGGAAGGAGGAGTTTGTTTTATAGGTCGACATACATTCGTAAAGATCGAATTTAACGATTATTTATCAATTGTTACTGTTCTTGTCGAACGAAACAAGTCGTGTAATGAATGGCTGCGGGTTCCCTTGACTTGCGCAGGCGCTTAACACAAGTCGTGTAATGAATGGCTGCGGGTTCCCTTGACTTGCGCAGGCGCTTAACACAAGTCGTGTAATGAATGGCTGCGGGTTCCCTTGACTTGCGCAGGCGCTTAACACAAGTCGTGTAATGAATGGCTGCGGGTTCCCTTGACTTGCGCAGGCGCTTAACACAAGTCGTGTAATGAATGGCTGCGGGTTCCCTTGACTTGCGCAGGCGCTTAACACAAGTCGTGTAATGAATGGCTGCGGGTTCCCTTGACTTGCGCAGGCGCTTAACACAAGTCGTGTAATGAATGGCTGCGGGTTCCCTTGACTTGCGCAGGCGCTTAACACAAGTCGTGTAATGAATGGCTGCGGGTTCCCTTGACATGCGCAGGCGTTTAACACAAGTCGTGTAATGAATGGCTGCGGGTTCCTTGACTTGCGCAGGCGCTTAACACAAGTCGTGTAATGAATGGCTGCGGGTTCCCTTGACTTGCGCAGGCGCTTAACACGAATACAATACCCCTCTAGGGTATCGTTTCGGTTGTCGAAGAGGGCAAATTGTGTTCAGGAAAATTTAAGACAAACAACGTTATTTGGTTATTACTGTTTTTCTGTTTGCATTGATAGACAATTGAATTTATTCATCGTCTGTTAAAATATACTTTTTCCTATTTTGTGCATAACGGATTTAATCCGACATAAATTGAGGTCGATGAAAGCCAGCTCTTTTCTTTTCATTCGAATTTCAGCCCGCTCCCGATACAATGCACATTTTTTTCTCAGCCCTTGCGTAAAACTACTGGGTGTTACCGTGTTATAAGTTAAACTTCGATCAGATTTTTCGTATGGGGCATCTGGCTCGAGAGTTAGCTCGTGATGAACTGATATTGATTTTTTATTTTTGGTTTGATTAAAATCAGTGCTGCCGTTCTAATACTATTATGGATCAATCAAAATAAACACCGGGGGTTTATTTTTTTAATAAGCTTATTTGATAGAGTCTACACATCAAACTCGACGGGTCGCCGACAAGTTTACAAAACACTGTCGGCTACCTACAATATCCATACATTTAAATGTTGATCGAAGATTTAAATGGTCCACCCACCCGCGCGCCGTTTTGGCGACTTAGTTGTGGAGATTCCATAAAGGCTATATTACACCGGGGCAACACTGTGCGGCATTGCGGCATGCCCCAAGGCCGCATGCTACAAAATAAAAAATGTCGCACATTGTGGCAACAACCGTGCAGCATGGCAACACCTTGCGTCATGTGGCAGCTTGTATCCGGGCATAATAGATTCCAAGCGACATTATTCGTGCGTCAAAACAGTTTCTCTGCTACTAAATGCTTCTCAACTCTCGACAACATCATACACAGTGAAAAAGTGTTCTCGAAACTAACCAATCTTTTGGATATAACATTAGAAAGAATGGTTCCTATCATTGGGCATCAAGAACATAACAGCTTCTGAAATGAGCAGGAACTGAGGAGGATCATGAACTCATCCCAGCTGTTTTAGACTGCTTATCTTATCAGATGCAGCTTTTCAGCTACTAACTAAGTTGCTGCTAAAGTTGCTTGTTCAGTCATATTTTATGGTGTATCCCCTCGATCAATCAAGTAGGTAGACCAGAAACACTCCATAAACAGCATGATGCTTTGGAAATTACCCAGGCATGATGTTGGCTCGGCCACCAATGCCGCAAATGCTTTCTATTTGTGCCACAAAGTGCCGCATGCCACATTATGTAGCATGCGGCACTGTCACACGTTGTTGACTCGGCGTAATCGAGCCTTAAGGCAAACAAGAAACAAGTCTCAAAGGACAAGCTAACAAGTAATGCTCATTCACGGCACAAAGACATGGAAGTGCGCGCTATCAATGGTCGATGGTCTGCTGACCTCGACGTTGAACTAAACTATAGGTACTTACTGTTGGAGATACATTAGAATTAGGCTATCAGCGCCGAGTGATGAATGTTTGACGCATTGCTCAGCGTTAAGGTGGTTCGTGACGGTGGCCCCGCGACGCCAATTTTTTTTCCGGTTTTTTTGTAATTTCTGCTTTGCACGAGCGATTTGGTTCCTAGGCGTTTTGGAATATATTAATATGTAAGAGATTTATTATTAAAACAACAATGTCTAGAGGTATAGACTTCAAAACCACCAATGACTCTAACTTTGTTTTAGCATGGTCGCAAGACCTTCCTGCTGGCTAAATAGACTTGGAAATACAAAAACCCTATTTTTAGAATAACTAAGTAGTAGTAACTCAAAAGTATCAAATAGATCAAACATAAGGAACATACAGTAAGCTTAACTTCATTCATTACTGATGTAAGCGGGTTAACTACGAACCTTATTTGTGTTGGAGGACTTCATCTGGGTGAGTGCTTAACTTACCTATTGCCTAACTTACTTATTATGTTTATAGTAAAAATACAATAGCGTAGGAAATAAATCAGCCCAAAGACAAGATGACCTAAATTGTGGAATAAAGATTACCACTGGGGTCAAAGACAAACCTATACATAAACATTATTTATATTCAAACGATTCAACAAAATTTATCGAATCACGCAAAAATCCCAAGTTGTGGAATTTTGCAATGCTCTACACTATCTACTCACATCAAATACTTATCACGTTTTACAAAGTCGATTAATTAAAAAGGTTGCATAACCTTATTCAGATTAAACTTGGTACCTACACGATCCATTATAACAAAATTATCCGAAGACGTCGGTTTGTTGTGTAGGTATTTTTAAACATTTCTCACAATTTAAACGTGAAACCGTAAGGCTTACTTATTTCCTGTGCTTATTTCAAATGTCAGAAGGCTGGCAGAAGCGAAGGGAAGCTTACACTCCTGATCCCGGGCCAGAAAAATGATGATTTCCAATCTCTATTCGTTGGAAAACTTTACAGTACAAAGCAATGAAGCATTGTAGTTACTAAAGAGACGTCACAAATATATTTGACAAAAATAGCTTCCCCTTTTCAACCACTTCCCAAATCTGATATCCAGTCAAAATGTAACGTAAATTCCAATCCAGTTAATGGAATATGTCCTGCCTCTGATGGTTCTCATCAATCCGCGCGTGGGCGATGATTGACACGGGAAATCAATCAGTGGATAAATTAAATTCAGCTCTAAATTCTCAATAAATAAAGCTTCTTAAGTTGTTATTTTAGGGGATAAAGTCCGGAATTAGAAAGGGTCTTCGTCGTGGACCTTGAACTGAATCTTCTATTGAGCAAGGTGAACAAAAAATACGCAATTTTTTTTTGTTTTTTGAGTGCTCTATTATCTATCATTGCTTTGAACTTCTGAACTCATAATAATTATGGCTTGGTCAAGTCTTTGAAATTTGATTCATTTCAGTAGTTCCTTCGTATTTACGTTTTATACCATGATAGAAGCAATAAATATCTTTGAATGTATTTTCTGTGATTGGTAGGCCACGGGTGATTTGGTTCTTTAACGCAACAACAGCTGGAAAAACTTTTATTTTTCCTTTCAAAACAAATGATAATACGCCCATCGCAATTTCCTATCAGCAACACGCCGGAAACCATTTCGGCACCTACTTGTATTCTTTTGTTATTTCCCCTCTGACTGAATTGAACCTTGAAGCCGTCACATTTTGCATCAAAATATAAGGTAAGACAATATGTTACAAGAGAAGAGAAAATTTAATTCGTTGTTACCGATGATATTTGACTGTACAATCACCATAACAAAAAGCTAAGACATAAGCAGAGACCAAAATATAGGAAGAAAACTCGTAGGTTAATACAGTTTATTTTAGCTCAAAGGCATAATAGTTCAACAGCAACCTGTTAAACCTGCACACCCGCGCTCGTCTGCTGGCTGAGTGGACTACTTAGTACCAACTTAATGTTTGTGTTAGTTCACCTATGTTTTTGTCAGTCTGTCTGTTATCTAGTACTAAGTAGTATTTTTTTTTTTCTGTCTTAATAGTTGGGAGAAGTTAAATAAGAAACAGAACAACCGATGATATAAGACTCTTCAATCGCCAAACCTACAACCAGGGACAAAATGAAAGATACTAAAATAATCCAAATATTAGATGATTGAAACGACAAAATAATGGACTCAAAACTTCGTCCTTTAATCCAAAGCGAGCGACGACGGTCGATCCTATCGTTTCGTGTGGCAAATGGCAATAGGTAAAGTTATATGGAGTTGAACAGAGAACAGATAAATTTCCTCAGATAAGACACGACCTCTAACGAATGTAGACATTCCACAGTTTACATCTTTGTACCGATAAACGTGTTTTTGTTTGTTACTTTGGTTTTGTATGTTTTCGTAGTTTGTACTCGTAAATAATAAAAAATAAAATAAAATTCGTTTTTTCAGATAACATGATCCATAATTTGTTAGTAGCAGAAATCTCTTATATTAAATGTTAGTATTCTTAGTGTTACCTACAACAAAGTTAAATATACAAGTTATATTAAATCAAATCCATTAAATTAAATTACATAGAATTAAATTAAAACAAATTACTTAATATTAAAATTAATAAAATTACATATAGGTAATCAAATACAAATAAATTCAATGTAGCATTTGCTAGCGTTTGAGTTCTAAAAGTAAAGGCTAAGCTATCCTATAAAACTTTGAAAACGATCTGTTGAAGGAAGTGCTATTTGTGGCTCCGTTAAGCCGCTGGTGGTGGTGCTGCGCCTGACCTGTCACTGTCTCGTCGGTCTGCCGTCCTTGTGACCTTGTGAGAGAATAGAGAGTGCATGTTTGCGCACACACTTGTGCACTATAATATGTCCTGCGCACATGGGTAGTAACCATTGAGACTGGCCTGGAAATTTCGGCTAGGAAAACATCCATACCATAGGTTCCGATATGAAAGAAAACGTGGGCGTACCTACTGCTTAGAACGGGAGGCCATCAGACAAAGTTAAATCGAGCTGAATCAAAATGCGGACGAAAGGTCTACCAACACGTTTATTCATTCGCGATAAAATAATCAGCTTTGACATTTCCCCCAGATATTTGCCAAACAAATTTAAGTACCAATTAGGCGTAGATTTCTCAGAAATGTGAGTGTTGAGCACGTTTTACCAGCGATAACCTTGAGGGAAATCTTACAAGATAGTTTTTGGGCCTACGTCAGCGTCGCGTCAAGTTCATCTTAGCGAAGCCTTACACAAGTTATTGAAGCATGCTTGTGAAACACTTGAAGGTGCTTAACAAAATTGGGACTATAAGAACGATACTAGACTTGTTAGTTGGTTCTTGATTTTCGTTTGTTGATGAGAGCAAGTTTTCCTAGCAGCTCGTGGCTTCACAACACAAGGTTTTCTTGCTTTTGTGTTATGTTTATGTGTTACTTCAGCTGTCGTTATAAAATTTCAGCCCGATCTGGTATGACAAGTCGTTTTGTCGTGAAGGCATCACTGATATTCAATTTCGCATTTTTATTAGATAGATAGATAATTCTTTATTCACAGAAACTTAAATAACGGGTGTCCCAAAAAGGACGCAAGATTTGAAATTGATGAAAAATACATTTTTTTTTCGTTATGATATATTTGTATATAAAATCTTGAAATACATAAAATAGGGTTATTTGTGGAATAATACGTCAGGCAAATGTCCTCCTAGGCTTTGCTGGCACATACGCACTCTTTTGTCAAAATTTTCTATGACACTTTACATACTTTACATAGATTCGGCTGAATTTCTCCAAATGCAGCATCGAATTTCCCCTTTTAAAGCATGAGAGGTTGTGGGCTTATTGGACTTTAGACTTTAAATAACCCCATAAAAAGAAGTCTAAAGGCGTTAAGTCGCAAGATCTAGGGGGCCAATTCTGATCACCGAATCGAGAGATCACACGACTAGGAAATGTTTCATGCAGTAATTGCATCGTTTCTCTGGCTGTGTGGCAAGTGGCCCCGTCTTGTTGAAACCACATTGCTTCCACATCGATATCCTCTAACTTAGCTAGAAGAAACCTTGTTATCATGTCACGATATCGAGCTCCATTAACAGTAACTGCTTGACCAACCTCATTTTGAAAAAAATATGGTCCAATAATGCCTCCAGCCCAAAATCCGCACCAAACAGTGACCCGTTGTGGATGCATTTGTTTTTGAACAATCACATGTGGGTTCTCTGAACCCCAAATGCGGCAATTCTGGCGATTAACAAAACCATCGAGATGAAAATGTGCTTCGTCGCTAAAGATGATTTTGTTAGAAAAATCTTTTCGCTGTCCATGATCATGAGGCTTCAGTTCTTGTGTTATTTGAACTTTGTAAGCAGGAAATGCAGATCTTTAGTGAGTATACGCTGGAGAGAGCTTCTTGAAATTTGCAATTCTTGTCCACGATGCCTAATGGATGTTCCTAGATGTTCACGGACATTCTGACGCACTGGTTCGATATTGCCATTTAAACGGCTTGTTTTTGGACGACCAGTGGAATGAACATCATGAATTGATCCACTCTCCCTGAATTTTGCAACCACTCTGCTCACAGTTGATGAAGTCAAGTCAATATTCCGACCATATTTTGATGGAATTCTCGTACCGTACCCGCTAAACTTTCATTACTTTTGTAATATTGTTCATTAATATAAACGCGTTGATCTTTCGTATAACCCGCCATTTTTACAAACCCTAAACATTCAGCTGTCAAATAGTTTTTTTTAGGGTTGCCAGCACCAAAATACAAAAATGGCGGCAAATTGAAATCTTGCGTCTTTTTGGGACACCCGTTATAAAACAGTACGGTACAGAATTGGCGGCCTTATCGCTTAAAGCGATTTCTTCCAGGCAACCAAAGTTTTATTAAGAGGTTCCTAATAGTAGGAAGTTGCATGATTTTTGCGAGCAGTGAATGCCATATTGTATTTTGAGATAGCTGTATTAACTCAGTATGGTATCACACAAGATGATGTAGATACATAGTTTTTAAAAACAGATCTATCACAAGGGAAAAAATCTATTAGTTTCGTGGAAGCAGGTAATGAGTTTGGTCCTTCGCGGGACCGGTCCAGAACCGGTTCTCGCGAATCATGCAATCCACGGTTAGACACGGTAGCTCGGCGCACTGCGAATTTGGAGCTCATTCAATGAATTGCAGATTGCAGATGTAAATTATACAAATGACTCTTCATGCCTGCTACATGCTTGTGTTGTGTGTGTGAGTGGTAGAGTAGTGCATATTCAGAGGTTTAAATTCACGTATTATGCAAGCGACAGAGTACAGAGACAGAGACAGAGACAATAGCTCCTGTTTACTGAAACTTTAAGTACTTATTTAAATACTACATTTAAGCAAAAATAGTTTTTAACTCCTTTTCGTTAAAAAATATAAGCTAGAAGCTGGATTGTATCCTGGGAAAGGCTTACTTTTGTGAAGAAAAACGCGTGTGAAGCCGCACACAGAAACTAGTAAATAATATATTCAGGTTTTACTTTGCGGAAATCCATTGCAAAATATTAGGATTAAAAATATTTAGCTTGAAGACGGAGGGTAAGTGACTTGCCAATTTTATATTGCGTAAGTTTGTTTTACCTTCTCTGAATAGGTACATGGACTGTCAACTTGTGGCTATAGTCTATTCACCCGAGCAAAAGAAATAACGTAAACAAACCATAAAAAAAGGTTCTTTATAGAACAAACTTTCAAGTCACCTTGGACGAACGAAACCTAGACTGGACCGAAGTAAGACCGAAGTACTCTATAGAATGTTCTTTATTGACACCACCGCCTCTATGCAATGATTACACTAAAAAGAACCTAAAAATACAAGGATAATCAAACGGGGTATACGTTCCGTAAATATGCCGAGAATACAGAAACTGTGGATACGGAACGGTAATTTGTATAGGAATGTAGGGGATACGTTCCAAGATCTCAAAATATAAGAAAAAATCGTACTAAAAATCAATACAATCACAAAACGTAACTCGTTTTTTTAAAAATACCTACTAATTGTTATCTGGCTTAGACAAATGTTTAAAAATCTTAGTAATTTTCTCTTCGCAAAATACCTTTATCCGCGAATACAGTAAACGAGTCGCATTTTTTTTAACCGCGAATCGCTAATAAGGAGCTTTTACTGTGATTAACAATAAAAGTAGTCAATTTACATGCGTGTGGCATGCTTTTTTTTTTTTTCACTTAGTATATGTACAAAATCATACAGGAACATAAACGCACAGGCGGCCTGACGTCGCCACCGCCATTACAACACCAAAGCTTGCCATTTTTAGGCAGTCGGATGAGTTCAATTTGAGTGCAATAAGATGAAAAGTGGATTTTATTCTAAAAATGAGTTGCCAACCTTTGACAAAGGTTTAAATGCAGTGACTGAAGAAATTTTTTTAAAGTGGTAAAGATTATAATGCATACTTGCTAATAAAAAGACATACCTAGGCAAATCCAAAAATGTATACTATATTACGAAAAAAAGTTTGAGAACCATTGATTCTTTGTTTATGTTATTTCTTTTGCTCGGTTGTATATCCGATTTGAAAGAAAACTGCATCACAGATTTGCAGATAATTAAAACATTACATCTGTCTATTCTTACAGGTTGCACCATAGACAACAGAGTAGTAAACATAATAAATAATAAATCACAAGATAAATAATTTAATATAAATGTCAATAAGCGAAATAAAATATTTCAATACAAATTTCCTCAAGCAAATTAAGTCAATAAATCAATGATCAAAATAAATTCAATTGATGATTGAAATCATGGAAAATTTCCCTTTAAGTTCTTTAAACAAGAAAAAGAATGAGAAAAAGATTTCTTGTAGTTTGTAGATACACGTAACTAGTTCGTTTGGATACAGCTAATGTAAACAGAACCCTGGTTCCGAAAGACGTACCTACTACCCACAGCTGCCAAATATAAGTTTCGTGGGCGTACTGCTTAGAACGGGATAGGGCCAGTCCATCAGACAAAGTTTAATTGAGCTGAATCAAATGCGGACTAAAGGTCTACTAACACGTTTAATAATTCGCGATAAAATAATCATCTTTGAAAGCGGGGAGGGGGCAGGCGGTGCACTCTAATTGTATTTTGTTAAATCTCATCACAGAAGTTTTTACGCGGAATTGTTACTAAATATTTTTCTCCTAATATTTTAGAAGCTAGTACAGCAAAAACAAAACTCAATAACGAAGCGAGCACACTGGGGCTGCGGCAAGGTGACCTTCAAATGCTTTTGTAAGCTGTCAAAGGTCACGCCTAAAAGTAGCACCAGAGGATCCGGGATTTAATAACAAATTGTAAGCATCTCCCCGCATTTTATGAGCTTCTGCGATCGAGCGAAACGTGGGATTCTGTTTCAATCAAAAAATAGTTACGACCGACGATGTGTTACAAAGATTTCTTCACGCAGATATTTCGTTAGATCTCGTTCACAGAACGAGTAAGTTATTTCAGTTTCCATCGAAAAACTACATAAGTATCTAAATGTAATGTTTAAAATTTAGTTTAATCACTAAAGGTGTATTACCTACCATTATGTATAAACTTTCTACCGAAAGAACTTCTAATCTTGGGTTTAACCAGTTATAATTACATATTCATGTTTCCCTGTGAATTGGTGCATCCGAAGACTTCATTTTAAAGGTATGTTTATGATATGCGTAAGTAAATTCAAATTCAAAGTGCTTTATTTCCTTTAGACTTTCCAGGACTCTTGGACACGTCACAAAGTACCTCCACTCTCTTCGCAGTTCGCGACCTCGATTGCCCGCGATAATTGCAGACTCCGAGGTGCACTAGGCAGACCAATTAGAAGGTACGTTTAGCTGAGGTACCTACCTCAGCTAGGTACTACAAGTTACTACTTTGCAACTACACGCGAGGAAATCTGAGGAAAATATTTAAAACAGGCGTACCAAGCTAGACCTCTTTGCTTAGACACAGTCACAGGTATTTTAAGTTCTTGCTTATGTGGGGGGTGCAACTTTTTTTTTAAATAGCTTCTACCGGTGGCTTCGCAACGTTACTCCCGGATAAAAATAGTTTCCGGTTTAAAGCCTACTAAAACTAGGTGTACATATATATGCAAAGTTTCAGTAGGGTTGGTTTTAACAAGAATTATCTTTCCTACTCGTACACTATCACCTGCGATATATTAGTGTTATTGTGAAAATCAACCTTAGTAGATAAATTCAGTTACCGCACGACAGGTAAACTGTTTTGTGTAGACGCGCAAATATCCTTCGTAAACCATCTTATTTGTGTGTTATCATCACTTATCTGATCATGGATGTTGATTACTTTTGGGACGTTTGTCTGGGACAGACATATCATAGAAATGTTATCTATAAGGCCAATTGTTATTTCAATTAAAGAGCCAGCAAAGTCTAAATTCAACAACAAAAAATGACTTGTCTTATCTAAGGTCCAAAAACTAAGGCAAAAAACTTTTTAGAAAATCCCAGTGGACTTTGAAAAAGCGCTTCCATTTATAAAGTAGAAAAACAAAACGTTTTTTAACGAAATAACCAAGATTTGAAACGACAAATTTACTTTATGGGCATCGTCAGTAAGCTTTTTAAAGCTGGCTATTTTAGTTGTTTTCAGTGAGTTTAGTCTTTCAAAAAACTAATAGGTTCTCTTTGGTTTTTTTCATTCACAAACATAAAAGTCAATTATGTAAGGCCGCCCATTGTATGTACATTATCTTTATTTGTTTTTGTGTTATGTGATTTTTTTTATTTTAATATTTGTTTTGCAATAAAGAGTATTTGTATTGTATTGCATTGTCATTCATAAATCATAACAAAACCGCTCGAGAAGATCTACAAATTTTAGATTACTCATTAAAAAAAAACAAAAACAACTGCCACCCTTAAATCCTAATACCGTAGGTGGGCATATCGAAACATGGGAATGTTTGGCGAACAAACAAACCAACGAATAATTTGCTTCATTACGGGCAATTTATACCACAATTAGCTCCTTCAGTTCCAAACAAACAAACTGTTACATAATAAACAGTTTAGTAGGTGAACCACTCGCACAAAACGTGCGGTTATCGCTTAACAACAATTAACTATTAAAATATGACGGACACGGCACGCGGCACAACTCACGAGAATGGACACGTATCTTTGTGTAAGCAAGTAGATAGCTACCTCGTTTTACTTACATTTGTGTACTTCTACTAATGTACATATATATGTATATATTTATATTATTATTACTATAAATTAGAACATCTAATGTAAGAGCGTTCGATTTACGTTACGCAGTAGACAAAGAAGTTTTATAGTTAATGCAGTAGATAAGTAATTTTTTGTGATAAAAAATAAATTTTTTTTAATCTTTGACTAATAAATCTAGCGAAAAAAGTAGTTTGCCGTAAATCGTAAACTATTTTTATGAAACGATGTTGTTATAAAACCTCGATTCAATGGTACTTTTGGAGCATTTGGGAATATGTTGATTTAGTCGTTCGTTATTTTAGTCAATGTGGTTTGCGGCAAATTACTTTTCCGCTAATTTTATTCCTTGTAATACGCAGAAAAACATTACATTTCCCGTGCAATGTAATGTAAACCGATCCAACTTATTAGACGATTCAATTGAGTATTTATACAAGAAGTGGTTCCAACGAGAGTGTTATGTTTCCCTTGAAAAAGATCAAGAAGTTATCAACAAACTCAAGCATGTTATAAGGGAGTCCTTCAATGCCGATAGGAACCTCCGATCACCCCACTTCGTTTGATCCTCTAAAACTGGAGCACCATGTATTAGATTTTTATAATAGACGAGAATAGTTCTTAGATGAAAGGAATAGTCTTGAATAGTGGTTTGTCCAGCATTATTTATGTACTAGTTTATGCCCGCGGTTTCGCACGCGTTGTTTCTATGGAAACGTTTAAAGGTTATTTCTATCCCATGGGAACTGATTTATGTGGTAAAACGAAGCCAATGTTTTATTGAATGTTTAGTACTGCCTCAATGTAAAATTTCAGCTCGATCCGTTCCGTAGTTTTGGCGTGAAGGGGTAACAAACATCCATACATTCATACCTTCACATTTATAATATTAGTGTGACATAGTGTGAAGTGTGTGCATTTTGTCATCTCTTATTACATTTCTGCATGAAGTCAGAATGGAAGATTATGTGCTTAGACTGTGTGGTAAGCAAGGACAGGAAACCGATAAGTGCTAAACAAGACTTACTCCTATGAATACCATGAAGGAAAAGATTCCTTTGGACATCAGTTGGAATTACATTTTCCTCTTGTAGGATGAAGACAGATGGCATTTGAAATGACTACATAATATTAAACAAAGTCTTCTGACGCGTCTGCTGCACTTAACGCGATAACTTAATAAACCGGCCAAGTGCGAGTCCGTACACGTAAGGTCCCATAGTTGATACACTTTGGGAAAAGAAACAAGAGAATCCTTAAAAACAGATTTTTTAGATGGATCGCAAAAAGCCAACTTGATGAGGTCACCCATCGCAAGTACTGTCCGCGCCGAACCTTGCTTAACTTCTGTGATCCTTGTTCAAATTGGTATGAATGTTGCCCTCCTTAATTATTAGATTTTTTTTTTTTTATTGTTTCTTGTATAAAATCGCAACAGTAATGCACAATCTGTGAAAATTTCAATTCTACATTTTGCGGTTAAAGAGATACTGCTTTGACAAACGTAGATGATAACACAAGCCACAAAATCACGTTTTTTGTATGGGGGCCTTCGAGGAGCCTCCTATAATTTGAATATTTATTTAGAAGAGAGAATAGAGCTAAAGTTTTCAATTCATGTAGCCGGTATTTAATGTGTCAATAAAAAGGACTCCCACTGATTAATAATTCTCAAGATTTGAATGCAAGATTCAACATTCATATGTCGGTCATTGGTGAACACTTCGACATAATTATTTATTACCTGTTCATTGTGTTATGGTTTATTGATATAGATGCAGCAATTCATCCTACTTTTATGGAAGTGAAAACAACCATTTGCCATCAAGCATTAAAGTACCTATACTATAGAAGAATTCAATTACTAAGTTCCTTCCTAGGTAGGTATTTAAAATCCTATGCATTATTTTATAATTTCAATAGTTGAATAATTTGATAGGTAGTTCATTATAACCAGCTATTATATAATAACTGAATAGTAAACACTATTCATAGCATCAACAAATATTGGATTGCATCAACCATTTTATTATGCTAACTATCTGACCCAAACTATTTTGTTATTACAGATGGTTTTTGTACTTTAGGTACCTACAGGTTCATGTAGTGAAATAAATGTGTGGGGCTTTCAAAGAACAGCTATAATGCAATTTCATGTATGTTTTCTTTAAGCATCGTTGATTCTGACTACGAATGGTGTGGTAAACCCTAGGACCACTCCTACGGACAACTTTCATTAACTGGCCTTGCTATCTACTGCACTTGTTACGTTTAGGACTTATTGAACATAGAGAAATACTCACAGCCATCACCATTTCGAAAGGAAACTTGTGGACCCTCACGGGAGACGCGTATTCCTGGACCATTTTCACAGCTTCACAAAACAATAAAACAAAATGTTTATGTACAAGGATTACGAAATCCAGTTGTAATTTCTCACACAATAGGCATGCTGTTCGGCCTTTTACTGCAGGTATCATACATCGATAAAATTATTGAGTCAAATTATGCGCGATAACGTGCACTTGAAACAAATTTCTCAACGCAAAATGAGCAAAATGCAATATGTAATAATTAATGCGAAGCTAGCTGCAAACAGTGACATTGACAGACAGCTGACTGACATTTGACATCTGTGCTAATAAAACCTTGTTCGGATATTTTCAATAAACACCATGAAAAACTTATGAAAATACCAAAAACAAAATCATCCAAGTTTTTTTTGTTCCAGGCAGTGGTCTAAAGTCTAATCTTTCTTTATGTAGGTAGTCATGTTTGTAGCTTTGATACTCAGAGAAGGGCTGCCGTTTTCCGATAAACAAATATGGGTTTCCGCTAAGACTGCCGCTGCTAAAATTAATAAAATATAAAATTACTTGAACGCCATTTTCGCAGGTCATTTTCCACGTCGCTCGCAACTTGCAGCTATCTTCAAGACAGTGAGTAAGCGAGAGCAAGCTGCCTTGTCGAAGCTCGATGTCGGCGTTTATCAACTAAATTTTAATCTTGCAGAGTAAAGTAATAATCTCAATTCGAAAAGCGAAGCAAAATTGATCCAAAATTGTGCGCGTTCGTGCCCGATGTCTAGTGCTGAAGTCGCCGATAATTCCGTTGACCCCCCGGCGAAAAAGCGGAAACTGAACACAGGAGAGGCACGTTCCAACAACTCGGCAATGGCGAACAATGGGACGCGCGTGGAGAACGAAATCGACGAGAGTCTATACTCGAGGCAGCTGTACGTCCTCGGGCACGAGGCGATGCGACGGATGGCCAGTTCCGATGTGCTGATCTCCGGGCTGGGCGGGCTCGGCGTCGAGGTCGCCAAGAATGTCATCCTTGGCGGAGTCAAGTCTGTTACGCTGCACGACGACAAAGTCTGTTCTATCTCGGACTTGTCGTCTCAGTTCTACCTCTCGGAGAATCTGATCGGCAAGAACAGGGCCGAGGCTTCCTTCCAACAGCTGTCGGAGCTGAACCGCTACGTGCCGACGACGGCGTACACGGGGCCTCTGACGGAAGACTTCCTGATGAAGTTCCGAGTGGTGGTGTTGACGGGCGCATCGAAGGCAGAGCAGGCGCGCGTGGCGGCACTCACTCACGCGCACAACATCGCGCTGGTGATCGCCGACACGAGAGGACTCTTCTCGCAGGTGTTCTGTGACTTTGGGCCCGAGTTCAAAGTGGTGGACGTCAACGGCGAGAACCCCGTGTCGGCTATGATCGCCGACATCACACACGAGTCTGAAGCTGTAGTGACGTGCCTGGATGATACTCGACACGGATTGGAAGATGGAGACCATGTCACATTCAGCGAGGTTAGCCTTACTCAGTATTGTGCAAATCATAATTATTTTCTCATAGCATGAGTCAGGTTGTAGCCAGTGTTGCTGTGACAACAAAGATGTGATGAATCATAGATTAATGTTTGGATGACTCCTGCCAACTCCTGGCTATTGAACTGCAATGAACTTGACTTTGAGATGTTGGTTGTTGAATTAAATCTAGTGTTATGAGCAATTTTAGAATCTTCTTTTTTTTGTAAACAGCATGAAAATTACTTAGTCTCATGATTGTATCAGTCACCATTATCATTCTGCACTGCATTAAAGGATTGCAAAGATATATGAATAAATTCACCTTTCTTTCAACAGGTCCAAGGAATGTCAGAACTGAATGGCTGTGAGCCCCGCAAGATCAAAGTCCTGGGACCTTACACATTCAGCATCGGGGACACTACCTCCTTCTCCAAGTATGTCCGCGGAGGCATTGTGTCCCAAGTCAAGATGCCCAAGAAACTGTCCTTCAAACCGTTTAGCGAATCAATAAAATCTCCTGAGTTTGTGATAACAGACTTTGGAAAGTTTGACTACCCTCAGCAGCTTCATGTAGGGTTCGCGGCCCTGCACAAGTTCCAGGAGGCTGAAGGTCGTCTGCCCAAGCCATGGGGTGTTGATGATGCGACCAAGTTCTTAGAGCTGGTTAAGGTGGCCAAAGCTGAACTTGGAGTTGAGGATGAGGTTAATGAAGAGCTTCTTGCGGTTTTCTGTAAGGTAAAATATATTTTTTTGATGACACCATCATTGTTATTCTTATACAGGGTGTCCCATAATGAGTGGATAACCTTAAAGGTGCTTGTGGGATTCTAAAAATACAATAAATTACTGCCAAGTTGTCTTGATGTAGCCCCAACATAGTCCAGTCGAAATGCATAAAACAAAGTCCAGTAGATTGCAGAGTTATCGTAAAGAGCACCAAATAATCAAAATCCAATCAAATCGCACAAAGCATAGTCCAGTAGAAAGCCAAATTGTTGTATCAAAGTAATTCACAAAAAAAAGAGGAGCAGATCCCAAGAATGTCGACCTTTTATTAAAAAAATAAAAATGTTATAATCATAATCAAGAATAATAATCTCCTTTGTAAGGCGCTTTCTGGGTGTTCTCTTTGTAAAATTAAAAAGTCTATTATTTGTGTCAAAGAGATTAAGAAGGCAAAAATATTTTACTCTCTGTTTTTGAGTTACAAAGTCACCAT
Organism: Eupithecia inturbata; assembly: GCA_963662085.1. Lineage (NCBI taxonomy): Eukaryota > Metazoa > Arthropoda > Insecta > Lepidoptera > Geometridae > Eupithecia > Eupithecia inturbata. The sequence continues at coordinate 14,184,641 of OY759190.1, forward strand.
TTTTGAGTGAGAGTGGTGAAAAACTATTTTTACTGATGTGATTGCAAAATTTTATTTTGAATAAAAAATGGTTCCCTTGATACAATATTATGGATATCTCAGTAATATTTAAAATATATAAGTTTATTAACATTTTGGAATCCTCTTGAAATGGATATGTTTTTAATGTACATGACATCTTAGGTTTTATAAAAATTTTTTACAACACAGATGCTCAAACTTTGCATTATAAAATGAAAAACATTTATATTTTATTTTTAAACACGTCTTGATAATTATTGGTCATAGTTACCAAAATATTTTAAAATATGTTTGTAAATACTACATTTCCCTTATATGTTCCAAAAAAACTATGATATTGTTTATGGTGCCCAACAACGTGAACAAAAGTTCAAAAAAAGCTGAATAAGTCTCATTATGGGACACCCTGTATGTACAGGCAGATCTTAAACTGATGCGTGTATACTATGTCCACTCCACTCACCAAGCCTTGCCAAGTATTGTTTGTCCACTAATAATGTGCAATTGTTAGGTCTCCGCTGGCGACTTAAACCCCATGAACGCTGCTATTGGTGGAGTTGTAGCCCAGGAAGTAATGAAGGCTTGCTCGGGCAAGTTCCACCCCATCGTCCAATGGCTGTACCTCGACGCCATCGAGTGCTTGCCCAAAGACCGCTCTATCCTCACCGAGGAGGCTTGCCAGCCAACTGGGTCCCGTTACGATGGACAAGTGGCGGTATTTGGTCGAGACTTCCAGAAGAAACTTGGCTCTTTGAAGTTCTTTGTTGTTGGTAAGTCACAGTGAAACTTCTATTGATTCCATTATAATGTATCTATTGACGATTTCAGCAATACCCAAGTGCGTATATATGTCAGCTTGTTCACAGCCAATATTATAGATGATATCATAGTAGTACTATTACCAACATCAGACTGCATAGCAACATCCTGATAGAGAATCTATTTTATTAAGTTATTCAAAACAAATGTGATCGAAGAATAGCAGAAAAGTATAATGAAACTCGAGGGTCCTCGTAGACGCTCACTCAGCAGCTTGGCCGGAGCCACCTGACGAAGCTCAAAATGCACGACGGAAAGACGTATTGTCAAAGCCGAGATTGAGGATTTCTAGGGCTGATTATACGCTGCACATGCCCCTCGTTACCGACGAGATGCTTGTGTGCGGCTATTGTGTACCGACACGCCACTCTACCGACGAACTGCCAGACATCAGTCGAAACGAGATCGTGTTAGCTCTGAGACAGCTTAAAAATGGAAGAGCCCTAATAACTTCAGAGCTTCTGAAAGCGGGAGGAGCCCCTGTAATACAGGTGCTACAGAACCTCTTTAACACCATCCTTCACAGTGGGAGAACTCCAAAGGCGTGGAGCGGGAATTTGGTGGTGCTCTAAGAAAGGAGAACCCTGCTTAAAAACTACAGACCCTTCTCACTCCGGAGCCACGTCTATAAGCTGTTCTTACGAGTGGTCACGTACCGTTTTGCCAGGACACTTGACGAGTTCCAGCGGAGCAGAGGAGGATATGGCACCATAGACCACATTCTCACAGTGAGGCAGATTACACAGAAGTCCGAAAAGTATAATCAGTCCCTGTGTCTGGCTTTTGTGGACTATGAGAGGCCTTTGACTCCGGCGAAACCTGTGCTGTGCTGGAATCCTTACAGCGATGCCAAGAAGATTATTTTATATCGGGGTGCTGAGATGTCTCTACGAGGGCGCTGATGAGTGCCGTCGATGAGTGTCCAAGTACAGGGCCAGCAGTCTACTAAACCCATCCAATTGCGTAGAGGAGTAGGGCAGGGGATGCCATATTTCCGAAACTGTTCACGAGCGCGTTGGAAGATATGTTTCAGATGCTAGACTGGAAAGGTAGGGGCGTTAATATAAACGGCGATTACATCTCACACCTGCGATTCGCTGATGACATAGTCTTAATGGCGGAGTCGCTAAAGGAGCTGAACCTAATGCTGGACGGCCTAGCTTCAGCCTCCTAATGTATCGGTCTTGGCATGAATTTGGATAAAACCAATGTCATGATCAATGTGGCATGTCATAGCCACATTGATCCAAGACTGGTGTTCGTACATGGCCACCTTCTCATAACTGTTTTCGAGTACACTTAGCTTGGGCAGATTCTGCAGTTAGGTTAAAATAATTTCGAGAAGGAAGTAATGAGGCGGCTCAATCGAGCAAAACCGCCGAAATACGGTTCAAGGTATACAGCCCGCTGAGAGAGGGAGAGACAGCGGGCAGAGGCTTAGTAATTAGGTGGTAATTATCGTTTTCGCCCTACGGGTACGGAACCCTAAAAAGTGCCATTCAGATTAGGATTTTTAGGGTGAACACATCACAGACGGAACATTTCTGTGGTGGACATTTATTTCACTAGTTTTAGTCTCAGTTTATCTTACAGATAAATGTCACATTTAAATAAATTACATACCACCATCAAAAAAAGTAAATAAATGATTTAACCACATTAAAGTTGCTTGTTGAACCACTTAAGAACGTTTATTTTTGAGGCCCCATTGTTCGACCCTTTTCACAACAACGGCGGCGTTAATCATTGTTAATTAATTTCGCATCCACATTTAACGTGGTTTAATTCAACAGAGGTTTATGACCGGCCAGTAATTAAGTTCTAATAAAGAAATGATAGGATATTTTCTAAGTAAACAAAAAGAACCTATTGCAACTCAGCTAAATGGAAAATGCTTCGTAACGTCGCATTCTTACCATGGAGCGCATTATCCAGTTGAATCACTTGCTGCGTTGTACTCCTTGTGTTGAAGGCGTTATCGCTCATTCGGTATATGGGTACTTTGTTATGCAATACAAAAATCAATTTTAAAAAATTAAAAAGCTTTTTTTGCTTGCTAAAAAATACAAAGTTGTCTTAATAACCCCGTCATAATTATAGGAGAGGGTTACACCTTGTATTTAATTAAACCTCATGTGTAACTCTACCTTCCACCTATTCAATTACTTGTACTTACCTGTTTATCTTATTATGTCTGTGCTGTTCCTGTGAAGCCAAATAAATTTATCTCTACTTTATATAACTTTGTAATAATAAACGCACAAAAATAATACTGTTTTGTGTCTTCAAACGTGGTTTTATGATTAGAGACGCACTGAGTCCGGCACCCACGAATTTTATCACTAAAAGACGAAAATTTTGTTTTCGGCTTAGCGAGAATAGTGGTATTTCGGGAAGTGCTCCTAAAGGTAGCGTGGCCGAGCGGTCTAAGGCGCTGGTTTAAGGCACCAGTCTCTTCGGAGGCGTGGGTTCGAATCCCACCGCTGCCATTTTTGATTATGGGCTTAACTTTTATGATTCGTTTCGAAGCAAAAATCAACGTTTACACATACGACGCACGTGAAAGATAATTAAAGTTGATGAATGATAAGTTATATATGACTTATCATTCATCAACTGGTTATTGATGAGGTCAGTGAATCTTTCGTTTAATGCGATGTTATTATATATTTCGCGTAAATTATTCCACCAGCTATTTAACAGTTTCATATGTAATAAAAGGTTGAGTGCAAAGTGCGAGGCACCAACATTGCACCTGCCGTTAAACACACTCTGACTGCCCAGTCAGAGAAACAAGCAAGGAATCGATTAAATCATTATTGCGTTAAGCCGGCGCGGGCTGTACACATTGAGTAAGAGTATTGTTCGTTAATATAACGTGTAACGTGCGAGTCGGACTCGCGCACCGATTCCGTATAATATCTTTTTTTTTTTCAAATTATCATGATTCTAGGTCATCGGGAAGTACCATAAAAATAAATAAATAATAAAAATCCTATAGGGTTTGGTCCATGGCGAGAATCAAAAATAATTTATTCACTAAAAGTTTTTTAGTGAATAAATTACAAATTTACTGTTTTTCGATTTTTCCGAATTTACTTGTACTATCCCTCACCTTGCTTTTTGCCAAATTTCATAATTCTAGGTCTACGGGAAGTACCCGCGGTTTGTGTGCATGTGATTCCCTTGAAAATTTCATAATATTCGGACATAAACGGCTGTAACTTTTGATTGTGTGGACTTAAAAGTTTGATTTATATCACGGCTCCAAGAAGTTACGGACTTGAGTATTTGATGTTAATTTCAACTCGAACGACTCAACGCGCTTCTGAGAAAAGAGGGTTCCTGGGAAAACAAAGTGACCTATAAGGGTTTCTTTTTTGCATTTGAGATACGGAACCCTAAAAAGTGAGTTTCTCGCTCATTCTACACTCAAAACCAATTATATGGTCTATAATAAGCTCTGCCTTATTATTCCAGGTGCCGGTGCAATCGGTTGCGAGCTGCTCAAGAACTTCGCGATGATCGGCGTGGGCGCCGACGGCGGGCAGATCACCGTCACCGACATGGATTTGATAGAGAAGTCAAACCTCAACCGCCAGTTCCTCTTCCGCCCGCATGACGTGCAGAAACCCAAGTCTAGTACTGCTGCCAAGGTTGGTTTCATGTCGTGCAAGTTCTTATTTTTGCACGATACCGACTATTCCTTCACTGATGGGTTAGCTACAGGACAATGATAAAGATTGTTTATTGGCAATAGGTACATCCCTGAGATTTATTTATATTTTATTTTGAGATAAATTTTATCCAGTTGCTACCTAAGGAAACCGAGGGCCGCAACTTAATATATTCATAAACATGCCATGGCTTCTCACGGGCCATTCCCGCAAATCTTATTCCAGTATAATAAATAACTATATCTAGTGACGTTTTAGCTCGCAATGTAATAATATGTGCCTATGAGAAATAAATGAATGAAAGTTGATACGTGTTTTTGACGTGAAGGAGTAACAAACTGACATACATCCACACTTTCCTTACAAAATCAGTGTAATGTGATTTCCATATACCATTATGATACCAATCTCGTAACTCCCTTTTCGCAGGTGATCAAGCGCATGAACCCGCTGGTGAACATCGTAGCGCAAGAGAATCGCGTCTGCCCAGAGACAGAAGCGGTCTACGACGACGCATTCTTCGAGGCTTTGGACGGAGTCGCCAACGCTCTGGACAATGTGGACGCTAGGATCTATATGGACAGGCGTTGTGTGTATTACAACAAGCCTCTATTGGAGAGTGGCACGCTTGGGACCAAGGGAAACACCCAGGTATGCTGTCATTATTATCATCCCGCAGCTGGGCCTCATAAGCCTTTGTTACTCAGTATGGATCAGATGCCGCTTACGATCTATCGGATGTAGAATTGTATATTGTGTCTTAGTTTTCTCTTGCAATATGAAGATGTGCTCAGCTTTGCTATGGAAGCAAAGCTATCCTAACATTGCTGACAATTTTTGAGGAAGGTTTTTCTTAAAAACCAAATCAGGAATGGCTATGTAATAGACCCTTGCGGTACACCCATAGTAACTCGGAACGCGAATGTCAACTTGTTTTTCATTACTCTAATAATAAATAAGAAGTCAGAAGATCCAAGAGAGCTGGTGTCCCTGCTACTATCGTAAATAATCGCTTTAAAGTGTTTATACTAGTTCTAGTTTGTTTGGCCACAAGTCAAACACTACTTTTTTTACAGGAAAGCCTATTAAAGTTCTGGTCGCCGTTTTTACGTATTATTTTGTCACCTTTAATCATGTAGCATATTGTTGGTAAGGGCATATAACTGAACAACATTTTAAAAGAAAATTAAATTCAAATGATTTTAGTTTTTTTCTAAATGAATTTAGAAGTTGTTGTGGTTAAAGATATTTATTTTTCAAAGAACATAATATACATTCACTTACAGAGTAGTGGCATATAATTGTTAGGGTCTTGTTTGTCGCCAGCTTTATGAATGGGGGCTACTTTTGCTATTTTCAAGGAATCAGGGAAGTAGCCTTGTTCGAGACAGATGTTAATACAGTTTGTTAGACTTTATAAAATTATTTGTTTTGTAAATTTTATTACTTTGGCGGTTATACTGTCGAAACCTTCGCTGACATTTTAGAAATTTCGTCTTTAGTGTATGGTTTGAAGTCTGTTAACAGATGGTCTTGCATATTAAGAGGTATTGTGTTAGTTAGAATAGCGTAGATTGTTTTAGGTATCTTGTTTGTTAGTTAGTGGAGAAGAAAGCGTTAAAACATTCACAAGAGTCATGTTCGTCGGTCAGTAGGCTCCTTGTGTGATTCATAATCTTTGAAGAAGCAAAAGTATATTTTGTTTTGTTTGTTGTGACTCATTATTTAGAGTCCACATATTCTTGGGTTGTTTTGTATATTTTGAAAAGAATAGAGATAGTATTTGCTTTTAGTTGATTTTTTATTAGCTGAGATTCGACGTCTTTCTTCTGAGAGTTGTTCCTGCAGGTCTTCATTTGATTCATCTTTTATGAGTTTTTGATATGTTATATATCTAGCATTGATCCCATCTATGATTTCTTCGTTAATCCAATGTTCTAGGGGTGGGTAACATATTCATCAATGAAAACCAGCACAACAATAAAGACTAAAATAGTCTTTATTGTTGTGCTGGTTTTCATTGAATCTGTTAGCCACTGTTTAAAGTGGGGGTAACTTTGAATGCTCGGAACTTTTTTGTTTGAAGTGAATTGTATCAAATAATGTATTTAGATTGTGTACGAGTATACATTGAACAATAAAGCATAAGTTATTTTGGGTGATTAAAAAAAAACTTGTTAGCAACCGTGACACTTAGGACATCGATTCTATAGTGCATTCACAGTTATTTTACCTCTAGCTGTTAGGTTGGCAATCTGACCGTTATATTGCCGTATATCTGTTGCTTCTATGACTCCCTTAAACGAAATGTAAAAAACAGTATTGCTAATATTACCTAACTATGCCGATTTAGTATTACACTTTGTGTCATAATAGTACATATAATACGATATTTCTTAAATATTTAATCAGGTATGTTGGAAGTAATGTTTTTAATAAAATATTTATCTCCATACAAAATCAGTACAGTTGTACCAATATTCGATTACAAGTACCAATAATATTATATCAATCAATAATAAACAACAGATCAACATTCTACTTTCCAGTTTAATTGGGTAAAATGTTTAAGACGGGTAACCCTTTTTTACATACCTGTAAGCTCTTCAAGACGACTCGACAGTTATACCAACACTCAGAAAACATCTGTCAGAGGTAAAATAACTGTGAATGCACTGTACCAAAGAAATGTAGCACGTAACCCTCCCATCTCACCAACAAATGATGTCGGTCGCAATACCGTACACCCTGTAGATGCGTTTGTTGTCAGTACATCGGATGTTACCATAGTTGTTTCGAGAGATCATTGTTGTAGTGGTCCAGCTGCACAAACTGTTTCCTATCAGGTATGATTTAAATCATTTATATATTTAAAATGGCAGATTATTTGAATAAACGCTTATTTTGTTAAGTACATACATAACAAAATAAGCGTTTATGTAGCTTTGACACATGTGGCATACCATTGGAATGGCCATGAACTAGAGAAGTTTTCAATTAAATTGGAAGATGAAAGACACATTTAGTATTTTTTTAATTCAATCCAACATTGAACTAGTTTTAAATTTTCACTTTTCAACACTGCATGCCCAATATGCCCATAGCTGTTTTATAATACCTAGATCTCACGTAAATATTGATTTTATTCATCATCCATCATCATAAGCCCGTGTACGTCTACTGCTGAACATAGGCCTCCCCCAAAAGACGCCACGAATAGCGGTCCTGAGCCGCCTCCATCCATCGACTCCCTGCGACCGCTACATACAATGTCGTGGTCCATCGAGTGAAAGGTCTTCCCACACTCCGTTTCGCATTGCATCGCGGTCGCCACTCGAGAACCTTTACTCCCCAACGGTTATCGGTTCTGCGAGCTATATGGCCTGCCCCTCTGAGATGGCGCTGCTATCTAAGTAAACATCGGCTCCGTACCGAAATTTTCAAAAAAAATAATTAGAGTGAAGTTTTAGCGTCTCTGAGTTACTTAATGCGATAAGTGTTGTCCAAATATCGCTATAAACTGTTTTCAACCCAAACAATTGATTTACCGAGGAGAAATCAAAGCAGAAAAAAAGTGACAAATATTGTGCCAAAGAAAGGATATTCCAGGAAAATATTTATACACCACAACAGTAAAAGGTCTCAAGAATATAAACTCAACCAAGAAATACAGATATTAGTACAAAAAGTGAGTAAATTTTCAAATATTCTTAAGATGTCAACCGTTGCAACAACAAACAATGATTCTTTGTTTGCTTCACGACTAAATTGACCTTTGGACCCGAGTGCATTGAACCGTCTTCGTCGCTTACTAACTGATATAGTTACCTCCAAAGCTACAACACATCTGATCGCAAATTTTCGTTGTCCTAGTAGAAGTCACATTGGTGTAACGGACTACATGCCCGACTTAATCATCGAAGGACGTGAGTTCGTAGGTTCGAATCTGCAGAAGCTGATTTCTTTTTGTTCATAAATTTATTTGAATACACAGTACCGTCAAAATAGATCGTTTGGTCGGTACCCGCGCCGCTAGAGGGAGCTGAAATAATAATGGACCCTACCGATAATGTTACGCTCAGACGTGCTCGCACACAACTGGTTCTAGAAAGCACCTCCAAGCTCAATGAATCAGACACTAGCATAGATGGCAGCACTAGTAGCTTGCCTGACATATCTCATGACTTAAGCGAACAAGCCCAGAATCTTGTGCAAAAAATTGATCAACTACAGATCCAATTAACCAGTGCTCACGATGAAATAGAACGTCTTTCAATGGAAAACAGAGAGTTAAAAAATAAAAACGTGGAATTGGCTAAAAAGAACGTAATTTATAGGAAGCTTGGGATTAGCCCCGCGAAGACCATATCTCCAACGTCAACAGCTAAAAGCAAAAACATAAAAGCACAACAGAACATAAAATTGGACAAACATACACAAACAAAAAATGTGTTACCTACAGATTTAAATCGCAAAGCTAAAAATACTACAAAACAGCAACAAACAGAATCAATAGAGCCCCCTCAACAACATCTGAGATTAATAAAATCACATAAAGAATGCCAAACTTCTTCCATAAATAAAGAGCATAAACAAATACAAACAGAGGTGATAGAGCAGGGAAAGAAAGTCGAGAACATTCACAAAGAAATACAAACATGCACCACATCCATGCCTATTATTTCAAAATCTGACGCATTCACACAAACAATAACTCTACCTGAATCAGAACAACAATTTATTCACAAAAAGGCTTACATATCTCCGGGAAAAGAAATAAACCAGCTACTACAAAATCAAGCTTCGAGTTGCACAAATTCTGTAATCAAAAAGCGCCCCAAAATATGTTTACCAATAAGGAAAACAAAGTGCTATCCATTGCTGAGAAAAACCTCACTGAATTTGATCTATGTCACTATCTCAAACCAAACTGCAAGACAAGTGAACTTATAAAAGATATTGATACGAAACTAGTAAATTACACAAGGGACGACTTTTGTGTAATATTTATCGGAGAAGAAGACTTCGTTAAAACACAAAATTATTTTTATTTAATTTCAAACATTCGTGAAACTCTGCAGTTAATTAAACACACCAACATCATCATATGCCTACCAACATACATATATAAACAAGACATGAATATGTATAACTGGAGGGTAGAAAACTTCAACAATCTTCTCTATCTGGATATTTCCACACATGAACACGCCTATATTTTGGACTCAAATAAGGAACTCAAGTATGATTTCTCCATGTTTAGCAGTTACTCTGGCAAAATAAGAAATAATGGCTATGTCAACGTGTTCTCAAACCTCAGAATGTACATAGACACTATAAGGTACGGACGTATATGTAACCAACATTGTACAGATAGCCCAGCAAATCAATCGGAGGAGGACAGTTTAATGTTTTTTCGAGACTAAGTATCTAAATATCATGCACCAAAACATAACCGGACTATTAAATAAAGCTGATGCCCTTCAAGTAAATCTAAATGATCTCAGAGAAAGAAACATGGATATTGACGTGCTTTGTATCACAGAGCACAAAATGATGAGAGATGATGGGAAACGAACAAAACTTGAACCTGGATCACTACATTTTAGCATCAAGTTTCAGTCGGAGTAATAAAAATAAAGGTGGCGCATGTATCCTAGTACTGAAAAACCACGAATGGAGAGAAATACCTGAAATTAAAAATATGTCTTTATCTGGAATAATTGAATGTTGTGCTGTTGAATTAGTGACATATAAAATAATCGTTATTTGTTTATATAGAATACCTAAACTCACAAATGATTACTATAACATTTTCTTTAATAAATTAGATAAAATTTTGAAATATACTGGAAAGCTGAATGTTAAGAATACTATTTTATTAGGAGATTTTAATATTGACATGATGAAAACTAATAATGTGACAAGTGATTTTGAATGTAGTCTAATGCACTACAACTTAAAACTAACCCTAAAACAACCCACTCGTCTGATATCAAATTCATGCTATCAATGCATGAATATTGCTCATAATTTTAAAAAACACTGTAAAACTGAAGTCTTGGAATTTGCGCTCTCTGACCATACGGCTCAGATTATAAAAATGCCGGTGCGTACTCTTAAACTTAAGTCATGGCATAGAGAAGTGCGCGACTTCTGTAACGAAAATATAGAAAAATTTAAAATGTGCATTACAAGCTTAACCTTCTCTGACATGTACAATACTTATGACCCTAACTTAGCCTATAGGTATTTTATTGATAACTTTACCCTTTTTTATGATCTATGCTTCCCAAAAAAAAATCTTTTTATTAGAACCGTAAGTAAACCAAAATGGATTTCTCGAGGGATAAAACTATGTAGCCAAAGAAAACGTAATTTATATTGGAAATTCATATCTAAACCCACTAAAACTAATAAACATATCTACAAATTATTTTCGAAACGACTGAAAAAAGTTATTACGCAAACAAAAAGATCACAAAATATGTATAAAATAATGACATCTCAAAATAAATCTAAGGCGACCTGGGATGTAATTAATAAAACTAGGATTTGTACTCCTAGGGAATCCATAGTAAAAATTAAATGTAATAATAATAAATATTTATTGAATCCTACTGACATTGCCAATCAATTTAATGATACATCAGTAAAATAGAATCCATTCCCGATCGTGGAATAAACGTTACAGAAAAAATTGGTCATCATGCTAAATCAATGTTCTTGGCACCATCCGTTCCACAACAAATACATAACATTATTAAAAATTTAAAAAACTCAAACAGCACTGGTATAGACCAAATCTCGACGAAAATCATAAAAGCGGTTAATGAAACAATAAGCCCTCATCTCAGTTTCTTGATAAACTTAACAATCTCAACCGGTACGTTTCCGAAAGATCTTAAACTTGCGATTGTTAAACCGCTGTTTAAAAAAGGTAACAAAGAGTTAACTAATAGTTACAGACCAATAGCACTACTATCAGTCTTCTCGAAAATCTTCGAGAAGTACATATATGAAGAAATATATTCTTATTTGGAAAAGCATAAATTACTATGCAATGAACAAAAAGGGTTTCGACGTAACAAATCGATAAACTTAGCAATTTATGAATTCATTGAACATATTGTCCTGTCAGTAGACAACAGAACACCTGTATCTGCTGTGTTCTGTGATATGACCCAGGCGTTTGACTGCGTAGATCACGACATCTTGATTAATAAATTAGAAGCGTATGGACTCAGAGGAAAAGTATCTCAACTACTCTGCTCATATCTTAAAAACCGTAGACAAATTACTGAGATTACAAAAATGGATATCAAGACAAAATGTGAAAAGTCATATCGTTCTTTAGAGCGTCCAGTCCAGTTTGGCGTTCCCCAGGGAAGTGTCCTAGGACCTTTACTGTTTATTATTTATATCAACGACCTGCCTAGATCAGTCAATCAACCAATGACCTTATTCGCTGACGATAGTACAATAACTATAAAATGTGATGACATTAATACATATAATTCTGACTTTAATAATTCAATAAATTCAATAATTAAATGGTTTGACAATAATAATCTGAAAATAAATATAAATAAAACAAACATTATGCATTTTAGTCAAAGAATTAAAAACTATCCTCAAATAGACTTACAGTTTAATGGTAATAAAGTAAACGTGGTAGAATCAACCAGATTTCTAGGTATTCAAATTGACTCTAAATTAAATTGGAAAATCCATATTGAACTCTTAAGTAAGCGAGTAAGTAGCTCTACCTATGCACTCTACAAACTATCCTCAACTGTTAATACAGAAACACTACTTACAGCATACTATGGAACAGTAGAGTCTATCCTAAGGTTTGGAATAATTTTTTGGGCTAACTCTACCAATACAGACTTCATATTTAAAAGACAAAAAAGGTGTATTAGATCAATGTTTAACCTGCACGTTACCGACAGTTGTAGACCTTTGTTCATTGAGCACAAGATTCTAACGCTTCCGTCGTTATATATATTTGAAATGGCAATATTTGTTAGAAAACATCCCCATCTTTTCCCACGTAAGTCTGACTTCGTAGTGCGAAATAGACGTGATAGCAGTAAACTTCAAATGCCTAACATTAAAACAGCTTTCCTACAAAAAAGTGTAGTATGTACACTGCCGGCCAAAAGTTTGAGACCACCTACATCAAAGTAGGAAAATGAAATAAAACTTAAAATACAAAGCAAGAGGTTTAATTATGAATTAAAATACTTATTTCCTAATACACATACATTATGAAGAAAACAAAAAAATCAAGAAAAATCAACCATTTACTTTAAAAATGTCGCTCATATTTTATACAGATTTTTCGTCGAAAAACCCTCCCTTGCATTTTATTACTACTTTCACTATTCTTGGCATACGAGCAATCAATTTGTCGATTGTATCTTGTGATATATTGTTCCAGCTTTCTTGTAAAGCCTTCCACATGTCTTCTTGCGAAGTGGGACAACAACTGCGCACATTTCTATCAAGCTCTTCCCACAAAAGCTCAATCGGGTTGAGATCCGGACTCTGAGGGGGCCACACCATGTTTTTTAAAACCTCTTCTGTTTCTTTGTGTTCTAAATAACCCCTGCATAATTTTGAACTATGTTTTGGGTCATTATCTTGTTGGAAAAAAAATCCATCTCCAATTATTCTTGAACCAGACGGAATGGCATTTTGCTGTAGTATTCGTTTATATTGCTCCTTTTTCATGATTCCTTCGACTCGTACCAAATCTCCGGTTCCATGGCCCGAGAAGCATCCCCAGACCATAATGGAACCACCACCATGCTTGACTGTTGGCACCACACAGTCTGGCATCATCTTTTCCTCGACGTTACGTCGAACAAAAATTCGTCGTTTTGAACCAAATATTTCAAATTTGGATTCATCTGACCAAAGAACTTGTTTAAAGTCTTCTTCAGTCCAGTCTCGATGGGTAAGGGCCCACTGCATCCGTTTCTTTTTGTTTTGTGGCCTTAGTAGTGGTTTTCGAACGGCGACGCGACCAAATAACTTAGCATCTCTCAAACGTCTTTTTACTGTAGTCAATGATACAGGTTCTGATCGGGATTTGTTCACTTCTACGCGGATTTCTGGTGCTGTTAGGCGTCTATTCCGCTTGCTGGTAGTGACGATGAAGTGATCCTCGCGAGAAGTGGTAGTTCTCGGCCTTCCCGAACGCGAACGATCTTGATTACTGCCAGTCTCCTTGTATCGGGTTATTGTGTTATGAACACAAGTCTTCGACAACTTAAGTTGAGAGGCAATCGCACGTTCAGATTTGCCTTCGCCGTATAAAACAACTATGGCAGAGCGAGTTTCACTGCTAATTTCGCGAACTTTTCCCATTTTAAGATGTCTTCACTGTAACAACGACGAGCTCAGACTAATAAGGTAGAAAATAATTTACTCCATAAAAACTCAGGTACTAAATATGTTTTAGGAAGCTAACATAATCCCTGATATCGGTTAACGCGAAACAAACCCAAAACAATAAGTAATGAGCAGATCATAAAAATATTACAATGACTCTACCACCTGGTCCTTGCGCGGCGCTCATTGATGTTTTGAAACAATAGACCTTTTTAGGATGATAACTTAAACAACAACATAAATAATGACTCTTAGAAATTCTTTAATAATAATAGAATACGCAGGTGTTCAAATTAGCTCATTATCATATGTGTACTTTGAAATATTTTGTTGGTGACAAAGATTTTTACAGTGGTCTCAAACTTTTGGCCGGCAGTGTATGTCACGTAAAATCTATGATAAAATACCTAAATCATTGAAAGATCTTGACGACAATATATTCAGGACTAAATTGAAACAATTATTAATTAACAAATGCTATTACAATATTAAAGATTTTATGACAGATAAATTTTGACATCACCTGTACGCCTGTTCCTATTATAACTCTTTAATTATTTGACATTGTCTAAAATAGCATAGTTTCATTATTAACTTACTGTAACATTTGCATGCTAATCTTAGTAGAACATAATTGAAACTTAAAATTATTAACATCTGTGTAAATTACATTGTGTTCAAGCAAATAAAATATCTTTATCTTTATCTTTATCTTTACCCTCTGATAGCTATGTCGGTTACTTTGGTTCTTCTACGGATTTCCGTATTCCGGATCCTATCGCGTAGAGAAACTCCGAGCGTAGCTCTCTCCATAGCTCGCTAAGCTACTCTGAGCCTATGCACGAGGCCTATAGTCAGCGACCACGTCTCGGATCCGTCTCGAATCGAAAGTCTTTAACCAATGTGTGTTACAACACTGGTAACACACATTGGTTAGAGACTTTCGATTTTCTGCGACGAGAAGATATTGCGAAGTTTCCCGAACGGGCAGCGTTCGGGAAACTTCGCAATATCTATCCGAGTTGGATTCGTCGACTGACCTCTTTATCAAAGATGGGTTTACCTAGTTGGACCATTTGGCCTAGGTAGACGTAATGATTAACAACAGATAACATCGTTGCCAACATAGACCGGTAAGGGTGCGACATGGGCATTAGACATGATATTTGTCTTACCCATGTACATTTTTAGACCCACCTCCTCTCTGCCATTAACTGCAGAGTGTGACCCGAGTGTCTGTGTTTTATTTCTGCGGCCGTGGACAGTTTCCACCAGCACGTTATTTAGTTCGTCCACTCTGGCTCATTCGCGAGGCTATCAAAGCGGTTCTGTAGCTCCAACTGAAAGCACTCGGGATTTAGTATTTGGACAGGATTTGGGCGTAGTCGACTTAATCGGACGAGACCGCTCTAGCTTTACATCGGTATTCAATGACGCTCTTACCATGCGGTGATCGCTGCCGGTTGTAACCTTGTTGATCACATAGACGTCATTGAATATGTGCCTGTGGGTCGTCATGATTAAGTCTATCTCATGCTTATTGCCGCTGCCGGGGTGCAGCCAGGTCCATTTTCTGTAGGGCCGCTTCTCAAAAAAGGCGTTCAAGGAGTCCCTCCTTTTCTATGAAGTCGGCCAGTCACTGACCCCTTTGGTTTCGCTGTCCAAATCCAAACTGACCCACTCTCAGTTCGTTACCGCTCTTCACGCCTAGAGCCGCGCGTTGAAGTCCCCCATCACAATAGTGTAGTGTGTTTTCGAGGCATGCATGAACTTGGAAATGTCGTCATACATGACCTCCACTTTATCGTCAGGGCGTCCCGAGTGCGGGATTGATTTCATTAGGTAGGGCTAACATTCCATACGTAATTAAAAAAAATTATAAGCTGTGTTATTTCAAACAAATAAAGTTACAGCACTTCATTTCGAAAAAAAAACAAAAATCTTAAAAATATCCGAAAGGCTTCTCGGGGTTAAAAAAGCCGCCACTTGGTTCCACATACCCCCACCCGTTACCATACCTAAAACTACCACATGTAAAAAAAAAAGTATCTAAATGGTTCATAACTATACAGCCTTTTTTTTCTCGGCCTTGGAAATTTGTTCACGAATAGATTGGTCTGGGGGGGGACCACAATTACGTCCTGATAAGGACGTAATACCTACTAAAACCTCTCCGGTGACCCCTCTCTCGCCATTTTCGCCGAACCACGGGAACATTTAAACCTACCGCGGCCCGACTGGCGTCCCCTCTTCCTCCCATACATATCCGGCGAGCCCACCATTCCGCACGTTCGCCGACCCCATTCATCCGTCACGTTTCCTCCCACACCATATGGTAACCCTTAATTATGAACCATTTAGATACTTTTTTTTTGTATGTGGCCGTTTTGAATTAATGAGCGAAATGTTAAAACATCTTTCTATGTTTCAGGTCGTAGTCCCGTCACTAACCGAGTCCTACAGTTCCTCCCAAGACCCGCCCGAGAAGTCCATCCCGATCTGTACCCTCAAGAACTTCCCCAACGCCATAGAACACACGCTGCAGTGGGCGCGCGACGAGTTCGAAGGCTTGTTCCGCCAGGCGGGCGAGCACGCGGCCTTGTACCTGCAGGACACGCACTTTGTGGAGCGCACGCTGAAACTGCCGGGCACCCAGCCGCTGGACGCGCTCGAGAGCGTGCGCGTAAGTACACGCTGATAGATTAAGAACACGCTGCAACGGGAACGAAACCCGGGCACCGTTGGCGCGATGCGCACTTTCGTAAAAGAGTGATCAACATAACTTTATCAATCAGGTTGTTGATATTCACTGCTGGGTATAGGGCTATCCCACGCCAGTTGAATAGAATCCAGTGCGAACTTGCTGGATAGTCTTCCAGCCATGCATGATTATACCGTCTGACAATCTGGTAAGATGGTGTCTCGAAAAAGCGTACCATCAGGTGTTGGCGGATTTGGAATTACTCTTTTGACTCAATAACTCTAAGTTTAATATTTAAAAGAATATATAACATTGTACTATTGCTGTTAGCCTGACAATGACAAAGTAACGCCCGAAACAACTGCATTACTACCTATAGTTTAAATATGTAATCAAGTTATTTCCCTTCCAGAATGCAATCAACGACCGCCCCAAGAGCTTCGAAGACTGCGTGGTCTGGGCGCGCCAGCACTGGGAGAACCAATACGCCAATCAGATCAAACAGCTCCTCTACAACTTCCCACCCGACCAGCTGACGACCAGCGGAGCTCCCTTCTGGTCCGGCCCCAAGCGATGCCCCAGCCCTCTGGTCTTCGACACCAGTGATGATCTGCATCTGGATTATGTTATTGCAGCGGCTAATTTGAGAGCTGCTCTGTATGGGATCCCTCGTTGTGTGGATAGGGAATGCATTGCCAAGATTGCTGAGAGTGTTGAGGTGGGTTTTTATTGTTGCATTGCTAAAAAAGGTGAAGGGTTTCTGAATATGTGTTCCCATTGTTTCCAGTTTTAATCAAATTTATGCTAATATTGTGATGAGGTAATGTATCTTAAATTATTTAATGTAATGTAAAAATGCAATTAATTAATGTAATGTAAGTTATTTGTAGTAGGTCAGTAAGAACTACTGTTCTGGTTCCAAAAATAGCTGCTTTCAACTGGTTATAAGGTATAACCCTTAGTTAAGTGCTAACGTATACTCCGTTATCCATCTACTGAGTGAGCGTAGCCGCGGGTGAATGCGAGTATGAATTTCGCGAAACAATAAAGTTGAATATACATATATCCCTGTGTATAACTTGTACTGTTTACTTGTAGGTGCCACAGTTCAGTCCCAGATCCGGCATCAAGATCGCGATAACCGACGCGCAGCTGCAGCAGCATAACGAGGACATGGACCAGGACCGCGTCAAGACCATCATCAACGAGCTGCCGAGCCCGAGCAAACTCTCCTCGCTCAAGATAACTCCGCTCGACTTCGAGAAGGATGATGACACTAACTTCCACATGGACTTCATCGTCGCTGCGTCGAACCTCCGCGCTGCTAACTACAAGATTCCACCAGCGGACAGGCATCGTTCAAAACTGATTGCGGGAAAGATAATTCCCGCCATCGCTACCACGACCTCGGTCGTCGCTGGCCTCGTCTGTCTCGAGCTGTATAAGCTCGCGCAAGGTTATAACGTTCTTGAAGTCTTCAAAAACGGATTTATCAACCTTGCTCTGCCTTTCTTTGGCTTCTCTGAACCGATCTCCGCCCCGACCAATACGTACTATGATAAGAAATGGACTCTCTGGGATAGGTTCGAGGTCAAAGGCGAGATCACGCTTCAAGAGTTCCTGGATTATTTCAAGAACGAGCATAAGCTTGAGATTACGATGCTGTCGCAAGGTGTATGCATGCTGTACTCCTTCTTTATGCCGAAAGCTAAGCGCCAGGAGCGCCTGAATCTGCCGATGTCCGAGGTCGTGACCAAGGTGTCCAAGAAGAAGCTGGAGCCTCATGTCAAGGCGCTGGTCTTCGAGCTCTGTTGCAATGATGAGGAGGGAAGTGATGTGGAGGTACCCTACGTCAAGTACACCCTGCCCCGGGCCTAAGCAATGCTCTGCATTAAAAAAAAAACTAAAAACTCACGAGTATTCGCTACACTGACGTGGGTAAAGGCATTTAGCATAATAGTTGCCGGCGAGGTCGATGAATTTACGAAAAAGGGTATTTTTGTGATGCGAGTTTCGCGAGTGCCTCGGACTCTCTGAATTGGTGCAACGGACGCGATTTGTACAGTGATAGATGGAAACTGTGTGATGTTTGGTTTGTGCTTTTCACACGCTTGTCTTACGAAATTCATTATATTTATAGTATTAGTTCTAATTTGCTCATCTTCTCGAAAACTGTCACTTTACTTTCACGTAAGATTCGATTGATTTTTGTACACCAAAATTTTATCAAATATTATAAAGTCAAATCAGATGGGTCTGTATAATTATGGAAAAATAAAATAAAAAACAGAATGTGGTTAGTTTTATTTTATTAAGACTAAAAATATGGACATAAAACTTTTTAAAACAACATATCAAATGTGGAAGGGGTATTCTTTGGATTTTCTATTCAATACAGATATCAAAATTAATTATATGAAATTTTTGGTAAAACAATTATTATATTAATTAAACTCTCACTACGCATTTAGCAATAAAAAAACCAAAGTTTTTAAGTTTATGATCAATAATTTAAATGATGACTAAGCCAGCTAAAACGTATGACGGTTTCGTTGCTCTTTTCGTCCCATAACACAAGTGCGCAATATAATATAGAACAGATCGAATTCAGCCAGCTGGACTCTAATAGGCTAAAATTTTAAATATCCAGCATCATCTATTTGCCCTGTTAAACCTAAGTATCTAACTGAGCTGTGTCATGTCTTTTACATTTCCTTTATAGCTACAAGGCCAATACAAATCTAAAACTATACGCTAAGCAACACACAAATACAATTTACCCTCTTACTTATGAAACTATCTTTATCTGCTAAGTTTGTTTTCTTCCGTTGACATCATTCAGACAAAGACAAAACACTGCTTAGCAACAAAGAGTGGTCTAAAAGATAATTGTACAATCAGTACGACGACGCGGCGACGATTTACTTTGACAGGTAATGTATGAATGAATAGGTACTTCTGTCAAAAATTACAATTGTAATCGCGTCCGTCCTGTTGCTTTTTAGAAGAACACTAGGCTTAGTTGAGTGAGGACTATAAATAGGAAAGTTAATATAAAAATATGGTGCAGAGCAATCGTCAAGGCAAGTGATTATAAATAGGTGGTTCCCTGGCCGTCCCGCAGAGCGCAAAGAAACTCGGCAGGCAACGGGCGGGGGCGCCTGTCAGCGCCACAACAGGCAGGCGGGCGGGGGCGCCTGTCAGCGCCACGGCCGGCGGCGCGGGCTGGGCGCGTACCGCGGCCGGCGCCCTTTGTCGCTGCTATAAGTCTCTGCGAAGCACATGTCACGTCAGATAATGCAACCAGTAGACAGAGCGGGGCCAAATAACTGCGTGAACTGCCGCCGGTTCTGCCCATCATCAGGAACACGTACGTGAAGAATTTAGACCTGGCATCTTTACAAACGTGTTCGTGATGATGAGCAGAACCTGCAGTTTTCGCAGTGTCAGTGAATTACCAATAACCCTGTATATATGAGCCATTGACTGTTTCGTTTACGAGGTAGGGTATAACTAATATTGCATTCGATTTTTAAGATCAATACTTTGACGGGCTGCTTTGTGGGTAGTTGAATAATTTATACACGTAAGCAGAATCAATGTGTCAATACAGTTCTAGTTGTTTGGCGCGCGCCGAAGTGCATAAATTTCAAAGCATTTATAAGCATAGATCAGGTAATGTATAATAAGTACATATGTACAACTTATGCAACACATAGCATGTCACGTTAGGCACAATGCATAGAAGTGGCTCCTTGACAAACAAAATGGTAAAGTTTCTGTAAACGATACACAGAAATAACATAAGCAACTCAGGAAAAACGTTGATCACATTAACTTTGGACAAAGAAAGTAAATTGGCAAAACATCCAAAGCTGCAATAGATCGCAACATAACATCCTGCAGCAGCGTTACAAAGGCCGGTGAAGGAGCCAATCGTTTACCATGAGGGTGCCTTCCCACTGTCGCGGAGCGGACCATAATCGACCTAAGACATTAGATCGAAGTACACACACGTTTCCCGCTGATTTTTGACTGGTCTATTCCGCATCAGTGGAAAGCACAAACAAACGATAAAATTAGATTGGCAAAACATCCAAAGCTGAATTTACATCGCAACACAGGTAACAGCCAGCACCCAATTGATTGCTGCAATCCATCGCAACATAACAGCCAGCAACGTTCACTACAGTTGTCCAGTGAAGGACCCTAGTTTACCGTAAGCAGACTGAGTCATCAGCGAGACGCAGGTCGAGCTTCGCCGCGGGCGCGGTGGCAACACGCCGCTGTGGCTCTGTGACATTACGTCCCTGCACCACAACAACAGATTTAAGTTTGATACGGTAAGGAGGCATTAGATCAGCTAATGATTGTGAATAAAGTCTAATAACCCGGCCACACGCTCCGTCTCATTTGCAAGCGTGCTTGCACAAACCAGTTTGCGCAAGTAAGACGGAGCGTGTGGACGGCAAGACGGTAGTTCGCGCAAGCCCGGAAACGCGGCTTGTGCAATCGTTTACATGCTGGGCAAAGTCCTCCTTCACAGTCGTCTTAAAATGTCTGCAAGGCAATTCTCGCCAATAAATCACTCGGTATATATGGCAAGAACTGTCAAATTTGACAGTTCTTGCTTGAGTGTTATATTGGCGAGAATTGACTTCCAGAGATTCCAGGTTAAAAGATAATATGGGATCGTCCCAACCTTTGTCGTAGCCGAATTTTTAAATCTAAAAGTGGGGACAACATAAGTAGTGTACGATTTATGTATAAACCGCACATTTGCACTTTTGCAAGCGGTGCATTTTTACTTACCTAAGCTAAAGCATTTCAGTACGCGTTCGACCGCAGTATGAATACACGGGGTACTCATATCATTAGCAATAAATCAAGTTATCAGTTTAATCTCTCTATCACTTAGCATCTCCTATCAATATCTTCTAAAGGTGTAGGGTGGAAACCTTACAAGTAGGTCACATTTGACAGTTCATCCAAAAATGAAGCGGCGGCAAGACGGTCACTTGAAATTATTTTTGTACCTTAGTTAGAACGGGACAATTAAACAACTACTTTTTCCAGTTACATAATAGTATTACGTCCAAGGTCTGTAATGGGTGGGTCGCTGGCCGCGGCTGAAGATGGCTGAAAGGGAAGCGTAGCGCAGGTCCAGGCCATCACAGCGCGGTAGCATTGCAACCCTTGATGGGCAAGCTGAACCGAAGGTCGAGGCCTTTATAGCGCGGACAGCAAGGGCTGCAATGATGACCAAGCTTGAATGCCGAGACCAAAGCAAGCATAGCTTGAGGCCAGCTTATCGTGGCCAACAGGGCAGTCATTGCGGCCGAGGCTTGTATAGTGCTTTACTCAAACAATGCAAGTAATTAAAATAAAAAACAATCACCGCGATGCTCTTTTATCAGTTTCCTGCTTTTTTTTTTATTCTAACCAGCCAGTGATGGGACCGAGGCTTGTATAGTGCTTTACTCAAACAATGCAAGTAATTAAAATAAAAAACAATCACCGCGATGCTCTTTTATCAGTTTCCTTATTTTTTTTTTTTTATTCTAACCAGCCAGTGATGCTTGTACTGCTCAGTATGCATAAAACCTTTACGCACCTAACTATTATCAAAACAAAATAGAATTCGAAATACATTACGGACCGAATAGAGCGGACTGTAAATGGAATAAAGGAAATATAATATTACTGTCCGCCCTTAGTGTCCGCCTGTTTGGATAGGCCCGAAAGGTCGACTTTGCTCAAAGAAGGTTGTTGAAATAATCAGCAGATTATATGCTATGTTTGAGTAATGTTATATTTATTTGAATAATGGAAAAAACAAAACAACTTTGATTTTATAGAAACTGGATTACTGCAAACCGCTGCATGCGGGAGCGCAGGACCAGTCATTGCGGCGATTTGAAGTTTTGACACTGCAATGGCGTAAACTGCGGGGAATTCTAGCGGTAATGGGTGTACCAGAACACCTACCGTACCTCATTAGAAGACTATGAAGATGGCTCAGCAGCAGTGCGCGTCGATGGAGTGGACTCAAGCCCATTGAAGCCTGAAGCTGGAGTACGACAAGGCTGCATTCTGACGCTGCTGTGTAACATTTACACCGAGCACATAATGCGGATTGTTTTGGACGACTGGAATAAAGGTCGGAGCACCTTGAATCCACCAGCCTAAGCTTCGGACTTGCTTTCAATCGGGAGAAGACCAAAATGATGATAGTTAACCGAGCTGAGAATAACGACACTGAAGTCAAAAGCATAGCTAAGTGTGTGGTTGTGCAGAGCTACTAACATCACCAACAGCGGAGGCTGTGAAGAGGAAGTCAGAAGACGTTGCGCTATCACGCGATCTGCTGCTGAAAGGCTCACCATGATTTGGAAGGACCACTGAATAACTAAAACCACCAAGTTTCGTCTGATGCGGAGTTAAGACTTTCAAATTCTTCTGTATGGAGCTGAGACGTGGACTCTGAGACAAAAAAAGCAGAGGAAAGTAGACGCACCAGAGATGTGCTGCGGATGACAGTTCAGTATTAGCCTGTTATTGTAATTTTAGTGTTTTTGGAAATTTGTATTCTGTTTCTATAAGTGGGAACTTGTTAATAGCCACCTGTTTCTTCACACATGGCAATTATGTATATTGTGCTGAAAGATCCCCTAATATAAATAAATAAATAAATAAATGACGACTCCTGAGGATTCCGTGGACCACGCATCGGACTAATGTCTCCATCTTCGAAGAACTTCGTATAAAAGAGAGATTATCGTTGACTGTGCAAAAACGAATACTTAAGTTCTTTGGGCACATGGCATGGTATGAAGACTCCTTGGAGCGTCTCGAACAAAGTAGAATGGAGGGCAAAAGGTCCCGTGATCGGTCTCCAACTAGATGGTCGGACCTCATCACCTCCCTAACACAATCCACCATGACCGACTGCTCCCACAACGCAACCAATAGGGAACCATGGCGGCCAATGCACGAACAGCCGTTCATCAGGATCCCCTATCACAACCACGACCACATTTCCAACAGTGCACGGCTAAGAAGAAGTAATTAAGTCTATAAACTTTTTTTGTAAGCCTAAAGAAATAAGTTTTTTAATTTCGAGGTTGTCATTTGAAGCCTACCCAAACACCGCGAGACCGCGACCCAGCAAACGTAGTTTAAGACGACCTGCGAAAGACTGCAGTCAGATGCTGGATGCGACAAGCTGAAGACAGGGCGCTATGGTACTCATTAAGGGAGGCCTAGGTATGTCCTCTCGCACTTTACTGGTTTTATTTTTCACTTATTTGAATTCGAATCGCAAACGTTTGAGAATCATAATTGTATCGGTAATTTTACTGTAGGTAAACAAACATGACGCACCTCACTACCAAGCTATGACTGACAACTGTCAAATGTGACCAGATATCTCGTCCCTACTATAACTGGTCCGCTTCTGAATATTGTTACGCTGTCCTCCGGCGGGACACGTGCTATGATATGTTGTTTCAGCACAAGTTACTTTCACAGATGATAACATGGAGTAGAGACGTATTATCTTCGCAGCATAGGCGCAGTTAGGCACATACCTACTACTATAATTCCCCGGCCCGCACCCCGCCTCGCCTTGTGCGGTTAGTATTCTTTATATGGAATTCTATGGATTTGCGCTCACTACATCAACTCCGGATCGCCTCGCTCGCAAGCTGTCCAAGTGCGTACGGCGAGTGGACACCCCCCCGCCGTCCACGCACGGACGGCGCGCGTGGACTACTCGGTGATAACTCTCTGCTCGCATGCTTGCCTTGCGTTGACAGCGCATTGCAAACATTCACGAAAACGAAGTTCACTGGTTGACCACGCGGCGGGGCGTCCGCACGAGGTGAGGCGGTGCTCTAATGAGCTATGATAATAATATATGTAGGTATAGGGTGTTCGTCATTTTAGCGCGCAATATCACGCATGGACGTTTTACTGGTGCCACAGAATAATATAAAATTACCAAACAGGTGCAAGCTCATACATAATACGTTTTTCATCCCATCTATTCGAAGAGAATGGTTCCTCGATGAGTGCGAACAAAGTTAGTCATTCCAGCGCACTTAATAACAGAGACGAAATTACTTGAATTTGGAACACTACATAATAATAAATAAGTATGAACGCAATTCGCTTCAATAAAGTCCTGACCGGTAATAGAAAAAACAGCGCGTGCCGACGCGGCATTACCTATCCAAATTTAAAAAAAGACAACTCGGTAAATTTTATTTTTATCAAAACATAAGCATAATCTCTCCGAATTTAATATAGACAGAACTATGCACGTGTGCTCCGTCGGTGGCGTGGTCCGTGGTATGTAGGCCTTTGATGTCGCCGCCACACCGCGCAAGTAGTCAATGACCGCGTAGATACTTAAAAGCGGGCCGTCGTCGTCGTCGGGTAAGGCGAGAATGGGCGGAACCGCATTAAAGAGGTGGTCGCGATATTTGGGATGGCTTAGTACAGTAATAAGGCATATTCGTAATAAAATTAACAATTCTGCTAAAAAAAACGTTTGCGACTTGCTTTGTTAAATGAATATGAATCTGTAGCAGCAGGTGAATAACCTCCTGCGATATTGAGCACTTATTCAAATAACACCCTGTATAAATAGTTGATACAATTACTCACGTGCGCCTGCTGATCTGGGACTGTGCGGAAATGGGTCGGGGCCGTAGAAGCCGCGCGCGATCGGCCGCGATGAGGGCGCAGCGTTCTGCCGGCGTGCTGGCTATGAAAGTGTCGTGGAGGGAATAGCAAGCTGCTGTTATCTGGAAACGTGATGGACATAATGAACTAAGGGCCATTCCTAATATCCACTCGTTTTAGCTATCTAGTCGAATTTTGAACCATTTTGTTATATAGGAATTGTCAAAAAGGACGAAAGGCAACTTCAGATATAAATTGATTATTGGGAAGGGTTTAACCTAAGGTTTATATCATGTTATTTTTTAAGTACAATAAAGTGTTTATTCATTCATTCATTCCTAACCTACAATAGTTCACCAGGAAACCTGTGAGCTAAGATGGCGTGAGATAGACAACACAAAACTAAAAAGCCAGGGAAGTCTTGCCTCTGAGGAATCTCCGAAAAAGACCCAGTTTTAGTTGCTGAGGCAAAGTGAAAAGCTAGATACCTACCTAAAATAATAACATTCCCCCTAATTATTGATGCCGCTTTCGCTTTTCGGACTAAACTAATTATCAACTCAAGTCAATAACATAGTCATAATGAGATTTTCGTAGTGAGTGATACCTGCTGTATCAACCTTCGATGCAGGTCCACGTCAGCTCCGCGGATGCCCTCCCTGTCCTGATGCAACTGCAGAGCACACAGGAGCGCGTCCCGTATCGTCTGCACCGTAGCGGTCACTCGCTCCGTCCGCATCAGCCGACGGACCAGATAGCCCTTCGCGAACGCCACTATCTTAGAAGCAGCGATTAGCTACAACGTGGTACATAAAATTGTACATTGAATGTTGGGATCTTACAGGTAAGTTACAGTCTGAGAGTTCGTAAAATTATATTTGAAAAGGGTTCGCAGGGTTAAAGCCAAGTGGGGGGTGGGATTAAAGCCATTTCGGGGGTGGAGTTGAAGTTAGGGGAGGGGGGTTCGAAGTCATTTGGGAGAGTATAGAAGCCATGGGTGGGAAGGTAAGGACCCAGGTGCAAGCAAGGAGGGACGCAGTAAAGTGTTGTCTTGGATACGTGGTCATTGTATTCAAAAGTGAGTGGGGTGGAGTTGAAGCTAGGTGGGAGAGGTACGCATAAAGGTGGTAAAGGAGATTAGCTTTCATAAGAATGATTATGCTTTGAGGATTTCGAATGATGTAAAAGTGTTCCAAAATGAAGGAACGAAATTGACAAAAGCGATGGGGACTTGATAAACATGAAAAGTATCTGAAAGTGTAACATACAACATCATGTTTCATTTGGACATGATGTCAAAATGGAAGCCAAATTACCTGCTTTGGCGAAGGCGGCGGTGGGGCCTGTGGGTTACCGGCGAGGGAGTGCTGAACAACGTTGCCTTTCATGAAATGCTTGCTAGTTTCCTCTACACCATTATTGGCAGAATCCCTCGAACTTTCCGAGATTGCCTTCGAAGTTACGGAAACGGACTGGATGATGGTCAATTCATTTTCATTTAGAAGAGGGGAAGCTGAACGACTAGATTCAGTATCGCTTTTGTCGGTGGGGAAGGTAACGTTCAGGTCGGCCAGAGTGTCGTTCGTTCGGTCGGTCAGGATCAGATCCGGTTCGCGGTCGGAAGAAGTGTCGTAGTTGAGTTTGCGCGAACTGCTTCTTTGAGCCGGCATATGGCATTGCGGACTTCTGATCAGATGCCGGCCCGCGGGAGACATGGTGGGAGAGTGAGTCAATGCATTTCTGGTCGGAGAGACCATATTTCTGACAGGAGAGCGACATTTGGATTTACTCCTAACAGGGACTTTCAGCGATTGACTTTTATTGCCATTAAGAGAGACGGCTTTGGGCTTCTTTATGGTGCTGGAGATATCTCTGCTTTTCTTCAGAACAGTATCACATTTACTGATATAGTTATGGGTGTCAGTGAGGGATATTTGATCATTCTTATTGTGGTTGATTAGTTGACTCAAGCTGACAGGTCCCCTCTGGGGCTCCATGTCGGCCCCCCACGCCTGCTTCGCTTCGATGCTACCCTCGGGGACTATAGTTTTCAGTTGTTTAAACAGATAATTATTTTGTTCTTCAAAAACTTGCTGCAATCGTTTTTGTTCCTTTTTTTGTTTTTCAACTAAACTAGCCATTTGCGCCATTTGGTCTCTCTGTATCTTCTCATATAGCTCTCGAACCATTTTTCCAGGGTTGTCACCTTCGCGATCTAACGTAGCAGGAGGCGACTTGGGAGACCTGGGCGTGGGAGGCGACCGAGGCGACTGCCTCTTCTGCGATGGTGAATTGGCAGAAGTAGGTCCTAACGTTACTGTCGTATTCAATGGATAATCCCGATGAACATTTGGCTTCCTCTTAGAAATAGCTTCAGATTTCGGTCCACATTTCGAAGGTGTAGCGCCCTTGTTTTTATCAAAGATAACAGTTTTAGCTCTAGGTGGTGGTGAGTAATTAGCATCGATCGTAACTTTATGAGCTTGTTTTATCGAATCTCGCGTATTGCAACCGGGAAGGTTTTTATTCTTGAGGTCTTGAGCCATGGATGACCATTTGACCTTGGCGGATTCTAGATCCCAGCTCCTCCGTTTTTTGCTTGTTTTAGTGACTAAGCTGGACAGACTCTCACTCATGGAGATGCTTTTCAATTCCACTCCAGTAGTTATGGATTGCACTTCTAAGTGAGCCAAGAGTTGGGGACTTGGGTTGAGAACAGTGTAAGACCGTTGTCTTGTGATATTAGGAATGTCACACTCTTTCAAACTTTCAGTGTATAAGTTATTTAGGCTGCCAGTAAAGCTCTTGGTGCTGAATATCACCTCAGGTTCCAAACTATATGAAGAGTCTTCATGGGTTTGTGACAAATCTTCATTGACAATTCTGTATCTGTCAATATCCTCTAATTCTTTGGGTCTTTCTTTATCTTTATTGCTGTGAATAGTTTTAACAGGGGCATAATTATTTCTTAGTGCAGATTTGTAAATGTTCTGTAATAGTTTGGATTGTAGAAGACCACCTTGGCCTTCAATAGATTCAACTACTGCAAAATCATTTTTAATTGCATTTCTATAACCTTCAATATCCTCTAATACTTTGGTTTTTATTTTATCTCGTTGATTGCAAGGAGTTTCAACATCAGCTAGTAATTGTTTTTCCTTCAAGGGGGTGTAGCTCCTCTTAGGCAACTCAATAGTTGGGGGCAATCTTTTGACCGTTTCTAGGACGTTCCTACCGCTCTGGTTGATGCTAAGACTGAAGTCTATCACAAGTTTGGAGGAGGTGTCTGCAGTGGTCACTGCGTTTGGGGAGCAGAGTTCAAAGAAGTCGCTGGTAGGCAGCTCGGTCTCTAGGGACTGTTTGTTCGGAGTTTTGTGATTGCTTATGGTTGTATCGAAGGCAGCCTGGGCAGCTTCCTGTGGTGTACTAATTTCTTTTTGGTCAGCTGTGGTCCCTGTGTGGTCGTTTCCTACATAGGGCTGGAGGATTGAAATCCGCTTTTCTACTTCTTTGGCCAGCAGCTTGTAGTACTGCATTTCTTTGAAGCACTCCTTGGACAGCTGCAATCACACAAATGATGTTAGATCGTTTGTAATAAAACCACAACTAAAGGAAGATTGCCACCTTTTTGAAAGTTTTCACCAGTATCAATAAATCTTTTGACAACATTTTGTAGATACATGTCGCACCCCTAGAACTCCGTTAACTCAAAAAGTAGGTATTTTGATTTAGTGGCGTTTTCAATTTCTTCATCAGAATACCTACACGGGAAAATATCTCGCATAACGATACCTTGAACGGTTGTCAAAAGATGGCGCCAAACGTTCCTTAACTTGACACGATAGCGCAAATTCATTTTGACTTGCGGGAGTTTTGATGATTTACGATCGTCATTTTGTTTTTGTCATTTCGAATTAGTCAGATTTACGTGAAAATAAATGATAATTTAATCTTATTTATTATTGTTTGTTAAGTGATAGATGCTTTTAGCACAAAAACAAGGTTGTGTAAGGCATGTTTTATTAGATATTTTAAACAGTTTAAAGTTTTAAAAAGCAGTAGATGGTATTTTTAGATTTTTTGAGTTGGTGGACTTTACTTGATTTGTTATTGATTATAAATCTTTATTTATTTTTAAGACGATAAAAAGCCGAGAAAAACTCATGTTAGAGATGATACGAAAAAAGAAAAGCGAAGCAGAAAGCGCTGATCAGCCTAGTATAGAAAGCAGCAGCAAAAAAGAAGGACATCAAGGAATTTGTCGACAAAAATGTGATTCCAAGACAGTACTATGACTGTTTCTATAAAAATGTAATTTAAGTAAGTTTAGATTCTTAATGAATTCTTAATCTAGACTGATTAAGATTTCAGTACCTATATATTAAACTATTTTTATAGAGGCTACCAAAATTTTATACTGTGATTTGCAACTTTGACTGTTATTATTAAGCTAAGTACATAAGTAGAATTAACATTAAAAATTAATATGGAGACTGCCCTAAACTTTAAGGATAACATTTTAGATTTTGTAACGTAAAATGTTACATTTATTTTCCATAAGGGTTTTCAGTGGTTAGTTTTACGCCAAGGAACTCGTTCTTACGCTGAACATAACCATATAAGGACATCGGCGTGCCTGCCTCGCCGCTATTGGTCCGCGTGCAAAACGCGCGATGCGTACGTGATCCAGCTCAGGTCTAACAAATTCCTTTGTCTTGGCGCGCGCTTAAATAGCCGCCGAACGTTGCCCCGGGGTTCATTCCTCACTCTGCATTTCAAGAGACACACGTTCTCGTACAGATATTTACCTACCTATCTAGGTAACCTAAAAGTATCGTGAAGTGGTCTTAAACCATAATTATAAATCACAATTGTACTACAAGTGTAGTTATTCCCCCAAATTGGGTAAGTGTGCACAATATCGCTGTTAGGATGTAAATACCTACTTACCTATTGTATTTCTTGTTTGTGTATTGCATCATCTAGGTTTCATTTCATGCCTGTGCTTCCTCTTCGCAAAACCTAGCTTAGCTGTGCTATCGCGCTGGTTATTTATTGTAATACCTACCCAGGTACATGTTTTACCTGCGGCTTGGCTTGTATAAGAATCTTACCCAAATACTACCTATCTTTTCATGTGCTAGTATTCTGTGTACATTAATGTTTCTACCTTCAATAATACCTATGTAAACTCCGGTCTGCTTGTTCTCATGGCCACCACCACATTATACTCATGCGGCTTCCCTAGAAGTAGCTTCGTTTCGCTGTCGCCTTCAGACTCTCGCCGTGGTGGTCATGGACAAGAACACATAAAGCTCAACATATGCTATAACAAGGAAATTGATTCCAGGGTACAAGTTACGGATTAAAAAGGCTGGAATAAGGCACATCGTCTCACTCGGCGGACGTGGGACCTTCACTCCCCTTCACCGACTTTGAAGACGAACGCCTAAGACAACCTCCTGGAACCACACCCCTTTATCGGCGCTCACCCTGGACCCGGACCTACGGCCCTACGTTCCTCTAGAAGCCTCCGTTACAGGGAAGTGCCGTAGATAAATGTTGTGCGAAAGTTAGGCGGGCCATAGAACCTACGACCTACCTTCATTATAAAAGGTTTAATAAAAATTTTCATGTTAACGTTCCTACGTCTGTGTTCTTATTTTATCCAACCCACGTAGGACGCTAAATACGTTACAATTTTTAGAACTTTTTTTGCCAAGCCATAAAAAAAATTGTTTGTATTGTTATAATTGAGATTTTAAAAAGTAAATCAATTCAAAATCCATAGTGCTTTATTTCCTTTAGACCTTATAGGACTCTTCGACACGCCACAAAATTCAGATAAACGTTGACTTTGTATTTAATATATGTCAGCACGAAGACGTTATTTCAATATGAAAATCTAGTTTTGAGAGTTAATTTCATTGTTAAACCACTTAACCTAATCATAGAATTGAGTTAAGTTTAATAACATTGTAAAAAAGTCGAAGTCTTAGCTTCGCGACGGCGATTTTCGCTCGCGCTCGAAACGTTCGACGCGGGGCTAAGCTTTGCTATAAATACGGCCGTCGGCCGAGCTAATATTCTTTCTCGAGTCGTCGGACGGAAAGAACTTCTGCTATAGAATAAATGCTATTGCCACACCAACTTCGTGTCTTTCTTCCAATGGATAACTATCATCCTCGTCTTGGTGCCCCCCACCAAGACGAGGATGATAGTGAAGTCAGCGCTGGCGCTGGGTGACGTCACCCTTTTTAATAAGCGTACGGAGGGTCTTTCTCCGCCATATACAATAATTGTTTTTTTTACACCATAACTACCATCCCCAGGTTTAGAGTTATGCTAAGAACTCGTCAAAAAATTTTGTAATTTTTGCGGTGAAAAGGTAAAACGTATTTCAGTTTTTTTTTTTCATGTTAACCAAAGTAACTCAAAATCGTTTATCTTATCTAGTAAAGTAGTAAGGCAGATATCAAATTTTTGTAATTTCTGAAAAATTAGGTTTTTTGAGTCAACGGAGTTTTAATCTAGAGGTGCGATGTATAAGCGCACAATTTTTAAGATTCTAAGCACCAATGGGTTTTTCATAATTTACATACACTTAGTAGGGACTGCTGCAAAGGTTCATAAATATTTTCAGTTCTAAAGCTTTTTTTTTTATTTCAAGTTACAAATAATTATGTATGTATAGACTATTGTTTTCTACCAATACTACAGCTGGGTCATTCCATTGTGACTGGACATTCTAACTCCGTTTTGCTCAAACTTTAAGGAATTTTTCTAAAACTACCAATGCTATCTGTTTCAAAATAATGACATTATGAAACCAGATAATAGTTTTAAATGAAAACGTAAAAATGCAGTCCTATATTACACAGTTGACTCAGCAAATTGACATTTTCAAAGTGTGATGGGTGAGACCCATGACACCCACCTACCAGAGTGGATGGCTCTGGTTTCCAAATCAAGACAAACCATCAACATTTTGTTTAAAAATGTCGCTCAAAGGGATACAATTTTCGTTGCCGGAAGATGCACTGTCAGCGTTCGAGCAGGCTGTAAACGAGGTTTCTGCAGTGGACTGGAAAAAGTGTTTCGAATACTGGTTCAGACGCATGAAACTTTGTATAGAGGCTGGTGGAGAGTACTTAGAAAAGATTTAATAAAAAAATATTAACACTTTATTTTATTTTCGCACAACTTTCTAAGTGTCCCACATATGTTAACTGATTAAGAAACTACTTTATACTATAGGATAAGTGCAGTAAAAAAATATGTAAAGATTTTTTTACTATGAATTAGTAATTGTAACGGGTGATACAGCTTGGAGTAACAAATTTTACGAGGCAGAGGTTGCTGTGTTGAAATGTATAGATTAATTTACTGAACCCAGTTTCATAATTTTTTGGTCCCAATATGCATAATATCAAAGAGGTAACACCTGTCATCCATAACGGGTGTTACATGATATTCCCCTTCAATATTTTATAAATTTTGCCAAATATAAAAATGTGACCTGAATTTAGTTGGGAGCAAATTGGATAAATTCAATTTTTTTTATAGTTTTTACTAAAATATAGGATCAGCTTAAACTAAATATTAACTAAAATTTGTGAATAAATAAAAATTACATGCGGTAGTGTTTCCCATGGACTAACCTTGTCTTGTAATTGTAATGTAGTCTTCCAATTAGTGCTACTATATTTGTGTAACTAATACTTCATTGGATGTTACTCTCTGGACGATGCGCGCGAATAAACACTAAAATAATACCTACCAAACTATAGCTTTAATTAGTACAGGTAAACAAACTCACAACTGGTGGAAGAAGTGGTGATCCATTTAACTTCATACAGGAAATGTACTGCCCCGGTCTTCGCACGGATTTCACGTCCCACGGATCATCCATCACGAAATTAATACATCAGTGGACGAGCTCTCTACAAGCCCCCAATCACACCACAGTAGGTATCTACAGGAATCACAACACACCGAACTTATCAAAATACTTAAGAAGAACACTTCAGCCACTGTAGTCACCAGGGATACTATTGTTCACAAGCCAAATTTATGAAAAACCCTCATTAGAACACTCAATTTACTGGAAATTTGTAACAATTTTCTGTTGACTGACTTGACTTCTTTGTTATTTTTCTTCTTCTTCTTCTTCTTCTTGTCAGATGGCTTCTGCGACTGGGTTGTCGTAATTTCGCCAATGTCCGTCTCATGACAGCATCACAAGCTTTATGGATTGCGCAAATAGACATAATAAAACTTATTAAGTTTGGCTCTCTGCATCATGGTTTGACAGACACAACTCTGCCAATGTCAGTATTCAATTGCGCATTTGTATTTTGTAGGCATTTGTGAATGAATAATAATTATTATGATTAGAATGGAGGTTGATTAAAAACAAAATAATAAGAGGATAATTTTATCTCAATCAAGTTCTCTAATAAAAACTATCGTAGTTTGACGTATTCATTATGGATGTAAGCGGGTTAACTACGAACCTTTTTTGTGATGGAAGGACACCAACGTTTCATCCCTTACCGAGGGACTTCTTCAGGGTGAGTGCGGTTCGCGACGCGCCTATACCGCTGCCGTGCGCTCACTAGCCCGAACGCGCGGATCGTAGGCGCCGGGGGCGGGGGTGGTACGGGGCACGCTGGTTGTCGATGCTGGAGAGTAGGAGAATCATCATCTCGCGGAGATCCCATCGTGTCGGGTAGTGTAGGTATACTCTGTGTGCATGCGGAACTAACAATAACTACACCCGGCTCTATACTGCTATCTGACTTCCCATGGAGACACGGCTTCCAAGCGGGTGGTAATTTCTAACCTCTATCCCTTTTTATCTGAAAACCAGCGCAGTATTGGGCAAATGCCTAATACTGCAAAATGCTGAGTTAGGGACACCTTTTTACCCTTCCTTTTAATGTACTTTACTTTTGTTATGCTATTATGTTTTTTGGGTAAATAAAATGTATTTTATCTTTATCTTTATCTTTTGAAGTTAGGCCGTGGTCCAATCTCTATCGCCTCACGTATCTTTCGGGGAACAAAAATTTTTCCCTAGACAAGACACGGGCTTTGTCGAAACGTACGTAATGCGATGGTCCTTC
Source organism: Eupithecia inturbata (assembly GCA_963662085.1). Classification (NCBI taxonomy): domain Eukaryota; kingdom Metazoa; phylum Arthropoda; class Insecta; order Lepidoptera; family Geometridae; genus Eupithecia; species Eupithecia inturbata. The sequence goes on from OY759190.1 coordinate 14,219,077, forward strand.
CTCAATACAGTGTTCTACCACCGCCGAGCTATTGGTGTCAACATTCTTTACAGCGCGTATGTGCTCAGAGAGCCGGGTGGATATGTTCCTTTTTGTTTCACCAATGTAACATTTGCCGCAGTCACATGGGATCAAGTATAGGTACACCTGGGATGTCCAGTGGCTCTCTATCCTTGGGAGAGCGAAGTAAGTGCCGTAGTTGTGTATGAGGCCGAAATATCGTCATAATGCTGTATTTTCGTTGCAGTAACCCAGCAATCTTATCCGTGAGCCCCTTGACAAAGGATGATTATGTGACAGCTCTCTCGACGGAATGGGGCCGCTTTTTTCGGACATGTTGGCAATGCGGCAGCTCTGTCTCCAGGCTTAACCATTTCGCTCTAGTACCTCTTTGACATGTCGTAGTTCACTGTCTATATATTGCGGGTCGCATAACCTTAGAGCTCTATTTATAAGGGTGCGTAGTACTAAAGCAAGGTGTGGCCGATGATGGTGTGAGCCAGCCTTTAGATACCTATGTGTATGCGTTGGTTTGCGATAGACCGTTTGTACCAATCGCCCTGAGTGTAGGTACTCTCTGAATCAACACATCAAGAAAAGGCAGAGCTCCGTCCTTCTCACACTCCACTGTGAATGCTATTTTCGAATGTAGGTATGCCATTGAGGTGTTCCAACAACGTGTTAATTTGGTCTTTGTGTATAATAGCAAACACGTCATCCACATATCGCCACCAATGTCTCGGCCTCATACATAGGTGCACCTTCCAACGCCGTGCTTTCGAACCATTTCATAAAGATGTTAACCACGACTGGTGCTATTGGTGACCCCATGGCATCCCCGTCCTTCAGTAGGTAATAATTACCTCGCCATAAGAAGTATCTGCTTTTTAAGGTATGATCTATCACCTTCATGTACTCAATAGTTAGGTATTCCTGCCATAATCATTATGTTCTGAATAATTTGTAAAGTCTGCTATTGGTACATACATATGCCTGTAGTTCCAAAAAGCGATAACAGATGGTGCTAAAAAAAACCTAGGAAGGTACCTACTATATTTGCACCTATAAGTAGGTATGTAGTACCTAGTAACTAGCTAATCATCGACACTGGGTTGGAGGACAGTAGTCAACACACAAACGCAGCGTGGAAAACGAAAACACTGCAATAGCACAAAAAATATACTGAAAACGGCGAAAACAAAACAAAAAAGCACCAGGTACAAATACGACGGTTATTTTTCTGCAAAATTTAAATGTCATGGTTGTCATGGCAATAAGTCGTGGACGGAAGAAATCCCTCCGCAATTAGTCAGCACCCTCTGTTATCGCCTTTTGGCACTACAGGCGTAAAATCTGTTCCAGGCTTTTCCTTGATGATTGGTGGCTATCTTAGTAGTTCTACCACAGAACAATAATACTCCTGCGGAGACTCGGAGAGTTCTATTCTATTAAAATTTACGAAAGATTGTTGTTTTAGATAGATTTTTAAAATATGTTTTTTCTCAAAATCTTTAAGTTTATGCGTGTGTAATAGTAGTAATTATAAACAAAACGTTCTGTAAAAGTAGCTGTAAGCTTCAAGTAACTTTTACAGACAATAATGGATGTGCTTTTGATGAAGCGAGTGTGCCCGCCCGGGAGGCAGGCTATGCTGTGTTTTTCCTCGTCTTTTCTGATATTTACGACTTGTTTCTTCTCCGGGATCCTGCTGGGATACTCCTCAGAGTTGTTTGCTCTAAACTTTTGGGGTCCAGGACTTTACTTCTGCCTGTTGAACTTCGTATTGAGATACAGTTATCAAGGCTTCATTTATGAGGTAAAGTCTGTATTATCAAAATTATAGATATGCAAATCACTTCATATTGATATTACGATCATATACTTACGTAAACTAACTTCAAATTAAAAGTCTCCCATGCCAAGTCTGAAATTAACTTCTATTACTTTCTAGGTTTCGGTGCGATCGGCATTTCTCGGGGCTGCCTTTGCTACCGGCGCGTATCTGGTGACATTCGACAGTGGCATCAAAGTGTTTGGGCTGTATGCCATGTCTCTGTCTCTGTTCCACTTCTCGGAGTTTATGGCTGTGGCGGTGTCCAACCCGAGCACACTTTCCATTGACTCATTCATCTTGAATCACAGTGTGCAGTATGGTTTGGCCGCAGTGGCTAGCTGGACAGAGTTTGCTTTGGAGTACTATTTCTTCCCGAGTAAGTATACTTACAATTATTATACAGTTTGGAACTCGCTGCCTGCTTCTGTTTTTCCGGCCAACTGCAACCTGGGTTTCTTGAAGACAAGAGTAAATAGGTGTCTTCTAGACCAGGGTTGCTGATGGCGTTTTACCCACAGCAGCGGATGCTGATGCTCATTCTGGCCATGTGCATGTCGGATTTGCAAACCAAGCGTTTTGCACTAATTTAATTTAGATGGTTCTTCCAATCGAAACCCATTATGCACTTTTTTAGGGTTTTATTACCCAAAAGAAGCCTTTGCAAAAACTTATAAATGTTAATTTTCAAAGACTAGATTATTTATAATCTAAACGGTATTAGCTATCTAACCACATGAGAATTATTTGAATCTGACAACTAGGACAGGAGTTATCAGGCCTGTTAGCTGACACACTACATGGAATACCTATCAGTACTGCATTCCGTGTGCATGCAGAATGCAGAATGCGAATGCGAATTCGGCATGCGGAATAGATACAAAAACTGTAAATTTTTTTGATTGTGTTCAAGCAAAACTTAGAAGATAACCCGGCAGTTAGTGACCGGCAGTTTTGTGCAACAGTTTTGTTGACAAAGAAGCTAAGGCAACGGCAAGCGGAGCGAACCGTTAAATTTTTGAGACTTTTGCATTGGCAAAAGAGCAAAGAAAACAAACCTTAAAAAATATGGCGAGGAGTAAAATTTCGTTTTGAGGCAGTAGTGTCTGGGACCTTATGTTTTATCCCAGTTCTCTAAGAGACTATAATGGCATTTGAATTTAAATCTCAGTCTTGTTTTAAAACGAAACCCTAATGATCTCGCACTGCTGAATACCTAGAGGTCTCAGCAACTTCTGACGCCATCAAATTAAAATTTTAAATAAATATGTAAGTATTATTAGCTGCTCTCTCCGCGATGCTTCACACACACACTAGTGCCACTACCTACCTATTTGCTACCCATTTTTGAACAACTTATCGCGCTTGTGTAGAACGTCAGCATCGATCAATACGGATGCTGAGGCTGATATTCGCAACAACCGCAACCCTGTTTGTTCTAAACCTTCGTGATACGTCGGCCACATGTTCACTTACCATTAGGTGTGATTGTGGTCAAACAACAGTAGATTGTATCACAAGGGAACAAAATAATGTATTTAGGGCGAGAGCGATTTTTTGAATCCTAAGCGTAGCGAGGGATTCAAAGTACGTAACCAAGTTACTATAACTAATTAATAATGCTGCACAATCCGCACAGCATCATCTATCCCCAAGCTAAGCAGAGCTTGTGTTATGGGTACTAGAAAACTTATATACTTACCTAATACTAATACACTACATATATATTTTTATTATACATAGAAACATCCAGAACACTATCAGTAGATCATCATCACTGTCACTATATACGGAACAAATATCTGCAGATCGTACAAACATTTGTTCCGAGGCGGGAATCGAACCCGCAACCTCCTGCGTCGCAGGCGGATCCGCCCGCCGCGCCGCCACAGCGGTCGTCTATTTTATTACCGGCCAGGAGTTTATTGAAGCGAATTGCGTTTAAACTTTAGTGTACCAAATTCATAAGTCATTTCGTCTCTGTTATTATTAAGTGCGCTGGAATGACCCACTTTGTTCGCACTTATCGAGGAACCCTTTGCCTCTTTTCGAATAGATAAGATAAAAAGGTCTATTCATGTGTACAAAAAATAAACAATGTTACTTTGTGTCTTTTTATAGTTTGTGGTTTTGTACAGCTTTTTTCTAAGAGCCCGAACACACTAGCGGTTGGCCGCCTACGCGGTTCACTGAAATTGGACCATTAATCAAACAAAATATACAACCGCCACCACGGTTAACCGCTAGTGCGTTTGGCCACTTACTTAGTGGCCAAACGCACTATTTTGTTTGATTAATGGTCCAATTTCGGTGAACCGCGTAGGCGGCCAACCGCTAGTGCGTTCGTAGGCTAAGAGAACATAGAAGGTTAGGTTCATTTATGACAGTTATCTTCTATGGAACTGGATGTGGAGTGTAACATTTTTTTTTATGTCCTCGTAACTGTTGCACCAACTAAACATTGAAACCACAAAATACAGAAATACCAGAATAGATAGGTACCCTAAACAACAAGTCAGGAACCATTAATGAATGTGAATGATCTCGTTTCAGGTATGAAGACATTCTACGGACTGTCATTCCTGGGCTTCTTGATGTGTTCTGGTGGAGATATAATCCGCAAGGCAGCCATGCTGACAGCCAAGACCAATTTCAACCATGTTGTGAGTACAACTTAAAATGGCATTTATATAACTTGAGTAGGTACCTAGTAATGGAGGAAACACATAAAAGTGTACTAAGCTGAAAGAGGGTGATTGTGGACCCCAAAGGGATATTATACCTATACTCTTGTTTTCTATTTTTGTAAATGGGCTTTCTTGTTTGTGCAGTAGTAACGCCGTTTGTCCACCGCCGCCGATACCGGGACGTCACCGAGAACGAGTTGTAAAACAATATAGCGGGCGAACGGCGCGGTGCGGTGTGTCGGCAGACTGTGGACATGTTCAAACCTGGTTTGAATTGCAGGCACGTCAGTCCGTCACAATCTCAGGCCGAGTTCTAGCCGTTTCACGCCGAACTACTCTTATATTCGGCGGCCGAATGACGGCGCTCGAGTGACGGGCGTGCAGTAGACAGGCGGCCATAGTAAATTCATGTATCGCTACATCGGCGCCGTCATCTCTTTCTCGGTGAATGCCCGGTGACGGCAGCGGTGGACAAACGGCATAAGCATTACGAAAGTTTTCGATTATATTTATCACAATTTTTTAAATTGTGAGATCTGATTTTTTGAGTTCCGTACCCGAAGGGTCGAAACGGAACCCTATTACTAAGCCTCCGTGTCCGTCCGTCCGTCTGGCACGTGGCTATATATATCTGTCATGAGAGATGTACAGTACGATGTACCGTAAAATGTACAGTTGAAATTTGCAGATAATGTGTAATTATCTTGCCGTTATAACAACAAATAATAAAAATAAAATAAATATCAAAATTAAAGGGGGCTCCCATACAACAAACGTGATTTTTTTGGCTATTTTTTTCTTAATTTGTCAAGTCTGTATCCCTTTAACTATATGTAGACACATTAAACTTTCTATAATTATGTAACACTTCAACAGTAATAATAACAAATACTAAAAATAAAATAAAGCTGAAAATTTAAAGGGGTCTCCGAACAAGTGAAAATTTGATGTTCTTTGTAAAAGTTGCCTGATCTTTACGGATTTTGTGTTGTGGTTTTGTTGATTTTGTTGATGTGAGCTCGTTTGGGTATGTTTTGTATTGTTTGAGGTGTGTGTGATTGCTGGTTCCTGGCTGTTTTACGGCCTGTGATTGGCCAGAGGTCAGCTCGACTGGTCGTTGCGTGTTATCAACATCCTGTGGTTTTGTTTCCGTCCGCTGATAGTGATAATGCACCTAGAGACCACCTGATAGTAATCAAAATTCGTGTATGTTTTTAAAGGTATGTATTTATTTGAAAACTTAACATTAGGTAACAATAACACGTCTTACGAACTAGATATTTTAAGATTAGGTAGGTATATTACAATGTCCCCATGCAAGAGTATTTTTACCGCCGCCGATAATGTATCTCTTATCATCATTCCCCCACAATACCTTTTTTGGTTTATTTTGTGAGTATACATCAAGTTCCGTACTGACTAGTGTGTGTATGTTGTTGTAGTAAGTTTGAGATAGGTTAAGACAATTTACGTAATTTCAAATTGTAACTTTCGCACTACAGCTCCTGTAACACCCTTGTTTTTTTCACAATTCTTTCACATTGGTCAATATCATCACCATCCAATGTGTAGGCGTACATATTAGATCTCTAATATGTACGCCTACACATTAAGAGGCCAATAATAGCGGATACATTTAATTTAAATAAATAATGCTGGACAATTCACTCAGCATCATCTAGCCCCAAGCTATGCAGAGCTTGTGTTGTGCGTACCAACCTACCTAACCGATAACTGATTATTTATGCAAATACATTGCAAAATTATCCATAAAATTAAAAAAAAACTAAAAATTACAGAATATTTTTGAAAAACAAGAATATAAAGCCAATTGCAATTGTTTTTTATTAAATAGATCTTACGAATATTGTCCCGCGGTGGGAATACAACAACCACAACCTTCTGCGGCGCAGACGAACCTTCGGCCGCTGCGCCATTTAGGTTGTCACTAACGTCGATATAAATAATTGCGGCCAATGGGAATGAACGAAGTACATAGACCGCACCGCCCAGTGTCCACAAGTAATGGCCAGCCGGTGGTAGTCCACGGGAATCTTAACATTTTCTGAACTCCTTACTAAAGTAACCCTTTGATTGGCCACGGCGACGCACGAGTCGATCTAGCCGTCCTAAGTACGTTAATGCTGTATGGTCGCAGGTCCAGTACGTGAAGAGGCCGGACCACCAGCTGGTGACCCGCGGCGTGTACTCCATGTGTCGGCACCCCAGCTACGTCGGCTGGTTCTATTGGTCCATCGGCACGCAAGTAACTTATCATCTGTTTAGTACCCACTGCTGGGCACACATCATATTTATGGAATGATTGCCCATTGCCACCTCCGTCTTGCGACATGTCAGTCTGGGCTAAGTGCAACAAATTGTACAAAAACAATGATGATTTTGCCATATAAAAGGTCCTTTTCGCTGAATTTATGACAAATAACAAGAGACCTCGCAAGTTACAATACAATAAAAAAATCGACTTGTCGTTCATAAATAAAGTCTGCGTAAGTAAGACAACAACACAATAGACCTACATCAAAAAATAGTAGGTACACCCGCGAGCGCGACAGACGCGCGGCTACCACTCCCAAAAAGCCAACATTTTTTTTATAATAAAGTGGCAACTGGCATGCGGCCTGCCTGATGAAAAGTTGAATTGAATGATATATTTATTTTCTCTTACAACACACACATTCTCTTACATTGTTTTACATATTTGGCTTATGCTTAATGTTATCTTGTTTTGCAAGAGAAAGGTTTGTGAAACCTGTGGTACGGGTTTCTTCCACTGATACCGGGATCAGATTGAATTAGCCACTGATCCACATTTGTTTTATTACAACTATTATAATTTGTCTTTCTAGCTTAAGTAATTATTTTGTGAGATGTACCGAGTTCTACACAAACACTATTTACTTTTAATACTTAATTGGTAAAATAGGGGCTAGGTCCACCTACAGGCGCTGGTTTCAATAATTGATTCTCAGATATCAGCAGACTGTTGCAAACAATCTAGTGGTAGCTGGTTTCAATAATTGATTCTCAGATATCAGCAGACTGTTGCAAACAATCTAGTGGTAGCTGGTTTCAATAATTGATTCTCAGATATCAGCAGACTGTTGTAAAAAATCTAGTGGTAGCTGGTTTCAATAATTGATTCTCAGATATCAGCAGACTGTTGCAAACAATCTAGTGGTAGCTAGTTTCAATAATTGATTCACAGATATCAGCAGACTGTTGCAAAAAATCTAGTGGTAGCTGGTTTCAATAATTGATTCTCAGATATCAGCAAACTGTTGCAAACAATCTAGTGGTAGCTGGTTTCAATAATTGATTCTCAGATATCAGCAGACTGTTGCAAAAAATGTAGTGGTAGCTGGTTTCAATAATTGATTCTCAGATATCAGCAGACTGTTGCAAACAATCTAGTGGTAGCTAGTTTCAATAATTGATTCACAGATATCAGCAGACTGTTGCAAAAAATCTAGTGGTAGCTGGTTTCAATAATTGATTCTCAGATATCAGCAAACTGTTGCAAACAATCTAGTGGTAGCTGGTTTCAATAATTGATTCTCAGATATCAGCAGACTGTTGCAAAAAATGTAGTGGTAGCTGGTTTCAATAATTGATTCTCAGATATCAGCAAACTGTTGCAAACAATCTAGTGGTAGCTGGTTTCAATAATTGATTCTCAGATATCAGCAGACTGTTGCAAAAAATCTAGTGGTAGCTGGTTTCAATAATTGATTCTCAGATATTAGCAAACTGTTGCAAACAATCTAGTGGTAGCTGGTTTCAATAATTGATTCTCAGATATCAGCAAACTGTTGCAAACAATCTATTGGTAGCTGGTTTCAATAATTGATTCTCAGATATCAGCAAACTGTTGCAAACAATCTAGTGGTAGCTGGTTTCAATAATTGATTCTCAGATCTCAGCAAACTGTTGCAAACAATCTAGTGGTAGCTGGTTTCAATAATTGATTCTCAGATATCAGCAAACTGTTGCAAACAATCTAGTGGTAGCTGGTCTCAATAATTGATTCATTAATATCAAGACTCAATATTACGCATTGTTTTTATTTAAACTTGTAAACACTGCAATCGGGATCAGTTTCTTAAACAATTTTATTTCATTTCTTGTCGCCACGGATACCGGGATCAGCAGGTTAAAATATTTATTTGTTTTTCGTTGGAAACCGATCCCGGTATCCGTGGATACAACTTGGCGGGATCAGTGGCTAACTCAATCTGATCCCGGTATCCGTGGATACAACTTGGCGGGATCAGTGGCTAATTCAATCAGATCCCGGTACCCGTGGATACAACTTGGCGGGATCAGTGGCTAATTCAATCTGATCCCGGTACCCGTGGATACAACTTGGCGGGATCAGTGGCTAATTCAATCTGATCCCGGTACCCGTGGATACAACTTGGCGGGATCAGTGGCTAATTCAATCTGATCCCGGTACCCGTGGATACAAACCCTGTGATACGGGTTAGCAGTTAGTAAGTTCGAATCAATTCCTCTTTTACAGATCACCCTACTCAACCCAGTCTGCACAGTCGCGTACACCCTCGCCTCATGGTTCTTTTTCCGCGAGCGAGTGTTTGCTGAGGAGCTGACTCTCATCACCTTCTTCGGCCACCAGTACCTGCAGTACCAGACGAGGGTGCCGACGGGGCTGCCCTTCATCCGGGGACATACTCTGGACCCTCACACGGGCAAGGAGGAGCGAAAGAGTTAGGTTAGATCAACTACTTCTTACAGTTGCAAGTAGGCTTCGCATGGACAGCCTACGCTTTAAGCCTAAGCTTTTGTCTAGGCTACGCAGCTACCTTTACGTTGCGTAAGTTATTGGAGTTGGTACATAAATATTCAAACATTGAACGCATTCAATGAGCATGCGGTGTTGTTTTTGTCTGATATGTCTAGCCGTCCATGCTAAGCTAGAAATAAATTATTTTGAAACAGCGCGTGAATAGATTTCACGGTTATTTTTACCAAAACTTACTCTATCCACTTGTACTTAAACCAAAGTATCAAAAGTATTTTATTTCGTCTTTCGCCTGAGTTGATGATGCTCGAAAAATATTGAGTGATAGAAATCAAACACGGCAAATTTCACGTAACAAATAATTATCTTAAATTTGTGTGAATGTTTTGTATTGTACATAATATTATTTATTTAATGTACAAATTAGGATGGTGTTTTACAAGGTAGGTAAAATAATTTATTAAAATAATTATTTATCTAGTTAGAAATTATTGTAGGTTCTCTAATTTTTACTTTGTTGATTTTTGACAGATGTACAAAGTAAATCTGTCAATTTCTCAAAATATTTGAAACGACTTGACTAAAGTAGAAGTTCTTCAAGTATTAAAGGACGCCCCTATTTTTAATTTAGTGGTGTATTTAATTTTGATTTAATTGCTTAAAACCGCTCTCGCAAGTTTAGAGAAGAACTTCAGTATTTATGACATTTTAAATATAACATCTTTGCATTTAACTTGCTAGTCATAAGATAACTAACTTGAACAATTAATCAATTATTATTTAACAAAATTGTGCAAAACGCCTCAGGCTTTTGGTAAATTGTGTGATTTAATACTTAATTTATGTAAGAGAATGTATGACATAACTTTTACATGTAACTATTATATCTATGCAAGGTTGTGAATGTATGAAATATATTTTATCTGATTCTCAATTGTAATATTCTCGTATTTTATTTATCAATCCATCAAATAGCTTAATTTGTGGATGTATGATCGTACATACATTGTGTATTTGTGTAGTTAGATCTAAACTTTAAGAACTTCTCATAATTTAACTTATTATTTATCTCTGCACTTCCTAATCCTAACTTCGTAAGTAGGAATATTTTCCAAGAATATAATTATACAAGGTGTCACGTTGTAAAATTTATAAAAAAAAAATATTATACATAGGTCATCGAGATAGGATTCTATCTCGATGAAATTGGTACATCAAATAAATCAATATTAAAATTACGATCTTACCTACTTCAAAAAATCTCGGTACGTACTAAAAAATATAAAATAATGCAAGAATACGTATTTAAGAATAGTGCGTCGGCTCGCACACGGAGGCTTCCGTACCATCTCGTACAAAACTATTTCGCAAACGGAACCCGGAAAACTGTCATTTTTATGGATCAACAAAAGAGCTGCTCGGTCACTCATCCAACTACTGACTTCGGTGATCGGTACTCGTTGAGTGCGGACGTTGGCCCCCTTCATAATCAATTTCATTTTTATTATTGGTCGCTATAGCGGCAATAGTAATACACACACCCTGTTAAAATTTCAACTGTCTACTTTATTACGGTTCAACAGCCTTGATAAAAAGAGCAAAAATAAAAAGTTATTTACTAGAAAGTTTGCTTACATAATTAAACTAACTCTGTTGTTTAAACATAAAACCTATCTGTAAATAAAAATAATAATAACGCTCTTCTACCGTCAGTCTTAACTTTTGAAACTTTTTACCTTATCACAAAGGTTGTGTTGTGTATTACAGGTTTGAACTCTATGTACTAATTTAATATTTTAATTTAATTTACTTATGTTTTTGTTTAAGTACCTATACTGCCTATTCTAAATAATAGGGGTTAAAGCATGAAATTGCCGTTTTATTGTAGTAGGTACTTCGAATTGACATAGAACCTTCATGGTTTGAGATTTTTAAGCGAAACTTTTTTCACATGGTACCTATGAGGTTCTTCTTTTATAAAATGTGCAACATTCGATTATCGACTTTCAGTTGTTTTTTTATTATTCAGCTTAGACATGGATACTTCGAAAATTCGAGTGTTTTGAATACGAGTTCCGACGCAGAACTAACGCGGCAAAAACAGCTCGCAATATCAATGTTGCGTTTGGAAAGGGGACTGCTAATGATCGCACCGTGCTATTTTGGTTTAAACTCTTTCGTGATGGAAACTTTGATTTGAAGAACGATCCACGTGGAAGACCGGCCACACAGGTGAATAACAATTAATTGAAAGAGATGGTGGAAGCCGATCCGAGCCAAACTACACAGGAATTAGCGGCATGGTTTAACGTTACCTTACCAACAATATTCATAGTTCATAGTTTTTATTCATAACAAAAAAAAATGTTACATGTCAATTCTCTAAGGCTTATATATTGACTCACTTGCGTCAAATCAATAAAAATAAAAAAAAAATAGAAAAATGGGTGCCTCATGATTTGACTGATCTGCAGAAAGAAACGCGTGTTGAAACTTGTGTTGCCTTGTTGAATCGATACAGAAATGAAGGAATATTGGATCGAATTGTGACATGTGATGAAAAGTGGATTCTTTACGATAACCGTAAGCGAAAAATGCATTGGCTGACCCCAGGTCAAACGCCGCAACAGTGTCCTAAAGCAAAGCTTACCAATAAAAAGGTGATGGTCACTGTTTGGTGGTGTCAGCTTGTTGTTATTCACTATAGCTTTCTCTGATCTGGTCAAGCAATAACGGCAGATGTCTACTGTGCCGAACTCCGAACAATGATAGCAAAACTAGCAGTGAAACAGCCCCGACTCATGAATCGATCTTCACCATTATTGCTCCATGTTAACGCGAGACCTCATACAGCACGAGAAACCGTTTTAACACTACAGGAACTGCAATTAGAAACCATTCGTCACCCTCCGTATTCGCCAGACCTTGCTCCAATGAACTACCGTTTTTTTCGTGATTTGGACAATTTTCTACGTGATAAAAAGTTTTCTTCCGAGGAGGCAGTACAAAATGCTTTCACACAGTTTGTCGAATCTAGATCACCAGAGTTCTATCGCAAAGGCATAAATGACCTTCCTATTAGATGGCAGCAATTATTTTGATTAAATAAATATGATAAATAAAAAAAAAAAACAATTTTTCAGTATAATCGGCAATTTCATACTTTAACCCATAATACTAACTTACCAATGCACTTTTAGGTTCTAGTTTCTTTTGGTTGTAGGTACTTAATAACAGTGATTTTGTTTATGTGTCTGTCTCGACTAGACTAAGGACGTTTTCTGATTAGTCAGTAAGCTTTCGGTACGACATCAGCACGCACATCATACGCGGTACCGAAACGTTACCGAGCGCCTATATTTATTTATTTATTGTGCAATCCTAATACAAAGTGAGAGTTCTTAAGAATTTGACACATAGGCTAGGTATTTCTATGGATCGTTCCTGATTGGCCGGTAAGCGCGGCAGCGGCGCGGAACATATTCGGTACTGCATGCGTCATCCAGTAACCGTCTGGCATTTTACCGAGCTGGACGAAACAAATGAAAGTATTTCATCACTCGAACCTAAGGCCCTTCTCACATGCATACGGTTGCCGTCTAAACGGGGCGGCGGCGCGGGCAGTGGCGGTCGCAGTATTATCGAGGTACCTACCAGACTGAAGATGTCACGTCGGTCGTTTTTGTTATTAAATAGAACGAAAAAGTATATAGCCATACTCCTATTGCGAAGAATTGTAAATATACTTATTATAACTAAACCGCCAAGTGCGAGTCGACTCGCACACAGAGGGTTCCGTACCGTAAAAATCAGGCAACTTTTTCAAAGAACATCAAACATTCACATGTTCGGAGACTTCTTAAAATTTTCAACTCTATCATATTTTTAGTATTTATTGTTATTACATATGAAGTGTTTTATATTTATAAAAAGTTTCATGTGTCTACCCATTGTAGTTCAACAGATACAGCCTTAACAAATTAAGAAAATAGCCTTAGCAAAAATAGACAAATAATAATAGTTTGCGGTATGGGAGCCCTAGTTAATTTGGATATTTACTTTATTTTATTATTTGCTGATATATCGGCAAGAGAAATACACATTCTCTGAAAATTACAACATCCTCTTACGGTTCATGAGATAGAGCTGTTTGACAAACGGACAGCGGAGGCTTAGTAATAGGGTTCCATTTCCACTCTTCGGATACGGAACCCTAAAAACAGTGTACGTACATATTTTGCAATGGAACACAGGACCGTTCCCCGGGCCTCCGTTCAGTTTTCTGAGGCCCGGGTAGTGGTCCTGTGTGAAGTTACTGTATGTCAAATTTACCGCGTTCTCAATGTAAATCGTAAGACATCTAGTGGATCCTGCGATGGGTCAGTTTGCTAATGATTGCGATCGTGTAAAAACCGATTGGATTGTATCGTGGTTCCGTTATTTCGGGATTTTGGACATGTCGCTCAGAGCCCTGTCACAAACGGACAGACAGCGGAGGCTTACTAATAGGGTTTCGTTTTCACCCTTCGGGTACGGAACCCTAAAAAGCATATAGGCTTTTTCCAATAATAATGGTATTCCCCTCGCTTTCCGTGCCGTGTTGTGCTCGTGTTCATGTAAGTAGGTATATTATAAGTCAATACACAACTAAAGACGGTTAGCGCGTAGAAACCGTGTATATAGTGGATAAGGACGGGCGACACACGGTCACGGCATGGTTGCACATGCCGTATGCATGTGAAAAGGGCCGAAGACGTCATTATTTCACGACGTCACAAGCGGCTCTGTATAATTCTCTGCAGACAAGTGCGTAAATGTAGGCGGCGCGGTATGCTATCGGCATCCAACCGTGCTGATGTCGTACCGAAATCTTTCCGACTTATCAGAAAACGGCCTACGTGTTAATTCTAAAAATCGATTTATGTTTTTTTTTTTCTAAGTCTACTAACAACGTACCCTGCAATGCGGGAGACGCTGCCTTCTGTAACACAGCTTTTATAACTAAAACAGAAGGCAAAGATGCCCAGAACTTAGTCCATTTTTGTGGTCTCAAAAATCAACATTTTCATTTTCAATAATAGCCAAAAAGTCACGATTCGATGAGCTCCGAGATATTTGTAGAGTATGTGATATTTATATTATTTTTGAGATATTATTGGTTGTTATAGAGGCAAGAAAAATACACACTGTGACAATTTCAACTCGCTACATTTTCCGGTTCATGTGCACGGCCCGCTGACAGACGGACAGACAGCGGAGACTTAGTAAGGGTCGCGTTTTCACAAACACAAGTCAAATTAAATAATATAAAAAAAACATAGCTAGTTGAGCCCCTCGGGGTCCAGAATCACCCCCTTATGCTTTCAGTACACAAATTACGTGGTACGTGGTGCTGTGTAGAGACGTCAAACCTTGATTTATAGAGAAGCCGAAATAAGAATTAGTAGCTAGAAATAATGAACTGTAGACGTCGTCGGCAGTGCGGGGAAAGACTACTGCGGAAGGTTACGGGTTCCATTCTCGCGGGGGACATTTTTGTATGATCCGTCACTATTTATTGCGTAGAAAAATAACAATAAAACAAAACAACCCAGTGTTTTGTTTTATTGTTATTTTTCTACGTCGGAGATCTATCTACGGGATCTATCTACCTTCCGTAGAACGTAGGCTAGAATCTTTGATCTACGTTATTACTTATTAGGTACATTTGAGTAGCTCATCGTTTAGCAAATAGGGTAAAACATGTGGTACCACATGTTTTACTTCAGTAACTACATCATTGGATAAAATCCGTAACATAAGTTACACTCACTTTGAGGCTAGACAGATGATGTGGTACGAAAATATCAAAAAGATCTTCTGTCAAGTAAGTTAAGTTTTTGCAATATGTAAGTATGTAACCTTTTCGACACCAGTTTAATACAATGAAGTGTTGCAGTTACTCGTGTCATATCAGAGTTTCATTGAGTTGATGTCGTGCGTGAGTTAAACAATACGACAACTTTATCATTTCAATACTTTCCCATAATAAAAGACCAGCGATTAACATTACTAACGATTAACTCTTGGTAGAGTCGGGCCTTACTCTGCCAAGTTATAAAACTTTCGCAATGTGAATAGTTTACGCAAGCAATGTTATTGTGACATCACCGAATCAACTAAAATATGTTTATTTATGGGGAAGGAAAGTAGGCAGACGTTGTATTTACGACATTAGCGGGTCACGTTGTATCGTGTGTTGTGAGGATACTGGTTTTGGCCAACAGGAAACTGCTGCGGTGGCTTGTATAGGTACGTCTGTACAGTCCTGTAGGATGCATGGTAATAGCCTACTAGATATTTTGGTATTTCCACGTATGACTAAATCTGTTGAAGGTAAGTCCAGGTCCCAAATATTAAAAAAGCCCAATCTTTGCTGGGGTTCTGCATAATTATTTAATTATGGATGGAATATGTTAAATTACCTAATCTTTAAGAACTTGAAGTTAGATGAAGTTGAGTTTAGTTTTAAATGTGTGTAGGTCTAAGCCAAAAGGGGAAATAAAATATATCGTAGAACAAAAGTTGACGTGGTCCAGGATCCCTTTGTGGTATCAGCACTTCAGAAATACTTCTGTGTGGGTATCTATGTCACTCCAACTGCGAACGATGCTGACAATGGCGTCATGACTCTTTCGTAAGACAATAACGCCCTCATTAGTAGGTAACATAATTCAGTCAGCTGTGCTTTCCCACACTCCCTGCTATAACGCTGACATTCACCCGTGAAACATCTTCAACACTTGACGTTCTGTGAAACGTATACCAACTGCTTATCATTCTATGACTAACTGCAACTGCTGATTATTCTGTGGGCTGTGTAGGTACTAACTAGTGGTTATTCTGTGTGTGTTAACTGCTGCGCTGCGCGTCTGAGTGGAAGAAAGCGGTCGTCGGTCGCATGGTCAGTCCGCGTCCGACTGTCCCGCGGGCCGCACGCCATGCACTAACGCCATGTCGCTCCGGAGGCTTTTGGGCGCAGTCCGCTCCGCGAGGGAAGCGATCACCAGGGGAGCACCCGTCGCGGACGGACTCCTAAAATCCCTAGTTTCTTTATTCGTGATTGTATGTATAGCGGTGTCTTCGCCGCCGTCGGCGTCGGCTAAGCCCTTCGCGTTGAGTTTCCCTGCTGGCTGGTCGCTGGCGGGGCTCGTTGGGTCCGTGGGGGCCAGGGAAGAGGCCGAGAGGCGGGAGCCGGCGGCGGGGGTGAAGCCGTACACGGGCAGACGGGTCGGGAACGATACTCTGAGGATGATCTACTTCCACGACCAGACGGTGGCGGTGGTGGAACTGGGAGAAGGGAAGCTGCTGCTTAATTGTGAACTCATCGAGACTATGTGAGTCAATTTTATTATTAAAGTTGACAGTAATCTGTTAGCTCGTACTCGTAATCACACGCTCAGCTTACCTTGGGGCTAGATGGTGCCGGAATAATGAACTTTGGGAGAGGCTCATGTTCAGCTGTCCCAGCCAAAAGAAATCCATTTTTTGGCTGAAGTGTACGATGCTGATTGCCCAGCTTTATTAACTGGACGCCGGTACAAATATTTTCCTACCTTTTCTGTACTTACTGATGATAATATTTCATTGATAATTTACTTGCATCGATTTTCATTCTTGTACACGGTTCAGCACTTTCCAAACATATTTTCAGTTATAGGTAAATCCTATGACTGAAAAAATGGGTAATGGGTGGGTGGGTAGGTTTTCTTGACCTTTCCTCACTTATGTGCAGTCGGCAGATAGGATTTAAATAATAACGCGCACGAAACAATCAATATCAACAAAATTCAGGATAGGACGCAAGAAAGAAGAAATAAGGCCTCCTGATTTACAACTTTTATAAAACTCCGCTTCTTGTCAGTACATAGTGATTTGTCTTGTAAATCTTACCTCTATTGATTAGTTTATGCAGGTACTTACATTATTTACAGATTTCACTTAGGGTCTAACGATCGACCTTCAAATTACGACCACAATAGACTATTATTCATATTGGATTATCTCTGACTCTAATGACAAGACAGGGGATTAACAAAAGAGTCCATTACGCCTTCCCTTCAACAGGTTGACTTGAATAGGATTGTTCGCGAATTGGTCGCGCGATCTCAATTTAGACCAATAAAAGAATATGTTTTCTTCCATTGACCAGTTCATTGAAATGTAATTTGATTAAGTTTTTTTGTGCTGAAAATTCTTCACACGATCTTCGTCAATTCTCTAACAGAATTTATCTGTACCAACTCTATGTTAGTTATTTCGGTACCTAACAATTTTGTTCAGGTCACCTAGGGCGAAATCATCACTGCGTTAATTTATATTGAGTCTGCAAAAGAAGTACTCGTCCTTTTTACTGAACGATATCGAATCTTAGCTACCTACCTATTCTATAACAGTGTCCCACGGTTGGGCAAAGGTCTTTCACGTATCCTGAGCCAGTTGAATCCAATCTATAACAAAGGTTTTTAGTTCGTTACGCCTTCGTTTCCTCTGTCTGCCACGGCGCCTTATGCTGGTGGGACTCCACTGGCTTCAACCCGTCTTCGCTTCTTGCCGTCTATATGTTTATACGTTCATGTGTTGTGTGGTATAACAGACAAATGCGGTGCATATCGGATCGCAGCTGACATGTTTAGCGAAAGACCGGGAAAACAGTTTGATTCACATTAAGTTGTTTACAAGCACATTTTTTCAGAAAACAGGAATGGTGTCCTGTCTTCACGACCTCACTACCAGACGGGATTTTGATGATTTTCGTGTCCATGCTGTATATATTTTCGTGTACCTAATTAGGGGTGAGAAAAGTACCTACAAGACGTATATTTTTTCTAACCTACGTTTTGCTGTTACATTTAATACAAAATAAATCCCACGGCTGGGCAAGTCTTCTGCAAAGTCTTCCAGGAATCGCGTTCGTTGTCAGGTCAGGTCCCACGAATCTCAGTATTAATTTCATAAAATGAAATGTTCAAGATTTACTTTTTCTGAACGCTGGACATAGGGCACTCCGCAGATCTCCACAATGACCGGTCCTGCGCACCTGTTTTACATCCAGCGGTATCCCGTGACCTTCGCCAGGTCATCGGTGCAATATACAAATAGTATGATGCGTATGACGTATGACGATTATTGGACAAAGATGGCAAAAATTATTTTCTGACAATAGACAGGAATAGCGTTTTGGAAGCCTTTTTATGTAGGTGAGATTCTAGGGTGAAAGATTCCCATCTACATTTATCTGCATCACTAGTTGTTATCTAGAAAGAAACATAATTCTTCTGGTCTGTAAGGTACTGGTTATAAAATATTTGATAGAATCATTGCGAGGTCAAGGTGACAATGAATCACTCAAAAATGAGTCGGCTCTATTATCCAGTAATTTGTGGCCCTGATCATTATTATACTTCATGTACATACATTTGGTACGAATCACCTGAATTCAAATGCTTTTTGTTTTGTTCGGGTGTGCTAACTTCGAGCAATCACCCTGTGGAATTGACAGTATTCAAGGCGCGTTTGTGTAATCTCTGGGTGGCAGAAGGTGGAATGAAGATCGCCTCAGTTGCTCCAGTTGCTCCAGGCCGACCCATCTTTTTCACATCCTCTTTGAGGGTCTTAAAGCGATTTGTTGAGTTTGTAACGAACACTTTTACCCTAATAGTAACTCTGTTTATTACCCACGAGGCGGTTAAGTATTCCGAGTGTTTCTATATATCTGGTTATCTGATAATTACTCTTTGTTACCTCGAAGCATTTAAACGGCTGAAGCGATTTTGATAAATGAGTTAATATAATATAATTTATCAAAATACTCGTCTTGAACTCGTTTAGGGTTCTAAGCTACATTTTGTAGGCCTTTGCCCTTTCATTTTGTGAAAAAAAGTGAAAAGGCGTGAACTGAGTAGCGCATTTTTTAATAGTTTTCAATTAAAGTTGTTTGATAATGCTTTTCAATCCCTTGAAAAAAAATCTGGCGAATCGAATGCTAATTGTTCCTACAGTTTTGTTTAAGATAATTCAATTGTATGTACACAGGTTTCACACGTTTCTCTTTAGCGTGGTGGTGTGATTTCACTTGTGTGGCAGATCTCTATGAAAGTGCTTGTTCTGATTACGATCTTCCCCTCCTAGGCAGCAAGCAGCAACATTGTTTTGTTTGCATGCATTTATTAAATCATAGATCTAAGTAATATGTACGCTACCTATAAGTAGGTAGATCTAGGTATGTGTACTGGCCTGCGCCTGCCTGCTGCAGTGACTTAAGGTATGCTGGCTTTTTCCATTAGACGCAAATAAAACTACTTAGCATACGTGAACGAATGTTACATTTAAATTGCCTCGTTAGATGTTACTACGATGCATACTCATACTAGAGTCTAGGGTGGAGTCAGGCCTTTGCCTTCGTCATAGGCTAGCAAAAGTCTGCTTCTCTCTGAACTAATTTCTCGGTTCTTACTCTCTTCTTCTCCTTTCTACCAGACATGCTCATTCTCCAGATTTTTGGGCCCCGGTACATAAAAGTGTATATGACTGATTGTACCGTGGTTAAATTGCACCTTCGTCAAAATGTGTACTAATGAGTAACTGTTACACAAGACCAAACGACAAATCATCAGCATGACAAAATCCGCTAGTGCCAAAATGTATCTGTGACAAAATGTACAATTGATGAAATGAGTAATACAATTTTGTTATAGAGAACCAATGTTGAATACTGCAAGTGCGACAATGTATCTATGACTTTAATGTTGAGTCTTGTCAATTTACCAGATTTAACTTTTAGGCCTAGAAAATACCAAAAATGTATTCAACTTCTTGACGGCCTTGTAGGCGCGGGCGGTAGTGTAGTGACTCTGCTTTCTCATATTTAGGTTTTAGGTTCGCTACCAATCTAGGACAAACAATAAGGTGAGATGTCAGACAAACGTTACACATCATATGCAACTACTGGCTCGCTCGTTTTTTCATGTTAATATAATATATACCTATTATATATAATATATTATAATTATTTAATTATTATATATGTATATATTTATAAATTATTATTTATAATTATACTTAATATATAATTAATTTATTTTATTTTAAATGTAACTGTATATGGATCATGTGTCTGAAATAAAAGCATATTATTATTATTCCAGTTATATTTACATCAACAGTATTAAATTTGTCCTGTTTGAATTGTTAAGAATAGACATCCTGCTACAGCATCGTTTAGCCCAAACTGCTCGTCTCACTGACTCGTCGATTTCAGACTATTTCGAAAACAAAGAAAAACCTAACCACTTAGCAGTAGCACTTAGCACTCGTTGTAGGTACTTAGATAAAAACTAGGATTTTCTTCCAGACCATAAACCACTAGGTGGGGTCGTAATCAGAAAATCAACTATTGTACCTTTATAATAAAAAAAAATAGACGCTTTTTGTTTATTCTGTCTTTATTTTAAAGATTAGAATGACCTGTTGGTCACTTGTCTAAGCTAGTCCTTTGCATTCAGGGTACGCTGCGGCTGCGGTTCAAATACAATCGCAGCGCAAGGACAAACGAATTATTTAGCAATAGAATAGACAAACCACTCGATTGGTCTAGTCAGGGCCACTTACCTATTGCGGTGGGTGGCAAATATCGCCTAGTCGAATTAATTTCGGAGAAAGACTAAGTTCCTCCTATTTATGCCCTCTTTCCCCAATTTAATTGGACCACGTATTTTAAGCCAAATGCAGAAAAGACGGTCCTTAGAAAACCTTAAGACGTTAATTCCTTTGACCAAGAAAATACAGTCCCTAGACATGAGACGAGACCCCCTTTCTATCACTAAAAGCGCTATAAATCTATGTTTCCATAAAACAACGCTATTCAATGAAGGGGGTCTTGTCTCATGACCAGGGACTCTCCCCTCTCAGAACTAAAGATAGAAGACACTGCAACCTACGCTGGCTTGACCCTGACATAATGAGGGAAGTCCTGGATGCTAGTTCCCATCCTACGTTCATGACCTTTTATTACTTCTTTCTGATTTCTCATCGACCTACCAAAACGTGCCAGTCAACTAAAGAATAAGTTAAATTTTCAACCTAGTTTTAATATAAATACCAAAATTCACCAAAAACATGAATCTAATACTAGTAAGTATGTTTTCTCTGAATGGGTTTATTGATAAGCTGTAAGTACATTTAATGAAATGAGAAAGTTTAGTATCTAACATAAAATGTAGCGTTTCAAGATATCGCATTTTAAGGGGAAAATACTCGAACTTAAAAGAAAGGTTGTGCTTATTTCTTGCTCTCAAAACATTAATGTCGTTCAATGTAGGTACTTATTTTATAAAATGCGTCTTTTTGGATAGTCTTAATGGTATCTGATCTTCCATTTCACAAGGATTCTTTCTACGCGTGTGTTTGAGACTTCCCGAACCGAAGGGGCATGCACCCGGTTCCGACATACCCGGGTATACCCGGTTCTTTCAAGGTATGCGTGGAACCGGTTCCGAAAGCAGTAAACCACGGTTCCCGGTTCTTTTTAAAAATAAAGGTAAAATGTAGGGGGGTAGGTAGGTAAGGTAGGAATTTTACAAATTAATACTCATAAAAAATTGCGGGAAATTTTCCGCAATAATTTTCATCTCCCATCCATCGAGTGGATTGTCTCCCAATAACTACTCCGTTTCGCGTTGTATCACGGTCGCCTCGAAAACCTTTACTCCTCAGCGGTTATCAGTTCTGCGAGCTGTATGACCTACCCACTACCAGTTCAGCTCACTAATTCTTAGAGCTATATCGGTGACCTCGGTTCTTATACGGATTTCCGCATTCCAGATTCTATAAAGAAAAAAACTTCTAGCATCCATAGGATCCATAGGTGCTCACTGGCAACACACGTTGATTGAAGACTCGTCTTGAAACTCTGCGGTATGTGTGACGAAAAGCTTCCGAACGCGAGATCACTTTATCGAAGTTGGATTTACTTAGTTGGATTCACTTTTCATAAGGAACTGTACCACCACACTCCTGTTCCACTCTGGTGTTTGTCTCTCGAGAATGACGGAGTTGAACAGTCTTTGAAAATGACTTATTCTTTCCGATGATTCATGATTTTTTCTAATCGTACAAAAATCTTGAAATCGTATTAGCTGAAATGGGGGGAACCGGTTCTCTCGGTTCTAACAGCGTACCGAAACTTGGTTTCAGAAATCTAGAACCGGGTACGGTTCTGGATACTCTACCTCAACCCAACCCACCGACCCATCATCTGATTCGATAGACAGGCAGCACATTCATTTACTTTAAGGTTACAGCAAAAAGTTCAACTCACTAAGTATTATTGTCTGTATTATGTATTATGATATAGAATAACATACAAAATAACAGGACCCGGCCTTGAGTTGTCATTTCCAAATAGTTTGTTTGCGTTCATCGATGATCTGTGACCAGGGTTCAAGTGTTTAGGTCTATTAACGTACGTTGGTTTGGTACCTACACTTATGCAATGTGCTTTACATTCATCGACCATGTCCAAATCTTAGAAACCCTGATTTTTCCTCTGTCTCTGCATTTTGGCAAAATCTCTGTTATGTTAATTAGCTATTTATTAGATGTTATTACATCTTCTGACGCCCCCTGTGGTATTATTACAGTCTGCGACATTATCCTCGCGGTTTTCCAATGTTTTCCATGTATGTACATTAAAGGTATCGTGTACAAGTTCTTGTTGGTTAATACATAATATATAGATTGACCGGCGCGGCGGCGGCAGTCGGTCGGTTTCGTGCGAGCCATCACGTGTCAGTAAAGTCGATACTAATTTATTTTAATCGAGAATCGATAGCTGGCCAAGAACTTGTCACAATTGTAGGTACCTACTATTGATTCATTATCTTTTCAATTTCAGTAAACGGAAAATTGCCTGGAGAACGACTATTAGAAAGTCATTACGACTAAAAATTGAAGAAGATAAGAATTTAGTTAGGAGATCTATCCTCTTAAGTCGGACAGGTTTGCTTGATACAATTAATAAGGGATTTGTTTGATACAATTAATATCCAGCCAGGCTACCTACAATTACGAGGCTTACGCACTATAATAATAGAAACATAGGATGAACTCTGAATGAAAAGAAAAGAAATAGATTAGTTAATTAGGTAAGTTTATAGGCGAGCCATGTGGGCGAGGTTAAACTCCTAAGAGTTTTCTTTCAGCACACCTAAAGAAAGTGTATACCTGATGTCTGTTTTCTTCAATAAATACATTGAAGAAAACAGACAAACTAACAAATATCGCAGTTTCTACCATTATTCAATATGGGTAGCTTGAATGTTTGACTGTTGTTAAAGTCTCGTGTTATGTATGATGGATGACAGTCTGATGTTACCAAAGGCAGATCACGAACAATGTCAAGTTTAAGGTCTTTATCCAGTCACGCGAGCGTCTTGTACCGACTCGTTACAAGACAATAACTGGACAATGGTGTGCGTGCGCGCAGCCGTGATTTAGTATCTATAAACGGCCACAAACATGGCTTTTGTGACGTCTTAGCAATTCAACTTTAGATAAAGCATGTACTAGGCAAATTATTTCTGCGTGATTTTTGTTGGAACTTGGAATCCTATTGGATTAACAAATAAATCTAAATATTTGTAAAATGATTTTGCTTTAATATCGGTTAGCAAAATAGGAAGCTGATTCAAAGCATAATCTGCAAAACTCTATTAAGTACCTATGTTCATCAGCCGTTCATTATAATATAGGTGACTCGTTCCAATCCTCATTCTTCATCCTTTTAAGTTCCAAATATATTTATTGCTAGCAAGTAGCAACGTATATCAAGTGCACGTTGCTGATATTTTAGATAAAATCAGTCAGGATTGCCTTGTTGCTGCGCAAATGATTTGTCTCTTTCTGCCTACATCTTGTTTATCTAAGCAAAAGTCCGAAAAGCCCGAAGATAATTATTACAATACCTAAAAAGCACGTTTAACTATTTTATCAGCTAGCCTGAATCGTGCTCCGTAGACGATCACGATCGCTTCCACTTTCGCTTTCATTATTACTCTATGATCATGTGCTTTGCATATTCTAGTTCTTTGTTGTGTTCTGTGGCTAATGCGCTTACGCCATTATTAGGTACGATAGGAAGAAAGTTGACTTTATTTCTGCTTTTCTATAAGTTTTAGTTACCTACTTTGCTTTCCTTCTCTATATTTTACCTTTTTCTCTCTGACATCCGAAAAAATGCCAGAGTCTATTTTCTTGTGCATGATCTACTGCATCTTCACTATCGAAGATTGTGATTCAATGATCCTCGGAATAACGACTGAAGCTATATCCTTACCACTCTGCAAATCTACATTATAGGCTGTTTTCTTCGGTGACATATTGTAGGTGCTTGCTATCTTCGTAACCTCCTCATTTTAACCCCCTTTAAACTAAAAAGCTATTATAAGCTGCTAAATCTAAGTGGCGTGTCAGAATTTGGGGGTAAATCTGAGATAGATACTGATTTTCCAACAAGCTACTACATAAAGACCATTGTTGAAGGTCAACGGTCATCCTCTTAATGTTTCCCTATCCGGGCTAGCCTAAATAGGGTTTCTAAGAAGCTACAGCAGTTTACAAAACCCATTTGAATGCTATGTAGTGTGTTCTGCTCTGCTAGGACACCGCGCTCGTGTCCGGTGCGCGATTGGAGTCGTATTCACACAATGCACACAATAGGCGGTGGTTGCTAGGCTCGGTGTCCGTCGGGTTAGGAGCAAGACTAATTCTGTTCTGTGCTGGTACGTGGCAGAATGGAAAATACCCGAATCATCTCTCACATTAGGTCGTAATTTTGAGGGTACCTATGTCTGTTTCTTTTTAATTTTGACTGTGCATTTAACTTCTTTATTCTTTACTTGTTGTGTAAACAGTATAATGATTGGCTCTAAGCCGACCTTTGTCATATAATGTAGTAAAATATCAGTTGTTAGCAATTTAGTTTATTTTTTATTGCTCTATTTTTTACTAGGTTACCTATGACCTACCTAATTAAAATAATACAACATCTCACTCAAAAATAACTTGTTTATTACCTTTTAAATGAAATTATACTTAATGCTATATTATTGTACAATCATTGGAACTGGAAGTTTAATTATTGGCACTGTTAAATTACTATAATGATTGGCAGTATTAGAAACAAATATACGAGCCGTGTTCGCTAGTGAGATATTAGTACTTTCGACTTTCAATCAGACTGTCGTGAGTTCGAATCCCGGCCGTGCACTAATGGATATTTCGTTTCGAAAAATGTTTGTTTGCTATTGACACGTGTTCATAACGGAAACCAGATAGTATTGTGGTAGCGGCGAGAGGCTTGCAACCTGTCACGTATATGGGCATGTGCCAAATGTGATGTTTTTACATGCCTCTGACTACCCCCTTAGACACCATCAACGACTTCAAGAGTGGAGATTTGGGAGGACGTCTACCGTGCCTAGGGATACAGTTCAGAAGCAGTTTTTTTAAATGTTTTAGTACTAGCACTAGAGTTATCGTTTTATTTTAACTAAAAAATCCTAAAAAGTTTCATCTTCTAGCATTTTTAGTATTTCCTCATTTGTAATTGGTCTTTCATCTTTTCTCTCCTGTCTTAAAAAAGAGAAAATAAAACTGCGGTGATGATTTCTATAATAGACTTATTTATATAAATTTCTATACTAGACTGACCTCAAAATGCCCTCACCTGTAGACGACGCTCATCTGTGTAAGAAAATGTTCTTATAACTATATAAATAACTGAACTGAACTGGCCCTCTGGAACTTGTTGTATAATGGATGACTTTAGGAGCAAAATAAATTAAATAACACCGTTGGAAAGTGTATATAACTATGGAGTAACCAGATCCGGCCGGAACATATCTATGTATGTAGGTAGACAAGGTATCTACCATATCTATACCCATTGTATAAAATGTCTGCAAGCAATTTGAGTAGGTTTGCCTACAGATCGGTTCCGCTATTGAAATTCTTTCCCTAATGGGCAAAAACTTTAAATGTAAAGAGAAAAAAATCTTATTTTGCTTAATTCTTAATTGCTTATTTTGTAAGCCTATAGTAATAAAGTTATTCAAATCTGAAATAATATTTAGGTGTAGGTACCTATTTATACAGTTTTTTAATCGTACCTACTACCTACGTAGTTATTAGGTAAATAAATAAATACATACCTACATTAAGGATGTTGTTACCTAGATATCTAATTTATAACATCCTTTTACTATTGTATTGTATTGTAGTCATTTAATTCAGATTATAAAATCCATAGCATCACATGAGAATTAAAATAAACATTAAAATTAAATTACAATAAACATTAAAATTAAATTATAATCAAAATTAAAATACAAATGTGATTCAAATTAAAATTAAACCTAAATTACTAGCTAAAATTACAATATTACAATAGATTATATTAGAATAAATTAGATGACAGTAAATTAAAAATAATAATTAAAATATAATCATTTGTTGTATCCACACACTGGAGCAACACATTGGACAAAATGTGTCCATATCGGGGACATACGCCCGCGCCCTGCCACTATAACTGTCGTGTCCTAGTAGTGTTTTCAAGTATCATAATTATTGTATCAACCTTGCAGTGGGGGAAGTCTGGTCGCGGATTATGATAATGATTTTTGTATCTACCCCTCCGCCTAATGATAATTAATTTCCAAGAACCTAAATTTGGCATTTTTGTCGGTGTCCAGCCGACAAAAATGCCAAATTTAGTTTTAATCTGGAAGTCAGCGTTGGCTGGTAGGAAACCCCTGCGTCGTCGGTCAGCGTCAACAATCCTGCTGAGCTGGATGCCTTTTTGGCACATGTTATGTACCGTATGTCTGTCTTGTCGTGCCACTTTGTGCTAAATAATTTTTTCCCCGAAAACCAGACACCAGCCAGACAGGCAAAAAAGTACCTACATATTTCTTATAACAAAGAAGTAAAGTAAATTTACAACTCGCTATAAATCATGTAAAGGAGCCCACGTGCGATGCAAACCTGATTAACGCTGTAGAAAACACCGGAGGTCGCTTTCTCCTCGTGTGATTGTGTTACATTTTCCTTGGCGATGCGACACTGTGATAAACGTGATAATGCTGAAGAATTGTCGCTATTTGGATTTTTACGGCTTTAAATATGAATTCCATAGTTTTTAGTACTAAACACACATTAACTCACACACACTACATTAACTCCTAGGTATGTTCCTTATCATGCATATATTATCATCGTTATCATCATCATCGCAGCCTCAAGTTACGAATTTGGGTGGACTCTTAGCCACCCAAGCACTTCGTGGGTACAAATTGGAATGAGGATCGTGATTTTAACTGTTTTCACGAGTAGTAAGTAGGTAGCAAGCACCGAGTAGAGTAGGATGAGATGACTCAGATCAGGATACAGTACCTAATCTAAATCTAAATGAGGTGCGGAAGCGATAGACTCCTTTCCAAATAACCTAGCCAAGATCTCCCTCCAGATGTCTCCTTCTAGAAGTGTCAAGGTGCGAGAGAGGGGGAGGCCCTGATTGGATCATTGAGCAATTTGCCGCGGCAGCGTTATGCAAGGCGCTCTCATGTTCCATGCTCTTAGATAATTGGCAAATGGCCCTCGTTGGGGCATTATTCGGTTTTGTGGTATGAATTAGAATAGCCATTTCTTTATTTTATAATTATCTATTCTCGTCTGTATTATCATCAAAAGTACCTGTTACATTTAGAATATAAAATTAAATAACAGTGAATGGTAGAGAACTTTAGCTGACAGATATATTTTTGTAGGTAGATACTTATTCCTTTCAATACGTGAACAAACGTGACCACAACTCATAAGCCTTACGTTTGCGTAGCTCGTAGAAGCCCTAAAAGGTCTACTAAGTAGAGGTCACTACATTATTTTTATATCTGACACACGTGGCATAATAATAATCTACCTTTGTTTGATTTCTTCCTGTTGCCATCGCAAGGATTGGAGCAGTTGCTCCCAACTTTATTTTATACACACCACTATAAACGAAGAGCTAATATCTGCCTTTTTTCATACATTATTGTAGCGTTTAATTCTACTGTGATGATACTAAAGAAGAGAAAAGAAGTGGGTAGAAGTTCCATAAAAGTATTTTGCGTCATCGGTCATCATCAAACGAGAAGTCAGTCATTATTCTGAATTCACGAGCCGGCAGCTCGTGGGGTCTGAGCTCCCACAAATAGTCATTCCAAGAAAAGAAATTGAACAAGAGCTGGGGACGGCCAGACATAGCCCAAAACAATTAATGCTAAGTTTGAAACTAAGGTTGGTTTGGTACTTTACTTTTGGAGAAGTGGGAACAAATCTATACCTAGAGTTGCCGTTGAAGATGACGAATGGCCAAATGATAATTTTGTTGCCTACTAAAATGTTTAGTGGGAGCAACTTGTCTAACTATCTCTATGTTTTGCTGTCTGAAAGCCGATATCCTTGTGCTAGATTGGCAGGTGGCGCAATCTAAAGATCTTGTATTTAGATTTATACCATAGCTCCTCTATTTTTGTTATCTCCTAAATACTTGCAAATTCCATTTTGTACATTTAAGTCCAAAGCAGCTTCTCTTCTTAACGACCTCATTGCACTTGTGAGTTGTAACATTTTAATCAAAGTCAGATTTAAAATTCTTCTTACGTTAATATACAACTCGTACAAAACTGTCCATAGTCTCCTGATAATTTTTTTTAGGTACATTTAGGTCAACAATGATACCTACTTCTAATTTCCTTAGTCAATTGATATAAAAACTTGCGAATCAAAACCTTTTGTTCATGAACATGAGGATTCACACACTCCAACAGCAATATACCTTCAACAGCCCTCTCCAACTATTTAACAGCGATGTCGTAAATGTAATTGTTTGATTCGGTGTTGATTGGGTGGAAATGGTGGAACAGCGGCTGATAATCGCGGAGCGCCTTCCTTCTTCCTGGCGACTTAACGACAGGTGGAAGTCTGTAATAGTGGTTGGTAGGTATCTAATAGTCACTCATCCTGCCTCAGCTTTATAATGGTGGTGGAGAGAACCCTCAATCATATCAATTTGATGTTAATAGAAGATACGTAGGAACACTATTATGAATACATCCTTTCCTGAAATAACAAGAGCTCTAAGGGTTAGAGGAGAAGAGGGAGTAACAATATAATCTGTAAGTAATGGAAACCGTCTTTTTAACTCGAGAATTGACTACATTTAAATCAAGAAAACCTACTTTATTGCCGCGTTGAATATTTCACTCCATTATTTATTGCATCATATTATGGTACATACATTTGTAGATTTATTAACTATAAATATGTGAACATTTAGGGTGTTGCGATGGGAGACGGCCATATACTTTATCTAATACTAATTCATTAAAATGGTATGAAAGGTAAGTACTGTAAAATAAAAATCATGCAAGAATTCAGTTACAAGTCACCAAAAGCATCTCTTACAAAACTACAAAATCACCTGTCTACACATAACGTCACTCCCAGTTGGTAGAGGCCTGATCATTTAATTAGTTAGGAAGTCATTAGATACGCGCAGTTTGCCCTAATTAAATATTTAATAAACGCGTTCCCGGCGCACTTGCACATTATAATAAGCGATTTCTAAGAGGCTCGATTAAGGCTGGTGTATGGCCCAACGGCCTTTAGAACACAATATGAAAATATCTAAATTTGGATATTTCTTCTAAACGCTGTTTATTTTGAGTATTTTCTTTCAGTCAAATATATGTTCAATTTGTATTTTACACAAATTGAACATTTCACGAATAAAACAAATTATTTATACGGCTACAGATAACTATTTTGTGTTTTTAAGGCCATTGGGCCATACACCAGCATAAACCATGGATATTTGACAAGCAGTCTCTATCCAATAGGTAAGGTACCCGATCACTTCCCACACAACACATTGTTGTCAACATTCAATTCATACGCCATACGATTTCCAAGAAACCCGCGCCGCCGTGGCGCATGGCGGGTACTCTAGACTCTAGAGAAAACTAACAAGCGTAGAAAGTACCGTTTGCAGTTTTCACGGACAACCTAAAGCATTGTCATTTTATTGTAAACAAGGTAAAAGTAATGTATAGTAAGGTATTCTATCAGCATGGTTGGTTATGTGATTGAACTCTCTGCGTCGGCGTCGGTATAGGAGGTTCCTTGGTTCCTATTCTCACTCCAACAGCTGCAGCAGTGGGAAACACACAAAAGTCAATTATTTGTTTTGAAAACGCTCCTAATTTAAGGTTGGCGGTTATGTCACGATTTTATTTGATTATTCTCTTTGATTTTGATGGTGATGATTGCCCAACCGGTAATTTCGGTAAATTTGTCCGGTAATAATATATTGACTTCCACTTGAACTTTCCATTCAATTAAACGAGAAAACTTTCTTAGAAAGCTTGTGACCACCGATATTATTAAAAGAGCTAACGGTAACATTCGTATTAGTTTAATAAAAGTAAATTAACCCGCCGCGCGTTGTGGCTTGCTACCTATAGTATGTGGGATGACGCTAGTATTGGTTAATTTGACAGGGGCCTTAAGAGCTATTGTGTCACTTCTCAGTGGAGTAGAGCTTACAAATAAATGATTAGAACCCTCAATAGATGGGGTAAAGCCACTAGGATCCCCCAGATGTATCCCCCGAGACAAAATCGTAAAAGATGTTGTTAATGATCAGAGTGAAGACTTGTGATCGTTTTGGCAAGGAAGGTACTCACTATACCTCAGCCAGCAGCAGAGTTGTGTGGTGCCGGCTTAGAATTTAATTTTCTCCACCCCAACTCTTCCCGCGGGTGTCGTAAGAGGCGACTAAGGGATATCCACCGGGGGTAGGCAGCACCACCCCCTGCAGAACAATTCTACCTCCGAACTGCGATCCCCAAACCGCACGCCCAGCATGGGGATTATGGGCATTACCCCTCCGTAAGATAAAACCCAACAAGGCGCTTATCAGGGGAAGGCCTGGGTCCATCAGTGGACCAATATAGGCTGTGGAGGGAGATGGAGGGCAGCCAGCAGCCTAGTAGGTAGGGCAAGGCATGCTAAGTCAATATTGTGAGTGCACGTGTGAGCTTAGCAAGCAATGCAATGATAGCATTATGCCGCTTAAACGCTTTCGACCCACTGCCACTGGGGTGCGCCAGTTTGCTTATTGAATTATCGACACTGTGTGTGCTGTAATGTGCATGTTTCTCACTAATAACGAAGAAAACCCATGCAGAAATTCCATGTTGGAAATGGATAGGATACATACTACAGTGCAAAACTTTTTATCTACATATACTAACTGCATCTTTGGAACCGTAATGTAGATGTACCTACGAGACCTACCTACCTCTAAAGCGTAAGGGTGGGATGGTATTCGCAGAGTTTAGAGCCGGATTTAAAATAAAAACCTAATATTTCTTTACACTTAATTAAGTTAGACAAAGTTGAATATTCAAAATTAAAAAAAAAACGATGGATTATTTTTTTTGATATTTAATTTGATGTTGAAAATTCAATTTTGTCTCGTTTAAACGTCTTAAACTCTTCTTCACTTTCGATTAATTTCTTTTTAACTTGCTTTTCTGTTAGAAAGCTGATTATTTTATGCAAGAAAGTACGATACATAGGGGTCATATTACAAAAACAAAAACCCTGACATTCCACAAAGAAATTATAAAACAGTGTTAACCGTTTCGCCCGAAAATTTGAAGTATGTATATACAGAAAGGTCACTGGCTCAGCTTAAAGCTGCTATGGCACTTGTGCTATTGCAGCGCTGGTTTTCAGCAGCGGTGCCACTTTAAACCTAATATTTCGCTTACGGATCCCTGAATCGTAAAATGGATTTCACACACCTACAATATTGTGGTTCAAGAGATATAGCCTTGACAAACGAAGAGCAAAACTAGCCAAACACAACAATTTTTTTATGGAAGCACCTTTCATTTTGATATTTATATTATTTTTATTATTTGTTGTTATAGTGGCAAGAGAAACCTACACATTATCTGAAAGTTTCAACTGTCTACCTCTTACGGTTCATGAGATAGAGGCCTGCGACAGACGGACGGACGGACAGACAGCTGCAGCGGAGGGTTACTAATAGGGTTCCGTTTTCACCCTTCGGGTACGAAACCCTATAAATGGATTTTTTACGAGCGA
Source organism: Eupithecia inturbata (assembly GCA_963662085.1). Taxonomy (NCBI): domain Eukaryota; kingdom Metazoa; phylum Arthropoda; class Insecta; order Lepidoptera; family Geometridae; genus Eupithecia; species Eupithecia inturbata. The sequence continues at coordinate 14,251,634 of OY759190.1, forward strand.
TGTGATTATTACCCATGCCAAATAACAGCTTTCTAGTACTGTACTACTTATATCTGCTAAGCTAAGGGGCGGACAGACAGACAGGCGGACAGACAGACAGGCGGACAGACAGGAATAGCGAAACTATAAGGGTTATGTATGTTGACTACGGAAACCTAAAATCGGTTTATCCGCTTGGGATGACATACACAGATAGACACGTATAACCCGCAATAAGAAATGCGCTGCACTGGGGGGAAAATAATCGAGATGTCACGATGTAATCACGGTAGGTAGGTATAGGTAACATGTTTGAAAAAGGTTCGGTTTCGGCTGAAACTGACACCGTGGCCGAAGGTTCGGTTTCGGCTGAAACTGACACCGTGGCCGAAGGTTCGGTTTCGGCTGAAACTGACACCGTGGCCGAAGGTTCGATTTCGGCTGAAACTGAAACCGTGGCCGAAGGTTCGGTTTCGGCTGAAACTGACACTGTGGCCGAAGGTTCGGTTTCGGCTGAAACTGACACCGTGGCCGAAGGTTCGGTTTCGGCTGAAACTGAAACCGTGGCCGAAGGTTCGGTTTCGGCTGAAACTGACACTGTGGCCGAAGGTTCGGTTTCGGCTGAAACTGACACCGTGGCCGAAGGTTCGGTTTCGGCTGAAACTGACACCGTGGCCAAAGGTTCGGTTTCGGCTGAAACTGACACCGTGGCCGAAGGTTCGGTTTCGGCTGAAACTGACACCGTGGCCAAAGGTTCGGTTTCGGCTGAAACTGACACCGTGGCCGAAGGTTCGGTTTCGGCTGAAACTGACACCGTGGCCAAAGGTTCGGTTTCGGCTGAAACTGACACCGTGGCCGAAGGTTCGGTTTCGGCTGAAACTGACACTGTGGCCGAAGGTTCGGTTTCGGCTGAAACTGACACCGTGGCCGAAGGTTCGGTTTCGGCTGAAACTGAAACCGTGGCCGAAGGTTCGGTTTCGGCTGAAACTGACACTGTGGCCGAAGGTTCGGTTTCGGCTGAAACTGACACCGTGGCCGAAGGTTCGGTTTCGGCTGAAACTGACACCGTGGCCAAAGGTTCGGTTTCGGCTGAAACTGACACCGTGGCCGAAGGTTCGGTTTCGGCTGAAACTGACACCGTGGCCAAAGGTTCGGTTTCGGCTGAAAATCCAGATTTGTTCGGACACTAGTTTTCAATCACATTTAAATCAGGTATAATAATATTTTATTTCTCATTCATTAAGAATAAATTCACTTACACAAGAAACACATTTTTTTACAAAGTACGTAACTCGTACTATGTTATTTTATGAAACTCGTACTAAAACTACCATAAGAAAAAATAAAATGCTACATTTTTAACACAAAAAAAAAGTAAGTAGTTATTAATAAGTACATGCCGTAATGGAATGTCTGCGCGTAAACAAAATAATAGCCGCTCAGCTATGACGCGGTGCGAGCACAACTGGAAGGGGCATGCAAACAGTATGCAATAAATAAAAAAAATAAAGACAAAATATCAAGCGGTCGCTTTACATTTTGTCTTTATTTTTAGTTACATAAATAATGGTACCTACCACATTAAAATGCAGCAAAATACTCTAATTAACTAAAAAGCTGATACATGATAATGAATGAATGAGGTTATGGCAGGTAGATACTTAATGATTGCTTGACTAATGAGGATCCTTATGACTCTCCGCGGATCAGTACGTTAATGAAGAGAGGTAAAACTCGTCAACGCTAGAGACTTTAGTTCGTAATGGAGTGTCCAAGGCCGGTTAAAGAGAGGCTTGCAAAGTTGCAATGCAACCAGTTGGAATGACAATTACACTGTTGATTACAAGTTTCGAGTCCAACTGATATAAGTACCTATGCAACTATCAATGTACCGAGGTATCACGATCTGCATCACCAAATAGATGATAGACGTAAGTAGGTACCTCCATTCCGTATGTTCTTAGGCTCCAAGTTTCATTTTAAAGACATGCTAGAGCTCTGTAGAACATTGCGTAATTAAAGTAGGTACCTAAAAAATGAGTTTTATTATTTTCTTAAATTATTATTATTATTGTTAAATTAATTTTGACGACCGATGTGGCGCGGCGGGCGAAGGTTCGCCTGCGACGCAGAAGGTTGCGGGTTCGATTCCCGCCTTGGGACAAATGTTTGTACGATCTGCAAATATTTTTTCCGGGTGTTCTGGGTATTTTCTATATATAATAAAAAAAATATCTATCTATGTTATATATTGTATTAAGTTTATCAGTTATCTAGTACCCATAACACAAGCTCTGCTTACTTAGGGCCTAGATGATTCTGTGTGGATTGTCCAGCATTATTATTATTATTATTATTAATTATATATATATATATATAGTTCCTTTGGCCTACGATCTCCTTCTTCAGCTGCCACAGTGCATTGTTATGATATGACTCTATTGTAGGTACGCAGTACGTACGTACCTAGTACCAAAGTACTTTCTCAATGCATGCCATTGAGAAAGTATGCCATTGTTCATGTTCTAAGTTACTAAACTTGTTTCAAGTTACTAAACAGCTTCATAAGATGTCCGTCCGCCCTTCAGCACCAGTTTGAAATGTGCCAGTTCATGATTCGCGTCGTCGCTCGTCTGTGAGCCAATTGCCTGCATTCTATCACATTGTCTTTATTATGTCCCACTCGCCTGTTCTGGATCTCTCTGGCCTAAGATTCCACTGGAAGAACCGATCGGAACTAGGTGACCTACACTTCGGAAGTTCAGGGGTTCAGGACTTCTCTGTACTTATTTCGATACTAAAAACCGACTCCTATTTTAGATGTATTCCCGTTGTCCCCATACTCCAAAAAGTCATTTCTACCAAACAGCAATAGTAGGTAGTTTTGAAGTTTGGTGAGGTCGGGTAGCAACAAAGACTAGGAATATTTTTTTTTTTTTTATTTGTTTTAGGTGGATTTCGTGTCACTGCGGCCATGATAGGCCTATTGTGATCGCCACTCGAGTGTTCAGCCCTGAAGCTGCGACGTTCATAGTTCGCCACTAACCCTTGCAGCTGCTAGGAACTGCAGGATTTTCTTCGGGATGATGACTCGTAGCTCGTCTGGGCTGTGCAGGTGCTTGCCCAGATGGATGCTACGTTTTTGCATCAGTGCTCCGCACTCTCCTAGCAGGTGGAGAGGCGTTTCCTCCGCCTCTTCGCAGAATCTGCAGAATTGTGTGTCGCTTATTTTTTATTTATTTTATTTTTATTGTTTAACAAAATCAACAGCCCTTATATCTAAACAGTTCTAACCTTAATAACCTAACTTACGGCCAATGAGAGATTTACGCTTAGACCCAGTTTGAACATGTGCTTGTTAAGGCGACAGTGTCCAGTTAGGGCTCTTGTCATGATGCGAAGGTTGCTTCTGCTTATCGCTAGGATTCGGTTGGTGAACCGTTTATCGAAGGCTTTTATTAATGACTTAGAGTGACTCATGCCCAAGGAATTCTTCCAAAGCTTGGAAGCTTCCTCGAAGCAGGAATCCAAGAGGGTTCTGTTAGCCAGGCTTTTAGGTATGCCACAGAACGGCTCGGGGCCCAGCTGAGTCCCCTTGGCCCCGGAACGAGCAAGTTCGTCGACACACTCATTGCCGTTGATTCCTGCGTGTCCCGGTACCCATCTTAGGACGACTCTGATATTCAAGCCGAGCGCGTTTAGGCGTGACATACAGTCCTCGACTAATCTAGATGTAATGACCTTCGAGTCCAGTGCTAGGAGAGCCGCCTGGCTGTAAGAGTTGATAAAGATCGTTTGGTTGGAGTAGCGCTTTTCCAGATTTATATCGGCACATTCTAAGATGGCGAATACTTCTGCTTGGAAGATAGAGGCGTAATTACCTAGGTTTGTACTTTTGCCAAACCTAGGTCGCTCTCCATACACTGCACAGCCTACATCCAGTCCCATTTTGGAACCATCCGTGTACCAATTTAGGCACCCGTTCTTGCAGAGTACCTGGCTGTTTTGCCAGTCTTCTCTGCAAGGAAGTTCCACTGTGTAGTGTTTTTCAAACACATTTCGTGGGAGCCTGACATCAGTTGTCATGCCCAAAATTGGTGATTCCAGAGTAGAGTCTTGCAGAGGTCTCAGTTTCTGGGAGAGCCAGTTCCTACCGCCCTGAGTACAGGCCCTATACATGCTGGTCTTTGCCTCCTTATGTATGTACATATGGAGCGGAGGCAGATCCAGCAGTGAATTTAGTGCCAGTCCAGGGGAGGTGGACATGGCACCCGTGGCCATAAGGCATGCAGTCCTTTGTAGGCTGTTTAGTTTGTTGATTGCGGTTGACTGAAGGGCCTTGTCGTACCATACCATGGAGGCGTAAGTGAGTATCGGCCTCACAATGGCAGTGTGACAAGGGAATCCTGGGGTTGACGCCCCAGTTATTGCCCATTAGCCTGCCGCTAGCTCCTAGAGCCATCATAGCTTTTTTCAAGACGTTGGCTAGGTGAGTATTCCACGTCAGTTTTTGGTCGATGGTAACGCCCAAATATTTCACTTCTGTGGAAAAGGTTATGATTTTACCGTTAAGTTTAGGCTTCACGAGCTTGTCTAGCCTTAGCTTATTTGTAAATGGTATAATCACAGTTTTGCCAGCGTTGACTGAGAGTTCACTGTAGCTACACCAGTCGCTGACAGCGTTGAGAGCTCTCTGCATGATGCTAGAAATGGTGGACTGGCAAAATTCTCGCACGATGATCACAATCGGTCGTCCGCATAGCCTTGCGCATCTATATTCGGGTCTGCCAGTCCACACAGGAGCTGATCCACTGCTAAGGTCCATAATACGGGCGATAAAACTCCGCCTTGGGGGCAGCCCCTAGCCGTGGATATCTCGATTGTTGATCGTTGAAGGGTTAGTTTTGCGCCCCTGTTTGTGAGCATATCCTTAACCCATCTGATGATGGACGGGTCGACATTCTTATTTATCAACCCGTTCACCAGCAGAGAGGTAGGCGAGTTATCAAAAGCCCCTTCAATGTCAAGGAAAGCACATAGTGCGATTTCCTTGTCCTCCAAAGCCTTTTCCACTCTGTCAAGACTAGGAAGCTAAAACAACGGCGAGCGGAGATAGTCGCAGCATTTTTGTGATTGTTTTCAGCGTTAAACCAAATAGCTAGGAACAAAAAAAGTATTAACGACGAGCGGAGCGAGCCGCCGAAATATTTGTTACTTTTTCGGGTGGACACAAACAGTTAAGAAGAGTATGAAAAAATAAATAACAGCGAGCGGAGGAAGCCCTGAAAATTTTGGAGAGTTTGAGGAAGAACAGTTAATCTTCCGTATTTTAGTGACCAATTGTTTGCTAAATTTAAGAGACCTCATGGGATTCCAATGAGTCGTCGGTAAAGCTCAGTAAAACAAGAAAAAGACATGAATGTTGCCGCGAATTTTTTTGCGGTTCTGTCGAGGTTAAAAGACTCCATTGGGATTTGGGAAGTAGTCGAGCCCTGCAGCCTGACTGGACATACCGGAAAATTACAAGAATGTTATCGTTGAGCCGAGCGAGCTACGATTTATTTTGCATTTTTGTCGGGCTTTAGTTTAAGGTTTAGAGACTTCTTGGTGGAGTCGTCGAAAATCGTGAAGATAATGTGTTTTAGCGACACAAAATAGTCTCAGAAAAACACATTTTCGACACGTTCGTGTATACGAGTCTTAATTCTTAAAATTACAAAAATCACTTTCCATTTTAAAAAACACGTTTGTCACATGGAACTCAATCAATTAGTATGCTTTTCAAAATTAAATGAACACTCGGCAAAGACAATCATTATAATTAGGTATGCTAAGCGCTTTGTGAACTTACTTTGTTCAAACGCATATTTGTATAATGGTTTTTACTTTACTAAGGTATTAGGTAGGTAAGGTACCATCATTAGGTACCTATGCAAAACGTCTCTATCAGTGCCTATTTATTAACGGCGTGCAGCGTGAGTCTTTTGCCCTTTTTTGCTAATGGCTATAGTCAAAGATACATCTCGCCGCAGCGAACCTTCAGCCGACTGATTTAAAGATCCTATAATTTAAAATCGCGATTAAGTTTTTGAGTTCGCGAGAGAATTAGTTAAAAACTAAGTTTAGCTAGCGTTATTTCTCCCTGAAAATCATAAAATTTATGTTAAGTTAAGTTAAGGATTTAGAAATCGATCTGAACGACTGTAAGACAAACCTGTCGTCTTAACCTTGTTTTAAAATAATGTTGAAGGAACTGTTGGAATCTATGTAGTTCAAATAACTTGAGAAATATTAAACAATTTACAAAAACATCTTCAGACAGTTCTTTGGACTAGCAATAGCATGGTGCTGCAGCGCCTCCGGGATGGTCTTTGAGGCAAGAGTACCTAAGCTCCTATGAGGTCATCCAAAGAACCCGTAAAAATAGTATTATATCTAGTCTGGCAGACCGATTGATCCAAACAGAATATATACAAACGGTGGATGGAACTAGCATCCTGAGTTCTAAGGTAGGTAGGTACATTAAGTATTGTTAATTTTACTTGTGCTAATTTGATTGTGTACCTGTCTATTTTATTTTTAGGTAAATGTAATTGTATCATGTGTCTGAAATATAAGCATATTATTATTATTATTAGAAGTTAAATAGGGATTTATCATGAATTTGTTACAACTTTAGTTTATTGGTTTCCTAAAAGAGCTCAAAAAATTGATAATGAATTTAGGTAGAGTTTTTGTGTCGAAATGAATGTGAACTTGAATTATCCTTTACTTTCCCGTCATTTCGAACACTCGATACGAGATTGATGGAGGTAGAGGATGAAATAGAGGTGGGGCTGTCGAGAATATTCAAGGAACGACATTCATGACATTCTGGTTTGAGGGGTGAAGCAGAAAACTCGTGTAAATTGAAAACTTTGAATAATTATAAGTTTATTGCCTTTGTGAACAATCTTTATTTCATTTTGTTTAGTTTAAATTAGCCTCAACCTGGATATTCCCTTGCTTTTGAAAACATTAAAATATGTAAACGAACACATAAATTTCGGCTAAGGGAGGATCGATAGCTGAATCATTAGGCCGTCTATTCTGCTTATTCTAAAAACCCTAGTTTCATGATATTTTTGATTTATGTAGGTACAGTTAGTTGGAAGTAAAGACATAAGGGCGAGTGCAGCGATCGTAAATCGTAAAACATTTTATATTATCAACAACACAATCATCATAATATTAAAATGTTTTGTCCCCATTTCATAAAACTGGTTATAATATAACCATTTAAATACCAAAATAATAATGCGTCGAATCCCCCGAAATAAGAAACCATGAACGAGAAAATACATATGTATAACTATAACCAATAGAATTTAGGGCTGCAAATTTTAGACTTTATATATAAACATACTTATTTATTAGCGATTCTGTCATGTGTCATGGGCCAAGGGTCATGGGGGATGGGGATCCGGCAAGGGAGGTAGATCCGGCAAGTACCACAAATCCCGAACTCACAGAATTTGCTTATGCTGAGTAGCCAAGTAGAGTCGTCGCGTCGTGACGAGTGTAAACTGATAATAGTTATGTATCCCTACCACCACCTACTCCATCACTCGACGATCGACATCCGACACCACACCACACCACATAGCAACTCCGCTCCATTTCTCCGGAACTGTTACCACATCGCATCGTCGTGCTACTCAGCTGTGACTAGGTTATTGAGTGAAAGTACAAGTTCAGTGGCCGGATGTTGCGTAATGATGAGGCATAGACCTTGCAAAGAGGAGTTACCTACACAGCAATGTTTTTGTTGATGATGGAGCGATTTGCTCGTGATAGGTGAAGGTTGGTTCGTGCACTGATTGGATGGTTCTTGGCACAGATGTGTGTTCGATGCTAGCTATTGTAGGATACGTACCTAGGTATAATGTGTTAGTCATATTTTCAGTCAAATATCTTAATTCTTTGTCGCAATTCTATAGGTAGGTTTACCTACCTATGGGCCTATGGGACGTGGAATTTAAATAAAGTACCTAAGTTCGTTATAGGTAGGTCCGGTGCTTCCATAGATATCAGGGTCCTTCCCCTCCATCCATCCACAGGTATTGTACCTTTGACTTGTGGTCCTGGTAGGCGATAGGATGACTGAGCCAATTTCATTTAGGTACGGCTAAGACCTGTGGCACTACATTGGTTTGGCTCGGAATAACCTTTCACTGAACCTTTCTACCTACTTTCCTACCTATTAATACTTAGCTTTTTATTATTCGCTGTAGGTACTACACATTGTTACTCTCCTATTTCAGTGATGAGGAAGATACCGAGAGGCTCCTCCGCCAGCTGAGCTACATCAACCGGCCCTTCGGCGTGACCTTCGCGCAGATGGTGAAGCTCATGGGCCAGTGCCAGCAGGTCAAGCCTCGTCTGCAGGTAAGCGGGACCATATTACCAAGTGTAGGCCCCCTGTCTGTCTTAACTTAAAATACAGATTTTAAGATTTTTTCTGTTTTTTATAAAGTTGTATGATATTTTTCAGTAAGATTTTTCGCAACTGAAATGAATGAATGAATGAAAAATATTTTATTTACCTTAAAACTACTATACACAATTAGCCTTAATTCTATGCCAATTTATACGACCTAAGTTACAAAATAAATTTACCTTGTGCGTAGCAGTGTTTAAGGAAATATGGTCTTCACTCAGCATTATGCTGGGTGCACACTGGTGTGTCCACCCAGCGCTGGTTTTCAGTGAAGACCAGAGGGATCGGGTCACGTTACGATCGCCAGGTACGTGTTGTAGACATGATAACAAAAAAAAAGAAAAATATTAAAATAGAAAAACAAATACAAACAAACCTATGAAAGCACCCAAATATTAGAGTATTATACAATTTAAAAATTATAAAATATATTGCAATACCATTGTTGCCGGTCGGTCGGGAGGCTGTGGCTGGGTCAGTCAGGCCGAACAAACTACGCCGTTTAGAGGTATATAAACAACGCGACGATGCAACGACAAACTATAGACAGAAACCGCGAATGACTGTGCAATTTAGTCCGATATTAAAGCACATATTATTTAAAGCACATAAAATAAATAAGATAATTCAGATAACAGATCTATCGTTATCTTTAAGACTTTCATCCTCCTTCTGAGCGCGGAGGAGGAACTGTTTTAATTTAAGTTTAAACGCATTTATATGTTTTAGGTCCTTGATTGGTGGTGGAATATTATTCTAGCATTTTGTAGCTGCGTAACGAAAACTACCCCTGAAAGCTGCAGAAGAACCTTGGGGTCTTGCTAGAATAGGGCAACATTTTCTCCTCGTTCCCTCTTTCTTAAACAAAATAAGCTTATCATAGAGATAAGGGGGCGCACCAAACTTGACGACACCGAAAAGAAGAGTAGCTAAATGGAGTTTTCTACGTGACTTCATTCTAAGGATGTAGTGTTGGTTTAGAAATGGCGTAACATGTTCTCGTGGTGGTATAGCAAAGCAAAACCTAGCGCAAGCATTCTGAACTCTCTGGATAAAACGCTGAGTACGCTTTAAAAGACGGGGACCAAAAACTGTATCAGAGTAGTTGAATTTTGATAGGACTAATGACTCTACAAGCTGGATTCGAAGTTCTACGCCAAGATGTGATCTAATTCCATACAAAACTTTTAAACGATAGAAGCAGCTTTGAACTGAATCCGTGACTTGTTTTTCGAATCTGAGGTCAGCATCGACTATCAGCCCTAAATTTCGTGCCTCATAAACACGCACAATAGGCTCACCCATGAGGAAAATATTTACATGCTGCGGTATTTGCGTAAGTTTGTGTCAACTAGTCTTTGACGAGTGCGTTCAAAAAAATTGGGCCCTGGTGCGACTCCAAAGAAGGAAGAATAATTAAAATAAATAATGCTGGACAATGCACACCACATCATGACGTCTCAGACAAATATCTGAGGACGACGACGGCGACGGCGACGACGCTGAGAAAATAAATATGTAACCAGAACAGTAATCTGGTTCCCATAACACGAGTTACTTTGGGACTATATTTTGATGGCGCATGGCGTGCGAAACTAAAATTTATTTTAATGTGGTATGGGAATGTCTGTCATGTCTCAAAATTTCGAGACATGACTTTCCCATAGGCACCAATCTCGAGTTTTGGAAGAACATAGTATTTAACCAAGATTACGATATTTTGTAACCTATGTATGTATTTAACTAAGACCTTGGCACACATCGCGTGAAATAGAGCAGGAAGTACATTAATAGTTGCATTGAATGATTGCAGTAACCACGTGACTGTGGGTGATCTATTATATTTTTATAACATTCACAATTTTAATGGTATTGGATCGATTCTAATCAAGGCAATTATAAAATTATTACTACACATACGAAGAGGTACATATGTGTCTATTTTATTGAAAGGCTAGAAAAATAGTTGGGTGCATGTATACATTATGTATATATGTGCTTAACTTGGTAACTAGCGCTGCCTGAACATGAAAGGTATCACGGTCATCGCGCATGCGTGGCGGGCGGATTGGCATTTTGTGGAGGCAGTAATTTACCTTTGCCTACTCTGGAGTGTGTACCTATGCTGTTGCTCACAGAATACAGACAGCTGCCCAGCTCCTGCAATTCTTCCTGCATTTCATGCTTAGGCCGAAGCCAACTCGGTTCGCAACCAGTTTTGGTCATAATCAGTCAATGTCAGTCAAAGAAAATGTAGTGTCCCGAGTAGGATAAAAATCATACGACACGCGTGGTGCCAAGGGTCATACATAAGTGAAATCATACTACACGCGTGGTGCCAAGGGTCATACCTACGTGAAATCATACGACACGCGTGGTGCCAAGGGTCATACCTACGTGAAATACTAGATAATGTAATTATGTAGGTAAATTATTTCAAACTCTCATAACTTCACTGCATGTCAAATTTCACAAATGCGCGTTTTGTGTTTCACATATATATGCTATGTAATATTTTGCCATATAATAAGAAAACAAATAATACTTATCCCAAAAACTTACGCACTATAATAATAAAATCCTTAATAATGGCATATAAAAATGTATATCATGATTTTATAGTAACATTCATAGAAACTAGAGAAAGATGTAAAATAGTTTGGACATATATATTGACGATTGATATGCCCATACTGGACATATTGTGATACTTTGATAAAAATCGGATGAACCAATGGTTATATAAAAAATATTCTGACACCATGTATATTACTTTAATGGTTATCTGTGACTGGTCGCAATGGACATGGGACAATTTGAAATGACACGACACCTATGGACATTTGAAGTTAGCTGTTATATTGACGTTTAAAAGGAGAATACAACCAAATCAAAAAGTCACATTTAGATGTCAGTGGACTTGAGGCATTTTGATATTTACCGTACTATTTACTTACTCAATTTATCTAGTTATATTGATTACAATTATATCGTAAAATTATTTTACTTTTTTTATTAAACCCCTATAAGTTATGTAGTGATCGACCGAGTTATACAAATGTGCTGTCATTGTCCCCAGATGGAAGGCGTAGAGAAATCCGAGCAGAACGGGCGCCTGCCCATGGGCACCGCCGCCCGGGCGCGGCTGGACGCGGGCGGCGCACACGCGGGGCTGCTGGGGGGCAGTCCGCTCACACTGCTGCAGGGGATCATACCCGGTGAGTGGCCGGGCAGCCTAGAGGCGCCGCCGGCGTCGGGCGAACTGCCCTACAATACAGTATGAGGCAGCGAAGTTATGCCAACTCCAAATTACTCGCTTTAGCCGAAAGCATTCCGATTCCAAAATCCAAATAAACCGTAGCGATAATAGCGATGCGATTCCTACAACTCAACCTCTAGTGGGTACCTAGAGGTTGAGTTGTAGGAAGAAGGCTTGTTAACAAACACCTCGCACATCTCTTACTTGCATTACAATGGTAGGTATATTGAGTTGGTGCAGGGGCGAGAGATTTGGCTAGTGCCGGCCGAATGATTGGACCCTGAGTAGTATTTGTTTGTTAGCAGTTCTGGGGTCTTTTATTCTGTTTTTTTATACAATTAATGTTTATAACTTTTTCTCTTTTTACAGGAACTAAATGGTGCGGCACAGGTGACATCGCCGAGGACTACCACGACCTGGGCGCGGACCGGCGGCTCGACCGCTGCTGCCGCACGCACGACCTCTGCCCGACCAAAGTACGCGCCTTCTCCCGCCGATACAACCTCACCAACACCTCCCTGTACAGCAAGTCGCACTGCACTTGCGATGATATGCTCTTCGACTGCCTCAAAGCAACCAATACGTCCGCATCGCACCTCATGGGCCATATCTACTTTAATCTAGTTCAAGTCCCATGTTTGGAAGACCTACCCACGGGCAGGACCTTCCGAGACGCGAAGCAAGGGTTTTAGATAGCGATAGCGATTGGTTGAACGATTATTTTACAGCGCCATCTAGTTGCACAGATATGTTTTGCATTTAAATTCTTTTTGTAAATAAATTTTCATTTTTATTCTAATTAGCATTAGACTAACTGTGATAACGTCTGTGCCTTTGATATACTTGTAGTATGTTTTCATTCGATGGCGCTATAGAAATGCTGATGGGGTATTTTTTTCTGTAGATTGTAAGATATTTATTTAGCCAATGATCACCTAATAATCGCCTGTTCGATTCTTCTACGCAAACACAACTGTTATGAAGTCGATCGCAGGAGATGATACGTACCAAATAAATTATTTATTTCATTATGATTTTTGTGTTCTTTCTCTTTCCTGACGACTATTTATTTAACTAGTACCTTCACCTCCACAGCCTTTATGATCCACTACTGGACCCGGCCTCCCCATGATAAGCGCCTTATTGGCTTTTATTTCACGGGGGTTGATGCCCATAATCCCAACGCTGCCTACCTACTACGTACCTACTTCCTGCCTAACAAGGACTGACGAAAACAATTTCTTAAATATCTACATAGTTATGTATGTACGAAGAGCAGCATCATTTGGTAACCCCCTCTAACGCTTACACTTCTACCACAGCTAGAGGGCTAGCAGTTGATGATGCTGTCTGTACCTATCTACATAACTTTATTTAATTGGTAGGTAATGAAATAAAAAGAGGTTAAGTAGAAATGATTTAAAAAATAATTTGAGGCAGATGCTTATGGCATTACCTCCTATTATTTAAGATTTAGGAGCTTCTTAGGGCAGGCCACATCTAGGTCCAGCTGTGGACGGTTATATGCTGGTGTTGTTGTTGCTGAGGGCAGAGATAATAATAAAATCACACAAAGCATGCTTAAAGGACATTCATAAGCTATAAACATCTCTGACTGAAGTTACTGCGAGTGATGGCGATAAAGCGTGGAGCAAAGCATGATCTGATAACATGAAGCTAGTAAATCCATTACGTAATCTATTAAATAACGTATCCATGGAGCATAAGGAGCTTCCTCCGTGAGAATACCCCCATAATCACGTCCGAGGTTGATGATGATAATGATAATATGGGAAGCCCCTTATCCATTTGCATTCAGATTTTCCGATAGATGACAGTAAGTTAGACAGGATGCTTGTACAGGGTATCCAGTGGCAAATTTCAAAGTTTGAGCGAACATAGAGGTAGTTTCTGAACGCAACACGATAGAGGGGCGCGGAGGGCGTCGTTAGAACTTTAGAAGCCCAAGTGGTGCGGATGTTTTAGTTGCCATGGAACAGTGGAGTGGAGCGCATCGCGCTTTTGCCATCGAGGCGTACAATTCGAGTGGATTTTCGCTGTCTGTAGCACGCCGTCGATTTAATAATCGTTACGGTATTCGTCGATTACGTGATGGACCATCGATCAACCTCATTCAATCATGGGTAGCAAGGTTTAGAGCTACAGGATCAACATTGAATAGACCCAGGCCAGGACCTACACCATCGGTAGCCACGGATGAAAATGTCGATCGTGTTATGGTTTCTGTCGTTGAAAATCCCCGTTTATCACTGCGTGCACGTTGATCGATATTGGGAATTACGAAATCAACTTTACAGGTAATCATGCGAAAAACACTCAAGTTCCATCCATATAAAATTCAAATCGTACAAGATTTACACGATTCTGACTTTGCATTAAGAAAAACTTACGCGAAGGTGAGTTGTTGAGATTTCGTACTGCTACTCGGACGGGCAACATATTCTTTAGTCACGAACTCACTTTCACATCGGAGGATATGTGAATAAGCAGAATTTCCGTTACTGGGATCTTCACAACCCAAGACAAATGCATCAAGAGCCTTTACATAAGCCTAAAGTAACAGTCTGGTGTGCCATGTCTGCATCTGCAATCATAGGGCCCTATTTCTTTGAAAATCAACGTGGCCAAACTGTAACTGTGAATTCGGAGAGATATACCCAGATGTTAAGTGACTTTTTTAGACTAGAACTACAGAATAGTCTATCCTTCAACCGAAACACATGGTTCCAGCAGGACGGAGCCACAGCTCATACTGCTAATGTGTCCATGAATGCAGTGCGGCAGTTATTTCCTGAAAAAAACATATCCCGAAACGGTACCATTCCGTGGCCACCTAGATCACCCGATTTAAGCCCATGTGACTTTTTCTTATGGGGATACCTAAAATCTGTTGTTTACAAAACCAAACCGAGCACTGTGACACAACTTAAAGAAAATATTCGAGCCGAAGTCAGCAGGATTCCCCAGTCGCTTTGTAAACGCGTTTATGAAAACATGCGTGCTAGACTGGAAGAGTGTGCCAGACTCGATGGCCGCCATTTGGAGAACGTGGTTTTTAAAAAATGAAATCCGCATTAGTTGTTTTAAAATTAAAATAAACTTGCTTTATATCGGAAGTGTAGTTTTTTTTTTACAGTTTTTTAAACATTGAAATCTGCCCCTGGACACCCTTTACTTCAAGCATCCTGTACTTTCTCACGCACAGATTTTCTTTCAACGTCACTGTCATGTTGTGATAAGATGTTAATGTCATATTGAGTAAAAGTAACTTCAAAAACGTCATTCGTTACGGTGGATTTTGTCTGTGTATTTTTTTCTCAATTTTCAGACTGAAATTCTACTTTTCTTCCTTTCTATTCTACTATTTGCTATAAAGATTAATGGCTGAAATATGTATAAATACTGTGCTAAATGATACAAGATAACGTTAGTGAAAGCAATAAAGTAAAATAGTGATTCAAAGATGTCCAGTGATTCGGCGGAACAGCTGAAAGGTGTGTTATTTTTTGCAATTGTTTTGTAATTTGGGGTCTCCGCGAAGCCGATGGAGTTGAGCATAGTTTCTGTTTCAAGTGGACGGCGTGGGGGAGAGCGACAAGCCGCCGGAAGGGTTGCGGCAGGAGTTGGAAGCAGAATTTAATGTGCAGCGAGCCAAAATGAAAGAACTGTTTTTGCAGAAAGAAGGTTTGTTTTAGCTCCCGGTGCTGGCAGCAGGGCCTGGTTGCGTACTAGACTGTAGCTTGCATGTCTGCAACTAATTTACAAGTAGTCTTTGTTGGAGTGGTTGGTACTGTTTGTTTCGTTTGTCTAGTGTTTACATACATCATTGGACCCCCTAATCATAACACCTTTTTGGAAAATAGAAACTGGTGTTGGTTTGACCTCTTGAAAATTGTTTTGGAGTAATTTCATGATTTTAATAAATTGTTTTGTCTTATTTTGTGTTGTGTGTGTATGTTTTTCGAAGCTAGTTAAAGAATCTGACCCAAGCAACTGGTATACTTTATATAGTTCATAATTCAATACAGGTACAATTGAAAATAACAATTCTAAAAGTATAGCATCAAGGACTGGAAAATAATAACACTTTCACTGCCAGGCGACAGAGTTAACCTGCTGCTGCTCTATGATCTTCTTCAACATGCACATGTGCAGAAACGTCACTTATAGTATAACAACTCACAATACTATCTGTATTGTGAGTTGTTATACTATAAGTGACGTTATTTAATTTATTTGACCGATTATTTAATTGGAGGCATAACCATTTCTGGCATGGTTCCAGTGGACATGCGAAAGCTGCATAATGACAATGAGCAGCTGGAGTCGGAGGTTACCGGGCTGCGGGCACAGCTGCAGCAGCTGCAGACCCTCAGCCAGAATCAGAAGTCGGAGATACAAAGCTTGCAGATGCTAGTTAGTGGTAAGATATCTAGAATGTTTTATTATTATAGGGTGTAAACCCTCACAGTCAGGGTAATTTATAAGAAATCAAATAATATCCCAAAAAAATTTCTAATTCGACGGGACTTGAACCCTCATCCTTCCCTCATAGAAGTTCCGTAGTTCAAGTCCCATCGAAGTTGAAAGTTTTTGGAATATTATTATATTGCTAATGAGTAATTTTCAAATAAATTGTATGCAACGAAATTGTTGTAACGAAAATGTAATTATTAAGCTACACTTACACGGTGAATTATTAACGGAATCAGTCTATTTATATATATGTATGTATATACAGTCGTGGTCAACTAATTAGGGACACTCTTTGGTTAAACCGAATTGTGAATTAATTTTTTATTTTCCAACGAGTCTAAACCATATTCCATATCTCTTACATGTAAGTATAATTAGTCATTTATGTGCCCGATTATACAAACAATAACAACTTCTTAAACATTAAACCTCTTTACAGTATAGCAGATAGATAATCATAGTGCTATTTGTTCAAATAATGCTGGCTGGCCATTTAATTAGGGACACTGAGATATTGCGTTATATTTTCAAAATTTGAATCTCAATACTTTTTTTACTTCTTCTCTTATTGTTTCGTGGTAGTTTTGGCGGATTCCCGATATTTATTTTAAGTTTTGAAAAATATTTTGAAGAAAAATGGGCAAAAATAAAAGTTGCGATCCAACACAAAAAATTATCATGAAGTTTGTTGTCGAGCATGGTTGGCCATACCGAAGGGTAGCAGAACATTTAAATTGTTCAAAAACTATGGTATACAATGCAGTGCAACATGTCAGACGCAATAACACAGCTTTAAATGTGCCCAGAACAAAAAGATCGAGAAAAACAACTCCGCAAGAAGATAGAATGATAACCAGGTTAGCTAAGAAAGATCCGTTTCTAGGCTCTATTTTAATTAAACACGAAGTGTTTGGGACAGACGAAAGAGCTGGTGTCTCAGCGAAGACCGTTCGACGACGTCTGGTAGAAGCAGGGTTGTTCGGAAGAGTGGCTCGAAAAGTACCGTTGTTGAAGAAAGAACATGGAAATGCTCGTTTGGCGTTTGCACGTAAATATGGACATTGGACCTACGCCCAATGACAACATGTATTATTCTCTGACGAGACCTAGGTTAATTTGATTTCTTCAGATGGAAGGCAATACGTACGGCGTCCAGTAAAAGCGGAAATGAATCCAAGATTTACAAAAAAGCAGGTGAAACATGGCGGTGGAAACATTAAAATGTGGGGTTCATTTTCTGGACGTGGAGTGGGACCTGTGAGGAAAGTTCAGGGTAACTTAGACCAACATCAATACAAGGCAATATTGGAGGAAACGATGCTTCCCTATGCTGAGGAGCATCTCCCTATTATATGGACGTTTCAGCATGATAACGACCCGAAACATACCGCCCGTTCAGTCAAGTCGTTTCTTACCAGTCAGTCAGTATCGGTGCTAGATTGGCCAGCAAATAGCCCGGACCTTAACCCAATCGAGCACCTTTGGCACGAAATCAAGAAAAAAGTTGCCACTTATCATACCACAACTTTAGATGAACTTAATGAAGCTTTTTGTGAGGCATGGGCAAACATTCCTGTCGAAACATGCCAGAAACTGATAATGTTTATGCCACATCGGTGTCAAGCGGTAATTACTAACAGAGGTTTTGCTACTGGGTACTGATTTTACACGTAATAAAATGGAGCTGTTAAAGATATTATAATACTGCAGATTATTCGTTTTGTTTAACTCTATTTTTCATTATAGTTTATTGTCCTTAATTAAATGTCCAGCTACAGAATTATACCTTAAAATTGAATACATGTTCAACCTTTGATATACTTTTTTCTATTTATTTATTCTTTTATTTACAGCCATTTATAGCATAATAATCGGACCAAATTATGCAAATAATAGTTACTGAGAAATCAATAGGGTTTTATATTTGTATGTACATACATAACCGGTTATTGTTCTTCACTATCTTGCATGTCCCTAATTAGTTGACCACGACTGTATATACATATATTTATATATATAGCCATAGCCCGAATCAAATGGATCTTGATCACTGGATCTACAGAGAGTAAACGTCTTTGTTACTATCATTATTCTAATGTGCATGTAGCTTTATAGAGAACAATTTCGTTACATTACGAAATGTGGCGGTCTTTCGCGTCTAATTACGCCATGACAGTTTCGTTATCCACCAATCAGAATAGAGTCAATGCTGCCAACTGAATGGCATAAGTTGCATTCAATAATCTTGAGAAATCATTGTAAATAACGTTACGAAAATCTTTGTTACTAAATTGTAAGAAACTTGTGACAAGCAAATAACTACTAATTTGTATTCGAAATTTAGGAGATATAGTCCCTATTAGTAAAGATAATAAAATAGAATGTTAATCCGTTGAGTTAAAAATGTATAAATAAATCTATATCTACAAAAAAAACTATAAATCAAGACGGAACCTGTTAAGGCATAGAGGTCCATGATGATTTTGTATTGACAACGAAATCAAGGTTTTATTAAACATAACACTGGACGTTTAATCTATAGAATAGAGCTAATGCACTATCTATTCTGAAATAATAAGAATATCTTCTGATAGATGAAATATAACATTTAAAAAATAAATAAGAAAATACATTTAATTGTTAATTATAAAAATTGCGACAAATTTTTTTTCTGGAATTTACAATTTATTTGAGAATTACTCATATAGATATTTAGAACTTCACATGTTTTTCACCTTTTTTTGTTTATACTGCACTCATGGACATAATTAGAGGAACAGTTTAAAAAAGAGACAGATCGGAAGTTAAAATATTTTTTTTTGTAAGTATAAAAATTATACTAAACACTTTATTCATTTTAACATTTGCAATTAAAATAAAACTTACTTCAGTAAAATATACATGACTCTGTGTAAAGCAGATTCTGTAGATTTGCCTTTGCTATAGGCATGTTGTTGCGGGTGTAACGGTTTGTGAGAGAGTGTTTTGTCTCTTGTTTCTCTGTCACACAGTCTTTCTAGTGTTTTCAGAAGAAATGATGTCAGGCTTATGGACCTGAATGATTTAGCTAGGTTATAGTCACTTCTTCCTGGTTTTGGTATGAATACCACTTTCACTTCCCTCCATAAGTGTAGTTTGTACTTGTGGGCGATACACGCCCAAAATATCCGAACTAGGTGATCGGCTAGTATGCCGCTGCACCATCTAAGCATACCTGGAAAGATCCCGTCCAGTCCAGGTGCTTTGAAGGAAAGGAAGCTGTTGACAGCCCACAGAACCTTCCCGCGGTTAATCTTGTGGTATTCGATTCCACTCTTCTTCCAGAGCCCTTTTTAGAACTCCTGTGTTTGTTGGTGCTGGCTCCCGCTGTTTTATTTGTTTTCCAAGCTTATCCCAAACATGTTCGATGGGGCTTAAGTCTGGCGAACATGCTGGTCACGGCAAAACGTCAATTTCAACGAAGATACCTCCAAACTATCGAAGATACCTCCAAACTATCGCTGCAGTGTGGGGCCGGGAATTGTCGTGCATTAATTGAAAATCGGAGAGAATTTTCAATTAATGCACGACAATTCCCGGAAATTTAAAATTCTCTCCGATGTATCGGGCAAAGGGCATGACAATGGTTGATGGTTGATTTGTGAGCACCACTATTGCGATACGTTTTTGTGAAAAGAAATGGAAAAAGGACGGAATTTTATGAAATGAATACGCACAAAGCAAAATATTCCACTAGACTAGTGAAAATAGCAAATAAACGAAAACCTGAAACAAAAGACCATTGAAATAATATTTTTTTAAAATTATAGGTTATGGTATATGTGGCCAGTTTGTACTAAGAACTTTTTGTACATACAGTACTTTTTTCGATTGATGAACCTTTCCACTAAATAAGTTCATGAGTGTATTTTATTGCACAATTAGCTTCTGCCCGCGGCTTCGCACGCTTTTATGCAGTATGA
Source organism: Eupithecia inturbata (assembly GCA_963662085.1). Lineage (NCBI taxonomy): Eukaryota > Metazoa > Arthropoda > Insecta > Lepidoptera > Geometridae > Eupithecia > Eupithecia inturbata. Next base: position 14,271,810 of record OY759190.1, read on the forward strand.
AAAGTAGTTTAAATGTTATTCCAGGGCTGGATCTACATGTTTTCATAAGTTCAGGCCGATCCATTCTGTAGTTTCGTTGTCTAGAGGTAACTAAGGTCCTTCCAAACTTTCGCATTTTAATTATTAGTGTTTTCCTCACCAACTAGCAATTTAGTGGTAGTTGGTAAAATCCAAATAGCACTAAATTATAATAGCTTTTTTTCTGTATTTTTTCATACTGTAATAACATAAACTATATTTATTTGCAGCAAAACTGATGTTACATCATATTAGGCATGAAACTGATACACAAGTTATTGCTGAGGGCTTAGAGACTATAATGTTATCGATGGATCAATAAACACCGCAACCGTAGTTTCCTATTATTTTTTGTAACTCTGCTCAATCCCTGTTGTTTGTTATCAAAACGTTATCATCAGTATGTTAAAATTAATTAGAATGATTTTGGATAAAATCAAATATGATTTTTCCTGTTTGGTCCATACTGTGCAAAGTATGCTGATAGTTATTTATTATACACATCATGTTTTCTTCTATTTTCTGTTTTAATAAAGGCCTCCCTAAAGGTACTAGAATAATAATAGCTACAATGTTAGATTATTTATTTATTTTAACACTTTGTTGCACAAGGTACTTACAAAGGGTGGGGTTTTTATGTGATAACTTTTTAGTAATGTGTTTTGAAAGTTTAGTACAAAGCCCTTGTAAAATCTGTTATAAAAAAATTATATGGATTTGTGACTCATGAAGGATCAGGGGCCTTTGCCCACCAGTGGGTCATGTTGGGCTAATTATAATTGTAAGTCCTTACAAAATGAACCACCAGTGTTTTCACCATACAGAGACTGTCGAGGCGTCGTCCTCAGGCTCCGAGGAGGCGCGGCGGCTCCGATCGAGGAACATAGATCTCGAGACGCAGCTGGGGCACCTGAGGCATCAACAGCAACAGCAGGTTGGCTCTAACAGATGTAATACTGTCCTAATTAAACCAATACGTCATACATCGGCACTTAATAACAAAGTATTCTAGCAGAAAAAGTGCTTTCTTTACACAAAATGTTAATATTCTTCTGTATATTTATTATGTATGAAGTAATACGCGTAAACGTTCGAAGTACTTCAAACAGCTAGGTGATTAGCATATCCCTCAAATGTAAAGATAACGGGACACGCACTTTTCATTCGCAACGTGTACTTCTTTTTCGTTATCAACTGTTTTCGGTGAAGCTGCAATCGCACGATTTGCGAAACTACGAGTATAATGTTTGTGTTAGTTCTTCATGGTGGCTGCTAGACTCAGCTAGAACAGGCGACTTATAGCGAGCTTTTCCTACATAAAGAAACCTACATAAAAATAAAATATTTCCAGAGATTCTACAACTTGTTGCCATTTTTCATTTACATAGATTAATTTAGCCGTGATAATAGAACAAACAGGGGAACCTAGTGAGTTACTTTTTGGTTCGACTGCTCATTAACTCAACGATTAAATTCACCTAAATCATGGGTTCTTCGGAAATATAATCGGACAATACAATAGATAGATAGATAATTCTTTATTATACCACACAAAGAAAGAAAACAATACAGAAATAGATGCTAAGAGTAGAAGAAGTACAAAGGCGGCCTTATCGCTATGAGCAATCTCTTCCAGGCAACCTTGGGATACAATGTTAATTGACTTTTTTTTAAAGTTTTTTTTGTATGGTGCTGTGGAATACAGCTCGACAAGCTTATATTATTATTGCTATAGTTTTAGCATACGCACGTCAAAATTTACCGAAAAAATGCTAATTGTCCGATTAACACGAAAAACAACACCCCTAAGTCCACAACATGTTTGTCTGGCTGTAGTGTGCAATACAAATAATATACCTTTTATTCTAAAATGTAAAAACAAGTTATCTACGCTTTCCGTTTGTGCAAGTGTAAGTAGGTGTGTATACCTACTAGGTAGGTAGGTAGTACCTACGAGTACAGCAAACCGAGAACACATGCTTATCGCTAAGGCTACATTAACATAAACATTTTCCTAGTGCATGTGTGTTCTGTTGAATTCGGTACATGTTTCGCGAGAAGTAGTCGCATTCGGCGATCTTCTAAATGTATTTTTATGTGACGAAGTAGACCAGGCTTTTTATATACCCCAGACAATAGTGTTTACCTGATGTGGCTTATCCACCCAAAGTGGATCCAAACAAGTTTACTTTCTGGTGTTACTAAACTTTGAATTTAACATGAGTAGTGGTGAGAGCATAATCAGCCGCGTTGTTATCAAATGAACAGCAAAGTAGAACCAAAAGTGAAAGCGATGGTGGACAAGCGCAGAAGTGAAATGCGGTTGATGTGGCAGGAGGTGTCCCTCGCGCCGGCGACCCTGGTGCGGAACCTGGCGCGGAAACTGACTGCCGACAACGAGGACCAGGCGAAGACTAGGGTAAGGGAATTATCTAGAACCAGCCACTATCCTGTAGAGGGCTTCACTCGCGTGTTACCTGGATAAGACGTAGCCCCACTCAGAGATTAGGTAGCTGCTTTCCAGCTGAAAGCAAAAGGATGTGGGCTCTATTCAATTCGCGGTGATATTTTTTACTATTTGCATGTTTTTACTGGGTTTGATTGTATAAGTAATTGTGTATTTCATTCGTTTGGCACCTTTTGCTAGAAGCTCATTTTTACTTTGCAAGGCGATGCTGTGTGAAAATGTTCCACATTAAATAATGCATGCAAGTAAGCTACCTAATCTGTGTTTGGTGTGCAGGCATTGCATAGCCCTTGTTTCCTCAGCTTCCGTGGCGTGGTGCATCTCGGCCTCTAATACTAGAGATCATCAGCGATCCCTTTCCTATTTCTATATTTCCTCATCATTATCAGCCCATGCTAGTCCCTTGCCGGTAGGCTTCCCCTCATGAGCGTCATAGCGCCCTGTCTTCAGCTTGTCGCATCCAACATCTGCCAGCAGTCTTCGGCAGGTGGTCATCCCACCTGGCCGGAGTAGGAATGTTTGCCGAGTCGCGGTCTCCGTTCAAGAACTCATTTACCTCAGTTGTCGGTAGTCGTGTTATGTCCTAGGCCTGCCGGTACAGTAGAAAATACTGAATTGGTGTGTTTCTTTCAGATAGAAGATAACGAGTTACTCAAGTCGATAATAGAACCTTTAGAGCAAGAGATATCAGTAGTCAAGAACAAACTGAGAGACACAGATTCGCAGCTGCAGGAGGCATTAGTAAGTACTCCTACCTGACATGTATACACTAAATAAAAGCTTCTGCTCGCGACTGCAGTCGCGTTATTCAGGGATAATAAGTAGCATTATCCCGGTCCAGAACTTGTGAGTAAAGTTTTAGCCTGATCCGTTGAGTAATTTCAGCCTGATCCATTGAGTAGTTTCGGCGTTGTCCACGCGTTGACACACGTCTTCACAAACTTTCACCTTTATAATATTAGTATGATTGGTTGTAGCTTCTCCAGCGCGCTTGCCCGCGCAGATGTTATATGTGTTGTCTTCTCTTCTAGAAAGCCAAAGCGGCGGCTGCTACGCCGGCGGTAGCGAGCGGTGACACCAAAAATGAAACTGGTAATTTTTCCCTTTACATTTTTGCAGAAGTTTTCCTGATTTATTTATATGTAATAATCATGTTTTATTAGAGTTAGCTGGGGCCCGAATGATTATGATTTTCATGAGTACAGTCACAGCTTGGAATTTTATTGATTTTGCGACAAGTTATTCACTTGTCCCATGGACTAGCCAGGTCAAGGCAATTCAAGGCGGCGCGATAACTAAACTAACTCTAGGTTTTTGTATGGGAGTCGTGAGACAGAAGAGATGACTCTGCCTAGACTACCGGAAACTGAGTCGTGTCTGTGTCCAGCTCTGTAAGGTCAGAGAGGCTCTGATGCGAGATGACTGTCCCCCAGAGTCCGGCCGCGGCTGCGCGATGTGCGTCAACTACGAGAAGCAGCTGGTCTCCGAGCAGGCGGCGGCGCGCGGGGCGCGGGACGCCGCTGCGCATCTCGACCTCGCCCTCAAGAAGGTAACAACGAAAGGCTTCTCTTCAGAACCACTAGTGTTCATTATGGGTTGTTCATAGCCACTACGGCATTCTAACAGTTTGGTCATTCAGATTCATTCCTTTATTTTCTGGAAAAATCGCATTACCATATCCATAGTAACAACGATAAAACATTGACATTACTCGAGCCAAAGCGCTTTCAAAAACCAACCTAGTGTCCTAGTAGACCAGTAATGTTCCCGCCTTGGGACAAATGTTTGTACGATCTGCAAATATTTCTTCCGGGTGTTCTGGGTATTTTCTATGTATAATAATAAATATAAATCTAAGTATTAAGTATATCAGTCATCTAGTACTCATAACACAAGCTCTGCTTAGCGTGCGGCTAGATGATGCTGTATGGATTGTCCAGCATTATTTATTTATTTATTATAGTTATGCGAAGGCGCTCAGAATAATGTAATTTTTTTCAAATATGGTGTGGATTACTTCAAATCAAACTCAGTTCTGGACTGACTACATTCAGATTGTATGAGAACAAATAACTAAGCTAGTCATTTCTACATAGAATTTGAACCATTTAAGATAGCCTAAATATTTAGAGCTATCCTCTATTATATAGATAAGTCGAGGCTGTTAATACAAATGACAGATCCTGTTTTATTTGAAACGGACTACGAACCTATATTCTTCTTATTCTTTTGAAAACTGTCACATTCCAGGCCACTGAAGAACTAGAAGGCGTGCGTTCCCTGCACGACGAGACGGTCCGCACGTGGCAGACGGAGCGCGCCGCGCAGACTACCCTCATACAGGAGCTGCGCGACGCCGTGCGCGGCGCCGACGCGGCGCTCAGCGAGCGCGCGGCCGCCGCCACGCTGGCGGAGCAGCGCGCGCTGCACAGTGTCACCGAGCTTACGGTGGACCGGGAGATGTTGCAGAGAAAACTGGACACGTGAGTGATTCACACACTTGCTCTAAGTGTAGGACGCCCAGTTACCAGGTGGGATGGCGGCCTGCGGCAAACTGCTGGTAAACATTGAATGCGGCAAGCTGAAGACAGCTTGGCTCTGATTAGGGAGGTGTATATCCACTAGTGGACCACCATTATCTTAGGAGGGCGTAATGTGCGCCATTTTGTGAAAAGGATAGGCATGGGATTTCACGTTCATAGGAGCGGAACAGAGCAAAGTTTTTGGAACGACGTAAGGGCAAAAATCAAGTGTTTGCTTATTTACAAGAAAACTAAACAACTTATGAAGAAACTGGTTCTAGGAACCAAATAATCAGTAATAACCTACGAATCAAAACATAAGACATTTCAATAGACCGCAGAGTTCCTGGATCTCGACCAAATTATGTGCGAAACTGTGCACTTTAATATTTTTTTTATTGTATTTTTTTGTCCCAATCGTGTTTTCAAATTCAAAGAACCAAAGAAAAAAATTAGTTTTATAATTTGTAGTTTTTACCTCGGGGATCCCGTGAGTACTGAGATCTAGGCCTACTAGGGGTTCGACAACCGAGCCCGTTACATTACCTTCCCTGACCTGTAACCCTGATTTGTATCTTGTATTTGAACGGTTACGGTTACGCGTGGTAGGTCCAATTAAAACAACGTGGAAATAACAAATTAACAAAGACGAATTTGAAGTGAGACGCACGAACATGCTGTCTCGTTCTCACATTGAAGAGAATAGAGATTTTTGAGCAGTTGTGGCTTGAAATGCTGTACCTTTTCCAGGTTAGAACGAGATAACGCTATGCTAATCGGTCAATATCTGAAGAAGGCAGAAGAAATGCAGAACGAAATTATAGATTTACCAGATAATGTTGATGTAAGTAAAGAAACAAACGAGGCTGTTCTAATTCGAGCGGAGGCAGGTGTACCTGCAGCTGGCGATTTGATACATTCATTAATTACTCAATTGGCATTTTACAAGAATACTTTCAAGGTGAAGATAGGAGGCGCTCATGAAGAGAAGCGTTTGTCCAGCATTTGACTAGCACATGCCGTTGATGACGACGAAGAATACTTTTAAATACATTTTTACAAATTCAATAAAAAAGATTTAAATAATTGTTTTCTCAGGAACTTCAAGAATTAACGCTTCGATTACGGGAACAGCTGATCTTCTGTCAAATTGGACGAGAGGAAGCGGATGAGGGCGAGCGAGAACTCAGAAATCAGGTAACAGACGTCTTTTGATACACGCCTTTATAATGTTTAAAACCGAACGTTTTTAAATAATTGTGTAATTTGTGCCTTACAGCTATTAGAACAAGGTGCCTTATTCCATCAGCAAGAAGCTGAGCTAAGCTCCGCGCGAGCGGAGAACAAAGCAAACAGGTAATACATTGTTCACCAAGGTGGAAAGTGACTGATTCCTATCGAGTGTGTCATTTGAGGCCCTTGGCTGCGCCTCGGGCCTTAATACACACGAGGGAGGAGTCGCACTTTCTCCTGAGTGATACATAGTGCTTCATACTACACCTACGAGGAAAATAAAACATTTTCCGAAAAGAAGTTACATTCTTCTCGTTTTTCCTATCCACGAAATCTTTATAAGTCTTTTTGTATTTATTTCTAGATTTCTCGGGTAATATGTTCTCAATCACTGCTTGAGCAGTTTCTTTTATTACTGGCGGTGTCATAAAATCTTCACTATCACTCGACGACATTCAGTAAAAATGTCGGCACTTGGTTCTTTTTTTGAATTAATTTTCCAAGAACGGACGAGGCCGATATGGCGGACTCTGAGTAAAAACTTTTTGTAGTTTAACCTTTAATGAAAATAACTATAGCTAAAGGCAGATATTCCAGAAAAAAAACCACGTTAGTAATGGATTTCCATACATTATCCTGTCCCGGTAAACGAGTGAGAAATTTCGACCCGCATCCTAGTACGCCTGCAGTGACGTACTTTCGACCCGCATCCTAGTACGCCTGCAGTGACGTACTTTCGACCCGCATCCTAGTACGCCTGCAGTGACGTACTTTCGACCCGCATCCTAGTACGCCTGCAGTGACGTACTTTCGACCCGCATCCTAGTACGCCTGCAGTGACGTACTTTCGACTCGCATCCTAGTACGCCTGCAGTGACGTACTTTCGACCCGCATCCTAGTACGCCTGCAGTGACGTACTTTCGACCCGCATCCTAGTACGCCTGCAGTGACGTACTTTCGACCCGCATCCTAGTACGCCTGCAGTGACGTACTTTCGACCCGCATCCTAGTACGCCTGCAGTGACGTACTTTCGACCCGCATCCTAGTACGCCTGCAGTGACGTACTTTCGACCCGCATCCTAGTACGCCTGCAGTGACGTACTTTCGACCCGCATCCTAGTACGCCTGCAGTGACGTACTTTCGACCCGCATCCTAGTACGCCTGCAGTGACGTACTTTCGACCCGCATCCTAGTACGCCTGCAGTGACGTACTTTCGACCCGCATCCTAGTACGCCTGCAGTGACGTACTTTCGACCCGCATCCTAGTACGCCTGCAGTGACGTACTTTCGACCCGCATCCTAGTACGCCTGCAGTGACGTACTTTCGACCCGCATCCTAGTACGCCTGCAGTGACGTACTTTCGACCCGCATCCTAGTACGCCTGCAGTGACGTACTTTCGACCCGCATCCTAGTACGCCTGCAGTGACGTACTTTCGACCCGCATCATAGTACGCCTGCAGTGACGTACTTTCGAACTGCATCCTAGTACGCCTGCAGTGACGTACTTTCGACCCGCATCCTAGTACGCCTGCAGTGACGTACTTTCGACCCGCATCCTAGTACGCCTGCAGTGACGTACTTTCGACCCGCATCCTAGTACGCCTGCAGTGACGTACTTTCGACCCGCATCCTAGTACGCCTGCAGTGACGTACTTTCGACCCGCATCTTAGTACGCCTGCAGTGACGTACTTTCGACCCGCATCCTAGTACGCCTGCAGTGACGTACTTTCGACCCGCCTCCTTACGCCTGCAGTGACGTACTTTCGACCCGCATCCTAGTACGCCTGCAGTGACGTACTTTCGACCCGCATCCTAGTACGCCTGCAGTGACGTACTTTCGACCCGCATCCTAGTACGCCTGCAGTGACGTACTTTCGACCCGCATCCTAGTACGCCTGCAGTGACGTACTTTCGACCCGCATCCTAGTACGCCTGCAGTGACGTACTTTCGACCCGCATCCTAGTACGCCTGCAGTGACGTACTTTCGACCCGCATCCTAGTACGCCTGCAGTGACGTACTTTCGACCCGCATCCTAGTACGCCTGCAGTGACGTACTTTCGACCCGCATCCTAGTACGCCTGCAGTGACGTACTTTCGACCCGCATCCTAGTACGCCTGCAGTGACGTACTTTCGACCCGCATCCTAGTACGCCTGCAGTGACGTACTTTCGACCCGCATCCTAGTACGCCTGCAGTGACGTACTTTCGACCCGCATCCTAGTACGCCTGCAGTGACGTACTTTCGACCCGCATCCTAGTACGCCTGCAGTGACGTACTTTCGACCCGCATCCTAGTACGCCTGCAGTGACGTACTTTCGACCCGCATCCTAGTACGCCTGCAGTGACGTACTTTCGACCCGCATCCTAGTACGCCTGCAGTGACGTACTTTCGACCCGCATCCTAGTACGCCTGCAGTGACGTACTTTCGACCCGCATCCTAGTACGCCTGCAGTGACGTACTTTCGACCCGCATCCTAGTACGCCTGCAGTGACGTACTTTCGACCCGCATCCTAGTACGCCTGCAGTGACGTACTTTCGACCCGCATCCTAGTACGCCTGCAGTGACGTACTTTCGACCCGCATCTTAGTACGCCTGCAGTGACGTACTTTCGACCCGCATCCTAGTACGCCTGCAGTGACGTACTTTCGACCCGCATCCTAGTACGCCTGCAGTGACGTACTTTCGACCCGCATCCTAGTACGCCTGCAGTGACGTACTTTCTAGCTCAGGTTTGGAAAAGAAATAAGTCACTTTCCGAGCAGGTGTATTATAAACTCAATAACATCTCCCACTCCCCGACGCACAGGGGTGTTACAAGTTAAGCGTTCCCATCTGTCTGTGGCAGCTCGCAACATACAACATTCCAATAATTGTTCAAAACTAGATTAAACAAATGGCTTGTTAATAGCGCGCACTATAAAAACTACAAAAATAAAACTATAAAAACACTATAACAAAGGAGTTTTTTGATGACCATTAATGATAGTGGTTTAATGTTTTTTGTTTTTTTTTCTTCCAATGGTCGGATATCTCGTCATGCCAGCCTTAACAACATCATTCGGCGGGCCTTTGTCACTGCTAACGTACCAGCTATTCTCGAACCGAATGGTCTGTTGCGTGACGATGGTAAGAGGCCCGACGGCATGACACTAGTCCCATGGGAGTTGAAGAGGCCTATTGTGTGGGACGCTACATGCGTCGACACACTTGCGCCTTCCCATCTTCCGAGGACATCCGTAAGGGCTGGTGCGGCGGCAGATTGGGCCGAGGATCTCAAGAGACGCAAATATGCAGGTCTCGACAGAGCCCGAGTGCTGGCGGGTATCTGGCGCAGCGCATCAGCATTGCCATACAGCGGGGCAATGCAGCCAGCGTCTTGGGGACGCTTCCGACTAGTATTGATATGGATCAGTTGAGCTACCTGTAGATTGTTTGCAACAGTCTGCAGTTAGCTTAATTGTTTCAATTGTAAATACTAGTTCTAATTTGTTTTTATTATTGAATTGTAATTTTCTTTGTCAGTAAAGACCATTTCTCTAAAAACCAATAATGTAAAGTAAAGTAAAGTATCGTTTATTGCTAATACATGTAGGTACGGGTGTTTTTATGTCTATGTGAGTCAATGTATTCCTACCTTTACGGTGTGCAATGTCTGTGTACAAATAATAACAATCTAATTAATTAAGCTTACAATAAAATAAAACTAAACTTGAAACTAATGTTGGATAAAAACAACTTAAAAATAAAGAATGTCATCATGAAGCAGAAAAATCTTTGCCAGTTAAAAATTCATTTATAGCATAATAACATTTATTTGAAAGAATAGTTTTTAACTTTCTCTGAAACTCCATATTCGGCAGTAGTCTTATAGACTGTGGTAATTTATTATATATGGAGGGTGCCATAGCAAAGATACTCTTGCCCATCGTTGTGGTTTTCCTATTTATTTGACAGACTTTATTGTTGTCACGCCTATTGCGGACCACGAAATCCGAAGGTCGACCGAAGAGATCCTGATTATTCTTGACAAACATAGCCGTCTCCAAAATATACAGTGATGGTAGCGTCAACTGTTTATACTTAAGGAAAAAGGGTTTACAAGAGTCAGTTACTTTGAGGTGAAACATGGTTCTTAAGCAGCGCTTCTGATATTTAAAAACTTTTAAAACATCTGTCGAATTTCCCCAAAACATTATCGCATATCTAATATTAAAGGCAATTATACCATGATACGTTATAAGCAAGGTATTTATGTCCACTATTGGAGCTAATTTGTATAGGACATATGCTGAGCTGTTAATTTTCTTACAGAGAGCTTCTATGTGTGATTTCCAATTCAGTTTGTTGTCAATATTTACCCCCAGAAATTAAGTGCTTTCCACTTCTTCGATTTCGCTATTGTTGTAATAAATGTCCATAATTTTTTGAGCTGCATTATCGCGTTGTCTAAAATGTATGATATTTGTCTTGTTTATGTTAATTTTAAGATTATTATTATTTAGCCAGTCTATAATTGATGTCAAAGCTATATTAATGTCATTTTTATAAGTGTCAGTATTCTTACAAGCTACAGTAACTGTGCTATCATCAGCGAATAGTGATATTGGATGAGTAGTTGCTTTTGGTAGGTCATTTATATAAATAATAAACAGCAAAGGGCCGAGCACACTCCCCTGGGGGACGCCATACTTTACAATCCGTTCTCGTGAGAGAAAACTTTTTTCAGTTTTAGTTTTATAATTAATATTGGTGATCTTAGTACACTGTTTTCTATTCTCTAGGTACGACTTAATCAATTGTAGAGTATTTCCTCTTACACCGTATACTTCAAGTTTGCACAATAAAATGTCATGTCTAACATAATCAAAAGCTTGTGTCATGTCACAGAAGATTGAACAGACAGGGGTTTTGTTATAAACATTTTTTGTGACAAGTTGTAGAAAATCGTAAATAGCCATGTTAATTGTTTTATTTTTTCTGAATCCTTTCTGTTCACTACATAAAACTTGATTAGGTTCTAAGTAGTTATAAAGCGATTTATATATATACTTTTCAAATATCTTAGAAATCACTGGTATCAGAGATATGGGCCTATAGTTATCCATGCATTCTTTGTTTTGTTTTTTATGTACGGGTTTAATAATGGAGATTTTTAATGCGTCTGGAAATACACCAGCGCTAATGCTTAAATTAATAATATGGCTAATTGGCTTACATATAGTTCCAGCTACTGATTTTAGAACCTGCGTGGATATATCGTCATACCCAACATTGTTTTTATTATTAAGGGACAATATTAATTTAAGAACATCAGTTGGTATGCAAGGCTGCAGGTACATAGTCTCTTTGGCTAGTTAGTCTTGAAGTTACGTTTATGCCTGATGATTCGATTGGCACTATTTTATCTAGAAAGAAGTCATTAAATGCATTTGCAATGTCAGTAGGTTTATGTAATAATATAGAGTCATTTAAACATATTTTTCGTATTATACCTGGGGGGATATTTCGTTTTGCATTGTTTATTATTCGCCATGTAGTTTTTAGATGTCCTTATTTTATGTTTATTCCGTGCTTTTTGCGTAAGTTTTACAATTTTATTTAGGATTTTGGTGTATTTTTTATATTCATCTCTAGTTTTTTCCGTAGGTTTTTTCCTGTGTTCCCATAGAAGTTTTCTCTTATTTTTACAGCACAACTTAATGCCGCGAGATATCCAGCACACTCGCTTAGTGGTCTTAATAGTCACGATTTTAAAAGGAAAACATAAGTCATAGAGCAGTTAAAAATGTCAAAAAATATATTATACGATAGGTTAGGATCATTTTCACTGTATACTTCGGAAAAAGATATGCCTGCAAGAACATTCGAAAATTTATTAATATTTTCAATAGTGTATGATAGACCCCGACTAGGTTAAAAAAATAAAAAGTATTCTTTGTATAAATTCCTACCTGTACAATTTATACAATTGCATTGTTAAAATATTGTATGTCCAAAATGGATAAAATTGTTGTTACCAAATTATGATTTTAAGACCTTTCCCATGGATGTAAATATTTTCTTATTCTAATCCTAACATATATACTGAACAGATTTTAATGCAATCAAGTAAATCAATAACTTGGATTTCTTTAGACTTACAAAGTAAGCTCATATTGAAACAAATATTTAACTAAATCATTATCAATTAAATAGGCATATTTTAGTGGAAGAGGATTTTTGCTTTTGTTAGAAAAGCGAGTTCATTAAGAATGTAGTTTTCTTAGTTATATTTGATGGAAATGAACACCTGCATCCTTTCTCATACAATGATGATTCTCTGCACCGGAGTCTCCAAGTAAACTCGATGGTTTGTTGCAGAGAGGAACTAGATCGGATGCAGACTGAGCACGAGCAGATGAAGGAGCTCGGAGACAAGCTGCGACACTCCAACGACATGATCGAGAGCCTGCTCAATGATAAGGTTAGTTAGTTCTCATTAGTTGGTTGACTTTTATGTAGAACAGATGAGAGTGCACTTTTGAAGAGACAATTAAATAATAAAAACATAAAAAAAATAAAAATTTTGAAGTTGTAGTTTGTCTTGAATATTTCGCAGTCTATCAAAAAATTGGCATATCTCCGTGAAGTTTTTCGAGATATTGCAAAATAGAACGGTTTTGGGATCCAGCTTTGCTGAAGTAATGACAAGACACTTGAAGCAACTATCCTTGTTTGTTCCAGAAACGTCTGCAGAGCGAGGTGATGGAGCTCCGGCAACGGGTGTCGGTTCTTCAGCAGGAGCTGGACAACAGTGAGAAGGTGCAGCAAGACTTCGTGCGGCTCTCGCAGTCGCTACAGGTACGCGGGATCGTATGAGACACGTCTGGCGTACGGGCAGGGCTGAGCAAGACAACATGCAGCCAAGCATGCACACTCCGTCTAAATAAGAAATCGTCTCAATTAAACGTCAATGGGTATCTGACCAGGGCTTCGCTCACGTTTAGCCTGGGTAAAATAAGCTGTATTTTATTTTTATAAGTTTATATGCAAGGTTGCACCGAACCTTTCAATAATTCTGTCGGTGTTGCACGGTCAGACATCTTTACAAACTTTGACTCGTATTTGTATTTATTTATTTTATAAAACTTATTCTAATTGTAAATATTAACATTCTTTAAATCCTTCAGGATTTGTGCAGAATGTTGCATTCCTCGGGTTAGATACAATTATGAAGTGTACGTAACGTACGTACACTGCGAATTCTAACTTATTAATTATTATTTATAGTAATTAAAATAGGTATGTAGTTCCTTAAACTTTACATAATGTTTTAAGGTATGTAAGTATTACCTACTATGAACTATACATAAGGATATAGGTACAATGGCATTGTTCCAGAGTGGGTTTTGTTGTCTCATAACATAACATAACTAGTCTATTTAAATGTAACAAGATAAAAAGTGAGGTAGGGAGTGCTAATAGCGACCCGAAGTGTGCAGATTGTATCAATGCAATGTTTGAGATACCTCGGGTGGCCGAGGCTCTCGAAGTTCCCCGAACACTGCGGAGTGCTTGGTGTCGCACTGTAGGGTAAAGGCCACCGTTTAATCTTTATTTCTTTAAAATATTAGCGTCATAAATAACTTCCAGTTTAAGACGGGTTAATTCTTAACAATGCAATCGTATACCAAATAAGAATAATGTGTTGCGTGTTGCTAGGTGCAACTACAACGTATCCGGGAGGCGGACACGGAGGTGCGGTGGCAGAACGACGACGACGTCACGCAGTGCCCCTCCTGCCACGTCGCACTGCCCAACAACAAGAAGAAGGTACGGTATTCAGTCACTCAAAACGTTGAAATTTCTAATATTTGGTATCGGTTCACTCACATCGTGGTAGGTCATAAACGATAAGATGTTTTCAAGAGTTTCTACAGTTTACTGCAACAAACTCAATTCATGTCAAGTTGATTGAAGAAAAGTCATTCGCGAGACATTGATGTTCGATAAACTTGAGACGACGATATGAGATGAGACTTGGGACCAAATATACTTGTATATTATGTTTCCCTCCCACAAACCTTAATTCTCTGCTTACATAATGTGTATAATAGCGCGGCTTTTGTTAGTTCATTGAGAATATATTACCGTAAAGAACCGTCTCAAGTGTTTTATTGTTATTTTCCAGGTGCACTGCCGCCATTGCGGCCGCATATTCTGCGGCGGCTGCGTGTCTCACTCGGTCGCGAGCGGGCCGCGCGGCGCGCCGGCGCGCGTGTGCGCCGTGTGCCGGACCTTGCTGCAGCCTCACACCGCGCCTTACTTCTCCACCGCGCCGCCGCACTCGCCGGACTAACTAGACGCAGCTTACAACTCTTCCTCTCGGACACTCGACTCCATACAAACACGTTGCAAGCGGCGCGCGCGTCATCACTTTCCCCCGTGATTAAGCTCTTTCCTCGCGCGCTTCAGACAGAGGTTGAAGAGAGGCCGTGTATATTCTCTGCATCTGGCTACAGTCATGTACTTTCTCCTGTGACTAACCGATTGACTGCACACTATGTGATGTCTCAGTGGATAATGCGGTTAAATAATAGACAAAACTAACATCGCATCGTCATACATTGCGTAAATAATTGAAATTGAAGGATTATTTTACGCATTTGATGACGATGTGACGTCATTTTTCTCTATTCTACCCCAGGCAACACTCCCCGTGCTTGTACTGTAGTGTCGAGTATGCGAAGACCAGCTGCTTTCGATTCGTCCTGGATGGTTTTCTTGGACACCATCTTGACAGCCCGATGTACCTACCACGTGTATGCTGGACATATACACAACTCTTTATCTTATACAATCTACTGGGACGATTAATAACCCCCGTCTGAATGAGCCATTAAGGCACAGACCTCCAGTACCACTGCCGCACAGCAAAAAAAAAAACAATGGGCTTAAACAAAAAAAGAAAAAAATAATGGGCTTAAACTCAAATTCAAGTAATATTACGATGGACCATAGAGTAAGTTAAATAAGATCTATAGCGGTTCTAAATTGTCTGAAGTAAATGATTTATTATTATTAAACTCTTAGGCCTGTATTATGAAAGTTTGCTCAGTCATCAATCTACATTTGAGTAACGATTTTCTATGGCAAAAGCGTTACTCAAGTATATAATACGGTCTTAATCTTTAGATACATTTTACAGTGACAAAATGTTTTACCGCAAGCTTCAAGCGAATGGCCCGCGAGCTGTCTGTTATCTGATGCCGTCATAACTAAAATGCATCTAAAAATTATGAATTAACGCACATTTTTGTGCTGTGCGGAAGTAGTGTGGTCCTTATCTGCCACAACCTTGAGGTTCAATTCACACCGGAATAGCATTGACGCGGCACTTTCAGTGTTAAACTGATGTTAAATAATTGTAATCTTTATCTACATACTTAAGAAGACCAGTACCGCTTGAAAAGCTCGAAGAGGTCGCCGGCCTTTGCCATCTCGGTGCGGGTTGCGCCTGCCCTGTTAGTAAAATGTTTGCCCATGATAAAGACCTGCTGAAGAGGTACTACGGCCGATAGATGAATCAATTTATTTGTAACCATTTGTAAAATGTATAGAATCGCTAGATTTCAACTCCACTTTAACTGACTGTTCCAGATTGTATTTGTCAGTTCACTCAACAGACGACCGTTATTATTATTATTATATGACCTACAGCATGTACATTGTTAACGATAATGACTAAGAAGTTGGTGAGACTCCTTAGGCCATGGTAGTTTTAGTGATGTGCATAATTTTCTCTTTCCCGGCAGTAACAAATAGAACAATCGTAGTTAGGTCTAGATTCTAATATTTAATTGTTATCTCGGAGTAATTACGGGCTGCGGTGCGCCTAATAATATGCACCCATCAACGAATTCGCAAACAGCAGAGAAGGAATATAAATAAATGGCAACTATATATGTATATACAGGTCCCCTTCCTACGGCCGCATTACTCCGAGATTGTTGTCGAGAATATTCCTAGGATAGCCAAGTGATATAGTGTGAACACGTATAGTAATGAAATATTTTATTGTAAATAAAGAGCTCGATACGAAGTGACACTTTCACTAGACCCTTACATTTAACTTTTCACAAATGTTTCATTCAATAATGACTAATATATAATCAACGGAGTATAGTCTAATCATCATAGTTCTCGAGGCTGAGGGTGATGACGTCACTGACGAGGCAATCCGCCGGCTGAAACAATATTTGTAAGTGATATTTGGATACAAACACAGATTATTCAATATTTTCTAGGCATCTTTCCCTAAAATAAAATACATCAAAATATACCTACCCACATCGCTATTCGTGTTCGCGTTCTTCTCTCTTCTCTGTCTTTCGAATACCAAATACCAATTATCTCTCACTCATAACGACGAACATGCGAATATAAATAGCAATGTGCCACCATTAGACGCCCATTGACCAATAAAAATAATTATGATACATAAAATGACCAATCGCGAAATTACCAATACACCAATAACATACGATAAGAATCAATGCAGAGAACCAAAGTTATCGACATAGCTCAAAGAGTTAAAGTGGAAGTGGGCCGGCCATATCTCACAAGAACCGACACCCAGGCGTTGTCGGTTCTTGGGAGTGGTAAATGTGATTTGGGGTGGAAACCGCGATTTGGCAAACGTAGTGTAGGACGCCCTGTGGCCAGGTGGGATGACGATCTGTGAAAGGCTGCTGGGTGAGACAAGCTATGGCGCTCATGAGGGGAGGCTTCAGTCCAGGAGTGGACTAGTATGGCTGATGTGATGATGTTGTTAACCAATGAGGTCGCCCGTTAGATCCCAAGTGAGTTCCCTCTACCAGGAGGATCCTCGCTCCGCATGCTCGGCGTGGACATATGACTATGACATATCCCCTAACGATAAGAGCCAATATACCTTCATTCGCTAATGTATGCAACTCTAATGAGCCATCCTGGCCGACAGGTTTATGCGCTTATCAACGGAGGCCTATGTCCAGCAGTGGACTAGTACATGCCGTAGATGTGAGTTACCTCTGAGCAGATCCCGACGAGCGCATCGGAGCAGCCGTAGAACTCCTCCTTGAGCGAGATGACGATGGTCTGCAAGCAGCCCTTCTTGGAGCGGATGTAGGACGCAACTTTGCCGATATTTGTGTTGTCCAGCGCGGCGTCGATCTCGTCGAGCAGGAAGAAGGGAGCGGGCTGGTAGCTGTGGGAAATACAAGTGTTCATAAACATTATTACCATCAGCGCATATTCGTCCACTGCGGGACAGAGGACTGGACAGGAATGAGCGCTACAGCACCCTGTCTTCAGCCTTTTAATATAGAGTCAACTATGAAATTACCTCTACGAACTAGTGTTTAAAGCCGATAGAAGTTGTTGCTGGAGGAATTGAGAGCCAGAGCAGACACGGCGCAATCCACGGAAGAAAACCGTGTCGTTGCTGCTTTTACACAGAAACATCTGTGTTTTTAGTTATTTTGACGTGAAACGTTACCGCCGTATACTCAAACGCAACTCAGATTTTACCACATCTGAAGTCGCGATTTCTATTTGGGGGTATAAGTCTGTGTAAGTGTAGCACCTGACGGTGTTATTTTATGTACCTGTGAATAGCGAAGAGCAGCGCCAGCGCAGCCACCGTCTTCTCCCCGCCGGACAGGTTGGACATGGGCTGGAAGCGCTTGCCGGGCGCCACGCAGTTGTAGTTGATGCCGTCGAGGTAGGGCTCCTCGGGGTTCTCGGGGCCGAGGAACGCTTGCGCCGACTGGTTCATCGCCAGCGCCTGGAGGGAAACATCCGTTATCATGCTGATATTAAGCATATATTTTTTATAACTCTATTGAAAGTAAAATTAATGATTAAACGAACTAAGTGAAGTTCTATCATAATTATCCTCATAAGTTGTCTTCAGATTAGCATAATGGAGAATAGTGTAGAGTAGACTACAAAATTATCCTTTATGCTAATCTGAAGACAACTTATGAGGATAATTGCAAGATCGCATGCAAACGGGTGCACCTAGAAGTTGCGATGGCTCGCTCGCTGTAAGGTCATCCACCATACCGAGGAAATGTCAAAACTAATTCACATCTGCTACAGGGGAAGTATCAAAGCAATCCGCCTGACAATCGTAGTGATTATGACAAATGTCCCTCCTCGTGAGGAAGTATGTTTAGCAATGAACGTACTGATGAGGACAAAGAGGAAAAGGACAATGAATTAGGGAAAACGGAGGAGCTTTCTGAGATTAGTATTGTTAGTCGTTACTATCCCACCGCTGGGCAAAGGCTTCGCTTTTCTCCGTCCACTCCTCGCACCGCAGCTGCGCAGGGGCCGCTAACGATCATAGATATGCATTATGTTTGTTCATCTCGTCATGGGCCCGTTGATTGGAAACAGAAACAACAAAAGGCGATTAGAGAGTGCTAAAGGTAGCTTGTATGTTTGATGGAGAATACTTGAACTTACCTTGTAAATAGCGTCTATTTCGTTGGCGACGTGTTCGAAGCAGTCGATGAACTTGTCGTGGCGCTCTTTCTTTACCTAAAACACCGAGACACATGAGTATAAAGTTAAATCCATAAATAAGTACTAGTAAAAGGATGGTAAAAAGAGATACCTTTTCGAAAGCTAGTTTAGCTTTGTGCGCGCGTTTTCTGGCGACCACGAATGCTTCGTTTGTGGCGCTCACTTTTTCTCGGACTTCGTTGAGTTTCTGCATCGCCTGTAAACATACATTTTGAGTTTCTGCATTGCCTGTAAACATACATTTTAAGTTTCTGCATTGCCTATGCATATGCTTGAGTAACGCTTACTCCTTATAAAAGCGTTACTCAAGCATAGATAAATGACTGAGTAGGCTTTCAAAGTACCCATAATACGGGTCTGAGAATAGAAAAAGCTTACCCTCATATTGGGCGCCTGGATCTTGTCAACAGTATTCTGCAGGGAGTTGATAGCTTTCTGCATCTTGTCAGCTTTCCGCTTGATCTCGTCTGATTCCTCCAAGTCTTTCATGTTCTCTGATAGCGCGCTGTAGTCGACGCGGATCCTGGACGACCCACAAACATTTTCGGATAATGAAACTTGTGAGCAACATTGTAGGTAAGGATTGAAAGGACTCACACAATCTAAAGATCAGAGAAAATGGTGAAATAACATAAAACTAACACTACCAAACTAAATCTTGGAAAATACTTTAATTGCCCATGACGAACATAGCTGTTGTACGATTGCATGCCATACAGAGCCGCATGTTCCCGCGGGTCAGCACGTTACGTTATGATGTGTTTTACCGCCTATTAGAGCCAGTCGCAAATAACTGTCCTTTGGGCAACACGTCACGTCGCAGCGTACACTCGCGACCAATAACTTTACTTTTGACTTACTTACGATTAAACCGTGAAACTAAACAAACTCTTTTATCTAACTCCACCAACAACATATAGGATTGTGGCCTCCCCTACAGAGGTGTTCACGCTGCTGTCCTGCGGCGCGCCCGCGCCACTGAGGCACAGCTGTGAAGCCTAGCTACTTGTTGGATGTGTACACTGTACCTGGACTCCTTCCTGTATTGGTGAGTAGTGGACATGGAGGAGGGGTCGGACTCGGTCTCGTGCGTGTCGTCGAGACTGCCCTCCAGCAGTGGTATAACGATGTCGTCGATCTGACGAATATAACGTACGTTTAGATTCTAGTCTAGAGTACAGCAGGCCATACACTATGTTCATCCTTGGTTTTTCGTATCGATAGTTGGATTTCGGAATAATCCTGTTTCTGTATAATGAATAGAATTTGTTTTCCATATACATAGACAATTTAAAATTGTAAAATTATAAATTGTCAATTATAGTTAAACAATTATTTGTTTAATTCAAAAATCAATGTCAATTTTATCAATAACTAATATTTAAAATTTAAGTTGTTTTATTTGTTAGTTTGTACCTCAATTTTATTTAATTGACTTGTAAATATTATTTTACCAATAAAATGAATATCTATTATTTACTAGCAATCAGCCCAGCCCAGTGGGTGTTCGTTCAGTCTAACTATCGACACCTTTTAAAATGAAGCAATTGAAAACGTAATTACTAGGGATTGAATATTGGGACCAGCAAAAAGCTAAGACATATCGTTTTAATTCTGACTTTATGACTGAGTTTTAAGTGAAAAGAAGAGGGGAGTAGACTATACACACTACAGGCACAAATTAGCAGTTACTTACATAACGTACTTAAAAACCATGCATTTTCTTTCTCATTTGTATTAGCGCTTAAAAAATTCAAAAGCAAGTTTATAAAGTTCATAATAGCATGCGCGCCTCCAGGCTTGCCATCTGCTTCTGCACCGACTGGATCTCCTTCTGGATCGTAATACCTTGCACTGGCGGAGTATGTTGTGCCGCTCGCTGCGCTTGCTCTCGATGCGCGCTTCCAGGCTCGCCATCTGCTTCTGCACCGACTGGATCTCCTTCTGGATTGTAATACCTTGCACTGGCGGAGTATGTTGTGCCGCTCGCTGCGCTTGCTCTCGATGCGCGCTTCCAGGCTCGCCATCTGCTTCTGCACCGACTGGATCTCCTTCTGGATCGTAACACCTTGCACTGGCGGAGTATGTTGTGCCGCTCGCTGCGCTTGCTCTCGATGCGCGCTTCCAGGCTCGCCATCTGCTTCTGCACCGACTGGATCTCCTTCTGGATCGTAATACCTTGCACTGGCGGAGTATGTTGTGCCGCTCGCTGCGCTTGCTGTCGATGCGCGCTTCCAGGCTCGCCATCTGCTTCTGCACCGACTGGATCTCCTTCTGGATCGTAATACCTTGCACTGGCGGAGTATGCTGTGCCGCTCGCTGCGCTTGCTCTCGATGCGCGCTTCCAGGCTCGCCATCTGCTTCTGCACCGACTGGATCTCCTTCTGGATCGTAATACCTTGCACTGGCGGAGTATGTTGTGCCGCTCGCTGCGCTTGCTCTCGATGCGCGCTTCCAGGCTCGCCATCTGCTTCTGCACCGACTGGATCTCCTTCTGGATCGTAATACCTTGCACTGGCGGAGTATGTTGTGCCGCTCGCTGCGCTTGCTCTCGATGCGCGCTTCCAGGCTCGCCATCTGCTTCTGCACCGACTGGATCTCCTTCTGGATCGTAATACCTTGCACTGGCGGAGTATGTTGTGCCGCTCGCTGCGCTTGCTCTCGATGCGCGCTTCCAGGCTCGCCATCTGCTTCTGCACCGACTGGATCTCCTTCTGGATCGTAATACCTTGCACTGGCGGAGTATGTTGTACCGCTCGCTGCGCTTGCTCTCGATGCGCGCTTCCAGGCTCGCCATCTGCTTCTGCACCGACTGGATCTCCTTCTGGATCGTAATACCTTGCACTGGCGGAGTATGTTGTGCCGCTCGCTGCGCTTGCTCTCGATGCGCGCTTCCAGGCTCGCCATCTGCTTCTGCACCGACTGGATCTCCTTCTGGATCGTAATACCTTGCACTGGCGGAGTATGTTGTGCCGCTCGCTGCGCTTGCTCTCGATGCGCGCTTCCAGGCTCGCCTTCTGCTTCTGCACCGACTGGATCTCCTTCTGGATCGTAATACCTTGCACTGGCGGAGTATGTTGTGCCGCTCGCTGCGCTTGCTCTCGATGCGCGCCTCCAGGCTCGCCATCTGCTTCTGCACCGACTGGATCTCCTTCTGGATCGCGCTCACGTCTTTGCGAGCCTGGGGGGTAAGGGGGGACATGTTAGATAGTCTTATGAACAGCTGACTAGTTTCAAGTTTCAAATCGTTTATAGTAAGTATGTGATTTACATAGGTAGTGAACTTAGGTAAACACACATTTTTACAATGTCTTTAGATTATATTATATTACATGACATTATATTATATTAAACACAACTTATTGGGATAAAGTGACACCTACTAGAAATTTGTCAACAAAGAAAATTTCAACAAAATTATGAAAACAAATACAGCTTAATTATTTTAATTTCATATGTCGAGCTCCCAGGCCCTTTTGTCATCCAGAGTCTTTAACTCTACAGTAAGCTTTTTTAGAGAGTATGTTGTTTACAATTTTTTTTTCTGATTGGTTTATTATGTAGTTTGGTAATTTGTTATATAATTCGATGCTTAGGCCTATAAATGACTTATTCATTCTAGCTAGTCTAGTTGATATACAGGTGAGTTTATTTTCTATTTCTGGTATTACATAGATGCCCGTCGCCTTGTTTTTTATGCTGGTCATAGTTTTTTCTGACGTACATGACGTTCATATAAATATACAAAGAAGGCATTGTCATTATATCAATGGTTTTAAACAGATCTTTTAGGGAAACTCGAGAGCCAAGCTTACAGTGAGCTCTAATATTTCTTTTCTAAAGAATGAAAATGGTTATTATGCCGTACGACATGACACTGTGGAAATAGCTGAAGTATACGAGAGGTGCAGAGGTACCATCCGTCATTTCACGTATTCTGCGCACTGCATGAGCAGCAGAGCAGTTTGTTTGACAACGTGCCAATGTGAGGTCCCCACTGCAGCCCTGCACCAACGCGCAGTCCTAGAAACATAGTATCAGATACTAGTTCGAGTTCCTTTTCATCTATGCAAATGTTCAGAGCCTTAGAGTGTCTACACAGAGTGAATTTTATGCATTTAGTTTTTTGAGCGTTTAATAGCAGGTTGTTTGCACTGAACCAACTATGTATGCTTGTCAGTACGACATTTATTTTTGTCTTCGCACCATTGTGATTTCTTTTAGTGCTGAAAATTAGAGATGTGTCGTCTGCAAATAGAACGATATTTGTAAATCTTTCAATCAGAAAAGGCAAGTCATTAATGTATACCAAGAACAGGAATGATCCCAATATGGAGCCTTGCGGAACCCCAATGTTTACTGGAGAAGCATATGATCTACAGTAATACCCGCTTTACGCGACCCCGTTATGCGCGGTTTCGCTTTTACGCGAATTTCAAATTTCGGGCTAAAACGCCTCGCTTGACGCGAATTGCTTACTTAAGAATATGTATGTAGATAATGTAGTTATTGACTTCTCTTTGTTCGCGGGAATCCCCTCTTTCTTTGACCATTCTGATTGAAGAATTGGGGATTCACCGTCCTACCCGATCCACTATCGCGGTAGAAGATCTCGAAGACGACGAACCTCTCACCAATGAAGATCTGATCGAGTTACAGAATAATACCATCAACGATGAGGAAGAACACGTAGAAGAGAGAGTTATATCTTCAAGTAGAATACTAAATGCTCTTTCAAAAATGTATTCAGGTTTAGACATATTGCAGAGAATAGACAGTGAAGATGACCATGTTTTGACCGTTTGTCAATCAATTAAAGACAGCGTCGCCTGTTAAGAACGTAAAAGAATCGCTAGACAATAGACAAGACAATGACATGTACTTAATACAAACTGCATAGTGTTCATAGAATGAAAGTGATTAGTATTAGTTTGTACCTTTAGGCAAAGGTTTGAACAAGTTGTTGACACGGGCTTTACTATGTACATAGCCATGTATAATCGTAAACCCCGATGTACGCGAATTTCATTTAACGCGATTTTTTGCGGAACGTAACCCTCGCGTAAAGCGGGGTATTACTGTATTTGGATTTATCTATCACTACCGTTTGCTGTCAATCAGAAAGGTAACATTTTAAAAGTTTAAGCGCTGAAGGCCTAGTTTTAAAGCTAGGATATCGTGACGAACGCAATCAAAAACTTTCGAGAGATCACAGAAGATCCCATAAGCATCCTCTGATCTCTCCCAGGCGTCAAAAATAGTCTTCACTAGCGATACACCAGCATCTATAGTACAACTACCCCTAGTGAATCCGAATTAATATGCAAGAGGCCTTCCTTACCAAAGTATGAAGTGAGTTGATCTAGGAGCGGGCGGTCAAAGACTTTACTGATTACTGGTAGCATTGAGATAGATCGGAAGTAGTAGTTTGACTTATGAATTTTATAGGACTTTTTTGATTGTTTTTCTATATCATTGTCTTCGCATACTGAAAACGTGGATCTAAACTGTATTAGAGTGCGTTAGAGCGCGCAGTGGTTGAAATACACTCATCGTCCGCGGGTTCTCAATACGCTCCGCGTCAGGGTAAAAGCAAATAAATTGTGAAACGTCTTTCATATGGGTGGTAGGGGCTCACTTGCAAAAACGACATTGAATTATCATTCTTCTTACTCGGTTTTACGCACCATGTTAAATGTTTTTTGTAAGAAACGAATATTAATAACGTATGATAAGGAAGAGCGTTGCATCTTAATACAGGTATTTGATACTTAAAAGGAGGTTCCGAGCACGGAACAAAGTTTATGTAATATTTTGTTAGTGAAATGTACATTTTTGTATTCTATTGTAAAATATGTCATGGCAAGATTGTTTATGATTACTTTGTAGGTATAGTTTATATTTAGTTTCGCTGGCGCTAATAACACTGTAATCGAGCTCTGCACGACGCATCCGAATGTTGTCGAGTTTTGCAGAGCTCACGATTATCCTAGAGCCAAGCGAGTCGTAGACGTTCACAGTGCTATGTGGCACGCACAAGGTGTCCCGCCTTCCTCTGCGGCTCAGTCCCTGATTCAGCCTACCCGATTAGGTAAGGTGCACACATTCCTCGTACCTTATTGACGTCATCATCCGCGTGGTCGAGACGCGCGCGCGCGGCGGCGCGGTCTGCCTTGAGCGCGTCGGCTCGCTTCAGCTCGGCGTCGATGTCGGACCGCTGTCGTGTCTCCGCTTGACGTCCTTTCTCCAGCTCGTCCTCTGCGTCTTGCACTTGACGCTCCCAGCGGGTCACGTTCTCTAGGGAATAACATAATATTCAGGCAATGTTACTGACACGAGGCGGAGGTAGATTTATATAATTATATATGTACTGTAGGTAGTTCGTAGAAGCATGCATAGAAGGGGCACGGCCAACACACGAGTCGTTTCATTCTCACCTCCCTATAAAATAATACTTAACATAGAGGGTCGGCGACAGTTGGATACTGTGACTGACTTTAAACCTAGGGTCTGCCAACCATTCATCACTACCCAACATCTAATCATCCCGGCTCCAATACTGCTCTATTGGCGTGGTTCTGGATTTGTTGGTCAAAACATAGATATAAAACTAAAGATTTTACACAGCGATTCTGCTGAAAAAGCTTACACGTGTATTCGTGGCTAAGCATGAGCAAGACTTGACGGGTACAACGTGTCGCAGTGGGCGAAAGCGTCAAGAGGTCACAGTATGTGTATTAAAATAGCATTTCGAGCCCAACTTTGTTCATATTGTAAATGAGCAACATAGACAAGCTGCCCGTCGCGAACATGCAATCTCAGGGCTACGCGGATCACAGTTCGTCGAACGCAGAACACAAGTACACTTTATAACGAGAACAATCCATTACAACATTACACCCCCGTGAGCTTGTGCCGCATCGCATCAGCCAGACGCTTTGGTGGCTCTGTGCCGCATCGCATCAGCCAGACGCTTTGGTGGCTCTGTGCCGCATCGCAATAGCCAGACGCTTTGGTGGCTCTTTTAAACATTCTTCACCATATTGAAATGCTCAGTAAACGGATGAACTCACTCTGCGTGTCCTTGGACCGCTCAAACTCGAGGTTGGAGGATATCCGGTCGATCTGCGCCTCGAACTCCATCCGCTTCTTAGCTCGCTCCTGCTGCACCCTCAGCTCACGCTCCTCGTACTGACTGCCAAATAACATCATCGATATTGAAGGTCATTTGAAACGATCGGGAATACTGACGCCTACCTCCGTAGCCTAGTGAGATCGCAATGGTTGTTTTTAGTAGTGAGTGCCAACCGACACAGTACGATCACAGAATTGTTTCTTATTTATACTTAAACAAAAGACTACAAAAGTCTAAAGAATCTCATTGAGGAAACTTTGTCTACAAATTTTAATTATACGTATCCCAAGTATTTACGACCTCGACGAGACTTGAACCCGCAATCTTCCAATCAGTATGGGAACGCGCTACCTAATGCGCCACAAGGTCAAATAACTGACTAGTCGAAAATCGGACGGAGTCAGCGCCGCTTTGTAAGTTTGTAACTCTGCTTACATCAACAGAGTTGCTGAAACGCAGTCAAGGCGTCTTATTTATTTATTTTGCAATCCTTATACAACGTAAGAGTTCTTAAGAATACTCCTACTTCGTCGTCGTCGTTCTCGTCTCTTTCTTACTCGGCTTCTTTAAGAAAATAGTCTGGTTAATCCGGGGTTCTACGAGATGTCACCACATACGAGACTCACCGTATGTTGGCGACGCCGATGTCGTTACAGAACCCCCTGAAGACGACATCCTCCACATTGTTCATGTTTTCCTTCACCTCCTGGATGCGCAGGTCCCGTTCGCGGATCGTTCGCTCTATCACCTCGATTTGAGGCTGCAATACAAAACATACACTATTTATTGTAAATTAAGAACAAAGGACATTAAGAGGGCAGTAGAGGCCAACAGTAGAGGCCAGATGGTGGTGTGGTTTCAAATATATCTCTCAAAATCTATATGGCAACACCATTCTTGTCGGACGACCGATGTGACGCGGCGGGCGAAGGTCAGCCTGCGACGTAGGAGGTTGCGGGTTCGAGTCCCGCCTCGGGACAAATATTTGTACGATCTGCAAATGTTTGTTATTAAGGTATTTTCTATGTATAGTAAAAAAATATTTCGCATTATATGATATACATATAGATGTAGTCATCTAGTTCCCATAACACAAGCTCTGCTTAGCTTGGGGCATCTATTTCCAGAGCTGCTATATGGATTGTCCAGCAAAATTTATTTATTTTAATTGACGACGCATTAGCACCTTCTAAGGAGAGGTTTAACCACAGACCCCAACCGCTCAGCCACGGACGCCCGCGCCGCCAGGAGATCATTATATCACTGATCTCTAAAGATAAACATTAATTTATTTGCTTCAATATAATGTAGCTTACAATTGTAGATCATAAATATATTAAATGTTTCAATTAAATAAAATATATTAATGCGATCTCTACAAATACTTACACCAAAATTATCAGTCTTTCTCTCGAGCTCGGCTAAGTCTGCGTCCAGCGCCTTGATCTGTTTCAACTGAAATGAGATGCATTATTTTAGTACAAATTGAAAGTAAACAGTTATACAATAATATAATCATCGTTAAGGCACAAAAACGAGACTTCGATGCCGGCGACCCTACAAACCACGGATTCTTATTCTCGACTCGTTCAAAGGCCTATTAGATCTGTATTTCGCTCGGTTTCGCGCGCTGCGTGGTACAATACAACACTCGGCCACAATACAATACCGCGGACCGCACGAAACTTAGCCTACTGCTCCCCAGCGAATACCGCTTAGATCAGAATAGGCCCTAAAACCCAAACAATTATATGTATCCGAATTACGGCCTCGGTGCCGCCACGGCGGTCAGTCTCATCGGAGATTAGTTATGCGCATGCGCAGGACAATTATACTATGTGAAACATCTATTGTCTCACTCTCTTAATCAGACGGGACGGCAGACCGGCACGGCCGGGAGAGGGCAGGGGCGGGGCCGACGACGGCTTAACGTGCTTTCCAAGGCACGGGATTGCAACACCGCCGACTTCCTGACTCCGGGCTGTTACTGTGACTTTCAAAAGAATACGTAAAGTGTACCGTGGTGTCCCTGTCGGTGATGGCGTACTTGAGCCGCGACTCGAGTCCGCGGATCTGCGAGTCCACCGTCGTTAATTCCGACTCTTTGCGGGATTTCTTCATCGACTCGCGGAGCTCTTCTGTTAGTTTCTCCTGTTAAACAATATTACAGATCAGTAATCAGGGTTTTATTAATGCTCGTCTGTACATACTCGTACTAGCCGGATATTATCTTCATTGATCTGGTCATAAAAAAACTGAGGGCTCAATATTGATGCTCTCATTGGCCTCTACATTCACGAAATATGTTTTATGCAGTATGACATCGATGGCACATATAGATCAATTTATAAAAGCTCGCGTGATCTCTTTTATTTTTTCGTATACTTGAGGGCTGGAATTGTCAGCGTCAGCTTGGAATTGTATGAAAAACAAAATATAAATTAAAAGCGAATGTTCTATAGGGATCATAAGTTTGTAATGTTCCGGAAATACCGGAGCTAGGCCATTAAGGCTGAAGCTTCCTCTGAATAAACATTTATGGTGCGGCATGCAACAGAACAATGGTACGTGACCTTCTTAGCTTTCAGCTGCGAGAGATGTTTCTCGTCCCAACGCTTGGCCTTCCGCGCCAGGTCCAGCGACCCGCCAGAGATGATGCCAGACTTCTGGTAGAACGTACCGTCCAGCGCCAGAGCCTGTAATATACATTAATGGTGAGACCTAACTTAACCAATGAATAAAAAAATTATTATAATTATTTTAAAAATATTTATGCGGGGTGTTCTGGGTATTTTCTATATACATATAATAAAAACATATATATCTATGTAATGTACTGTATAAAGTATATCAGTCATCTAGTGCCCGTAACACAAGCTCTGCTTAGCGTGCGGCTAGATGATGCTGTGGGGATTGTCCAGCATTATTTATTTATGAATGGAGTAGGTCTAAGAGCTATCTTTCTTCATCAAAAATGTTCCGCACCTAAATCATATAACCATAAAATAACAATGATTTGTAAAGACGCGACGGTCTACTGTCATACAATACTCACATCGTATCTCGCATTCTTGTTTCTATCCAGGTCGTAGGCAACCCTCGAGGCGTCCTCCGGCGACTCACAGACGAGTGCGTTGTTGGTGACGAAGAGCACCGCGCGGTGGATAGCCGCGGGTTCGAATCTCAGCACGTCGAAGAGAAGCTTCACGTTCTTGGGCTCGCGGATGTCGCGCAGCCGCTCGCGAAGAGGCTTGGCCTGGATGTAGTCCAGGGGGAGGAACGTTTCCGGTTCCAGCATTCTTTCCTTCAGCACCTGGAAGGTTTATGAACATTTATTTGTGTTATAGCGTATGTATAGTGTTTGTATTGTACCTTTTTTAAACATGTTTGAAATGTTAATTCGTTAACTTACACAAATAGCTGTTTGTGCTGTATTAGAATGGGTTTGTGTTCTGCGACATTCGTTGCTGACTCCACCCATCCCTACCTACTGTACTGTACCTACTGCGGGTTCGATTCCCGATTATTTGTTTTTAAGCACTACAAATGTATTTTTTTCTTTTCCCGATCTGGGTGTTTTGCATGGTTGTATAAGTATTATAATTAATGGGTACCACATAATCCGCACCTACTCACAAATAATGTAGGCTCCTGCACAACTAGCACTAGGTATCAACTTTCTGTGACCGTTTTTGCCCTATTATGTAATTGTTACAATTTGTTGACAACACGACTGACTATACTCAGAGTTTAGTTGACAGACTGCTTAGTTTACAGTAAGTGTTGAGTATAGTTGTTTGTTGTCGTGAATAAATAAAAATATTCGAACACCGCACCGTGCCCAGAGTTCGGTTACTCAATAGCGTCCTCTCGACAAGGAGACCAAGGGATCCATTTAATGTAAGGGATTTGGCACAACGCCTCTAGCGTGAGGACATGGGACTACGCAAAACCCATACAAACATTTAAGAAACCAACTAAAACCACTGACCCGCTATGTAAGAGTATGAGCTGTAGCTGTGGAGAGAGGGAGAGAGACAATAGACCCTTGACCAGGAAGCTGCCTCATTGGATAGTAGTACTAGTGGAAGACTGATACCTTCGCAGATGAATGGAAGAGTCTAATGTTGGTATGCCTGAGGTTTTGCGAGAGATGAATGGAAGAGTCTAATGTTGGTATGCCTGAGGTTTTGCGACAGATGAATGGAAGAGTCTAATGTTGGTATGCCTGAGGTTTTGCGAGAGTGATGAATGAATGGATGCATGCTTGTTTTGTTTATTTTATTTTGTTTTTGTACTGCTTATCTATTTAATGTGAAAATCTAATTTATTTACTCAATCAATTTATTTATTTTAAGTATTTTTGCGCATGATATTTTTTAGACTTATTCTTTTTTAATTATGTAATTGTTAAATGTTATGTTCTTATGTATATAATGTAATTAGTTGTAAATAATCGTGCTAGTTACAATTATAAATAAATAAAAAAAATTCTTACATTCTCAAAAAAATAATTTCACAAATCATTAAACTATAATTAATGCCACATTATATATAATTAGTATTAAGTTCTTGTTTTATAAGTGTATTGATGGTGCAATAAAGTGATAATCTATCTATCTATCTATCTAATGTGTAAATATAATCTGCTATGGTTTTCAACAATCAAAAGATCTTCAATGATTTTCAGTCGAGTTTCTTTGTCTCGCCGAAACTAAATGCTCGAAATAGAGCACCATAGACGAATAGAGTTTAAAATATATACCTGAATGCACCTGCGGGCCGTCTTCTCAGTGTCCACCACAATGGCCTCCATGTACTTGCCGAGCACCTTGGTGATGGCCACGTTGTACCGCTTGTGCGTCGGCTGGCACATGTTGATCATGCGGTCGTACTGGGGACGAGCGACACGACACATAGAGTAGATTTCGATGATGACATCTTGAACAATGGATAGTTAAGTCTAGCAGTGGACAAGCAGAGATGATGATGATAGCACACATGACTCACCACGCCCGGTATATCTCTCTTGAAGCTCTCCACGATCTCCTGCTTCTTCTTGCGGCGCGCCTCCTCGTGCTTGTCGACCCGCGCGTCTCCCAACTGACTCGCCACGTCCTCTAGCGCCGATTGTAACTCAGCCGCGCGCCCACGGCATTCTCCTACGTCGGCCTGTGCGAAATATACCAGTGTTGAGATACAAACAAAATGATATGATTATTTTCTCTGTGGTATGGATACCACCTCCCTCCCACTCCAGGACTAGGACCAGGACTACCTACTCGCACTAAGCGATTCTCCTCAACTTTATTCAGTCGCACGTTGCTAAGTTTTGGAACATGTTGCCGGCTTCTTTTCCTTCATACTGCATACTACAACCTGGGTTTCTAAGACAAGAGTGAATAGGTGTGTTCTGGACCTTCGTGATACATCACCGGCCGCATCGTCACCTAACAGCAGGAGAGATTGTGGTCAATGGGACGTCATCTATCAAGCCGAGACAGTCGTATCAAGTTCGTCGCGAATCGTACGTTAAACTATCATTCTTAGTCTTTCGCTAGTTTTAGTTTGTTATTTCCATCGTAGTAACGAGCTTCCACGACCACGCACGAGTATAATTCTGTAGGCTAACTCACAGTGTGGACTATTGAAATATGGAATACCTGTAATTCAGCGCGCAACCGCCTCTGCTCCTCGAGTGCTTGTTCGGAACTCTTGATGTGCTCGTTCAGCTTGTCAACGCGCTTCATTGCTTCGTTCCTTTCGTGGCCCTGAAAACAAAAGCCAAGTTAATACTATGGTACAAGCTGGCTAAGTATTTTGAGTAAAGTGTGTTCTTCAAATCTGACAACCAGCATAAAGAAAATCTCTGTCAAGCCAGAGATTTTCTTTATGCTGGTATTCAGTTGATGTGATGAGCTTTTCTGGCTCAAAAAGTTGTACAAGCCTATGGCCGTTTTGTGGTCGTTTGAAATGGACTCTAGCTTTTATCACTGTATGTGTGTGCTTTTAGTTGAGTGTGTTAGTTACCTTCTGTCGATGCTTGTTGTCGAACTCGCCCTTGCGGCGCAGCTCGTTATCCAGCCGGTCCTGGTCCGCCTTCTGCTCGCGGTTGACAGAGTCCAACTCCTGAAGGTAGCGCGCCGCCTGACGGGACGCTTCCATCTTCAGCTCCTCGTATTCGTGGATCTGGGGTTGAGAGAAGCATAATGATCAAACTAGAAAAAAGTTCTATATTTTTAAGATTGTGTGATTTGATATTATGGTTCTGGGGGCAAGGTGCAAAAGCGGAGCAGTTCGTTCTGTTCGCAGAAACACGACGTTACACACACACGTGGATGTTCAGTAGTTTATGCACATATAGAAACAAATGATTACTTAGACATTCACTGTTGTCCCAAAACCTAAAAAAAAAAATAGCATTTAATCCAAAATAAGCCTTTCCACAGAACAATTGTGTGTTTTTTGTCATGTACGCGTGACAAAATAGTCCATTCATCATTTTGACTCTAATCTAGATAGATCATTTAATTAAAACTTTTGTAGTAGTCCTTAAAGACATTCACCTGTGCCTCCTCCAAATGCACATCAGGCCTCTTCGTGGTAGTCCCTACAACGGACTGCTCCCACGTGGCCTTCTGCTCCTCCACCTGCCTCAGCTCCTCCTCCAGCTTGCGGATGTCGTTCTGGTGCGCCTCGTTGGCCTTCTGTGCCTGCTCTAATGTCTTCAGTGCGCTTTCCAGCTTCTTCTGCATGTGGGTGACGCGCTCTTTGGCTTTTATGAAGGTGGGACGCTTTTTGGAGACTTCTGCTTCCTGTGAGAGATGATAGAGATAATTAATAGAAAAATGGAGTATCCATGCATGTCATACAGATAACACTTCAGAGTACATTTCTATTCAGTTCTTTAATTTTTCTAGGTTTCATACTATTTATTTTGAAAAATATCGGAACATTTGAATTACAGGAAAAGTATAGAGAAGCCTGTCAGTAGAACACTTTTTGAAAAATGGTCAAAAGGAGGCCCACTACCTACCTCATCGAGGGGGGTCTCAAATCAGAGAAAATATAGAAGAGTCTATTAGTAGAACGGTTTTTGAAATATTGCCAAAAGAAGGGTTGTTAGCGACGACGACTTTATGCGGATGAGATAAGGCTCAAATTATGCGGGATATAACTACAGAATAGATAGTGTTTATACGACATAGATTATGCAATAGTTGTCAGCGACCGACTCGCATGTACCTACCTACTTATGTACCTATAGAAAATTTCACGAACGAATCGAAAGGAAAGACAAGGACAGTAAAATGTCTAGAGTAAAGAAAGAGATAGGTATAACTTCCAGAAAAGCGCGGAAATGTAAGATAAGGACGGCTGACAATATAATACATAAAAAAAAGGTAAATATTTCTAGTTAAATATGGATATGAGCTATGAGAATTCTGATACCACTATAGACAAACATGATGAAACATCCTTGTTACATACTCCGCCAAACTATGTTTCTCAACGAAACAGACCGGTGAAGGGGTGTGATTGGACGACTGATTTCGGCGCCTTTAAGGAGGAAATGAGAAATCTTTTGACTACCTTGATGTCACCCCAAAAAGATGACATTAGTAAGATTTTCTCTACACTGGTAGAAATTAAAACCACGAACAGTGATATAGACATCTCTCTCGCTGATTTCACGACTCAAAACGAGGAGCTCCGCTCCAAATTGGACCAACTTGAAGTCCAAGCTAAGAAGGATAGAGACTGCATCACGGCCTTAGAAGAAAGGTTGGAAGATCTTCAACGTGGAAGTCGGAAAGCAAATTTAGAGATAAAAAATGTACCTAAGCAGCCTCAAGAAACCAAAGAAGACCTGATCAAAATGACTCTAGGCTTATCAGATACTATAGACTGCAAAATTGAAAAAACTGATATTAAGGATATCTATCGCGTGCAGAATAAGCGCAGTAGCGCAAATAATAGTCCAATTGTGGTAGAGCTGATGTCAACTATTGTAAAATCAGAGTTCCTTAAAAAGACAAAATCCTTCAACATTAGACACAAAGAAAAATTATGTGCAAAACACATAGGTTTAAAGAAGGATGAGTACACCCCTATTTATGTCTCGGAGCAGCTTACGGCTAAAGCAGCCCGCTTATTCTACCTCGCGCGGGACTTAGCCAAATCGAAGGAATACAAGTTCTGCTGGACTGCTTATGGCCGGGTCTACACCAGGAAAGATGAAAACTCTCCGATACTACTAATACGATCGGAAGCACAGGTGCAGAGCCTTATGCAACTCGAATGACTAGGCATAACTTCTATTAAAATAGTTGTAATATTTTTAATTTTTATTGCATTTTTTAGACAGATAAAAGTAATTCTTAATATCATCAAATTAGCGCCCATAAACATTTTAATGATCAAACATATATTCTCACGAACCTCATCCAAACAAATATTCCATCTTACACTGATAGCATCGGCAAGTAACAGTCCTTACAATCAATGCGTCTACTCTTGCCAATACTCTCTCATCAACTTTTGCATAGAAAAACCCACAATAGCTAACGCTTACCGTTTTTTATCATATTTCAAATATGGATAGCACACTTAACATGTTGCAAGAAATAGACAATTTGGAAATAGCCCAAGTCTTTAGCTGTACTATTGGTGATTTTTAGAACCTAGTCAAAATAAAAAACTCTGATTTTACAATAATATCCCAAAATATTAGGAGTATTTATGCCAATTTCGACGATCTGCAATTAAATCTAGCAAAGCTTAACTCAAACATAGACCTTATCATTCTCAGTGAATGCAGATTAAATTCAAATACAAACATTCCTCAAATCAAAAATTACTCATCCTACCAGACAACTAATCATTTGAACCATGCTGACGGAGTAGTAGCATATGTTAAAAATACGCTTAAAGTTAAAGTTAGCGAAGTCCAACTCCAACATGCATCATGTTTACAGATAAAAGTGCTTCCGGGTATAATAATATTGGGTATTTATAGATCTCCATCAACACCAAACGCGGACGTATTTACTAATAGTCTAAGCCAACACCTTGCATCCATCTCTTTACAGTATAATATTATTATTACAGGTGATATTAATATAAATCTTATTTACAGACAAAATGAGAATATTATTGCGCGCTCAAATAGATTAAATTATCTAAACATGCTCGCGATGCATGGTATGTTGCCCGGACACATGCTTCCTATGAGGGCTAGTAACTGTTTAGACCACTTCTTTATTAAAATTAAACCAGAAGAAAATAAATCAACAACCATAGCAATTCTACACTCTACCATCACCGACCATAATATGATATTCTTAAAACTGTCTAGCAATTTAAACCTAAATAAAATCACTAAAACTAGAACGATATTTAATTTAGAAGGAGCTTTAAAATACTTACATGAAATTAACCTATCAGAACTTCTAAATATCAATTGTCCCACAAAACTCATTGAAACGCTTATTTCTATGTTACAAAAATGTATTACAATTAACAGTATAACTAAACCCATACCACAGAAACAAAGATTTATTAAACCTTGGATGACTGCTGGATTACTACGTTGCATGAGAAACCGAAATAAAATGCAAAAAAGCCTAAAACTAGATCCTTACAACGAAATATTAAAAATCACTTATAAACGCTACCGAAATTACTGTAATTGTATAATTAAAAAACAAAAACGCAAATACGATTATGACCTATTACAAAAAGCGAAGCACAATCAAAAAAAATTGTGGAACGCAATAAATTGCATTACGCAACGTAAACCTAAAAACACAAAGACTGATGAACTGTTAGACATAGATTTGACCCCGCAAAAGAGTATTGACAAAGTTAATAAATATTTCTGTTCTGTAGGTGAGCTCTTAGCAGACAATATAACTGCACCAAGCACTACTATAGCAAGTCAAAATCGAGTCATCGATCCCGATTTTAGGGAAACCATGGCTACGGATTCTTTAGTACTTTTTAGCACTGATAATGATGAAGTAAGATCCGTCATTATGGGTTTAAAAGGAGACAGTGCCCCAGGTATTGATAAAATACCAACTAGATTTATAAAAACATGTCAACAACAACTTGTCCCCGTAATTACTCATTTAGCAAATCTGTGCTTTGAACTTGGAGTTTTTCCTGCGGCCTTAAAGGAAGCTTTAGTAACGCCAGTGCACAAAGGTGGGATCGCATCTGATTTAGTTAATTATAGACCAATCTCAGTCCTGTCGTCTATCTCAAAAATTTTGGAAAAGCTGATAAATACGCGACTGATCCGTTTTCTCAATAAATTCAACATATTGTCTTCATCTCAGTACGGATTTCGACAGGGCAAGTCCACAGAGAATGCTATTCTGGCACTTGCTTCCTCTATTACAGACCAGCTGGATAGCGGAAATAAGTGTCTCACTGTATTTCTGGACCTACAAAAAGCCTTTGATACGGTGTCCGTCCCAATCCTTATGCATAAACTAGAAATAATCGGAGTACGTGGCACACCACTTTCACTATTCAAAGACTACCTATCTGGTCGAAAACAACGAATTAAAATAGGACACTATATAAGCGAAGACCAAACCATATCTTTTGGTGTCCCCCAAGGCAGCGTCCTTGGACCGACGTTGTTCCTCATATATATTAATAATCTAAGTAACATGAACCTACATCAGGGAAAAATTTTGACATACGCGGATGATACAGCTATAATATTCTCAGGGAAGACATGGGACTCTGTTCAAAAATCAGCTGAAACTGGCCAGATAAAAGTAGCAACATGGCTAGATATTAATTTCCTAACACTAAACGTATCTAAAACCAATTATATATGCTTCTCTATTTATGACTCTACTCAACCCTCCAATAATTTTCAACTTAAAATTCACAAATGTGATGACTCCAGTCCAGCCTGTTCGTGCGTAAAACTAAAGAGAGTAACACAAACTAAATATCTAGGTATCATACTCGACCAAAGACTATCTTGGCACATGCATACTGAACTGATTTTAAATAGAATCAGAAAACTGATATGGACTTTCAAAACACTGCGTCATATAGCACTACTGATCTCCTCAGCCAAATTTACATCTCACTTGGTCAATCGGTTATAGGATATTGCTTGCCGATTTGGGGAGGGGCTACAAAAACTAAATTCTTAGAATTAGAGAGAGCACAACGTTCATTATTAAAAGTAATGTTTTTCAAGCCCTATAGGTACTCTACAGAAAGTCTCTACCTGGAATCAGGACTACTAACAGTAAGAAAGCTTTATATACTTCAGTTAATCCTCAAAACGCATAGATCACTGTTTTATAACAAAGAACTCGATAACACCAGTAGTCGTAGAAGGAAACTCCCGGTACGCAGTGAAACGGCTAAAACTACATTTGCGATGAGACAATATAAATGGCAATCGTCATATATTTATAATTATATCAATGCACAAATAGGAATATTTTCGATGTTATATTTTATATGTAAAAAAACTGTAATTGAATGGCTGATGACGAAAACCTATGATGAAGTTGAGAGTATTGTGCAGAGGATGAGGCTTTAACTCTAGTGACAGCTCAAGTATGTTGTATTTAATATTATGTTTGTTCTGTTTAAGACTGCTGTCTACTTATTGTTATAAATTTAAACCAACATGACTAAATAGTTTCTGTATAAATATTATAATCTTAGATTTTCCTTATTCATTTTTTATCTTAATTTTTTCCTATAATTATCCTATTAGTTAAAAAGTAAATTACTTAAATAAATATTGTTTTTGTATTAAATGGTAAGAGCGGGGTCTCCCAACACAAGCAAATTTTGCTTAAGGGGCGACTCCAGAACCTGTGTGTTAGTTTTTTTAAGTAATTGCAATAAACATTTCTTATTATTATTCTTATTTATTCTTATTACATAGGGTAAATGAGCGAGACAGCGCTAGTTCTCTAGATGTTAGGAGAATTTTCTAGTAAGTTTTCAAAGACAGACATAGGTATATAAGCCGAGCTTATCGGCCGTTTATTAAGTCAGTTCTAAACGATCAAACAGTGAATGAGTCTTAAGGAAAATTACGAAAGTGAATTGTAAAGTGCGGTGCAGTGACTTTTGTATTAAATAGTACGTAGTTGTGTGTATACGGTTTAATAAACCGACTTGTGTTCTGAAGTGTTTGTACTGACACATCACTCCCGCCCAGCCCTACAAGGGGGAAATCATTTTCAAAAGGGGGAGCTCCTCATCGAGTGGGTATCAAATTAAAGGTATGGGTTTGTGTATATCAAACCCATTTTGAAATTTTCTAGATTCCATACACCCCACACCTTCTGCCGAATAAATCCAAAAAAAAATATTCTCGAGGGTGTATGTCCCGCAAAACTTAAGAAACAGTATAAATATCAAGGAATTTGAAGTGGGTGTTTAGTTTTTTGAAAACAATCAAATTAAGTATAGCAGTTAACAATATCACCGCAACGTGTTTTGTCGCGCACTCGTTCATTAGATAAGACACCAGATCTGCTTCGTCAGACTTAACTCTTACTAAAATTAGATTCGTTTGTTTATTTATCTACTACTTTCTGTCCGCGGCTTCGCACGCGCTGGTTCCATGGAAACATTCAAAGGTTATTTATATCCCATGGAAACTAATTTATGGGATAAAATGTAGCCTGTTTGATTCCAGGCCTAGAGCTATGAGTACGTAAAATTTCAGCTCAATCTGTTCAGTAGTTTTGGCGATACATTATCCATCGATCCAAACCTTCGCATTTATAACAAGTGTGACTTGCTTACCACTTCTCTAATATCCTGCTCGATCTTGGCCAGCTCGCGCTGCACCACCCCGGATTCCTTCTTCTTCTCCTTGAGCGCCTCTTCGGCCTTGGCTCTCTTCTTCTCCACCTTGGCCAGCTCACTCTGCTTGTGCTGGAAGTCCTCCTCGCAGGACTGGATGTCTTTCTCATTGTGGTACAGGTGGAATAGTTGCAGCTCTACTTTTTGCTCTTGCTGTAATGTGAGACAAGTCATGGTTGGAGGGAGACAGACATACAAAGCGCTGTAGTTCGAGGCTAAGTCGTATTTATTTATTTTGAATTGTAATAACATAACCTACGTGCGCGCAGGTTATACTGAGTATCGGAGACCTGTAGGAGCGAGTACACATTAAGCGTTTGAGGCGCGCCAGCGTCACAAGCATTATGACGAAATAGAAGCTCGCGTTTGGGTGTGTCCGGATGTATAAGAGCAGATGGTTTTTAAAACGCGGGTTACTAAAGCACGCGCTTCGAAACGTGAAATGCGTACATAGTCTAAGGGTGCGTTCTCACTCCTCTCAGGAATGGACGGATTATGTAACCAGCGAGATGCAAGATGTTTCCAATGTTAATGATTGATTTCGGTTCTTTCTGCACTAACGTCCACTACCAAGGGTCGCACGTGCTCCTCGCATTTCGTAATCTCCTCCAACGCGAGTGACAAACGCGACGCGATGTGACGCAACGCACACTTTCAAAAAAGCAAAATTGTAATAATAATAATAATCGTTTATTTCAGGCAAAAAACCCATATCACACTAGAAAAAATCACACACATTTTCAAAAATATACAATAATAAAATAAAAATAAATAACACGGCGCATAAAATTACCGCACGTCACTTCCTGTTCCCCTCCATGTGAAGGGAAATCCAGTGCATAAAAATAGGATTTTTGTAAACCTGGTCAGAGACAGCCTTCAAAATGCTATTTTTGGAGCGGACCAACCTACCCCAGAACGATGCGACGCGAGAACGGACGATGGCGAAGAAGTCGGGCACTCCCGCTTCAGAGAACATGCTCGACGCACTGCAGCATCTCGGTAACCTCATGAGTGCCCTGTACGCGTCATTGTATTGGACTCTGATGGTGTTTATGGCCTTCCTGGTGAAATTCGACCACAGCTGGCATGTGTACATGCCCAAACAATACGCACGGAACAGGGCATTCTTGACCTCCGTGGTGCAGTTCGTGAAGCGGCGTGCGAGCATGTTACTCCTCACCGCGAGCGCCCTTCGTTCCCGCTCAATGTCCTCGTCGTCCCTCAGCGTCCCCGTCAGCAGGTGCCCAAGGTACTTGAACCGCTCTACCACCTTAATGGTAGAGCCGCCCATGCGAACCTCTGGCACCCTATCCGGACCTCGACCCGACCTAAATACCATCATTTCGGTTTTCGCTACATTGTATTTTAACCCGTGACCAATAGCATATCGCTCACAGGTTAACAAGAGCTTCCTTAACCCTTTAACCGAGGGGCTGAGGAGCACCATGTCATCAGCATAACTCAGGTTATTTACGCAGACGTTGCCTAAATAACAGCCGGTTCCGGAGCTCCTCAGCTCCTCGATCAAGCTATTAACGTAGAGGTTAAAAAGGTCAGGCGAGGTCAATCCACCTTGGCGAACTCCGCATTCTAGTGTGTATTCACTAGAAGTCGCGTCACCCCATCTTACACAGTTTGTTTGGTTTCCGTACCAGTACCTCAACAGTTTGACCACGTGAACAGGCACATTAGCAGCTATTAATTTGGCCCATAAGATTTCATAGTTCACGAGGTCAAAAGCACGGCTAAGATCCAGGAAGCACGCGTAGATTGAGGTGTTCCGTGAAGTGTAGTAATTCATCGTGCTTTTAAGGCTCATTATGGCCGAATCCGTCGAAAGACCTGGACGGAAACTAAACTGAGCGTCCTCTATGCTCAAGTTCTCCTGCAACCTAGGATAGATTAGTCGCTCCAACACCTTCCCGATAACAGTTCCCAACGATATAGGGCGGTAGTTAGTTGACTAGCTAAGATCTCCTGTTTTATTTTTTACCACAGGAACTACAGTAGTTTTCATTAAACCAGGCGGAAGGTAACTGAACCTAAAACACATGTTGTAGAAATAACATAGCTGTTCAATAAGTTTATCGCTACCGTAAAGAATGTGCTCGATGCTGAGACCGTCGTGGCCAGGTGACTTGCCACGTTTCATATTTCTTACGGCCTTCCTCACGTCTTCTTGTGAAAACATGTAAGGGTCATCAAACAGTACAGTCTCAGCAACGGGCACCGTCTCCACTGGTTGCGGGCTTATTTTAAACTTTTTTGCGAAGACTTCAGCTATTAGCTTTGGTTCCTGCATGCCGTCAATAGATACCGGTGTATTCTGCTTATAATTTAGTTTTTTAGTCGCATTCCAAAATTTACCAAAATTTTTCTCCTTTCGATGAGTAGCTAAAATATTCATTTTTATCTTGTCCTCATTCTTTTGGCACCATTTTAATTTATTCTTAAATTCAGAACGGGATTTACACATTTTACTGAATAAATCACCTCCCGACGGCCTGCCAGCCAGTACCCAGCAGTTAAAATGTAGCCTTGCGTTTTGGTGGCTGTCCCTCACGTGGAAGTTCCATCCTATGACTTTTTGCCTATTTTTGCGATTACTTAAAACACGCGCATTCCTAATAGAAGCGGTTTGTAAAACATTCACAATACAATCATAATATTCATGTAATAATTTAAAATAGTCATTAAAATGTAAACATACTAACATTGTATCACAGTCACAAATAGAGTTAAATTTATCACTAAAGTTAAAGTTAAGATTATCATAGCAATATTTACTAAAACCTTTCTTTTGCGCGTCATCTCTATCCCCCCATCTAATATTTTTCAATGCATCACGGCTGCCGAAGGTGGCTGAACCTACTGCTACACCTGCTATGTCGCACACAATACGCAATGGGTAATGGTCCGACCAAGTAACATCATACATGACACTCACCGATACAATAGTATCCAATGCAGCTTTAGTGGCCAGACAGTGGTCCAACCATCTTCGGCGCTTCGTGCGCTTCACTTTGATAGGTATAAGTGCCCGAAGTACTTCCGAGGAGGTTAATGTCAGCACATTCACACAGAAGATCGCTACAAAAACGTTCAAGTTCCACACCAAAGCTAGCCGAAGGATGAGCGTTGAAATCGCCAAGTACATAGGCCACTTGCACTTCACTTTCTTCTATGATCGCACTAACTAGGGCTAGACAGTCCGTAAACTCCGTCAAATTATCCGGTTTATCTACTGGCATATATACATTTACTACCAATATATAGCCCGACCCTACAGAGATTTTTACAGCCATTATTCGGTCACTAATACATTCCACTTGAGACACGTGCGGGAACCTAGCTTTATTCCACAATATCGCGAGACCACCGTACGGCCTTCCCTTTAAAATACCTAATGACGTGTCCACAGAGGAATTGGCCACACATCCGAAGTCACTGTTAATTTCACACACAAAATCTAAATCGTGCGGAAGAAGCCAAGTCTCCTGCAACAGTATAATGTCTGCAGTACCGCACAAATCACGGACACTGCACCGACCTCTTGATGGACTTGCAGTTATACGAAACGAAGGTTGTGCTTATGGTTGTACTACACATATTGGTTGTTTTTGTCCATTCTTCCTTTCGGCGCAAAATATTCCCGGTACCTCCGAAATTTAACCCCCTGGGGCCAAAAGTCTTCATTCAGAAAGGTATTGATGTTCAGCCTAGGTACGACCACTTTGAAAGAAACAAACTCCGTTTCCTGCTTCTGTGGTAAAAGTTCAATACTGGTGCATTCGTGTCCCATTTCCTTAATATAATCTTGTAAATTATTTACCGTTGTAGTCTCGAGAAATAAATAGCCGAAGTCAACGACGCAACCTGTAGTATCCCCGAGCCCCGTCCCGTACCACTAAAGTTACTCAATCTTTTTCTTTGTTTCCGTTCAACTAATATAAGTCCATCATCTTTGTTCTTATCATGCGGATATTCGCACGATTTCGATGCGTTAGCGCTGATAACGATGTCCCTGTATTGCGACGCACTGGGCAGGGCAAGCGGCGGCGGCGGCGGGATGGCTGGGAGGGGGCCGCACGACCTTGGCCGTGCCTTCTCGGTGCGTTTTACGTGCAAAGCGTTGGTGTCACTGGCCACTGCCGCTGTAGGTATATTCACTTTTTTCTGTGGTGATGGTAGGCGTAATAATGTGTCGCACGTAGTCGAAGCGGGATCTGCTGTACCACGCGTGGTCGAAGCCACGGGCTGCTCACGGTTCTTCTTGGTATAAAAAAGTTGTTTACAACTCTTTTGCTCAGTGCTAAGTTCAGCTAACATCTTTTTCACCTCCACTAATTCTCCCTTCAAACAGTCGATCGCTGCCGTTTCGTGAATGATCTGAGAGTCATTTTTATTGGCCTTTATAATGGCCATGTCCTTTCTCAACAATGCCATTTCTTTAAGAAAGGCTGTCACGTCAATATAGTCAAAAGAAACTGGCGGGATTTTGTTTAGGTTTTTGGCTACAAAACTCGGTAAGCAGTCAGGTTCATATTCTTTAATCATCTTTATAATATCTTGGAGACTCTTTTGCTCAGATCCTTCCTTCCTTCTCGTAAACTTTTTTGACGGGGCTAAAAGCTTAAACGCAATAGAACGAGCAGTTTCAATCTCGTCACAGGAGTAGGTACTCAAACATATCTGTATGATGGCTGGTTCGGGTAGGGTATCCACTTTATTACTAGTAAATGCTAGTAACTCATTTACCACCACTTTACATCCACTGCATTGCATATCACTGTTCGGCTGTTCATGTCTAGCGCGCGACGTATTCTGAGACGTAGGCGATCGAATCATCGTGCTGCGTGCACGGCGTCTGGCGTGAGACTCGAATGTTTGCTGTAATGTT
Organism: Eupithecia inturbata; assembly: GCA_963662085.1. Taxonomy (NCBI): domain Eukaryota; kingdom Metazoa; phylum Arthropoda; class Insecta; order Lepidoptera; family Geometridae; genus Eupithecia; species Eupithecia inturbata. Next base: position 14,315,520 of record OY759190.1, read on the forward strand.
TGCGTTGGTATTAGCCCAGCAGCGGCGGCGGCAGTGTTAAGCTTGTCGTACATCTGGTAAGCACCGCTGCCGCACAGCACAAAAATGTACATTCAAATATGAGCTTTATCTCGTAACATTTAGATGCATTTCATTTTGATGGCATCAGATGACAGACAGCTCGCGGGCTACTCGTTTGAAGCTCGTTAGAAGCCATTTTGTCACTGTAAAATGTATCTAAAGATAACGAGTTTAAACCCATACCAATTTAAATGCACATCTAAGTGCTGTGTGGTCGCTACCACACATCACAGTAACACAGTATAGGATGGGGGCAGAGCTTACGTGCCCCAACACTTGCGACCATTTGTAATTGTAAATCTTGTCCGTGTGTGATCTTACCAGCTCCTCCTTGAGCCTCGTATACTTCTCCGCCTCCTCCTTCTCGAACTTGGCCTCCTTCCGCTCGGCCGCCACTCCCTTCTTCTTCTGGTACGAGAACTGGGCCTCCTCGTCTGCTCGGTTCACCTCCGCGCGACACGCCTCGTACTGCTCTTTTAGGACGCCGGACCTGGAAGAATGATGGAAGTCATCATGTAGCTAGTTGGCTTTTGAAAATGAACGCCCCATGTGTAAATCATGTGGAGTATGGAACACCTGTCACTTGTTGATGGAGTGTTCACTTTTAATATTTATGAAATGAAAAAGTATTTATTTGCTTAAATAAAGTTAACAGTTTATGCTTCATAAATAAAGACATTAGGTCCGCAAATAATATTTGCGGACCTAATGTCAGTTTGTCTGCTCCTTTGTGAGAAGGATGAATTACCGATTTCTTATATTAAAATAATTATATATTGTCGATTTAAGATCCTTCAATAAATATTGCTGACAAGCAAAGCTAAAGGCTTTTCAAGTTTAAAAAGCCGCCATGAGATCGCACTTGATTCCACCAACCCCCAGTAAGTATTATCGTGCGCGGCGATCATATACAAGAACTACAGCGTGGTAGCCGATGTCAGGGCCAGCGTCTTCACACCCCTTCATCATCCATCAAGCAAGATCATTAAGATCCATTCAGCCGTTTAGGCGGCAAAAAGTAACACAGACAGACTTACTTTCGAAAATATAACATTATTATTGATAATTACGTAATTAATTTAGTACAACACATTTTATTGGAGGAAAAATTGTTTTATGTTGTTGATGCTTTGGGACATAGTAAGCAACTACCCCTCCAGTTTCGGAGGCAGTAATGGAAATATTAAGTAGGCACCTTTAACTACTGAAAGCCTTACTAAAAGCCTGTATCGCAAATCTAACACTTATTACTACACAAACAGGAAACTTTATATAAAAATCTGTTTTTACAATAATGTAGCTAAAAACTGTAAAATTAGGCACAAAAGTGTAAATGAGGCTAAACATAATAATGAAAGATTGGCTTACACAAAACTGAATAAACTCTACATACTACTTTATTTATTTATTTATTACTTAAAGGAAAACCAGCAGCACATACAAAAGTTTAGAATTAGGAAAATAAAAACAGAGGGCTATTAAAAGGTTTTCACGAGTAAGAAGTTAGTTACTAGTTACACTACTTTACTTTCAATTTAATATAATGTACTAACTACATTATTTAGCAGAATTTTCTCATTTATTTATTTTTGTAATTTTCACAATAAAGTTTAGGTAACTAACTAATCGAATGATCTAAATTTTCGTACCCATGATTTCCTCGATACAGGCTCAGCCTAGTGAAGTGTACGGTGTACGTACATAGCGCTGCAGCGCTGCATGTTCCCGCGGGTCAGCACTTTACGTAATGACGTGTTTTAACGGCTTATTAGAGCCAGTCGCAAACAACTGTCCTCAGTACACGTCACGGCGTACACTCGCGACCAATATCTTTACATGTAACTTACGTACGATTAAACCGTGAAACTTAACTGATTCTGTTCTGCTGATTCTTCCTTTCTAGATTTAACCGAGCAACAGCAACAGCTAGACACACTTGAGCGCCTGCAGAGTGTCGGGGTAAGGTTTATATTTGGATTGCGCAAGTATGACCATGTCTCGGAGTTCCGCAGGAAGCTCGAGTGGCTACCCATACATACGGCTTCGTCGAAATTCTCACATTTTAACTCTTCTTTATAATATTTTGTTTCTATCTTCTGCACCCCCTTATCTCAAAGCACATTTCACTTTTCTTCATCTTTCTCACTCTCGTTCCCTCCGTTCTACTGACACTCTTACGCTCCTAACACCTGTTCACTCTACTTCATTCTACTACAACTCGTTTACCGCCCGGGCTGTCCAGCTATGGAACGCATTGCCGGTCTCAGTGAGGCGCGCTAAGTCACTGACAATATTCAAACAAATGGTAAAGGAACACTATGTGTCCTGTTGTCATTGAATTGCCTTGTTTCCCTCTATAAAAGATAAATAATAGTTATGTATGTATTTATATAATAATATAGTATGTAAGATTTATAATATGTAGTTTGATATGTATAGTAGAGGTATATATTTGTTAATATTCTAAGTAGTACTTAAATACCTATATTATTATTATGCACACAGATATTACCCCATGTACAATCCAACGATCCTATCCATTCAAGGTTGTCTGGGAGAGATCGCTCTTGAGCGATAAGACCGCCAATTGTCGCTTATTCTTAATTATTATTTTGTAAATTATTTCTAAGTTAAGTGTGCAATAAAGTATTATCTATCTATCTATCTATCTTAACAAACTCTTTTAACTTACAAACTCTACAACTTATAGGATTGTGGGGGGCACACTACGCACCCTACATGAAGAAATTAACGACAAATACAACACTAGATATTAATAGCTGCTGCAAATTACATAATTTGTTGCTCTTCTCTTTATTTTTTGTGCGTTCATCGTGCCTCTTCCTAAAATACCTATCTTGTTTTATACATACATAGTTGGGAATGTGCACCTTATGTAATTAAATGACCTATGTCTTTTACTGTAATAAATATAATACATTTTTACTTTTTATTACTCCGACAGCCTGTTTGTGAGATTAACATACACTTGGTATAGTTTTCAGTGAATTCAAAAGTGTGCAGTCTTACCCACTGATTTCCTCAAAGAGGGCTGTCCTCTCTTTAGGGTTCTTCATGGCAATGCTCTCCACCGCCCCTTGGAACACCAGGAAGTTCTTAGCCTTCACATTGATGCCTAGCTTCTCCAGCTCCGACAGGTAATTACTTACAGATACCGACTGAAACAGAACTTTAGTTTAACTGGGTAGCTAGCTATTGTTTTCCAAGATAATGGTCCCTACAGGCTACTGAAAATAATGGAAGATTAAGTGGGAGGCCTTTGTCCTGAAGTGGTTTGCCCCAGGCTAATTTAATATTCATATTATTTTACTTTAATTTAATAATAGAACAAAAAATAACAATAAAATATGATCTGGCTTAAAACATAAATTTGTTTTACCCCTGCCTGATCCTAAGTGAAATATCAGTATTATCAAGAATGCATATTATTATTATGTTCTATATTATTTTTACGTGATGCTGTTTACAGCTGTCAATTAGTCGTTAGGTCAAGTCAACTCCAAAATCTGTATTATACCATTAATACCTACACTTTGTGGCGACAGCGGATATTTTCCAGGTGGGACTGAAAATCAGTGATGCTGAGTCCTTTACCTGTTCATCATTATCACGTCACCTAAGTACCGGTAGTAGTAGTGCTTTAAATAATCTTGCTTCAAAGATGTTCTTTGTTTAGTATCTATCCTTAGTAGTAGTGTCTAACAATAAGTACTTAGATTAAGTAAGTAGTAAGTACTTATAAGTCTCATTTAAATTTTAGTTATAGTTTTGATGAATTAACTCCTTTTTTAATTTTTTTTTTTAATTATCATCTTCCCATATTAGGGGTCTCCTAATGAGCGCCACAGCACCGTCTTCATCTTGCAATATCCAGCATTTGTGCAATCAAATTATCTAGTAGAGGTAGGCCAATAAGCTCTTCAATGGTGAGCTTGAGAAACTCACAAACTGTTCCACTCGTTCTGGCATTAAGGTTAACCCTAACAAATGCCAGGCAAATTTAACCGGTAGCTCACATCAACTGGCTAACATGACTAAGATCTAAGATATGACTAAGATCTAAGATCTGGCTAAGATAGTCGAGGCCTACTCTCTCTACAATGTGACGCGATTTATATTCCTCTCTCCTCCACTGTTAAAAATCTGGGTATCATATTTGATAAAAAGCTCAGTTGGATTTCCCACATAAAAGAGATCTCTAGAAAATTCTATGCCTCAATACAATAACTTCTACATCTTAAAAACTTTCTCCCCATTCCTACTAAAATCACTCTCTAAATAATTATCTCCTCATTCCAATTATCAATTATGCTGACATTGTCTTCCTCAATCTTAATGAGAATCTCCTCAATAAACTACACCCTTTACTAAATACATGTACCTGGTTGCAGCAAGCAATGCTTAAATGGTTACCTATCTGCGGACGAAGAAAACAGGATCCTTTGTCTGTTTACACTCATAAGAGACCCTTCCTGTCCCATTTACATAAAGGACTGCTTCAATTTCCTGTCAGATGATCACAGTAGAAATCTCCCTTTCTCCTATAATCTTCTTTCTTTGGAAATTCTTTCTCTGTGTACTTAGTTAGAATTCATTAACGCGTCGTCCGATTTGAATCATTCTTTTTTTGTTAGATACAGTGTTGCAAGATTGAATTTGACTAAATCAGTAGAAAGTTAGAAAATCAGTAGATTGAAGAAAAAATCACTAGATTTTGAAATAAACTGTTATTAGGTAACTTCCTGTAGATTGTTTGCAACAGTCTGCAGTTAGCTTAAATGTTTCAATTGTAAATACTAGTTCTAATTTGTTTTTATTATTGAATTGTAATTTTCTTTGTTAATAAGGATTATATATTTTAACAATGTTAAAAAAAAGGTAACTTCCTACATCTATGATCTACTTCTTTTTTTAAAATAAAATATACAAATGGTCTTCATGAACATGATGTTTGGTGGTTCCGATCAGCTGGTCTAGTTGACTGTACCATCAACAAATTTATTTTTCACCATTCTTTCTGCGAGGGATTCAAAGTGTGTCGCTCGAGGTTAAATAATTTTGGTACAGTGTGGCACACTCTGCTTTTCATCCTAAACTATGAGAAAATTCAACATATGAGAAAAATAAATAAGAGATGCTTTTAGTAGTGACAATTAAGTATTTATATTTAGGTACATAACCAAATTACAATTTATTTCTGGTGTTAATATTTCACTTTCACTGCTAGAACTCATCTTTTATTCAATTTGTGTGAATCAAATTAAAATTGACTGTAATATTTTAATAAAATGTAATAACAAAACAAATAAAAAATACCTGCATATTCTTTTTTACATTTGGATAGCCAATGCCGCGTCGTCGCCAGGCGCGCTTTTTTTATTACCGCCCAGGACCATATTGAAGCGAATTGCGTGCAAAAATTTTAATTTAATAATGTTCCAAATTCAAAAGTAATTTTGTCACTGTTATTAGTAATAATAATTTTTCTTTGATGTGGTTGATGTTGATGCTCTTGGCATCTTCAATTTTTTCTTTGGTATGATACCTACTTAATTTTATTTACTTACTTGACCATCAATTTTGTGTTCTGAAGATTGTCCATTGACAGATCTCATGAACTGTTTCTCCGTCATGTCTTCTAGTACAAATGTTGCTGTCACAGAGGCACTGAAACTCAAAATATAATTAGCACGACGTTTTTTAAAATCGTTGAATGTGTTAGATAAATAATTGATAAATAGAACCACAGAAAATATATATCAATCAGAGAACTTACAATCTTGATACAGGTTTGTTGATTGAAGCGCCATGAATTAAGTCGCTGAGACGTTTCACTCGGAGCAAGGATGTCTTCTCTCCCATCACGAAACTCACGGCGTCCATGAAGTTTGATTTGCCTGGGGTATTTGATTTTTGTAGGCAATTATTTGTTTGACATTTTTTCTTTTTCATAAAACTTGTGAATGTCATAGGAAGAATACTATTAGGCTCTACTCTAATATCCTGTGCAGATACTGCTAAACCCTACCTGAGCCGTTGGGTCCGACAACCGCAGTGAAGGACTTCAGAGGTCCTATCTGGTGGTGTCCCCGGTAGGACTTGAAGTTCTCCATGTCAATGTATTTTAAAAACGCCGGCATTTTGGCTGTTTCGTCAAAGCTGGTATAGTACACAACGTGTAAATAAAAACTAAGTTATTTTATAGCGCGAAACATCGTCAAATCAACACATGAACACAACATACACCACCACGGAACACCACATCAACAAAACAGACTGAATGAATGAATGAATGTCAGGCAGGCGTCCATTTTGTTGAATTACGTGTTTTTTTTTAAATTGCTATTCTCTGTCTCTTTTATTCCTGCAAATAATGTAAACAAAGAACTGTTACTGTCAAAGTGACAAAAGTGGAGCAAAACCTTGTTTTAATAGGGATCATTAAAGTTCTTGCCTGCGGCTTTGCTTGAGCAGGAAATTTTCTTATAGAAAGCCATAGTACTCTAGCTAGACACAACATCTTAAAAGTCGCGGGACCGTAAAACGATGTAGAGCGAAGCGCTACGTATGCGTCTTGAGCTTTACATTAAGATAAGATAAGATAAGATAAGATAATTTTATTGGTTCACAACTTACAACACACAAGAAAATACAATTTTAAAAGAATTAAAGAAAAAAACAATGTGAGACCAAAAGGCTGCCGCTCAGCGTGTGCTGCAGGAGCTTGGGGAGCAGCTGCAGCGCTGGTCTTCCGTGGCACCTTAGCGTAGAGCGCGTTACTGGCTATGGACACGCTCTTTACAATATAAGTTTGTATAAAACTAACATAAATTACGTATTTAGTAAAATTTTATAAAAATATAACAAAACATTTGCGAGTTAAAGACACAGGTGACGAACTAAAATACATTTTTGACATGACACATAAATTGAAATAGAAAAGTAAAAGAAACAAACACAGAAAACAATAAATAAGCGCACAAAATAAACTAAACAGAAACCATGATCGACCACATTAATACGAATCACATTGAAGATTTAAAAGATATTTTTTTAGATTGATTTTAAAACTGAAAAATGATTTTGAATTTCTTAGAGGAGGTGGTAGATTATTCCAGCATTTCGTGGCAGCGTAACGAAAGCTGCCACGAAATGCGGCCGATCTATAGCTTGGACATATTAAAAGCACCGCCAAACGCGGTTGGCGGCTAGAGAATTTCAGTTTTTCATACATATATTCAGGCGTATATCTTTTTATTATACCAAAAAGTAAAGTTGCGAAGTGAAGTGAACGACGTGATGACATATTCAAAAATTTGTTGCTATTTATATAGGGAGAGATATGGGATCTAGGCGGAATGGGAAAACAAAATCGTACGCACGCATTTTGAACACGCTGTAACAGCTTCTTCGTAACATTAACATTCTTGTAACATTACACGTTAAATGTGCGTTATGGTGCGTTTTTTTAATCCTAGGCTCACGTGCCACCCTACGCTATGCTTGTACCTATCAACAAGAGCACGGCATAATTTGGCTGTGCCCTCAGAGATTAAATAAAACAAAGAAATAGGTGCCAAAAATAAAACACCACCACCACCGGCATCGGCCCCGGGGGTGCAGCCGCCGCCGCCGGCTCAAGCTCCATAACAAAACAACACAAACACGACCAGATAATAACAACAAAACAATCACAACAAGATAACTTTAGCGGGTAACAATTAACTTCAACAAATAGGTAAACAGAACAGCAATAACAATAACGGTGGCGCAGCGAGAGAAAGAACATTCGATTCTAGAACGGACGAAGGACCGGAAACGAATGACATTTATACCCAATGTGCAGCACCAATGCACCTTGTGGTGCGGTGGCCAGCATTCCCCAGAATGTGACCAGTGTTACAAAATAATTCAATTACCCATAAAACATGTTTATCATTTAATATCTTCGTGAGAAACCAAAGTAATAGACTAAAAATATGCTAGAATCCTATTTTATTTACACTTTGATAAGTTTTCACTAAAATAAAAAATCGTAGTTTTTTTATGACGAAACCTAGTTACGACGTAGATACCTAACACAAAGTTTTTTACTAGTAGGTACCTTTATTTACATTAATTGCAGGATTATAGGAGACAGATTATAGTAGCTATGCTTGACAATTCCCATAATTTTATTATTGCGAAATATCAAGCATACCTTAGCCTGTATCGTCTCGGTTTTATAAATAAAAGTTGTAAATGTTACCCATTTTACTACCCACTTTATTTGAAAAAAAAATTACTTAAATAAAACGAAATAAGGTTTTACTTTCTTTAGGTACTGCTTGCTTTGCTTGATTGATTTTTTTCGGAAAATGCCGGTTTGTGGTAGGGCTATGTACAAAAGAATGTTGCGGTCGGATTTCATCGTAATCTCTGAGACTCAGAGATCGTAATAGAAGGTATAATTTACATTCGATTTTAAGCATGCTCTCAAAACAAAGAGAACGAAAAGGACAAAAGAAGAAGATTGTTTTGTTTTATTTTTTTTATTGATTTTGTTTTCTAATTTCTTGTATAAACTGAAGGTGAAGAATTTTAAATTTTCCTCTCTGATGACAAAAATTGGCTGAATCATAAACGTGGGTTTGTGATATTATGACCGGTGACCGAAGTGCGAGTCCCATAGACGTGAGCGAACGCGACGATTACTCTGAATTCATGGATCCCATAGATCACGAGCGGTGCAGATATCCCTTTTGCATCGTCTGGACACCTATTCCGGTCCTAACGTTAGTTTCCTCTATTATGATTCATTCATATTAGCACTATACTTCTTCTGGACTCAGTTTTCTTCTTTCCTACTTACCTACCGACTGTTCCAGATGGATGTTTCCTTTTCTTGGTCACATGGGCATCTGCTCATCGACTGGCGTGATCAGAGACTTTGCTGGCCCCTATTTTGTGTCAGAAGACTTAATGGCTTTTGGAAACCCCACCAAATACTGGCAGTTGTCTCCGAAGAAGGCTATTGATGGACAGCCGGGATGGGATGCTGCTGTAGCTGAAGCCTCAGAGATATATAAAAAGAGAATGGTGAATACTTACAAAATGGCAAAAAGTCTAATATTTCAAAAATAATAGCACAGCCCGAGAAGTGGGTTGTAAAGGCTGTTTATTGATTTAATGAAAAATAATATCTGTTTCAGCACATAATATTCTATGATAACTGTCACTCACATGTTGCTAAAGCGCTCAACTTAATGAACTATGATGGTTGCAAAAACTGGAATATGGTCAAACTGGCTCTATACATGATTCCGTACTCCAAATATGTCAGGTTAGTATTTTGTTGATAGATAAAGCTAGCTAGTTGAAGTGCTATATATATATTTTTTTTTCTTTTTCATCTTTAAAGATCTGTTACAGTGGGCCAACATATGTAACTTGACAAAAAATTAATTAACCTGTGGAATCACTATTATATCATTTAGAAAAGGCACCCAGATTTATCGTTATGTGGTTCAATGGGTTAAGTACATGATAATAATGTAACTATGTAAATATTTGTTTCAGTTTTGGTGCATTTCTTAAGACATGGATACCCTTTCTGATAATAGTTGCTTTCATATGCGGCCTAGCTGCTCTCATTTAATTCTCTTGTTAAATCTCTGACTGATGTTTTGTTGTAAGTATTTAAAAATAAAATATATATAATAAGGTTCCTTGATGTTAAGTTTTAAAATAGGTACCACCAACCTTAGCTTATTACATTGTAATTGTGACATTGGCAGTAGGAAATAATTTATTTAGGACAAAGGACATTAAAATAATTATATATATATTTTTTTAAACTTTGCCTAGTCTAATGTAACATATTATATCTTTTTAAATTTGCAGTAACACACAAACATGCAATTTTTAGATCACATTTTATCATTTAAAATAAACTTTAAATACAGGCATTGTTTCTTACTAATAGTCACAGTAATTAAATCTTCCCAACTTTCATTTCTTCATTTAAATCCTCAAACGTTGTTTACTAAACTTGTTCTTATAAAACAGAATAAGGAGATTTAAAGCTATATCAAAATATTTTTGAAGGATCCAACATTCATCCTTATTGTAGATTCAGCACTCTTTCAAAACACTTTTTTCTGTTGAGAAATCATATTCATAGCCACTCATATTCAATTTGCTGGACAGGAATGCAAGGATGTCTCCGATTTCAGTTGCAATAGTGTCTTTGTTTGAAGCCATCTGTAGTTCCTTGGACATTGTGAACGGCACTCCATTGAGATAGTGAAAAGAAGGATCTATCATAGGCTTTGGCGCTGCTGGGGCCGCAGGCGCAGGCCTGAGGGGGTATGGGACGGAGCCACCACCGATACTAGGGTAGATGCTCCCTCTAGGAGACGTTGGGTCCACCACAACAAAGCCATCGTCTTGCCGCGCTCCAGGAATTGGGGGTGTTTCGTCTTCCACTGGCGAGGCCCTCCGTTTTCCAAATATAGATGAAAACATTGTGTTCCTTTGAGGTCACGGAGCTGTACAAAAAGGTATTTAATTAAATATCTAATAAATTTACGCAGAATCCTGACGTGACTCAGGTTTTACAACTTCAACTTTTTTTTTAATAGTGCCGCTTGCGAAAAATTGTTCATCCGGGATTGACAGTGGCATAATTATGTGACAGTGAGATCTTGCTTTGGAAGAAGTTGAAACGGTGTCAAACCAGAGGCATATAAAAGAAGGTGAAGTTGAAACATTAACTAAAACAACATTACAACTATTTTTGCAATGTTGTATGACATTACTATTTTAAGCATGACATCCACTTCTGTTGGCGGGTTTTTAAAGGCGTATTATATGTATTAATACCTCATAATCTGTCTTCGAAGTTTATGATACTCCGACTCAGACACTGGCAGAGTCGTAGGGTAAAGCAAGCGGCGCCATAAAAAAAGAAGTTGAAGTACGATACCTCAACCCATTGACAGAGGCAAATAGATTTTTTTACCATCTAAGCTCAAATTTCATTGGCTATACCACAATTAACATTTTTAATAGATTTTATCGACCAATAGGAATTTCTTAAGCAGACCATTGTTATTTTGGCATTTTTCTTGAAAACGAGAATGGTTTATTTCTCGTAATCATCCCATCCGTCAAAATCTTGTCAAAATGTGCTCACTCAATCAAAACAAGACAAATTTAATTTAGCTTGTTTTGAAGTGAAAATCCCTATTTATTTAATAAATTCCTAATCAATTCGGTCTCATTTTAGTTCCAAATATGTAACCAGTCAACTATCTTTGTGTGGTTTGTGGTATTTAGTGATAACTAGTGGACTTTGCTTGTTTGAGAAACCCAGCTGGATAAAGTAAGGTAGGTAGTCTTGTTTTTACTAAAAAATGCGTGTTTAGGATAATTTTGTTTAATTGGAGGTCATTTTTTGTAGTTAAATTTTTGGCTGTGGTTTGTGTGACTTTGTGTGATTTCTTTCTCTGATCAAGAATACATATAAACTTCTGTTTACAAATTATCTCTGATACAGAAAAGTAATGTTTTGTTTATGCACAAACTTGTTGCATTTCTTTAAAATTTGAAAATATTTTTAAACAGTTATATGCATACATAATAAAATCACTTTTTCTAGTTGTAGGTACAGACTGTCTGCGTAAAGACCCAGCTTGTCCATCACTTATTTTTTATGTCACTTATTTCATCCAATTTATGTACCAAAGATTTTTTTAAAGTTTAGTTAGTAGTTTTTTTATGATTTATTATAAAAACTTCACAAAAAACCTTGGTTTGAGCACAGTCTCATGTAATGGAAAGTGACAATGTGGAAGAGGATGTATCACAAGGGTCTAGAAGACACCAAGCTCAATTTGCTGGAATCAAAGTCTTTGAGTGTTATTTGCTAGAAACAAGGTAAAATTTCCTTTGAAGAAGCTACTCAATAAATCTGTATTAAGATATTGTAGACATTTGTTCTTTAAATAATTCTTTACACTTACTTTAACAATAGATAGACACATAGGACCTACCTTAAGATATTGTGTGTTGAGTAATTTACATGATATATAATCCTTGAGCTGAAGACAGGGTGCTATGGCACTCATTAGGGCCTATGTCCAGCAGTGGGCTAATATAGGCTGATGATGATGATAATAATATCCCTTGTACCAGTAGACTTATACCTACCCCATGGTGATGTAGGGGTTAAATTAAGATCTTTGGATAGAAGTGTTTATCATGGCCAAATATGTTGACAAACCTAAAGTCAATGTAGTACTAAAGCCCTATAAACCTTAATATTGCTTGTGATAATTATTAAGATCAATAAAAGTATGCTTGTATTTTGTTTACAGGGTGAAATCATGGCTGACAATCCGGGGCCGTCACGTTTAGGTAAGAATTTTTTGGAATTAGAATACAATTGAAATAAATTATTTGTTTATTTCAAAAACAGGTCCGGCAGCAATAGGTTACAATTAAAGCTAATTACTTATTACCTACCTTGTATGTCAATCAAAAATAGTAGAGTAGCATTTGAAACAGTTGAATTAATTCTGTGCTACAATTTTGTTATAAATTTTAAATAGGTACCTATCAAATTGACAGATGATTATAAATTATAAATCACTTTTGAGTATGTCATGTCTAAAAGTAAATAAATGCCATGTCACTTACCTTCTGGTGAGATTGTAGTCACCCTGTTTGAGGTCTCTAAAATAATTTGATTGTTTTTAATAAACTAAAAACTGACTTCGAAGTTTTAAACTGTTTTTTTAAGTTTTGTGGGACAAATACTAATCCTAAAGTCATTTACAACGGGATATTTACCATGATATGTTTTGGTTTTTTACGAAAAGTATTATTGAGTAAAAAAATAAAATTACTCTTGGACTCCTCATAAAATGTATGGGAAACATTTTTTGGGATTTCTGACCTGGGGTTTTTGATCAGTTTAAGAAACAGGATCGAATGGCATCAAAAAAAGTTTTTGTGTAAAATGCCTATTTTCTTGCTAACTATACTAATTTTTTAAATAATTTGTGAAAAAACATTTTTCTAAAAATTGAGGATAATATCCTAAAACCATTTTCCTGTGGCTATACCGGTTAAGGTACTTGCCCTCACTGCCCCGTCGAAAAAAACCACCCTGTATAAAGTAGGTTATTCTGCCCTAAAAGTGAATTTTCGGTGAACAGCTCGTGTACTCTTTCGCCGGTTGCTCTTGCTGCCTACCGAAACCCCAAGAGAAGTGGTTTGGTAACTGATTTCGGTGACATCTAGAAAAAATCCTCCAAAATAAAGAAAGAATACAAACAATAAAAAAAAATGCAGTATGGCTATTCTCTCACAAGCAAGCATCAAGCAAGCTGGTATGCTGCCTGACGGTATATGTATGTATGGGCTTGAGAACCAGTACGTGTCGTGTCGCGTAATAATCGAGACTTTGGATATATCTGTACTTGGTTCTAGAATGCAAGACATTGATGAAAGCAAGTTTACTTTAGTTTATTTATTCAAAAACAATTTACATCGTAAACAACAACAACACTAAGAACGTGTCCATTGGCACTTTTCTTTTTGTCTCTATACTTAAGGTGTAGACACTATGCTCATGCTCATGTGTTCTATATGATAGAACTTATGCACATACACTGTAATTATCACTACACTAACTCAAAAAAGGTTTTATTCTTTTGAGACTTCTCACTATGTCCGTGTTGTCGAGGAGCTGGATTGCCTCGACGTTCACATGATGATGAAGCCTCTGTTCGTGAGCCTTTGCGTATTTTTGTATGACTGTGTCAACAAATTCAAATTTAGGTCCCGATGAATATCGTCATTTCTTACGTACCAAGGAGCATTAACAATTGACTTAAGTACTTTATTCTGGAATCTTTGTATGATTGCTGCATTTGCCCTTATGTACAGCCCCAGAGCTGTATTCCATGGGTCCAGATTGGCATGAGGGCTTGTTTATATAATAGAAGTTTATTGTGTACTGCTAAAGTAGAATTTCTTCCAATTAGCCAATACATCTTTTTGTAGCGGATCTCTAACTCTTTTTTCTTTTTGACGTGAGCTTTCCAGCGTAGCTTCGCGTCTAACGTCATGCCCAAATACTTCTCTGTATTTCCGCATGGTGTTATGGCCCCGTTGATGAAAACTGGATGATATTTGTGAAGTTGATGTGACTCGACTTCGATTCGAACTATTTAGTAGCGCGGGTCTCATCTACGAACCGCTACGATAGCCTAACAATAGACTTAAACCCGAAAAGGCGACTAAACTGCTGTTCATTAAATACAATGGTCCTATTTAAGTATCATGTAGTATTTTATATTTTATTAAATAATAAAATAGTGAAGATAATCTCTTCTTTTTGTAAATTCAAAAAATATTAAGTATATATAATATAATATAATGTAAATTCTTAAAAAAAAATAGATATCACTATCCGCTTCCGCGGTTGTGAGCTTTCAAAAATCCGCATCCGCATCCGCGGATGTCAAAAAAATGGCTTCCGCGACTTCCCTGGTTTGTAGGCCTGCTAGAAGTACCTATTTTATGTCTCTTTCAGTGATGTCGTTATTTCCTAAACGAATTAATTAGAAACTGGTAATTTTAGGACAGTTGAGTCACGGGAGAGCGGGGTCCCCCCCCGTAGTCGCCTCTTACGACACCCGCGGGAACCCCAACTCTACCCGCGGTTGTCGTGAGGCGACTAAGGGATATCCACTGGGGGTGGCCAGCAGCGCCCCATGTCGAACAATTCTACCAGCGAACTGCGATCTCCTACCCGCATGCCCAGCGTGGGGATTATGCCCAGTGTGGGGATATTATGGGCATTACCCCCCGTGAGATAAAAGCCAACAAGGCGCTTATCAGGGGGAGGCCTGGGTCCAGCAGTGGACCAATATAGGCTGTTGAAGTGGGGGGCGAGGTGGTCATTTTAGGATTTGGTTAACTACGTTATCTAAAATACCAAAAATAATTTTTAACCGACTTCAAACCGGAGGAGGTTCTCAGTTCGTCGGAAAGTTTTTTTTTTTTTTTATGTATGTATGTTACTTGATATCTCCGCCTATGGGTAACCAATTTTACTGATTCTTTCACTATTGTATAGAGAATGATCCCGAGGTGGTCCCATCATTTTTTTTCCCGTGGGTTAGTATTTATCCCGTTAAACTTAAAAAGCAACATAATATTTTTGGAGAATCACGACTAGCTAAACAGTTTTGGTGATATTTGCGCCAATTGTTAATAGATATTCTTTCGTTGTTGTATAAAAATTGATTTTGAGGTGGTCCCTATAAGTTTGATTCTCGAGGAATCGCTATGTGTATCGTATAACGTGGATTTGTAAAATTCTGCAGAATATGATAATTTCATTATCACCTAATGGTTTCCGTGGCAACGGGCACTGCGGAACCACGAACGGGCGTCAACAGTTTCATCCATGTGTCATCAAACTAAATTAGATTTGAATAATAACTGGACGGAGATATCAAGTAACATACATACATACATTAAAAAAAAAAGCATACAGACGAACTGAGAATGCCAGTTTACCGTAAACCATTTGTTACCATATCTATCAGGTAGTGTAGGTACTCTTATACCCGCTTGGTTCCGAGCTCGGAGGCTCGTCCTCCCCATCTGTCGCGGTCGATGCCGCCAAGGCCACGGGCGGGCTATCGATTCGTTATAAATAGCAGCAGCTCTGCCCCTCTGAACACTGCCGCCCGCCCGCCCTCGCCCCGTCGAGGATCGTATCAGAAACTTGAGGAAACCTTCTGGAACGGGAAGGAGTACTTACAAGTTGCTATTTAGAACCGTGTTTGAATTCACTGCTTCTCGAAAGTCAAGAGCACAATCGAGGTTGATGGTTATTGGTGTCCTAGCGTTGTGTTTTCCTTTGGATGATGAGCAAGACCTAACAGTGAATACTTTAAAACTAGCGAAATTTTAAGACTGTCTTTCAATCACTGACTGATTTCGAAAGACAATCAGTGGGGCTCAAAGATTTCACTGTTCGATACATGCATCTTTTAATCTAAATTGGATTCGTGATTTAAACATCATTCGATCACTCTTTTTCTATACGGACATCACCAGTACAACTCTAAAGATGTGCGTAGGTACGTGGCAGTAAGTTGGTTAATTCATTTCATAGCATAAGTTTGCTAACGCCTCTCCTACAGGAAGCTACTTCACTAGAATACTGAATACTGACAATCGCTTCCCAGCCTGAAAACCCTATTAAACGATATCCAATCCAATATAGTCTATTCTATTGTAATAAAGTTAAACGTACTTTAAAGGCATGGTGTACATATACAACCCTGCGGGGGTTGAGAGGGGGTAAACCACCTCACCCTCGCTGATGGATGGTAGTTCGAAGCCCCCCCTGACCTTGGGAATTGGTCCACGTGTAAACCCTCTTTGTTGTTTTAGAAGTATTGTCGATTAAAATCCTGGATCAGAAAATTTTAAGTTTCTGAAAAAATCCGCTCCAAGGTTGTAATAAGTTCTTCTAACACCAGAAAATTAACATAGTAATTCGTTTAAACCCACGTATCTTGGTGCACGATTAGGGTCTGTCATAGTGAACTATGAGGTATTGAGGTAAAGTTCTTCTGTGCAATCTTTTACCATTTGGTAATTGATTTAAATGATTAGGTAGGTACTTAAAGAAACACATCTTATCGTACATTTAATTAGGCACTCATATGCCTAATCTGGTTTGGCAATCGCTAATTTGCAAGTATGATTTCTTTACTCGCACACACTATCTAAGTATGTATTTAACTTTCTGGAAGCCTACCTAAACATCATATCGTGACACGTAGGCTACACGGCGTGACGGAGTCACCGTCTACAGCGTCACTGATTGTGTGTGAGTGTGACCTACCGCTGCGGGATTGTATAATGTACTGATTACAGACAGGTACAGCCCGGGAAACATATCATGAATTGGTGATTGATTTATGTTCTCTCTCGATATTCTAGTACTGCTGGATGTGGAATTTTTCACTCGTCACCTTTTGGTAGGTTTGCTATCTAAAATTAAATATCTACTGTTACCAGACAGACTTCCAGGCCCCAGGCACGCTACTCTTAAGGGCAGGATTTGGGGGCTAATTAAAAGCACCCGAACACAGAGAGATCTTCGGGCGCGAGGCCTCGGGGAAAGGCCTCTGCCGCTCGAAGAGGAGAGGGGTTGCTGCCGTACCAGTGACACGGCACGGCGGCCGCCATGAGGAGGGATAGATGTGATGACGTATGAGTGGGCCATGAAGCCATAAGGTTTTGTGATAGTGAAAGGTGACGGATAGCGCGAAACACGTGGGACGCAACCTGCGGTACTCGTGCACAGGTGTGGGACACGTGGGGTAGGGTTGCGCGCGCTTGCTTTAGCTGAGTGTGCGTGGCACTGTACCTGCGTGATTAGAATAAATGAGATCCGTATGTTAGACAAGTTTGAGTGAGAGTGGGAGTATTTGTGCGTGTGTATGCGAGACCCATACCTGGTAGTATGGTGCAGAAATGCCCATCTGGGCACAGAGTTCGACATTCGCGGCTTCAACTGTGTATGTCCTGTCTGTGCCCCAATCGGGGGGAGGAAACGTGACGGATGAATGGGGTCGGCGAGTGTGTGGATGGTGGGCTCGCCGACTATGTATGGGAGGAAGAGGGGACGCCAGTCGGGCCGCGGTAGGTTTATATGTTCCCGTGGTTCGGCGAAAATGGCGAGAGAAGGGTCACCGGAGAGGTTTTAGTGGGTATTATATTACGTCCTTATCAGGACGTCGAGTCCCACATAATTCTGGTCCCCCCCAGACCAGTCTATTCGTAAACGAATTTCATCGGCCAAGAAAAAAAAAAAAAAAAAAAAAAGGCACGCTACTCTTACCAGTGATGACTTGATTGGTCACTGACTATAGACCTCGTACATAAACTCAAAGTCGCTATGCTTAGTGTTTCTCTACGCGATAGAATTTGAAATACGGAAATCTACAGAAGAACCAAAGTAAACGACTTAGCTCTCGGAATTAGCAGGCTGCAGTGGCGGTGGGCAGGCCATATAGCTCGAAGAACCGATAACCGTTGGGGAGTAAAGATTCTCGAGTGGCGACCACGATCCAATGCGAAACGGAGTGTGGGAAGACCTCGCACTCGATGGACCGACGACATTGTAGCGGTCGCAGGGAGTCGATGGATGGAGGCGCTATTCGTAGCGTCGTCGTTTGGGGGAGGCCCATGTTCAGCAGTGGACGTAGTTAAACGGGCTGATGATTATAACCAGGCAGAATCCGATTTTCTTGCTTTTCTGAATAATTTGCTAGGTTCACGTTCGATTGCCAGGTTCTCCTTTCATTGGGCGAAAGGGAAATAGAGGAGTGAGTGAGCCACTTTAACTGTGTTGCGTACGTGTGTGTGCGACGTTCAGTTAATTGCTGAACGTGGATTTTGGCGCTCCTTCAACGATCGGACTAGGCATTTAACTTGGTTTTTAATTAACGTTTTGTAAACTGTTAAGCCATTCAACGAACGCCGAACAAGCTGATTCAACGATCTGGCGGCGACATACACATAATATGCACCTCTGTCAGTTCAGCTCGCGTTACTGTACATCTAATTTGTTTTGCTGTCCACTACTTTCGCTCCTGTAGAAGTCTGAATTTACAATTTGTAGATGATCAAACGTATTACGATCGATCGCTCTTAAACATTCCCTCTACATTTTCTAGTCTAGAACGTGGTCGCAAGCAAATATTTAATGGGCCCTGAAATGTAGGACGATACACCGACCGTCCGGGCCAACAGCCGGACGCACAGTGGATTGAACGTATGGAACAAGCCGGACATAGGAAATTAAATTTTCGAAGTCGTAAATTCATAAATTCTAATATTCCATTTGATTGCTTTTTAAAATCTAAGCAGTAAATATTCTATTACACTGCAGGCCAACAGTTATAGTTCAAGAGTAAATGCCATAAAACTAATTTCATTGTATGGAAAGCAACATACAAACAGAAATAGTAGGCGTGTTCTGTTTTGTTCTGGGGTCTAGTAGAGCATGTTCTTGACAAGACACATGCTGCGCTTTTTTTTGTGTTACATTAAAAAAACAAAAAATAAAGAATATTTTTCGTGATTCGATAGCGTTATTAAAACTAAGTCAGTAAATATTATTCCGTTGCTATTTAAAATCGCACTTATAGATCAGGAGTTAATGCCAAAAAATGAATTTTGTTGTCCGTGAAGCAACCTTCAAACATGAATAGAGGGCGTATTTTGATTTGTTTCGTCTGAGGATTTTGGTAGCATGTTTTAGGCACTGTGCCGCAACTATTCTTCAAAGGCATATCCTGCGCTCCAGGGCTTTCGTGGGTTGTTGTTTGAAGTCAGTATGCAAAATACTGCAATTTATTTGTAAGAAATCACAAAAAAAATTCGCTAAAACTAGTAAAACATTCACTTTTTAAAAATCAATGTCAATGAACTTTAAAAGAAACAAAATGAACAGCTTGAATAAATAAGATTGCATTAAGTAGTTCCGCGACTTGCCATTAGGGAATCTGAGCATTACCAATATTTATGCCCCCTTTTCTGTAAGACAGACGAGAGGTGAGTCCTAAATTAGCAACTGTTTGTTAGATGGGTCGGATCCCAGTCAACTTTGGGAACCACTGGTCTAGAACATTTGATAAGTACCTACACCTACTCAACCGCCAGGACGGCCAAGGGGTTCTAAGCTTTTCTAACATTTAATCAACAATCATAACATTCATAACAGCTTTGACGAAACGTTCTGAGTAGGTGTTCCTCTGCATGTTAAATTCCGCGATGATGACGATGTTGGCATCGCGACTGCTTCATATAATTACAGGATGTATTACAATGACAGAGCTGGTATTCGCTTTTCAATTATGTGATATGGAAGCCTCCGAATACCGAGTCGCGGAGTTCGCGACGAGAACCGAATGAGAAGGAAAAGAAGCAACGCTGTCTGTTGTGTTGTGACTGTGGTTGTTTGGATACGAAGGTCAAGGGCGGTTTTGGAGAAAGGGGGCGGGGCGGGGAAGCGGGGTTCTGGGCGGGGCTCGGGACCGAAATAGACTCGGCAACATCGTTTGTCAACACACGCCTACGCAGCGCCGCTCGAGACTCGGGTGGGCCGGGGCACCCTACACCCCACGCCCCCGTGCTGGCTAACGAACGACCAACACTGCAATCTATCACTCAGTCAGGTTTACTTACTTGACTGCACGGACTATTTAGAGATAGATAGATAGATAAAAACGTATTTGGTACTACAGACACATACAATTTACACAAATACACAATTTTGAACATAAGCAAAAGAGGTTTAAATAATCTAATGAACATTTTCAAAAAAGTAAGTACTTAGAAATAACTTAATGTAGGCTAGTTTGTGTGTCGTGCTGCAGCACGACAAAATAGGCCATGGCCTGGCATTAGAGGAAAAATTGCAAAGGTTGTTGGTGGCATCAAACCTGTAAAGATTTAGATCGTTAGAGATCGTGGCACTAACACTTGGAAGCTGACAACAGTGGATGAAGTCAAAACAAATTGTGTAATAATAACGATGACCAGAAACCCGTATAATGGGTATCATCATCATCAGTTGATCTTTTCATACGTGATATGTGATATCTAATCAGTAATTTTTTACTGACTTCAAAAAGGAGTAGGTTCTCAATTCGTCTGTATGTTTTTTTATGTATGATTATATAGTTAAATTTGTTTATACCTACTTTATATCTCCGGCAATGGCTAACCATTTTGCTGATTCATTCACTATTGTATAGAGAATGATCCCGAGGTGCTCCCAAAAAAATTTATGGGATCACCACCTAATTTATTCCCGAGGATTAGTATTTATCCCATAAAACTTAAAAAACAACATTATATTTTTGAAGAACCACGATTAGCTGCAACAATTTTGATGATGCTGAAGTCATTTACAACGGGATATTTACCATGATTTGAGTATTGAGCTTTCCGATATTTCGGCACAGTTTCACGTGCCATGATCACGGTATACCTGAAGGCACTGCGAGTTTTTGAAATGAAATGAAAAAGTATTTATTTGCTTAAATATTGGTAGGTTAACAATGGTTTTAAAATAGATTAAGTATCACTATATTTGACTACGTAGTCGTGCTAATGTTTAATCCTGGCAATTTAGATACATTTTAGTTAGTTTTAGTTTGCTATTACAATATTAATAAATAAAAATATTTAGAGAACACATGCATAAAACCGTCAAAAAAAAATAGAGAATAATCGATAAAATAATATTAAGTACAAATGTCAAAAATTTAAATTATGTGAATTTAAATTTCAAATATTCATCTATACTATAAAAACAATTTTGATAGAGCCAATTATATAATTTATGATTAAATTCATTATTTGGCAGTTTTCTCATGTCACTTGAAAGTTTATTATATAGCCGTATGGCCATTGCGTAGCAGTTCTTTTTACATAATTCTAATCTAAATTGAGGCACCTTAAGTAGTTTTTGTACAATCTTTCTTTTGTGTATCGTATTTTCATCAGTCTCAAACAATGACAAGTTGTTCCTAACAAATTTCAACATCTCGAAAACATACAGAGTGATGAAAATGTTAAAAGTTTATTCGTTACAAATAAAGGCCTACACGAATCTCTCCGTTTTATACCAAATATGGCCAGAATACACTTTTTTGGGCTACGAAAGCTCTACGGGCATCCGTAGAGTTACCCCAGATTATAACACCATATCTTAAAACAGCAAACATGGCTGTGGTAAACTGTTATTGCCGTTTCAATATGAAAAAGATCCTTTATTCTTCTGAATGCAAATATGAATTTATTAGTTTTCTTACATACATTGTCTATTTTTTTCTTCCAATTTAAATATTTATCAATTGTTATTAAAAATTTAACATCATATATTTTCTCAATGTTTTTGTTATTGTAGATAATGTAAATTTTATCTTTAATCTTATTATTATATGTCACTGGTCTCAAGAATTTACTTTTAGTTGTGTTCATTTTCAAATTATTGCTATTAAGCCATTCAACTATGTCATTTATGGCTTTGTTCCCCATATTCACAGCATTATGAATAGATTGTTTTTTTTTATCAAAATTGTTGTATTATTCGCAAACATGATTGTGTATTGGTCAGTGGCTTCTGACAATTCATTAATGTAAACAATAAATAATAAAGGACCGAGAACACTCCCCTTTGACAACCCGTTACTAATGAAAGAGTACGCTGATCTGAAGGTATTTTGTGTGTTTGTTTCAATTGACATTTTTGTTATTTCAGTGCACTGTTTGTGTCCCTTCAGATAGCTTAATATAGCAAGAGTATGCAGAACCCCTTATGCCATAGAGTGCTATGGCATAAGGGGTTCTGCATACTCTAGTTTATGTAGCAGACGGTCGGGGCAAACAGTGTCGAAGGCCTTACTCATATCAAGAAAGATAGCGACTGGATTTTTTTTCCCATTTAAAGTGTCTAAAATTTCTCACGACCCTCAACACTGACGGTATCAGAATGCGGCCCAATTGGTACACCACTTCTTCGGTTTTTGCACATTCTCACCACAGGGTTCCAGGTTCCGGATAATTGGAAACCTTCTTCTCGGTTGAAATTCTTGTGTTTGGTAATCTCAATGGCCTCCTGTACCAATCTTGGTATGTAATGTCGCTCTGTTGAGATTACTTGTGGATTGTGTATAAAGTAGTTTGAACCAGACTCCAGAAGATGCTCCGCTATGGCAGACTTCTCAGTTGCCAGATTCTTAACCGCTCGTATGTGCTCCTTGACTCTGCAGGCAATAGTGCGCTTCGTTTGGCCTATAGAGGATCTTCCACAGCTGCGGTCGATCTTGTTCACCCCTGGTGTCTCAGGTGGGAACGTGTCCTTAGGCGTGCGCATTTTCACGCCTATGAAAAAGATCGTCTTTAGTGTTAATAGCCATGATGGATTTAAAAGATTTAATTTTTGTGATATCTGCGCCAATTGTTAATATGATGTTGTGTTTGCATAAGGCGGCCAATTTGAGCAAATTTTGTGTTTTAAATTAATCCAGAAATAAATATTTTTTAAGTCATGAAGCGAATCGTTGAAAAGGGCAACAACTGAACCACTTTTAAAAAAAAACCTAAATTCAATATGACATTTCGTTTTTTAGAAATTAATTTAGAAGTTTTCACGGTTTTTACTTTTACACGGATTTTTGTTTGTGAATGCTCGTAACTTTTTTTAGGGTTTCGAAGATCGGAGATCGGTTTCGAAACCCTTATGGTCTCACTTTTTCTCTTCTCTCTTTGATATCTTTAATATCTCAGCAACTACAGCAGAAAATAACTTGAAATTTAAAATGATAATACGTTTCGTGCGCCTGTACAGAATAAAAAAAAAAAGAAAAAAAATGGAAATTAAAATTTTCTTACATATTGTGATGTCGAAATTTTTAAAGAGACCTACAATGTCAAGTGACGTATCAACTGAAAGGTGTCAGTTTGTAAATTTCAAAAGTTTTAGAAACTAATGAAGTTTTCACACGTTTTGAAATATTTAAAAAACTCGAAAAATTACCAATTCGGAAGGAATTGGTAATTTTACCCTGTCTCCGAAGTTTGCAGATTCAGATTCATTTATTAATTCCAAATATGTACTTAAGTTAGTACGTACACCCTGTTGGGTATAGCATTTTATTAGTTTGTCACAGATTACGATTATTAGTAATTTTTATTTTTGTCATTAACTTTTCATTTTAATAATTTAATTAGTTACAATTGTAAATACTAGTTCTAATTTGTTTCTCTTCTTTAACTGTAATTTTCTTTATTTATTAACCGTAATTTATTTATACATACTTCTCATAACAGTGGTAAATGATAATATATATTTAAACAATTCTAGAGATAATCAGTACAACAATGTCAGTTTATAAATTCATTTATATTAAAATATGTTTTGCTGTGTCGTAGCTCTTTGGTAAATTTTGTCAACGGAAAACGTTTTATAGTTTTAGGTAGTGCAATATATATTTTTCCTCACATGGCAAAACAGTTTTTGTGGTATAAACGGGTCCTGGCCATCTCCATGTCCATGCCTACTCAAAACTATCCTATCAGGACGTGTATTCGAGAATACAGTTCACTCGCTTGCAGAGCGATCCATCTGAAATATATGTAGATATGGATCTGTATTTTACAAAAAAAATATTAAGGTAAATTATTTAAAACTTTTTTAAAAAATTTCGAAAAAAAAAGGGGGGGGGGGGGCTACCTCACCGAGTGGGGTATCAAATTAAAACTATCAAATTGTACATCTCAAATCAGTTAAAAAAACAGTTTTAAATTTCATACTTTAAAATTGAAATATTTTGAAAAAGCTTGAAAATTTTACTATTACCCTCTTCTATACTCCGAACTTTTCAAACCGATACATCTGAAATGTAGGTAGGTACCATTAATTTTTAGGTATTCAATAAATTGCAAAGTCTCTAACCGGTACCTGTAGTACATATTGGTATACTTGACAAACATTCGAAACTAGTTTAAAAGTAAATTGTATCGTACATATTAAGCTATTTAGAATAAGTAAACATTGAAGAATACAGCTATAATTAAGTTATTTTTGGCATTACAACCACAAACGAAAAAGATATATAGATTTAAAGTCCCGAAAAGTAATGTAGGCCGCAATACCAAACACTCTGTATAGTACGGTATAAACTCAGTTTTTTGCAAGTGAACATAGATCTTCGATCAGGAGAAGTAAAGGAGAGGTGATTCGTTCGTCCGAGACATAGATAAATACTATTTACCGGAATTTGAAGTCGATTTATAGATTTTAAAACACGCCAAATTATTTGTAAAGTTGTAAATGGAACCAAAGGCTCACTAAGATTAACTTTCCTTCTTATAAAAGCTCTATGTATATAAAATATAAGGCTCATTTTAAAATAACAGAGCGTTCGAAGTGCCACAGGCCTCGGAGTAGCTGGATAATAAGGCTTGGGCTTCTTAGAATTCGGAAATTGCTCAAATTGCGATCGTTACATTATTTCCACTTTCTTTATATTTTAAAGGTTAATAGACGTTAGTATAGGCAAGTAAATATTATGTAGATTGTAGATAAACTAGGACGGGACGGGAGACTCGATGTCGGAACATAAGATGTCGTACAACAGTGCGTTGTTAGGTTCCGTTTTGCTCATTGCTGTGCCGAATTACTTTTATTAACATTTGGAGCAATGTAGCAAGCGCAACGTCTTGGGTCAAGACGAGTTTTAAGAACTTTTAAAACCCTGCTTATAGATGTACTTTACCTACAGCCAACGATAATAAATGAACAACGATACTCTGTCCATAAAATATACCCACTGAAGAGAGTTCAATTTCGAATAGTGTTTAGGCTGCGCGCGGATTAATTTCATTTTCGTGTCATTCATGTTCATACTTAATTAGATCCTTGACTCATAACTAGATGTCGTTACTTAGAAAATGAGAGCGCGCTATCGAAGTATTCTGGGGTCGAGACGACGGCTTCCAAACCCTAGTTTGGACCTGCTTGACTCTGCTAATATTGCTAAGCTACAATTAATAATATTTAGAAAGTCTGTTTAAAGTTTGTAAAAAATTACCTACATCACAATATCTACTCTTATCACTTTAAATCGATAAAACTCATGGTCTTATCAGTAAACAAATTGTATGAGAATATTTAAATTGCATAATAGCATTATGACGTACCTGAGTAGGATGTCACTGCTTATACAGACTAAGCTGCCGCGCCGCCGCCGATGATAAATAAATAAATAATGCTGGACAATCCACACAGCATCATCTAGCCCCAAGTTAAGCATAGCTTGTGTTATGGGTACTAGATGACTGATATACTTAATACATACAATACAATACATAGATATTTATTATTATACATAGAACATACCCAGAACACCCGGAACAAATATTTACATATCGTAAAAACATTTGCTTTTATTTTTAATTATAAGATTTGACCTTTTCTAAGTGTGTTTATTGTATTTATGAAAATAAAGAGTTTTTGAGTTTACACAAAACCAGTATTACGAGTATGATGTGAATATTGATTGTTATTCATAAAATAAATATGTAGTTCTTAATATTCTATGTTTTTTCGTTAAAGTTTTATTAACGTATGTCAACCATTTGTCGAACCATTGTGGTTTCAACACATTAGGTAGGCTGGTGAAATGACAGAAAGCAAAATCTTAGAGGTCAATTACTTGCTAGTCATAATGTATAGAAATTGATGTGAATGAGATCTGTTTCACTCAGTCTAACAAACGGCCAGTCCATCAAGTCGAGTCAGACTATTAACATAATCGTTATATCTATCTGATCAGAGAGAGAGAGAAAGAGAGCGAACTATTCTTGTATCCAGTTGCCTCCAACATAAACCAGCTAAATGTATTTACGCAGCATGCTCTGAGGACCTATGACCTCACTAATTGCAGTTCTTTATTCCTCCCATATCCCTCATCATTACACACGTAGTACCTACTTTAGATTACCATACCATTAAATTAGATTAGTCTATAAATAATATCTAAGCATTCATAAAACTTTTAAAACTATTTGGTTATTGTCATAACACTGAAGTCATTAAAAATGGGATATTAACCATAATTTGTAGGTTTTTATTTTATTTAAGTTTTTTTATTTATTTATTTATTTATTTAAAGGAAAACCAGCAGCACATACAAAAGCTTAGAATTAGGAAAATAAAAACAGAGGGCTATTAAAAGGTTTTCACGAGTAAGAAGAATAGTAGATACATAAAAAGTGTGAACAAGCAAAGTGAACAGATCACCTACAAAATTACAATCAACTTAGTACACACAAAGAAATAATATAATAAATGAGAGAACAACAAAAGAAAAACTAATTATAATAGCAACAAAAATGTTGATCGACCATCCACACTAAATTATATAGGGAGTTATAGTTTATAGGGAACAACATGGTTTGAAAATAGTTGACGTGGTCAATACGCATCAATCAACTCACTAAATTAAAAGTGAAAGAATAGCATCCAGTCAAGATGGTACGAATACAATATACCAGACACGAAGCTCTACATCCTAAGGGCGCGCTACCACTGTGTCGTAGCCGTAAATTATAGTTGGATTACTATCGTTATCTAGTTGTTCCTATTGGATCGGGAAGACATTTTACGGTTCACGGCAGTGGCCTTGTCGTTTGTACATCACAACAACAACACACGACGTTTTTTTATTGTTTTACGACTGTCGTGCTAGCTGTTCTCATTATAATGACAATCTACCTCTATAGTCACAACAAAAAAAAGTCGTGGACGACAGTTTATCGTGTCGTCCTTTATGTGAACACTTCCATTAAAATATACAAGCCAGTAGGAACGCGCCCTAAATTGGTCCTCGGAAGCTAAGTTCTTCTGTAAATGGAAAGCAACTGCTTTCAAATATAATTTTACACTTCCATAATGTGGAGGCTATAACAGAGCTGACTGGAAGTAAATAACTCTTTTGCCTGAGAGCATTAAGCAGGACGAAATAAAAGCTCTCAGTACAGCGGGTGATTGTTTCCAAAGTGCGCTCCCCACTAACCTAGATAATATCCGAAACTCGTAACTTTGCAAAGCGCATCCGCTAATGAGGTCGCCATATTGCCTCTGCCGAACTGTGTCAGCCTCTCTACATCCACACTCGATGGAGTGCACTCCAACCCCCACCCCTTCTCTCCCCGGGGCGGCGAATCCCCCTCTACTGCACGTGGACTCCAACTTATAATCATGAAACTAAATTAGGCGATTGCGTTGTGTTGTGTAATCAAATTCGAACGGGAATAGAAACATCCCTGTAACAAAAACGCCAAATTCGGAACGTTATGCAACCGTGGCAAGTATAAGTGGACATTTTGAAGTAGGCGTTTCCAATAACGTGAGCAAGGAGCGCGCAGGACGCTCGTAACGTGAGCGCAAGGACCGCGCAGGATGCTCGTCAAACGTAACGGGCCCCTGCTCCACCACCTACCGTGAAGACCGTTTCACGCTCTACAAAAGCATTAATAAGTCCGAGAACAAACACGTTTCATGCCCACTTTCCCGCTAAAAGCTTTCAGAAGTTTAATTACTCGGATGGGCAAGGAGCCGGTTAAACCGCGCTCTGGTTCAGGCGACCCGCCATTAACTTGTTACTTGCGAAACGGCACCAAGGGTTCCGCAAATAGAAGCATTGCAAACACATAACTGCTCCCACTGCAGTGCACGCGGCTATTTATACTAAGCCGATAGCACAATATTACTTTGCAATGCGAATAGTGCGACCCGGTTACGTGCCTGTACTTCTAAAAATAGCAGCAACCCTTTCTTACTTTTAAATAATTGTTATTGGTCGCGGAGGCTGTTCCCGCGCCCCTGCTGGCACCCCCAGCGCGCCCGCCACCGTCAGTCGACTTCGGTGAGCCATCAGGAGCGCCTGCTCCACAGCGCTCCAACCTTCGGCGCGCTACCGGCCCGGTCTGCCATCTACTACGACTCGTTACCACTTGATTGTCTTCGATATTCTAATTCATTCCCTTAACTTCCTTGTGTATCATGATGATAATAAAGTATGTATTCATTAACGTTTAATATTCTGTAGTAGATACGTGGTAAATTATTATGTAGTGTTTTGTAAATGTGAAAGTCACGTGTTCGTAGTGTAATGCACTTCGTCTGCTGCTGAAAGACTTTGAGACAATGTCGGTCAAACCAACAGCTGTGGCCGCTAAAGGTAACTCTAGATTTACTTGAATGTGACTTGTTCATTATGTGATTCATAAGTGATTCGCCACACTTAGAAACACATGTGTTTTATTTACAGCAGTTGTTTTTCATATTGCCGCTGTTGTGTTGTGAAGTGTGCTAAATTTGTTGTGTTTCATTTCATTTATTTTCAACTATAGGAACGGTAATGAGCACTTAGTTATGTCAAAGTTACATGATTGCCTTATGTTTAAATAATATTAATCTTAAAATAAATCATACAAAAAAGTAGACAATTGATAAAAAATTCAGCTGTAAAGATGCTACGTCATACAGGAATAGTGGAAACAATAAACAATATTGTGCCTAGTGTCATAGGCTTTTTATGTGTTTTCGCAATGACCTCACAGTATTACCACAACACTGTTAATTTCCTCGATGTCTGTCTGCTAATATCACTCGTTCCGTATGATCATCAACAAAATATATTTGGTAGTGCTTTGTTTATTGGACATTTAAATTTGATTAACATTACAAGTGTATTCGCTATGATCCGTGTTCGGTTAAAGAGACCTCGATCGAGTACATACGAGTACATTCCATCATCGGCTGCTTAGAGTCAAGGTTGTCCAAAAATAAACAACAATATACGTACGTACGCAACAACTTGGTTTATCAAAACATGATGATACAAGGCTCCTAGGGCTTGACTTGCCTTCCAATTATCGTGGTGTTTATTCGGTGAAAGATCGAAGATGGGCTTTAACATATGTAGGTACCTACTCTGTTTCTATTTGTGGAGTCCGTATAAAAAAGATGAGAAAGATTATGGATATAAAGGCGAGACCTTACCAGATCCTTCGTCCAGTTACCAGGACCTGGAGCATTCCCTCTCTATAGATCTGACTAAGCAGTACGTTTTCTTACGCCATTTGCATTGCCTAAAAGTCCCTTATTTGATGTAAATGCCTTTGTTCGCAAGTCCGTCGGGGTATCTCTCACCGAGCTCTACCACACGATTTTATTTGAAAACCTCATAATTGATCTGATTTTTCATGACCATCAAGATTACGTATTTATGACCTTGTTGTCTATGGTATTATTTACAAACTCGATCACCTCAAATAATCAATCTGTCAAGTACATACTTGTGGACGGCAACAGATTGTAATAACCCTGGGTTCTAGTTTGACTTCCAACAACAAAACAAGCAGCATTATCATTATCCCGGTAACTTGACCTGCCGTTGTTCCTGAACCCTGAAAGGTCACGATGACGTCACCCCGCGTCGATGACGTGTCGGCGCGTGACGCTGCGTGTGCCGCCGCAATTACTAAAGGGCCCTGGATTTTATTCGTTATTACAGCCCTACTGTAAATTTCTACGAAAAGTGCGCTGCGCTGTGTAATTTAGAAACGCGGTTCTAGGAAATAACGATATCTCCAAACTACCGCTGTAGGAATTGTTGACCGATTTGTTAAAGATTTATGGTGGGTTTAGTTTTATGTATGTATGTGGTTAACATAAACAGTTTCTAGGATATCAAAATGTATTACATTTAATAGGGACAGGGAATAGTTAAATTGAGTGGGCAATAACTTGCAATAGGTGATAAAGTCTTGGATGATTCAAAATGATGATTGTGCAGACTATAAATAAACAAACGATCGACTGTGGTCATCGAATTATTGTGATACGCTAATGCTTTCTAAAGCTGACATGAATCACAACACAACTGCTTGGCATGTCTGTCGCGGTCTAGATTTCGGCACAGCTATGTAAGAAACTAGGAACCTGCTATCAGGGCCCTAATTCCACTTAATGAATCGCTTCACCATAACAGTGGTATTGTCTCAGAATTAAACATTTTGTCATTTTAATTTTGATGAAAAAAACTACAGATGGAGGGACGCGTGTCTAAATGTCAAGGCTGAAACCATTGTATCAATCTCTCCGTGTAAATAGCACCGCACGCACTGTCTATACCTTAGCCAAACTCGATGTAGAATGTTTGTAAACAAACCGCCCATACTTAACCTAAAGTTCACTCTGTTGCCGCGTCTTTTTATACGCAATTTACATTTGTCGATTTAAGATCCTCCTTGAATAAATATTGATTACAATTATATCTGAAACTCGACGCCAAGCAAGTGAGTTTAAGTTATCTGTGTCGTGGTTTGTTTACAAACATTCTACATGGAGTTTGGATGTGGTATAGAGGTTCTTTCATCTAAGGAGAATTCTACGACGCGATGATACCATTGTCGTAGTAAAGAGATTGGTTAGCGATTGGTTGGATAGACGGACGTCAAAATACATACACTGACAAATGACGAACATTGTTTGTTGTTGAGTGTTGATCAGTTGTAGATCAATAATTATTAATCAGGCCGGTGCGGTGCGGTGTTCCCAGCGCGCATATATTTGGGACGCATTTGTCGCACACAGGCGACCCGTTCCTTTCGTCTGCCTCCACTGGGATTTCCCGCTCTGACTCATCTAATGTCAAACTCGAATGTCAGGATGATATTTCTTTCTGCTTTTTAAAAACAATATGTTGCCATTGTTTGCTGCGCTTGTTGTGCTATTTTGTTTTATTAAAGTTCGTTGTAAATCTAGCTAGAACTTTAATTAAATGTTTATTTCTTAGTAAAACGGATTTAATGTCTTAAAAAACATACAGCTGTATTGAGAACCTCCTCCTTTTTTTGAGTCGGTTAATAAATCAACCTTATTTTTTTTTCCTTATTCAAAAATATCCTGAACTATTTCATAACTAACTTTTGTTGCACTATAATTATCCTCATCTCTCACACAAAGCGATCTATTTTGGTTTTGTGTTATGCAGTTTAAGCTGTTACACAAGCTCGTTATCCTAATGTCAGCGATTTACCCAGATTACGGGACCAACTACCGGCGGTTATTCTCGGATTCTTTGATAAGGTCGACTGAAATAGCTTACCTCAATCTTTGCTCACTCGCATCATATATACAGGGTGTGGCGTAATGAGTGGATAATCCTTTATCCACGGCTGGGGAGCATCATGCATGACTGTTCGGAAAACCACAATTTGTATTCAGTAAATGTTTCACGGGTTTCGAGTGATTAGGCATTTTTGAAAATCTAAAAAATGTTAGACCTTATCGAGTGGATAAGGTCTAACATTTTTTAAGTTTAAGTGCCAAATTTAAAATAGAAACAATTTTCTCAGTCTGTTTTCTGAATAGCATTCCTAGATAGTGTTGCTATCAAACGTAAAATACCAACTTTGTACGATTGCCATAGGTTTTTTTTATTTATTTTTGAACGCAAAATTTGTGATTAGTTCTTCCTTTTCTCTAACTTTTTGTATCTCGTGGTGTAAAAAAAATGTAGGTTGACCAATTAATTATTGAATAACCTATTTCATAAAGATTTCAAAATGTTATAACATACGATATTTCTAGCTCTGAATTTAAAAATATTGCATTTAAGATGAGTCCGGGTCAACTTTCTTAGAAGGTTGTCTTTCGCAAAACTATTACTTTTTGTAATGGTTTTACTTCATCTGCCTTTATCCTCACAAAACGGGCCCCTCCGTCAAGTCGAATAATAATTCTTGGAACCATAACGCTCGGAAACTATTAAGTGGCCACCTCAGTTACCATAATTAAACCCCCTGGATATTTTTACTGGAGTTGCCTTAAAGACTTGGTGTACAAAGATCCCATCTCCACCATCGTCCAACTTCGGGAGCGAATAAACAGGGCGGCGGAGACCATAAGTCAAGCGAGGCATTCCCGAAATATTATGCGATCGTTTATTAAAAGGTGTAGAGCATGCATTCGAGCTCACGGTGGGCAATTTGAACATTTATTGTAAATAGGTACATTTAAAAGAGTGGATAAGGTCTAACATTTTTAAAATTTTCAAAAATGCCTTTTAACTCGAAAACCGTGAAACTTTTACTGAATACAAATTGTGATTTTCCGAACAGTCGTGATGCTCCCCAGCCGTTGGTAAAAGATTATCCACTCATTACGCCACACCCTGTATGAGTCACTCGGGTCAAAAACAGTTTCATTTCCATTTTCGTTACTTTGCGCAGTTTGCTTTTGGGCGGAGATTACAGAATCTTCAAAAGGTGAACAAATTCAGGGCTTGTAATGTCACACTACACCTGGAAGAGATCGCTCAAAGCGATAAGGCCGCCCTTTGTACTTCCTTGTTTCTCAGCATTTTCTTCTGTATTATATTTTGTGTTTGTGTGATACAATAAAGAGTTATCTATCTATCTATCTATCTATCACTACAAATATTTTAGTTTCTACAGACTCTCATAGATAACAAGTATTACCTTAACAAATGATCAGTTACCTATTATAATACTAACAATAAGTTGTCGAACGTCCCGCGGCCAAAGCATTTACTGAAACCGGCCGTGCGATCATTATTTGCCTAGCCTCTTGTAAAGATCATTTGGACAGGACAGTGTTCCCACGGCTCAAAGTACGAGTGTGATTAGTTGGGGTCAACATGTGATCTCTGTTACTACCATGTCTCAGGCCACCCCAGGGTTTGGTTGCTTGCTAACTAACAGGTATTCGGGTTGACTAAGTTTGCGGACATTCATTTGCGCTGAGACGACAGTTTGTTTGCAATCACATTCTAGGAACAACCTGGGAAAACAATCTTAGAAACTTTGATTCCTAGATTGGTTGACTCTAGATAGATTCCTGTTTGGAACTCATCAGATTCTGATCTATATAATTAGACATCCAAATTGAATAGATTTATATAGTAATTTGAATTTTGTGACGATTCCAAGAGTCCTGTAAGGTCTAAAGGAATTAAAGCACTGTGGTGTTTGAAAAATAAATTTTACGTGATTTTGCTGTGGAAATAAAAGTGTCAATAGAACGCTCAGAACTAAAATGTTAATGTTCAAATCTATAACTTATTACTCAACAACATGATATAACAATATTAATATTAGTAAGAAACGTATAAAATCCAAACGCTTTGAGCTTTCCACAGTCCTGCCATTTTATTTTCGCCATCTCAACTCTAGCGTAGAAATAGCAAACGACCACTGCAAAGATTATGACTCTAACATTATTAATCACTGTGAATGGGCAGTAAATGGTGTAATGTCTATTTTAACTGTGTCCAGGCGCCGCCGGCGGCACGTTTACCGGGGACATAATATCGAGACTTAGATCTGTTGTGTACCGTGGCCAAAGCGGAGGCGCCAACGTCAAAGTGTTGGTGATGCGAGTGCTGAGCTGGCGCTTGGCGCCGTAGGTGACTGTAGTCAGCCCGTAAATATAACTGCCGCCGCCGTCGGCAAAACAGATGATAGATGTAGCTAATTAGATCGTACCTACTCGTAAGTACTCAGATATTGAATATTGTATATACGTACGTAGCAAATCAGCTATCAGTAGCCCTACGTAATCAAAAGTTATCAACACACAAAACGCAATGATGCTCTAAACTCTAAAGTAAACTGATTAGCTGTTGATGCAAATTGTTTTAATGAAACTCAACATTGCGTCATTTAGTTTAGATGATTAAGTAGTTTCGTGGATTCTCTGCAGCTGTTATTTTCCTGTTGCCAAAAAGTAAATAAGGTGTGATTTAGATTCGCTGAATCCAGAGAACACTTATAGTTTTATTTGACAAGACACACAAAATCTAAACTCAACTTTAAGTACCTACACGCAAAAATACAATGCAATTAGGTTTGATAACCAAAAAAAAGTATAAGTACAATAACAACGATCAAAAAATTAACTTTATACATAAGCCCGTGTTAATGGTTAGCAAAGCCGTTGGTTAATCTCTGTACTTTGTAGTCTGTATCTATAATGTTAACTTGTTCATCGAAACAAATTAATAACGCTGTTGGACATTTTCGCACAACATTATCTTACCCAAAGTAAGCTGAGCTTGTGTTGTGGATTACACCAGAACATGGAAGAACCAAACATGACATACTCGTATTTCTAAATGTTTTCTTGATGTCCCGACGCAACTCTGAGATATAATGGAAAAGGAAGCCGTTTTCGTGCTTACTCAAGCGTACAATGTCCGTCATACTGTCTGTTTTCAGGGTCTTTTTAAAATGAGCTGTTGTGTGACCGTAGAACATAAATAGGAATTAGATTAGTCAGTGGTTCGTCTAGACAAGGTTGATCACCTACGAACAAGACGGCCGGCGCCCGCGTCCGGCGACACGGTCTTACCAACACATCATCACCTCACCAGATTTATTTCTTCCTATACTGTCTATTATCAACAAACATACAGACAGTAAACACTGGAAGATTATGTGTCACAAGCACAACACAATGCATAAAACCATGTGCGGTTTATGCACTGCAAGAAACTCCACGTAGGTTCTGACAACACTTGGTTTTCCTTCAATTGTGGTTCAGTTGTGGTCTTGTGGTTTTTGACCAAGGAATAAGACTGGCGGTACATCTAGTAAGGTTGAGTGAGAAATGAGAAATAGAGATAGTTAGATAGAGATAGAGAGACATTTATTGACACAACAGAGATACAGCACAGAACAGAGCAAAAAAAGCAAAGTATAAAATAGTAGATACCTACCTAACTCACAGACTGAATACAAAATTGAAAAATAACTTAGGTAAGCTAGGCAGTGGGTGAGTCAGCTACAAAGTTCGTGCTCAGCGCTGTAATGGAGCCGGAGCAGGCCTAAGGGTTCCACCTCAGCATAATGCTACTTCACATTAATGCAAGGTAGCGCTGATTTTCAGATGAAACCTGTATGAGGCGCCTTCACAACCGACAACGAAATCTCATGTAAATAAATCAAATACATGTGCTTCTCGCTTATTACTTTTTCTAAAGTAGATAATAATGCGACGCTATTACAAGTTCGCTAAAATACGCAATTACCTACGTCTTTCAACACCTGATTCATCAACTTCCTGGTAAAACGTACGATTGAGACATCAGTAAACTTGAGACGACAGTTGCTCTCCAGTTAGCGCTTCAGAATTAACGGTTATTCGTATTTTGGCAAGTCAAAGCCGAGGTCGCGCCGCGCCGACGGCCGGTGTGTCACCAAGTGACGTCCACTACCAAGGTTATTAGTGAGATGCTGATTCAATGGCACCAAGTTAACCTGTGTTTTGATATCTGACACCTCCCGTTTCATCATTTTTTATGGCAATCTTTAAAACGTCTTACGTGCCGTTCGACTGTTTTCATTACATGCTCTGTTTTCTCGGTTATGAGATGCCATTAGAAAAGGATTTCTAAAAATTTACAATTAAAATGTATAGCAAACATGTTTCTGCCCACAGCTACGCACATAGTTTCCGTGGAATCGTTTTAAGGTTATTCCCCATAGGTCCCATGGGAACTGATGTATGGAATATAAAATCTATGTGTTATACCTAACATCTATGCAAAATTTTAAACTTAATCCATTCAGCAGTTTTAACGCGAAGAAGTAATAAAAATACATCCATTCATCTAAACTTTCGCATTTATAATTGGACGAGCGAGCGAAACTTCTCTGCTTTAAGTCTGGCAAAATTTGCTTTTCGTCAGCTTGTCGGTACTCCTCTACAGCTTGTCGGTACTCCTCTACAGGTCGCATTTGCTTTTCTCTGTCAGCTTGTCGGTACTCCTCTACAGGTCGCATTTGCTTTTCTCTGTCAGCTTGTCGGTACTCCTCTACAGGTCGCATTTGATTTTCTCTGTCAGCTTATCGGTACTCCTCTACAGGTCGCATTTGCTTTTCTCTGTCAGCTTGTACCGACAAGCAAATGCGACCTGTAGAGGAGTACCGACTCCTCTACAGGTCGCATTTGCTTTTCTTTGTCAGCTTGTCGGTACTCCTCTACAGTTCGTATTTTACAACCGATCTGGACGAAACTTGGTATACAGGTTTTAGATAGATAGATAGATTATCACTTTATTGCACCATCAATACACTTATAAAACAAGAAGTTAATACTAATTATTTTTACGTTTTAATAGTTATTTTTTTTTGTCGTCGGGTGTTATTGATTAGAGGAACATCGTCCCATAAGGGGCAAAAAGGGTTCTACTGAATTTCTCCGCCTTATGAAATCCAATTTCGATGGTTCTTTTTTATTTGAAAGGTAGTAACTTTAAGTTGTTCTGATTAATCTTTGGCAAAGATCTGATGAGGATCTCCGACGACGTGTCGAGCCGAATAGCCTCTCGAAATGCAGTAAATTGCTCACATTTAGATTTTTACCAGTGGAATCCGCCGTTTAACTAGGGATAGATGGATCACCTGGGTTATTAATGTTAGTTTTATAATAAGGCCACTAAATGCAAAAAAACATAGTCAAGTCAAAGTCAAAAACTCTTTATTTCCATAAATACAATAAAATACACTTCGAAAAGGTCAAATTCTTAATAATTAAACACAGACTCGGAAATAAAGTGATATTTTTGATTTCATTCGCTTCAGTATGTAGACTAAAGTAAAGAAGCGACGAAGAAACCTTTAGCCTGTTAGTTGTTATTTTTCGAGTTGGAGCAAATCCCGTCCAAAGCTTTTTTATCCTCTAGATAATCTGATATTTTATAGTAGACCTTTTTACACAAGAAGGTTTTGACAATTTGTTTGAATTTATTTACTGATAATTTTTGCAACTCACTAAGAGTTTTGTTGTAGAAGCGTATACATTTCCCTTTAAAAGATACATTAATTTTGTGTAGTCTAGTTGTGGGCACAGCGAGTTTATGTTTATTTCTTATATTCAAATTATGTACATCGCTATTTTTAGGGAACCGATTGATATTTCTATGAGTGTACAATAGGTTTTCATAAATATATTGACATGGTACTGTCATTATATTTATTTCTTTGAATTTATCACGCAGGGATTCTCTGGGACCCATACTATAGATAGCACGAACAGCCCTCTTCTGCAACACAAATACGGTGTTAATATCTGCAGCGTTCCCCCACAGTAGTATATCATAAGACATAAAACAATGGAAGTAGCTGAAATAAACAAGTCTAGATGTATCCACGTCTGTAAGATGACGGATTCTTTTGCTAGCATACGCTGCAGAACTAAATCTTTTTGATGGCTTATCTATGTGTGGGCCCCATTGAAGTGTATTATCTAAGGTGATTCCTAAGAAAACGATACTTTCTACAATTTCTAACGTTTCTCCTTTTACATTTACATCAGCCTTAACTTGTTTAACAATAGGTAGAATAAATCTAATACATTTCGTTTTGGTTTCGTTAAGCAAAAGATTATTGACTCTAAACCAATGGACTACTTTTGAGATTGCATTATTCACATCGTCGCAATTCGTGTTTTGTCGTTTCATTTTAAAAATTAATGAAGTATCATCAGCAAACAATACAATCTCGTGATTATTCTTAACAAGATGAGGCAGGTCGTTAATATAAATTAAAAATAGGAAAGGTCCGAGGATAGATCCCTGCGTTACACCCATTGTAACTACAGACCCCGAAGACCGTTTCCCATTCATGTCAACTCTTTGTATCCTATTACTCAAAAAAGATGTAAGAAGACCCAAAGAGGTGTTCCTTATTCCATACTGATGTAGTTTCTTGGTTAATGTTTCATGGTGTACGCAATCGAATGCTTTTGACAAATCGCAAAAAATGCCTAATGCATCTTGCGACTTCTCCCAAGCATCAAAAATATGCAAAACTAACTCTACACCGGCATCAGTAGTTGACCTGCCGCGAGTAAACCCGAAGTGCTTACAATGAAGCAGGTCATTCCCATTGAAATGCCTAAGCAATTGATGTAAAACAAGTTTTTCAAAAACTTTGCTGAATGTAGGCAGTACTGATATTGGTCTAAAGTTAGTGGGGTCAGACCTACTACCCGATTTAAACAGTGGGATTATTTTACTACTTTCATTACATCAGGAAATACGCCACAATCAATAGACTCATTAAATATAAAAGCTAGATCTGGTGCAATGGTATCAGTCAATGGTTTAATAATTCTAACGGAAATTCCCCAGAGCTCTGCAGTTTTCTTTATATTTAATAGATTAAAGGCTTTTTTAATATCTTATAATCTCTATCTCTAATATCTTTTATAGACATGATTAAAATTAAATTTATTTTTGCATTTAGGTACATTTCCTATAAGTAATGACTCGGCGATTACTTTAGAAGAGCTTAGACAATTTGTAGTAGATATTGGAATGTCAGTAAAAAAGTTTTCAAATGCTTGGGCTACTTTAACATTATTTTTGATTGAGCAATTCATCTTTAAATTATAATCATCATTAACGTAGGTGCTGACTTTTCTAGTCTCACTATTTATTATTTTCCATGTTGACTTTATTACATTTTCACTATTTCTTGTTTTAACGTAACTTGTCATAAGTAACTTGGTAGGTATATTAATGGTTGCAAAAAAGTTTGCGCTCGCGTGGTCTATTGTTCGCAGAAATAGTAGTTCTGCGAACTAGTACTGTTTTAGTTTTAGTGCTGTTTTAGTGTGATTAACGGTTTTTAAACATTCCTTTGATAATTGGTTTACTTCAAACATTAACTGGTCTGATCTAGTATTTTATCTGTCTAACTTATTATATCTAATCGATCGCTGCGCCTTCTGTCTAATCTACTTTCGTATCTAAGTTTTACATTAGAGCTGAAATATTATATTATATGAGTCTAAATGACGTTATGTGTACTAAATGACTTTGTAATCGATTTGAAATTTGTGCCAATTGTCAAATATTTCAGGTGGTGCGGCATGCCCTTTGTTGTGCGAGTGCAGTTAGAGGTCCGCTTTTGTTTGTTTGTTTTGTATGTGAACAATCCGCTCGGTGTAGGTTTTAAAAAATGATAGGGTTGTCAATGTTGTCATATCTTGTGATGTGATTTTGTTTACATGTGTTGCGTGTTTTACTGTGTTAGCAAATTAATCCAGCTCTTCAGTTTGACACTGGTGTCAATTCAGATGTAGCCAAAACAGCTTATTTGACAGCATTGAAAATGCTGCTATCCTTTTTATTTTAGGAACGGCAACATTTTGAATCCTGTCAAATTCATCGACATCTGAGTTGACACCCCTAACATCAAAGGTATAATTATTTTGTTATCATTATCTTCTCGCCGTTCTTTGAAACCGATGCAGAGTCAATTAAAAAAAGAATCCGTCATGTGCGAGTGTGACACGCGCGCCGAGGTTTTCGAACGTTTGTCAAGTATACCAATATGTACTACAGGTACCGGTTAGACTTTGCTATTAAATGAATACCTAAATATATATAGGTACATACATAAAGGGACCACATTTCAGATGTATCGGTTTGCAGACTTCGGAGTATAGAGGTTAACAGTAAAATTTTCGATTTTTTTCAAAATATTTCTAAAAGTATGTAACCTACAGAAATTTCAAAAACTGTTTTGAGATTTGCAAATCGATGCCTTTCATTTGATACCCCACTCGGTAAGGTAGGCCCCCCTTTTGAAAATGTTTCCCCCCTTATGACCATTTTTCAAAAAGTGTTCTACTTACAGACTTCTCTATATTTTTTATAATATATATATATATATATATTTATTTATTTATTTATCATAACACCATACAAAATAGGTTTTTTTTAACCCTAAGGCGTTGCTAGATCTACGTAGGTACTTAACTTATAAATAAATACAATTATTAATCTAAAATACATTTTCTTTCTATCACGAGCTGTGCCATTTCCATGACTTTCGTCAGGTTTTGATGAATTATATCCACGCTATTTTCGGATAGGATAATGAGTAAAAAGATAGCGAGTGACAACAAACTTTAGTAGATTGGTCCTACAGTTTGGCATAGCGGGGCAGCGGCGCGCGCAGCCGCAGCGTCGCCGGCACCGTCGGCTGGTGCAGCTTCCCACGGAGCACGCGCATTATGTACTTGACTAGCGCCACGTCTCTCCGCACCGACATCAAAAAAGCAACACACTACCTGCAGTAGCCTACCATACCTAACACGAACAGACTCGGGTACATCAATGGGTTGTACGGATTAACTCATACTCTTTTATATAAACAAAGCGAGTAAATTTATTTTGGATTTAATCTACCATTAGCTTGTACTTAGCTTCGTCGGGGTTCCATTTGATGGCATTTGTTTCCAAGTGACAAGGGCGTTGTATAGCATTTTTATAACGTTGACATTTAAAATTGATTGAAAACATTGATTTTTAAAATTCACACTCTATCTAAGAATGAATCCCAGGTTTCTAAATGTACGCAATACATAATTTATAATGTGACCGTTCCGATCACCTGTCGACTCTGAGAAGTTTTGTAAGATCTTTATAAATTGTGTGTGCACCAGGACCCCAAGGACCAAGGGTTTCCACGGTTCAAACAGGGACCCTCGGTCAAGATTAGCGTATGTTCGACGTTTGAGGGACTCCGCTGATGTTGCTGCGGAGCCAGGCCAGATGCCGAAATTTTAACAAATATTATACCTACAATATGTGAAGGCTTCATTTAATGTAGTTTGTCTAATAATCCCCTTCCACCAACATAAATTACATGGTTAAGGGGATTTCTAGATTTTCTCTCAGGGGATTTTAGACCAAGCCGAAAAGTGATGTGCCAGACCAGACTTTCGCCAACATTTATACACATTTGATTTTAAATTCTCAGTATTCTAAATGTTTCATTTCCCCGAAAGCTGCATATTGCGGACTGTTATGTTTTTGTATAAATATTTCTGCCAAGTTTTGAGCCGTTTATCTGTAGAAGAGTAGCGGGAACGGGAGCGACTCGGTGCGCGCGCATGTCACGTCAGCAATGGCGGGGCGGGGCGGGACGGCGGCGGGCGGAGCGCTGCGGCGCTGCGCCCGCGCCGCGCGTCACTCAGTCAGTGTCCGACCGCGAACCGAGCTCACCTGCCGCGCCACCATCTAGTGTACACGATCGTTCGGTGCCGCGCGACGCCGCACCGCAGTGCTAGTGCTGACCATAAGATGTTTGCGCACAGCGCAGTGAATCTTGTTCTTGTGTAGATTATCAAGTGCACCAAAGTGGATTCCGGCGGCCTGTACCAGGCCGCACGCGAGCACGCGAGGAGGCTCGAGCGCTCCCAGGCCATGTATGTCATAAATATAGGTGAGTCCGCTTTGACATTCCGTCTGTCCGACCCACAGTGTACGATATGCAGCAAGCACCGCTCACTTGCGACGCCGACGCTCCTATTAGTGGAACTTGAAACTAGCTAGACGGAACCGGTATCGGCCAGGTCGTGGAGGTTCCTTTCAATATTTATTTGTGAAAGGAATTGGGCCTAGTTAATAAGCCGCATGCAAATAGCCTCGAGCCTCGTTTGTCGAAACAAAGCAGGCTTTCTCTTTGGGCTCTCTTTAGGCGGCGAGCGGCGCAACGTCGCCTCTGTCATCTGCGGGTTATTCAGCACATAATGTAATCAGTTCACTTGTGCTTTTACCATTTCAATTAGTATGTTATTCATAGCGCTGTGTCTATGTATGCATGTTTTTATTACAGTTTACGTACAGTGTGTGGGCGTGTGTTAGTGTGTTTGCGCTATCGGCGGCGTTGCTATTTCTGTAACTGCTCGATGTGTGCGAGCTCGTTGACGTCGTGCATGTTTCGTTTCACTGGGGCTGTGTGTGCGAGCCGTATCCGCGTTCGCTCTCTTATCATTTTCTTCGTTTTCATTTGAAGACAATTTTATTGCATAATTATTAAGTTTTTGTTCAGGCTCCTCTATAAAATGTTTTATATTGCTATTTTAATGTAGGCATACATTTGCTTTTTCTCATAAGTCTAGGCAACATTCTACTCTGTATGCGTGCATAAATGATTACTTAGGTACCTGGTACCTTTTATACAATATTATTAGATCAGTTCTTGAAATATAATACTGTTTTCAACCGCATTAGTCGAGAATATAAAAATTAAAATCTGACATTTTGGGTAGTGTGTTAGGGAAGGTATTTGTGAACCTAAAAGTTCGAGAATCCGGTCCCGCTTATTCTACTCTCCCAAATAAAAAAATTATGAAACTACACATACTCATGTACCTGAGTACAATGTGTCTTGAGTAGTAATAATTGCGTTTTTTATTTTAGTGTAATGTTAACAAGCTTAACATCTGCTGTTTTGTTTGATAGCATTAATTGTTTTTGTCTTGCTTGACCTAAAAATAGGAATATTTTTAAAATATTTAAATTTTAATATGGTTACACTTATGATTTGTATAATTTTGAATATATTTTTGTAACAAAATCCAAACGCAGTAAAAATAATTTTACCCGTGACAATATGTACACTGCCGGCCAAAAGTTTGAGACCACCTACATCAAAGTAGGAAAATGAAATAAAACTCAAAATACAAAGCAAGAGGTTTAATTATGAATTAAAATACTTATTTCCTAATACACATACATTATGAAGAAAACAAAAAAATCAAGAAAAATCAACCATTTACTTTAAAAATGTCGCTCATATTTTATACAGATTTTTCGTCGAAAAACCCTCCCTTGCATTTTATTACTACTTTCACTATTCTTGGCATACGAGCAATCAATTTGTCGATTGTATCTTGTGATATATTGTTCCAGCTTTCTTGTAAAGCCTTCCACATGTCTTCTTGCGAAGTGGGACAACAACTGCGCACATTTCTATCAAGCTCTTCCCACAAAAGCTCAATCGGGTTGAGATCCGGACTCTGAGGGGGCCACACCATGTTTTTTAAAACCCCTTCTGTTTCATTGTGTTCTAAATAACCCCTGCATAATTTTGAACTATGTTTTGGGTCATTATTTTGTTGTAAAAAAAATCCATCTCCAATTATTCTTGAACCAGACGGAATGGCATTTTGCTGTAGTATTCGTTTATATTGCTCCTTTTTCATGATTCCTTCGACTCGTACCAAATCTCCGGTTCCATGGCCCGAGAAGCATCCCCAGACCATAATGGAACCACCATCATGCTTGACTGTTGGCACCACACAGTCTGGCATCATCTTTTCCTCGACGTTACGTCGAACAAAAATTCGTCGTTTTGAACCAAATATTTCAAATTTGGATTCATCTGACCAAAGAACTTGTTTAAAGTCTTCTTCAGTCCAGTCTCGATGGGTAAGGGCCCACTGCATCCGTTTCTTTTTGTTTTGTGGCCTTAGTAGTGGTTTTCGAACGGCGACGCGACCAAATAACTTAGCATCTCTCAAACGTCTTTTTACTGTAGTCAATGATACAGGTTCTGATCGGGATTTGTTCACTTCTACGCGGATTTCTGGTGCTGTTAGGCGTCTATTCCTCTTGCTGGTAGTGACGATGAAGTGATCCTCGCGAGAAGTGGTAGTTCTCGGCCTTCCCGAACGCGAACGATCTTGATTACTGCCAGTCTCCTTGTATCGGGTTATTGTGTTATGAACACAAGTCTTCGACAACTTAAGTTGAGAGGCAATCGCACGTTCAGATTTGCCTTCGCCGTATAAAACAACTATGGCAGAGCGAGTTTCACTGCTAATTTCGCGAACTTTTCCCATTTTAAGATGTCTTCACTGTAACAACGACGAGCTCAGACTAATAAGGTAGAAAATAATTTACTCCATAAAAACTCAGGTACTAA
Organism: Eupithecia inturbata; assembly: GCA_963662085.1. Taxonomy (NCBI): domain Eukaryota; kingdom Metazoa; phylum Arthropoda; class Insecta; order Lepidoptera; family Geometridae; genus Eupithecia; species Eupithecia inturbata. The sequence continues at coordinate 14,360,019 of OY759190.1, forward strand.
ATATGTTTTAGGAAGCTAACATAATCCCTGATATCGGTTAACGCGAAACAAACCCAAAACAATAAGTAATGAGCAGATCATAAAAATATTACAATGACTCTACCACCTGGTCCTTGCGCGGCGCTCATTGATGTTTTGAAACAATAGACCTTTTTAGGATGATAACTTAAACAACAACATAAATAATGACTCTTAGAAATTCTTTAATAATAATAGAATACGCAGGTGTTCAAATTAGTATTATTAATTATCATATGTGTACTTTGAAATATTTTGTTGGTGACAAAGATTTTTACAGTGGTCTCAAACTTTTGGCCGGCAGTGTAGTTGCGTAGGATTTCCAAAAAAAAATACGACTTTGATCAAAATGCAGTATTGGTAATGATGGCTGATTGGTACAATTACCAAGAATGCGGAACGTTTGCATCCGCAGGGCGGACTAAATAATTGTGCGGTTGACACGAATCCCGGGGCCGCTACACGGAACCTGTCCCGGCAGCGAAGCCCCCGGAAAAGTGTAGACGCGCAGACGCAGCGGCGCGGGCGCGCCGACCTAACCTTACCGCACCTAGGACCCGCACCAGTTACCAACACCAATCTCTGTGAACCTTATCTATCCCCGCTATAAATAGAAGTAATTGACGTTACCGCGATAACAATGCTATCGCTCTGGGCCAATGTATCTCGTTAGCACTGATCCTTTTGTAAATATCTTTTTAATTATTCTCTGCATGGATATCTGTCAACTATGACTTTAACTACTAGTCCGCGGCGTACATAATAAATGACTGAATCATTACAAGTCAGGGCAATTGATGCCTTTTTTCGGAGTATTGCGTCAAGACTCGAATGACGCACGTCACGCTACCGAAATAATTACGGAACGCGTGTCTAGACGCCGCTGTTTCATTGCTTTGACTTTCGCTGTTTACTTGGCGCTAATCTTTGTTCGATTTCTTATTTCATTAATCGAAATCGTCTCTTCTTCCGCTAACCGTCTACTACAGTCATGTACCTTCTCTAACGTCAGCGTATGGGTCTGTAGCGCAACCCGCAGAAATAAACATAATGACAGTACCATGTCAATATATTTATGAAAACCTTATTGTACACTCATAGAAATATCAATCGGTTTCCTAAAAATAGCGATGTACATAATTTGAATACAAGGAATAAACATAAACTCGCTGTGCCCACAACTAGATTACAAAAAATTAATGTAAGTATCTTTTAAAGGGCAATGTATACGCTTCTACAACAAAACTCCTAGTGAGTTGCAAAAATTATCAGTAAATAAATTCAAACAAATTGTCAAAACCTTCTTGTGTAAAAGGGTCTACTATAAAATATCAGATTATCTAGAGGATAAAAAAGCTTGGGACGGGATTTGCTCCAACTCAAAAAATAACAACTAACTAACAGGCTAAAGGTTTCTTCGTCGCTTCTTTACTTTAGTCTACATACTGAAGCGACAAAAATAAAAAATATCACTTTATTTCCGTGTCAGTGTTTAATTATTAAGAATTTTCCTAAGACCTTTTCTAAGTGTACATTTATTGTATTTATGGAAATAAAGAGTTTTTGACTTTGACTTTGACTTTGAACCTCTATATTCTTAGACGTTCCAAGCTTCCTCGACCTCAAGATCACAAACCTCAGTCAAGTGTTACTTATGCTTTGTTTGTTACTCGTACAAGACTGGATCGACTCTTTCGTGACCCAAAAATGCATATACCTCTATATATTTCAAAAATTATTTGAGTTGTAACATGGAATCGCACTTGGGATTAGAATTATTTTGAATATATTTTTAGTCTATTAATGTTGAGAAATAGCAGATTGCATATTAATTTTATAAAATCTTTTACTATTTCGTCATATAGAATTTAAATGACAACTTAAGTATATTTTTTATTTGCCAACCTCAGACTCACGTGAAACTTGGATCTCGAGTCGAGCTCCACGTGACGTTTCTACGTCTAAGAACGTCTCTACTAGGTATTTAATTCTTATAAATCTATTTAATGTAAAGAGTCATTTAACTATAAAAACTAGTGTAGTTTGACGAATTCATTACGGATCACCCTGATGAAGTCCCTCGTTAAGGGATGAAACGTTGGTGTTCTTTCAACACCAAATAAGGTTCGTAGTTAACCCGCTTACATCCGTAATGAATAAAAAAATCATGTTTTGGTAGACAGGTACTACTTAATTTTGGTATTCATATTTTGTAGCTTAGATACCTAGTTGTTATTTAATATGTGAGGTACGTAAAGATTGAAGCTCCCTACGGGCGGAGAATTTGGCATAATGTAATGCGTTATCGTTTTTACATTTGGTTAAATTATGTTTTACATTCGCTTTCCTTATTTTCCGTCGATCGCCGAAACACATAAGTTAGTTTAAGGTACATTTTCATAGCATTTATAAGTTAAATAAATTATAGTCATGTATAACTTTATAAGACTTAAACCTATTGTTAACTTGTACATAATACTTATGTTCCTACACTACACTCTGTTGAAACTCATTGACTAATCCCGAAGGTGAGCGTTGCGACCTGCGCCTCAGTATTTTACTGCTGCAGGCATCTCTTCCTATTTTTGTTATTTGCACCATAATTATGTTCTAAAAAATACCTTTTTAATGTTTTATGGGTTTGGTATTCCCTAGCTTCTTCCGCTAGACAAAAAAATAGAAGCGAAGAGACACAAATAAATAAATACAAATACATACACTTTATTTCCCATTTTTATCTAGAATCTTTGACTTGTCTATGTGCTTATTTTGTAAGCCTAAAAATATAAACATGTATAATAAACAGCCTTTGATGAATAAGCTTTAAATGTAGGACGCTGACTCTTAATTGAACCGCATTGACGCGTTTAGTTTTAGTTTCACTGAACTAATTGTTATCCTTATTGTTCTAGGGACAGTCATCACATCAGTCATTCATTAAATTTACAAATTTCCCAGTTTCACTAACTTGAATGGGTTTTTAGATCTCGAATCATTGTTATTTTTATTTGCTATCTTACTAACCGCCACTTATGGTTGCTTTTCTTGTCTGTCTTCGAGATTGCATTCCAATTTTCCTATATAGATTATTTGCTCAAATTCTGTTCGGCAACTGTCTTTTACATTTTTCAACAAATACCTTGTGCATCTACATGTACCCATTGCATTTGACTTCTGGAAATGTGCATTTCCTGTAATCTGACTAAAGAAGTTGACATTTATTCCGCACCAGTGAACTGTAAAATTGAATTCGAATAGTTTTTACCTCCACGCGCTTCCTGGTGAAGACATTCCGAATATTTTTGTCTAGATTTCGTTATTATTTAGCAGTATTTTCAAGCTCCTTGCGAATTATCTGGTATTTAAAAAGCTTTAGGAATAAAGAATGTGGGTGTATTCTAATTTACAAAGGACTTGTTCGAATTTCGCCTTTAAACTATGTATCTCGAGTGCGTAGACTTTGCTTTTTATTTCCAGTGGCCTTTCCTTCACAACTGTCTGTCGTAGGCGTATGTAGTATGTATCTGGTGAGATGAAAGCTGAAATAATACCGGGAGTTCTGAGCTTGGTGTTTCTGTAAAGACATTAAAACAGGATCACTGCTTGAAACCTCTCGTCTCGAGAACCCTCTGAAGATTCAGAAGCTTTTACCACGCAAGTATGAATAAGTACCACATTAGGTGTTTCTAATTATAAAGAACCTTTACTTTACTTGGTAGATGGATGTTATCTATTTGTTTTGCAGAAGGTTGGATCATAGTTTCTATTACTTGTGAGATATCGTCATATGTAACGTAATTAATAACTTTAATTGACTAAAACGGCTATCAAAAGAGCATGATATCATCGACTGGTTTAAAACAAACACATGGTATGTATATGTATGTATGTATGAGTCTCGTTTATCGAGACGAGTAGGTACACTGAGTATAAATTAAATTATTATAATTATCTAAGTTTAAATACTAACATCGAAGTCGATTTTCTCGATTGTCTGTTCGTACTCGTACGTCCACTCAATAGTTTGAGGTTTGCAAGTCGTTAAACTGTGCGTATAGTAAAGTAAGAGTGTGTCGTGTCCTTTATTTACTTGGAATAAAAACCGATACATTTATATTACCTGATTACTTAGTCTAGTAGAAAACACATCAGTTTATAAGGACTGGCAGGTTTTTACAGTTATCGCCTTGATAGTTGCAAGCTGACCTTGACTTCATCGCGCATGACTGACCCCTGCCTCTGCACTTCGAGGTCTCGACATCCGTGTCTTTGTCTTAGAATGTAGGTCCCAGTGTCCATTTCAGAGCAAGAACTCTAGTTTCATTTATAGAAGCAGCAATTGCGCTTATTGGCGCAGCGTGGGCAGGAAGCGGTAATAACTCCGTGTCAACAGTTCAAGCACCGAAATTGACCAGATCATACCACCACCTGCCGCTTACGCCAGCCTTGAGCCATACAGTACAGAAGTAGTAGTGCTGTGTGGAGCCGACGATTACTTACGTCAGGTGGTCCTCTGTGACTAGATCCTCCGGAACTGTACATACTCTAGCACCTTTCGAGACCTTAGTGGAACCTCATAATCATAGGACTAGTAACTATTAACCGCCCACCCTTTAAAGTGGCAAATTTTGATTTTATTACAGTTGTAGGTTATTGGGCATAAATTAGTCAGATGTGAAAGATATTTAGGGGAAAAAATAACAAAAACTACCTATTTAACTTGGTTTTTATACGCATAAGTTGTGAATAGGGTAAATATCAAATTTCATCTCATTGACGTTATCGTTGCCATACTGCTTACATTGCTTCATTAGCATTCAACCCTTTAAAGTGGCAAATTTTGATTTTATTACAGTTGTAGGTTATTGGGCATAAATTAGTCAGATGTGAAAGATATTTAGGGGAAAAAATAACAAAAACTACCTATTTAACTTGGTTTTTATACGCATAAGTTGTGAATAGGGTAAATATCAAATTTCATCTCATTGACGTTATCGTTGCCATACTGCTTACATTGCTTCATTAGCATTCAAAGAAAACAATTTGAGTTTGTTTTCGTAAGTTAAAACTAGTGTTTGGACATCATAAAGATGCCATTTGATGCGACCTCAGTGGCGAGAGCTGTCGCTCTTATCGACGAAGGGTTTAGCAAGCGTGGTGCGGAAGCTTGGTGTCGCACGTGTGTTACCTTAAGGGATGCAGTGAAACGGTTTCGGAAGACTATGGCTCTTATATAAATGTAGACCAAGACAAACCCGAAAATGGCGCATTCCGCTCGCGCAATCGTTTTCTTGTGACCAATGTTCTCAGAAATTGATTCACCACATCTGTTAGGCACGAATTCAACTTCGTGAGGTTCTTAATGTCTATGTGAGCAAAAGAACAGAGAGAAGAAGGTTAGGAGAGAAGGCCCTTAGAGCTTTTCGACCATCTCGAGTGCCACAATTGCTTGTAGGCCACCGGAGAAAAAAACTTAGTTTTCCCAATAGCACGCCGAATGGAATATGGAATGGACAAGAATATGCTTGCACGGTCCAGACGGTCGCCAGCGTGTTAACAGACACAAGAATGCAAGGTTTGCACCATGTACTGTTGTGGAAACAGTAGGTTACCAAGGTGGCTCAATAATGATATGGGGCAGCATAACTTACGAAGCACGAACCGACTTGTTTATCTTCGAAAGAGATGGAGTAAATGCTCAGAGGTATGTAACAAAAGTGTTAGAATAATCTCATGTAATGCCATTTGCTCTATTAATTGGCGATTTCTTTTTATTAATTTTTTAACAACTCTCGCCCCCACATTGCTAGAGTTGTTACAGAGTACCTGGATGCCGTCGGCATTCGTAAATTACCATGGCTATACCGAAGTCCAGACTTAAATCCCATTGAACACATACAATACAATACAATACAAAAATTATTTATTGTACACCAACAAAAATACAATACAAAAGACATTACAGAAGACACAAGTACAATGGGCGGCCTTATCGCTAAGAAGCGATCTCTTCCAGGCAACCTTTGGATAGAAAGAATTAAGTGAATTTAAGAAAGGCAGGGGGTGTACCAAAGATAATTTTAAATAAATATTGACAACATTATAAATACCTAAAAACAAGAACAATTAAATATAACAAATACCTTACTATATATATTAGGTCCTTACATATGAAATTGGCGTTTTTCGTACTGGCAACTTTAATCACAAATTTCTCCTCTTTGGTAAGGAATTCCAAATTCAAATTTGTACAGCTATAGACTCATGTATTTGTGCTTCGATGATCGTCATTCATTTGTTTTTTTTCTTGTTTTTTTCTGTTTGCGTCACTCATTTTACAAAATGGAAAACTTAAAATATCGCATTATTTACGAGTACGAGTTCCGCCGTGGCACTAGTGCTGCGGAAACAACTCGAAGGGTGAATGATGTGTATGGCGGTCGTGTTGCAAAAGAAAACACAGTTCGTTTTTGGTTCCAACGTTTTCGTTCTGGAAATTTTGACCTGCAGAACAAGCCCCGTGGACGGCCTGAGACTCAAGTTGATAATGAAGAGTTGAAGGCTATTGTGGAAGCGGATCCATCGCAAACCACGTCCGAGTTAGCTGCAGGCTGCGATGTTAGTGATAAAACTGTTTTAATTCACTTGAAGCAAATTGGGAAGATTAAAAAGCTTGAAAGGTGGGTACCTCACGAATTGACTGAAGCAAACCGGCAAACGCGCGTCGACTGCTGCGTTACATTACTAAACCGGCACAATAATGAAGGTATTTTAAACCGAATCATTACCTGTGATGAAAAATGGGTTCTTTACGATAATCGGAAGCGCTCAGCGCAATGGTTGGATCCTGGCCAGTCAGCCAAATCCTGCCCCAAGCGAAAATTAACCCCAAAAAAGTTACTTGTAAGCGTTTGGTGGACTAGTGCCGGCATTGTTCATTACAGTTTTCTCAAATCTGGCCAGACTATTACGGCTGATGTCTATTGTCAGCAATTGCAAACCATGATGGAAAAGCTAGCGGCTAAACAACCTAGGCTGGTCAATCGCTCCACGCCACTGCTGCTTCACGACAACGCTAGACCACACACTGCGCAACAGACGGCTACTAAATTAGAAGAGCTTCAATTGGAAAGTCTAAGACATCCTCCGTACTCCCCGGACCTTGCTCCAACAGATTACCATTTTTTTCGAAATTTGGATAACTTCTTGCAAGGGAAAAAATTCAACTCCGATGGGGCAGTCCAAATCGCCTTCAAAGATTTTATTGATTCCCGTCCGACTGGTTTTTTTAGTAAAGGGATCAATGAACTACCTATAAGATGGCAAAAGTGCATAGAAAATAATGGTTCATACTTTGATTAATTAAATATATTATATTAAAAAATATTCGACTTTTTGTTCCTCCCATACAAAACGCCAATTTCATATGTAAGGACCTAATATAAATAACAAAAATATACTACAACCAAGTTTCTCCAGGGATGTCTTGGGTACAACTCCCTACAAACCAGGAGAGCGTATGATCAGGCGGCAACTATGTGCAAGATACTCCGCGGTTTGATCGACGCCCCAGATCTGCACAACCTTCTCTTTCGTCTTAACCTACCTGATAACTACCTTCGCCACAGAAACATTAGGCTTTTTTCAGAGCCTTTCTGCAGAACCGTGGCTCGCGCCTACTCTCCACTGCCTCGCACACTCGCCGCCCTCAACAGACTTCTTGAACAGAACCCGGACGGTGATATATTTGCGGACGGATGGAAGGATATTATGTTGGTGTGCCTGAGCATGTCGTTTTGCGGACGGATGGAAGGATATTATGTTGGTGTGCCTGAGCATGTCGTTTTGCGGACGAATGGAAGGATATTATGTTGGTGTGCCTGAGCATGTCGTTTTGCGGACGGATGGAAGGATATTATGTTGGTGTGCCTGAGCATGTCGTTTTGCGGACGGATGGAAGGATATTATGTTGGTGTGCCTGAGCATGTCGTTTTGCGGACGGATGGAAGGATATTATGTTGGTGTGCCTGAGCATGTCGTTTTGCGAGAGTGATGAATGATAGAGTAATATTTTGAGTTTTTATAGAATTTTATTTGTCTGGAGTCTTTATATTTATAAATGATCAATCATTATTATTTTTGCTTATTGTGTAATTTTATGTATAAATTTTTATGTTTCTGTTGTTCTAATATATAGGTATTGTAATTAACTAGTGTAATTGGTTGTAATGTAATCGTGCTAGTTAATAATTAAATAAAATAAAAAAAAATAAAAAATACATAGGTACCTGAATAGATCACTATCTATTCCAATATTCACTTTTCTAACAGGAAAACTCCTTGACACGAGCTTTGAAAACTGGTAAGGATACCACTTTTCTAATGGACTCTGGTAGGGCATTCCACAACCTAATGGCCTGGATGGGAAAGGATTTCTCGTAGAAACTGGTTCGGTGAGGTGTCATACTCAGTACCAGATTATCTGACGAACGGAGGATACGGGAAGGATGAGGATGGGAATCGTGGAGGAATTCAAAACGCTCCTTTAAATAGAAGGGAGTAAGAGGGTTATTAAGAATTATTGACACATATAGGACAATTTAAATCCGAAGCCGTATACCAGCGCCAACTACCATAGATGAAATAACAATCCGTGATTGAGGAGTGGCAGAACATTTCACAACAACAGATTAAAGTTGTCATCGACAGCATGCCAAACCGTTTGTTGGAAGTTGGGCTAGAGGTATACGCACTATTAGACTTCATTAATTGATGTTATTTTTATTTTTTATTTTTACGGCATTTCATCACGTTTGCTAATTAACTGTAATTACAGGTACAATTGTTTTTTACTTTTTTTTTAATTATAAACGTAATGAATAATAATAATGTTATAAATAATAAGCATTTACTTCATTTAACACTGGCACTTTATTGGATCCCGTAACTTTCCGTGTCGCAACATGTCTTCGGTTGGGTGCAATGTGTTGCGCGCCTCATCAATGCCAATACTGCTGTCGAACAGCTTGGTCATCACGGATTATCGTGTACTAGGGCCGCCGGTCGGATATCTCGTCATAAATAAAAACAATATCATCTTTTATTTTATTTCAAAATACCTACGTAATAAATAAACATGCAAAAGTAATGCCACAATTTTTACCGGCACCAAAAACATGAAAAATCGTGTTGGGATGTTAATTGTGCCTGTGAGTGTATGATATACTCGTATGTGGTGTTTAGAGTTGTCCTCAATTCTGCATCGTTGATCACAGATTGTTGGGTCGATTTAGACTCAATAACTATGATAGTTTCTAATGTTTCACTGGAACTACCACCAACTGGACAGTCCGACGCTGATTGTTATGACTCGTGACGCTTATTAGTTACGTTATATAATTTTTACAAGAATTGGAATGAGTTCGGTGAACTCTTAAAAATATGATACGGTTGATAGATTTTACTACATATACAGCTACGTTCAGTATTTTACTACATACATACATCATGCAACTAGGTACCTAAGTATGCTACGTTCAGTATTTTACTACATACATACATCATGCAACTAGGTACCTAAGTATGCTACGTTCAGTATTTTACTACATACATACATCATGCAACTAGGTACCTAAGTATGCTACGTTCAGTATTTTACTACATACATACATCATGCAACTAGGTACCTAAGTATGCTACGTTCAGTATTTTTATATTATTTTCAATAGAGTTCTGCAAATTTTACTTTTTACGTTAACAACAATTTGATCGTAACTTTATGCGTCTTTGATAGTTAAATATTCATAAACGCAACATTACAGCTAGATAGCTATACCGTTACATTATGTCAATGGTAAGACACTTAAAAGTATTTCGATTATTTTCGATACCTATTTAATATAGCTGTATTAAAATCATGTATATTATTATAATAAAACTGTATTAAGTTGAACTTACAATAACAATTATATATTTCAAACTTAGAATCAAAACACACTGCAAAACAAAGTTAGTACTTATCAAATGGTTATTTATTTCTCTGAGTCATGGCAATTATCGCATCGTTGTGTATAATAAAATCCTGAGATAACCCTCGAATATTTCCATGTTTACATTGACACACACTGCACATTCGCGTATGTGCCGGAGCTGTCGGAAGATTCCACACGCCGCGCCCGAACCGTTGTCTCGGCGCCAATATCAACTGATTGCTTTTATTCGTTGGCTTTGGAGATAGATATATCTATTACGATGGTTGCAAATATCTGCATTGCCTCTATAGCTTGTTTGTAACGTTATACGGTTTCTGAAATATCTTGCCCTCAAAGGCTCAAAACAAGTTCAGCTTTAAAATTCATCATCAATATAAATAAACCAATTAAAACAGCTTTAATTGCCTTTATGTGATTTAGGCAACGGTCACACATGAGGGCAATTAATGCATGAATATTGATAGTTAGGTAGTGCTTACAACATGTGAGTCCTACATCGGAAGTTTCCACCAAGACCGGCGTCGATAATGACTTGAAGGGTTAGTATGTATGTACATTTGTAAAAATTTCATGTCTCCGGCGCCCGCTCTGATAAGGATATAGGTTTAGTTTATTGTTTTTGTCATGAAGCCACTATGGTTTTGTCAACGTCAAATATTCAAATTTTTATCAAGGATCTCAATTTATTTCAATCCTATATGACTCTTTTGTGTACTTATACTACATAACAAGGCAGAGTTTTAAAGTCATATAAATCCCGTTTTGGGTAAAAATAAGCTTGACTGTAACTTACAATTACTGTTGAACGGCAAGGCAGGACACGAATTTGCAATATCTTTAAGGTTTAAACTACCTAATGTTCGTAGATTCCGTAATCCGAAGTGTCAATCGGATAAGTGGTGTTCAGCCGGCGACGGCTGACGGTAGGTCAGACACACGCACGACACCCACGCCTCCAAAGGTCTCGGTCCCACTAATTTGTTTGTGTGTTGTGTTTACATGATGATGTTTACGATGCTATAATATCTATTGCTATAGCAACCGTTCACATGCACTACACTAGTGCAAACATCTCTGTCAGGATTATCTTTAGTTATCACTTGGTTTCCTTCTAGTTGACTACTGTTGTTTGTGATAACGATAAGTGATCGTAGAATGTAACGCCAGTGTCTGCTAGCATATATGACAAATTTTACAATAGAGCATAACATGACATGCAACCAAGTGGATTTTAATTTCGGATAGTATGAAATTATAACAAATCTACTGTATGGAGATAGTTTCAATTAGATTCATATTCTTTTCAACAAGTATCGTAAACTTGTGTTGTCCCAAATGCGTATCGCCGATTTGCACAGCGATAGTTTATGAAAAGTATTCGAACCGGAAATCGTAAGACCGCGAACGCAAATTTATGCGGCACCGGAAATGACGCCTGGATGCCGATGGCAACTCGCCCGGGATCGGGATCTGGCGCATTCGACTCTGCTTTACAAATAAACAGGCGTGATAACTCAATATCTCTCAGTGATAACATGATCTACTCCATGTATGATAACTATTATATTATTTTTGTGCCTGTACTGCGGTGCTAGGCCTTGCTTTTTCCCTTCCATACTTACGAATAGTTAACATATACAATTTTATTTTATTCAAAATTCAAAGTGTTTTATTTCCTTTAGACCTTACAGGACTCTTGGAAACGTCACAAAATTCAAATTACATAAGTAAAACTAGAAAATCAAAGTGGTTGGTTCTCAATTATATTCATGTGACTTTGTGGGTAGCTCAATTGACCAATCGGACCAAAGTTGATTGCCAATGATCTAGCGAGCAAAGATAAAACATACAAAATTTTGAAAACAACACGGCCAACAATTGCTATATTGTGCTCCGTAATATCTTAAAAACTTCACATAGCACACTTCGTCAAATATTCTCTACATTATGATTGAATGGAGTTAATGTTAACTTTTTATGTTTTAAAATCGGATCATAGTAATATCTAATTTGGGGGCGGCTTGACTACTAGTTTAATCAACTAATTTATAACCAATGGAAATAAATATTAATTAAGAACGGTGAAGACTGATTTAACGTTTGAATTTTATTAAATTTTTTATAGCGGTCGAATACGTGATCCAGTTTTGACAAAAATGAATATTTTATTCTATTGTATCTACTCAGTATGCATTTTATCCGCATTACGTATATATTATCGTGTACTTAATCATGTATAGAAATGCGCTATTAATATTGGTATTTTATAATGTTTTAGGTTGCACGGTTTCAAACTGTTTTACCACCATATTGTTTTAGAAGTGCAAATTATAAAACTATACGTACTTGCTCGTTTGTCTTCGCCTCATTATAAGAAAAGTATACATTTTTGTTGTCCTTTGCAGTCCCCGCCTTTTCCCCGTTTTTAGCTGTCGTTAAAACCAAACGTTCCAATTCACTCACGATTTGCATCCGCACATAACCGATAGAGTCGGCTCTAGTCTGCGCAGGACTGTTATCGGCATCCCATAAATGGAGTTTCCATCACATTTCTAAATCCGTCAGCCGTGCAGCATGCACGTCTATCAGTGTGTCTATAAGTTCTCGGCTATTCCGGTTAGTCTAAAAACGGCCCGGCTCCGTTCCCCGGTATAATTAGCGATGCCCAAACGACTGAACATTATATATTTCGCACCTGATTGGATCGAAGCCAGTATTCGCTCTTGTTAGCCAGGATTCCATTTCACAATATTTGAGAAAATATGCGATTTTTTTTAATTTGTGCAGACATTATAAATTGTGATATGTTGGCAAAAGCCAGTTGTTATTAATTTGGCAATGTTAATCTTTCCATTGCGTGCTAGAATCCAAGCCAGCATTATCTCTTACCAGGATTCCACGTCAAAAGTTGAGAAAATTTACAAAAAATTATGGAATTTTAGTTTGAATTAGTTAATTTCAATACTAGGTCAATCAGTAAGAGATCCCGTTTTTCCTCAACAGATTTACGAAATGCAATCAAGTAGGTAGTGCAAGATAAAACTTGTTGATATTTCCTTAATAACTGCAAAGTAATTGCTACTATAAAAGGCTTGGATACAACTGTTTTCGATTGGGTAACTTTCTTTTGCTTTATCTTGTTTTTGTGGAACTTTCCCATTGGAATCTGTTTTTTGCTTGTGTTTAGGTATTACTGGAACTGTGTACAAATAACATAGTCTCGATATTGATTATCGTGGGCTGTAGCTAAACATATGCGTGGAGGCGAGTAAAAAGAGGCGTGGTGTGGCGTGTCGTCGGCTTTGTTTGAGTTGGCGTGTAGAGTCGAGGTCGGCTGTCGCTCGCTAGATGCCAATAGATCATCGAGGAATTTCGATGGAGCTACCAAAATGTTTCTTGCATTTCAAATCACCATCATACGAACACTAGCCCCCTTATTAAATACCGTCTTTCATAACGTTATCGAGTAATGACGCCATCTTAGTTGATTTTGGTTTAAATATCGCGTAATGTATGCTTTTTTACCGATGTCAAGGTTTATCATTTTAAAAACTATTAATATGCTGCAATAATCTACTTGATTGATGAAAAGGTTCCTCTGTGTCATAGGCGACATTTTTATCGTTACTCTGCCTATTAATAGACTGGCTTCCTCGTTATAATACGCGATAAATTTATAGCTGGTAGGTATTTGCCAATATATTTACCTCTATAACGAAGCATCGGAGGACTGGCCAATTCTTATTGTTTACGGTTATTTCATTGTATGTTTGGCAATACATGGAACTTTGCATCCACAGCGGACTGTGAGCGAGGTGGTACATTTATGAATATGCTGTGTTGGCATCAGATCAGCGAGTTGTTATTAATTTGGGAATGTTGATCATTCCATTGTGACACACTATGGTTGGCTGACTCACATCGACGATTACAACAATTCTGAAAGTTGATAAAATCTCTGATAGCATAACGTCGAACAACAGAATTAGTTTCGGCGCTCCTTAATTTCGTTTTACCCTTTTACCAATAGTCCTAGATCTCAAAAGGACTTAAAGTCAAAATGCGTAAATCCCAGAACACCTATTTTTTTTTCTCATAATACCGGATTCTTAGTATGGCTTAATTTCAAAATGTCTTAGTCTCATAATGACTAAAATTCACAACAACTTTATCTTAAAACACCTTATTGCTCAGAACAGTCACATAATACCTAAAATTTAAAAAGTTTGTTTGGTTAGTTTACCTTCTTCATGTTTGAAGAAGTTATCTTGAAACCATGAAATTGGGTAAAATACAATGTGGTCGGATCCAATTCATAACGTACCAAGTATTCGTTATTTGTGGTTTTGGCCATTCTTGTAGGGGTATCTCCTGCGCTGAGGGCCTGTGGCAGATTGCCTCTGCGCGCCTCACCGCTAGTACTTGAAAATCGAATGTTCCATATACCTAGCAGAGAGTCGGAACGATTTTGAAATGATTCAGTTCAAGTAACATTAACCACAGCAAAATCGCTGCCTGCGCGCGGCAGAAGATACCAATGTTACAAATCACGGCCAAGTGGCCGCTTCCATTACGGACTCCGATAGTGAGGTCGATCGCTACCACATCATCGTACATTGAATGCGTTTAAAGACAAACAAAACGCTCGCAACCGAGCCGCTATTTTTAGATGCCTAGGTGTGAGACATGAGCTGTGTGTATATTTAAATTAATTATGTTGTGCAGTTCGCCGCTGCAAAACGGGCGCTGCCTGCATTATGTGATGCCGTTATGAACTCCACTGATAAATTTCGCTGGCACGACGCATGAGGATCTGCGAATGCACCCGAACACGTGGACCAGCGAATATCAACTATCAATGAGCAACGATTGACGTGACAGGAACCACTTGCTCGAGGCGACGAGGATAGGTACAATACAGTGACTGACAGAGGAAAACCGCAACCGATTATTCGACTGGGCACTTTGGAATCAGACGCAATTTTGTCTCTGGATCATCCTTAATTCACGCAATAGATTTTACAAAGTACACGCACTTTACAAAGTTTAAAGCGGTAGAGACTAGGGATCGTAAATCATAAGCTGTTCAAAGTGGCTGTAAATTATCGCTTGATTGTGCATTGCGCCTTGACCGCGTTGTGGAGGCGCGGCAGACTGTGGGTCGCCGCGCCTTCGTCGCCGCACTTGCCACTCGCCAGCTGCACGCAGCGCTGCATCGCCCTCACACATCATCAGCATTCAAGATACTTTGCAGCCTCCGATAACGCTATCTCCACGACCACTTACGTTTTTTGTTGTTCGGAAATGTGACTAACGCTTTTTCAAATAATTGTTTGTTATGTTAGTCTATAATATTATATTAATATTTATATATTCTACCTCGATTAAGAAACAACTCATACCTACAAGGATAATCATTCCAAGTTAAATAGTGATTTCTGAGAACATACGCAGTTCGACAAGAATATCGAGTTTCCTTATTACGGGGACTGACCAGCTAAATCGACTATCCGTAGAAAGAAAGACCTGAACCCCGGTGCATCTGTGGCAGTGTCTCTAAAACGGGGCGGTGCAGTAAATTGGTGTGTCACCTGTGTTGTAACGCTCCGCAGCAAGGTGATGCATCAGAATAGTGTGCATTGTGCAAGCCTGTCACGCCACGCGGCCAAGGTCCCCGTTCGAATTAACTGTTGGACACCGCGAACCAACGCCGCCGATACTATTTCATTTTACGATGCAGAATATCGCCGCTTGACCCATTTTCTTTGAAGTGCATAATGGACTCACATTGTAAGGCCGATCGCTGTTGGTTACTGCAACATTGCTGTTACAAACAAAACTTGTGATTGTTTGCTTGTACTAGTCGAACTGTATTCCAGTAGTGCGGTTACGTCTAGCATGGTCCATAACATTTTTATTGGATGTACTTATCATATCATCCAATAATAATAATAATCATTTGTTTGTCTCTCACAATAATTACTTAGTTAAAGATAAATGAATACAGGGGGACTTAAATATATAGCAATGTATAAGAATAGGAACATAACCCAGCTTATATCTTCCTTAAACTATGACCTGTTTTGTGAGAGACTGGAGCCTGTGATACGTTTTAGAAACAACCTGTGGTACAGGTCACCAGCCCCTTCAAATGCAGGACAATGCACACCAATCTAGACCCAAGCTAGGCAGAGCTTGTGTTGTGGGTACTTGATAAATGATATAGGTAATGGAGTTTACCTTAGTCAATAATCATCAATATTCAGGTTCGAATAGGTACTACAAGAAATATCAGTCCATAACTGCAGTTGCACGATGCTGCTCGGGAATTCCCTTAAAAGGAAGCCAACAGCGTCCAATTCGGCAAAGGTCGAGTAAAACAGCAATCGGCGTCGATGCCAATCAGCCGTAGCGGGCAGATAATAAATGGCGACATCAACGTCGCTCCGTCTGTCAGTGCAGGCGCCAACTGGCCCGGCACAACTGGGACGGGAATCGGGAAGCTCTGCGCTCCCACGGTCTCACTACCATATCATCTGGCTTTTTTGCTAACACTGATTAGCTGTGAATCTCCGCTAATGTTGATGACCGATCGTCATTACCCTTGTTTTAGGACATCCCAGAGTCATTAAAGACTTTAGAAGTTTGTTTACCTACGTTTTACTGTTACGGACTGACGTAGGCGTAGTTCCCTCCAGTTGAATGGAGTGACGCGGCAAGGTTAGCAGTCGTTTTGCTCGGCTGGTTAACGAAACACTTGTTGTTTTGCTCTACGAGAGGAAATTCCCATGGTTAGTAGGCTGGCAGCCGCGCGAGCTATGCACCCGGCTGCATTCATTGTAGAAAAACACCACGGCTGGCGCAACGCGACACATTCTGTCTGACGACGCATTATTACCGCTATCAGTAACTCTACCTACTATGAGCGCAGTAGCCAGAGATTGGCATTGATTAATTATAAATTAAACCTCGTAGTTTGCTTGGAGTATATAAATGTTTACCGTATTGGTAATAGAATCATAATAATATGACTCTATTTTGGTGGCAATTTGATGGTTCTTCTTTTGTTTTTTTTTGCATATGCATGCAGTGCGTCTGCTTTGTCAAGTCAAGACAAATTCCAAATTAACTGGTAATGCCTGAAGCTAAGTGTGTATACAAGCGTGAAAAAAGCTACAGTAAGGAGTTGGGTCTTGGACGGTCAAGGCCTACACCATTGATTTGTGAGTCAAGGTTTTTCACGTGACCGTTGGTTTACATAAAACCTAGATGTGTTGTATTATTAAGGGCACATTGTCCATTGCTTTTCAGGTTTCTATTAAATTCTATAAGTATTAAATAATATCTATACCTACTTATAATAAAATTGTAACAGATTCAATCCGTACCTAAAAATATTTAAGAAATAAAATTTGGAGGACACTATTATCGATACTGAAGTTAATAATTTTTTTTCCCGTTGTCTGTCTGTATCCTGACCGTGCATCACGCCGCGCCGCGGCCGAAACTACTGAATGAATTCAAATGAAATTTGCTTTATTTGAGTTAATACTACGAGGAAGGACATAGGATACTTTTTATCCCGGAATTAAATACCTTGGGAGAGGGGATGAAATTCAAATTTTAAGGCCGTGCTTCATGCCAAACTTACTGAATTAATTCAAATGAAACTTGTCATGATTTGGGTTCATACTAAGAGAAAGGGCATATACTTTTTGTCTCGGAATTCACTACGGTTCCCTTGGGAGAGGGGAAGTCAAAATGTGTACTTAGGTGTAATTCATTAACGCGTTGTCCGATTTCATTCATTCTTTTTTGTTAGAAACAGTGTTAAATTTGACTAAATCAGTAGAAAGTGGAGTCAGATAGTTATTTTATTGGTAAAATTATATTTACAAGTCAATTAATTAAAGTTGAGTTGCACAAATAAAAAGAAATTTAAAATACTAAAATAATTAGAAATTGACAATATACCCAATATGGAAAAATTTATTAAATTCAATATACAGTAAAATAGTAAGCAATGCAATAAGAAATAATTTAATTCACACTCATTTATATCAAAATAAATATGACATCACAATTTTTTGTCGAGAAAATCCTCGTCCCTGTTGTACGCCCTCTCGATGAGCCATATCTTAAGTTTGTTTTTGAAAGAAGCTAAGGTGGGTGCGGTGACATTGTTTAGTAAAACATTTATAAGGTTTTGAAAAAAGCTATTTTTAGCCCAAGACGCGAAACACACGCTGTGTTTAACGTATATCCATTCTGATTTGTTGTTGTTTTTAACTAGAGCGTGTTTTTTTTTAATTTTCAATGATTTATTTATTTATTTATTCAAAATATTGTACACTTACAGGTACCCCTAATACGATAGTGTACTATCTATAGTCACAATAATCCCTATACCTAATATAAATTGTCACCTTTGGTTATAAATATTTTAATACAATTATTAATACCAATCTCAATTTTAACATATTACTATTACACAAAATTATTGTAACACAAAACAAAAATTTAAATTTAATAATAACAAAATAAAATTAATCCAAAAATAAATAATTATCAAACATTAAAATCACATACAATAAATAATAAAGCCTTTGCCAACTCGTTCACGGAACAGTAAAACATGTCCATCCTCTCTGCCAGTGCATTGAGTGTGCGGATGCATCGCGTCAAGGGAGCCTTGTGCAGAAGATTAGTTCTCGCTTGAGGTAGAACAAATAGGGTGGGCCGCCTCCTCCGGTGCACGAATTCCTCCTTCACATTCAGCTTCAGCTCCTCCAAAATGATTGGATTATAAATGACCCCCTGAAGAACCTTTACCACATAAATAGCCAGTGCTGCGTCTCGCCTTACTTCCAGCTTGTTGTATCCAACCATGCCTAAAACAAACAGGGTTAGATACATCAGCGGGTAGAACGGGTAGACGCCGTAGAGCTTTAGGTACAGGTAACGGGTGAACTTATTCTCAATGCGCTCTACCATCCCGTTATATTTGGCCTCGTGTGGAGCCCATATCACGGCGTTGAACTCTAGATGGCTTCGAACCAAAGCGTCATATAGAGCTCTTATTGCTCTCAAATTGGTGAAGGTGTTTGTTTGCCGAAGAACAAACCCAAGAGTTTTGAACGCCTTTTTGCAAACGTTGGTAATATGTACTCGGAAGTTCAGGCCTACATCTAGGTGAACCACTAGATCCCTTACCGAGTTCACTCTCTCCAAGTTGGAACCGTTCAGTTGGTAGGTGTAGTGGAGTGGCGTCTTTGCTCTACTGAACGTGATTACTGGCGTTAAACTGTAGTTCGTTACTACGACTCCACTCCCCCACTCTTTCCACGTCGCGTTGAAGGCGCTCGCAGTCTGCTTGATCCTTGATCGGCAAGAGCAATTTGAGATCATCCGCGAAGAGTAAGAATTTGGCGTCCTTGGTCCTCACCCCCGTTTTTGTAGCGTAAGCCTCGGACTTGCACCCCGCGTATTCGACATACTGCTGCCTGTCCCTCATGTAACTCGCGAAGAACCGCAGCAGCTTGGTTGTGCAGCCGATCGTCGCCAACATCAGAAGCAGTATGTCATTGTCGACCAAGTCGAATGCTTTTCTGAAGTCAAAGTAGGCGGCGTCGACTTGCACCCCTGCGTCGACGTGTGGAAGCATGTAGGTTATGTAGTCTAGGAGGTTGCTGGCGGTGCTTCGAGCCGGACGGAACCCGTGCTGCGCGTCAGACAAACGAACCATGACCTGCTCTTGCATGCTGCGCTGCACCGCTGACTCGAACACCTTTGCCACTGTCGAAAGAATCGCCACCGGCCTAAACCCCGTTACATCTTTCAGACGACCGATGTGGCGCGGCGGGCGAAGGTCTGCCTGCGACGCAGAAGGTTGCGGGTTCGATTCCCGCCTTGGGACAAATGTTTGTACGATCTGCAAATATTTGTTCCGGGTGTTCTGAGTATTTTCTATATATAATAAAAAATATCTATCTATGTTATATATTGTATTAAGTTTATCAGTCATCTAGTACCCATAACACAAGCTCTGCTTACTTTGGGGCTAGATGATGCTGTGTGGATTGTCCAGCATTATTTATTTTATTTATTTATTTATTTATCTTTTCCCGGTCCCCCTTTTGGTATAGGAATCACACGTGTTGTTTTCCAGCGTTTCGGAAAATATGATTCCTTTAGGCAAAGGTTGTAAATTTAGGCGAGTGGTTCTGCAAGCGCCATACGGCAGTCTCTCACTATGTAGGCCGGAGCCCAGTCCGGGCCCGCGGAGGATTTTGGCTTGAGCCTAGCGATCGCCGCGCGTACCTCGCGCAGCATGAGCTGCGGTACGTGCACTCGCGCAGCACTAGCACTGCTCGCCGCCTCCGCGGCTGGAACGTCCAGTTGAGCAGTCGAGGTGCCGTATACCGAGTGAAAGAACTTGGCAAACTCTACTGCGCATTCCGAATCCGATAGAGCTCTACCGTTTCATGATGGCATTCATCTAACAGCTCGCTTTATATTACGCGCGCCCATATCGTCAGATACATGACATATTGATTTTACTTACGTTACCATAAACAACGCTCATAAGCTCTATATAAAAAGCAATAACTGTTTTGTAAAGTAGATTAACAAGGGCACGCAACACAACGTATTATTTCACTCAAAATTGTGTAGGTATTTATCTAAAATATATATTTGTATAAAAATTTGTGAATGCGATGTTTGTCAATTTATAAACATAGCGAAGCTCTTTAAGTAAATCAGTGGGTATAAGTACCCGAGTTCTGATTTCGCGGTAAATGCCGACTTATCGCTGACACTGAGATTTATTGTATAATTAAAGAGTAAAAATTGGTATTATAATATTATTAGGGCTCAGTACCGCGAGATCAAACGCGTCTATTCTGTACTTTTATATTTTTACTGTGGGTCATCCATCAGGATTTAATTCATTATTTTGTGTTAGAAACAGTGCTTCAGGGTCGATTTGACTAAATCAGTACAAAGTCGAAGCCCCTTGCAGAGCAATTCTACCACCGAACTGCGATCCCCAACCCGTATGCCCAGCAACGTGGGGATTATGGGCATTACTCCCCGTGAGAGGCGCTTATCAGGCTGAGACCTGGGTCCAGCAGTGGACCATTATAGGCTGTGTAGGTGGTGGAGGACTACAAAGTCGAGTAGAAAATCAGTTGATTGAAGAAAAAAATAAGCTGTGATGCGGGAATTGTTATAGGCCAGAAAAACGTACAGATTGAACATTTTTCTGTCCCATAACAGTTCCCGTGAATCTTTTTAACACGAGTGTGAACATTTCAATTTTCAATGACGGCTTTCATCAGGTCGGTTTTTAAATGGATGCTACGATACCAATGTCACAGTGAGGCGTTTAGTTTAACAGAATAGGGCCCATGTCCTGTTGATTGTACTTACGCTACCGAACATAAACAACACTCTTATCAAACTCATACTCATTTATTCGTCGTAGGACACTTGGATATTTTCACAGTAAAAGGTGCTTATTATTAGGAATGCTTAATTCAAAGCCATACGACATACAAACAGAAATACATACAATTAAAGAACTTAGGAATTTATACAAATATGTAAATTGAAATAGATCAAAAGTCAAGTTCCAAAAATAAAATAATTATGTGTATCAAAGGAATTACTGTTTTTTAAAGTACCTAGATGAACAAGCGCACAACAACACAATTTATAATTTAGCGCTTCATAATATGAGAAGAACTGTGTCCAAATGTGAATAATCAGTCAGCAGGTATGGCAAACGCGAACGAAGTTGCGGGTACAGCTAGTATATAACATTATTGGATTTTTTTACTTATCGCTATGCTCTTTTCTCAGCTCTACATTGATATACATTCCTTATCGTTTACTTTAGGTGTGGGTTTGATTTTTGCTTGATACGTGCTCATGAAATTCACACGCGTATAATGCGTGAGAGTTAACATTAACTTAATTCGTTGATTGAATTTTAATTCAATCATTTAAAGTGTTAAACATTCACGCACTATACGCTTGTGATTTTTTTATATTTGATCAAACAGTAGGTTCTTGCTGCAGCAAGCTGGTTTTCAGACACAATATCACCAGCTGACCCTTATCGCCGGGCGGAAGGGCGACGACCTC
Source organism: Eupithecia inturbata (assembly GCA_963662085.1). Lineage (NCBI taxonomy): Eukaryota > Metazoa > Arthropoda > Insecta > Lepidoptera > Geometridae > Eupithecia > Eupithecia inturbata. Next base: position 14,382,179 of record OY759190.1, read on the forward strand.
ACCGGACGCGCGATCGCCCCCAGAGCACTCCCACTGCTTCTCGGTAGCCTTATCGGGGGTGGGAACATTGCTGATGTTGCCGATATCGGGGACATGGACTCTATTGCAATATTTGGTTTGTCGACGTGCAGTGTCAAGAGAGGCTGATCCGTGATAAACGAAGTGTCTATACTATACTCCGGCTACGCGTTTATTTTCTTTGGCTTGATGAAATAACGTGATATTTCATAGACACGTAATCTGTCAGCTCGATAATATCAAAGCTCTCGTTATCCCGATATTTACCGAGTCGACAAATTAGCATCAATATTTTTAAAAAGAAACAGAGCCTATGAAATATTGGATACTTTCATTCTGTCAAAGAAAAAAAACACGTGGACGGAGTATTAGCAGTCCGGTTTGATAAGGAATTAGTACCTACTGATTAAGAGCTAAACCAAATAAATCATCAATGATGAATCATATGAAATAAACAAATAAAGTAAATCGACCGTATATAATAATACATAGAATAGTTTGTTAGTGGTACTTTTTCATTTTTATCTAACCAAAACATCAATTAACGCCTTGTTCAAACAAAAAAATTTATTGTGATTGATGTACCAGTTAGCTATTCGTCAGATAGAAGTGACACAGCTCCCACAGCCGTGGACAAACAAAAGATGTAGCGCAATCAGAAAATCTCAATTAGCCGCTGTCACTCAACTCAAGCCGCTGGATCTAAAAGAACTGACAACAAAACACACGACACCGTCCGAAATAGACTCGTTTAACTCACACGCGGAAATTCTATTCATACTGTTGCTAAAATAGAATCGGTTGACACTCGCCGCGCCACGGGGCGCCGCGCTGCTCGCTCAGGCAGGCGCGTTGTTGCACGATATTTACTTATTAAAATGTCGGAAATTTACTTTAAAAGGTTATTTAAACTCGTACTATTGTTACGGCAACGTTGTTGGCCGCCAAAAGTTATTTAAGGTTAGTCAAAGCTTAAAAGTAATCGACTCTAGACTTTTCTTTTATTCCATTTCTGTTTATACATATCATTGCTATATTTATTTGGCACATATTGAATCTTATGTATTTTAATATGGTATTGTGAAGTTTTGTTTTTATTTAACAATTTTAACTCCTCAGTTGCGTTTATTCTATTTCAGTCAATAAATATGTATTATAGTGTCCTTGATATAATTTTCTTGTTTTCGTTAACTAATTAGCATTTATTTGTTACAGGTAAGATTATTCTGCCTGGGGTGTGGCGGTGGCGCATGGCGGCGCGGCGGCGGCGGTGTGAACAATATAAAGCTGTGAGAAATCACAAGCACTATTGGTGATGTAATTTAGTCGATATTTATCATTTGATTGTTGTAAACGTTTTATTAATCCGGGCACTAATCCGCATTTCTCTTTCCACTTCGCTTATCAAACGTCTTCGGGAACACATTCACTGGACTCTATTCAATCATTTTTGATCACATGTCAGCTGTCCACTACTGTTATACCACAAGTATGTTTCAATTACTAGTTAATAACGATTTCTTCTCGTTGTTCTAATTGTCTCTTCTGATTGCCCAATTATCATGTTATAAATCTTTATAACATGGTATAGATAGATAGGTAAGTACCTCGTTCATAAAAAAACCCATGGAACATTACCTTAACGACAACTAGTTCTATTTATAACATGTTATGCGATTATGTTTATATCTGTCAGTTTCCGCACATGGTGTAGGCTGCGATAAACTGGTAGGCCCAATTGTTATATTTTTAGCGTACGTTCGTATGTACATTGTGGCGTTCGGTGATGTCACGCCATCGCATCGTCCCAGTACGCCTGCGTTGAGTAATGTTGCAGTTATTTGTGTGTGGCGTCTTTTGGGTGGAACGAAGTTCATTGTTCGTAGCTGTCACTTTGTCAGTAATCGTCAGGGCTTCATTATGTTCATCTTTCTATAAATTGTTATCTCGCTTATCTACTTTGAGGTGGAGCGCGGACGTTATGGTTTTTTTTCCCGTCTTCTCTTTATGCTAGAAACTTGTTTTACAATAATAAAGTCTAGAGGTTGTAATTGTTTTGAGTATATTTTCATTTTAGATGGTCTATTCTATAGCAGCTGCAAATACAAAAGCGATATTTATAGAAGTGACAGATAAAGCGGTCAACCAAGGTGATCGACGCCACCTGAGCCACAGAATATGTCCAACTCTGATAGCTCTCTGAGTGGTACATGACAAGACTAATTTAGTTTATTATTTCACGAGACGTTGTGCTTATCTTTGTGCAAACAAAGATAAGCACGACACAACGTCATATAGGTAATTGTTTTATGATTTCCTTTTCAAAAATACATACCTATCACTTATTATCACTGGTTAGACGTAGGTAGGTAGGTAGGTAGGTAGGTATTGTTGATGCTTTTCCGAAAGTTACATTTGTTTGCGTGTTTTCCCTTACATCTTCGGCTTTATTTATAGAATTCGATAAATTATTGTTTTGTGTCATGTACGTTAGCAATAAAATAAAACATCAAAATATTATGGAAAACCATTATTTAAGGATAAATAAATTGAAGTTCTAGGTACAAAATTATAAATAAATATATTGTCTAATTAGAATATTTACATTTAACCTTCTATCAAGGCGAAAACACCGAAGCAAGCATTTGTAATAACACTGCATACACCACACTATTGATGATAACACTGCATACACCACACTATTGATGATAACACTGCATACACCACACTATTGATGATAATTTCGATGTTATTATTGTTTTGATGGCAGGTTGTAGTTGTAATGTATTACTTACTAGTTTCTGCTCGCGGCTTCGCACGCGTTGTTTCTATGGAAACGTTACTGTGATGTTACAACAGTGGCAATTAACATCGAATCTTTTGCGCAAATTGTAGTTGAAATTCCTGGCGCTTTAGCAGAAAACGATAACAATAGCGAAATAATCGTACCGGGTCGTTGGACTGACTCGAACCACAGAGGAACAAGAAAATCTTCCCTTCTCAAATACAAACCTATCCAAAATCTATTTTCAGCAACAAAAGAAGCAGGAATTGATTTTCCTACATTACGTACCTACTGTGAAAGAAAGATCCTCATCATTTGTGGAACATAGTAGACAAGGCACTACAAAAATAGATAAATTACCTCAAATAATAGAGCTCTTACAAATCTAGTCGCTACATCACGAAATGTGGACATATTGATAAATGCTAAAGGCCTTCTAAAAGAAACAAAAACCTACTCTCAAACAAAGATAACACGAGAATAGAGGCAATAGATACAAGCACTGTAGGATGCAGTAGTGAAGTGCGCGCACAGCGCACTCAGATTGTTTTAGGATCGATAATTATATCACTTACAAATGTGATAATTGCGGTGTAGCTGAAAAAAAGCAAACTACTTTCGATAATTCATAGTCTGTATCTATCGACGACCCGTTATTATCCGCAACTGAGATAATTCCGCTGCCAATTATAATTAACAGGCTATTTATTACCTATACTTTGCTATTTGCATCTGCTGCCAACGATTCTTCATTTAGTCGGTGATATAAATTTAAAATGGTATGCATTTATTTGTATGATTATCATCAACTAGCGACCCGCCCCGGCTTCGCACGGATAGCGATCAGTATTATAGATGTTTTCTTCTTCTTCTTCTTCTTAATAGCCTTTGTGGACCCCAATACATCTTTTTTAAGGAATAATTCTGTACTACTGTTTGGTTTCCTGTGAAACCAAAACCACGCAACCAATAGAGTTCTATAACTTTATTGGTTTACGCGCACATTCTCAACAACCTTTGTCATACGAGTATTTCAGCCAATTTGATCAAGACTTATAATAATTTATACACCTAAACCTTACTCATGAACCATTTTGTCTATTGTTTCAATTCAACGTCTCAAATGATGCAAGCCTAGTGTAGCTTTGTGGACTAGACTATAAACTTTATGTTGGACATAGCGAAGTGAAAGGAGAAGTAAGGACAGGCTGACTCCACCATCGGATGGAAATAGTATGACAAGGAATAAGAGAAAAAGGAAGAGTTCATTTTGAGAGTAAGCTGATTGAATACATAACTAGTTTGTGTTGGAGGAAAACCCAACGTTTCATCCAGGGATGTTCTTCCAACACAAACTAAATTCGTAGTTAACCCGCTTACATTAATAATTAGTTCGTCAAATTACGAAAGGAAAGCATTTGGATGTGGTCGTTTTATTTGAAGACTAGCTTAGCTAGTTTTGTTCTCATGATGTGGAAACGAAGTGTATTTTCGGAGCGGATATCTGCAAGCATATTATAAACATTAATTTGTATGTTTGATTGTTTGTTTGGCACGCCCTCGCACTCCAGCTGTCCGTCAATAGCCTGCTATATTTAGACCCGCGGCAGTCACGTTGCGCTGTCGTGTTCTGGCCCAGCTTTTTATTTAACTATAGGTAGAAAGATCTATATACTGGATTTCTTTATCTTGTTTGATTATTATTTAATTGCATTGCTCCATTAGACTGGAATGGAAACGGGCCGTAAAGCCAGTGACGAATACATTTTTTCAGTTGCATTTCGTGTCAAAAAGATGTGCCCGCTTTATACTTGTAAACCTATGGCGTGATGCAGAATATTGTTTTTCAACTGTTGTTTATATTATTACTCTATTACATAGGCACATTATACCATGAGCTCAACTTTTAACTTTAGAATAACTTTGTCACTCTGTTGCATGTTGGTAAAACAATTATTTTTCACCACTCGCTCTAAAACAGTCAGCAAAATGTTAGCTCACATGTGAAATAAAGAATATTATTCAACTTGTTGAAAAAAGTAATTTGTTTTCAGAATGCTGTTCTAAATTGCGATGGTATAATATGTTATTGATACTCTATGGTCGGCGCCAAAAATAAGAATAAACTACGCGATTTGCACCAGGGGAGGTAAACTTTCTCACTGAAGGCATCGTCATTTTTATGTGTACCTTGACAACTTGGCTGGAAGACCATTCTTCTAGGCGGACAGACCCATCTTTAAAGAATCTGCCAAACAACAGGTTCGGAATTTATATGGGACTTGCGCTGTGAGCTGCACTCATTTTAGCTTATCGTACGGATACGGAAGGAGGTTAGACAGTGTTCAACCTTCACAAAAATGCAGAATCTCGTTCGTTCATGGTTTGAAAGAGGTTTATAACATTCGTACCCTCCATGGTTGTTGACCAAAATGAGACCTCTTTTAAAATTACAAAATATTTTCTCGCTAGTCGAGGTGAAAAGTTATATGTTGAACTCGAGAGTAAATGTTTTTTGTTCCGTGCCTTTTAAATCCCTCGCTAGCTCAACAGTCTACATGAGAGCCACTCGCTACGCTCGTGACTCTACTCTAGACTGCTTCGCTAGATCTGGATTTAATATCGGCACGTGCAACAAAACAATAGTTTTGCTCACTTGTTGAACAAATAACGATTTCTGGTAAAATTTGTGATCTCACTGCTGGTTGTACAAAGGTCGTCCCCACAATTAACACGACCGGTTCATCTGGCAGATTTTGTAACGTTCTTGTATCAAGTTTTTAATCGCTTTGCTATTTTCATGGGTCCATTAAATACATTTTGTATGTTTTCCTATATAAACAAAGTAGCCCTAGATAAACACTTGGTGAAAAGCCATTATGCTCAAGGAATTAGCCAGCTGAAGTGGCTGGGGGCCGGTAATATCTCGCGAAGAACCAGCAACCGCTGGAGTATACGTGTTCTTGAGTGGAGACCGCGACTCGGCAAAGGCTAGGTAGTGTAGGATGCCCTCCGGCCAGATGGGATGTAGACCTGCGAAAGACTGCTTGCAGATTCAGGATGCCGCAAGCTGAAGACAGGGCGCTACGGCGCTCATAAGGGAGAGGGCCTATGTCCAGCAGTGGACTGATATAGGTTGATGATGATGATTATGCACTTACGAACTTCCTATTTTCAGGGACGGCACTTGCTCCACTCTTTGTTGATCAAAAATAGCGTTGAATCCCCCTCATAACATAACCAACGTTGCTTTACCAAACGGATATTTTTAGTTCACTAAAACAGGTTCGGTCGGTTATTCCGATTTTAGACAGGCTTTGTATAGACTTGAGTGCGGCGAGCGAGCCCGAAGCGAGATAATATTTTAGTCAAGTCTTTTGTTTGTAAATGTGGGAATAATAAGCAGAAATGCAAATCGCTATACCAAAGAGATAACAAAGCCGGCGTCAAGTTTGAGAAACAAGCCACCTGGACAATGCCGTGGTAAGTGCGTAATAAACAAATAAAAGCCCTCGACAACCTCTACCTCAATCGACACACATTGTATATTTGCCAAATGGAATTAAAAAAAAACAAAGCTCTGATCACAATAAGTTACTTTAAAAATATCACAAAAAATGTCCCAAGAGTCGGTGTATCCAGAATTAGGTCCCCCGTTCTATAAATACCGCAGCACGGAATGCGCCCATCTGTTTATAGAGTAGACACGCTAAGCGGGGGAGATTTACTAGTCTATTTCTGTTATTCAAATCATGGGGTGACAGGTTAACGTTGGAACAGGTTCACAAAAAACCCAAGGGTTTAACGGAAACTCAAAGCACTGGTTGCAATATAAAGCATTTTACGAAGCGCAGAATTTATTAGGTTTAGCAATAGCAACAATGAACCATTGTTGTCGCGTCAATGCCTTCAACGATTTTATCGTTGTAAAGTCGTAAAAATATAATAGTGTATAATCGCGGCCATTGCAAGAGTTTGTTTCGATTCTGCTGTCTCTATCTTGGGCTTCGTATAAATCTCCTCTTAGAACATACATCAACAAGAGTTTACATAGGCTTAGGCAAGCAGTCGCATTTACATTTCCTATGAATCCTTAAGACAAAGAGCATTCACACGTGACTCAATAGGAACGGAATCCTTTGAAGCGATATACAAGCCTTTGTATGGTAAACTAATTATAGACGGTGGCTATTTATAGTCGTGAATCACTCCTGTGCAGCCGAGCTCCACTTCATCTAGTTATTAATTACTACTTTTCGTTGATTATGTTATATTCAGGAATTTTAATGTCACATGTCATTCATGTCATTCATATCAGTTTGTTATACACTGTTATACAGTGACTTTTATAGTTTAAAAATGCATCTTTGCGATACATATCATAGGTACTGTCCAGTCATCATAACATGTGTCTTAAACTGGTACCTCAACTGTCAAGAAATTATATTACATAGGTAAGTAATGTTTGCTAGAATTTGAGAGTTAAACAAACAACACAGAGTGTGCTGCCGTCATGTTGTGTTCTGAATCAATGAAATAGTTTTGTTTTATGTGTACTGATTTTTAACCGTAGCGCACATTTTCACTTGCATGCAAAAAAGCAGACTATATTAATGTACCTAAACATTGTTTTCGTGTAGCGAATCTAATTTTTGATCCCGTAATTATTGTACTATTCAATTGAATATTAGCTTGCAGCACTTCACCTGGTGAGTTCGTGTGTTGAAACTGTTTGCACAGTGTTATGTTCCGGACCGCTGCGACTGGTTGGCTCACGGAGTTGTGATGATATCACAACTCCAAAATAGGATTTCGTAAGATATTGCCTTATATGCTTTCTTATGTTAATCTTAAAATGTTTCGACACAGATTATTTTTCAAAAATGTAATGGTCTTTTAATGTTAAATTCATTATGTAATCTGTTAATTTTGTCTTAGAAATTATAATAATGTATATATGTATATCCATGTAAATTTTTGAATAACTACCTAATTCAAATTACTTCATAATTTTTCCAGTTATTGCTTTGAACCACGTTTGAAATCGTTGCTGTTTATTTTATTAACTCGTTTTATTTACCTATACACTTTACTTTCGTAGTTTGTCGGACACAATTGGTTCGGGTTTGTCTCCTTCATTATTGATTCGCAGCACACCGGTTGTTCAATACCAGTACCAATATAGTTTAATAAACAGTTGCACGTTGTTCTTTCCCCGAGTCTTGCTTAAGTTAAATCGGAGCCGGTGTAATTAAAAAGGAAGACGAATGTTCCATTTGTGTGCTTTCCGGCGGCGCGGGCGCGGCGGCTGCATTTAGCCGATTGGAAATAGCAGCGGACGCGCGTTCAGTAAACAGTTTACACGAACAGAAATAGATTTAGTTTCGCTTCTGGATGTGGAACGGGCGAAGAGTTCGCTTTTATGGCGCTTTATTTCGGGCCGACGCGGATCTAGGAACACAGGATGCTGGAGGAGGTGGCGTTTATAACCGACGACGAAGTCTATTGGAACTGTCTCTGAACACTTTGACTCGTGTGGCTTAGCGGCCGTCTGGTCCTCGGATGCAAGACTTCTCCGGGAAACTCGGCTCGGAGCGGTATCTCACTCGCTATTAACGCCAAGTTCGCTTAGTCAGCGAGGCAAAGTGAACCTTTGCCTCCGACACCAGAATTCTCCAGGCATCTGCTCCTATCTAACACGTGTGAAGTACGCAAGGATCGGTGTCTTCCTCGTGAATCTAGTAGACCAGGGGCGGCCGACTGGACCTAGCCCCGATTATTTTCTCTGTTATGCCTTCTTGACCGCTAAATCTTCCTTCGATCTTTCGACTTGTCCGAGCGAGCGTAGAGGGGAGGTCTTGAAATTGCGTGAATAGACGTTACTTTAATAATATTAACGTTAATTAATAATTAATAATAATTTTTATTGTGTTATTACTTCGTAATCATAAGGCTTATAAATAATACATATTTTTATTAAAGTACTTGTTTATCCTGTACATACTTACACAACAATTCACTTCAAGGAAAAGCTATTAATAGAAAACGATAAAACTAATAGGTAAATAACCTATTAAAATAAATAACGATGACGGCTCAAAGGTATGTATTGTCATCCGCATGGCAATGTAAGTTCCAAAAATAGATTCCGTCATTGTTTGATATCAAACATGGATAGCAGTGGGTGTAAGTTTGTCTGTAGGTATATCTCGGTGATATCTTGTGATTGTGAATCATAATGTAGGTATCTAAATATGCCTTTATGCTGTGCTGACCGTTTAGAATTACTAATACCACAAATATTGGCATTAAATATATTAAGACCCGATTTCGATCGCGTAAAGATTATTTTTACCACACTACACACACTCGCTCGAAAACGGTGACTTTGCTGCTTAAAAACAGTGAGTAAAATCGGGTTTTGCTCACATGTGGACTAAAGGATATTATTCAACTTGTGGGAAAAAGTAATTTGAATTCAGAATGCTGTACTAAATTTCGATGGTGGAATATTTTATTAATACTTTTTTCAGCGCCGAAAAAAAAAAACTACGCGATCTGCACCAGGGGAGGTAAACTTTCTCACTGAAGGCATCGACATTTTTATGTGTACCTTGAAAACTAGGTTTGTGAAGACCGTTCTAGACGGACAGCGCCATCTTTCAATAATCTGTCAACCTACCGTGCAAATTTATATAACATATTCGACAAACCGATTACGATACGGAGCTCGCGTGCATGTACTATTTAATAATTTTAATGAGTTTTGTTGTCCTTTCGCTTCCTCATGCGAGCTTGCCGTGCGAGTGAGCGGGACGGAGATAGCGTCCTTCACTTGTCGCGCTCTGACAGTTCTAAATTTAAACGTTACATGTTGTACTGCTGGTAAACACCCTCATCTACCCTACCTACCTTAATGTATTTTTTTACAAAATAATCTTTATTTGACTACTGCCTTTAATAGCAAAATTATAAAACACCTATTTCCTCATTTTTGCATTCAAATGGAAAACTATTAAACCATGAACAGTGCGAACAATTTATCTTGGCTGGTCGGAACTACGCACAGAAGGCTGCGGGCTGCGAGTGCGCGGTAATATTTTGTATGAACCAAATGGTGACATGAGGCGGGGTGCGCGGGGCGGTGCAGGTGGTCTAGGCTAGAGACGCCCCTTACATAAACACAATCAATCCTTTATACGATCGAATATCGTAATCGATTAGTTTAATGTCGAATTCAATCGTTTTAGTGTATAGAAGATATTTATGTAAATAAATTTACTAATAAAGGGAATTATATCATCAATAATTGAGTTTTCATCTTTATTTCTATAACATTATGTTTTCTCGGTTAAAAGACATGAATGATTTACTTAAATTTTAGAAATCTATCATTTACTTCTTGGTTAACGAATGTTTAAGAACATTTAAAACCTCATTATAAAATCGAATAGAAACATTTTCTGATTACTTAGTTTCAATCGATTCGAATAATAATCGATGACACAATACACACGCACAAGCACGCACATTGCACATCTCTTTTGGTTAACTTCGTAAGCTTCGTGCTTGTTCGGCAATAGGTACTCTGTACGAGGAATTATGTCTCAGTCACACGTCAGCATTGGTTTGGTGTTCGTGTCGCTATCTCTGTCTTGACCACAGTCGGTTACAAAACTCTTAGTTGCATTTTCGTTCGTTGTTATTAATATTACTGTTGATGATTAATATTACTGATGAATTATATAACTGATTAATATTAATCGACTGTTGAATATGTTAGGTTTATTATAAACTTTATGATACAGTTTAAAGATTAAATAAGTCAAATAATAATAATGGCTTAATGCCTTATTTAGGCACCACCATTGTGCATTAAAGTGTAAATACGTAAATAATGCCCGTGTTTGTGTTTTCATATTTATTTTATTTGTATTTTCTACTACTTTCTCAATGTATTAGATATTTTCTGATCGTATATTTGTTTATCTGGCAATAACAGTTTTCTTCACGAGTGTGCATGCGTAAAAGTTTGCAGAGCCTATGTTCAGACCGGCTAAGATAAATTGTCCGTACTGTAATTATCAAAAAATACGATTTAAGAGCGTTTACGCCTAGCGCGCGATGTGTGTGGGACTGACTTGAAATGATTTGCGCGCAGCGTTTTAGAGTAGTTTTAAAATATTAACAGAAAAAAAATAATAACAAAATAATTAAAAGTTGAAATGTATGATTTTAAAGAAGATGCTCCACTTTATTGGTAAGCTATTGTTATATTAAATGAAATAAGGTATATCGGTGAAAAAATCATTTAAAATTCGTAATAATTCACATCTTCGTATTGATCGGTTATTTTTTGTTAATTAGATATATCAGTATTTTCTTAATATTTTGAGCTTCGAAACTGATGCTGAAAGGGAAATTAAGAAAACCTCTAACAAGTTATCTTGTTAGAACGCGTAAATACTATATTAATCGAAATATTTTCTTAAGTAACTATTTGCACAACGAAATCTCCTAAAATTATTATTAATTAACATATAGTGTAAGATGAGTGGTTCATGATATTAACGGGTTTGAAAAGTACTGTTTTTGAGCCAAACTGCGCATGGAAGGCGTAAACGCTCCAAAAGTACTGGTTTTGAGCCAAACTGCGCATGGAAGGCGTAAACGCTCCAAAAGTACTGGTTTTGATCCAAACTGCGCATGGAAGGCGTAAACGCTCCAAAAGTACTGGTTTTGAGCCAAACTGCGCATGGAAGGCGTAAACGCTCCAAAAGTACTGGTTTTGAGCCAAACTGCGCATGGAAGGCGTAAACGCTCCAAAAGTACTGGTTTTGATCCAAACTGCGCATGGAAGAAGTAAACGCTCCAAAAGTACTGTTTTTAAGCCAAACTGCGCATGGAAGGCGTAAACGCTCCAAAAGTACTGGTTTTGAGCCAAACTGCGCATGGAAGGCGTAAACGCTCCAAAAGTACTGGTTTTGAGCCAAACTGCGCATGGAAGGCGTAAACGCTCCAAAAGATAAAAGACCACAAATACGCCTACGAAACGAGATGAACTCTTATCGTAGGCGAACGTCGTAGCTAGTTCGTAGACATGCTACGCCGTAGCAGCCCTTCCTGTTCGTAGGCTTTTGCGTAACACTTGCTACGAAACTTGAAGGGACGAATTTTAATGATTTTGTCTAAAATTCGTCCCTTATAGGTAGAATACATCAAATTAGTGTCAGTAAACTTACTCGTATCAACGTCATGTCATGACATGATCAATATAATCATAACATCTGCAGCTGGTGAAACATTTTATGAAATTGTAGCAAGATTGCAGGGAAAGAAAACCTACTTACTCCCTTACGATATAAACAAATAAGGCGTTTTCCAGGGGAGCCCTATGTCCAGCAGTGGACTAGTATAGGATATTGGTGTAAATGACTTTCGATTCGACACACTTAGTTAATTTTAGACTAGTCAAAATCAACTAATGACCTCATCTTAATCCCCGGGCGCATGCCGGTAATGGAGGGCCTTTGCCCAGCTGTTAGATGACCAGGGCTAATAATAATAATAATAACCGACCTCATTCTATAACAACACATGTAACTCCATAATTAACTCACATACATAAGCCTACAGAAAGCCCTAGAGTAGTTATTAATCGCCTTGCACTATTTAAAGAGCGCTCAATATAGTATTTCTCCAAGGATATCTATTAGTGCTAGCTTTATAGGATTATTTCCATATAAATAACAGACGAAACAGAAGCCATTTGAATATATTCATGAATAGATAATTAGCATGTCTGTTCGGACGTCGGGCATTATTTTCGGTTGGTCTAGACTGGTGTTCATAGATCTAGAATTAGAAATATAAATTAAATAGTAGATGTGTCTTCATCAGCCAGGCCGCCGCCGCCACTGCCGGCCGGTCCTCGTTGTCTTCTGTTGTTGTTCGGTGGTAAAAGATATGTTTGAAAATCATTTATAAAGCTTCGTCCATCTTTTAGTATGGCTTAGTTTTAGATAATTGCTTTAGATAGCTTAACCGACTTCGAAAAAGGAGGAGGTTCTATGTTCGGTTGTGTGCATGTTTTATAGTACGAGTATGTTCGGCGATTTCTCCGTCAATAATGGACCGATTTTGAAAATGATATCGCTCGCTTTCGCTTTTGTTAAGAGAATCATGCCCATGTGGTCCCATAGTAAAATATTCACGAGGGATTAGTATATGTTCCGCAAAACTTAAAAACAGTGACAAAATTAAGGGATTCGAAGTCACGTATTCATTTTTTTAAAACAAACAACATACCTAACTTGTTTGTTTTGTATCTTTCTCAACAACACAAAACGTTACGTAACGAGCAGTTTTAATTAAATGTCCAATAAATTCAGAATACATAATGAAATCCAACAACCATAATAAATCCGTCAAACGCCCTCGAAGCAGGTTTCCGAAGCACCTTGAAGAGCCGAAGGACGCGCGGTCCTCGCGGCTCCCGACCCGCAGCCTAAATATAACTTTCTAAAAATACCCTCCTTATAACCCCCCCGCCCGCCTCACCTCTCGCTCTTCCCCCCAGCGGCCGGCCCTAAAGGTAGAAACACACTTCGGTGCCGTGACGCATCCGAAGGGACGGACGAAGAGACGACATGTATCTATCCAATACCATACTAAACGTGTGAAACCGATATTGTTCCATACGTTTAGTATGGTGGAAAACAAGTCGCTTCTGTTCCAAAAAAATAACTGAGTCTGTGAAATATTGCATTCTTTCATTCAGTCAGTAAAGAATATAAACGCGTGGACTTTATAATACTCGTAGTCCTTTAAGACTGACCGCCGAGCCGTGGCCGAAAAAAGACTACGAGAAAATTCGTATTATTGTGGTCGGAAACACATGACATAGTAATCAATTATGTTTCTGTTACCATACTAAATGTATGAAACCGATATGGTTTTGCCGCGGCACGGCACGTCCCGCCACAGCACGACACGAGTTAGTGTGTGTTCAACCTGTTAGCCTACGCCCGGCGACCTACATGAGAAGGGGACTCGTATCTAGATGATTGGGATTAGAATGTAAGTCCCGCAGGTTTATGGACCTCTTATTGGAACGAGTAGGTAAGGTTTATTCCTTCTCTTAGCGAGTATACCTCGCGCTGAGGTCGGCACCACAGTTTACTTTGCAAGTATCAATTCTGAACAAACTTATCATCGTGGGCCTTTGTCGTGAGTCTACCAGATTAACAACGGAGGAGATCTGAGGCACTTGCTTCCAACTTTTGCGTAGGCATTTTAAAAATAAACAACTAAATTTAGGTATTTAATTGTGACGTCTTATTTTGCCAAAGTTTTATTACACTTTCCGCTATTTTTAACCGACTTGGATGATTATTATGCAGTTGTATAAAGGATGATCCCGAGGTGGTCCCGTATTTATCCCACAAAACTTAAAAAATTAAGGGATTCGAATTCGGCAATAATGCCGCCTATTGTACGGTTTTTCTTGTTTATTAATTTAAATATTTATTTATTTTGTATGTACAATAAAGCGTTCATTCATTCGGTGTTTGGTTTTTCAAAGCAATCGAATTATCATTCACCTACATATATCACAAGCTCTGCTTACTTTGTAGTTGATGCTGTGTGAATAAGTCCAGCATGATTTGTGTTAGCTCTCCGACGAACCACGTTCACGGCCAGATGTCTACCTGCCTGACCTACGTCGTCGCACCGAACTCGTTTATCTGACCGAGCACCGGTTCAAAACTACTCGGCCATTTTAAATTTTATATCCATTTGCGAAATTGTGCCTGAGATGGTTGTTATTGTATGTTTGATGTGTGTTCAGAGAGCTGCAGGAGTGTAACCTAACTACGAATACGGCGGATCTATTCGCGATAGGCTTGGACCACCTCCACCTCCACAGCCTATTATATTGGTCCACTGCTGGGCCCAGGCCTCCCCCTGATAAGCGCCTTGTTGGCTTTTATCTCATGGGGGGTAATGTCCATAATCCCCACGCTGGGCATGTGGGTTGGGGATCGCAGTTCGGTGGTAGAATTGTTCTGCAGGGGGCGCTGCTGGCCGCCCCTGGTGGATATCCCTTAGTCGCCTCGCCTCTTACGACACCCGCGGGAAGAGTTGCGGTTTCGACCGATTCCACTCTATCTGCGCTTTTTACACATCTCACGCGCTTCGGTGGAAAGAGAGCGTTTAACGGAGGTCAAAAATATTTAAAGACGGGTTGTCTTTAAATATTTCTTGCCTCCAGATCCAGATTGTCGATGAGTGTGTCATTAGCGTATGAAAGTGTCATTGTCTTAGGTTGAGAAACAGAACATTGAAGTACAACACCAACCGTAAACAAAACGGCTCAGTACGTAACGTATTGCAGGTTATTGTATCGGGTAGATTCCCCGCCCGCCCGCGCTAGGTGATTTAGGTCGCAGGCTCGAAGGTCGCCCAGGCTGCGCCGCCCGCCCCACTTCGTGGAAATAAGTATTTATTTGTGGAACTGCGAGGTTATATCGCTCGCTGCCCCGCTAATAATTTATGTTTTTGCGGAGTTTTAATTGATTGTCCTCGGATTTGGTTAAATTGTTTTTTGCCTAATCATGTCCTGGATTAGACTCTACCTACACAGCGTTCTGTAGATAGCTCTCTTTGTCTATCTCTAGCAATGATATTGTTACGAAGGTAGAGTCATAGGTTAGAGCTTTTCTCCTCGTTTCATTCGGTCTCGCTGTTATCTAACCTACCTAACGCGTGGCAGGAGACAGGCGGACCTACAGTATATTAGATCATTTTTGCTTACGGTCACATTTTACTTAGATTTTTTTTTATCCTCGGCTGGACCCAGCAATGTTCAGCGTAATAATTTTCTGAATACTGACAGCATCCCGTAGATTTATGATATAAAAATGTGATTTTTTAAAAATCTACATTGGTTGAAGCTCCCTGCGTACTAAAACTAAACAGTAGTTTGAGCGTTGTAAGTGCACAAACTTAATGTGACCTCTGAAGTCCATCATTATTGAGTAAGTAAGTAAGTAAAATGAGTATTTGTGTTGTGTTCCAGCTGAGATGGCTCACGAGGCGGCCGCCGGTGCAGAGACCTCGCCGCAGCACACGCCGTCGCCGCCGCACGCGTCGCGCCTGCCCGTCGCCGACTCCAGCTTCCACCAACAGATCATGCAGGTAATCTGTCACATCGCATCCACTGCCCATCATCAGCGGTGCGACTTGGGGCCCTCTACTGTTAAACTAATCGCTTCACTATGACATGGATATCGTCGGAGAAGCGCCATCGCACACAGACACGTTTGGTTCCCGCAAGGGCGCGCCGCGCTGGACTAAGCTGCGCTGAACATTATGATTATCATGGTTGCTGTCTTCGTCATGGGCCTCAATGTATTCAATATTAACATCTGAAGCTGCGGCGGCGCAGGGGGTTACGCTCAGTCTGATATGCGGAAGGTTCGATTACCTCCGTGGGATATGATCCCCTCCGCGAGATATGTGATCCATCTTTCGTTAACATTTGTTTAGGGTCTTGGTTATTTCCATGTACGCGTAAGATATGGTTGATACTTTATATAATACGTATGTGAAGTATCGACCATACCTTACACATAAAACAAAGTTGCTTGGGGTTCATTGAAAAAGCTGCAACAAAATTTGAGTAATTGCAAGCTCATATGCCTACATAGGCTAAAGGTTTATTTACACCTTGAACGATGACTTTATAAATACTACTTTTTATGATAGCAAACGTTGACAAAATAAAACGTAAATTGAGAGTCGGACTCGCACATCGAGGGTTCCGTATGACCTTGTTTCTTGGCGTATATAATGTCATGATTCTAGGTCAACGGTTTTGTTTCAAAATACGCGGGCATAAACGGCTGTCACTTTTGATTGCGTTGATTTAGAAGTTTGATTTATATCACGGCTCTAAGAGGTTACGGACTTAAGTATTTGATGTTAATTTCAATTCGATACCTCCACGCGTTTCTGAGATTAGGGGTTGACAGACGGGCAACAAAATGATCCTATGAGGGTTCCTTTTTTCCTTTTGAGGTACGGAACCCTACAAACTACAGCAAGCGGATGTACTATGAAATGATGGGAGGTGCCTATCAGCGGACGTGCTAGGTACCCACTCGTATCTACTTAATTGGTTGTTTCCAACCACACACATTTCGTAAAGGAAACCATTCTAAGAGGTTAAGTATTCGTTTAATAGCCTAATGTCATTTATACATTTCTAGGGAAACATAAATATTCACTGAATAGTACTTAACTATATGATTGGATATTTGATCAAAACAAATAGGCCTTTTTAACCAAGTCTCCGCTGACCGTCCGCGCGTCCGTCTGTCACGTGGCTATATCCCATTAACCGTAATTTGTCTTCTCTCGTAATTAGTCAAGGCTGTATCTCTTCCACTACAATAGGTAAACACATGTATCTTACTATAATTAAGTAACACTTCAACTGTAATAATAATAAATACTAAAATTAAAATAAAGTTGAAAATTTAAAAGGTGAAAACCGAACAAGTCTTAATTTGATATTCTTTGAAAAAGTTGCCTGATTTTTACGGTTCGGAACCCTTCGTGTGCGTGTCGACTCGCACTTGGCGGTTAATTATTTATAGCTAATCAATATTTGATACTTCATTATAGCTATAAACATAAACACGTGCCGTTACATTTGTGACGCTACAATTTAAGTTTGATAGTAATACCACTTTTGGAAAAGAAAACTAAACTGTGTGGGCGGATTAAACATTAAATTAACCATTTTCCATTATTAAAAGGGAAAAAAACCACCAATTAAATGTGATTTTCTAGCTACTTCAAATATAAAAGTTGTTTTCTTTGTTAGTACTAAAATAACGAAAAGTTGGGAAAGTAAATATTATTGCAAGCAATTCTTTGTAAACGTACTTGAATACAAAAGTTTTACTTACGAATGCAAAATTATTGCTAAATATTCACGTTTTATAAAAATCTCGTTGGGAATGTATTGTTTTTATTCTTTAAAAGTTTAAAGGTCTATAGTTACGTGATTGAAACGTATTGTATTGTATTGTATTGTATTGTACCCACTAAAAGTTTAAGTAATGAGTTCTTATGAACATTATAGAACAAACGTAAGTAAGCATTGCTTGTGCTGTAAATGTTTCTGCTCCTTCTAGTTTCTAAAGCTGTTGTATATTTTCATGTAAATAATGTGAAAGGACTACATATATAAACATTGCACGGTCCAAGCAAGGGCTCGGTCCGGTCAGCGCACACGAGGCGTGCGCGGTTGCCGTGACCTTTTCCCAAAATATTGCGCTCACGCCGCCAAACCAATTTGTTTTTATTTTAAACTCTCCACACTCGTTTTATTTATAAAAACTTAGCCGAGCATGCCAGATATAAATACGATATACGCAGATGTACAGTCGCATATGTAAACACATCGCGTGGGCAGGCAATAGGCATTAGTAGGTATCTAGTATCTGTGCATGCTTGTGAGAATACATTGTCAGTCGATTCGCGCCACAACTGTATACTGTATACTATTTAAATTAAACATTTAATGGCCTGTTATTATAAACTGGCATCTGGTCAGTACTTTTATGTCGATGCTAGATAGCGACAATGTTACTATAATTTTAACGGAATAAAAAAATTACCAATTGCTTTGGAATGCAAACGACTGATAAAAACATGATACGCACACGTGGTTGTACCCGAATTAAAAGTTGCGTGCATGCGTAATTACCGGCCTAGGTAGTATTTAAAGTAGGTAGGTACTTAGCAATTCAGTGAAAACAATCATTTTATTATTATGTTCCGCGGCTGAAATAGCAAGTCGAATGTGTTTTGATCCAAATTTGTAAGAAAGAAGGGCTGTCCTCAGCTGTACGCCCGCGCAGCGCGCAACACATCCGTCCGTCCACGTTATTCGCGTCGCATTCCGCGCGCAGTTTTTATCCGCACCGAAATAATGCGCGTCCAGAAATATGCGTGCTCGGCCCGCGCCTGCGGCTTCCGCGCACCATCAAGGTTACGCCACTTTGAATATCTACTCTATGTTTATGCATAGGTATATCTTTTATTCTATTAATTATTAATTCTTGTATTGTCCTTACTTGCTATACCTCTACATCGGATGACCGGTTGCCAAATTACATTTATTTTGCCCTATACTATACATATGTCAACAATGTCCTTATCGAGCACGTATCCTCCACCTCCACAGCCTATAATGGTCCACTGCTGGACCCAGGCCTTCCCCTGATAAGCGCCATGTTGGCTTGATCTCACGGGGGGTAATGCCCATAATCCCCACGCTGGGCATGCGGGTTGGGTATCGCAGTTCGGTGGTAGAATTGTTCTGCAGGGGGCGCTGCTGCCCACTCCCGGTGGATATCCCTTAGTCGCCTCTTACGACGCCCGCGGGAAGAGTTGGGGTGGTGCACATTCTAAGCCGGCACCACACAGCAGGCATACCACTTACTATTCAAATAATTAGCCAATATATAATCATTAAATGTAAGATAAGATACCACAATGATAACTTATATTTGGGAAAACTAAAGTTAAAGCCTGAAGGGTTTAACCTAGCTACTTATTTAAGCTACATCATAATATGTTGCAAATAAAAAGATTGATGACATTTTTAAGTGCATGAACATTACGAGAATTGCGCAATACAACGACTAAAAAAAATTGTATAACGAATAAAAATAATTAAAATGTCACGAATTTTTTATTTAATTTATGTATACTTAGTTAAAACTTCACCATTCTGCTAACACAAGAGCCCCGTTATGGATGTCCTTCATGTATTTCCTCTTTCGTTGTCAGAATCAGAGCCCAAGAAAAAACCAAATAGCGGAGAGAGCGAAACAAACGTTAGAAAATACTTTCCTGCTGCAAGTGAGTCTAAATACAATATGTTGTCTGTCAAGCCAACGAAACTAACAGTGCCATACTCAACCAATCAACAATTAACAGATCAACCGATCCAAATGGAAAACAATGCTCATTCAATTCAAAATTCAGAAATCCTATTTTGGCGTACCAAAATATTTTTTCTGTATTTTTGTCAAAGATACTACAAAAAAATATAATAATAATAATAATTCCAACAATGATGAAGTAGTTTATAATGCGATTGTGGTTTTTATCCAAAGAAATGAACCGGTCGGCCATTTGTCCCCGAAATCTAAGAAAAGGAGTTGATTGTGGCACACGTTTTGGCAAAGTAACGAAAGTAACATTTGTGTGTTCGTGTTTCCATGTAATAACAAATTATAACAGAAATAATACAATTTAACACATGCCACTAATACTATATGGTATATAAAGTTGTGTTATTTCTGCAATAAAGTTTGTTTTAACCAATTCTTATAATAAAGCAGTGAATGTTTGTTGTTATGAATATAAAGGTAAGGTATAACTGGTGTTCGTGCCAGTACTAGTACTAGAAACATTGACTAACAGAACAGAACAGTTTGATATATTAATGTTTGCTTTGAAACGTACAAGTTCAGGCTATCCTTGTTTATGGTCAAATTATGTGGAACTTTGTTCCAGCTGAAGAAGCAGCAGCAACTCCAACAGGAGATCCTCCTGCAGCACTTCCAGCAACAGCGGCAGCAGCTGGCGCAGGAGCACGAGCAGCAGCTCAGGCATCACCTCAAGGTAACACTGCGAACGAACTTACACTCGACAAAACTTCTCAACATAGTATCTCTACGAACGAGTTTACATTCAACAAAAACGATACCTAACCGTGGGATCGACAGTAATTACGGAATGGTGGCAGAAACGCTCAAAAGGAGACAGACCACCCGCCCGATGGTTACACGACGTCGCCGTTATAGCCGGGACAAGTGAATAACCCTTATTCACTTTATCCCCGCTATAACGGCGGCCCAGAACCGGACAAAATGGCGCAAATAGAGATCAAGGGCCGAATTGATAGAAGGATTAGTACAGCACAAACTCCTCATAGTGACGCACATTTGTAACTTTTGCGAATGATTTGCGTATTTCATTTAATTACATATTTTATATCAACGTCATTCTAGATGTCAAAATTCTTACAAGCATGAAATGAGTCGACAAATATGAATATCTACGTTAAAGATAAATCAGCGAGCGCCGTGGTTTTTAAGCCACAACCCGCAGTCGTAGAATATAATTGGCTGACGAACTCAAATAAATCATAGAGGTTAAGTTGAACTGGAGTCTGACCTGATGGACGTTCAAAATGGTACGCGCGACTTTAGCGAATGGTAGGGAACTCGTTCTCTTGCACGTGAACAGACAAAAACTCGAGCTATTAGCCAACGCTCAAAACGTGAGCGGTGTTACAATAGTGTAGGTACCTACATACTTTTTGCGGTCACCATGAATGGTTTAATGTCAAATGTAATGATGTTCGCGAAGTCAGGCAGGTAGATTAGACAGCTCATGATTAGAAGAATCAGAAGCATGTACTGCGATTCTTCATGTTTTACATTGTGTTTGCAAGATATATATATCAAACATGAAACCGGTTGTCTCCCCCCCGTCTCCCCCCATAAAACTTTAATGATGCTTACAACGTAAGTGAAAAATGAGCTTTTCTTCCACTTTTCAAACTTGTTGATAAAAAGATCGTGTTATTGCATAGTGTCCTCGGCTGTAATCGCAGAAATGGGCGTAGCGCATCTCACAGGCACACCGTCTAGTTTTATCTATGAATGGCCGGCCAGTAATAACATCATTCATGCTAACGCCTCTTGTTAATTGTATTAGTCTTATTTCGGAAACTATGAGTTTGTAACCTACCAGCTACTCCTTCTAATGTCCTCATAATCTGTCGAACTTTTCTGTGGGTATCACGTAACAATTAGGTTAATCAAATTGATGTCATCGGTTTTATCACTTTAACACAAATACATGACCGTACCTAACTAATCCATTATGTATAATTTACTATACTAACGCAAACACAATTTGGAATGACGTAGTTAGACGTATTATTGATAAGTATTACTTCGCTATTTGTAACTCAGTCGCGATAGAGTTGTTTAGGTATCTTCGTGACGAACAACATACTCGTAAACCTTAGAAACGTTGACAAGATCGCGATCGCAAAAACAAAGTTGAATGTTTCCGAAACACTGTGCATCGATGTAATGCACGGAATGTGGAGTGCGTCCAACAACGTGCTTGATCATTATTTGCTCCAAATACACTACGACATGTTCCTATTATAGTGGAATCTGTGACACATCCCTGAAGCGCGGCTTACTCATTGGCATTTTATTAAAAGTGTTTTCGTAGATGTCATTTTTTGAATGTTTCGGTGATGACATTATCACCATCGAAAGTGCTCTCTGAATCTTATGAGTCACAAATTCCATTCCCAATTCCCGAGCCTATAAATTAGCTACAAAACACACTTTGAATGTGCAATATTTGTGATACAAACTTTTTACTTATATTTTACCGTGGGGTACATCAGGGTAACTGAACTCTACGAAAGCCTTCGACACTATCAACATTAGATCTTGCGAGCACATATACATCCCTGATGTAGCCGCTTCACTTGCAGCTATGGGAGCAGCAGAAGGCGATGGAGGAGGCGGCGCAGCGCGAGGCGCGCGAGGCGAGCGAGGCGCGCGAGGCGAGAGAGAGGCACGAGAGGGACCGGGTGGAACTGCTGCGGAAGAAGGACAAGCACGAACACAGTGCGAATGCCTCCACACAAGTCAAACAGAAATTGCAGGTGTGGCTCGTCATTTTACTCCGGCCAACTCATTGTGACTTTATGTTATAACCACTTTATATACCTAAGTACCTACTACAAAACTTGCTGTCGTTTTGTAGATTAAAAGCACTTTAATGATCAGAAAATTTTTGTAGAATATGTGTTCTACAAAATTTTACTTGGCATTTTGACAATTATTAGGTCCTTACATATGAAATTGGCGTTTTGTATGGGAGGAACAAAAAGTCGAATATTTTTTAATATAATATATTTAATTAATCAAAGTATGAACCATTATTTTCTATGCACTTTTGCCATCTTATAGGTAGTTCATTGATCCCTTTACTAAAAAAACCAGTCGGACGGGAATCAATAAAATCTTTGAAGGCGATTTGGACTGCCCCATCGGAGTTGAATTTTTTCCCTTGCAAGAAGTTATCCAAATTTCGAAAAAAATGGTAATCTGTTGGAGCAAGGTCCGGGGAGTACGGAGGATGTCTTAGACTTTCCAATTGAAGCTCTTCTAATTTAGTAGCCGTCTGTTGCGCAGTGTGTGGTCTAGCGTTGTCGTGAAGCAGCAGTGGCGTGGAGCGATTGACCAGCCTAGGTTGTTTAGCCGCTAGCTTTTCCATCATGGTTTGCAATTGCTGACAATAGACATCAGCCGTAATAGTCTGGCCAGATTTGAGAAAACTGTAATGAACAATACCGGCACTAGTCCACCAAACGCTTACAAGTAACTTTTTTGGGGTTAATTTTCGCTTGGGGCAGGATTTGGCTGGCTGGCCAGGATCCAACCATTGCGCTGAGCGCTTCCGATTATCGTAAAGAACCCATTTTTCATCACAGGTAATGATTCGGTTTAAAATACCTTCATTATTGTGCCGGTTTAGTAATGTAACGCAGCAGTCGACGCGCGTTTGCCGGTTTGCTTCAGTCAATTCGTGAGGTACCCACCTTTCAAGCTTTTTAATCTTCCCAATTTGCTTCAAGTGAATTAAAACAGTTTTATCACTAACATCGCAGCCTGCAGCTAACTCGGACGTGGTTTGCGATGGATCCGCTTCCACAATAGCCTTCAACTCTTCATTATCAACTTGAGTCTCAGGCCGTCCACGGGGCTTGTTCTGCAGGTCAAAATTTCCAGAACGAAAACGTTGGAACCAAAAACGAACTGTGTTTTCTTTTGCAACACGACCGCCATACACATCATTCACCCTTCGAATTGTTTCCGCAGCACTAGTGCCACGGCGGAACTCGTACTCGTAAATAATGCGATATTTTAAGTTTTCCATTTTGTAAAATGAGTGACGCAAACAGAAAAAAACAGAAGAAAAAAACAAATGAATGACGATCATCGAAGCACAAATACATGAGTCTATAGCTGTACAAATTTGAATTTGGAATTCCTTACCAAAGAGGAGAAATTTGTGATTAAAGTGGCCAGTACGAAAAACGCCAATTTCATATGTAAGGACCTAATATTATGGAAACTTAGCTTACATATGATTTATTATTTTCAGGAGTTTCTAAAGAAGAAACAAGCAAACGCAAACGGAACGATAACTAGTCCTTCGTTCTCAGTTAGAAATTGGTAAGTTTTCAAATCTTTCACTCGTTCTATTTTCACTATTTACTGCGGCTATATGTCTTCATGAGTATTATAAAACAGGCCCTGAGTCATGTGTTTACCTTCCAGGGGTATCGTAAAGTCATCGTCAGGCGAGTCGATAACGTCAACGGGCACGGCTAGCTCGCACCCCTACCGGTTGCCGGCGCCGCTACCGCTCCCCGTCGCCGGGCTGCCGCAATCCTCGCCAGCGGACTATCCGCTTAGGAAGACAGGTATGTTGATCATTGTTTGAATGATGCTTGGTTTATTTTGAACTGGGACTTGATTGTGATCGACCCATTTCCATGTATTCGAAACTATGCGATTGCCTATAAGTAGTACCTACCTACGCATCTTCTCGAATATATCGGAATCGGATATCCAGACTCCGTATTCGATTATTATTTATTAGCTAAATTGTAAATTTTGAGACATTTGCAATTTTAACGCACGAAAATTTTAACAGATGTTGTGCATTTTGTGTGTTTTGTTGTGAGTGTAGATAATAAGTATTTGATGTTTTTTAATCCGAAAATTGTGAGAAATCCCGCATTCCAAGAAAAGTTTTTGAACCAAAAAGCCTTTCTATGTTCATGCACTACGCTAAAACGTAATTTTTCTCAGGTTTCCAAGGAGACCTGAAATTAAGCCAGGCTTGTTTGATCCCCATTATTCGTGAAAACCTACAGGCCTAAAAACCTAATGTCCAAGTAACAGTAGGTAGGTAACATAGCTGCTAACAGTTGTAATAACCAGCATGACGAGTGTTGTTTGCACTAACAGCTTCGGAGCCGAACATGCTGAAAGTGCGCTTGAAAGCGCGCGTCATCGAGCGCCGCGCCTCGCCGCTCGCGCGCCCCGTCAAGAGAGTCAAGCACAGAAGTGAGTCATACCGTCCTGTCTACTTCCTCATCAGTTCACAGCCGGACTTTACTTTACCCACATACGGATATCACGATTACGAACGAGGTGACTGCTGAAACGAAGCTCGAGATCAGCGACGCGCTGGTGCATCGACCAATCATTATCTTGGTAGATAAATAAATAATGCTGGACAACCCACACAGCATCATCTAGCCCCAACTAAGCAGAGCTTGTGTTATGGGCACTAGATGACTGGTATACTTAATACAACAACACATATATAGATATTTTTCTACATAAATAGATATTTTTTATTATACATTTGATACCCGGAACAGCCGGGACCAATATTTGCAGACCGTACAAACATTCGTCGGTTCGGGCTGATCCTATCAAGATTTTGTTGAAATTGTTGCATCGACCCATGTAGCAGGCGGTCTGCAAGCGCTGCGTCTGCGTTCCCTTCTAAATAGTGAAAGTAACATGTTGTTGTGTGTACAGATTGTGAGGGGAGCTCGGAGCGCGGCTCGCCCCCGGGCGGCGGCGCGTCGGCGCCCATCCGCGAGGAAGAGGAGGCGGAACGCGCCCCAGAGCTACTGTTCTCATCCCCCTCCATGCCCAACATCTCTCTCGGTCGCGTGCACCCGCCGCCTCAGGCCCCCCGCACGCCGGTACGTACATAGGGCAGGTTATAGCGCGGATCGCCCGCGCGCCGCCGCGCCGCCTCAGTTCATTCAAATAAAAACACTGTAAGTGTATTGTAACAAATGTATTACAACAAGCAAATTTGAATCATATTCTAGTGCCAACCCGTAATCCCACTTCCCCCCCCCCCCCACTCACATAACCGCACTGATTGAGGTTGACATTAGATTAACAATACAACATTTCTGAGGGACGCCTCGTTAGCGACTGCTTATCTTTCTAGTGGAGACAGATGTCTCCACGATAACTACGACACGATAACTAGAGTTATAGGCACGCGCCTTGGCATTACAAAATCCGGATAATTCTCTTATTCGGATAATGAAGTTTTCATCATTCACATATCCGGATAATTCGAATAGAGTATAAAAAAAATATATTTAGCGGTTATCACGTTATTTCCCCAGATTAAACGTAGGCTTTATGTTATATAGAGCTGGACTCTAGAAATACATTTATGCTAAATTTCAGCCAACTTTGTTTAGTGTTTTTTGGCGTGATAAGGTAACGAACATCCATTTATTATCCATTTGTGCAAACGTGTCTATCCCCTCCCTTTCAGTCTAATACTATAAATGTCAAAGGTTGGACGTCCCCGCTTCACACCACAACTACAGAATAGATCCGGTGGAAATGTTGCATAGATGATTAGTTATACTCTTCTATGCCGGCGACGGAGCCCGGACAGGGCAGGCGGAGGCACGAGCTAGTCTCTAAGAGACCGAGCCAGTTTGTAATATAAGTGTGATGTTGTTTCAATTATTTGTATTATCTTCCTTATCCTTTCAGTTGTTCGCTATGAACTGACTAAATGAAATAAAATATGAATGAGACAGCAACAATTTTTAATGAATTATCATTTATTCAGCTTTAAAAAGCTTAGTATGTCTCTAGGTTTTTAATAAGACAATTTAATAAACAACAAAACACAAATTACAACGAGTTATTCAATTTCACTTAATAATATACATTTCCTAAAAATCCCACGCGGACCTCACAACACAACACAACACAACACAACACAACCTGCACTATCAAACCAACTGACGGAACTATTCAGGTGCTAGGTAACAGGAGAGTTATTTCCTGTCTCATCTTTGTTGTTCCCCTCCAGGTGCCGGTTTCCCTCCCCCCGGTGTCCGAAGCGGAGGCGTATAGCGGCTCCGCAGCGGACGGCGGCAGCGGGCGCGGCGCCAAGCGGCCACTGGGTCGGACCCACTCGGCGCCGCTGCCGCTGGGCGACCCCGCGCTGCAGCCGCACCACTACCTCAGGGACCAGATACGGAAGACTGTGAGTTGTACCCCCTTAGGTGCCAGTCTCTACTCATCACCACACATACCTCCACAGCTGAACATGCCTCCCTAAACAAGGGGGGATCACCACGCTTGGCAGGCGGAGTGGTGATCGCAGTAGAGGTGTTAAAAATACACCTGCGGAAGCTGCTGCCCTGCCTCTGGTAATTCTCTTACGACACCCACGGACTGGGTTGTATGGGTCGCTACTAACGCTGCGCTAGTCCTGCCTGTGGCCTGCCTGTGCCAGTCTATTGCCCCAGTATCTCGGCTGAGCCTTAACATCACGTCACAGGGTAAAGCGCTGTCTAATCTGTGATATGTTTGTTTTTATGAGACGGGGGGCTCGACCCTGCCAATCAGATCCCTCTAGGGCCTCTTGTCGAACTTTTAACTAAATCACCTTCATCATTTACAGCTCAACTTCACCGAAAAATAGAATCACACAGCAATGGTGACTCTTATTTTTTATTTATATTTGAAAAAACAATTGTAACAAACTTGTACGCATTTGTTTGTATTTTCATGTTTATTTGTAGAGATTTCAGTTTTTATCTGTTTGTTAGTTAATGTGCCTAATGTATGGTGTGTTGGCTGGGCTGCAGGTACTGACGCGCGCGCACGACGCGGCGGCGGCGGCGCTGCGCGAGGAGGAGGGCGAGGTCATCGACCTGACGGCGCGGCGCCATCCCCCCACGCTGCCCCCGCAGCCCCCCGCCGAACCCGCGCCGCTCGCGCGCGCGCTCTCCTCCCCCCTCGTGGGGGCGCGCATGCCCCCCACCGGTCTCGCCTACGACGCGCTTATGTTGAAGCACGGGTGAGTACCTACAGCTTAAACCTTATAACTTTAGAAGAAGGCCCCGTAATAATAAACGCGAACTACATCAAATTAAAATAATCTTTGGTAGCTTAAATATGAAAACACTATTGAAAAAAAAAATTACGATCAAAACATGAACCGTCAAGTGCGAGTGTAACTCGCGTGCCGACAGCTTCGAACGTTTGTCAATTATACAAATATTATATGTACGAGTATGTACTGAAGGTGCGGCAGACTTCGCTATTTATTGAATACATAAAAATATTAGGTAGCTACCGACGTTGCAGATGGATCGCTGCAAACTTCAGAGTTAGGGGGTAATGGTAATGGTGAATGTTTCGACTTTTTCCAAAGTAATTAATATTCATATCATTTATAGTAATAGTATGCATACAGGTATTGTTCTTATATGTATTGCATTTGATGTCACACTACTCGTCAAATTTCGACATCACAATTTGTACTGAATATTTTAGTTTTCTATTTTTTTTTTGTTTAAACGTGTACAGGCGCACGAAATGTATTATTATTTTAAATTTCAAGTTAATAACTGCGGTAGTTGCTGAGATATTAAAGGGGGGGAAAAGGACAGACAGAGCGAGACCATAAGGGTTTCGAAACCGATCTCGAAACCCTAAAAAACATAATTTGGTCGAGGTCTCAGGAACCCTGCGGTCTATTGAAATGTCTTATGTTTTATTACTAATTATTTGGTTCCTTGAACCACTTTCTTCATAAATTGCGTAGTTTCCTTGTGAATAAACAATACCTTAATTTTTGCGTTTAGGCCGTTCTAAAAACGTATGCTTTGTCCCGCTCCTATGAACGCGAAATCCTATGAAACCCTTTTTCACAAAATGGCGCGCATTGCGCCCTCTTAATGCTCCTGCTAAAAAGTTCGGATTGTAGGTTCCTCTACAAGCAGTAATGTACGATTCTGACTAAATTTCTGACAAGTTAAAGTGTCAAGATTTCAGCGCCAGATTGAATTTCAACTTTTGCCAGCACATATTCTCAAACGCCCAGATATTTCTTCGACAGTCTTCGCACAATACAATTCCCCGACTCTCGATTCCATCACCCCATTCCCATCTTTACAGTTAACATATTTTATAGGTGCGGTTGCGGTGCGCACGCGCCCACGCACCCCGAGCACGGCGGCCGCCTGCAGTCGGTGTGGGCGCGGCTCTGCGAGACGGGCCTGGCCGCGCGCACCGAGCGCACGCGCCCACGGAAAGCCACCTTCGAGGAGCTGCAGACTGTGCACTCCGAAGCTCACGTCATGTTGTACGGGGGGCGGGCGAGGGAAGGCGGCGTGGGGGGCGTCAGACAACTCGTGCGGTTGGCCTGTGGAGGGCTAGGCGTGGATTCGGACACCGCGTGGTCGGATGCTCACACCGCGCCCGCGGCCCGGATGGCGGCTGGAGCGGTCTTGGATCTGGCGTTTCGAGTCGCTAGGAATGAACTAAGAAATGGGTGAGTTCAATTACGTTTGGTGGGGTCCCGCGAGGTAGTGCGTTGGGCTTCTAATGGCCATGCTGTACACGATGGACCTTGCGTATGAAACAAAGAGCTATCCTTTTAAAAATTATGGTTCTTATATCATTAAAATCCTTATATCTCTTCATCATCATCATTATCATCAAACCATATTAGTTCACTGCAGGACATAGGCCTCCCCCTAATGAGGGTCATAGCACCCTTCAGCTTGCCGCATCCAGCATCTGCCTGCAGGTCGTCGTCCCACCTGGATGGAGGGCGTCCTACACTACGTTTGCCGAGTCGCGGTCTCCACTCGAGAACACGTTTACCCTAGCGGTTGTCGGTTCTTCGCGGTATATGGCCGGCTCACTGCCACTTCAGCTTCCTAATTCTTTGAGCTATGTCGATAACTTTGGTTCTCTGTCGGATGTATTCGTTAAGATTCCTATCCTTCAGAGAAACTCCGAGCATAGCTCTGTTGACATGTCAGTGAACTCTACACATTCAATGGCCTTTACAGTGTTTTTAACAAAAATACATGAACCACCGTGTGCTAAAGTCTTCCTACAGTAGCTAGATACTAATGTACTCGTATATCCGTCTAAATTGATATAAATTAGATGCACTTAGCCAGTGTTCAGTTAGGCCTAACACGGCACATTCCAGCTCGTCGCCTAATAGAACCTCTAGCCGTTGAGTTTTTTTATCGAGAGAAGCTTTGTTTGATGGCATATCACTAGCGGCTTCGTAGATAAGTTAATTCTACAAATGGGGTTGTAGGAATCGCGGCTAGCTCTTCCCGGGATGCTGATATAAAAGTCGAGTTTATAATACAAAAGCTATATTGTATAAAACTACGACTAATATAGATGTTAATGAGTGCGATTGAAATGGCTGCTGCTGATGCACTGACCTCCGTAGGCGCCCGGTCCGCGCTCGCGGCACGAGTAACCTACTTAGGTCAAACTGCTGATGATGCTAAATACATACCTACGTGATCGATGTATCGAACAGGGGTCGACCGATGAGTCAGGTGCTGGCGCTGGAGGGGCCGGCGCGCTGTGTCCCCCGCTGCTGGCGGGGCGCGTGGGAAACTAGTCCGTGAAGCAAACCTTGGCTGGCCACGCAGTCGGTCTCAGCTCGATCCTCCTCTCGGCTTCCTCCTCGAAGTTGGTTTTACCCTCTTCTGACCTTAATATGCGTATGTGTTGGTTTAGTTGATTTATTTTTGTTTTATTGGATATTCTCAAGGTGTCCGTGACCTAAATAGAGCCCTTTGCAGAATACCAGCGCTACAGCATGGCGACATGCTGGAGCATTAAGCTGAGCTATGGGCCATTTCCCTGCCACATTAAAGTACCTATTGCTTATATAATGTACTATATTTAAATTACTTAGTAATTAGGAATTTCTAAATTTAAAGTTTTATTTTTTGTGCTAAATAGTTTTAATTTTCTTTCTTTGACTAGATTTGTATTGTGGTTTAAATAGAAATAAATAATTTTCATATACTTTTTTTTACCCAACTACAGAATCTGCCCAAGGTAAGTATACTTGGAAACAGTTTCGAGAAGATGGTGACCATGTACGACCACCGGTCTTGGATCAATATGGCCATTCATCATAACTTTGGTTTTATCCAAATTCATACCAAGTCCGATACATCGGGAGGCTGAAGCTGGCATCTGGTTCAGCTCCTCTAGTGACTCCGCCATTAAGACTATGTCATCAGCGAATCGTAGGTGCGAGATGAAGTTGCCGTTTATGTTAATGGAAAGGTAGGGGGGACCTTTCCAGTCCAGCATCGTAAACATATATTCCAATGCGCTTGTGAACAGTTTCGGGATATGACATCCCCCTGCCTCACTCCTCTGCGCAATTGGATGGGTTTAGACTGCTGGCCCTGTACTTGGACACTCATGGTAGCGGCGTCGTAGAGACATCTCAGAACTTCGATATAACGATAGTCTACTTGGCATAGCTTTAAGGATTTCAAAACAGCCCCGGTTTCGACGGAGTCAAAGGCCTTCTCATACTCCATAAAGGCCAGACACAGGGGCTGATTATACTCTTCGGACTTGTGTATAATCTGCCTCACTGTGTAAATGTGGTGTATGGTGCCATAACCTCCGCGGAACCCGGCCTGTCCCGCTGCGGTGGCTGGAACTTGTCGAGTCTCCTAGCGAGACGGTTCGTGACCACTCGTAAGAACAGCTTGTAGGCGTGGCTCAGGAGTAAGATGGCTTTGTAGTTTAAAAGGAGGGTTTCATCTCCCTTCTTAAAAAAGAGCACCACCAAACTCCTGCTCCACGCCTTTGTAGTTTTCCCACTGTAAAGGACGGTGTTAAAGTGGTTCTGTAGCTCCCTCTGACGAAGTCGCATGGGTGGTTACCTTCTTTTTGTCATCAGCCCGAGTCTCATCTTAGAACTTGATGCTCTCGTCCCTCAATGTTTCGACCAGATTGTGTAGGGTCTCGTCAGCGTCATCAGTGGGTTCCAAGGCAAAAAATCTATGCCCGAGAAGCTCCTGGAACTTCTCGGTGCCCGCCATTCTTTGGATTGGGTTAGGTCGGAGCGTGTACTTCATCAGACAGCTTTTCTTAAGCTTCAATTCTATAGAATTGAAGCTTAAGAAAAGCTGTCTGACGGACTCCTCCGAGGCTCACTGAATACAGTGAGCCTCGGAGGAGTCCGTGATCAGATCCGGTATTAAACCATCACTGAGACATCTCTGAATATGTGCTTGCTATCCGTCATGATGAAGATTAATGCTCATAATCCCCACGCTGGGCTTGCTGTTTGGTGATGGAATTGTTCTGCAGGGGGCGTTGCTGCCCGCCCCCAGGTGTATGTCCCTTAGACACCACACGGCTTATACCTCTTGGAATGAGCTAAATAGATCATCATATTTAAAATTATATCTTCGCGAAATGTCCTTGCATATTCCAAGATATTTAATTAATTTATTTGGGAAACATAAAGCTTATATTAAGATAACAATTGATCCTTAAAGTTGAGCAAATGAAGCAAAAGACAGTTTCAACTTATAATTTGTAAAAATAACTAAACTTAATTATTGTTGGAATCTTGAGACTAACTGTTCTAAATACGATGGAACTCTCAAACATGTCAAATATCCAGCATTATGAGTACCTAGTATGTTATCTCCACAGATTCGCCGTGGTGCGGCCGCCGGGCCACCACGCGGAGCCGAACCAGGCGATGGGCTTCTGTTTCTTCAACAACGTGGCCGTGGCCGCGCGGAACCTGCATCAAAAGATGCACTTGCAAAGGATACTCATCGTGGACTGGGTAATTAATTGGCTCTCGTTATTAATATCTCGTCTTGTTGGGATAACTTTGAGAATACAAGTAACTGTTATTGTATTACCATGATCGTACAATAATGTCATTTTGTATTTTTCAATGCGTCCAGATATGATTTGATATGTTTTCCTGAACACTCTTGGGGATGAAAGTTTCTCAAAACACTCACGTTCTCACAATATAGAGTTTCTCTCATTTAGGATTATTTTTGAGGTCTTTTCAGTCGTCATCTTCCTAAGTCTTTTAAAGAAAGATTGAACTTTCCCATATTCTTCGTATTAAACCGTCAAGTTTTTTACCTATTATTATAGACTTATTCAATGTTCTCCTTTTATCCTTTCACAATATCTGACGTCTTCGTGAGCGATGTGTGACATGTTCGTGTTACTCTGCAGGACGTGCACCACGGCAACGGCACGCAGCAAATGTTCTACAGCGACCCGCACGTGCTGTACATGTCGCTGCACCGGCACGACGACGGGAACTTCTTCCCGGGCACCGGCTCCGCCTCCGAGTGCGGCGCGGCCGCCGGGCTCGGGTTCAACGTCAACGTGGCCTGGGGCGGCGGCGCCGAGCCTCCGCTCGCGGACGCTGAGTACCTGGCTGCCTTCAGGACGCTCATCATGCCTATAGCCAAGGTACTAACAACGTGACCTGGGGCGGTGATTCCAGTTTGACTAGGACTCACCACATCTCCGCCTGGCGACACCCACAGCTGAATAAAGACATCTTCTTGTTCGTGCCATCTCAATCGGTCAGTCTCACCAAATTACTTTCGTTAAATTCTTGTCTTGTTGTTTCCAGGAGTACAACCCTGAGCTAGTCCTGGTATCGTGCGGGTTCGACGCCGCGAGCGGGCACCCCGCCCCGCTTGGTGGCTACAACGTTTCCGCCGCCTGCTTCGCCGCCATGACTCGCGACCTTATGCAGCTAGCCAACGGAAAGGTACGAGTAGGTCATCATCAGTATGCTAGTCCACTGCTGGACATAAGTCTTTGTCTCTCAAAGTGCGTTATAGCGCCTTGTCTTCAGCGATGCAGCGACGCGCAAAAGTACATGGTGGATTGCTTGGACCTTGCTAAAGCATTTGACACGGTCTTTAATCTAGTAAACAAGCTTACCACAATAATTTGGCTCTGACTCCCAACCAGGAGAAAGCAGTGCGTAGATACCAATAGCTAATGCATTAGCTATAGCTAAGCCTGGTGATGGTGAGTCGCGGTGTTCTACTGGGCATGGGGCCCCACACTCTTTGTCAACCAACTGGCAATTCTTTAACCAGGCCCAGTCACCCAATATCAATATTCCGTAGCACCGTCATCATTACAGTATGTTTTGTTGTTCCAGGTGGTGCTATCCCTTGAAGGTGGATACGACCTGGCAGCCATGTGTGACTGCGCCGCGGAGTGCGTACGTGCCTTACTAGGGGCACCCCTCCCCGCGCCGCCCTACGCCGAGCTGGCGCGCCGCCCCGCGCCGCGCGCGCAGCGAGCCCTGCATCAGGCGCTGCAGGTGCAGGCCGCGCACTGGCCGGAGGTACGTGTCTGTAGCGTGACGTCACACCATCATTGCTAAAGGGCTACGGACCCACACGTCACACTGGCGAAGAAATTAAGTTCTGCAGCATATATATGCAGTCAAAAAATCTATTATCTTTCAAAATTGGCTAGTTCTGGACTAGTCTATTCCAGCTACTTCCATAGTATTATGCCTTATTCCCCACAACAGTATTCCTACTGTTGTGGGGAAATTTGGGGCCTTTTTGATCCGACGCGACGGAACGGGTCGTCAAGTACCTGCTTACTGCGTGCTAACGTTGCTGCTGTCTTCCCAAGGTGAAGCGATACGCGGCGCTGATCAACATGTCGGCGTTAGAGGCGGAGCCGGCGCTGGCGGCGGCGCGTCTGGGCCGGCTGCAGACGGAGCGCGACGCCGCCGCCACCGCGCTGGCCATGGCCTCGCTCTCGGTGCACCACGCGGATATGATGAAGTAAGTTGCAGGAGACGTCAA
Organism: Eupithecia inturbata; assembly: GCA_963662085.1. Classification (NCBI taxonomy): domain Eukaryota; kingdom Metazoa; phylum Arthropoda; class Insecta; order Lepidoptera; family Geometridae; genus Eupithecia; species Eupithecia inturbata. Next base: position 14,416,864 of record OY759190.1, read on the forward strand.
AGCACCAACCGACCACAGCATACCATAATCGTGCAAGCTGTATTAGTCGCATCCGCAGTGAAACGTCTTGAGCGTGCGCGAGCCGCGCCGTGCGAGAGTATGCGGCTCGCGTCTCACCTAATCGTGAGCTCTATCAAATGCGATAAACTTGTGATAGCTACCTGTCTCGATACAGCTCTTGATTCCAAGAACAAGCAAGCCACACAAAACACTAGGTGTCTCGGTTCTGAGCTGTGCCCTGCCCAAGAACAAGCAAGCCACACAAAACACTAGGTGTCTCGGTTCTGAGCTGTGCCCTGCCCAAGAACAAGCAAGCCACACAAAACACTAGGTGTCTCGGTTCTGAGCTGTGCCCTGCCCAAGAACAAGCAAGCCACACAAAACACTAGGTGTCTCGGTTCTGAGCTGTGCCCTGCCCAAGATAGGTGACTCACGTGGAATGTAATCGGATGTCCTTGTGGTTTTTCCAGGTCGCCGGACAGCTCGTGTGCCGCGCCCGAGGAGCCCATGGAGCAGGACGAAGGCAAGTGAGCCACGTCAGTATGGCGTCTCTCGCGACGCAGCAGAGTCGACATTCCCCCGCCGCGGCGGGCCGTAGCCTAGGACCCCTCGAATCACCGCCCGAACTATCTACGTATATCATACGCACGTTGTTTATTTGCGGCCGAGTGATACGAACGGAAGAGTTTAAAGATTTTATGTATATTTATGGATCTATCTACGTGTCGAGGTCAACTCGACTCTTGTAAATAACTTTTGTAATGTGTAGTTAACGTTGTAAACGAAACGTGTCCTGCCAAATACTTATTTTCTCAGTAAATGCGATGTTATATGTATATTACATAAAAAAAATGTTTATTCAATGAAGTAATTCATAATGAATTAGTGAAGGTTTAGCGAACTTTATGTGTAGACGGTATGAATTAAGACAAATCTTAATTTGAAAGCTTTAAAAAGTAGAAAAATAATGTGTACAAATGAGGTTAAATGTTAATAATTATAATGTGTACAAATACGGTTAAATGTTATATATTTGGATGAAAAGCTTTTATGTGTAAGTACGAATTATGTTAGGGATCGTTGTTAGGAGACGTAGCGGCGCGCCGCTCGTGCCGCTCGCGCCGCTCGTGCCGCTCGCGCCGCTCGTGCCGCGGGCGCTCACATATAAACTGCTGGTGCATTTTGCCTCCTCTTGTCTGGCGAGTTGAAACTCATACATTCGAATATTTTGATATAAATCTAATGTTATATTTTGTACTATACCAAAGATTTAATCAAATTCAGAATTTGCGTACACGTTATTGTATTAGAGAGGTATTGTCATAGGGTTATGGGAATCTAATCGTTTTTAATATTTGTAAGGACGGCGCGGGTCGTCCGGTTGACTTTTTTTAAAAGACGAGATGATATACGCCTCCTTTTTTATGGCGCGAGCCATTGTCGCGCGCCAGTGCTGCACCATCCCGTGTCGCGTGCCGTGCAGCACGCGTGTCGTGTTGCATGTCATGGATGTTGTATTTTTATAAACATTCATGTAAAACTGAACGAATTAGATATTTGGGTATTTCTTGAATAGCATTTCGGCTGTACTTTGACATTATTCGTAACTCCACATCGCTGCGAACTTGAAACACTTGTAGTAACTTGTAGTAAATGTATTGATGTGTAAAAACGAATGTACAAATCCATGAATGTCTAGTGATCGATGCTGTGCTGTGTTGTTGGAACCTGTCACTTCAGTGGGAGTTAGAAACATCCGCATTTATAAAGGAATATACGAATTATTTATGTGCATAGCACGCGAGGGCTGAACTCTACATTTTATTTAAAGCAAAACCTGACGCTTTTTTGGAAAGTTTATTTTGAAAGCTCTGAAGATTTCAGCCAACATTCGGAGGGCATGTAAGATGTAACTTAATAAGTTATTAAACATAGGTCTACATAGACTACTTTTAGTGCAATATGTTATAGTCATTTGTAAATGCGGCTAAGGGCAATGATAGTGCAGGGGCCCTGAGGGTGTATACAGGACTGTCTCCCTGCCTCCGGGCCTCCGGGCCTCCGGGCCTCGCGGCCGCCTACACGCGAGTATACGTACCTTCGGATGGGATCCTTGTACGATAAACAGATTTAAACTATGTTGTGTCTTTGAGAAGTTTATTGTTGAATTGGAATACAGATGAAATAATTATTTAATAAATGTGTATATATATTTGGAAATGTACATGTATTTTTATTTCCTTTCCTGCCAACATTGCAAAACTGGGCGATATAAAAATAGAAAACAATCACTTACAAAATATAAACATTCTTACAACTAGTTCAGAAATATACGTAGCCTGTATCTTACTGAGCACAATCATTGGCTGAAGTTTACAAATATACGTAGCCTGTATCTTACTGAGCACAATCATTGGCTGAAGTTTACAAATGTACGTAGCCTGTATCTTACTGAGCACAATCATTGGCTGAAGTTTACAAATGTACGTAGTCTGTATCTTACTGAGCACAATCATTGGCTGAAGTTTACAAATGTACGTAGCCTGTATCTTACTGAGCACAATCATTGGCTGAAGTTTACAAATGTACGTAGTCTGTATCTTACTGAGCACAATCATTGGCTGAAGTTTACAAATGTACGTAGCCTGTATCTTACTGAGCACAATCATTGGCTGAAGTTTACAAATGTACGTAGCCTGTATCTTACTGAGCACAATCATTGGCTGAAGTTTACAAATGAGGTTGTTGACTAGATACTTTTGAACAATCAACAAAACAACAGTCAGGGTTCAGTTTAGCAAGCTTTCATTTGATAAGCTTCAATAAAAAATAAGTGATTTTTATTAACCTACCTATATCATAACTCGATTAATATAATGTATTTACATAGAGCAACAATAAACATAACAATTCTTACGCTAATAATTATATTTTGAGGAATAATTAGTCATTTACAATGGATAGATCAATAATCTTACTCTATCTAGTTTGTGCAAAGAGCAACAATAGCTTACACACATTATTAGCCACTCCATAAAAAAGTTGTCTTACTAACTTATCTATGTCGTCGATTACACTGACTTAAATTGGCATAAATATCGTCGGAGCGGGCTGCCATGTGCAGAGCAGGGACAGAGGGCCAGAACCCAGCAGTAAAGTACCCACTGCTGTGGGTTGATAAGACGATGAAGAAAATTGAGTATGTAGGTAAATATCAAACTGCCTTTAGTCCACCACCCACAGACATCGAAATTTTACATTGGTGTATTCTCCTTTTAAATGTCAATTTACCAGCTCACTTCAAAAGTCCTTAAAAGCCAGGAATAACTTTGAAAAACCTGTTTTAAATGTATTTTTTTCAAAATCTAATATGTCCGTAATTAAGTCCAAAAAGATAATATTTCAAATTGTCACATGTCCATTGCGACCAGTCACATAAACATTTACTAAACATGGTGTCAGAATATTTTTTAAACAACCCTATGTTTATCTGATTTTTATCAAAGTATCATAATGTCCTATATGGGCATATTAATCGTTAATATGCCCATATAGGACATTAGGACATTATTATGCGACGCGTGACCCGAGAGCTGGCGGATATCTGGCGCAGCGCATCAGCATTGCCACACAGCGGGGCAATGCAGCCAGCGTCTTGGGGACGCTTCCGACTGGTATTGATATGGATCAGTTGAGCTACCTGTAGATTGTTTACAACAGTCTGCAGTTAGCTTAATTGTTTCAATTGTAAATACTAGTTCTAATTTTATTTTATTATTGAATTGTAATTTTCTTTGTCAATAAAGGTTTTCCCCTGTACATACTATCGTTAATAGTAAGTCTAAACTATTTTACATCTTTATATAGTTTCTATGCATGTTATTATTTAAAAGTTGATTTATAAAAGGTTTTTAACAATTGTAGCGGCGACACTTAGGTAAGTACAGACAGCGCCGTAGGTAGAGCCCGCATTGGTACAGGTATTCGGAACTAGGTACCTACTCGGCAGCGTCTAATCGCAATCGGAGACCCGCATGGTTCCCGCCGACGCGTGGCTTGGGCGCGAAACGAGGCGTGGGAGGCAAAGGTGAACATCTGGCATCTACATGGTCCGCACAGACGCGGGGCTTTGGAGGGGCAAAAGGACGCTCGGACCAGGGCATCCGCCGGCCGGTCAGTCGGGACCCCCAAAACGTACGCAAGCCACGTATTGTCTTTGAGTCACGTTTAGTATCCGCGATTCCCGGCCCAAGAGGCCTATCATTGTAAAACGTGCTATAAACTGTGTATAGATTATTCCTGTGTGTCTTCATTGGTTTTTGACAGTATTTTCTTAGTTATTTGTGTGTAAAACTGTTCGTGTCATCTGTTATATTTAAACATTATACTGTAATTTAACGGAAGTAAGTGTTTCCTTTGGCTAGGGCTGCCCTTCACTTTAAACAATTAAATTCTCTTATTCTTATTCTTAAATACAATTTTAGCAAAATATAACATAGCGCAATACGTGGAACACAAAACGTCCGTTTGCCAAATTTTACATGCAGTAGAGTTATATTAGGTTCTTACATATGAAATTGGCGTTTTGTATGGGAGGAACAAAAAGTCGAATATTTTTTAATATAATATATTTAATTAATCAAAGTATGAACCATTATTTTCTATGCACTTTTGCCATCTTATAGGTAGTTCATTGATCCCTTTACTAAAAAAACCAGTCGGACGGGAATCAATAAAATCTTTGAAGGCGATTTGGACTGCCCCATCGGAGTTGAATTTTTTCCCTTGCAAGAAGTTATCCAAATTTCGAAAAAAATGGTAACCTGTTGGAGCAAGGTCCGGGGAGTACGGAGGATGTCTTAGACTTTCCAATTGAAGCTCTTCTAATTTAGTAGCCGTCTGTTGCGCAGTGTGTGGTCTAGCGTTGTCGTGAAGCAGCAGTGGCGTGGAGCGATTGACCAGCCTAGGTTGTTTAGCCGCTAGCTTTTCCATCAAGGTTTGCAATTGCTGACAATAGACATCAGCCGTAATAGTCTGGCCAGATTTGAGAAAACTGTAATGAACAATACCGGCACTAGTCCACCAAACGCTTACAAGTAACTTTTTTGGGGTTAATTTTCGCTTGGGGCAGGATTTGGCTGGCTGGCCAGGATCCAACCATTGCGCTGAGCGCTTCCGATTATCGTAAAGAACCCATTTTTCATCACAGGTAATGATTCGGTTTAAAATACCTTCATTATTGTGCCGGTTTAGTAATGTAACGCAGCAGTCGACGCGCGTTTGCCGGTTTGCTTCAGTCAATTCGTGAGGTACCCACCTTTCAAGCTTTTTAATCTTCCCAATTTGCTTCAAGTGAATTAAAACAGTTTTATCACTAACATCGCAGCCTGCAGCTAACTCGGACGTGGTTTGCGATGGATCCGCTTCCACAATAGCCTTCAACTCTTCATTATCAACTTGAGTCTCAGGCCGTCCACGGGGCTTGTTCTGCAGGTCAAAATTTCCAGAACGAAAACGTTGGAACCAAAAACGAACTGTGTTTTCTTTTGCAACACGACCGCCATACACATCATTCACCCTTCGAGTTGTTTCCGCAGCACTAGTGCCACGGTGGAACTCGTACTCGTAAATAATGCGATATTTTAAGTTTTCCATTTTGTAAAATGAGTGACGCAAACAGAAAAAAACAGAAGAAAAAAAAACAAATGAATGACGATCATCGAAGCACAAATACATGAGTCTATAGCTGTACAAATTTGAATTTGGAATTCCTTACCAAAGAGGAGAAATTTGTGATTAAAGTGGCCAGTACGAAAAACGCCAATTTCATATGTAAGGACCTAATATTATGAGAGTTACTAATTTACAATTTGGTTCTGTCTTTTCATTTGGATCGATAATAAAGCGACGATTTATCGCTACAAAGTAAGGTTAGCTTGTGAAATACAAAAAAACTTCATCTTAGACCCAAATTCATGTAAAAAATATACTCTTTTTTTGTGCATTTTTGTAGAGGCATTGGCCGAAGATAACATGGAAGAGCTGAGTTGTATCAGAGTGTTGTCACTGATGCCGGTCGGGCGGGTCCAGGGTGCTGCAGTGGCAGTTGCACGAACTCACCGGACACTCCGTGTGCTCGCTGGAACCAAACAATATTACGTTTATACACTACCACCTTGTTTAGTACCTACTAGTACTAATTAATAAACATTTAAAAAAATATATAAAAATAGAGGATGAATCTATCTCATGCGCAAATCCATTCCCCTAGGCCATGCATGAAGGCTGAAATAAACAATGTCACTTTTGCTTTGTAAGGTGCTTCAGTTATCTTATCTAGTACCCATAACGAAACGCTGGGAATTTTTGGGAGACAAAGGAAGTGCGACCAACCTCGAAGACGTCTCGACGGGCACTGGCCGCCCGGCGCGAGCGCCTGAGCGGGTAGATTTTGATAGTTTTCTCTCACAGGGATTAATTATAAGTATATTAGAAATATATTTTTTACAATACCTACCCTAGTAAACAATAAGCCCTATCTTTTGATATAACTTTAACATGATTTCAACAAGAAACCTCTTAGTATCAACTGTTTGAAATATCGATTTACTGTCATATTTATGTTTTCTTTTAATCGAGAAAGTTAATATTCTTCAAGTTTCTGTCTTTACAAAGCGCTAGAGTATATGTTACATTTTTATAAAATAAAGAAAATCGTGTAATTTTTCATTTCAGTAGAGATAATGTTGTTACAAAAACCTAAAAATCGTCCACATTCGAACTCGAACTACCTCGCCTTAAGCATTACTTTTGAGTTTTGATTGGGTTTAAGAAAACTCATACATATATTTGAGGGTCCAAAACATTACTTGGCAGAATGGTGTCAACCTAGATGCAGCACCTTAGGAAGTTGAACCTCACCTGAACCATTGCAAGAGATGCGCGGCGTGCCCGCCGTGCCGGCAGCCGACACACCAGCCGAACCAACCGCCGAAGGCAGCGCCCCCCGCGCCGCCCGCCGTCGCCCCGCCCGTGCCCAGGTGCAGGGAGCACACACTGCAGCGGGGGAGGGGCTTGCGGCAGTTTGGACACGACGAGATTTGCTGGGGTTACAAGACATTTGTTACTGTAGATTTTCATTCTATAAGTTCGCGTTCTCACTCCGCGTCAGGGAGGAATTCTTAGCGTTCTCTTAGTGACGCGGAGCGGAGTTTAGTATCATATAAATTGCTATGAAATGAAATACACGATATTCGGTTTTCGAAAAAGGAGCGGAATCGATAAATCTCCCTGATTTGACGATTCCGCTCCACTGAGTCAGAGCGAACTCATAGATAGAGAATCTTCAAAGAGCGAGAAATATCGCTTAGGGACAAGAAATTAATGGAGCGCAAATTTTTGACAACAGCAACAGAGTCTTCGAGAATACAACTACGGTATCTAGGTATGGTTGTAAGTACCTTCATCTTAGCGGCAGGAGGAGGCACGCGCGCGAGCGGCGGGCGCGGGCCGGGGCGCGGCGGCGGCGCGGCCACGGACTTGCCGCAGTAGGTGCAGGCCACGGCCACGTGCCGCGCCGCCGCGCCCTCGCCCCCGCCCCCGCCCGCGGCACCCGGCGCCGCAGACACCCACGTGTCGAGCGCGCACCGCGCCCACCACAGCTGCCAGCTGTCGAGGACCATGCGATAACTGAAACGAAAATACAAAGCGTTAAAATTCTTGCTAGATTATGTGATGCCGTGGCGGTCGCGGCGAAAGAATCGACCCTACCCACTCAGCTCGTGGATAGATAGATAGAATATACTTTATTGCACACTTAAATCTAATATGAACTATTTACATTAGGACAACTTAAGAACTAAGCGACAATTGGCGGTCTCTCGCTCAAGATAAGATGTGATTGTCTCAAGAGCCGACGGGGAGCCGGCCAGAGGCAAGGAAGCAGGTTCCTTCTGTGTATTTGGAACAACCCCACCTAGGAGCGCCAGTGCGCCTGCCAAGCGTGCTCATAACAAAACCCTCTTGTTTGTGGAGGCACGTTGAACAGTGAACGTATGTGTGCCGATGAATGAGGATGTTTGGAGTGTATGGTCTCAGAGGCAGCTTGGGTGATTCGGCTGTAGGGCCTCGACTTCCCTACACAAACAACGACTGCTCGGGCGCAGCTCGGCCGCACTGTATTCATGCACCGAGCCGAGCCGGGACCGAGTTGTTTCCGACCGTTGTCCGTTGCTCGGCCGTCACTCGGTTGCCGCTCGGTAAAGCGCGAGTGTGTCCATACTAAATATATGTAACATTAGTTGACCGCGCTACGGCCGACACTCGGCTCGGACCCGACACGCGCGCTGTATCGTGACTCATCCTTAAACAGTTACTTGAAGACGTGGACAGAGGACATCACGCTCTTGAGTGAGTATGGATTTTGACATGAGTTCCCAACATCGAGCCCAATACCCAATAAAATGTAATTTTTTTTTGTTTAGACAACAATTCCGCCAAATCACTGCGGCGGCGACCGCTGCACTCCGACTGGCCGACTCAAAGTGAAGCATCACACTCGAGTTGGGCAAGCCACTTGCCACGCGGATAGGATACAATTTTATGATTTGGGGAGGATTTTATGCGAGTTAGGGAAAATAAAACGTACTACATATTATTATGTTCTAATTTCGTAGATATAATGTAAGTACATTTGTACATTACATACAAAACATAATATGTAATGTACATTTGTACATTACATATTAAATTATACATTTATAAATTACGTTGAACACATATCTAGTGTAATTATAATTACGTTATTTATTTACAGTAATCACTTATTTTAGTTTGACAGAAAGATTTTGATGCATTAGCAATTACAAGATTTTCAATGTAATTTAACTTTTGCAGTGCGTCTTCGCTGCACATGTGGCGCATGTATTAAGCGGGATGACGATCGTATTAAGCGTTAAGAAATGTATGAAAAAATGTCTCAAGTTGCAGGGACTGGTGTTAAGCGGGTTCTACTGTAGTTATATTTTTTACTATATCGATGAAATAATATGCAAAATCGCGGAGTTTTTAAAAGAATTACACTGACCAAATAAATTAATCAAATTGATAAATTTGAATTACTTCTTGTTATATCGGAAGTATCGACACATTATTTTATTACGTCAGCACAACGCTATTAGCGAGCGAGAGTTGACATTTTATTAGTGAAAAAACACTGATCCGCAGCCTTATTGTCTAAGTCAACTGGTAATCGCCTTCGACTTCATTTTTTACATTTGAAACCTAGCCTGGACTTCGATTGTCACTTTCGTATTGTGTAAATAGATGCCACATGCAACACCAGCGAAATTCAACCCTAGCGAATGAATGGAACTTCGTATTTTGGTTTTGCGTAACGCCGAAATGAATTTCAGTAGCAAATTCAAGCCCATGTGAAACGTCAGATGAAGCAGGGGAGAGCTTAGGGGGCGTCCGTTAATTACGTGAGGCGTTTAGGGGGGGAGGGGTCAAGCCAAATCTCACCCAATCTCACGTGGGGGAGAGGGGGGTCTCGGGTAATATCACGTATTATTTTTATCCACGAATTTTAGCAGTCCTTACTTAAGGCAGTTTTTTCGTGTTGACGCGAGATAAAAATTTGTAAAAGAAAATTGGTTTCAATTGGCGGTAATTTACTTTCCCGTTACTACGTTATTAGAAGTCTTAAATGCAAATGCAATCTCAAACGTTGAAAAAAATAAAATATGCAATCTGTGCTTGATGCACTTACTTACATTAAAATACGTGTTTTGAAAAATCTCACGTGAGATTAGGGGAGGATGAAGGGGGTCGAGCAAAATCTCACGACATCTCACCAAGGGGATACAGGGTGTCGAAAATCGTTAAAATGGCCTCACGTCATTTATGGATGCCCCCTCATTCGAATCTTGTTTGAAGTGTTTTGGTCAAATTTTAATCAAAATAAGAAAATTTTGGTGGACTTTGTGTTTGAAGCAAAATAAAACTATCCAAACAAGGGGTCACGAGTTGAGTTAGAGGGGTCGATTCATATGACATCCACGGGCTGAGTTATGGGGGTCGATTCTTAATACATCCACGAGTTGAGTTTTAGGGGTCGACTCTTACGACATCCACGGGCTGAGTTGGAGGGGTCGATCCTTACGACATCTACAGACTGGTTTATAGGGGTCGATTCTTACGACATCCACGGGCTGAGTTATAGGGGTTCATTCTTACGACACGACTCGCTGTCTTGTTCCATCTAAAAAAAACGCATACCTACTTTTGACTTTAAACAAAATAAACCGTGAACTTTTGACAACTCCAACAGTGACATGAGTGAGTTTGACAGTTTGAAGAAAGAGTAAACACACTGACAAAATACGTGATTAAATTGCAATTATTGACAAAAATAATGCACAAGCTGTTGTTTTACAGCATAATAAATATAATTACCGGTTCTGCAACTAGTAAAGCAGCGAAATCGCATATACTTAGTACCAGTGGCACTACTAGTAGTCCTACTTGCAGTAACGAAACGCATGAGAGATCGAAAACATGAGAAATTGGATTCACATGGATCATTCATTCCGAAACCGAAGACCAGTTGAATACCTTAGATAAGACAATACTGACAACATTCTGACTGGGTCGACCACTGGTAATCGACTTGAAGTTCACTGGTAATGGATTTCAAGTTAGACAATAAGGCTGGTTACGGAATTCGAAAGACCATATTGCCTCTCTATTGGGTATGTGCTCGATGGTTACCAAGCATTGTTCTAGCATCCAAGCTTCACTCAAGCATAGATCTATGACTGAGCAATCTTTCACAATACCGACCTAAGTATTAACAATGGGTGCGAAGTTAAGGATCAGCTATGCTCTAGCTTAGCACTATAAATAGCAATCCGTAGTTACAAATCCCTCCGCATCTATCATCACATTTACCACAACACATGCTACGAGTACATAAGTCACGCAACGTTCCCGAAGTAGCAGTGTTATATCAAGCGCATGACGTTTCTATTCGGAACTCGTACACTATCAACAACAGGCGAGCCGCTGCAGCTGCCGAGCGCGCCGTGAAGCGATGTTATCAACGAACTTTCCATCGCAGGCGCTATTTATAAAACCAACTTCTATTTTAAAGCACGCTACGTAACAGTAGCAAGCTGTGTTCATTTTAGCATGTGACATTGTTCCTTGCGTTGTGATATTTCGGGAAACGGTGCAAGGGTAGCGTGGCCGAGCGGTCTAAGGCGCTGGTTTAAGGCACCAGTCTCTTCGGAGGCGTGGGTTCGAATCCCACCGCTGCCAGAATCGTTTTGAAGACTGAGCGAAGACTCATATTTAGCATTTCAATACTTTGATCTGTGTGTCTACCATGAGTTGTCACAGTTAGATCGCCTGACGTTACTACAGTAGTTACGTAAATATTAGTACCGCGCATTTTAGTACCCAACTATCCGCTAGAGGCGCTGTTCAAGTTTTCATACATTTTTTTACTACAGTCGCTAGCGAGTATATATAGTTAAAACTCATGGTAGACACACTGGAAACATGTGTGGTGTTGTGCTATAAAATGCAGCTATTGTTAATGCCTCGCTAGGCTTCACTCGACGATTCTTTATTTTGCTGACCAAGCGTTGCTATAATTTTGAGCGTAATTAATCATTAGGCGATGAGTTTTATCTTATAATTTTGGATGTTAAGCGACTCTGCGTACCATTTTTAGGATCGTTCTTAAAAAAAAAAACAAATCTGGCAGCGGTGGGATTCGAACCCACGCCTCCGAAAAGACTGGTGCCTTAAACCAGCGCCTTAGACCGCTCGGCCACGCTACCTTGTGTCGAGCGCTCGAAACAACAGATAAGTAACCAACTTGTATGCGTTTATTGCAGGCAAATGATATGATGTTTGTGCAACATCAATGAGTTACGTAAACAAACACAGATTGCTGATTGACCCGCGCGTAGGTGATGTCAGTGAGTGATACGATCACAGTGAAATGTTGTACGTAGCAAGTACTATTCAGAGCTTGAAAAGTAATGTTCGGTGTAAAGAGATATGCACAGTGCAGTTAATTTACTTGTTAGCCTTAGGAACAACCACACACACGCAAAACGATGATGTGGAAGACCCATATCAATTTTCTGCGTTCTACTAAGAATAAAACTAGCGGACATTGTATGCCGAGGGGAGCAAGTGACCGATTCCTACGTATGTATGTTAGTTACCTGTCGAGCCAGTGCCGAGCGCGCGGCTCGTGCAACAGGTCCGCGTGCGCGCAGCGCGCCACCAGCAGCGCTGCCGTTTGCACGTCGCCCGTGCGCTCCACCCAGCGCTCCACTAGAGTCAAGCCTTCCGGGGTCACTCCTACACAACAATACAAACATATCATTATTCCTTTGTACGTAGAACACAGCTCTGGCCGGATCTACCCCGAGAGTCATTCGTGTACGTAGAACACAGCTCTGGCCGGATCTACCCCGAGAGTCATTCGTGTACGTAGAACACAGCTCTGGCCGGATCTACCCCGAGAGTCATTCGTGTACGTAGAACACAGCTCTGGCCGGATCTACCCCGAGAGTCATTCGTGTACGTAGAACACAGCTCTGGCCGGATCTACCCCGAGAGTCATTCGTGTACGTAGAACACAGCTCTGGCCGGATCTACCCCGAGAGTCATTCGTGTACGTAGAACACAGCTCTGGCCGGATCTACCCCGAGAGTCATTCGTGTACGTAGAACACAGCTCTGGCCGGATCTACCCCGAGAGTCATTCGTGTACTCATATACACACATTTCCTGCTACTAGCTGCGAGAGCGACTGAGTCAGAAGTGGCTCAGTATTCTGGTTAGTCTACACAACATGTCATTCTATGTAATATGCTGCAGCTAATATTGAACAACATCAACCCGAGCCGAATGGTTTAGCTCACTCGGCATAACTGTAATTTAGTTTATGCAGAATATATGAAATGCATAACAACCGTCGATATTATCTTATGGAATGATCTTGTGGGTATAATATGGCTATGCCTGTTCATAGTATACCCAGAAGATAAACAGTTTTTGTACAAACTAACGTTAACGTTAACTGGAATGTTCTTGTTGTACCTGTGAGCAGTATCCCCTGCAAGTTCCCCTGCTGCGTGAGCTCCGCGCTGCTGCGCTGGATGTACTCGTGCAGCTTGCTGTCCGGCAGGAACATGCAGGCGAACGCCACGCGGTCTTCCAGGCGCATCTCCGTCTCGTTCTAACACACACACACATTTGAGCTTTAACATCATGAATGTCAAGTTCACACGTTTCTTATGGACAAAAGAAGGTATGTAGAGTAGCACGAGGCGGTAGAAAATAAAAGTATAGATTTTTTTGCTGCTAGTATTTTTATCGAGGTACGTCGCGTGAAGACTTTGTATCGCACCGCAGGATGGGGGGGGGGGGGGGGGGATCATGCGTCGAGCCAAAACTAAAATGAACTTTAGTTTTGGCATTGCTTAAGGTTATACCAAACAAATGATTGACCCCTAATGCTGAAAGTACCACTACCCACTTAGGTTTGCTTGAAGAGAGCTGTTCCTATCAAAGGACATTTCAGTGTTCAAGAATTATAATAAAGCTTATATCTGTATCAATAATGGAACTGACCAGCACGGCGCTATAGTCTTGCGTCTGCGGCGGCGCGGGCGGCGCGGCGGCGGGCGGGGACTGCGCTGGGTGCGCGGGGGCGGAGGCCGCCAGGAAGTGCATCAGTCCGCGGAGATAGGGGTCCGGCAGCGCCGGGGCTGCTGAAATTAGGGCTTCGCGCCAGAGACGCTCCTGGTAAACGATAACAAACGTTTACAATGACGTAGGAATAAATATGCGGAAATGCTTTGCACAGTTGTTGGTGCCACTGTATGCCTGTATGGTAGGGATAAACTTGTGGGCAGAATCCGAAAAGTAATCAGAACATTATAGAGTGCGAGGCCTATGTCCAGCAGTGGACTAGTATAGGCTGATGATGATGGATGAGGTATACCTCTCCCAGGCCGGCCAGCGCGAGCGCGGCGACGCGCAGCTGCGGCTCGTTGGCGCGCGCTAGCACGTCGATGGCGGCGCGCACGCGCAGGTGGAAGGCGGCGAGCGCGGCGGCGCGGCACGGCGTGCCCTCGGCCTCGGCGCGCTCCACGCCGGCGCCCGCGTTCTCCCATCCCCAGCCCCAGCCGCACAGTTGTAAGGCCCGCAACCGTTCTGCGCTTCTGTAACAACCCAAGAACAGTCACTTTTAAATCTCGGCTGGATAGGGAACGAAACAAGAACCCAACTAAGCTTAGATCCGATAAGAGTTCAAAACAAAGTAGACGGTTCCTTGCAGGACACCATAACAAACGAACTGGATTAAAGGCCGACAGTATGTAAACCAAGTTTACAAGTTTACAAGTTTACAAGTTTCATCAAACGCACAAATAAAAACTACTAGTACTGCTTTTGACAAAGCCTAGAAACATTCCACTAACTTGTAAATAGTGACCCTCCGACTCGGCAGGTCCGGTAAGAGAGACGGCACGATCTCCGAGCGATAGCCGCCTCCCTCTAGCACGGCGCGGACCCCGGGGTGTTTGCAGCCCACACCGCGGATACAGCCTGTACATATTCACACTTGTATCACGATTAAACAGTAAGCTTTCGAAAGCTTTCGCTTTCGTTTGCTTTCTTTTGAATGGTCAAATCTCTGTATCCGTCCGCGGGTCAAATTGTCGACTGGTTTCAACTTATTTCAAAATTAGTATGAAACCTACAAAAATTTTAACAACTATTTTGAAATATACAAATGTATACCTTTCATTTGATACTCCACTAGACCTAGTAGATCTCTTTTAAAATTTCGACATCACAATTTGTAGTGATTTTTATTTATTTATTGATTTATTAGGATTACCAACTAGATATAACACAAAAAGAAATTAAATAACGTTGATAGGGTTCTTAGGACTAGTGCTCTCTAATTTATAGGAGGCCGCAGCATGCGCATAAATCAAGGCAACTCAACTAATGTAATACAGAAATTATTATGACATATTAATCATTAACTTAAATATAAATTATTTTTAAGAAGAATTTTAATTAAAATTATAGTTCTTTATTTATTTCTTTAAATCTGTACAGACACACAAAATGTATTAAAATGTTAAATTTCAAGTTCATAGCTACGGTTGTTGCTTGGGTACTACAAAGAGACAAAAAGACAGACAGAGCGAGACCATAACAGTTTCAAAACCCTAAAAACTTACCATCTTCTACAAGAGACTTGCTGAGCGCTAGGAAATGCCACAGATTGCTTAGCTCTTCATCATCCGCTAAGTCCGCATTCTGCCAAAGATCTGGCTGCAACAAACCACTTTCTGAAGTTACCGCGTCGATCTAGGCATTCGCCGCCCCCCCCCCCCCCCCCCCCCATACATCATACATTCACAATGGGTACCCTGAAACCATCTGTTTCAAAATAGTATTAATATAATTGATTGCCAGTGAATCACAGGTTTGATATTTTTTTTTAATATTTTTTACTGTAGAATAGTTTTATAATATTTTACTTTCTACAATAAAAAAATTATTTTATAACGAGACTTAAAATAAATGATGTGAATAATAATAATAAAATCATTTATTTCAGACCGGAGAGATCCATTGATCAATACACATTTAAAAACACAATAACAAGTTTCAAATTGAAATAAGAAAGAGGTAACCATATCATCTAGTCTCATTAGAAAGCATGCCTAACAACTTTGTCAACTCCACTGACGACGACAAAATAGTCGTCACGCGCGCGACGTGTTTCGTGGCGCGCATCTTAGCCCTGCTGATCCAATAGTTACTGTCACACTTCTTTGCACCTGAACTGAGATAGACTTTTGAAGCTTTGATTTTGTAAAATGTTCTGTATGTTGGCTAACCTTGAGTCCATAATCAGTCTGCGCTCTTCGTTTCATAATATACGAGATGTCTTTGAGGTTGGTGTAGAAGTCATCCGTGAGTATCTTGATGGTCCCCCCTCCCCCCGTCCAGAGCAGGTTTCCCCCTCCGCCGCCGCCCCCGCCCCACGCGACCGTGACGCGCTCACACACTGTGTAGTCGAATATTCCCCCTGTAATCACATGTACTACAATGTATGTATGTATTGCTTGCAGTAAGGTATTATTTCATTTTGTCTCCATCAGATATTTTATTATTTGCCGCGTTTAAAATTACTAGGTTTTATTACGAACTCTCTCCGACTTGGAATTTGGTAGCCTTCACGAAATATTTCACATGTTTGTAGGTGGTGGGCGTGGTTGCGACAGTTTTGCTTGTAAGTACAACAATAGATCTTATCTAACTTACCTACAAGCAAAAATGTGTTATAGTTACTTGCTAACTTCAGTCCAGTAAATATAAACATCTAAGGAAACTCATATTTCGCTCGCCTTGCTGTGTGACAGCACGAGCGGAGTCGTATGTGACCACCGTCACTTATATGGGTATCGTTTTCGACCAACTCGAACTCGTAGATTACGAAAAAGGTGTCCATTTCAAAATCCAAGATGGCTGACATTCTTATATCGCATAATTCACTTTTGGTTATCGATTTCGACACAATCAAAGACGAAGATTACGAAAAGGGGAATAAATTTAAAAAAACAACAATAAACACAGCCGCCCAGCCAGCGCCAGCGCCAGTGCGCACATATAAATAACTAGTTTCTATTATTTTTAAGAACCAACCAGATTTTTGCCTCCGTTAAAGTTTGATGATTTACCTTTAAACTACGTTACTTTCTGAACTTGGCTGGACGCTCTAGCGCGCGTCTCAAAGTAAAACACAAGTTTAAAGGAAGTTATGTGACTTAATCTTAGAAAATAAATTGAATGATTACTCAATCAAAAGCATAAAAAAAACTTAGGATATTGAGCAACATCTACACTGTTAAGTATTTACCTGTATTGGTAGCGGCTAGCAGACGCCTTGGATGCGTCGGATGGCAGCTAAAGGCAGCGAGCGAGGGCTGTGCGGCACACGGCGTGACGTCACGCTGCAGGGCGCGCGCCCCGCTGGACGTGCCCCACTCAGTGGCATCCGCCTCGATGGCTGATGTTGCCAACTGCTAAACAACCCCAACATGAACATTCTGCGACTTACACAATGTGCAACTCATTTGAAACACACCTGTCTATCTTATCCAATGTGTAGAAACAAACTATAGAGGAGGTAACTTACTGTGTCCATAGCGGCGCTGTTGTTTCGACTGTCATTACTGTTGGCTTGTTGTATGTCGTGGATGCGGATGCTGTTGGAGTCTCTCTGCAGGGTCAGAAGTAGGTTTCGCCTGGAACCAGTCATAATTGTATACAGTTCAGAATAAGCATCCTAATCGGGACTATTTGTAAGCCAGGAGTTCTACAGAATGTGCTTTTACGAAGCCTCGCGCCACAGACTGTACTGACAACTCATAATAAAAGACAGGCATGACAGGTCTCAGAAGTGGTGTTTCCATTAAATATAAAATGGTAATCAAATGACACAGGAATTGTGGTTGCAATAAGTGTGACTGCCCCTATTGTAAAGATTCACTGTCGGATCTATGTTGGCCTAAGGTACATACCTGCATAGACCGCGATCGAGTTAAGAGTACGTAACGGAGTGTATAGTTGTCTCTGTCACTCAGGCCACATTGTCACCTCACTGCTTTGTGACTTGTGGTCTGCAACGACATACCTGGTGGGACACCACTGCATGCTCTGCAGCGGCCGCGAGTGCGTGAGAGTAAGCAGCGGCGTGTGCAGTTGTCGAGTGTCCCACACGCACGCAACATTATCGGCGCGCGACGCGAGCTGCCACGGGTTCTGGGGGTCGGCGCACGCGCCGTAGCAGTACCGGCTGGTGGTTGTGTTTACGGCTTTATTGGACCAGTCTGAACAGTTACAAAATAATGTTGGTTTGAATGTGGAAGGACAAAAGCAAGGAATTTAATTATTGTATGTTACAGCGTAAGAGAATAGTAATTAGGTTATTGATTCGATGCAATTTCGCAGTTACAGGTTGTTCTTAAACCTATAGTAACCCAGCTCCAGCCTCTCACAACACAGGTTTAAATATAGATCTCTATGCTTAAAATAACAAAATTTTAAGTTAACCTATTGTGTGAAGTGAAAATAAACAAATTATTATTATTATTCACATCATTTATTTTAAATCTCGTTATGAAATACATTTTTTACTATAGGAAATAAAATATTATAAAACTATTCTACAGTAAAAAATATATCAAAACGGTGAATCACCGGCCGCGAAGCTAGCCTCAAGCGGCCGGTGGATAGGGCTGAGAGAGGAACTTCCTGACGATGCACGCCGAGTCCAGGAGTGCCTTTTGCATCTGACCCTTGATCCAACTTCCTAGCGAGAGTCTCGTGAGATGTTGATCGAGGCTCTTCGCTATTACGCCTTTAACCGAAACGACTATCGGGACGACGGTCGCTGAATCAACATCCCACATGCTGACAACCTCGCTAGCCAAGTCAAGATATTTGCTAAGTTTATCTTTCTCAACTTTAAAGATGTTAACATCATGTGGTATGGTGACATCAGCGAGCATCGCCCTCCTTTCTAACCGATCTATCAGTACAATATCAGCTTATTCGTAAGAATAGTCGTATCTGTAATGATAGATCGGTCCCAATAGAGCGTGGACGGCCATTTTCGGGAAATGGCGCCGGTGTGTACTTATAGTACGGAATTTCAGGGCCAGTAAGGCCATATCGGAGAGCAAGTTGCTGGTGTATAATTTTGGCTACTTGGTTGTGTCTGTGCAAGTACTGAGAGTTAGCAAGGTGCGAACTACGCGAAAGTATATGACGGAGGGTCTCCCCAGGAAGATGACACCGCTCAACAAATATCGATCGTGCCATTTTTTATTATACCTATACTTTCGGTAATTGTTCGTTTTTACCACCTCGTCCATAATTGCACAGACAAAACCTTCGGTTTGCCCAAAGAGGTCACCGAAGCGTAGCTAGTTTACGGAGCTTAGGAAATCTACACCAGGTCCTGTGAGGACCTTGTATAATCTCCCATGCAGCTCTTTGCTCTCCCATATAGCCTTCCTGTCCTGAATGATCATCACCTTAGGTTTGCGCCAGTTCTCGTTAGCTAAGGAGAGAGGAGTAAGGTTCTTATCAACTGCAACCACATCACGATGTATCTGGTATTCGGCTTGATGGAAATGATTTCTGAGATTGCATACCTCACGGTTGTGTAGGGTCTTGGCGTTTAAAAAGCCTCGACCAACACATTTCCGCGGGATATACAATCTCATTACCGATGCTCGGGGATGTCGCATGCGATAAATGGTTAAAAGTTGACGAACCTTACAGTCCAAGGCGTCTTAGTTCAGTCTAGTTCAGTCTGAGTCCATCTTAGTATGCCAAAGGTAGGCGTCTAGTTCAGTCTGAGTCCATCTTAGTATGCCAAAGGTATAAATGAGCAATGGCATAACCCAGCCGTTGAAGGCACGCACCTTGTTGCCACCTGACAAAAGGCTATTTAGCACTTTTGTGAGGCGACAAAAGAAGCGCTCCTTCACCGACTTCTTTATGTCCCTGTCTACTATACTCAACGCTTCTGGCATACCAAGAAGGCAAGGCATCTGTAGGTTTCACCCTCTGAGAGATATTTGAGGGACATTCTCTCTGAAAGTTGTAAATTATTAGAATTCACAACTTTCCCTCGCTGTATTTGTATGACCGCACACTTGTCAACGCCGAACTCCATGTTAATAGCACTACCTACTGAATATCTGTGTGATATTCAGAAGCGCCATTATCTATGTTTTATTCGACGCGAACAGCTTGAGGTCATCCATATACAACAAGTGAGAAACGACCTCACCATCTCTCCGAAGGCGATAGCCTATTCCTGAATCTTTCAGTAGAGTACTGAGTGCATTCAGAGTTAGGTAAAACCATAAGGGACTCAGACTATCGCCCTGGAATATACCACTCTCTACTCTTATCAGATCATTGCTGGCTGTTGGATCCATTCAGCTTCCTGGATGACGAAGAACAGTGAGCCTCATACATGATCCCAAGAATGATCTTAGAGTAGTATCTACTTTATATAACTCTAAGACCCTCTCAAGCCAAGTATGAGGCACCGAATAAGCCTTCTTATAGTCTATCCATCCAGCCGACAAGTTCGCTCTGTCACGTTTGACCTGTTGACTAATGGCCATGTCAATGAGGAGGAGCTCCTTTGTACCACGGGACCCAACCCTACATCCATTCTGAGTAGGTGCCAAAATATTGTTTGTAACAATATGCGTGTTCATTCTTGTGATCAGAATGGATGTAAGCAGCTTGGTAGATGGTGGGTAAGCATGTTATTGATTATAATTATTTGGTTCCGCAGTACTACCAGACTTATAGAGCAGGAAAGTTACACCCTTCGTCATAAAATATGGGAGGGACCCGATCTCAATTGCTTCTTGGAACTGTGCGGCCAGAATTGAGTGTGAGCATCGAAACCATTTTAGCCAAAAGTTATGCAATCCGGGCCAGGACTTTTCCAGTTTTGGGCCGAGCGGATTACTACTTAATGGAGAGATATTGATAGCTTCCATAGTTTCGATGTTTACATACTCAGCACTTACCGCATTTGTCCAGTCCGCTTCCGTGTGTTCGACCGGCATGGACCAGCAGCCTTATTTGAAACCTAGCCTGGACATCGATTGTTACTTTCGTATCGTGTAAATTCCCATGCAACAATGGCGTTGCAAATCAGCGAAATTCAAACCTAGTGAATGAATGGAACCTCGTATTTTGGTTTTGCGTAACGCCGAAATGAATTTCAGTAGCAAATTCAAGCCCATGTGAAACGTCAGATGAAGCAGGGAGCTCATTCAAATCTTGTTTGAAGTGTTTTGGTCAAATTTGAATAAAAATAAGAAAATTGTGGTAAACATTGTGTTTGAAGAAAAATAAAATTATCCAAACACAAGGGGTGTTTGGATAATTTTATTTTTTCTGCCCCCAAACAAGGGGTGTTTAGCCATAATCACCACGCTTGGCAGGCGGATTGGGGCAGTAGAGGTGTTAAAATACACTAAGTATTATTATTATAGATTATTATTATTATTATTATAGTCTCGAAAAATGCAATGGGCAAATCAATCATGGGATAATAAACGGTCCCAAAAAAAATACCTCTAAGATCAAAAATCTTGATAAACTTCAAGTTCATGGAGGCGATGAGCGTGCGGTTTGAGCAGTTGGACCAGGACACACTGTGTGCTGTCTCAGAGAGCCCCATCTCTGCGATAGGCCGGGCCGTCTCAGTAGATGTCTGCATTACACTGGCACCATCTACAATTGAAAATTATGTGTCACTGAGATAAAATGTTATACTACAAAAAAACAAAGAGTAAGTCATGCCGAGAAAGAAGAGAGAGAGAGAGATAGGAGAATTTACCCTTGTGCCACTCTCTTGTTTGTTGCTTTCGATCAATTATAACAAGATGAAGGGTCGGCGCACAAAATAGGTCTCAGTAACTACGAGCGCACTTGAAACGTGAGTTCTTATTTTGTTTAGTACGATTGAAACACAGCCAACGCAAACACGTGTCACAATGCCGCAATGTGTATTCAAAAGTTGTAAAAATAATACCCGAAAAAGCAATTCAACGGCCGGAGTGTCTTACTTTTGATAAGTAGGTGTAGAATAAGTTATATTTTTAGCTTTAAATTGACAAATAATATGAAATTTTGAATAAAATTACCAATTTTAAACCACTCTGCACCGCTACAAAGGTACGGAAAAAATACGCAAAAAATACACGCGTACACTTTTGTCTAACAGAACAGCAGATGCATGGAGTAGATTTGTATTGATGTGTTGTAATGTTGTTGTAGTTGAAAAATTTATTGACGTAAGATTACATTACATATGTAAAAAAGAAACGGGAGATATCAAAAACAAATCAAAACGACGATTGTACAACAAACTCAATTTAGTTAAAGGAAATTAATTCACGTACGTATCTACGCAAAATGTAAAAATCTTCAATATGGAATCTTTAGTAAATATTTAGATTTTATTATTATTTATTTTTTATTTATCTGTATCAGCATTACCATAACAGCGGAGCAATTCAGCCAGCGTCTTGGGTACGCTTCCGACCGGTATTAATATGAATCATCATTATATGAGCAACAGTCTGCAGTTAGCTCAAATAATAATTTTATAAGTAATTTTATTTGTTACTAAATAGTTTTTTTATTTAGGAATTGCACTGAATTGAACTACATATGTATGTACTAAATACTTGTAATATGATGGAGATTGTAATATATAAAGATGTAGAATTTATTGGTATTTTTATTTATAACGCCTACACAAATTTAATGAATAATTTTTTAATGAATTATGAAATTTGAAAAACAACAACTTTCTTACATTTTTGTGTGTGTACGACACTTAAAAACACAAAGTACCTAAATAAATATAATTATTATACACAAAAACTAACATTATAAAATAATAAAATAGGCTAATAATAAATACTACAAATAAACATGATGCCCAAAATAGAAATAAGTTTTACTAAACAACTAAACTTTTACGTTCGTAATATAAAATATTTTAGAGTTCAACGCTTTGTTCAACGCAACTCCATACCTTCAGAGTAAAATTCTTGGAAGCAAACAAGAAATGAAACAAAACAATGAAGCTTGCAAGGCAATAACTTGAAAAAATACTTTATTTGTTGCTGCTTAAGGTTGATTTCACAATAGAAGTCTTTCAATTTCTAAGTGACATGAGTAATTTATTGCTTTGCTCACTTTTTGTGACGAATGATCGTAAGAGATCATATTTTGAACATTTGTGACTTCATTACCAGGTGCCATGGTTGGAATTAGGTTGAACTTTAACTGTTTTAAAACGTTTCCTTAGTAAACAAATGTAGCTGTATAAGTATATATTCACGTGGACAGCTTTTAGCTTGGATTTTGTATGTGACCCTTCATCTTGTTATATTTGATCGAAGTTTGTTGCTTATACTATTGTGTCAATGAGTGAGTTGTTTCTGGCCACTTGTTCAGTGAGAATGAACCCCTTTGTAGCCTGTCTCTGGTTGATTGTTGGTTGCTTTTAAAAGAATGCTTTTTTCATATTATTATTATTTTAGATGCATAGCTCTGTGTACCTTTGGAAGCTTCACCCGGAGCCATTCCTCGATTGACATCCCACAGCAGGATGCAGTGGTCACTGCGGTGCTTCTCCATGGCCACGGCCAGCATGTTGCTCTCCACATGGCTCCATGACACCGAGTTGCAGAGACGAGGGTATTTGGGAACTGCAGGATGCCAACAAAAAACTTATTTTCTTATGGTTCTGTGTCGGAGCCAAAAGACCTTGAGTATTTCCAACAAAAAGACTTGCCAAATTCCTTTCCCACAAGCCCCAAAGGATCATAGTTCTGCTTCAGACTTGATAGTGATACTCGCCCGTTGGCATAGCCCAACGCTAGCAGTGGATCTGGCTGCTCGGATATAGCACAGATATCTA
Source organism: Eupithecia inturbata (assembly GCA_963662085.1). Taxonomy (NCBI): domain Eukaryota; kingdom Metazoa; phylum Arthropoda; class Insecta; order Lepidoptera; family Geometridae; genus Eupithecia; species Eupithecia inturbata. The sequence goes on from OY759190.1 coordinate 14,440,453, forward strand.
CACAACGGACTCCATTCGCACTCTGGGAAGCTATCACCGTGGCACCGAGGGTTGATGATATAGGAACAACTGAAAAATAAACAAAACTTTATTTACCTACATTGGTAATTAGCATACAAATTAAGAGTACCTACCACAAAACAAACATCGGATGGAACAATAGATTATCCGCAGGAGTAATAAGTTGATTCTCTTTGTTAATGTAACACTTACAAGTAGATTTTTTCTCGATCTCCGGGATACTCGATACTTCGTACAAGGTTAAGTCTGGACCCCAAATAATGAATTTTTCATGGTGTACTGGTGACCAAATAACGTCGAGCTTGACGCCAGACATGTCTAAATTAATTCAATTCTTTATTTGTCTTTGGGGCATAGCCAAAAACAACTTTAATTATTAGTTTACGAACTTAACCCAACTTCGCGTTTGTTTTGAATTTGTAGAAAAAAACAAGGTTCGTTCGATCATAGGAGATTAAAACCTATTGCCGAAAAAAGGCGGGAAGCATCAAACAGGGCGGTCGCGTTTTTTCCCACCGAAATTTAAAATTTTATTTTTCTGGCAAATATTGATCAGTAGAGTTAGTTTTTACTATTTATTTTCATAATTATTGTATATAAAGTAGAGTAGTGTAAATATTATAGCATCTGGTAAGTTTTTTTTACATTTTTGTTGATGGACTTTGAGGAGCAGCCGGATCCTGGGGGCACGGTCCCTCAGGTCGGTAGCAATGTAACAATATCTAATAGCTTTGAGAGACTTTCTAATGAATCTGGGATGGATACGGATACATCGATTTCCAAAAAACGGAAGCTAAAGAGCAAAATGTGCAAACATTGTAATAAAAAGAAGCGGAAAAATGGGTCCAACAAATCGATAGGATGTCATTGTGACAAGAACCTACCGCAAACTAGTGATAGCGATACAACAGTTATAAGTCAAGATCTTGTTCCTACCCCTGTCGTGGCAGACCCCACACCTCCACCAAATTCATCATCGCAGGCTCCAGTTGTGGTTACTCGAATTCAGTATGATTCCAATGACAGTGCTCCTTATATTGTACATGTGCAACGTGTTACTGAGTTACCAAACGATGGCTCCACGCTCCACCCAATTATCTTTGGGAAATTCTTAAAACGCAACTCTATCGATAATGTTGTGAATGGTAGTGTGAAAAGAATTGGTAGGAACAAAGTATCCATAGCATTTAATAGACATACTGATGCTAATGCATTTGTTAGCCATGCGAGATTAAGTGAAAATAATTTGAAGGCATTTATCCCAACTTATAATGTCTCTCGTATGGGAGTTGTTCGTGGTGTGCCTACAGACATCTCTCCAGAAGAGATCATGGAGTGCACTACATTACCTAGTGGCTGTGGGAAAATCTTAAAAGTAAGACAAATCAATTTCAAAGAAATTGTCAATGGAGCCCCTGTGTGGAAGCCAACTCAGACAGTAGTTGTAACATTTGATGGGCAAGTGTTACCAAAGCGTATCTACATGTGTTATACTGCCTTACAAGTCCAACTGTACACATATCCAACCATACAATGTTACAACTGCTGTCGGTTTGGTCATACCAAACTGCAGTGTCGGTCCAAGCCACGCTGTTTTAAGTGTGGCCAAGAACACTCTGGTGATTCTTGTGGCATTCATGAAGACTGTCTGTCCTGCTGTTCCTGTGGTGGTGCACATTATGCCACTAGTAAGTCTTGCCCTGAGTATGTTAGACAAACTAAAATTAAACATTCAATGGCAGATAAGTGTATCTCTTATGCCGAAGCATCAAGAACACATCCACCTTTAACACATTCTTATGCTGCAATTTTGACATCAAATAAAGACCAATCAATCCCATCTCATACAATAAACCAAGTCCCATCATCTTCTAGAAAAACTGTGTTCTTAAAACCACGTCTGCCACCTAAATCACACAAGGGTTATGACCAAAGGATCCACCGTGATCTGACTAGTCAGCCTTTGACAACACAATCCAATGGTTGTGCTCTGAAAGAGGACAACAAGAAGTTGAATATTAATGATGTTATTGCCCTTCTAACCACTTTATTACAGTCCAATATAATAGAACCGTCCAACGCTGCCAAAATAATAGACAATTAGTATTTTACACACCCATAATAGATCACACCAGATCCGCAGTTCAATGGAACTGCAGGAGTCTAGTTAGCAAAAAGTCTGAAATTATATATTTAATTAATAAATTTAACCCTTTTATACTTGCCATCACAGAGACCTGGCTTAAGCCAGGCTCTGTGTTTAAATTGAGCGGCTTCTCCTGCCTCAGGGATGATAGACCTGATGGATGGGGTGGAGCCGCTCTTCTTATTAAAAATTCTTGTTCTTTTTTTCAATTTGTTTTACCTTCCCATAACCCTAATAATTTTACTGCTGTAGCTTGCATTATTAATAAAATCGGCTTTGTCTCTATTTACATACCACATCCTTCATCACAAATTTATGATGAAATTGACAGTCTGCTTTCATCATTACCTAAGCCATGTGTTGTCATGGGAGATTTCAATGCTCATCATAGAACTTGGGGTAGTTCTTTATCCAATACTCACGGTAAAGACCTGCTTGATATAATTGATAAACAAAACTTGTGAATTTTAAATGATGGATCTCAAACTCGGCGAACAAAACCCTCAGAAAATGATAGTGCTGTTGACTTATCCATTACCTCTCCTAGCCTAGCCTTAGATATTACTTGGAAAACACAACCATTTACACATGGTAGTGATCATTTCCCAATTATTTTACAATTTAACAAATTTAAAGTCAATAATGCTCAAAAAGCTCCACCCAGGATGAGATACAAAATTATCTCTGATAAATGGTGCGATTTCAAGTCCCACATGGAAGATAAGATAAACAATTTGCCTCCTATATCCCAGGGAATTTCTACATGTGCTAATATTTTTGTTAATAATTTGATAGAAACAGCTAATGCAACATTTCCTCTTAAAAATAGTGCTTCAAACAAGTTAGCATCCCCACCTTGGTGTGATTCTGAGTGTAGTCTTGCTGTTGCTCAAAGAAAAGAGGCAGAGTTAATTTATAATCAAGAAACGTCACAAGAAAATTTTAATAAAGTAATTGATGTAATAGCTAAAACCAAGAAAACATTAAAACATAAGAAACTGCAAGGTTGGCAAAGTTTTTGCGCAACCATTTCTCCTAAAACAAAACCATCAGCAGTCTGGGCTAACATAAGACGTTACAGATCAGGACTTAATGATTCTGCTTCTGCTACAATGCCTCATTTCCTGAGTGATAGCTTCATAGACCGTTTGGCTCCAGCGACAGTACAACCAAAGGAATTATTTATCACCCCAACAATCCCACAAAATCCTGTGTGTCCGAATGGTCTTGATGCACCCTTTTCTATTCACGAGCTGAAAGGCATTCTGTCAGTGACGCGCGATACGGCTCCTGGCAACGATGGCATTCCATATTCTTTCTTTGCTCATCTTGGTGAAGATTCTTTGCAGGGGTTTCTTTCTAAATTTTTCTGAGACTTCAAGAGTAGCGTGGAAGGGTCTACCGCAGGGTTCTGTATTGAGTCCTCTCCTTTATAGTATTTACACTTATGATTTAGAAACTTCTGTAAACGATATGGTAAGTATTCTACAATATGCAGATGATTTGCTTATATATACACGCCTTGCAGTTCCATTGATATAGGATCTTCATACATAACAATCTGCTCTTAAATTTCTAAAATTATGGTTGGATAAATATGGCTTGGAGCTTTCAGTGTCCAAAAGCAACGTAGTTACGTTTACACGTCAGTTGAATCCGCTACCTGCGAAAATATACTATGATGATATTCTTATTCCTGTAAATAGTTATTCTAAATTCTAGGTGTAATATTAGACTCAAAACTCACTGGCCACCCTCATTGTGAACATGTTGTCACGAAATGTGAAAAGTTTTTGAATTTGATGAGAGGCCTCTCTGGTGTTTGGTGGGGTGCTCATCCGTTTTCTTTAAAACTCTTATACAATGCTCTCATAAGAAGTACGCTGGACTATGGCACTTTCTTATTAGAACCTGGTAGAGCAGCTGCTTTCAAAAGATTGGATGGCATTCAGTCTAAAGCAATGCGAATCATTTTGGGGGCTATGAAATCTAGTCCAATTATTGCGTTACAGGCGGAATGTGGGGAATCTCCATTACATTTAAGACGACAGTATCTATCCGAAAGTTTCTTTTTCCGTACTTCTCAGCAATCAAATCACCAACTTCTTCCTAAAATCACCAACTTCTTCCTAAAACGACCTCCATATTTAACTCATAGCTATAACAAGCATACATCGATGTCTGCCCCAACTCACCAATCTAATCTTCTTCCCATCTTCAACTGTAGCTATAAAGCTTTAACACTTCCTCCTACTATACATTTTGATCTAAACATAGACCGCGATGATACAAATGCTAATGTATATTTTAAATCTGCCGTTGATGATCGCTGGCGCGGTTGGCATCAGATTTATACTGATGCCTCCAAGTATTCCCAGATAGGAAAAGTTGGCGTTGGTATTTATCACAAGGACTATAATATCGTACAAAAAATTAAATTTCCTGATGAAACATCAGTGTTTACTGGAGAATGCTACGGGATTTTGAAAGCTCTGGAGTATATATTACTGATGAAACTTAAAAATACCATTATTTTTAGTGACTCAATGAGTTCGTTACAGTCACTCATCAAATACCCATTCCGATCCAAAACTTATTACCACATTATAATGGATTCTAGAACTAGGCTTTTGCAATGTAATGATCATGGATATTCAGTGCATTTCGCGTGGATCCCAAGCCATTGCGGTATAGTCGGCAATGAGCATGCAGATATTCTTGCTAATGAGGCTGTGGAGTGTGGGGATCTCTTTCCCTACAAAAACTCTTTGCAAGATCTTCTTGCTCTACCCAGGATTTATCTCAGGAATGCTTGGGATGAGTCTTGGGCGGGCAACGTGGGCAGCAAGGCAAAACACTACAGATTTATACAAAGTAGTGTCCCACTCAAACCTTGTTTTTTTAAAATAAAACTCAATAAACGTGCAACAACAGTTATCATAAGGATGCGGCTGGGTCATACGTGCACCCCAGCCCATCTAGCCCGGATGAAAATTGTAAGTGACCCTTCTTGCGAGTGCGGTGATGAATTTGGTGACGAAAATCATATTTTTTTTTCTTGTAACAAATACGATCACAGTTCCTTCTTTAACGATCTCGTCTCCCTCCGTATTCCGCTTCCTATTAATATTGCCTCCCTCCTTTCCTCCTTAGACCCCTCTATATATCATTGCTTAGCATCCTTTATTTGTACAAATAATATAAATATATAGTGTATATAGTATAATATTGATAATTCCCTTAGTATAATTTTCCTATCCTAACTCGTCTGATCCTTATCCTGTACCTATCGTTTCGTTGTTTAAGTTTATTACGTTGTAAATGTTTCCCAAATTTTTTAACTAAAAAAAAAAATACTAAATATATAAAAAAATAAATATGGCAAATGCTAAAACTAGCGAGTCCAAAAAAAAAAAAAAAACCTATTGCCACATTTCGATCCGTTCCATTCGATCATTCGTTCGTAGTTTAGTAGTTTTTTTCGTTCTAAAACATCCTTTTGATCACACCTTCTACATTGGCTTTAGAACGAAATTGATGTCTATTAATTATTGTTCTTCTTCTTCTTCTTGTCAGATGGCTTCTGCGACTGGGTTGTCGCAAGTGTCGCAATTTCGCCAATGCCCGTCTCATGACATATGTAATTATTAAATTATCAAATTCTCAGTTGTTATTGTCAAAATGACAACTTGGAATTTGTCATTGTCATGTTGTGTTGGCCTATTAAAATTAGATAAATCAATTTGATGCAAAATTTAAAGTTTTCTCTGCTTAAAGCGATCACAATAATTTGAACCGTTCATATTATTTTTGAAGTTTGTGACACTCCTTACTGACACTGGCAGAGTCGTAGCGAAAAGCAAGCGGCGCTAAAAATAAAGAAGTGGAAGTGTTTTATGCTTTTACGCTTGAACGACACTGGCAGAAAAGTGACAAAGCAGTCACTGCCAAATACAAAGAAGGACAAGTGCTGCCAACTAAGTTATACTTTTACCCTCTTTTTTAAACAATACTTATTTACATCACAGTGTGATGTGATTTATATGTGTTAATTATTTGATTTTGAATATTGATTGTGATTTATTTTAGTAGACTGTATTGAGTTTTTTTGGTTTTTTTGGGTTCACCAAAGAAAAAATAAAAATTTTAACCGACTTCAAAAAATTTATGAGGTTCGGCTGTATATGCTATGAAAAACAAAGCGTATACCTGTATAGCGTATATAGGTAGACGCTTTGTTTTTACATTTTGTATGTATATTCGTCGATTTCTCCATCAATTATGTACAGATTTTCATTTTTATTTGGCTATTGTATAGAAAATGAATCCAGAGATCCATACAATTTTTATTCCAGAGGGATTTCTATTTATCTCGCAAAACTTAAAAAATAGTGTAAATAGGAATTCGAAGGCCGTTTTAGTTATTTCAGAACCATCAAATAATTTATTATAATCGCACTCTTATTTGAAGCTGGTGTGTGCAACCCCACATTGTGTGGTGCCGCCGGCTTACAATTTACACCACCCCCAATTCTTCCCGCAGGTGTTACGACACCTGAGGCGACAAAGGGATATCCACCGGGGGCGGGCAGCAGTGCCTCCGCAAAACAATTCCACTACAGAACTGCGACCCCCAACCCGCTTGCCCAGCGTGGGGATTAAGGGCATTACCCCCTTGAGTAGAAAAGTCAATAAGGTGCTTTTCAGGGGAGGCCTGCTTCCTGCAGTGGACCATTATAAGCTGTTGAGGTTGAGGTTTGTGTGCAACCCCAAACTGGATGAAAGGAAGAGAGATAACATTTTTTTTTTATTATTTTTATTTATAATGGAGTTTTGTCACACAGTGACTATGCCACTCCCGTTAGAAATCAATTCTTCTACATAACTCGCAGATACAGCTTGATTAGCATTTTGGCTTCCTCGGAGAACGGGGACGACAAAATGCTATTACAAATACCTACACTAAAATCATACAAACATTTGAAATCTTCTCGTTGTGCCTCGTTACGGACACACTCCGTCAAAACATGGTGTACAAGAGATAACATCACCATTTTACTTTTACTAGCTGTTTATGCTCCTCAAAAATATGGGGAACGAGTAATTGTAATTCTGTCATTGCCCTTTGCTTTCCCTTCCCTCCCCGCGCGCGACAACTCTATTAATTTTTGACAGCAGACAGACAAGAACTTTGTGAAATTTGGTTGCAATCGCAGATTTGGATTTTGTTGTGCTGAAATAATTCGTGGCGTGGATACAGTGATTGATTGAAGTGGAAAGAGTGATACCTAATCAAACTTTAGTTACCTAACAGCATCATTCCATTACAATTTAGGTAAGTAATAATGCACAAGTAGAGCTGTGCCGTTCAAAAAGTAGGTGTTTCTTGACGAGGGTCAATGACGTGACGGTAATGTTTACTACAAATGGCAACGCCTCATTCCCACAGTTTCTCGCGTATTGTCTTACGGTTCTCACGCATTATCGCGCTTCTCCGACCCGGTTCTGCCGGAGATCGCCTGGCACACGCTGACTGCGGAGTTTGATCGATAGACGCACTTCTGCTAGAAGCTGCTTGTGACTCACAATAATTGGTTTCCGTAAAAACTGATAGCAATTACCCTTGTCACGGGTTGCTTAAGAGTAGAAATCTGTGTTTGTGTGTGTGCAAGTGTATGATGGGAATCTGCGCTCTGTCGCCTCCCGCGGCTGGAGTAAGCATGCGCGCGTGATGTTCTCATCCCTCGCATACCAGCTCTCAACCAAGTTCATTGAGGAAAAGGTACTTTCATACTGTCTGTAGTTTAGGGACTGTAGCCTGCAGCCCACCGCTCACAAAATAGCTTTGTTAACAGTTAATAGTTATAGCTGTGACCAGAATGCACCAGAGAATGTCTATGTAGTTAAAATCAATCATCAAGATGCAAAGTGATTCTTTTGTTATCCTGCTGGCAGATTGTTGATGAGCATCCTTTAATAACAGCACAATTGGATTGAGCACAAAGCACGAAACAAAGAGACTGTTTGAAACATTATAAATAGAATTTATTTTGACTAAACCAATTTCCAAGCTCATCATTCTAGTTTAGGACGGGCAACACTTCTGAATGTTCATTTCTCTGCCACATGACACTGACTAGGTTTTGTTAGCAAATTACTGAGCAGGATATGTCATAAATAGTCATAATACAATAATTTAATTTGATTACAATTATGTCAGCTATCCATATAATTTCACGAAAACATTTATATTGTATTGTTTGGTTAAAAACAAGTAGTATTTGCATTGATAAAGCAATAACTGATGGATGACTCACCACTGAATGCTGTAATAATAGTATTTACACATTCATCATATCCACCATTATGAATGACATCATCAAGAGAGTTTCATCCTAAACTATACAGTCCATTATGTAGAGCTTGAGTGTTGATGCAGACAAGGGTAGCGATGGGCGAGTCGAGTTGGCTGATTCGAATAACTCGAATCAGAGTCTAAACGAGTTGATTCGAATCGAGTTCATTCGCAACTCGAATCAACTCGCTTACCTACCTAACTAGGTACTAGAATTCGGATAACGAATGCGAGTTATGCGAATGCGAGTGCACGCGAGGTCGCGAGTCAGCGATTCGCCAACTCGAAACCGAAACTCGACTCTAGAATATTCATTTTGTTTTGATTCGTATTCCGTCGCCTCGCCGGTCACCGTCGGCACACCTCGGTCGGGTCGGTTCGGGCCGCCGTCGGCGCTCGAGCAAGGTTTGAGAGCATTCGCATCCCGTCACTATTCCTGTCCTTGATTTTAAAGAATTTAAAGACAGACAAACATGTTCGTTATCTTAATATATATTTTTTCAATAGTTTCTTTCTTTTCTATTTTTATTTAACTTTCATATTAAATTTAAGCTGCAGCGAAGATAATAGACTTGATTACCCATAGGTTACATAATACGCCAAAACGGGTGACTAACCATTCGTGGCCCATAATACAATGCGTATAAAGTGCACGAATAGTCAGTTAACTGTGTTGGCGATGGTATATTACGAAACAAATAAAACACACGCACAGCGCGGTGGCCGGCGAGTGGAGCAGTGGCAATCGGCAATGCAAGTGTAAACTCGAATCAAGAATAAGAATACGGTGCATTCGACTCGACTCGCCGATCCGTTTGGCTGCTGCCGCGAAGCGGATCCCATCCGGTTGATGCGAGTCGAGTCAACTCGAGTTGCGATTCGAGTTAGCGGCCGAGTCAACTCGAGTTATCCGAGTTAGAATAAAATCAACTCGTAACATCGCTAGACAAGGGTAGGTACTCTTACAAAATGTAAAAAAAAAATTATGTTTAAAAAAAAATCTGTTCTGAGGTTTTAAAGCAGCAAACAGGAAAAAAACTAGACAATTTTGAAGGGGGTCGGATGGAAGACTGTGTGAAATATCTATTCCTGTGCTATAGACATACCTACATTGCAGCTGTAATGAATTCTTTTTAAACATGTAATATAAATAAACTAAATGGGTATCAAACTCTGCATTCACTGCATAGTCCCGAGATCATTGTCACAGAGATTTCTATTTCTGAACGAGTCAAGTGGAAAGCTTGTTTTTGTGTGCTTGCATAATATGGCTGTCTCATCACGTTTTTGTTATTAATTATCCATCGTTGATGATAACACATCATGCAATTGCTTTCAAATTTTGTGATTAGAAAACATGTGATGACCAGTCATTTGTGCTTATATGTATGCCTTTGTAAAGTCAGTAATCTAATTCTATAGAAAGTAACTGCTGTAGTCAAGTCTCTTCTCTGTTGTATTATGTTGCAATCTATAAGTGGTAGGTAGATAGAGTATCACAATTTTGTAAGATTCTTCCATCTTAAAAGGCATGTGAGAGTTGTCTGACTGATAAGATAACTGCAAACATTTGCCGTTCATAAGAACTGAAAAACCGAAATAAATATGTAAATGTTGGAACATACTTCATTGATCATTACTTCAAATTTTTAAAAGAAATTCTAAATGACGTAAGTACGACGTTACCTTTTTCTCAAATAGTCAATGCGTTACCATATTATACAATACCATACCCTTTGTAGCAATAGGAATATAGAGAAACAAAACAGTAGAAAGCCATTTATCAGTAAAGCGGCGAAACAATGGCTTTGGGCAGTAAAAAGTAGGTTTGCATTTAAATTCACACAGGTTTCCGTGGCGCGCTGAAATTAACATCTTTTCACTTTCACTACATCGCCATTCGTGTCCACCTCGCTACGAAAGTGAAATGGTAAGGTACGGATAGAAGGGACTTTCCTAACTATTAAATCGACTTTGTGCCCAACCTGTAGTTATGGGTATTAAGCTAAAAGTTCTTCAGTGCTTTTAACTTTCTTCAAAGAAAACGGTTGCTCTGCCTTGCCTGTAGGTGCGACGTTTATATCTCATAGGTATGTTCATTTGAACTACCAAGTAGCTCTCACTCAGGCCACAAGTTAATAGAGATGAACTACCAGGATAGAGCAAAACCCTTGGGACTAAGATGTGCGTGTCTTAAACGGCAGAGGTAGACGAAAGGGTGAAACTAATATCTTATTTACTACTTGAAAAAATGTTAGCTACAGGTGGGTCGGTGTCAGAGTAGACTGTAATTGGATTAACAGGGCAATTTATAGAATTTGTGCAAAAATATCTTGCTAAAATAACGGCAAAGAAAGTATTTGTTTCGGAGGTTGTAAGTAAAAAAAGTGTAAACTAATTTTTATTAACTATCAGACTTAACAATTCCCTCTCACAATGAATGTTAATGACGTTGAAATGATTTTCCCCAATGGCTAATCTCGATAAGTACGATAAGTTTTCTTTTAAAAAGTTTTTCAGTTAGCTTTTGCACTTTCCGACGATATGCTACATCATGACATTTATGTCATGTATGAGTATATTATGGATAATAAATTCGAAAGTAACTGTCTGTCTGTTACCTTTTTACGCCTAAACGGCTGAACGGATCTTAATGAAATTTGGCAGGGAGGTAAATGGTATCCCGGGGACGGACATACGTAAAAACCTTCCGCGTGCGAAGCCGCGGGCAGCAGCTAGTAGCTCATAAATGAGATTTGACGACCTCTGTGCCGCAGCGGGCGAAGGTCCGCCTGCGACGCACGAGGTTACGGGTTCTATTCCTGCCTCAGGACGATCTGCAGATATTTGTTGCGGGGGCTCGGCTCGGGCTCGGGGGTCTTTTTATATTAATTATTGGTGACTAGCTGACCCGACAGTCGTTGTCTCGCCTTAACTATGATTAATGAATTCTAATTGGTGTAATGGTCGTTAAGTTTTCTTACATTTTCTAATTTTCCGTGTATTTTTCTTAATTTTTTCATTGATTAGAACCTTCTCCTGACAATAACAAACACAAAAAAAAATTAGTGTAATCGGTCCAGCCGTTCACGCGTGATTCCGTGACCAAAGGAAATGATACATTTTTATATACTTATCCCCGAATACTCAAACGCAACTCAGATTTGAGCACGTGTCTCAAGTCGCGTGTCTCAAGACGCGTCTCAAGTCGCGTTTTTTTTACAGTTTTCAATGAAAATCTGTCATAAATTCGTCACTTGAGACGCGCTTAAATCTGAGTTGCGTTTGAGTATTTGGACTATATAGATTTGTATTGCAATTGTGACCTTTGAACTAAAACTGTTTGCATAACAAGCGACTTGTAAGTTGTAAGGCAAGTCTACCAGATAAGTAGTTGTTAATTGATCTTAGCCTAGATTGCAGAGGTGTTCATAGATCAGTTAAACAATGTTTGTGACGTCAGTACATGCGTATCAGTGGCCAGATTGTCTGTCTGTCTGTCTGAACTAGTCACTCAGTGACAACCCACTGTGACTCATGCTTGACTGACCTCACTGATACTTCCTGAACTGACTGATAAGTGATACTGATAACTCAACCGCGTTTAACTGTCTTCAGTCTTCTTTCTTCTATCAGAAATCGTCGTGATGTGTTTTTAAGTAAGACACTAGACCTTAAAGGTCTAAGTGTCTTAAGTCAAGAGTGGTAGAGACAAAGCTCGTCGAATATTGTCGAGATTCATCATATTCGTTATACCATTTATTAAAATTAAGATCCATTAATTATTATTAGATCTTTGAACCGCTCAATATAAAAAAAATGGACCATAACGAATTCCTGTAGTTGCCACGTACGTAACGCAAGTCAAAAATCTAAAGGACTAAACCTGACTTCTATCACGAATGTCTCTACACTAGTCTCCATTTGACGAAAGTCAATCAGTGCGAAAACACAACCTGTTCCACCAGCTTGTTTAATTTATACCATTTCTCTTTTGGCTCCGCTCCAGCATTCCTGGACATGAGGCTCGCACGCGTTCAAATGACAGACGCACGTAAACAATCAAACAATTTGATTAAGTACGCGAGCCACGCGCGGTGTCGATCCTTTGTCAGCACGCTTCACTGCGCGTGCGACGCGACGAACTTGCGACCATTGTTTTCCTTTGCAGTAGTGCATGTGGGCATTGCCTGCTAGCTAGATTACGTTGTACCTATTGATTAGTGTCTCGGGTCGATACACTTGCATAGCTCTGTGGTTCTGTTCATATTGATGTTTATTTCGTTTGAGTTTAGTGGCGTTTGATTCATTTACATATCTACTTACATCGGCTGGTATGGTACATATCATTTCCAGATCGTTTTGTTCTCTTTCAATTCTCATTCTCTTTTCTATTCTGTTTCTGCCCAACTGTTAACCCCACAGTTACAATGGTCGCGCGCGCATCCCCTAGAGTACCTCACCTACTCGCAATGATCAGCACTTGCTCCACATAAATGCACCGTTAGGCATTGTTTGCGGTCGCAGCCGACCGCATTATGACGGTTCAAAATCTCATTACTTCAATATGATCTACAAACCCATATTTACGACGTGTTCACGATTAACCTTAGCTTTTGCCTGCGGTTCCGCTCAGGGAGCAACTGGAAACAAAATAGCACGAAGCGCTTAGTACAATGCTACGTAAGTACGAGTATGAGTGAAACAATTTCTAGAATTGGACCAGTATAAATAAACCCTATTAGCTACCTACCTGTAATATTAAATGAATGAATGAATGAACACTTTATTGCACTTAACATAACATAATAAAAACCTTATATCTATCGTGCCACAATAATGTCTTGCTTGACCATTAACCCCCTGAGACGCCCTGAAAGCGTATTACACACAAATAAAGCGGCCATGCTGGCCTTGTTATCCAGGTACCCAGCTGCTGGTTCTAATTTGTGAAAGTGAATTGGATTCAACCTGTAACGAGGCTCATAAAACGCTGTTTATAATAGCGCCCGGTGACGTCACTGTTTCAGGGATCCAGTTGGTTTATAGAGCAGTCGTTTATGGTTACCGTTGTCTATTTCTGTTTAGTATCTAAACATACAGGGTGGTACAAACGAACGTTACCTGGAAGGCAAGTACCCGAAATATTCAAGATAGCAAAATATACTCAAAGGAAACACTCCTTTATTTTTGAAAATAAGCAATACTTCATTCACAGAATTTTGAAAAAATACTGGCCTTGTCCGGTAATCGAACCTACGAAAATCTAAAAATTAAGACCCTGTATTTTTATGACACCGATCGATAGAGTGATAAGAATTATATTTTTCCAATAAACATCACATAATATATGTATTAAAGGAAGACCTTGAAATGTGCCAAAAAGTGGGACAAGACGAAGCATTTTGTATGGCTCGCGTACACCAGTTAAACTGCTGCCTACAGGCAAGCGCCTTTGCCACACCGCATGCCGCACACCCCGTGGCGAAGTTCACTCGGTGGACAACGCGTCGTCTTAGTACGATCAAGCGTCAAGGCAATTGTTGTCTTGTCAAACGGTCAAAACTGAACTTCAGGCCGCCAAACCAGTGATAGCTCTAATATTGGTTGTCTCCAATCCATCAGTCGACTGCAGCAGATCCATAACTGGTGACCATCCAAAGTGCTCCGTCTCGTCTCTTAACAATTTTTGACGGATTTCATGGAATTGCTTTAATTTAATAAGCAATGTTTATTTGATGATTTGATTCTCATGCTTGACTCTACCTATCGGTGATATAAAAATACAGGGTTATTCTTAAAGATTTTAGTGGGTCCGATTACCAGATAAGGCCAGTGGTTTTTCAAAATTCTGTGAATGCAATCCTATTAATTTTTAAAATAAATGAATGTTTCCTTTCAGTATAATTTACTATCTTGAATATTTCGGGTGGTTGCCCTCCAGGTAACGTTCGTTTGTACCACCCTGTATATTACACACATATATATAGGTTCTACATAGACCTCCAGTTGAGCCTTTCTTTTGGCTGCAAACAGCAATCCATCAATCAATATTGCATCTAACTTTTTATAGTCATTAGAAAACAATCTGCTTCTTTATCAGATTCGATCTGATGTGATTGATCTTTTGAGGGCGTCCTTTAGAGGTTTGCTTTTCTTGTCTTTGTCATCGCCATCTTGCGGAACCTGATGTTATCCATTGCTGGGTATGGGCTTCTCAGAGCTTGAGAATTTGCATGTAAAATTGAAGGAACTCCATGAAATCTGGCAAAAACTTGGACGAGACTTTGGCTCGTTTACACCAGCAGTTAGACCAATCTGCTGCAGTCGACTGTTGGAGGCCATATTACTAACATCAATCACTGGTTGTATGGCTTTGGTCTGTAAATAAATATTGACAATGATAAGACAGCCAGCAATCGCCTTGGTGTACTTAGACGACGCGGACGGCGCTCTGTCCACCGCGTAGACATTGGCACGGGGTGCGCGGCACGCGGTAATAAATAAATAATAAATAGGAATATTTTTATTTACCCTAAATCTACTAAGTATACCTCGTGTGTTTATAAGTTTTGGGACGAACTTATTTAATTAATTTAAAAAGAAAGTAATTCATGCAACCTTTTTTAAACTTTTAAAATTTTAAATTTCGAATGTTTTGAATCAGAAAAAATATACATTTGAATATTTGTTTCATTCTCCGTGAAAATTGGGCCCACAAAAGATTTGCGTGCGACTGTAATTTCACTGTTTCAAGCAGGAAAAAAACCAATGCAAGTTTTTAGTGAAATCCAAAGTTTGGGATGTAGTCGGAACTTTGTGTATTATACCATAAAGAGGTACAAGGAGACCGGCTCTTTAGAAGACCGTGGAAGATGTGGCCGCCCGCGGTCTGTAAGGACGCCCGCCAACATCAAAGTAATCAGAGAGCGAATTCGTCGCAACTCTTGCCGGACTTAAAAGAAATTAGCTCTGCAGACCAACATTTCGCGAATATCGGTGAACAGGATACTTAAATATGATCTTAAACTAAAGGCCTACAGTCGAAGGAAAGTGCATTATTTAAACGAGCGTCTTCGTAAATTGCGACTGGAACGATGTCGGAACCTATTGAGGAGACACGATCCAAAAAATATCCTGTTTACCGATGAAAAGATCTTCACGGTGGAAGAAAAGTTTAACCGGCAGAACAATAAGGTTTACGCCAGAAGTTCAAAGGACGTCCAGCCATCTGTACGCAATGTCCAGCGCACTCATCATCCAGCAAGTGTGATGGTTTGGTGGGGTGTTTCCTACGAAGGGGTCACTTCGCTTCATTTTTGCCAGCAAGGCGTCAAGGTGAGGGCACAAAATTACCAAACCGACATATTGGAAGCGGTGGTTAAACCATTAAATGATACGCTATTCGCTGGAAAATACTGGGTTTTCCAACAGGACTCTGCTCCCTCCCATAAAGCTAAGACTACACAACGTTGGCTGGAGGCCAATTTGCCAGGCTTCATTCGGAGCGAAGATTGGCCCTCGTCAAGCCCTGACTTGAATCCTTTGGATTATTCTTTATGGACGGAATTGGAGCTGAGGGCATGCAGAAAGTCTCACCCAAACCTGGATTCTCTCAAGCGAGCCCTTATTAAAGAATCGAAACGGATTCCCATTGAAAAGATTCGTGCCGCCATAGATGAATGGCGCACGCGTTTGAAGGCCTGCATTGAATGCAAAGGCGGCCATTTTGAATGATTTATTTTTAAATACAGATCTAGATGTCAGTAGTTTTAATTTTAATATCCAATAAATGAATACTCAACTTAGCTCCAAAAATATTTTAGTTTTACTGTGTCTCAAGACTTATGAACACACGAGGTACTATGCATACGGTAGTCTGACTGGTGATATTACCTCTATATGATATCCTCCAAGCCGAACTTCGGCTATGACGACCGCGAGCGAGTATCAACAGACTGGCTAGTCTATAATAATAATAATATGCGCACATAGCCATGTGCGCAGAACATTATTATAGTGCATATGTGTGCGCAATCACTGACGCACTGCACATCTATTCGCTCACTCTCATAATCCGATAGGAAGGCAAACGACACGGCCGGGGTCCGAAGAGGGTACGTACAAAAGAGCGGCGCAGGACCTAAGTGGTGTAAAGAAGCCATAGCAGGTGTTCGTCTCCCCAGTTCTTGACAGATTTCATGGTCGTCCTCTTATTTAATATGCAATGTTTATTAGACAGATTTGATTCTTATGATTAACTCGACCGATCGGTGCAAAAAAATATGCAGGAAGTTTTACTGAAATTTTTTTTCATATGAAAAAAAAAACAAGTAATTTTTCAAAATTCTGTGATAGGAGTTTTTCTTATTTAATATAATAAAGGAATGGTTCCTTTCAGTAAGACTTCCTATCTTCAATATATTCTGGTACTTGCCCTCCATGTCCCATGGCCGTGGGACACCCTGTATAGGAGTGGTGGAATAGTCGATGACGGCATTGTCTAAGTCGCGAGTCCTTAACATTCCTGCCTGGGATTGTCAGTGGGCGTTCCTCCATCCACTTGGTCCAATTCCTCAGTATGTTTAATTGACGCAGTGATTCCCCCTGGCTATTAATAAACACGTGAATACTGATGTATCACATCAGAGGAACACAATCGCAAGGAACTCTGATTTGGCCCCGCACGCGCACTTTGAATGTTAATGTTGTTAATTGTAGAGAGAGAATAAACAAGCTAACCATCTTTGGAACTTCATTAAAGGTCTTCACATTCCTACATATGTAAGTACATACTTGACTAGAGCTCTTGCTTCGTATTTTGAGACTGGAATAAATAAGGATATTGCATTCATTGTTTTCGTTATTTGCATTGTATGTGCAGTGCTGTCCACGTGCTGTCTCATTCAAATATCGCAACTCACTCACGTTATACAATATATATGAATCTAATCCACTATTAACACTAGGTACTTAAAATTCGCTCAGTAGTTTGGTCATTTAAAAATTTACGGTCAAAGTCAAAAGTCTAAGTCAAAAACTCTTTATTTCCATAAATACAATAAATGTATACTTAGAAAAGGTCAAGAGTTTCTCTGAGCTTGTTTTTAGGGTTCAGTACCCGAAGGGTGAAAACGGAACCCTATTCCTAAGCCTCCGCTGTCCGTCCGTCACTCTATCTCATGAACCGCAAAGGTAGACAGTTGATGTTTTCAGAGAATGTGTATTTCTCTTGCCGCTATAACAACAAATATTAAAAATCAAAATCAAAATTAAAGGGGGCTCCCATACAAAAATATATATATTATCACACACATCACAGTCTTTAATTGAGACGCCATCTGGCGTCAGTTGCATTTGCAATCCCATTTTCTGCTTCATATTTCATTCGGTGATACCTAGTAAAACAAAAAAATACTTGACTGCGAAGATGCTTTTTCGTTGACATACCAACCGTACTTTTGCGGTTAATCGACGCGTGCTCCCACTTTCGTGTCTAGCCGGTGACTGAACAACCAATGACAAAGACCAATTTATGTGTATTGTGTCTGTAAATCTTTTTTGCATGTAAGTGTAACCGCGGTGGTGGGGCGTGCATTTTTAGAATGGTTTATAAATTTCTACCTGTTACTACACAACCTCCCGCTTAGAAGGGATTTTTGGAAATTACACCCCTAAGGGGTGAAAGGGGGGGTGAAGTTTTTTTATTAGTATGTAAGTATATTTTAACGTATGATTATGATACCTATTGTTTTCTACAATCCCCCTTGCTTTTTATTTGAGTGCTTATAGTAAAAGTCTTATGCATGTTGTGTCGGCCTGTAAGAGGTGCACTTAGCATCATTTATTTAAAAGTTATGTACCTAGGTACCTTATAAGTTGTGTTGTGGTGTACTCGCTGTAGGCTAACCTAATTAATAAAATAAATATACAGTTTCCCTGACACCAATTAGGACAAAGAAATTAATTCAAAAACTTGCACTTACCTATTGATACAGAATTGAAACGATAACAGTGAATATATAGTATTGCCCACAGATATCAGAAACTCCGGTATTGCCTAACCGATAACGACACCGAAAGTAAATACATAAGTGGTTTTACCTCACCTGTACCTTATCTTTATCTGTTGTGTCGGTTACTACGTTACTTCGGCATGCGAACAATTCACCGATAATATGGTGATTGTAAAGTAATGTATTTACGCAGGTTTAATCGCTCCGCATAACATTTCTTCTAGTTAAAGGTAAATTTGTAGATTAGATCTGTCTCAAGCAGCCCCACAAAAATAAACCACCACAATAGGTATTCTACATTAGTATATGGTACCGCGCCGTACGTCTCTTGGTACCGCGCCGTACGTACGGTACTGAATACGTCATGGTTTTTGTATGTTGCTTCGTCGACGCGTTTATTTTCTTTGACTGAATGAAAGAATGCAATATTTCATAGACTCTGCTTAAAAAAATAACAGCTGCTAAATGAATTCAAAAAAAGGAGGAGGTTCTATGTTCGTCTTTATGTATGTTTTTTTTTTAATGTATCTATGTTCGTCGATTTCTCCGTCAATTAAGAACGTATTTTGTAAATTCTTTCGCTATTGTGTAGGGAATGACCCCGAGGTGGTCCCACAATTATTTATTCCCGAGGGATTAGTATTTATCCCGCAAAAATTACAAACAGTGTAAAGTTAAGGGATTCGAAGTCGTTTTTAGTTTTTAGGGTTCCGAACCAGAAGGGTGAAAACGGAACCCTATTACTAAGCCTCCGCTGTCCGCCCGTCCGTCTGTCAGATTACGTGAGTATGAAAAATTTATTCTTTCATTAAGTAAAAGAAAATAAATGCGTGGACGGAGTATGGAAAGAAACAACTGCTTTAATTATATTAATGATTGACCCACCGCTGTCCCACGCCTCAATGCAATGGTGTCATAAAACAAGCGTTCAATGAGATTACAGTCGATACCCCACAGAACCACAGTGTCGTCGAGTGGGCCGCCCGCGTCGTGCCATCTCTCCATACACCCAGAGAACTCGAGAACTGCTCCGCAACAGGCTCGCAGGTGCTCTCGCTCTCGCCTACGATCTAATTATACATTCTCTTGAATATAATAGACACACGCGTCTACGCATCTCGGATCTTCTAATAAACCGGCCGTTCACATCGCTGAGCTCTGTACTCTGTACGCTATTTTCCTCAACTTGATATACAATATTGGTCGGGGTACTAATAACTTTATTACCGGCTTCAGTTTTTAATACAGATTTCAGTTTGCGTGTAGTGCTGAGCTACAGTTAAATGATTAAATAATGCTGGACAATCCGCACCGCATAATCAGTTATATTATTAGCTTTTACTTGTTTCGTCATTGAATTTAAACCGATCTATTGATGAGGTTGCATGTCTCGATTTTATCGTTGATCTTTGTCTTAGCAATAGATAAGACTTCTAATATGTAAACTTAATTATAACTGTCAGACAGGTATCAGTATTACCTTTGACCTTGTAGTAAACTTAACTAGGTATGAATCGGCAGTGAACATATACCTCGACCTTGATACTTTCAAATACTTAAATTGGAAATATCAACTTGGTTTCGTCTTTCTAGACAATGCTCTACACCTGAAATTGGAAGGCCTTGTTTTGTTCATAAGCCCATATCAGGAACAATAAGTTGGCAACAGGTTTAGCCCACTACTTACGTTACGTGGGCTTATATCAAGCACACTTGACTCGTACGTACGTGGATTATCCTTGTGAGGGATCATGATCGCAACAAAGTACCTCGTAGACGTAGAAATGGCTTTGTCTTCAATTCAATCTTAAACTCCATTTTGTGGAATTTGGCTAGGGAATCCAATCCTGCAAGCCTGCGGGATCGAGGACATCGATCCCGCGAATCACGAATTATCAGAATTTTTCGACTTTTTCATTTTTAAAAAGTATTAACCTAGAAAAAGTTCAAAAACTGTTTTGAAATGTACAAATTCATATTTTTCATTCGATACATCACTCGATGAAGTAGCCCCCCTTATTGTCTATATTTTTCGGGTAAAATATAGATGCATATCAATACAAACGCTATATACATTTCAGATGTATTGCTCTGAGAACTTCGGAGCTGGAGGCGGAGTCAATTTTTCTTTTTAGTTCGTTTTTTAAACATATTTATGTTTTGAAATGTACTAACTGATACCTTTCATTTAAATACCTATTTGACCTTGTTTTAAAATTTCAACATGAGAACTAATTCTAATTTATTTTTTGGAAAGTATAGGCTATGATCTGAAATTACCGTTTAATCAGTTTAGTCAGAGTTCATTTAACAAGTGCTTCTACAGCTTAAATTTACAACTTATAAAAAGTATTTAGAAAGTTAACTATTTTTAGAATAGGCACGAATAGTCTATAGACCTATAAAAATGCCTACATGGTCAAATTCATAAGTTCCAAGAAAATAAAAGGAAAGAAAGTGGTTTAATCGATTGTTAATGAGGTCTGGACGAGTAAATATGTATTCAGAAGGTCGTTTGTGCGCGCATACCGCGCATACGGAACAGATATGGGTGGAATATAAGAAAAAAATGCGTTTGAGGCCTGCACTGCATGCAGACCAGTGTTAAGTGCTGTAACAATGTCGGGACGTGTTCGTGTCCAGCGCAATATTAATATTTTGACCTAAGTTTGCCACGAACAGGTTCAGCATTCAGCAGTAACATTGTCGCGACGTGTTTGATTCCAGCGCAAGGCCCGGGGTCGGTGCGGCGCGATGTCCAAGAAGCCGGCGGCGCAGCCGACGCTGCACAAGGTCATCATGGTGGGCTCCGGCGGCGTCGGCAAGTCTGCGCTCACGCTGCAGTTCATGTACGACGAGTTCGTCGAGGACTACGAGCCTACCAAGGCTGATAGCTATAGGAAGAAGGTCAGTTAACGTTATTAAACTAATCAATTTCATTGACGATTTCAGATGACGTTGGGTGGGTGGGACTTATAGCAAGACGAGGTGATGACAGGTGGAGAAAAGCGACAGGTTGATGGCTCGTTCACGTCGCGGGGCACCGATAGATGCTGCTACCACAGAATTGTGTGTGCACACACATTGCACTACACCCAGCAGAGTGTAAACTCATGAAAATTATAAAGTCTCAAGCGATAACTACCGTTGTCACGAAGGCTCTGTACTGTACTATACGAGTACCTACAGAGACCTTGTGCATCCTTTTAGTCCTAAGTAATTTTTTATTAATTATTTTATTTATTTAATCTATTTGCCGTCCAGTAACCCGTCCGATTCTATTTAGAACTCTAAGAGTTCTAAATAGAATTCGGACTTCTAAATAGAGTTCACATAGAATTCGGAAGAATTGCATCACTCATTCATTAGTTCGTAGGTCTAGTAAAAATCCCAGAGCAGCAGTAAGCACTCGTGTACTTTGTCCCAGGTGGTCCTAGACGGCGAGGAGGTGCAGATCGACATCCTGGACACGGCGGGCCAGGAGGACTACGCGGCCATCCGCGACAACTACTTCCGCTCCGGAGAGGGCTTCCTCTGCGTCTTCTCCATCACCGAGCCCGACAGCTTCGACGCCACGCAGGAGTTCAGGTAACCTGTGCTTCATTCTGACATCATTCACTCATATGCCATCATCCCTACTGAACCTACCGCTTACCAGGTCAACAAATCTTCAGCGCAGAACCTGGGAATCTAAAGATGTATTAATCAGTTCCGTGATGTGTACCTTTTCGCAAATTAACTTGGTCAAATCTATTCCATCTGAATATGCCTTAACTGTTCTCTCTCAGCGCCGTAATATAATAACAGATCTTGTGCTGCTTACTTTGAAGTTGGATGATCCCGCGTGAAAATGACCAGCGATATTTCCTGGTTACTAATCCTTGTAACATCCTCTCCATCTCGCTGCAGAGAACAGATATTTCCTGGTAACTAATCCTTGTAACATCCTCTACATCTCGCTGCAGAGAACAGATATTTCCTGGTAACTAATCCTTGTAACATCCTCTCCATCTCGCTGCAGAGAACAGATATTTCCTGGTAACTAATCCTTGTAACATCCCCTCCATCTCGCTGCAGAGAACAGATATTTCCTGGTAACTAATCCTTGTAACATCCTCTCCATCTCGCTGCAGAGAACAGATATTTCCTGGTAACTAATCCTTGTAACATCCTCTCCATCTCGCTGCAGAGAACAGATATTTCCTTGTAACTAATCCTTGTAACATCCCCTCCATCTCGCTGCAGAGAACAGATATTTCCTGGTAACTAATCCTTGTAACATCCTCTCCATCTCGCTGCAGAGAACAGATATTTCCTTGTAACTAATCCTTGTAACATCCTCTCCATCTCGCTGCAGAGAACAGATATTTCCTTGTAACTAATCCTTGTAACATCCTCTCCATCTCGCTGCAGAGAACAGATATTTCCTGGTAACTAATCCTTGTAACATCCTCTCCATCTCGCTGCAGAGAACAGATATTTCCTGGTAACTAATCATTGTAACATCCTCTCCATCTCGCTGCAGAGAACAGATCCTGCGCGTAAAGAACGACGAGAACATTCCGTTCCTGCTGGTGGGCAACAAGTCAGACCTGGCGGAGAAGCGGCGCGTGCCTCTGGACACGTGTCGCGAGCGCGCCGCCGCCTGGCAGGTGCCCTACGTGGAGACCAGCGCCAAGACACGCGACAATGTGGACAAGGTACGTGCTCTGAGGACAGGATATTCCCACTGTTGGGATGTCAGTGTAGGGCAAGATACATACAGAACATCAGATAGATAGACATAACATGAGAATGCCGAGACCAGCGCTAAGCCTAGGAATAATGTGGACAAGGAACGTGCTCTGCAGGTCCCGACATTCCATTCCCCAACACTTCAGAGACCTGCTGGTTGCCTATTGAAATCATTCAAAGAAACGAGCTGCAGCATCCCCTAGATAGCTAGGGTTCTTAACTAGGCACATCCATCTGCAAGTAGGGTAGGCCTATATGGTGTCCATTATTTTAAAAACCAGTAATCATAAATGTTAGTTTATTTGCTCCTGGAACCACGGCCAAGCCTGAGCTTTGCACATTAGTTAGCGCTTGTTTAAATAACTCGTTATTCAGCTTGTGTCTTGCTAATGTGCAGCTCTGCTTGGCTTTGGATGACTATGCTCTTAGAGTTGCTAATATTAAAAGAGTTTTACTATAAAAACTATCGTAGTTTGACGAATTCATTACGGATGTAAGCGGGTTAACTACGAGCCATATTTGTGTTGGAAGAACACCAATGTTTGTTTGTTGGTGTTCTTCCAACACAAATAAAGCTCGTAGTTAACCCGCTTACATCCGTAATGAATTAAAAGAGTTTTCCAAAATATCAAAGAACTTAAAGGTGTTTTAAATACACATCAGCAACAAGCTTTGCAACTCTGGAAACTCCAAAAACTTTTAAGGTGTTTGATTGAAAGCATCATCTGTGTTCCGATGGGTCTTTGGGCTTGCTTTTGTGTTGTTTAAAAATTATGTGGGAATCCCCTTTATCATGATCACTAATGTTGAATTTTCGGTGGACTATAAGAGCGTAAACAGATTTTAGCAAACGTATAATAGAAAACTGTCAGAACCGCACCTACTGCCCGCGGACAATGCACTGTCGTTATTGATAGCTCGATTGCACTTATCTTAGATCACGGGTAAATATAATTGAATTGCTTACGTCCAGATATTGCATTTGTCTCGTTCTCTCTTGACCGTGGAAAATAATTTGCGTAGGATCATGACAAACAGTTTATCAGTCATCTAGTACACATAACACAAGCTCTGCTTTCTTTGGGGCTAGATGATGCTGTGTGGATTGTCCAGCATTAAAAAAAAAAAAAAACGTTCAGGATCTATGTAAGGCTAAGGACCACCTACACGGGCGATTGTCTCGTGGCCGGTCAAAAGTAATACCGCCGCGAAGATATCTTCGGTTGGGTCATGCCCATTGAGTGAAGGTAGAACTTATTGTGGTGTGATGTGTTGTGTGTGACGCGTCAGAAGCATATCGGTTGCACATAATTTTACACAGGTTAGAAACGCATTATCACTACGTGCTGCGTCGCTTTAATGTGTTTCTAGCCATGCTAAATGTATGAAACCGATATGCATCTGACGATTCTGACGAGTCAAGAACTGTCATACTATTGTGGTTAAACCTTTATCTAGTGGCACAACGTGACGTGATCGTCAGCAATACAATCGCCGGTTTAGGTATTCCTTGACGCTTGGAGTGTACGTTGGTATGTGTGTAACGGGTGTTACGCGATTATCGCAGGTGTTCTACGACCTGATGCGCGAGATCCGGTCGCGCAAGAGCGACGACTCGCGCGCCACCAACGGCGACGTCAAGAAGAAACGGAGGAAGATCAAGTGCAACATATTGTAGGACCCCATTCATTCGCTACGAGGCTGCTCTAGCTTACCTCTAGAGCAGACCTCCGGCCGTTTGCGACGCTTCAGTTACGTGTCTAGTTGTACCGACAACGCTTACTGGATGTTATATCGGCTCTAGACGCTCCTAGGGTATCCCTCCAGGCGTTATCGACGCTTCTCTGGATATTATGTCCAGTTCTCAAGTTTGAATGTGAAGATTAACTGGTGTAGGTGTGTGGATAGTTCTCGTCTTGTTCAGTTTGGTTCACGCGATAGACCGCACTTCTAGTGCGAGTCCAAACTCTGGTTATTTGGGACAATCGTTTTCTCAGTGGGGCAGATTTTTTGGTATCAATCATTGTGTAATGGGGTTTGATCAATCTCATCTTTAAACCCATAGACTCACGGACTCGCTTGCTTTGTAATGTTATCGCTTCAACTTGTGGTTTGAAATAACTTTTCATGGGTTGTTGAACATGCATTTGTCTAATGCCACTCCAATTGCCAACTTATTTAATTACTTAATAGTCAAATATATTTTTAAATTAATTAAGTCAATCAAATATAAAATGTTACTGATCGAATAACACCCGCCAGTTGATCCGCGTGTGCCGTGCAGTATACTTGTGTGTGTGTGTGTGTGTGCAAGCTTGTATGGATAGGGTTACAGTGATATTGTTCTCTACACAACTTGATACAGATAGAAAATCAGTTCTTTGTGTGTGAGAGAGATAACTAGATGTCTCTCTGCTTCATAAGCGAAGTTCAGATCTAAGTAATTACTGTGTCAGAGAGCAATATTATTGAAAAAAAAGATGTTAAAATTTGTATGTCGTCGGGGGCTTAGGCTATGTAAAAATATGTAATTTGCCCATTTCTGGTGCTGGCATTTTGAACGAATGCTGTTTTCAGTGGATACTAATAATTTAATATCCTAAGAAAAGTTCTTGTTTTTATGCGTAGGTACTTATTCATTGAGAACAGAATTTGAAGAATTATTACCAATTTAAATTATAATAAGCTTAGTGCTTGCACGTTCTTTTATATTATTACTTATAATGTTTACATATTTACTGAATTTCATAAATTACACGACAATAAACTTACGGCGGCGCTGGTGCCGAGTGGTGTACACTCGGAAGGATCTCTTCGCACTCCTCCGCTTTAAATTTTGTTAGATAAGTTAGTGTGAACAGCCCCTTCAGCCCCGCCAGCAACACATTTACTTCGCGCACGTACTTTAGTGGTAAGGTTTTGTATGTAAATTAAGAGCTAAATGTCTGTAGAGTTGCACACGGATGGTCGTAGAGGCCTAACAAATAAGCCCAGTGTTTAAAAGCAGATTTATTTGATGGCAATAGAGTTTATATTTCAATGCCATTGCACTCAAAACAAGAAAATATCAATTCTATTGCCCTGTGCTCGTAGCTATTTCAAAATGATGAACGCTTCGATTTTATACTACAAGAAATAAGGTTGAATGTTTTAAACGAGTATTTATAAAGAGGCAAAATACAATGGAAGCATCCGTCACAACCTACAATGCAAAATTATATATTAGATACTAGAGAGGAACCATCCGATTTTGAAGAGGAGAGAACTCATTATTTATTTAAGTGTGTTTGATTTGTTTATGTATAGTTTTTTTCTTCAAAACTTGATATACCTAATTTTAGTATTGTGTTGCCTGAGCAGATTGCTAGATACGCATAGGCTAAGTATATTCATTGGATTATTGACTTTAATGCCAATTTCTGAATGTATTTATGAATTCTTTAATATAGATGTTTTATTATTCACAAAGCCATTGATTAGGAACATCCTTCAGGTTTGCGTGTAACCTGAAAACCGTGTAAAATGACAGTGAAACGTAAATTGTAATCTCAGGCGTCGTATGACTCGACTAACCAGAAGATACTTTCTAGTGGCGCCCTCTAGATATTGCTTTTACATCAGAGTGTCATGGCTGCCTTCTCCTTACTTATTACATTAATTTATTTTGTTTTCGTTTCCATATGAAGCAGTTTGTCGACTTCTCGGTCTTAAACCCTCTTCAATGGTTGTCATTAATTCTCAGGCCCGCATTATGAAAGCTTGCTCAGTCATAGTTACACTGCCGGCCAAAAGTTTGAGACCACCTACATCAAAGTAGGAAAATGAAATAAAACTCAAAATACAAAGCAAGAGGTTTAATTATGAATTAAAATACTTATTTCCTAATACACATACATTATGAAGAAAACAAAAAAATCAAGAAAAATCAACCATTTACTTTAAAAATGTCGCTCATATTTTATACAGATTTTTCGTCGAAAAACCCTCCCTTGCATTTTATTACTACTTTCACTATTCTTGGCATACGAGCAATCAATTTGTCGATTGTATCTTGTGATATATTGTTCCAGCTTTCTTGTAAAGCCTTCCACATGTCTTCTTGCGAAGTGGGACAACAACTGCGCACATTTCTATCAAGCTCTTCCCACAAAAGCTCAATCGGGTTGAGATCCGGACTCTGAGGGGGCCACACCATGTTTTTTAAAACCCCTTCTGTTTCTTTGTGTTCTAAATAACCCCTGCATAATTTTGAACTATGTTTTGGGTCATTATCTTGTTGGAAAAAAAATCCATCTCCAATTATTCTTGAACCAGACGGAATGGCATTTTGCTGTAGTATTCGTTTATATTGCTCCTTTTTCATGATTCCTTCGACTCGTACCAAATCTCCGGTTCCATGGCCCGAGAAGCATCCCCAGACCATAATGGAACCACCACCATGCTTGACTGTTGGCACCACACAGTCTGGCATCATCTTTTCCTTGACGTTACGTCGAACAAAAATTCGTCGTTTTGAACCAAATATTTCAAATTTGGATTCATCTGACCAAAGAACTTGTTTAAAGTCTTCTTCAGTCCAGTCTCGATGGGTAAGGGCCCACTGCATCCGTTTCTTTTTGTTTTGTGGCCTTAGTAGTGGTTTTCGAACGGCGACGCGACCAAATAACTTAGCATCTCTCAAACGTCTTTTTACTGTAGTCAATGATACAGGTTCTGATCGGGATTTGTTCACTTCTACGCGGATTTCTGGTGCTGTTAGGCGTCTATTCCGCTTGCTGGTAGTGACGATGAAGTGATCCTCGCGAGAAGTGGTAGTTCTCGGCCTTCCCGAACGCGAACGATCTTGATTACTGCCAGTCTCCTTGTATCGGGTTATTGTGTTATGAACACAAGTCTTCGACAACTTAAGTTGAGAGGCAATCGCACGTTCAGATTTGCCTTCGCCGTATAAAACAACTATGGCAGAGCGAGTTTCACTGCTAATTTCGCGAACTTTTCCCATTTTAAGATGTCTTCACTTGTACAACGACGAGCTCAGACTAATAAGGTAGAAAATAATTTACTCCATAAAAACTCAGGTACTAAATATGTTTTAGGAAGCTAACATAATCCCTGATATCGGTTAACGCGAAACAAACCCAAAACAATAAGTAATGAGCAGATCATAAAAATATTACAATGACTCTACCACCTGGTCCTTGCGCGGCGCTCATTGATGTTTTGAAACAATAGACCTTTTTAGGATGATAACTTAAACAACAACATAAATAATGACTCTTAGAAATTCTTTAATAATAATAGAATACGCAGGTGTTCAAATTAGCTCATTATCATATGTGTACTTTGAAATATTTTGTTGGTGACAAAGATTTTTACAGTGGTCTCAAACTTTTGGCCGGCAGTGTATATGCTTGAGTGTCGGTTAGGTATTCCATAGAATAAGCGTTACTCAAGCATAGATCGATGACTGAGCAAGCTTTCATAAAACGGGCCTTAGTATATAAGTAGTACTACGTTCGTTGTACATAGGTGCGATCATGTCCTATGTATGTATCTCCTATAGATAAGTCGTTCACGAGTATTCATTGAATAATGTATGTGTGTATAGTTCTCTATACAAATTTATAAATATTGATGCAGGAATATAAACATTTGCAATATCTTGTAGTATTCTTACTCTTTAAGGGAATAAACAGTACGACCTATCCAAGCTATCAGACGGAATAAGGTAAGATTTGCAATGATTTTGACTAACAGGAGTATTGATGTGCATGACAGTAGTTGGAGAAGCACCGCGTAGTACCTGTTGTTTCACATTGCTGTACAATTATCACTATATGTAACATATGTACCTACCTACTAAATTAGCTTGTTCGTAAAGTTTTAAACGATCAGAGCACCTAATTAACGACTATTGACGGGCACTTGTTGTGTTTATTTACCTATCCATCCCGTGACGACAGTGTGTAAACCTGTTGAAACGTCGGGAAAAATTTGTATTTGTATTATTGAAAAATTACGTCTATCATTACAGATCATACCTAATACAACAGAGTAGTCATTAGAATAAATAAATAAGTAAATTACGTCTATCATTACAGATCATACCTAATACAACAGAGTAGTCATTAGAATAAATAAATAAGTAAATTACGTCTATCATTACAGATCATACCTAATACAACAGAGTAGTCATTAGAATAAATAAATAAGTAAATTACGTCTATCATTACAGATCATACCTAATACAACAGAGTAGTCATTAGAATAAATAAATAAGTAAATTACGTCTATCATTACAGATCATACCTAATACAACAGAGTAGTCATTAGAATAAATAAATAAGTAAATTACGTCTATCATTACAGATCATACCTAATACAACAGAGTAGTCATTAGAATAAATAAATAAGTAAATTAACGCGTGACCCGAGAGCGGGCGGTGTCTGGCGCAGCGCATCAGCATTGCCACACAGCGGGGCAATGCAGCCAGCGTCTTGGGGACGCAACGACTGGTATTGATATGGATCAGTTGAGCTACTTGTAGATTGTTTGCAACAGTCTGCAGTTACCTTAATTGTTTCAATTGTAAATACTAGTTCTAATTTGTTTTAATAGTGAATTGTAATTTTCTTTGTCAATAAAGATAGTAAATTAACCGGCTAAATACAAATGTCAATAAGTCTAGTCTAAATAATTCAATAAATCAGTAAAATCATAATTAAAATAATTAAATACAAATGTCAATACTTAAAACAATTCAATAATCCATGAGCCAAAAAATTCAAGTCAATAATTTCATAATAAGTCGTTACGTAGGTACTTGATTTGTAACGTATAAAATCATTATTATTAATCACAGCATAACTTAAATAATATAGCCCTTACGAACTCGCTCTGTGAAACGTGAAATAAGTGAATGGTCACCGCTACCAGATTTAGAGTTCGTATGGTGCGCGTTAACGGTGCCTTGTTCAGCAGGTTAGTCCTTCCGCGAGGCACTGCGAACAGAGGCGGCCGCCTACGCCGCCCTACGTACTCGTCTGGTACGCACAGATTCATCATCTCTAGGACGGTCGGGTTGGATATAATCCCCCGGAACACTCTAACCACATACAGCGCAAGTGCCATATCCCTCCTGATTCCCAACTTGTTGTATCCAACCATACCCAAAACGAATAAGGTTGGATACATCAAGGGATAACAAATAACGCGATAAATACCCGTCAATAGTAATGACTACACTGCAGGGGCCAGGGCAAAGCTTTTCATGATCCAACATTGCAGCTTTACTTAATACTCCTGCATTTACTCTGCTGTCCCGCAACTAGTATATTGGTAGGGATATACCTACTGGTAGACGAAGAGCATGAGTATGAGACAGCACAGTAGCTATTTACGTTTTCCAAATAACTCTTAGCTACGCAGCATATCTGTGAAGCCGGGTACTGACCGGTGTTACGGGGCGTACTGTACCATCCGCAGCGAGCATGAAACGTCGAAAATCCGTCTCGTTGCTCGTTGCGAGCGCCTTCTTTCTCCGTACTGACTGCACGAACGCTCGCTGTGTGACACACCCCGTAACACTGGTGGTACTGGTACCCGGCTTGATGGCAAGGCAGCTCTACAGCACTTAGTTGTAGTGGGGACAGTAGACTTGTACCTAACAAGTAACTCTGAGAATAAACATTGCTTAAAGACAGTCTAGACCGTATTTTGTCTAGGCTAGAATATTTCATACATGGCTTAAATTATTGAAGTTGAAGGAATTAATTTAAAATATTTTACGCATTCGATGACGTTTGATGTCGTCTTTGTCAATTCAACCCTAGACAAGGTCTTGTCTCATGGTGTTCACGCTAAGCCTACAGATCAGATACTGAGCCCGTCCTGTCCGCAGGCGTTCCTGAGTCTCACGCGGTCCATGTCGCGCGCCAGGCGGGGCCAGGCGCTGCTAGACGACAGCGTCGATGACAAGAAGCGGACCTGCAAGGCATCGTGTTGCGCCATCTGTTAGACTGCTTTTAAACTACTCCTGCCAAACAAGATGTGAAATGTTTGATAAAAAAACTCCCGTACTTGACCTAAAAATAGTTTTCAATTTGCACAACTTGTCGATTTGAGCTCTTACCTACAATGCACAATGCTAACAATTATTTACCACGTTTAAAATAAAATTTAGTATTTTTGTGCTGTAAGTGGTTTACAAAGATTGTACCTTGAGCATGGCTCGAGTACCTATACTCTACTGACTTGTTGGCACCTAGGTCCAAGACACGAAATCATTTCCTATAATACAGAAGCTATGAGTTCCCACTTTCTACCGAAAGAATTTGTCAAAAGATTAATAAATGTAAAATGGACTACCTACTTACCCCCTCCCTCCTGCTAACTGCGGCCCCTGCTAATGTGTTCAAATCGAAGCCCATAGATAGAATTGTATTCTATCGTTACGTCAGGTATTGTGTGGTATTCTAAAATGTAGCAACAAGCATACCTGCTCAGATTTGATATCTTGACATATGTAAGTACCTACCTAGCACATGAGCAATATATTATTGTATTTGGTCTCACTTTATTGATATCTGTTGTTAGAAGTTTTGTTTTTATAATTATAGTGAAGAAGATGGTTATTATTTATAAATATTTTAAGAATAAAACAGTTTCATACTGAAAATATATCTTATTTAACATTGCTTATCAATATAAAAATAATCAGTCTTAAACCTATGTAACAGTTCATTCTAATTTTCTATTGATTAAAATATTTAAAAAAGATCATACGAAATTGATATTTTAAGTCAAAATAATTATGGTCCTTTTACATTATTCAATTATATTTTAATTTTATGACTTAATATAAGTGAATAGAATTGTTGATCGATAAATACGTTAAAATGTTACAGAATTACATGATGGTTGCACAAACAGAGCTCAGGATTAGGTCAGGTTGAGGTTTTTTATAACCTGGACCTTCATTTGACCACAATCCTCACGTGACGATGCACCACGAAGCTCCAGATTCATGTTTTGCACTGTAGCTTGTTATTTTAGCTTTGTTGACGATGATGCATCTCAAAGTGTTAGAAAACACCTTTTAATACTCTTGTATAGTTGAGAATTGCTTTCGCCCGCTATTTGATTGAACTTCACCTATGAACACAGCCCTGTGTTCGGTTTGACTATAGTACCAAGACGTCATCGTGACGTCTCATTTTTCTATGGTATTTGGTTGCGCCTCTATCGTGGGGGCGTGAAACTAAGCAGATCCCGTACAAATATAGACAGATAGTAATTTTATTGGTAAAATCATATTTAAAAGCCAAATGTAATTAAAATTGGTAGGTACTTAATAACAAATTCGGTAATTAAATAAGACCTCTCGATAATATAGTCAATCCGAACTCAGGGCTCAGGTCCTTATAATGAAGAAAGAGTCTTCTTTGTCTCTTACGTCCTCTATGATAGAGAGGTCCGCAGATAGTGAAAGCCGTCGGCAATGGCCTTCATTCACCCATGGACCGGTCCTCGTGGAGGTGGTCAGGGCAGCTGACAGCGGTGCCCGCAGCCGGCCGGGCACAGCCGGTGCTGCGCCATCCACGCCTTCATGTGGTGCAGGTGCCCGCCGTGCGAACAGCCCTGGCACCACGCGTATAGGCCGCGCACCACCTGATGGACATACCAACTTAACAGTTTTTCTCTCGTATGATTTATTTGCCACGACACACATTTAAACTAACAAATTATCACTAACACTTATCATTAACACTTGACAGTCTAAGATTTTATTATTATAGTGCGTAAGCCTATTTGATTACTAAACAATCTATTGATATTATTATGTGTTTGTCATTTCTATGATCCCGGGCCATACAGTGGCCCGCGTGGGAGTTAATGAGAGTTAATCTGAACGCGAGGGATACACATAGCCGGTATCGTCTCGGATGCACAATATGTTACACCCGAAGATCATATCCGCCAGGTGCAGGGACTATTGCAAAGGGAAACGAAAGGAATAAAACCAGGTTATTGTGATGGGTGGAGGGACTGGGTAATCGGGCTATGGAGGAGACTGCTGACGTCTGCCGTAAACATAGTCTCAAAACTGTTAAAAGCGGCTGTCGGTGGCTTGCCGAATGCTGGATGGGTTCCTCGCACTGCCGGCGTAAATGGGATAGGAACAACACGGCGCAAACGACTGAGGAGTGTCGAGAGGTGCGGCCCCGATTTCACCATCACGAAGACTGCCCGTGAGCGGGTTTCTTCATTATTACGCCATTAGACATTACCACCCCCGAGTCTACATCCTAAGATGCATCTCTCGCGACTCCACTCAGACCGGCCAATGAAGGCAAGCAAGAGGTGGAGATCTGTTTCTCTTGGGATGTCACTCCGCAAGCGGAGACAAGAACCAGGAACTTCCCCGGGAGCACTCGAATACAATTCATGTTTAAAAAAAATAAAAGCGCGTGTTGACATCTACACGATATAAATAAAAATTTAAAAAGTTGGGGACTAGAGCAGAGTGTAACCGATTCAGCGTAACCAACTTGAGCGTGACGTATGGCGGCCCCTTGTACACACACTCACCTGGTGACAGAGCGCACAGACGTCGGGCGGCGGCGGGCGGTGCGGGGGCGGCGTGGAGGGCGCGGCGGCGCAGGCGCAGGGTGCGCGCGCGTGCGGCAGGCGGCCGCGCCGGCCGCAGCGCGCGCAGCATAGAGACACCGACGTGGACTGTTGGGAGATCGCCCACACGCTGCTCACCCACGCGTTACGGACCACCTGCAAGGGACACACGTCATACAAACTTGCAACCCGCTGCCTTGGTGGCTATTCAGGCCGCTATATATTTTGTGTATTGTATTGTTTGACAATGCCCTTGCCCTGCTGTAGCAGCATACATTTGACATCTTTTAATTTATTTGTTATTAAAAATGTCCGAAATGTACTGTCTCTACTTCAATGTTACCTCACAGATAGAAAAAAGATTACCAAAATAAGTAAAATTAATTTCGATACAAAATGCCAAGAAACGCATGCGTCCTCAGAACGTAGTCTAGTCTATGGAGTACCACAGGGTAGTGTATTAAGTCCGCTGTTATTTTTAATCTACATTAATGACTTGCCTAGAGTGACATGCCAACCAATGACCCTATTTGCGGACGACAGTACCTTAACTGTAGCTTGTAGAGACCATGCATCATATGAAAATGACATTAATAAATCTTTGACATCTATTATTTCTTGGCTTAGTAATAATAATTTAAAAATTAATCTCAAGAAAACGAACATTATGCATTTTAGTCAAAGACCTAATAATTTATCAGAAATGGACATACATTTTAATAGTCATTCCGTAGCCGAAGTAGAGACGGCTAAGTTTCTAGGACTAATAATTGACAAAAGACTCAATTGGAAAAGTCACATTGAAAGCTTATGCAAAAGAATGAGTAGTGCAGCTTATGCTCTACATAAACTAAGCTCCACTATCAACACTGATGGGCTTCTAGCCGCCTATTATGGATTAGCTGAATCTTTGCTCTGTTACGGGATTATTTTTTGGGGGAACAGCACCGAACACAACCAGGCCTTCAAAACACAAAAACGTTGCCTGAGAGCAATGTTTAACTTAGTTACTGTTGATAGTTGTAAGCCATATTTTGTCAAGTACAAAATTCTTACTCTACCAGCTCTATATATTCTAAATGTAGCTATGTTTGTGAAAAATAACCTACATTTATTTAAAAGTTTCTCCGAAGTTGTGATACGTAACCGACGTAACAATAACAATAATAGACTTTGTGCGCACCCTTCACAAACTGCCCTAATACGTAAAAGTTAAAGTAAAAGTTTTAGGTATGGCACCCAAAATATATAATCATGCTGTAAAATGTTTAAACAACAATTACTCTGACACTTCAAATGTATTTAAAAATAGACTCAAGAATGTACTCATAGAGAAATGTTATTATAGCGTTAATGATTTTCTGCTTGACAAATGTTGATTATATATACGTACCTACTATAAATGAGCACAGTCTATCAGACTACTGCCGAATATGGAGTTTCAGGAAAGTTAAAAACTATTCTTTCAAATAAATGTTATTATGCTATAAATTAATTTTTAACTGACAAACATTTTTCTGCTTCATGATGACATTCTTTATTTTTAAGTTGTTTTTATCCAACATTAGTTTCAAGTTCAGTTTTATTTTATTTATTGTAAGCTTAATTAATTAGATTGTTATTATTTGTACACAGACATTGCACACCGTAAAGGTAGGAATACATTGACTCACATAGACATAAAAACACCTGTACCTACATGTATTTCAAGCAATAAACGATACTTTACTTTATTCATTTTAGTCTGACCAATTATATTTATTACATTTTTAGAGAGTCATGTCTGTCATTTTTAGCATCGGTTTTTGTCCTTTTTCCCGGCTTTAATATCTCAGCAACTACAGCAGCAAATAACGTGAAATTTAAAATAATAATATTTCGTGCGCCTATACAGATTAAACGAAAAATATTTAAAACAAATGAAAATTTTCAGTACAAATTGTGATGTTGAAATATTAAGAGATCTACAATGTCAAGTGTATCAAATGAAAGGTATCAGGTTGTACATCTTAAAACAGTTTTTGAAGTTTCTGTAGATTTAATACTTTTAGAAATATTTAAAAAAACTCTAAACTGGCAACTCTTTATTTATGAAAGGCCAGTGTGGCCGCTATAGTGAATTTGTCGTCAGATCAGCTTTTCTTTGCAAAATTATATGCACGTATTTAGCTTAGATCCTTACCTACTTTTACTTATATTTAAAAACATGCATATATTACCAAATTAAAGCATTCAAAAGGTTTTGTTGAAATAATAGTAACATACAATTTTCAACCACCCAATGATAAAACAAAAAAATTATATAGGTAGGTACTGATTTATGGATGTACATTTATTTTCATGACAATAGAATACTTATACAGAATTAAAAAACAAACGTGTAAAAGTAATTTCTTGAAAGCTTGCAGTTTTTATTTGTTGGACTAACCAGAATAATTTTCCGCTAAAACGATCTGCCGTAGTATATGGTGATACCATGTAAACAATAGTGGCGCCCTCATTTATTTTCTACTCTTTCTGGTCGGACTGTTTACGCTTCTACAACAAAACTCCTAGTGAGTTGCAAAAATTATCAGTAAATAAACAAATTGTCAAAACCTTTCTGTGCAAAAAGGCTTACTATAAAATATCAGAATATCTAGAGGATAAAAGCTTATTGTAATAAATACAATAAGTTTTTATTCTTTAATTGTAATGTTCTTTGGCCTATTAATAAATCCTATAGTATTCCTCTTACTCCTTAGTATAAATTCTTTATAAAAAAAAAATACAATCTATAAAAACAAATTAGAACAAGTATTTACAATTGAAAGAATTAAGCTAACTGCAGACTGTTGGAAACAATCTACAGGTAGCTCAACTGACCCATATCAAAACCAGTCGGAAGCGTTCCCAAGACGCGCTGGCTGCATTGCCCGCTGCGTCAGATACCCACTAGCTCTAGGGTCACACGACGCGTCGACCAGACGCTCAGATATCTTTTTAAAAACCCGGAGAGCCTCGGTACCCCGCCGACAGGGTCTCGACCCCAAAGGGAGCAAATGTGTAGGCTCTGTCGAGACCTACATATTTGCGTCTCTTGAGATCCTCGGCCAAATCTGCCGCCGCACCAGCCCTCACGGATGTCCTCGGAATGGGAAGTGTGTCGACGCATGTAGCGTCCCACACAATGGGCCTCCCCAACTCCAACGATGGCAAGAGGCCCTAGCCTCTTACCATCGTCACGCAACAGACCATTCGGTTCGAGAATAATAATAAGCTTTCCTTTAGAAATTACTTGGACACCATTTGTCTTCAACAACCTACATAAGTGTAAAAGAAAGATGTCGAAACTAATCCATCGGTGGATCAGAGTGGACAAAAAAGTGCAAACTGATCCACTAGTGGATCAGAGTAAAATTGAGGATTCTGACTCACAAAACGCTTGTGACGGGTTTTGCTCCAACTCGAAAAATAACAACTAACAGGCTAAAGGTATCTTCGTCGCTTCTTTACTTTAGTCTACATACCGAAGCGACAGAAATCAAAAATATCACATTATTTCCGTCAGTGCTTAATTTTATGAATTTGACCGTATTTAAGTGTATATTTATTGTACTTATGTAAACAAAGAGTTTTTGATTCTTGCTCGGCGAGTTCAGGGCTGATATAAGGTATACAACAGAAGACTTACTTCAGTAGCTCGGTTCCACAGCTTGTGTCGCTGCAGGAACTCGATGTAGCCCAACAGCCAGTGCTCCTGCGTGCCCTCCTCGATGTACGGGAACAGGTCGCTCCTGCAAATGAGTTGTATACTACTCGTAGGACGAGCCTCGACTGGGTGACACATGTCATTCAGAAATGGGGAAATTGATACAGAGGTTGCCTAGCATTATTTAGCCAGTTCGAGACAAGGCTTTGAGTCCGATGACTGACAACTTATCTAACAGGACCCAATCGCCTGCAACAGCACCTACTTTAAATGACAATCACATGCGGAGTCCTGCAATGCAACGTTTTGGGTACTACTCTCTTCCTCGTATACGTGAAGGACCTGTATAACCCAGAAGATATTCTTAGTATGCGCATGGCATGGATTATCTTTGACGCTCAATACTTGAAGGCAGAGTCCGTCCCTAAGAGGGAGGGACATAGGATAGTTATCATATAGTTTCAACACTATGAGCACTGATACCTCTGTCGGCCCAGCACTAACAGCACGGCGGCCGGCGTCTGCGCGTCGCCCAGCGCCGCGTGCTGGCGCAGCGCGGCCGCCAGCAGCGGCGCCCAGTCCCAGCACGCCGCCGCCTCGCGCGCCCGCACAGACAGTGCGCCGCCCCCGCCCATGCCAGGGACCTCGCATTCGCTCTCCTCCAGCTGGAACATTAACTGATTAGGTACGTTATGCTGAACTAACAGGAGTTCACAACTAATTATACGTTCTCCGCTTGTGCGCCAGGAGAAGCTTTCGATGAGAGCATGTGGACCACATTGTACAATAGCTCCTCTCTTCCAAGACAAACGAGGTCCATAGTGACCGGTCACGTTTACGCGGATCCCACCTGCTGTTGGGTCTGCAGCGCCTGGTCGATGGGCGGCGCGGACTGGCCGCTGCTAGGCGACGAGCTGCCGCCGGGCGAGCCGCCGCCGCCGCCGGGGCATCCCGGTCTACCTGAAATGACACGCTGGTGGT
Source organism: Eupithecia inturbata (assembly GCA_963662085.1). Lineage (NCBI taxonomy): Eukaryota > Metazoa > Arthropoda > Insecta > Lepidoptera > Geometridae > Eupithecia > Eupithecia inturbata. The sequence goes on from OY759190.1 coordinate 14,479,027, forward strand.
GAGGTTGCAACTAGATGGCGTCGTTAAAATGTTAGTGAATACAGGATTTGTCTGAAAGGTGAATTGTTTTGCTTATATTTGTATGACTGATGCTTCTGCGTTTACCGATGTCTCCGACGATCGGGGACCGAATTTAATTATTTCTTTGTATAGACGATACAGAGACCCATGAAACAAAATCCCAAGAAATGAGTAGGTATTAGTCCCGCAAAACTTAAACAAGATCCGTCAAGTGCGAGTGTGACTCGCGCGCCGAGTTTCGAACGTTTGTCAAGTATACCAATATGTACTACTTATACGTACCGGTTAAAGACTGCTATTTAATGAATACCTAAAAATTTAAGGTTTTCATTTCAGATAGATCGGTTAGCAAACTTCGGAGTAGATATAGTATAGTAAAAGAAAGAAAGAAAGAAAATTATTTATTAAACACTACACACACAAAAAAAATTTTAAGACAATAAAAATAAAAAGAGACTACTTAGTACTAGCATAGACTAACAAACAGCACAGACAAACACATGTGAACTAGGTAAGTAGTAAACTAACACAAACATTGGGTTAATTAATAGGTACTAAGTAGTCCACTCAGCAAGCAGACGAGCGCGTGTAGTGCGAGCGAGTATAGTATAGAGGATAACGGTAAAATTTACGACTTTTTTCAAAATATTTCGAAAGAAACCGATGCCTTTCAAAGGCATCGGTTTCTACATCTCAGATTTCTGTTCAGATTACATACTTTTCAAAATATTTTGAAAAAAGTCGTAAATTTTACCGTTATCCTCTATACTATACTCGCTCGCACTACACGCGCTCGTCTGCTTGCTGAGTGGACTATGGGTATTTTTTCGACTTTTTTCAAAATGTTTCAAAAAGTATGAAACCAGAAATTTCATTAACTGTTTTGACATGCACAAACCTTTAATTTGATACCCCACATGACCTTGTAGGTCTCTTTTAAAATTTCGACATCACAATGTAGTTGCTGAGATATTAAAGACGGAAAAAAGGACAGAAAAAGCGGCGCAGCGCACAGAGGGAAGGCCTCCTCAGGCAGCGTCCAGTCGGCGCCCTCCACGTCCACAGTGGGCCGAGGCCGCCGACACCCAGCCGTCGACTATTCTCTACACTAGTACCTGCAGTGTCGGGGTGTAGCGGGTCGGAACGCGACGGGGCGGGCGGCGCGGCGCGCAGAGGGAAGGCCTCCTCGGGCAGCGTCCAGTCGGCGCCCTCCACGTCCACAGTGGGCCGAGGCCGCCGACACCCAGCCGTCGACTATTCTCTACACTAGTACCTGCAGTGTCGGGGTGTAGCGGGTCGGAACGCGACGGGGCGGGCGGCGCGGCGCGCAGAGGGAAGGCCTCCTCGGGCAGCGTCCAGTCGGCGCCCTCCACGTCCACAGTGGGCCGAGGCCGCCGACACCCAGCCGTCGACTATTCTCTACACTAGTAACTGCAGTGTCGGGGTGTAGCGGGTCGGAACGCGACGGGGCGGGCGGCGCGGCGCGCAGAGGGAAGGCCTCCTCGGGCAGCGTCCAGTCGGCGCCCTCCACGTCCACAGTGGGCCGAGGCCGCCGACACCCAGCCGTCGACTATTCTCTACACTAGTACCTGCAGTGTCGGGGTGTAGCGGGGCGGAACGCGACGGGGCGGGCGGCGCGGCGCGCAGAGGGAAGGCCTCCTCGGGCAGCGTCCAGTCGGCGCCCTCCACGTCCACGTAGTGGGCCGAGGCCGCCGACACCCAGCCGTCAACCCCCACGGACTCTGAGAATCAACATTCAGATTTAATTTTATCACACACTTATAAACTTGAAAACGAATCGACATCACCTCGACGCACGCGAGAAAGGGTTTATAGCAAGTGACAAGGCGCGATCATTAATCGGTCCGGTGCGCGTACTTGTCGGGCGGTATGTAGCTGGGAGCAGTAACTAACCTTTGGTCCGGTGCGCGTACTTGTCGGGCGGTATGTAGATGGGAGCAATAACTAACCTTTGGTCCGGTGCGCGTACTTGTCGGGCGGTATGTAGATGGGAGCAGTAACTAACCTTTGGTCCGGTGCGCGTACTTGTCGGGCGGTATGTAGATGGGAGCAATAACTAACCTTTGGTCCGGTGCGCGTACTTGTCGGGCGGTATGTAGATGGGAGCAATAACTAACCTTTGGTCCGGTGCGCGTACTTGTCGGGCGGTATGTAGATGGGAGCAATAACTAACCTTTGGTCCGGTGCGCGTACTTGTCGGGCGGTATGTAGATGGGAGCAATAACTAACCTTTGGTCCGGTGCGCGTACTTGTTGGGCGGTATGTAGATGGGAGCAGTAACTAACCTTTGGTCCGGTGCGCGTACTTGTTGGGCGGTATGTAGATGGGAGCGGTAACTTACCGTCGGTCCGGTGCGCGTACTTGTTGGGCGGTATGTAGATGGGAGCAGTAACTTACCGTCGGTCCGGTGCGCGTACTTGTCGGGCGGTATGTAGATGGGAGCGGTAACTTACCGTCGGTCCGGTGCGCGTACTTGTTGGGCGGTATGTAGATGGGAGCGCTAACTTACCGTCGGTCCGGTGCGCGTACTTGTCGGGCGGTATGTAGATGGGAGCAGTAACTTACCGTCGGTCCGGTGCGCGTACTTGTTGGGCGGTATGTAGATGGGAGCAGTAACTTACCGTCGGTCCGGTGCGCGTACTTGTCGGGCGGTATGTAGATGGGAGCAGTAACTTACCGTCGGTCCGGTGCGCGTACTTGTCGGGCGGTATGTAGATGGGAGCGGTAACTTACCGTCGTCGGTCCGGTGCGCGTACTTGTCGGGCGGTATGTAGATGGGAGCAGTAACTTACCGTCGGTCCGGTGCGCGTACTTGTCGGGCGGTATGTAGATGGGAGCGGTAACTTACCGTCGTCGGTCCGGTGCGCGTACTTGTCGGGCGGTATGTAGATGGGAGCAGTAACTTACCGTCGGTCCGGTGCGCGTACTTGTCGGGCGGTATGTAGATGGGAGCGGTAACTTACCGTCGTCGGTCCGGTGCGCGTACTTGTCGGGCGGTATGTAGATGGGAGCGGTAACTTACCGTCGGTCCGGTGCGCGTACTTGTCGGGCGGTATGTAGATGGGAGCAGTAACTTACCGTCGGTCCGGTGCGCGTACTTGTCGGGCGGTATGTAGATGGGAGCAGTAACTTACCGTCGGTCCGGTGCGCGTACTTGTTGGGCGGTATGTAGATGGGAGCGGTAACTTACCGTCGGTCTGGTGCGCGTTATTGTCGGGCGGTATGTAGATGGGAGCAGTAACTTACCGTCTGTCCGGTGCGCGTACTTGTTGGGCGGTATGTAGATGCTAAGCGTGGGCATGCCCAGCACTCCGCTGTTGTGGAAGGAGTCCGCCCACTCCTCCACCTCCTCTAGCGGCTCCTCCTCTACCGGGTTCGACGAGAAACTGGAAGCAAACCTATTGTTACGCTACATACTGTAAGAATAACAGATGGCCTAGTATTTCATTTTATTGGTCCCTTTAAGCTTTTGGTAACAGCTCTGCTACTCCATTTTGATTTAAGGACGTCTTTACAAAAATTCATAAAATTTGCCGTTTGCCGGTTCATTTTCCAATAAATCCATTGAACTTCATAATGTTATGGGTACTAAAAGATACAGTAAACCTTTATAATTCGTATTTTTTTTTATTTAGTTGGAAAACAAACAACTTAATACATCTTGTATGAGTACAAACATTAGATTGGTAGAATAACTAAAGCTTAACAGTTTTCACTTATAGTACTTAAATATGCTTAAACTATAATTTATATAATCTAATAACATTGGTACAAGTAATACAATGAACGAGCACACTCGGTTTAAAGTGGTTTGCCTGTTAACAAATACATAGTTATTATAGTAGTTTATATGAGTCACATAAATCTAGATTAACATTAATAGTTAGTAATATTAAATAATAATATTGCCTAATGCAATTATTATTAATTATTATTATTATTGAAAAAAATTGTGTTGACTAGGTTTTTAAAAATGTTTGTTTAGTTTGTTATGTTTGTTATGATATGGTCAACATGCGAATAATTAGTATTAAAAGTATTTATTGTGTGAGGCAGGTAAGAGTATTTAAATGAAATGAAATGAAATGAAATAGCATTTATTTGCATAAATATAGGTTTGCAATGGTGGTTTTACAATAGAGTTTCACTATATTTGACCTTTGAGTCGTGCAAATGTTTAAACTTAAAAATAACTATGAATAAAGAATAATAGATTAAATAACATTAAGTAAGTACTATAATGTCAAAATAAAAATTATGTGCATTTAAATTTCAAATAATCACTTATATTATAAAAACAGTTAACACAAAGCCAGTTATATAATTTACGATTAAATTCATTATCTGTCAGTTCTCTCATGTCAAGTGGAAGTTTGTTATATAACTGTATGGCCATTGCGTAACAGTTCTTTTTACACATTTCTAGTCTAAATTGAGGCACCTTTAGTGGTTTTTGTACTATTTTTCTTCTGTATATAAACTTTTCATCCCTCTCAAACAATGTTATGTTATTTCTGACAAATTTTAGCATCTCGAAAATATAGAGTGAAGGAAAAGTTAACAGTTTATGCTTCATAAATAAAGGTCTACAAGAATCTCTCCGTTTAATGCCAAATATGGCCCGAATACACTTTTTCTGCGCAACGAAAGCTCTCTGAGCATCCGTTGAGTTGCCCCATATTATGACGCCATATCTCAAAATAGAGCAGACATGACTATGGTAAACTGTCAATGCAGTTTCAATATTAGAGAGGTCCTTTATTCTTCTCAGTGCAAATATAAATTTATTAATTTTCTTACACACATTATCAATTTGTTTCTTCCAATTTAAATGTCTATCAATAATCATTCCTAAAAATTTTATGTCAAATACCTGCTCAATATCACTGTTTTTGTAATTTATGTAAATTTTATCTTTAATATTATTGTTATACGTGGTTGGTAGCATGAATTTAGTTTTTGTTGTGTTAATTTTTAAGTTATTTTCATCTAGCCAATTAATTACGTCATTAAGAGATTTGTTCCCTACGCTCATAGCATTTATAATAGATTTTTCTTTCGTCAATATTGTAGTATCATCAGCAAACATGATTGTGTACTGGTCAGTAGCGCTTGGTAACTCATTAATATAAATAATAAATAATATGGGACCTAAAACACTGCCCTGTGGCACACCGTGGCTAATAAAAGAATAAACAGATCTGAAGCTTTCTTGTGTATTACATTCAGAAGACATTTTTGTTATTTCCGTGCATTGCTTTCGTCCCCTGAGATAACTTTCAAACCAAGAGTATGCAGGACCCCTTATGCCATAGCATTCCAATTTATCTAGCATACGGTCATGGCAGACCATGTCAAAAGCCTTACTCATGTCTAGAAAGATGGCGACTGGGATTTCTTTCTTATTGATTGAATCAAGAATTTCTTTGACAAGTTTAAAACATGCTAGAGTTGTCGATTTCTTACTTATAAAACCATTTTGTTGTTCGCACAAAACTTTGTTTTTTTCTAAAAACACAACTAATTTTCGGCTCATTACCTTTTCAAATATTTTCGAGATTATTGGTACTAGTGTAATGGGTCGATAATTCCCAGTATCGGATCTAGAACCTTTTTTAAATAGAGGTTTGACTACAGATAGTTTTAGACCTTCAGGAAATACACCGTTTTCAAGAGAAAGATTGACCACGTGTGTAAGAGGCTCAAGGATATAACCGATATTTTGTTTGAGCAGTTTGGTTGTTATCTCGTCGTAGCCAGCAGAGTTTGTATTACGTAAACTCATTGTTATTTTAAGTACCTCCAAGCAAGTCACCGGTTCAAGATAAATTGAGTTAACTACTCTACTTTTATTGTGCTTATATATATTATTGTGCTTATTCTTTGTTGTCTTTTCATTGTTGGCAATGTTTATAAAGTGTCTATTGAAACAGCTTGCTATTTCAGCACCGTTGGTTATAATATTGTCTCCGTCAACTATTTCCTTTATTTCATTGTTAGTACATTTACGATAGTTAGTAGAGCAAGTGGGTGAGTACAGTTGAAGGTGATTTCTGCGAGAGTACTAAGATAAGCTAGTGTAGGGTAGGGTAGGGTTTCGATAAAAAAAAACTAATTAATTTGAAGGTTATACTTACATAGAAAAATACAAGCATATAATACAGATAATCAATATTTAGATTGATAATTAGATTGTTCGTCCCTGTTTCGCTCGGCAGTAAAATCCCGTGGACGAATACATCGCTGTGTCGATAGGAAAACTCAGTTAGACCAACTGGTTTTGATCTAACTGAGTGGTATTCCAGTGTGTTTCGAAAATTGAGTTTGGGGAAAAATTATAATCTAAAAAAACTGCTCCTCATCAGGGAGCGAGCATAACTGCCAAAACTATATAACTTGGAGCTATAGTTTTCAAATTAAATTGGTCTAGTACTGTAGTCCTAGATGAAGAGCAGAGTCTTCATGATGGAGCCGGAAGGTTGCCATAGGAACTCTGTAACGAAACCATGTAAACCTCTCGAGTTTGGGCTCGTCTGGTTTGTCTTCACTAGCACTCTAGTGTTATAGGAAGAGCAGAGTCTTCATGATGGAGCCGGAAGGTTGCCATAGGAACTCTGTAACGAAACCATGTAAACCTCTCGAGTTTGGGCTCGTCTGGTTTGTCTTCACTAGCACTCTAGTGTTATAGAAAGAGCAGAGTCTTCATGATGGAGCCGGAAGGTTGCCATAGGAACTCTGTAACGAAACCATGTAAACCTCTCGAGTTTGGGCTCGTCTGGTTTGTCTTCACTAGCACTCTAGTGTTATAGGAAGAGCAGAGTCTTCATGATGGAGCCGGAAGGTTGCCATAGGAACTCTGTAACGAAACCATGTAAACCTCTCGAGTTTGGGCTCGTCTGGTTTGTCTTCACTAGCGCTCTAGTGTTATAGGAAGAGCAGAGTCTTCATGATGGAGCCGGAAGGTTGCCATAGGAACTCTGTAACGAAACCATGTAAACCTCTCGAGTTTGGGCTCGTCTGGTTTGTCTTCACTAGCGCTCTAGTGTTATAGGAAGAGCAGAGTCTTCATGATGGAGCCGGAAGGTTGCCATAGGAACTCTGTAACGAAACCATGTAAACCTCTCGAGCTTGGGCTCGTCTGGTTTGCCTTCACTAGCACTCTAGTGTTATATGAAGAGCAGAGTCTTCATGATGGAGCCGGAAGGTTGCCATAGGAACTCTGTAACGAAACCATGTAAACCTCTCGAGTTTGGGCTCGTCTGGTTTGCCTTCACTAGAAGGATCTTTGTTATAAGAATTCGCCACTCAAATCGGTTTATCCGTTTGGGAGCTACGATGCCACGCATGCTATGCCATGCAAACACAAATTCACAAGATAAACTTTTACACCCCTCCTTTTTTTCGTAAGCGGTTAAAAATTAAACAAATTGAAAGTTTTGTAATTACGACTCGTAATAATGAATAAGTGTGCCAGTTAAAATAAATAGATGTTACTAAAATATTTATTTTTATACACGAAGTCCTCAAAGTTGACTCACGTTATGGGTCCGGCGGTGTACAACAAACTGGCAGACTCTGTCACAGCTGATAGCAGTCTAGCTAGCTTCAAGTTCCGTCTGGAACGTTGGCTTATCGAGCAGAATTTCTATTCTTTGGGTGAACTACTCGAAGAAAAAGAGACGTAATTAACTTTGTATTATTTTATGTACCGGCGAGATTGACTTTTTAATAATTTATTAAAGTTTACTTAATTGCAATTTAGAATTATTTAAGAACTTGTATACAATTTGTATACTTATAAATTAGTTATTGACATGTAAATCGGCTTTATAAATAAATTGTATTACTGTATTTCTGTATTTCTATTAAAAATCTATATTTCCTCTAAACTAAAATCAGTTACACAGAATAAAAAAATACTAATGTTAGAATAAATATACATTAGTATTTACACAAACATTAAATTACAAACAGAAAAAAGTATCAAGATGTGTTTGTTAGTCCTATACGTTACCGCTGAGCATGCGTCGCTGCGTCTGTGTGCCCTGCGCATGTAGTCGTACAAATTCAAAACCTAAAATTAATGCGCGTCTCTTCGTAAATGCGTCCATAACGAGCAATCGATTTTCATTGATTGTTAATTTCGCATGAATTAATAAATCAATCTAAGAAAAATGTGTTGCAGGCAGCAGTGAGCTTAGGTTTGTTCGTTGCAGATTAAAGCGCCTTAATTACCAACTTCGTTTGATCCTATATATCGAATCGGAAGTCCCTGTCTGTAAGTTTTTGGTATGATATAGTTACCTGTAGGGCGGAGTCCTAGGGTCCCTTGGCGGAGGATCCGGCCGCGGCGGGTCGCGCGGCGGCGGCGGCACGGGGCTCACGCGGCCCGTCGCTTCGTTGCCGGTGTACACGCACTTGACCACGTCCCACACATGGGCCACCTGATATCGAACAATGCTTATAAAGGTCTCTCAACTTCTTCATAGCGTGCGTTAGTAATACCTACAGTTTTCTTGTTTGTAGACAACGGCTTGCATGCCCATAGACTCAGATTTAAAGGTTCCAAGAGTATACGACTTCGACTATGATGTTACAACAAGTATTGTAAGTTGGCAGAGCACGTAGCTGTTCTCTCATTTAGAATAATATTTATGTGCACTTACCAAATGCCTGTTATATTTCTTGGCAACCTTAGAGTTATAATCAGCCAGCTCGTGCGGCGGCGCGCCTCTGATCCTGTACTCCAGCGCACAGGCCACCACGGGGCAAGCTGGAAGGGGATCCGGCCCCCTTGCGCTCCCCGGGGGGGCCAAGGGGGTGACGCGGCGGTAGCGTGTGAGGGTGGAAGAGGCGCCGCCGTGAAAGGTGCGTTCTAGGATGTCTTGTGCTGCTGCGCTCAAGGAGCCTGCTGTTGGCTGCTTGCGGCTGGAAAGGAGGAAGATTATTGCTATAAAGTATAATGCCTGCGTGTGGCCCAAGTTTCATTGAAGCTAGAAACTATGGCTTAGTTCACCATCATCATTAAAATGTTCTACCGTTTTCATAAATTAACTTTTTGCACCGAAGATTGATTGCGCGGCACGTAGATGCCATTTAAATGGAGTGCTAGGCAAAGCAACTGCACTTTCGTCGCTTTAAGTCTCAGAATAAAGGTGGAGAACAATGGGTCCCGACAAAACTTTCTCCAACTCCAACCCAAATAAGCAAAGGGCGACGCAATAGCCTTTCTATTTATTAATTTAGAACAACGTCACACACGTAACATAGGCAAAACAAAAAATAATTTACTTCGCTGATTTCTTGAGGATAGGGCTAATAAATAGCACATTATAGTGGTAATAAAAAAAACATACCGACGAACTGAGAACCTCCTCCTGTTTGAAGTCGGTTAAAAAATGCATGAAAACTTTACTGGAAATAGTCCTGTTTTTTTTTGTGCCTTGGACGTGAAATTTTTGCAGCCAGTTATAGTTTAGAGTTATCATTTAAAAATTCGTCAACGGAGTAGTAACATTTAGAAATAAGGTATTCCTCGAGTTTACTGCGGAAACCTGAATCCACTTTGAGATCTTCTATGGAGCCTGGGTATTTTATTATAAATATTTACTAATCGTGAGTGAGGAGCTTTGCTACATTGTGTAAGGGTAGTCGTAGGTAGAATAAGTTTGTTTTTGTTTCGCCTGTTGTAGTTGTAGTTAGTAAAATGTTCAGGTTTAGATATATAAAAACGTCTATTTTTTAACGAATAAGGTCATTTGTATTTTGTATATTTTATACAGGGCCAAGTTAATATTTTTAGAATTTTAAAGTGCGGCCTACAGCTTTGTCTTTACTTTATATTAGCTAATATTCTAATATAATCAGTTTTTTTTGTTTAACAAAGATATCGTTGAATTCAACACCATTTCCCCACAGTACACTTGAATAATTAAACCAAGAATAGGCATTAGCGTAATATGCTGATAGGGCATTTTGATAATCAGTATTACGTTTTAAAATACTAAGGGCTTAGGTAAACCTTGCAAGTTTATTCCTTAGCGTGTCATTAAAACTCTTCCAATTTAAATGGGTATCTAATATATCCTAATTATTTAAATTCTTATACTTTTTGAATTATTTGGAAATTCATTAAATATTTGGGAATTCGTTGCATTGTTCTATGTCTAAAATTCTAGTCAAATTACCTAGGTCCAAGGAGGATCTTTGTCTGGTTCTGAATTGCATAAATTTTGTCTTTTTTAGGTTAATTTCCAAGTTATGATTATTAAGCCATTCTTTGGTACTATTAAAGGTTTCTGTTATTAAATGTAAGTCAATATTTTGGCTACTTTTGAACAGGAGGGAAACGTCATCTGCAATTAGGACGCATTTAGGTGTTCTGGGTATTTTCTATGTATAATAAAAAATATCTATCTATATAATGTATTCTATTAAGTTTATCAGTCATCTAGTACACCCATACTAGCACCCATAACACAAGCTCTGCTTAGCATGGGGCTAGATGATGTTGTGTGGATTGTCCAGCAATATTTATTTATTTAGTATTTATAGCTTTCGGCTAATTGTTGATATAGACTAAAAATAGAAGGCAGCCGAGCACACTTCCTTGGGGTATAGATATATTTATTGTTATTATGTCAGATTTTACTTGTATATACATATACATATGTATGTATAATGCAAGCTGTAGAACAATGTTTACGGAACCCATATTGGTTTCCGTTGAAGATGTTGTTTTTTGTAAAAAGCTATAAATTCGGTTCGCCATAGGTTTTTGGAATATTTTTGATATTGTTGATAGAAGCGCTATAGATCTATATCTACTCGGATTTTTTACGTCACCACCCTTTTTTGGTATATGTTTTATCTTTGTTAGTTTAAGTAAGTCAGGGAAGTATTTCTCATACGATTGATTTATAAGTTGGGTTATTGGTATACTTGACTACCGTAAGTTCGAAACCTTCGCGCGCGAGTGACACTTGCACTTAACGGATCTTGTTTTATATACTGGAGGCCTGGGTTTGTGACGTCAATAATTGAGAAAACAAAAGACAATCGCGCCAGCTTTTAAAATGGACCAATACCCAGCACTTGACTTAAAGGTCTGCTAAGATGATTTAGATGCTGTCTCACCCTAGTCCCGGCAGATGTCGGTCTAACGGCATGGGGCGCGGCTCGAGTGGCGGCAGCGCGCGCTCCGGCCACGCGTGGGCCAGCTCGCCGCGCGCCGACACGCACACGCCCTGTTGGTTGGCCCACAGGACCGGGTGCGCTGCTTCGGACCACCGGTGACGGTATAGAGTGCAATCCTGGCCAGGGAATAACTCAGATCATGATCAGGTTTTATGAACTGCAGGAATGGTACCAGGCAGGGTGATAGTGCTTTATGAACTGCAGGAATGGTACCAGGCAGGGTGATAGTGCTTTATGAACTGCAGGAATGGTACCAGGCAGGGTGATAGTGCTTTATGAACTGCAGGAATGGTACCAGGCAGGGTGATAGTGCTTTATGAACTGCAGGAATGGTACCAGGCAGGGTGATAGTGCTTTATGAACTGCAGGAATGGTACCAGGCAGGGTGATAGTGCTTTATGAACTGCAGGAATGGTACCAGGCAGGGTGATAGTGCTTTATGAACTTCAGGAATGGTACCAGGCAGGGTGATAGTGCTTTATGAACTTCAGGAATGGTACCAGGCAGGGTGATAGTGCTTTATGAACTGCAGGAATGGTACCAGGCAGGGTGATAGTGCTTTATGAACTGCAGGAATGGTACCAGGCAGGGTGATAGTGCTTTATGAACTGCAGGAATGGTACCAGGCAGGGTGATAGTGCTTTATGAACTTCAGGAATGGTACCAGGCAGGGTGATAGTGCTTTATGAACTGCAGGAATGGTACCAGGCAGGGTGATAGTGCTTTATGAACTGCAGGAATGGTACCAGGCAGGGTGATAGTGCTTTATGAACTTCAGGAATGGTACCAGGCAGGGTGATAGTGCTTTATGAACTTCAGGAATGGTACCAGGCAGGGTGATAGTGCTTTATGAACTGCAGGAATGGTACCAGGCAGGGTGATAGTGCTTTATGAACTGCAGGAATGGTACCAGGCAGGGTGATAGTGCTTTATGAACTTCAGGATAGTGATAGATAATCGTAAAACGGTATGAAATAAATAATTGGTTACAGATTCATATTAACTCTAATACGAATCAAAAGCAAAAGTCAGATCGTCGTCGATGGGTAGCCATCGGCCAAGTAAAATAACGACGCTTTAGCTCTTTTGTTATTCATCATCTTAGCTTAACGACTTCCGACTGGTACTGGTACTGGACCCCTCCAAAAATTGCCATAATGGCCAGTCGTGCGCGGCTCGCATCCTTCGGTCATTTTAATTCAATTCATAATTCATCCTAAAGGAGAGTATATTCTCCACAGTCTGTTTAGTTAGCTGACCCTAGACGTAGACAGGAAGGCGTGCGGCTCGGCCTGCCACGTGATGGCGGTGGTGACGTCACGGTGCTCCGCGAACGTGGCCAGCGGCACGTGCGGCCGACGCACGTCCCACACGTGAACTGCGCAGTCTAGGACTAAAGCGCAGGATGCCACTTGGAACCTGAAATAAATGGACATCTAGATAAGAAAATACCCCTGACATTAAAATCGGACATACATACGTACCTACTAATATTATAAATTCTAAAGTAACTCTGTCTGTCTGTTACACCGACAGGGAGGTAGGCGGTATCCCGGGGACAAAAGGTACTGTTACACCGACAGGGAGGTAGGCGGTATCCCGGGGTCAAAAGGTACTGTTACACCGACAGGGAGGTAGGCGGTATCCCGGGGTCAAAAGGTACTGTTACACCGACAGGGAGGTAGGCGGTATCCTGGGGACAAAAGGTACTGTTACACCGACAGGGAGGTAGGCGGTATCCCGGGGACAAAAGGTTCTGTTACACCGACAGGGAGGTAGGCGGTATCCCGGGGTCAAAAGGTACTGTTACACCGACAGGGAGGTAGGCGGTATCCCGGGGTCAAAAGGTACTGTTACACCGACAGGGAGGTAGGCGGTATCCCGGGGACAAAAGGTACTGTTACACCGACAGGGAGGTAGGCGGTATCCCGGGGACAAAAGGTACTGTTTATCCTGAAAAAGCGCGTGAGAAGCCGCGGGCAGAAGGTAGTAAACCTATACATATAAAAACAACAAAGTCGGGTTCCCTAGTGACACTATTTATAAATCAACAACGGCTGGACTGATTTTAATGATCTTTGTTGTATCTCCGTCCCGAACAGCAGAATAACTATCAAACCTGTCCTGTGCACCCGGCTAGTCTCCGCTGAGAGCCCGCCGTGGCCGATACTCTACTAGGAGGGCATCATCATAAGGGTTCCAAGCAAAAAAAATAAAATTCTACGCGGGCTAAGCCGCGGGCGAAGCCGCGGTCAAAGCTAGTCATTACATAAAAGAGAATAATATACATCTAAGAAACAGGAGCTCAACGACTTTGGAGACAAAAAGACAACGCAAGCCGATTTAAGTTTAATGCTTTGACTTTAATTACACTTGAATCAATAGAACAGAAAAAATAATTCTTCCAGTAAAAGATCCTTGATGATTGAAAGTAAGAAAAGTAATCATACTTTTTCTGTGGTCTCCATTTCACGTGCCCTACGGAGGCGATTGTGTATATCGTGTGCTCTAAATTCGGCTTCGCATGGATATCCCACACCTGAAACAAGTTTAACAATTAGAACCTTATTCAATATTTGAAACCGGATGAATTCATGGATCTTTGAGGGGCCTTTGAGCGGGTGACATTCTATCGCCAGACACATTAAACATTGTTATCATTCATACTATACAACCTAAATGTTTCGATAGCAACATCGTTCATATCTCAGTTTAGTTCAAAGTTCAATCATTTAAAGCAGTAGATAGTTCAATTCTATTTAATACGAACCACAATGGACCTTCTTTCTAAGTTGCTGAACTACACTTACACAGCCGCATTGTGTGGCCTTTCGTCTATACCACGTAAATAACCATTGTTCGATATGGTTACGTTACGAATGGCCATTGTGGCCATTCTTATTCTAAAATTAGTACTAAAACAATAAAGTAGATACTTATTAGACAATTCGTGACAACTGTAAGTTCAATAATGTAGGTTCAAAATATGCATGTTTAGGAAACTCAGTGACTCCATGACTCGGGTCGCCAGACGACGACGCGACGTTATCGCTGACCTACTTGTTTATCTGACGCATGTTGATTATGGTAATATCTATTATTAATGTTAGATCAAATAATGTTGTACATTTTGGAATTTACAATGACTTTCCTTGTCACTTTGAATTCTGTAGGGACACATTATGCTGACTGAATGCATACTTTAGGTAAATACATGTACTTATTTCAAAAGACATTCATGTGGTGATTTTGATTTATTTGGGTTGGTTGTTGTTGATGACTGAATTCCTGATTGAATCTAAATGGAGAACTGCAATCTGTACCGACACCTGGGAGTGTATTGTCGATTATCGCCCAAACTAGTTAGTCTCCGCTGCTTTAATAATTGTGACCAGTTGGCCATAATACTAATACTTATTAAAGCAGCGGAGTAGGATCTTTGCTAATCATCATCATCATTCACAAGTGAGTTTTATCTACTGCTGGGTATAAACCTCTCAAAGGTCAAAAATCCATTGACGACCCGTGGTGTGTACTATGTTGCTGATATCTCAGGCCAAATCTTAAGGGGTATCCAGAATGCCATGCATACATTTCCGACATTGCCATCCTTAATATTTCTCGAAAGCGCATCTAATCTAAGTGATGAAAATAATCACATCTATATGAGGTATAAAAGAAAGTCGTGTTAGTTACACTATTTATAACTCAAGAACGGCTGAACGGATCTCGGTGAAATTTGGCAGCGAGGTAGATGGTATCCCGGGGCCGGACATAGGCTACCTTTTATTCCGAAAAAAGCGTGCGAAGCCGCGGGCTGCAGCTAGTTATTTAAAAAAATAACTGCGCTTCAGAAGATTATCCTTCCTTTTAAAATATTTTTATCCCATCTATTCTAAAAGGACGACTTGGTTCGCCTTTAAGTGCACCCAAAGGTGGTGTTTTCTTTAAGAAACTTTTAGCGGGCAGTAATGAGTTTTTAATCCTCTTTATAAGTTCTCCGCAATTATCTTTGCCGCGTACTTTTTGGATTTGTTCAGCGCAAAGAAATCGATCGCAAATATTGTTTGAATAAAGACTGGCTGGTAATCCATCCAAACAACGAGATTCACCGTCACATTTTCCTCAAAATGAGCCAGATTCGGACATTATTTCAAACACGCAGAATATAAAATCTACATCAATCTCTATTCCTAATAAAAATGTAACAATAAATTTTCATAATTGCGAAAACGTCTCAAATGTAAATATAAGTTTTTAGTTGTTTTAATTTCTTAAAAGTATAGATACTAATTAATTTCAATTTAGTTGTTATTAAATAATAACATTACAATAAAATATGAGGCGCCTTTTATTTTCTTATAGAGGGTGATGAAAAGTAGAGTGTATCACTCGGGCGCAAAATATATTTTTAGCTCGGGCGACGTACTTTGAATCCCTCGCTACGTTCAGGATTTTACTTAAGAATCCCCACTTCGCTCTGGATTCAAAAAAGCTCCCTCGCTGTAAAAATATTATTTTGCTCCCTTTACAATTTACTATTTTGCCATTCTCGTTCTAAAACAGCGACTTACCCACTTAAAAACAATGAGCAAAATCTGTTTTTGATTAATCATGCTTCGCACATGGAAAATATTTAAATAAATAACTAATTATCTAGCCGAAAGTAAAGAAAGTTTGTGTTATGGGTACAAGATAACTGCTTTACTTTACATTTACGTACTATCAATACATAATATAATGTGGACTACACTATTGTATTAGGTTATCCTGTAAGAATAGTTGTAAGTGTTTTCAATAAATACAAATAAATAATATCAATAATTGTAACAATGTTATAATTTTTTTTGTACAGTAGATTTATTTATTTTATTTATTTATTCAAGCATGACTTACAAATTTACAATATATTCCAAAACGTCAAACATTACTACAAAATCTAAGATACTTACACATAACATAAAAACATTAGTTAAAATTTAAAATTAAATAATCAGTAATTATCTGTTAAACAAATACTTAGTCATAGACAGATTATAATAGCAGGTCATTTGTAAACTCTACAATAAGGACATGTCAAAGAATTAAATTAACAAATTTTAATGTAATACTAAGTTAGTAATAACAATAATAGGTCAAAAAGTACAATTAAAAAATAAGAGCTTCAACTGGTGTAATGCGATACTGTCAAAGAATACGTCGGCGTCAGTTGAGGAGATGAACTCGTTTAGAAAGGTAAGTACTCTAGGGGTGGGAGCGCTCTCCCCGGCATGCGTTCGATATCCGGGTGGTAGCGCAAATACCACAGCCCGACGCCGCGGGGCGACAGCTCCTACTGTACCTACCATGTGCCGTCTCGGGACCGCAAGGCCCATTTGCTATAAAGCCACTGGGTTGTCAACAGTACCACGCAGCACCATGATACAATACATAAGCAGGAGGAGCTTCTGCCTCGAGTGTAGAGTGTCCAGACTGACCATACCAGAGACGAACAAGGATGGGTAGAGATATGGATAACACCCGTACATGCGTTTATACGAATAACGTGCAAACTTCCTCTGTACCCTCTCGACCATCGTCCTGTACTTGTCCTCGTGAGGATCCCAAACAATCTCCAAACTACAAACGACTACGTACATAGGCAGGCATAGTACAACATCATCGCCGCTCGTAAGTCGGGAAAGTCCCAGGTTACACGCATCGACGTGATAAGTGATAAAGGTGATAGTTTTACATTTGGAGGTGTTGAAAGGGAGATGATTGACTTCACTCCAGTCAGCAACAAGGTCAATATCATGCTGGTGTGCTAAGCAGTCGTCCGTTTGGCGCACAGCCGTATAAATTTTGAGGTCATCGGCGAAAAGGAGACTCTCAGAGGAGACAACAACCGATGGTAGGTCGTTTATCATTAGTAGAAACAGGGTGGGACCTAGTGTACCCTGGCAAACTCCTGATCGCGTGAAATAGGTTTCCGACACACAGCTCTGGACGGAGACGTATTGGCGACGGTTTCGTAGGTAACTAGCGAAAATGCTAGACGTTTTGGTACGAAGCCCATCACAGCTAGCTTCTGGGATGATGATGATAGATGTTAGAAAATTTATGTCCTCCTACTCTGATTCATGCTTTGCATCTTACAAGAAATAAAAGTTTTTTTAGCAATCTTTCGTAGTTGCGTTCGTTAATTTTTTCCGCAGCGTTTTGGACTCGATGTCGATGTTCCTCTATTGAGGAAATGGGTTTTTTGTACACCTGTTCCTTAAAGTTGCCCCAGTAAAAGAAATGTAATGGATTGAAGTCCGGCGACCGCGCCGGGCACTGGGTCGCGCCACCACGCCCGATCCATCTGTTTGGATATTTCTTCTTAGTATATTCCAAAAATAAAAATAAAGAAAATTGTTAAAATTGTGGACACCAAGTCCAAAAATGTTATCAATGGTACAATTTTTTCCAAATTTACAAAAAGAAAAATATTTTCCGAACGGTACAAGTTTAAGGAAGAAAATAGTTGTTTCCTATTGGCCTTGCCCCCTGCACAAGCACCTTAAAGGTTATCCACTCATTATGGGACAGCATGTATAAGAATTAATGGAGTGACCCTAGACAACACACACACAGTTGCAACGTGCAAAGTTGTCGACTTTTGTATGGAGAAATGGGCGAGTGTCCAGGGTGTGCTATAACACAAGAGGCTAGATGATGCTGTATGGATTGTCCATCATTATTTATTTATTGTGCCTACCTTAATAGTCTTATCCCTGGAAGCAGTAGCGAGCCAGGGCATCTCAGGATGCCAGTCGCAGGCGAACACGGGTCCAGAGTGCGCGGTGAACTGCTGCAGGCATCGCTCGTGGCGGCGCACGTCCCACAGCTGCACGTTGCCGTTCTCGGAGACCGCTGCGAACATGTGGTTCTGATGCGGACTGAATTGGACGTCGCGGATTGATTCCGTGTTGCTAATGAGAAATATAATCTGTCAGCATTTTAGTTTTTTCTGTTATTTTTTTGGTCAGTCAATATCGTCAACTGTTGGGCAAAGGCCACCCCGCCCGATTCCTTCCACACTGCACTGGTCCCAAGCAAGCTTCTCCAAGAAAGCTTCAATGATTGTTCCGCCAACGCGTTTGCGGGGGACTCGGACTTTTGTTTCAGTTTTTGCGCTTTGTGAATGTTCGTATTTAATTAATAAGTAATTTCGTAGGTAATTTTTAGGAGGGAAAGCCTGCATTGGTTAGATAATTCAATAATACCAACTAGAACCAGGAAAGGTCTTTTGGTAAAACAAATTAAATGTACCTACTCCACACTATATGTATCACACTAATATTATAAATGCGAAAGTTTGCATGTTTGGATGGATGCATGTTAGGTTAGGTTAGGACAGGCTACTTTTTATCCCATGAAGCAGTTTCCATGGGATAGAAATAACCTTTAAATGTTTTTATAGAAACAATGTATACAAAGCTGCAAGCAGAAACTGGTCATGTATAAAAAGCTCATACCTGATAAAGGTCCTCGCAACCTCCTTCATGCGAAGATCGAAGCACTTCATCATTCCATCTTGAGATCCTGAGATCAGGAGAGCAGGCTCTGTTAGGTGGAAACTCACCTACCATGAAACATATTTTAGAAACAGTTACTACAGCCCAGAGTGTTGTCCAAATTTGGGCAGTAAATCTAATATGGGGTGGCAGTAACTTACCTTATTGACAGTTCGCTTGTGGTCAGAAAAGACATGTTCTTGCTTAGAACGACCAGAACGGCCAAGGTTCCACACAACCACAGCTCCATTCGTGGCTGCAGTGGCCAAGGTGTTTTCTGTTGAAACAAATATCAGTAAGGAATTGGCAAAGTTATTTACCATGTTAAACTGGAATAAATATATAAATGATGTGTACCTTCAATAGTGCTCCATGCTACATCAATGGATGAGAAGTTCAGATTTAAATTTTTCCCAACTCGTAGATTGCAGACCTCCGAAAATTCAGTTTCACCAATAGAAAATACTTTGAACACTGCAAAAAAGGCAACAAAGTTTTTGTATTTATAATTACGTAAAGATAACCATCAGGTTGTTTTGTAAAGCCTGAAATATGTATTTTATTATTCTGTACAATATTTAGGACAATCGTTTACACGTTGTATCGCCCGCGTAAATTTAACGACTCATCATTAAAAACACAACCCAGGCACCTAAAAAGGTATAAAAAGGTAGGGCTGGCAGACCCTGCGATAGCAAAAAATATGTAACTCACCTTTGCTTACTTAAAAGGAAGGGGTGAAAGGCACTAATTAGCAAAAAAAAAAAATATGTCTCATCATTGTAAACTTAACATACCTACCTACTTAAAAAGGAAGGAGACCATTGCAAACTTAACATACTTAAAAAATAAAAAGCTGACAGGAGCTGCGGTAGCCAAATTTTTTTATGCCACATCAATTCATCATTGCGAACTTAACATACAAAACGTTAGTTGTATTTTATTCATATCTCATGGTCCCAACTGATTTATGGGATAAACAGTTGCGTATGGTTTATTCCAGTTACACCTATTCAACATTTTAGCTCAATTGGTTCAGTAGATTTGTGTGAAGAAGTAGCAAACATCCATATATCCATCCATCCATTCAAACTTTTGCATTTTTATTCTAATTTGTATCTTCTTCTTTGATTGTAATTTTCTTTGTTAAAAAAAAGAGATTAGTTAAAATTAGTTAGATTTTAGCATTCAATTTTATACAAAGTTGCATACCAATCGGAGTCCCATGAAACCCAAATTTAACCCCCCTTTTAAGCCTAACTGCGGGATTTTTATGAAAAATCATGAAATAATTATTTTAATTTATTGTTGTTTCAGTATATACTGAAAAATTCATGTCAATAGCTTATTATATTTAAAAGTTACACCCATTTCAATATGGAGCCAAACATCAAATCTCAGTCATTCACAACCCGGTTAACCCCATTTTCAGGAAAATTATGAGAAATCCTGAAATATGTGTGTCAATAATTTTGTATTCTTAGTATTCTCTGTAAGTTTCAAGCTAATTGGGCCACTGGTTAAAATGATACAAAAAAAACCTCAATAACTTCAACCCTCATTTTACCCTTTTTTAAGGGTTGTTTTGAAAATTCCTGAAATACGTGTTTTAATTTTTAATTATTTTGATTTAGACAGAAAATTTCAGATCAATAGCATTATGCATTAAAAAGTTACAGGCATTTCAGTACGGAGCCAAATTACGAATTACAAACTTTACTAACCCAATTTACCCCATTTTCAGGAAAATTTTTAAAAATCCTGAATCACATGTTCAATATTTTTTTATTTCTAGTATTCTCTGTAAGTTTCAAGCTAATTAGGCCACTGGTTAAAGAGTTACAATAAAAACCCCAAAAACTTACACCCTTTTTTTAAGGGTTATTTTGATAATTCCTGAATACGTGTTATAATTTATTATCATTTTGATATATATACCTACAGAAAATTACAGATCAATAGCATTATGCCTCTAAAAGTTACAGACATTTCAGTACGGAGCCAAATTACGAATCACATACTTTATTAACCCGATTTACCCCATTTTCAGAAAAACTTTGAAAATCCTGAATCACATGTTCAATAACTTTGTATTTCTAGTATTCTCTGTAAGTTTCAAGCTAATTGGGCCACTGGTTATAGAGTTACAAAATCAGCAAAAAAATACACATTCTACTATTTAATTGTAAACTCCAAAACCAATTTAAAAAAGTATTTATGTTAACTGGTAGAGGATTTTTTTCGCTTCTGCCAGCCTCCTCTGTCCTGTGCTTCCTGAGATAAGGGTAGGGCTTTCTTACCATTTCGTCCGGCAATGACGACTTGCGTGCAGTCTTTATTGAGAGCCAGAGCATTTGCGGGACCCTCCTGGGACACACAGATTGTGTTGGACGGTATCATTATTGATGGAGATCTGTTTTCTTATCCTAATACATTGCTATTATTGGCTGCACACCTAGTTTACTTAAATGTGTTAGTCACGATAAGCACATTATCGCACTAAATTTAGTCGCAATGTATTACCGAAGTTTATTATCTTAAAATGTACCAAAGAGAGTAAACTACGAGACTCAACTTGGCATGTACTGTACAGTGTACAGCGTTATGGCGATATTTAATATTTACACATAAATTTTTCTTTGTTTTTGTTTTGATGATAGAGTTGTTTTGCTTGCCAATTTGTCAATGTCAGTCAATTATGAGTGAATGATTATGTACACAGACTAAAAAGTGTAGCTTCATTAATACTACCTGCCTACACAATCTATCCTAGTCTTATCTGACCTCTATTTAATAGCTTATTAATATTAGATTGTATTTGTTTAGCTCCGATTTTACGTTTTTTTATCGTTTCTGCCTTAGAATATGATTTTACTATGATTTGATTATTCTAGAGTCAAATGAACAGTAAAGTCAAAATTCACAATCCATCAAAGTAAAAAAAAACAAAGGAGATGGCATATTGTTCTATATGAACTATCGGTTATACAAATATGATCTAAATCGACATTGTACTCATAAACTTGTAGCTTTCTCGTTTTAACTTACCTACAATACCCCATGTAAAAAGAGACAACCATATATTTGTTTCACCTATTTTTGGCAACATTAAAAAGTGACGTCATAGCAATGCATGTTTGAGGCCGGTCCGCCATTTTAGTTTCCCACTGTAACAGGTATGTTAGCTGTCAACGCGAGTTGTATTTGCAGTGTTTTGTGCGAAAACTACTTGAATTTGTTACTTTTTCTTGTGAATACTTATTTAATAAGTGAAAGAAATCAACAAGGAACATGCCTAATTGCAGTGTGGTAGGTTGCGGGATGAGAAAAAGCGAAAATCGTCCAAACATAACATTACACTGGTACGTATTATTATTTTGCAAAAATACAATAATTGCCTCATCTTTTGGCTTTCTTATGAATACTTTACATAAAATTCATATCAAATGTAGCGTATACTACGTATTTTTGTGGGTTTGATTTGTTAATACAAGAAAATATAAAACTGTTTGTTTCACGATAGAGTTGTCCATCAAGGCATTTTTCATATCGATGTTTTCAAGTGTAAATTGTTGTGTATAATTTTAAACTGGTTTTTTTCGTTTTAGGCTGCCCAAAAATTACCGTAGAAGAAAAATGTGGCTGGATACAATAGGTGTAGAAAATTTAAGGTCTCGTACGAAAACCATTTTCGGCTCTCTTCATTTTGATGAACCGTGTTTTAATAGAACTTTGAATATCACGACATTGCGAGAGGATGCCGTACCGTCACGAATCTTTTTAGTAAGTATTTTTATTACTTGACCTTTATACAAACGTGTACTCCTTTATGCTTCGCTCGCGTATATTTACAAACTTTGCCACCTGCATTTTTCCAAAGGGGGTTAAATTTTGCTATTAATGAATATTAAGTTAGTTAATAAATCTGACCCAAAGTGATATTATAGACCATACTTGTAATCCCCTTTAAAAAGTATATTTCCATAAATCATCTCTTAGCAAATTATTTCCTTGACAACTAAACATGTTTACTTACCAAACGTCAGATTTCTAGTCTAGTAATTTTGGTTGACAAATAATATTCTATTTTATAGGTACTTATTCTTCCTTCATGCATGTTTCAGCCGCCTGCCCGATCCAGTACTTTATCAGAAATAGATCCAAACCAGACTCCACCTACTTATAAATGTGATGCGTCAGATGAGGTGAATATCTTTATTTATTACTCGCTTTACTTCTTAGTCTTACCTATTAATGTTGTACTATAAACCGTAGTTTATAGGATAACATCGTAGTTATTATACAGGATGTTCTGCAGACTGTGTGCGTTATGGTTGCTAAGGGTAGATGGAATCAAGTGCATCTTGCCGGCTTTTTTAAACCTAAAAAGCCGCTCAGTATTTCTAAGATTTTTTTAAAAATTTAGTTTTTTTCAGATATTTGAACTATTTAGTTCTGTAACTTTTTGGTACGAAATAGATTGCTTTTCAATTTGATAAATACATCTAGCATGTTTGCCCGTACTATGAAACACTTCATTTTTTTTTCAATTTTATCCAAAGTTGAACGCTCAACTTTTAATTTTTACTTTTCAACACTTTGAAAAGAAAAAGTTCGAAAAAAACATAAAAAATTCTTAAAATAGCCGAGCGGCTTACCGGGATTAAAAAAGCCACCAAGCTGTCGCACTTGGTTCTAACTACCCCAGTTACCATATGGCACGGTCTGGTCACGTGGTCGAACACTCTGTATAATATTTAGCTTGTACTACAAATAAGAGCTGCATATAACTGGGCCAAGTAGGTACTCTATATTTCAATTTCAATATAAAATAATTAAGCCTATGATAGAAAAACCTAGAAACCTAGAAAACTACCCTAAACTAACCTAGGAAACTAGAAAACTAGAAACTATGCTAAAAACCTACTTAATTTTCAGGTTAAAAATGTGAGTTCATATATTTGTCAAGATACAATCCCCATATAGAGATCCCCAAGATACATAATCATAGTCCAATCAGAGTATATCAAATTTACCGGTATGTACAATATGATGACATAATTTATTCAAAATATTTTCAGCCCGCGGCTTCGCACGCTTTGTTAAGTGTAAAGTTATTTCTGTCCCATGGGAACTGATTTATGGAATAAAAAGACAACTGACAACCAGTTTTGGTGTTGGTGTCCCAAGTTATTAATAATTAATTATTTTAATTAATGACTAAAAATATTGCCCTGTCGATTTATAAGACATGACTTGAATGAAAAGCTTTATAGAACATACTCGGTTCTGATTATTTTTCCCAATATTATAGAACACTTGGATGATTGTATTATTTTGATTTACAGGTTCCGGATGCAACGCTGGAGACTGTGAAACAATTAAATATAAAATGTAAAAGTAACCAGAAAAAAAATTCGTAATGAGCGAGATCATTACGTGATAAGTTAAATTTGTGATTTAGGTATATTGTCAATTGGTAAATGAATGAGACTGATATTCAAAATAGTTCAATATTACACTACATAAGAACTAAGTAAATTGTAATAATATTATCATCAAAACCCTAGGTTGTATAAAAATTATAACCTTTTAATGTATTGTGATTGTAAACGAATAAGACTGATTGAATTACTTGAAAAATTAGAACTAAGTAAAAACGTAATATTATCATAAAAATCCTAGTTGTATAAAAATAATAACCTTTTAATGTTTTGTGATTGTAAATGAATGAGACTGATTGAATTGCATAGACAATCGAATACTTAAGTGATTGTGTATCTGAGATTTGTTTAATAAAGGTTATACAAAAGTGTGATGTTGGAAATTATATTATTTTAAGCTTTAATTGTCACTACTTGTACTTAGTAAAACGGATTAAATTTTATTATTAAAATCCTTGTAAAAAAATATTTTTTTGTTGACAACTATGTTACTTTTTGTTTTATTTCAGTACCTTCTAAATAACCATTAATAAAATTGCACAATTTCTCAGTTAGTTGTTACGTCCCACGGTCGGGCCATGCTTGTGTGCACATACACGTTGTCTCTAATTTGTGCATAGGTATATATTTTTTTATTACACAATTTCGTTTTATACTATCGAGGTAAAAACAATAAGATCAGCACCCGAAACTGCTTTAATAAAATATCGTCACAAAAATGCTTGTGTCGATAAACATATCGATATACAATAGGGCAGCACTACGGAAGGAAGCCATTTTTGTTTCCTAGTAAGTTTAGGTATACACGTTTTTTTCGTAGGTATGCCATCTCCATTGTTTCTGTACTAAGAGGTTCAGTCTTGTGATGGTCAATGTCTGTCTGTGAGAGACACCGATGCATCCAAACTATCAAATGATAGTGAAGTTGGAGCTGCGGTGTGGATCCCCATTACCAGCAAAAAGAGGGACATTTAAAGCTAAGGGTAATCCTTAGCTTTAAATGTCCCTCTTTATCCTGTTTTCACTGGCGAAGCTGTTGTTAGCAGATTGCGTGTATTGTGCCAGGTGGATTGAAATGAAAATTTACTCACGGTCATATCATAAGCAGAGCAGTTTGAGTGACAGCTGACATTGACATGACAGGTGTCCTGGCTATATTGTCAAAAATAATCTAACAGCTGTCGCCCTTCTAGAAGGAATTAGGTTCTATTGAGCACTTTCATACATATTGCCACGACCTATGCCTATTTTCTAAATTCCATTCTTGGTTTTTCCAGTTTCGCAAGTCAGTAATTTTATACTCTTTTTATTTGTAAAAAAACATTAATATTAGGTTGTAAAGTTTTGTGTATAAATTTGTATATTATCTTTGCTGCTTTAATCATTGTGGTTTATGCTTTTCATGTTGTGTTGTCCTATTAAAATTAGATAAATCAATTTGATGCAAAATTAAAATTTTTCTCTGCTCTCAATTTATTTATTTATTTATATTATTTATTAAATAGGACATCCAACATGAGATCACACAACGTAAGTTAGTAACAAACAAGTAACAAAGTCTCTATCGATAAGGATCTATGTGTCTCTATAATTTAGGAAGTCTCAGCGTGCACAATAACAGAGTAACAAAACAACAAATAACATTTTTTTTTAACTGGACTGACAAAATAGCTACAAAAATAAAAGGAAAAGTATAATACAAAAGGTAAAGGAATATTTAAAAAATGCTTATGACTAAAATAGTAGGTATACAACATAAAAATTACAACATCTACTTAGAATGAGATCTTTTTCTACAATAACAATGAGATCTTTATTTATTATAATACTATATTATGTATAGGTATGCCTTTTTTTGAAATTATGGTAGGACTACATTCATTTGTTTAAATTAAAGACAAAACAGGTAGGTAAGGTACCTAGTTCAAGAGGTAGGTAGAATAAGACTTCTGATTTTCTTCTATTTAGGTAGCGAATCTGCGAGGTCTATGTCCTCGGATTTAGAAAGCGAATTATAAATCCTGCAGAGTCTTGGCAAAGATGCTTGCATACCTAAATTCGTTCTTGAAAATGTCGAGGAAAAAATATTATATGCCCTTTTCCTGGGTAGACGAGATGGAGCGTTTATAACAAGAGTACTAATCAAATCGGAGCAATCCATACATCCATTAAAGAGCTTATGAAGGAAAATAAGATCTAGCATAGATCGTCGTGCGGATAGTGGGTGCATGTGGTAATGTTTTAATCTACTTTCATAACTAGACAGTTTTTTTGCCTGATAGTCTCCATATGCCACGTGGTATAGAAATCGCATCTGTACGCTTTCGATGCGTTTAGAATATATTTCATAGTAAGGGTTCCAGATTACCGATCCAATAAACCAATCACAATAATATTTGATTGAACCGATCTATTTTTGAAGTTTATGATACTCCATATTGACACTAGCAGTCGTAGCGAAAAGCAAGCGGCGGCGCCATTATGAAAGAAATTTGAGATAAAGCTGTCTAGGTATATCGTTTTGTATAGGTACCCTACTTACCTATTGAACAATAGATCTGACACAAATGCGTATGGTAAATAACGACTAATAATGTGTTGTTTACCTTCTTTGGGTAGGATCCATTTCAAAAGTCTGTGACTGTGATTCAAATAAACGCGAAAGTATCAAGGAACTCAGTCGCGCTAGAAAAGCAACAGTGAGTAGAAAACACGGTGGATTCCGTGTTCTTCTCTTAGATTTTCATGTCTATAGTGTGTGTGTGAGGGTCAACCCTCACTCTCAACTTTACTTCTCAAGAAGTAAAGTTTATGGCTCTTTTGACATAGACAGACACAGCAAGCCATGAAACAAGAAGTTGAAGTTAGTCTGTCTGTGTACTTATGTGATGTGATATTGTAAAAACCAGCAAAATGGCTTTATTACTCGTATTTGGCTAGTATTGTGTACCATATCTTACTAGAAGGTAAGATAGTTTTGCCGTACCAAAGTATCTGGTGACCACCTCGCGACAATGGAAGGTGGAGACAGGATTTTGGTCGCAGCAGGGCTCACGGCAGCTGTGGTCGTGGGGGCTTTCGTGCTGTGGGGTCCCGGAGGGGCTCCGAAGGTGCGGAAGCGCCGGGGTCAGATAGCAGGCCTGCAGAACCTCGGTAGGACGTGTTTTCTCAACACCCTACTGCAATCGCTGGCTGCGTGTCCTACATTCATTGAGTGGTTGAAGAGATACGCGAAAGCAGACGGACACAACAGTATGATAACTACGCTTTATACTGTCATTGAGGGTATGTTTACTTTACTTCAATTCCTTTTTATTGTTAAATGGTAGCACATTGATAACAGAGAGCATGTTACATGAGGTCATTGTCTACAGTTGTAAACGGCACGCACGAGTCAGCGCGCGGCACGCCGGTGTGTCCGCTGGGCGTGCTGCAAGCGCTGCGGGCCGCGGGCTGGGTGATCCCGGCCGACCAGCAGGATGCTCACGAGCTGCTGCATGTGCTGCTCTCCTGTGTCGAGGAGGAGACCATAGCTATGGCTAGAAAGGTATTACTTGATCTGCTTCCAATCTAAAAAGTAAATTAATGGTAAATTAATTTAATTCATTTATTTCCAATATAAACAAAATACACTGTGTGAAAAATTTTAATCTAAAACTACTGAGTAAACAATAAACTATTTTTGGGAAATCAAGTCAACTTTAAAACAATTGAATAGGAAACACAAAACAAAATATTAGCACAATAATAGCAAACTCTTAAGAAAAATGGGTAATTAAGAGATTAATGAAACCATAATGAAAATGGTATTATTAACACTCCAAGTTAGTGCTGTCCATTTAATAGTGAAAAAGTTTTAATTTTATTTACTAGCTCCTGTGCTTCAGTCACAGGACTTCATTTGCGATTGCCACACCTTCCCACTAATTAGGAATTCACATTTGACCACAGTTTCTCTAAAAAACTTCAAATTCATAAATCTAAGGATTCTACCTGACGATTCTGCGACAATACCATTATTATAGTGATGCAATTGTTTAGCAGAATTGAACCCCTCGTCCAGTTGACTGGACCACCGGAATTGTTTTTTCGATAGTAGGTATGGAGGAACAGTTGATTGTAAACCAAAGAAGAAAAAAATGGGTATTAAAAAATGTTGGTGGTACAGTTAACGGGAAAAAGATATTGTCGGTGGTACAGTCAAATGGACCAGCTGAACGGAACCACCAACCATCAGTTTCATGAAGATCGCATGGACAATTTGCACATTTTACTTTGCCTGAAATAAGTATTGGGTCGCAGGTAGGTATACCCACGGAGCAGATGTCTGCTCCGTGGGTATACCTACCTGCTTTATTAGCTCCAGGTTGAAAATGTGCTTGTTAAGGCGACAGTGTCCAGTTAGGGTTCTTGTCATGATGCGAAGGTTGCTTCTGCTTAGCGCTAGGATTCGGTTGATGTATCTTTTGTGTATCAATGACTTTTGAGTGACTCATGCCCAAGGAATTGTTCTAGAGCTTGGATGATTCCTCGTAGCAGGAATCCAAGAGGGTTGTGTAAGCCAGGCTTTTAGGTATGCCTCAGAACGGCTTGGGGCACACTCATTGGCGTTGATTCCCGCGTGTCGGTACCCATCTTAGGACGACTCGGTTGTTCGTGCCCAGCGCTTTTAGGCGTGACAGAGAGTCCTCGTCTAACCGTGATACCTTCGAATGCAGTACCTAACTAATAGGTGCGTCTTGGAAGAAAAAATAGATCATAGATCTAGAAACTTACCTAAAAACAGCTTTTTTAAAAATCTACTGATATTTCTTCAAACTACTGATTTTCTATTCGACTTTCTACTGATTTAGTCAAATTTGATCTTGCAACACTGTTTTAACAAAAAAAAGGGCGAATGAAATAAGACGACGCGTTAATGAATCACAACTAAGTTTTGACTTTCATTCCCTCTCGAAAGGGAACCGTAACTACTGAATTACAGGACAAAAAGTATCCTATGTGATGCGCGGTCAAAAAATTTGAATTTTATTTACTTATATTTTTTTTTTCTCCCAGGAGAACCTCACTGAATTCCGGAATAAAAAGTATCCTATGTCCTTTCTGTATGAACTCAAATCGTGCCAAGTTTAATTTGAAGTCATTTAGTAGTTTCGGCGTGATGCGTGGCCAAGTAATTTTAATTTTATCCCCTCTCCCAGGGGAACCGCACTGAATTCCGGGTGTAAAGGCCTGTGTTTAGCCCTTACATGTAGATGATGTTGGTTAAGTAGTTGTAGGTAGTTTACCTATATCACCACACTTCGTATGTTACACTGTTGTTGAGTAATGAAGGTTTAGCCAGTTTGGTTGAGCCCGTAAACACCACAATCACAAGTCAAAGTTAGTTTATTGAAGTTAAGTTAAATGACAAGGTTTAGGTGGCAAATCTTTCCTTATATTGTCACTCCTGCGGTAGTAGGTCACGAACTAAAGTCAAATGTATAATCTAGGTAAAGTAATTGCAGCGCGTGCGACACAGAGTACCTAAATCGCCGCGTGCGCAAAAATGCCAATGTATGGTGAAACCGTACATGTTGGCAACCCCAAAAGAAAGTAAACTAAAGTTAAAAGTAGGTAAATGACTATCAAGAGAAGATCTGCCAGTACAAAGCAAAGAAACATTATTCATCGAAAGTGAACGCGATATTGTCTTTTGCCGCGGTAGGCGATTGTTGCCGCGCGACCCGTGCCGTCGTCGACGTGGTTGTCATCACCGCTGATGTTGCGTAGCTAGGTGCTTTCTGCACTGCGCTCTCTCGAATGGGGCGCTGTCGAAGCTCTATGTCTTCATTGTGTGGCTCTCTTGAGCGTTCTCGTTTGCTCTTAAAGCATTCAGATAGGTATTTTTTGACTGCCCAGATGATTGTGATGATGATGGCGAATGCGAGTAGAGTGTAGCATATCGCGTATTGATGTATGTCATGGGTAGAAATCGTTTCGGGGAGGAGCTCTCTTTCTTTTTGGAACAGAAGTCGTCTGTCGATGTCTTGGCTTTCCTCCGTTCGTAGTTGGATTTCCCATGGTACATTGTGGTAGGACAGGTTCACGATGTTCACTGTAGAGTTCAGTAGTGTGGTGTTGAAGTTAGACTCCATCTTCATGTTGGTGTTGTACTCGTTGCGTGAGTAGATGGTGAAGTCGTTGGATTGTAACAAGCACCCTTGCTTCAAAGTTACAATACTAGACGATGGAGTAGCATATGTTTTGACGTCATTATCGCACACAGTGCGCAAAGTGCAAGCTCCGCAACAAACAGCCAGCCAGGTGTTTGGCGAATGTAACTCGACCCATACGTCACTGCATGACGTTTTTTTTGACGTCACAGGGAGTGGTTGAACTGTGACTTAGAAGTTTCGCCTCGCAGGGAGCGTTCTTGCTCTCTAAGCTATATATCGGCATGTTTTTGTTACATATCAAACGATCTTGTTTCATAACAATGCACAGTTTTATTTCCTTTTCAGATGGTGAGATATAGGAGTTTTTCTTAAAGTTTACAGCAACATACTGTGACTTTAGCTGTACGATGGTGAATTCTGTCTCATTCCTCACAGGTATTGGAGTAATTTTGTAGAGCAGAAAATCTTCATCTGATGTTAGTGGTATGTGGACTTCGAATAAAAAGTAGTTTGATGTTACTCGAGCTTTCACATAGAGCAGCTTGTAGATGTCTTTAATGTCATCCTTGACATTTTGTAATGGCAATGACAGTCGTTTAGGTAGGCTTGCAGAGATGACATTTAACTGTTTCACCAAGTTTACAGGGGTGAGTAAATGCACATCCATGTGTCCTTTGTACACATTGGTGAGTGTATCAAAAAGCAATTCTTGCATTTCTCTCAAGTTTTTGAGTAGTAGGTAAGTAGCCAGAGATGCTGAATTGAAGTAGCTAGTTGCCATGAGGATTTCCATAGTAGACTCAACTTTAGCTAGTTTGAAGTTAGTTTCCTTCAAAAAGTTGTCGACCATGTTGAGTTGTTGGTGAACGTTATCTTCAGTTTTCTTTAGCATCTGGTTCTCCAGCTCCACAATAGAAGTTTGATTTTTTATCAGGCCTAGTAGATAATTCTCGTTCTTCTGCATAGCTTGTATGTCTTGATGGTATTTGTCGGCGAATTCTTGGTCAAGGACACCGAATAGGCTGTTTGCAATGGAGCCGATTCCGTTGATCAATCCTCTCTTCCTGCGATTGCCTAAGTGTTGGTGAGGAGCCAGTAAGATGCTGTTGTAGTGATGTAGTAGTTCCATTTCATGATATAGTTGTCCAAGTGTTGTTTCACAATATCTTGGGTCAGTTTTATGGCATAAATCGGTTAAGTTATGTAGATAGTTTTCCACACGTTCTAAACCATTCCAATAGTTAGTTAAGTTGTAGTACATTAGTAGTGTCCACTCGTCATGTATAGTCTGCATTGTGCCGAGCGCATCATAATAAATCGGCCTTTCGGGCTCGAGGTTTGTGATATGAGCGCTTGAGCGCGTGCTACTGTCGGCGCTATGTACTAATGTGAACATTGATAATAATGATAATATGAATGTTGTGAATGTTTTCTTGGCGGTTCTTTTTGTTTTTGAAAGGTTTCGTACATCTTGGTTTGACGTCTCATTTCTTTCTTCATCCTGCTTCTGTGAAGTTCCCGTTTCTATTGGGAGTGGTGAAAGTTTCACGATGGGACGCTTGAGAATGCCAGTTTTTGTTTTTAGTGTAGTTACTCTGACAAGTCCGTCGGAACCGGGATGAAGCTCTATAACGCGCCCCATGGCCCATTTTCCGGGAGGCAAGTTATCCTCTTTTATCAGCACGATGTCACCTTCCTTGATGTTTTTCATAGGTTTATTCCATTTACTGAGACTTTGTAATTGAGTTAGGTATTCGTTGGACCAGCTTTTCCAGAACTGTTGTACCATATTTTCAGTTAGTTGCCATCGTCGGCGTATATCAATAGTTTTGACATCGCTGTAGTCGGAAAGTGGTAAAGTCAGTACCGGGCCCCCGGTAAGAAAGTGTCCTGGAGTTAGGTAGTTGTAAAACTCATCCGGGTCTTCTGTAAGTGGGCATAATGGCCGCGAGTTCATGCAGGCCTCTATCTTCGTAAGTAGTGTAGTAAACTCTTCGTATGTGAGTTTTTGGTCACCCAGCACACGTCGCAAGTGGTGTTTCAACGACTTTACAGCCGCCTCCCAGAGGCCGCCTGCGCTTGGCCACGCTGGAGCGTTGAAGTGCCATTCAACTTCAAGTTTTCCGATTTCGGTGAAGAACTCTGGCGATATAATTTGTCTAAATTCTTCAAACTCTTTGCGTAACACCTTGGCAGCACCGATGAAGTTGGTACCGCAGTCAGAGTAGACGTGTTTTGGTGTGCCGCGCCGCGCGCACATCCGTTGGAATGCCGCGATGAAAGTTTCAGTGCTGAGGTCGGACACGAGTTCAATATGTACAGCTTTCGTTGCCATACATACGAAGATGGCAATATAGCCCTTGGACATCTTCACACCTCTTCCCTTATTAAGTTTGACATCTACATTCCCGGTGAAGTCGACACCAGAATGTGTAAATGGCCTTGAAATTCTAGTTCTTTGAGATGGTAAGTCGCTTAGAAGTTGGTAAATTTCAGTTGGCTTGTGACGATGACACGTGATACAGTGACGAAGTCTCGTTTTCACTGCCCTGTTGCCACCGACAATCCAGTAACGCTGCCGTATGTAGGCTAACGTTAATCGAGCACCTCCGTGTAGTACTCTAGAATGTGCCTGTTCGATAAGTAGTTGTGTTAACCTCCCGTTCTTTGACAAAATCATAGGATTTTTCATCTCTAATGGTAAGTTGGAGTTGTTGAGGCGGCCACCAACTCGAATGATGCCATGTTCATCCAGATACGGGTTTAGTTTATATATAGGACTTTTGTTGGACACCGTTTCTTTTTTCAAAAGTGTTTTGTATTCTTGTTCGAATTCCATGCGTTGCGTAATTTTTATTATTAATTCATTCGCTGCAGCCAGTTCTCTAGTAATTAGGTAGTTAGTATCGCATTTCGCGCGATTTAGTACGTTTGTACTGAAGCGCCGTATCCATGCTGTCACACGTGTTATGTGGGACAATGAACTGCATTTGTTAATAAGTTCAGTTATAAAATGTGTCTCCTGATTTTTTGCTAGGGTTGTCAGCGTCGGCTTGAGTCCAGTGTCTGTCGTATGAAGACATATGTTTTTCGGGACCGTCTCTTTCTCCAAAGTCTGTAAAAAATCCGGTCCTTTCCACCAAAGGTTGAAGTGGAGTAGTTTGGTAGGGTACATTCCTCGTGACGCGCAGTCTGCTGGGTTTAGTTCTGACTTGACATAGTGCCAGTTTTCAGAAGGGATGACATGATTGATCTTGCTAACCCTGTTGGCAACGTATCTCTCCCATCTCGAAATGTCTCCCTGCAGCCATGCAATCACAACTTGGGAGTCGCTCCAAGCTTGTATAGTTATGATATACCCTTTGAAGGCTTCTATGGCCTTTTCAACTAGTTGTGATAGTAGAAGGGCGCCGCAAAGTTCCATACGGGGCAGTGTGAGTTTCTTCGCAAGCGGGGCAACCCTAGTCTTAGCGGCGAGTAAAGTTATTGTAGGTAAGCCTTCGTTGCAAACACGACTGTAGATGACGCACGAGTAGGCTTTTTCACTGGCGTCACAGAAACATAATAGTTCTATGTTCCCTTGTGTCACTCCCAGCCATCTGTTAAGTTTAATGTTTTTGATTTCAGGAAGTTCGTTTCTAAGTTTTAACCATTCTTGTTGTATCTCGGTCGGTAAAGTTTCATCCCAAGCAAGTTTACTTGTCCAGACTCTCTGAAACAGTAGTTTAGCTGTCACAGTTATTGGCGCTAACCATCCCAGAGGGTCATACAGTTTAGAGATCTCAGATAGAAGATGGCGTTTAGTTAGATGTTGCCGAGCTGTTTCTTCTAAGTCCCAGTAGAAAGTAAATGTGTCGTTTGTGGTGTTCCAACCGAGTCCAAGGGTCTTTTTTGTGTCTTCGTGTTTGAAGTCGAAAATTTGTTCTGTTGAGATTTGATCTTTACTCAAGTTTTGTAGTAAAGAAGGATCATTGGCCGACCATTTCCTTAAATTCATGCCGCCGCCTTGTAGTAAGTTGATAAGCGACGACTGTAGTTGTTGAGCTTCGAAGATAGTGTTATGACCGCTGATTAAATCGTCAACATAGAACTCGTTTTGTAGTGTTTGAGCAGCATCTGGATACTTGTCTCCGTCGTCTATGGCGAGCTGCTTCAATGTTCTCATGGCGAGCCAAGGCGCACTTTTTGTTCCGTATGTCACGGTACATAAGAAAAAATCTCTGAGTTTATCTGAGGGCGAGTTTCGCCAGACGATTTTCTGTAGATGTTGTTGTTCATCTGCGATCCATATACAGCGGTACATTTTTTCTATGTCCGCAGTGTAGGCATATTTGTAGAAACGCCATTTCATGATTAGAGATTGTATATCCTTTTGCATGTTATTGCCTTTTTCTTGCAAGTGATTGAGGCTAAGGCCACTTGTTGTTTTCTGAGAGGCGTTGAATACAACTCTCAATTTTGTAGTTGATGAATGCTCTCGTAGTACGCCGTGATGGGGTAGGTAGCATTCTGGTTTCGTTGTCGAAAGTGGAGGCACTGGGGCCATATGCTTGAGTTCTGAATACTCCTTTATAAAGTCTCTGTACATTAGAGCGAGTTTCGCATTCTTTTCGAGACGTTTTTCGAGTTGTATGAATTGTGAGACGGCAATAGAGCGTGAATTTCCTATCTTATTTTCGTAGTTGGGAACGAAAGGAATTTTCACGATGTATTTTCCATCTGAGGCTCGCCGTACTGTTTTGGAGTAATGTTCCTCGCACTGGTCGTCCTTAGAAATGTCCTTGATGTCCTGGATGATGTCCTCGTGCTCCCAGAACTTGCTGATGCTGTTGAGGTCAACTAAAACAGCGTGGCAGTTGAAAGTTTGCGTTTTGCCACAGAGAATCCAGCCCAGGTGTGTTTGTTGTGCAGTAGGTGCTTGTTGGTTTCCCTTCAGGACTCCTTCAAGAATAACATTCGAGTAAATGTCGGCTCCAAGTAGTAAATCGACAGGACGTGATTTGTTGAAGTCAGGATCAGCGAGCTTTAAGTTTTCTATGTGCGGCCAGTTTGGCTTTTTAAAAGTTGAGTTAGG
The DNA here is from genome assembly GCA_963662085.1 of Eupithecia inturbata. NCBI lineage: Eukaryota > Metazoa > Arthropoda > Insecta > Lepidoptera > Geometridae > Eupithecia > Eupithecia inturbata. Next base: position 14,514,482 of record OY759190.1, read on the forward strand.
TAAGTTATTTGTAAGTTTTTTTAATATTAGCGCTTGAGTTTCAAACGCGTAGTCAGAATGTATCGACTTGCAGTTAAGTTGTAAACGTCCCTTGCAGTCTCCTGACAGCGATCCGACTCCCGATATGGTGGCGTTCATCCGTTTCCTTGGCAATCGAAGTAGTTGAGCGGCTTGTTCAGTGATCAAGTTCACTTGTGAACCTTGATCCAGGAGGGCACGAAGTGTGACGTAACTTCCGCTGGCGGATTTTATCTGAAGTTGAACTGTAGTTAAAAGTATTTCCAAGTCATTTGTAGCGAGATGATTGGAGCTTTGTTGAGTTGATGATGTAGTTCCAGCCTTATTATTGTGTAACAAAGTATGATGTTTCTTTTTGCATTCTTTGCAAGTTTTTGCGGACGAGCATTCAGCGTCGCCGTGGCTATATAAACAGTTTTTACATAAATGCAGTTTTGAAACAATATTGTTTCGTTGAGTTTTGTCCATTTCAATGAACTTTGGACATTGCATCAGTACATGCTTTCCTTCACAGTGCGGGCATTGACCGAAAGAAGTATGTAAAGTTTTAGTTTGATGATGTTTTTTAGATTCGTAGTTCTGTTTGTTATTAGATTGTTTGCTGTAAGATGACTTATCCGATGCAGATGATTGTTTCGGCATTTCCTTTTTTGCATTTTTCATGCCTTCGTAGGCCATGAATTTGCCTTCCAGGAAGAAAAGAAATTGATCTAGATGTGGTAGTTCTCTATGATCTTGTTGTTCTTTCATGTAGTCGGTGTAAGTAGTGACGTCTAGTTTTTGTGACATTAGATGGACGATGAGTGGGTCCCAAGTAGTTGTATTTACTCCGATGTTTGTTAATCCGTTCATACATTCCATGATGACGTCATGTAGCTTCTTCAGAGACTGGCTATCAGGTTGGCTGATAACCGGCGAGTTAAGCATGGTGTTGACGAAAGAGGTGAACTGAAGACGATGGTTGTCGTAGCGTTGAGACAGTATATCCCAGCACGAGTTGTAGTTTTCAGCACTTATGCTGAGATGCTGTACCAGTCGCTCAGCCTCTCCGCGCAATCTTGTCTTGAGATGTTGCATTTTTTGAGCCTTGTTGATCATCGGATTGTTGTGTATGGTTTCCAAGAAAAGATCTTTAAAAGAAATCCACTTTGTGTAATTCCCGGAAAACTCAGGAACCTCAATTTTTGGCGCCGATTGTTGGTAGTGCAATGTCGACCAAATTTTTTCGTTGATTTTTCTTTTCAGTTCGTCATACTTGTCTTCTATCGACACGAACGTATTGTAGTACGTGATGTCGGAGCCCTTAATTACGGCCTCCAACTCCCAGTGATATTTGTCGATGACGTCCCACTTCGACTTCAAAATGGAAAGGTGATCTTCTAGCTCCCATTTCTCCGTCATAGTTTTCAAGTCTATTTTAGACATGGCACGGTCGAGAGCCTTAAAGTTACACTCTTGCCGTGTAAGTAGTGTTTTTAGATTTTCATCTTTAGCTTCATCCATGGTACCACCCAGATCAAATGATACAGCAGGATGTTCGCGTAATTGTAGTAACAAACCATCCATATCCCTTTTAGTTTTAAGATATAGCTGCATCGTTTTGGTAAAAATGTCATCGGTGAAGTAATTATGCGTCTTTTCTTCGATAGTTTCGATAAGAGTCGCATGACGTCTCTCAAAGTCCTGCCATTGTTGTTCGAGGGTCTGGAGACGTATAGTTAAGTAATCTAACGTTTTTCTCGACTTACTATCTTTCGCGTAGTTAGAACATAAAGATTTGATGTTGTTGAAGCATTCTTCTTGAGTTTTCAATGTCTCCATGTTGACGAAAGGCTTCTAGTTGAAAGAAACTAGCAAATTTAGTTAGTAGCTAGATAGGTTCTTTGTGTAGGACCTAAAGTCAGTTCTTAGCCCTGACACGTAGTTGACGGTGGCAGAGATAAGTAATGTTAGCTTCTGGCTCTGGCACGTAGTAGACAGTAGCAGAGGTGAGCAGCGTTGGTTCACGACGCGAAGACGACAGTGTCACCGTAGACTTCTAGTCGTTGTAGGTATTAAGCTTCTTGCACCTGAATGACAATAATGTGCGCCTTCTCAATTTAACTGGTGATTCCCGCTGGTGGGAGGCCAATCAAATCGATTCGCTATCGCCAAAAAATACAAAAAGCATAAATACCTTTTTTCCTCGTAGGATCAGGTGTATCCTTGATGAGGGAGAAGCCGAAGGACCAAAATGTAAAGGCCTGTGTTTAGCCCTTACATGTAGATGATGTTGGTTAAGTAGTTGTAGGTAGTTTACCTATATCACCACACTTCGTATGTTACACTGTTGTTGAGTAATGAAGGTTTAGCCAGTTTGGTTGAGCCCGTAAACACCACAATCACAAGTCAAAGTTAGTTTATTGAAGTTAAGTTAAATGACAAGGTTTAGGTGGCAAATCTTTCCTTATATTGTCACTCCTGCGGTAGTAGGTCACGAACTAAAGTCAAATGTATAATCTAGGTAAAGTAATTGCAGCGCGTGCGACACAGAGTACCTAAATCGCCGCGTGCGCAAAAATGCCAATGTATGGTGAAACCGTACACCGGGATAAAAAGCGTTCTATTTCCTTCCTCGTAGGGTCAAATCGTGCCAAGTTTAATTTGAATTCATTCAGTAATTTCGGCCGCGGCGTGATGCGCGGCCAAGATACAGACAGACAGATAAAAATTTAAAAAATTACAGTTTTGGCTTCAGTACAAATAATATAGAGTGCCCTCCATAAAAAAAAAATCAAAATATATTTAATATACAGAATTGGGCCCGTTACTATTTTATTATACGTATAGATAGATATTCAATAGACCTCTGTCTGACCACAGTCTCACCTGAAGGTAAGTGACAAGTGCATATAGAACAGTTGTATACCCTTACACACCTTAGAATATACCAAAACTAACAGAAACTAGTACTAGGTAGTTGGGCACCTGAGCAGGCGCGGTCCCAGGACCAGGGGGTCCCCCGGTAATTTTCAACCAACCCAACAGCTTGATGATTATTTTTTCCAATTAACTTCTGTCACTTTAAATATGGTTTATATAAGCCACTCCTGCAAAATCGCGGCTCACTCCGCTCGCTGATATTATTGATGTTTTGGGCAAAATGTTATATCCAGCGTAAAAGCAACGTTTACTTATTTAAAGTGGTCTGGTCCGCTACTTTCAGTTTTTATCAATCCAACCACCACAACAAATATCACAAAAATCTAACAAATATTTGCGACGTGACATTGTCGACCAGCGCAAAAAAAAATCTCAGGAGACAACAAAACTATCACGATTCGATCCGCTCCGTCGTCGCGGCTCGCTCTGATCGCCGACAACATTTTTGAATGCATCTGGTCCGGGTCTTATCCCTCGTTTGAGGCCAGTTTGCCAAACACTACAAAAATCGAAAGAAACCCCAAGATTTTCGCGGCTTGCTCTGCTCGCCGATAATATCTTGTTCTTTGTAATATATATTTACAAAAATATATATGTATTACAAAGAAAAATAAATATATATAGTCCAGTGCTTGACCCCCTCTATGATCACTTTGCCCACCACCGCGAAAATGAACATAATTACGCTGCGACCGCGCCTGCGCCTCAGACTACCTATCTATTTATAAGAAGATAATTTCAGCATAGACAAGATTTCTCTTGAATCCTTCTTTACTGTTTTGCAGCCATAATACAATGCAAGTTGTTTTCCAGCCGGGTTGTCTATCAGACGCGCTGGCCCTGGGCGGCGGGCGTGCGTGGTCGGCGCTGGCGTCGCCCGCGTCGCCGCCGTCGCTGGGAGCGCGCGCCGAGTCGACGCCGGGCACGCCGGGGTTGGTGGCCGCCCGATCCGCCTCCGCCGCGCCCGGGGACGAGCCTGCTCTGGTGGACCCAGGTAAGACACTTTAGTCAGTCCAGGTCCAAACGCAAGGGAGGAACAACACGGCGCGCGCTGATGACGACGTGATATTTTGGCTGATGACGGCGGCGATGATGTTTAGTTTGTTTTAGTTAGACTTTTACGTTATTTCACAACCGTATCGCCCATACTGTTCATGCAGCCAGGCGTTATCCACACCACACCACATAGTTGCGCCTGTACAACACTTTTTATAAGGTGGTTCGGATTTCTGTCATTAGGTCATTATCATGAATTCCCCTGTTTCATAGAGCCGGCGCCCTTGCCACTAGTCCGCAAGGGCGTGTCGCGGTCGTTCTGCCAGCTGAGCTCGGTGGGGCGCCGCTGGCTGCAGCCCGCCCCCGCGCGCCCTGCGCCGCCGCCTCCCTTCCGCGGCACACTAGCCTCCAGGATGCAGTGCACAGTCTGTAACACTAAGGTACACCACAAGCTGCAACATAGCCATACCCAGTAAACCAAAGAAGCGCATTATTGCCCAATCTCATCCATCTGCAATGCATCGTGCAGATCCGACTGACTGTTTTGTTTAATTTCAGAGTCCGATCCGATACGACAAGTTCGATAGTATATCGCTATCAATGACGAACGCGAGCACGGGGCTTACTGGCTCCTTCAGCTTAGCAGGTAAACCGTGACTTCGCACATCCATGGAGTGTACATTGTTTGTATGAACTCATCCAATGCCACGTTTATTTATTTAGTTTGTAGGAAAATCAACAGCTATAGCTTATCTCATTTGATAGGCTCAAAGTAATAAGGTGCGCCTCAAAACACCAATCATTTTAATTTTATTTGGAAACAAGAAGCTTATACTACTTAAATAACAATACATTTCAAACCTAGAACAAATAAAGCTAGGACAGTTTCCGCTTAGAACGTAAATAATAATTGAACTAATTAAAATATTTTTTTTGGGAAATGAATAACTTGTCTAAGAAATAACAATTACTAAAATTACAAAATGAGAAATATGCCTGTCGTCAGTACCTACCGAGCTACCCAATTAAGTAGATGAAGTAGCTGCAGAAAGGGAGCTAGGATATATAAATACATAACAATGATTAAATAGAATTCAATAATAATAAACAGCTGGGCAGCGTTTGGGATACTATGTCAAGTCTTTCTTCTAGTCATCCATACCACACAGCTTGAAAATTAAAGTTTTCAAGCTGTGCGTCCTATCCGTCATGATGACCTACACAACTGAGACGTGGTACTCACGGTAGCGCTGGTCCACCAGTTAAAGGTCGCTCAGCGAGATATGGAAAGAGCTATGCTCGGAGTTTCTCTCAAGGATAGGATTCGTAACGAATACATCCGACAGAGAACCAAAGTTATCGACATAGCTCAAAGAATTAGCAAGCTAGAACCGACAACCGCTTGGGTAAACGTGTTCTTGAGTGGAGACCGCGACTCGGCAAGCGTAGTGCAGGACGCCCTCCAGCCAGGTGGGACGACGACCCGCGAAATACTGCAGGCAGATGCTGGATGCGGCCAGCTGAAGACAGGGCGCTATGGCGCCCATTAGGGGAGGCCTATGTCCAGCAGTGGACTAATATAGGTTGTTGATGATTATGATGAATAATAAACCCTCATTTAAAGAAGTTAGCAATTTTTTTTTATGTATTGTGCCTGTTATTGAACGGGTTAACATTGAGTCTCATGTTCTAATTCTAACGCGATGTCCTGCGTAAGCGATCTGGATGCGAACGCGAAGCGAAGTGGCGCGGCGCGAAATGAATACAAATACAATACAAAATCATTTATTCGTATCATGTACATATTTAAAATAAAACAATGCAACGATACTGACGCTAAAAGTATAAAACTGTGTCGCGTTCAGTATAGCCCTCATCTGGACCAGATGAAAAAAATAAAAATTATTTACAAAAAAGTATTTAGCCTACCTATAATATTAATTAGTTATCCTTAATTAATATTATAATTAGGTAGTTAATATATGTACTTACTCGAATTGAAAACTACATAAGATTAATAAATATTATTCAACTTTGCTGTGACAGTAGTGGTGAAAATAAATATAAAAGTGAGAAATTAAGTAGGTACTTTCGAGGACACCTGTCTCAAAAGAGTCAGGGTAACGATTATGTACCAGTCGATGAGGGGAACAGAGTTAGGAGAGCAGACAATATTCATAAATTGAATATGAAGTGTCTTACGTGACCAACGCATGCACGCACCCTGCGTGCGCACGCACGCAGGATGCTGAAATATGGATACGCTGAGGCGCGGCGCGAATTGAAACGAACGCGATCAGTGATATTATCGCGCGAACTGGACGCATCGCGACGCCGCCGCATCCATGACAAATGTTCAATGTCAACTGAACGACGCGGCGGAGGGCGGTGGTAATTCGCGCGCACGCAGGACAATGTCGCCGCGTCTCACCGCATCGCATTGAATTCGCGTGTCACCGGGTCGCCTAGGTTCGCAATCGCGTTCGCTTTGGATCACGCACGCAGGACACCGCGTTAGTCAGGAAACTGCGATCTCACATGAGATTGTATTGTGCTTATTATGGATTACCCCGCTGCCTTATAATCATGGGGTCATGTCTACCGTCCCAGGTCTGCTGCGAGCGTTCACAGCCCCCGAGATGCTGAAAGGCGTAAAGTGCGACAAGTGTTGTCCCGAGGCCACCGGCGACGCGCCACCACAGGTGGCTCCGCAGGCCGCCTACACTAAGCACATCAAGACAGTCAACTTTGGGAAGGTAATGCATTACGCCATCCACCCAAACGCTATCTACTACAGCCGACTGTTTATACGACCATACTACACAAACTTAAAATCAAGTACGAACCTAAAGATCAACACTTGGTTTTAAGCTTTTGTTGGTGTGTGTGATGTGTAAGACAGAGACGAGAGATCGGCTCTTGTCTCCGTCTCGCATGCGAATAAATAGGTCTCATGTCTGTGTCGCGGCGCGCACCTCCCCCTCTATGTAGCATACATAATGTGTGTGTAGCAAGGACTGGGCACTTGTTGAAACAATCACTAATATAATATATATTAGAATAGTCACACATATATTGCATTTGATAAAGTTAAAAAGGTGTTTCTAATCGGATATCATTTCAGCGGTCAGCTAATTAAAGAGGTTCTGGTGCCGAAACATCGATTTTGCCAGCAGAAAAAGTGCATTGGGCTGCATCTAGTGGTCGGAAAAAATGAGTAAATGGTCAGCAAGTAATGAGACACGGGGCAGCTGGCCTGTTCAATGTTTCTGCAGTTCTATATTAGTAAAGCAGCAGCAAATCTCTTACACGTGTTTAAGTCACGGAACTCCTTAAGGAGCGTTAACGGCTGGACCAAATTTGATAACATTTATTGTGCATGTTTGAGTCTCCGGACTCTAGATGGTTTAGATTTTATATACATAGATACAACTGAACCCGTTAGGTGGCGCTCGCTACACTCGGATACTAAGATTTTTTACACGGCAACGTCTGTCGGCACTCATTCACGGAACTGACTGTCATAAATGTTTTGAAAATCAGACTTATTCAACCAGACCCGAAGGTCCACTTGGATGACAAAGGGGGCCAAAAAACAATTATCTGTCCCAGTTTTACAACCCTATGAATATGTATCGTTGTCGATTAACTTGAGACAATTTTAGAACAGTATTATATAGATCTTATTATCCTTATTCTACGGTCCTTATAAATATGTTGCCTTAATCTAACATAATATACAGGGCGAATTTTTGAGACGGGACAGTAAAGGCTTATAACTATAAGCCTTTACTGTCCCGTCTCAAAAATTCGCCCTGTATATTATGTAACGCATGTTCGTATGTGCGTTTTCCTGTAACTACAGGAAAACGTTCTTATGAGACCATCCATAACTTTTTGAGATATTTTGAACTGCATTCACAGATTTTGGAAAAAAATTACTGTACAGAAAATGGTAATTTTACACAAAATTCATATAGGAATCAAAAGTCTCTATCGGACCGACTAGACTGTGGTTTGAGTACTAGAAATGTCAGAAATTATGAAATATTTTTCCATACATTTTATACGGAAAAAAGATTTACCAACTCAAAATATTTTTTGTTGCCCAACAATCCTATTTCTTACTGTTTGAGAATTGAAACTACAGTAACGTTTTCCTGTAACTATAACGGTTATGGTACATGCCCTTACTGTCCCGTCTCAAAAATTCAAAAATTTAGTTTCTAAATTGGACACGTAAAATTGCGAACGTGTAAAGTAATTTTATGTTCCTCCCACGTAGCGAGTAGACTCTCTATAATTTACTCAATAATTTTTCTGCACAACGAAATTACCTATAATGCGTTTGACCAAATAATTAATTCTGCTGAACAAAACATTAATTTTGCTGATCTAACAGCTACTTATTTACTGATCTAAAATAAGTTTGTTGCCGACCGAGTACGAGTACGTATTGCTGATTGTTTATATGTTACAGCTGACCAAACATGTTATGCTGCAAATAGTTCATAGCAGACTTCTCGAGCTGACCGAATATTTAAAATAAATACCAATAAATTTTGTTCCTTTGTAATCTAGCTTTTTTAAGATTACTAAGAAGTATTAGTACAGGGTGGCACAAAATAATGTTGACAAGGGGTTTTATGAAATATTTTATAACTTTTAATAAGGTAAGGTACAAATTATAATAAAAATACACTTTATTTCATACGAAAACCCCTATTTGTCTTAAAAACAAAACTCCTTTAGCGCGGATACATAGAGACAAAAGCTTGGTAAAATTTTCTACAATTTTCCGCAGTTCCTCCACCGATATTTTGTTTCACCCCCGTGTAAGAATTGCCTTTAGCTCGTCAACACTTCCATGACGCGTAGCACAGGACCTTGCTTCTAAGATAAACCATAAACTGTAATTACACCAGGTTCAGATCAGGGCAGTAACCCTACTGGCCTGATCTGAAAATGCTGCAGGTGTCACTGATAAATAAATATTTGTTTGTTTCCAGCTGCCTTGCGTGCTCTGCATCCATATCGGGCGCGTGGAGTGGGCAGGCGGCGCGCTGGCCAAGCGGGGGGAGTTCGTGGCTTTCCCGGAGACCCTGCACATGCAGCCCTACGCGCAGACGCACGAGCCCCGGGTGGACCTGGCGCTGATGGCGGCCGGCCCGCTGCGCAGGGGACTGTCCAGTCTCAACGCAGCGCCGCACAGCGTCGGCGGGACCTACAGGTGTGTGTGATAGCCCTACGCACGAGCCCCGGGTGTATCTGGCACTGATGGCGACCGGCGCTGCACAGAGGACTGTCCAGCCTCAACGCGGCTCCAGCCAGCCAGAGCTGAATTCTAATAAAATACCCAATTTAGTCATACATAGTTATACTAAATATATTTTGGTCCAGATTGTCAGCGTGCGTGGTCCACGTGGGCGGCCCCCGCAGCGGGCACTTCGCGACGTACCGGCGCGGCAACGGCTTCGAGTCCAGGCGCTGGTGGTACACCTCCGACACGCTGGTGCACGAGGTCACGCTGGCCGAGGTACTGCGCTGCTCCGCCTACATGCTGTTCTACGAGCGCGCGCGTATGGAGCCCGCCCTTCCCTCCGCGCCGCTGTCCGCACACCCCGCACCCCCCCTCGCGCATCACTTCTAGCGGGGGGACTGGCGCGAGTGGCGGCTCCTACCGCACCGCTGCGGATACTAACTAGTGAATCTCTGCTGTGTGTGTGTCGCACGCTTTGACGTGACCAGACCACTGCTAGTAGATCAGAACGCGTGGGGTTTTTGCTGGGACCTATATAAAGTGCGTGGTTGTCGGTGTGTGTATGCAACGCCGGTCTGGACGCGCAGGACTGAGAGATGAAGTAGTCATGGTGTTAAAGAAGAGAAGATTTAGACTGGTGCGGGCACGTTATCTAAAGTACGGACACAGAGTGTTACAACATTTGGAACTTTATCTGCATTTGATGCTAATAGCGAGACGGGGCACAAAGCTTCAAATATCATGTGGGCTGTTTTTTAATACCACTTATGTTATTTGCGGTATTTTTAATACCACTTATGTTATTTGCGGCATTTTTAATACCACTTATTTTATATGCAAACATGTAAAATCTGTACATTTTGGAAGAATGTGTGTTGTTCAATGTGTGACCATGTCAGGGTTAGTTGTATGTAATGGGTTGCTAAGCATTGCATCCGGGTTTGTGTCCACGGATACCGGGATCAGATTGAATTAGCCACTGATCCCGCCAACTTGTATCCACGGATACCGGGATCGGTTTCCAACGAAAAACAAATAAATATTTTAACCCGCTGATCCCGGTATCCGCGGCGACAAGAAATGAAATAAAATTGTTTAAGAAACGGATCCCGATTGCAGTGTATAGAAGTTTTAATAAAAATAATATGTTTATTATTGAGTCTTGATATTAATGAATAAATTATTGACACCAACTACCACTAGATTGTTTGCAACAGTTTGCTGATATCTGAGAATCAATTATTGAAACCAGCCACCTCTAGATTGTTTGCAGCAGTCTGCTGATATCTTAGAATCAATTATTGAAACTAGCTACCACTAGATTGATTGCAACAGTCTGCTGATGATATCTGAGTATCAATTATTGAAACCAGCTACCTCTAGATTGTTTACAACAGTCTGCTGATGCCTGAGAATCAATTATTGAAGCCAGCGCCTGTGAGTGGACCTAGCCCTTATTTTACCAATTAAGTATTAAAAGTAAATAGTGTTTGTGTAGAACTCTGTACATCTCACAAAATAATTACTCTAGAAATACAAACTATAATAGTTAAAATAAAACAATTGTGGATTAGTAAGACCAATAATTATGTGATGATTTATGTGTTTTTAGATATAATTAAAATAATTTGTTGTTGATTAATATCAAGACTCAATATTAAGCATAATGTTTGTGTTAAAACTTGTAAACACTGCAATCTGGATCAGTTTCTAAAACAATTTTATTTCATTTCTTGTCGCCACGCCGGATACCGGGATCAGCGGGTTAAAATATTTATTTGTTTTTCGTTGGAAACCAATCCCGGTATCAGTGGATACAACTTGGCGGGATCAGTGGCTAATTCAATCTGATCCCGGTATCCGTGGACACCAACCTTTGCATCCATGTCCTATAAAATAATTCCTTTGGAAGAATCTAAAACTTTCTATCCTTTGTCAAATTAATTTGAACTCCTATGAATTTAAATGATGATGAAATGCTTTTTGTAAAAAATATAAAAATCATAATTGTGGTTATAGTACATAGGTACCTACCTAATTAAATTTTAAACAACACATATTTTCTTAATAACACTTTAAAGTCTTTGAATTCTGATTGTAATAGTATTTGGACGAATTTTCAACAAATTATTGTTAGTATGAATCCTAATAAACTCTTTTCATCAAACCAAATTTTTAAATAATTATAATGTAGCAAAAATGACAAGTACACTACACTAGATTATAAAGTGTGTGATAATAAATAAATAAGTCATGATAATTTTGTACATAATGAGCTTAATACTTTTACTGTCCTTGTACTTTCCAATAGCATTTATTACTATGGGACATATCCTACTGCTGTTCAATACTACGGGACATATCCTACTGCTGTTCAATACTACGGGACATATCCTACTGCTGTTCAATACTCACTAGGTGAGAACAGGACAGGGAAAGAGGTGAATCAAACAAAATAGAAAACAAACAATAGCAAATGTTTGTGTATGTGCCATGTTGCTGGTGGGATTAAAATGCATTTTGTAGGCTTATCTAATTTTACTATAAACATTTATCTGTCTGTATCTATTTGTAGGTGCGTAGTGCATACCTACTGAAATCATTTTGAAAGCTAAATGAAGGATGTGATTATGTTGTTTTATATTATTAAAACTTATAAAAATTAGGTTTGTTGTAAAATAGTTATGAAATGGAGGATGATGATGAAATCTATATAAATGTTATAAAATGAACAATGGTGATGAAATCAAATGAATGTCTTAAGTTTGGTCATATTGTATTGACTTCAATGTATTTTGTGTCATTTAGTTAAGCTAATAGAAGAGTCAAGTACTAGGTATTTTTCATAGCTGTATGACTTGACTGATTTATCAAAATAAAGATTACTGTGTCTATGACCACAGTTAACATCTGCAAGTAATCACAAAAACCAGTGACAGTTTGGTGCTTAAATGTGGGCCAGAAGGTTAATAAATAAGGTGGGGATCGAGATGGACTTATGAACTGCGTATGACCCAAGACTGTAGTATTAGAACGGCACCTTAGCTACTTTGTATCAAGTTATCATAGCCAATTGACCGAATGCACATTAATATACTTAGTTATCTATTCTGCCAATATTCATTTACTTATTTTATACTTATTTGCCAATGTTGAATTTTTGATGTAGTCCCTCAGAGAGCCCTTTGTAGTACATTGTACATTCAGTGCCACTGCATCCCACAAATTTTGAAGATTGAATTTTGTTTTGATGACTCATCACAACATTGTGCAATCGATTGGTTGTTGCCCTGCAAGAATCACTACTCATTTGCTTTCTGATTGCAATTCCATTACCTTAAGATGAATTTATTAATGTATCACCCAACTTTTCATCATCCTTAGCTATTTGTGTTGGTACTTACAAGTGAAAACTTGTTAGCTAACTGGTACTATTTTTTTTATTTGCTTTAGGTGGCTTTCGTGTCACTACTGCCATGATAGGCCTATTGTGATTGCCACTCGAGTGTTCAGCTCATAAGCTGCGAAGTTTATAGTTTGCCACTAACCCTTGCAGCTGCTAGGAACTGTAGGATTTTCTTCGGGTTCTACAGTGAGTCATGCCCAAGCAATTCTTCCAAAGCTTGGAAGCTTGTTCGAAGCAGGAATCCAAGAGGGTTCTGTTAGCAAGGCTTTTAGGTATGCCACAGAACGGCTCGGGGCCCAGCTGAGTCCCCTTGGCCCCGGAACCAGCAAGTTTGTTTGTCGTAGCTGGTACTAACCTATTTGTGTGCAAATTAAAGTACTAGTTAGCCAATGCTGGACTAATTGTAAATTATTTTTCCTATCAAATGATTTATTTTTAACTTTTGTGATATCATAGCTTGTATGAGTATGGGTATTTTCAGTCTTATAAAAAGTTTATTGTATATAGTTTTGTTGTGTTGATCTTTTATTGTTTAAAACTTGCAATGTGAAGGTTGAATGTACCTACTTCCAGTGAAACTAAGTGGCAATGTAGATAATGGTTATGTGAATATGAACTTTAATAAATTATGTCTTAGGTACAAATAGTGACTATTATTTTCTTGTTTGCCTATAGATTGATAAAGCCTACCTAGCCTGAAGGATAGCATTCATCAAACAACTAGATATTATGAATAAATTTATTCACTGTTACAAAAAAACAAGACTCATTGGTGCAATCTGTCAAACAGAAATGTCATAAACAGCACTTCCCTCTTTACAACATGGAACTTATCACTAAATATCACAGGAGATTTGCTTTTGTTATGACATGCTGTCGATAAGAGATGCACGCATCGTTGACGTGATGGCCGTAGGCTTAGCATCATTCAACTTGAATACACTCTCTACAACTGAAATCTCTGTGGAAGTAGTGTCCATGCCGCAGAAGGCGCACCAGTCGTTGACAACCATCCCGGCAGCAACCACCTCGCTGCCTCGGTTGACAGTGCCGGCCACCAGTGGCACCTGCAGTAGCGACGACAGCTCGTCCTGGTCCTGGATGGTGGTCTTTGGGTGCACCAGGCCGCCGCGGTTGCTCAGCGCCGTGTAGGAGCCCACCAGCACGTTCCCGGCAATGGTCTGCCGGAACACCTCCACGCCGAGCGTGTCGGCCAAGATCTCCTCCGTGTCGCGGTCCAGGTCGGGGTGCACAAGCGCCACGTAGTCGTTGCACGCGATCACGTTCCCCAGTGCGCTCAGGCGCTCCTCCACGCGTTGCACCTTGACGGTGTCCGGCAGACTGTTGCGGATGTGCTGCAGCTCCGTGTCGGTGGTGGAGGAGGGCACGAGCAGGCCATTCTTGTTGGCGACGGTCAAGCGGCCGAGGATGCGGCAACCGCCAACGCTGGCGTGCACCACGGGGATAGTATCCGCCAGCTCCGCCTCGAACACGCTGTAGAAGTTCTCCGACCCTCCTATGGCGACGAGACAGTATGAATTTGTCAATTTACTGAACACTCCCACCTCGTTATTATTCTCAAATTGAACGCGAACTGCCATTTTGACTGATTTATTTAGATTTTACGCACAATTTCAATGTATTTCACAATATATTTTGGTGCAAAACGTGCAAAAAACACGAAAGAACACTAAAAACTGACGGGCGGATCAATAAATGTCAATTTGACAACCGATAATGTCGCAAATGTCAATGTCACATTTTTTTTTCCATTTTGATAGAGGAAATGATGCTGCAGAACTGCGTTCAAAGATTTTCCGGTTGAATAAAACTGTACCTTTATTAGATTTAAAATACTTCGCATCTACAGCGTTTATTACCAACTAGCTTCTGCTTGCGGCTTCGCACGCGTTTTTTGGATTAAAAAGACCAGATCATTATTTGTGCAAAATTTCGGCCCGATCCATTCAGTAACTTTAGCGTGGTCTTCGGCCAAACATCTTTACAACGCAACGGCGCAAACGATCACCTTTATTTTATAATATTAGTACTTAGTGTGATTAGTAGAAATGGATAAGCCTAGCATCTGCAGAATCAGAATCACAAATACGTTTACTGTTAACTGTTGTAAAGTGTTGTACCTACAAAACAGATCTTATGTATAAAATACTTAGTGTAGGCTCTGTTTCAATAGCTTATCTTTAATAGACACTTTATTATCTAGGTAGGTATACATTTCTCCATTATTTATCAAAGAATTAGGTATTTAAAAAAATAAATCTACTTTAGCACATTATTGTACCATGTACTACAATTGAATATTTTCACATAAAATACAAAGTAACAATATTAACTATTCTTATAAAATTTTAAAATTCATAATAACAATTCAAAAAGACAAAATACACAATTAAAATTCATAAACACATAAAAACTAGGTACCTATTTTAAAATGAAAAATAACTAATATACAATACATAATACATACAATTCCAAAAATTAATTAATTAATATAAATAAAAATAACAAATGTAGCCTAGTTCACACAGCGTCATTGCCCTTCAGAATTTCACGTGAAGTTGCGACAAAGGCCACAAAATAGGGCAGTCCCGATGCGCTGCAGAATTTGGGCAGCCGCACCAGCGCCCTAAAGGCGTTGTTGTATTGGACGCGTAGGGCGTTGACTGCCTTCTTACTATACCCGACCCACAGACTGCACGTGTAAAATTACTGGCAGAAGGCCTTAAACAAAGTGACCTTTACTGCTTGCACAATGCACGGGAGCAGTAAAGGTCAAAGGCCCGTAGGTACGGGCCAACATATTGCTACGGACAGCTAACGCTCTACGTTCCCACTTTATGTCCTCGTCATCGTTGTAGTTTTCTATGACCCAGTGACCCAAGTACTTAAAGCGTTTCACTCTTGGCAATTCCATCCCATTAGGGAAGACAGGAGGTATGATAGACACCTTCTGTTCCTTCGGGTGGAAAACCAGAAGTTCACTTTTTTGGACATTGTACCTGAGTCCGTAGGCCCCCAGCATATTACTGATCGAGGGACCTATGTAGAAGCACCATATCGTTGGCGTAGCTTAAGTTATTAATAAAGGTGCCGTCAATAGAACAGCCCACTCTGGCGCCACCCAGCCCTTCGATCAGTCCATTGACGTATAGATTAAAGAGCCGCGGTGATGTCAAGCTGCCGAACTCCGCACTTCAGTCTATACGCATCAGACGTTGCGCCTGCCCATCTCACAGCATTTAATTGATTTTTGTACCAATAATCAAAAAATTTAATAACCTCTTCCGGTAGCGAGGTCTGCGTTCTCATCTTATGCCAGAGCACATCGTAGGACACCACATCGAAGGCTTTGGACAGGTCCAGAAAACATGCGTAAACTGGAGTTTTCCGGTCTGTATAATAGCGAACAGTCTGCTTCAGACAGAGAATCGCTGTTTCCGTAGACAGACCAGGTCTAAACCCGAATTGGGCGTCGTTTAGGTTTATATGCCTACCCAGTACGCGATCAAGCAGACTGTCCAATACTTTCGCCACTGATGTAGCTAGCGATATGGGCCTATAGTTGCTCCTGCCAGATGAGTCACCAGTTTTATTTTTGATTATTGGTACAACAACTGTTTTCATACACTCACTTGGCATATATGAGTGTCTAACACAGAGAGTGTAAAACGAGACGTAATTAAGGGCTGTGGTTTATGTTCAACAAAAAAAATAAATAGTATGACCTTTGGTACGGATGCTTCTTTAAAGCGATTGAGTAACTTCCTCCCTACTTGTACCAAAATTGCGCACAATGCTATTGCTTCCGCTCCTAGACTATGCAGACGCTAGTTATCCCGATCTAACTGAAGACCAACTATATAAATAATAATTAATATTCTATTCTATGCTATTCTATATGCAAAATATCTAACGAAACCACAAAATGTTCGCGGCTCGCTCCGCTCGCCGATAATATTTTGTTGTTCTGTTTGTGGTCAAGAGCTCGCCAGCCGTTTAAGATCACTTTGCCCTCCACCTTATCTACCATCACAAGAAATTACACCAGTCACCTCACATATCATTTTTATGAATAAATTTTATAATTAAGGGGCAACGTCCGTACAATCATTATTAGGGTCGTTATCGCGTTTCGTTCAGATTCCTTTTCCAAGGCCATAACTCATGGCATGGTGTTTAAGGTTTATTAAAAATCTGAGTATGAGGAAATATTGCCGTCTAATCAAGCTTTAATGCCATCGAGCACCAAAGAGCTATGTGGCTGTATAAAGAAGTAGCAGAAAAAACACGTTAAAATCTCATTACGCTCCTTTTCCACCAGTCACCAACCAGTCGTCGTCACACCTCAATGAGGAAGGACAATAGGATAATTTCTATATAAAATAATAAATAAATTCAAACAAATTGTTAAACATACCCTGTTTGACAATTTGTTTGAATTTATTTATTGATAATTTTTTCAACTCATTTGGTATTCTGTTGTAGAAGCGTTTACATTGCCTTAAAAGATACAAATCTTGTGTAGCCAAGTTGTGGGCACAGCGTGTTTATTCTTATTTCTAGTAGGTACATATTTAAATTACTTAATTTAAATAGGTACCTACCTACTGTCGGTCGCTATATTTTTAGGGAACCGATTGATATTCCTATGAGTGTAGGTACACCAAGTTTTCATAAATTTAAATGGTAGGTACTGTGATTATGTTTATTTCTTGGAATTTTTCACGTAGGGTTTCTCTGGGACCCATATTATAAATTGCACAAACAGCCCTCTTCTGCAGCACAAATACGGTGTTAATATCTGCAGCGTTCCCCCACAGCAGTAGGTATGCCATAAGACATAACACTATGGAAGTAGCTGAAATAGACTAGTCTAGAAGTATCAACGTCTGTAAGAAGACGGGTTTTTTTGACTGCATAGGTACGCTGCAGATTTAAGTCTCTTCGATAGCTTGATTATCTGTGGGCTCCATTGAAGTTTACTATCTAAGGTTATTCCTAAGAATACGGTACCTACTGTTAACAATTTGTAACGTTTCTCCTTTAACTTGTTTTACAATAGGTAGAAATTTACTTTACACGAGTACATTAAGTAGGTACGTATTCTTATACATTTCGTTTTGGTTTCATTAAGCAAAAGGTTATTGACAAAAAACGTACCTAGTAAGTCGCCGCGCTCATTTTGGACACGTTTTTAAATTCAAGTTTATTGATCATATTCTTCGAAGTTTATGACACTCCGACACAGACACTGGCAGAGTCGTAGCAAAAAGCAAGCGGCGCCAAAATAAAAAGAAGTTGAAGCGCGCAGACTGCGTGCGATTAGTCGCAGGTATACAAGGACGAGCGTTTAGTTACTACGTCCGAAAACAATCCGAACTTTTTGGGATTTTACCAAGCATTCGTACGTTGAACATAAACAATAGATATAGAAAAGTTAATTAACTTGGGTCACGAACATAAATGTTTGTGGAATCAAAATATGGATCTGTGTTATCTGAAAATCATTTATTTTCAGATAACACAGATCCATATTCGGGTTAATGTATCTCTAAGTCTTAAGTCTATGTTAGTCGAATATTAAGTAGGTAGTAGTTATTTAGTACCTCAGTACAGCAATGCAGTGAATAGCGGGCCATCAATTTTGTCCGCTATCATACGCAGGATGTTGTTGGTGGTCCCACGGACTCTGCTCAGCAGTGAGGCTCCCATTTTCATGCAGCAGGCGGCGAACACGTCTGTGCGCGCCTCGGCGAACATGCCAGACGCGCTGCAAATCCGCGGCAGACCCAGTAACATCCTGAATGCATTGTTGTATTGAACGCATTCGTATTGACGGCTTTCTGCGTGTATGCGAATACAGGCTGCTCGTGTAGAATGTCTGACAGAATGATTAGAACAGAGTTATTTTAACCTCTCCTGAACAACGAGCAAACCTGCGGACCAGCACATTAGCTCTCACCGTCAACGCTCTTCGCTCCCTTTCTATGTCTCCTTCATCTCTTAGATTCTCAGTCACTAAATGTCCCAGGTATCGGAACTCATTTACCTACTCTACTTATTATATACCTATCCATTCAGTATAATTGGAGGCACAGAACTTGGGCCTTTGCCGCCTGGCCAGAACAACATGAATACACTTTTTTTACCTTATACTGCAAGCCATGTCTTGCAGCATTGACTTCACAGTATACTGGAATACTTCTAAGAGCCCCAATAAATGGTGCCAGCAGGACCATGTCATCAGCATAGCTGAGATTATTGACACTAACTCCGTCAATAGAGCATCCGACTGGCATGCTGCTGAGGCCACCTATCAGGTTGTCAACGTACAAGTTAAACAGCTTTGGAAAAGTTACCCCCCCTGCCGGACACCACACTCCAGCCCGTATACGTCAGAGTGGGTCCCGGCCCATTTGACAACGTTGGTTTGATGCGCATTCCAATACTCAAAAACAGAACATAGCTCTCTCTATGTTCTATCCGTGACACCCGGAGGTTCTTCCACAGTACGTCATAGCATACGGTGTCAAACGCTCTCGACAAATCGAGGCAGCAAGCGTAGACCGGCGTCTGTCTATCCACATTAATTATCTAACTACTTAATTATCTAGTTTTTAGCATTTGATTTCAATATTCAGTATTTTATGTCTTCAGTTATTTTTAGAATCTCTAATTTTGACATTAGCTGACGTTTTTGTAATTAACTGTAATTTTAGGGTGTCTAGATATTATTATTTAGCTTTGTGTATGTGTATTTGACTTTTTAATTCTAATGAATAAATAATATTAAAATAAATATAATTTTTCCTTTGTATTTGTAATAATTTTCTTAGGTCCTGTTACAATACTAACATTTTAGTATGTTCTATGTTCTGCTTTTAAGGTTAGGTAGACACCTACATTTGTTTGATTTGATTTAAAAAAAAATAACGATCCATTTACTTACGGTGTAAATAAGTGGATCAGGGGATTTCTGGTACTCTTGTCCAATTACGTATTATTATTATTATTATTGTATTATTTATTATTTATTATTTTGCGTCACCTTAGTGAGCACGCAGGGGATTATTGGACAAAAAGTCCAGAAATCCCCTGCGCAGGGGATTATGGCAGGGGATTATTGGAATAAGCCAGTTTTACTTATTTAAAATAATAAAGGAATGTTTCCCATCAAACTTTCTTCAATATTCTTCAATATTCTATATCTTCAATATTTCTGGTACTTGCCCTCCATGTCACATAGTAGGTAGTGGGTCACCTGTATACCTCCCATGTTTATTTATGGACGTTCCTACCTAACTCTATGGTACGTATATACCTTCTCAGGTGAAATTCTAGTTAGTCGGAACCTCCTTCATCTATTGACGTCAACTTGACTTCAGCTTTCAGGGACTAACCAATTTTCAAAACAATAAAATTTCATGTAACGTCCAGTCAGTCATCGATTGGGCGAGGGAATTAAATTGCCTTTCCAGAGCAAAAATGTAAATTAAAAACAAAATGCCAGTAAAGAAAGCGAAAAAAGATGCGTAGATTCGTGACACTGAACTGCTTGGTGGACCGGATCGAAGCCGAACCCTTCCCTAGCGATGCCGTCCAAAACCTGAGGCAGTCCGTCTTAGTACCTATTGTTTACAAACCCATACTGCAGCGGGCTCTACAGAACGTTAACTTTAGGTTCCATCGCACCTGCAGCTTCTATAACATCATCAGGGCAAGTCTATCTTGTATACCTTCATCTAACGTAAACCTGCCTGCCCTACGTACCTAGTTCAACAATGAGTTGCAGACGCTGTTCTCCGGTTGTGCAGCCACGGAGGCACGGCTCGCATCGCCGATCTTGAATCTTGGTAGTGAACGCGTTACGTACGTTACCTAATGAGTATGTATGATTGCAGGAGTGCAATGTGAGCGAGGGCGAAACGCTGCTTATGTTCTGGGGCTGGATGGAGGGCGCGCGCTCCGAGAGTAAGGTCGACGTCAGCATGTCGGGCTCCAGCTCTTCCACGGTCTTGGGGGTTCGTTCGTAGAGTTACTTCCTCAGTTTTTACTTTGTAATTGATGTTAAGTTTGACACTTTCCACTTAGGTGAGTACCTACAGTAGCACAATGGCTGGTGGAAATGGTCCCTTATAGTTATTTGAAAAAATATCCAGGTACACCTATGTACCTATTCAAAACATCGTCGTGTAACTAAACCGACAACAGACGAAAAGGACAACGATGTAAGCATCTTTGAACTTGAAACGACTGCCTCCCTCATCATTGCCTATTTGGTGTTCAAAGTATATGATCGTTGTGTGGTGCAGGGCTGCCAGACGCCCCGGACGGCGGCGGAGCTGCGACACACGGCGCAGCAGACCGACATCAGCTGTCGCTACACCCCGGGCGTCGCTTCACCAGGTTCATAACATAATTGATACCTAACTAGCCCCTGCCTTAGAGACGGATGCGATCAGTCACAGGATGATACAGTGGCACGTATTGGAAGAAGCCTACACCCGGCGGTGGGTAGGAATAATCTTGGGATGATGAGGTCCTGCCCGCAGCTTTTCCCACACTTACCCTGGATAAAGGCTTATTTATGTAAGTATCAACGTTATTCCAGGTCTAGAAAAGCCTATTAGTTAAGTACCTACCTAGATCTAAAATTTCCAATCGATTATTTGAGTAATTTCTGCGGTAGGTAAGTAGATCCATTTCACTAGTTTTTGGACAATGCCCTTAGATAGCAGCTCTATTTACATTATGAATTTATATAACTTTACTTCTGACATCCTTTCATATTTTTTTGTTTTTATGTAATTTTGTACATTATTCTTAGTATAATTTGACAATGCCCTTGTACAGCAGCATACTTCGACATACCTTTTAAGTTATTTATTATTAATTTTAGTTTGACCAATTTTATTTAATTTACTTTGTGGAAGAGTCCTTAACTGTCTGTTTTTTATTTTCTATGAACAACCCTTATGGTGTTTCCTTTGTTAAAAATTTATGCGAGATTGTTACAATATAAATTATTTAAAAAGTGTAACGACATCAAGTGTAACATGTGTACCTACGGTGGAATAAATAAATACAAATACTAGTAAGTCCGATTGCAGGTTCCATTCCGTTCTCGTCTCCGGCATCCTCAATGCTGCAGCCGGCTGGGCGCTCCATGTCCATCCTGGGCTCAGTATGTGCGCTATTGCTCAACAAACCGGTAACCCCCTACTCTGCATACTCATAACATAACTAAACCAAGACGAGCGTTTAAGCTTGTCCCTCAAATTAACCTAAGTACCTACCTGCTACTAAACATTTCAAGAATTAAGTAGGTACATACTTTCTGTAATAATCTCTATTTATTGATTTTTCTATTTTTTGTTCAGCAAACGTAGTGTAGGATGCCCTCCGGCCAGGTGGGATGACGATCTGCGAAAGGCTGCAGGCAGATGCTGGATGCGGGTGGATACAGGGCCCTATGGCACGTCTAATATCCCGCTCTGTGCACAACACGTCTAATATCCCGCACTGTGCACAACACGTCTAATATCCCGCACTGTGCACAACACGTCTAATATCCCGCTCTGTGCACAACACGTCTAATATCCCGCTCTGTGCACAACACGTCTAATATCCCGCTCTGTGCACAACAAGTCTAATATCCCGCTCTGTGCACAACAAGTCTAATATCCCGCTCTGTGCACAACACGTCTAATATCCCGCTCTGTGCACAACAAGTCTAATATCCCGCTCTGTGCACAACACGTCTAATATCCCGCTCTGTGCACAACAAGTCTAATATCCCGCTCTGTGCACAACACGTCTAATATCCCGCTCTGTGCACAACACGTCTAATATCCCGCTCTGTGCACAACACGTCTAATATCCCGCTCTGTGCACAACACGTCTAATATCCCGCTCTGTGCACAACAAGTCTAATATCCCGCTCTGTGCACAACACGTCTAATATCCCGCTCTGTGCACAACACGTCTAATATCCCGCTCTGTGCACAACACGTCTAATATCCCGCTCTGTGCACAACAAGTCTAATATCCCGCTCTGTGCACAACACGTCTAATATCCCGCTCTGTGCACAACACGTCTAATATCCCGCTCTGTGCACAACAAGTCTAATATCCCGCTCTGTGCACAACACGTCTAATATCCCGCTCTGTGCACAACACGTCTAATATCCCGCTCTGTGCACAACACGTCTAATATCCCGCTCTGTGCACAACAAGTCTAATATCCCGCTCTGTGCACAACACGTCTAATATCCCGCTCTGTGCACAACACGTCTAATATCCCGCTCTGTGCACAACAAGTCTAATATCCCGCTCTGTGCACAACACGTCTAATATCCCGCTCTGTGCACAACACGTCTAATATCCCGCTCTGTGCACAACAAGTCTAATATCCCGCTCTGTGCACAACACGTCTAATATCCCGCTCTGTGCACAACACGTCTAATATCCCGCTCTGTGCACAACAAGTCTAATATCCCGCTCTGTGCACAACACGTCTAATATCCCGCACTGTGCAGAACACGTCAAACCCAAAAGAAGTGGTGAGTATCACGGGCAGCGCGTGCTCCGACAACATCTGCCGCATCTGCTTCGGCGGCGAGTCCTCGGAGCGGCTCGTCCGGCCGTGCTCGTGCCGCGGCACCATCGCCGCCGTGCACCGCACCTGCCTGGAGCGCTGGCTGCTGCAGGCTTCCACGTCCTACTGCGAGCTCTGTCGGCATCACTACGTGGTCACCAGGAGCCATAAGTAACCTACCCACCGTTTCCTTATGTCTGTCTACACTTGGAGGCAGAGTACAAGCGGTTTGCAAGTGTATGTATCACGTGGCAACTGGCAACCAAATCATTGTTCTTTCGATGTTATCCGACGATTTAAAAGTTCATAGACCAACTTTGGAATCAGTTAGTCAAAAAGTTTAGAACTACGTAGCGCTACTTAGTCATTGATGGTGCCTAATTATTATCTATGTAATAAATATTATCTAGGTAGGTACTATTTATTGTTTTATTAAGTACGAGCATACTCACTCGTGGCTAGCAACATTTGAAATGGCTGCCAGTCAGTGAGGAAGAGGTTCTAGCCACTTTTTCAAACATTCGTCAATAATTTTTGATTTAGTATCTCCTATTTTGAAAAGTAAGTGTACAACTACCCTTTTATCCCTTCTGCTGATACTATGTTTATAGATGGTCGTGGGTGCGGTCGCTGTGCGAGTGGGCGGTATCAGGGCGCGGGCGCGCCTTAGCGTTGGACGCGTGGCGCGGCGCCGCGTTGGGTGCTTGCAGCGTGCTCGGCACGGCGCGCGCGCTGCACGCCTGCGACGCCGTGCTGCAGGCGGGTGCGAGGCGCGGCGGCGGCGCGGCCTTCGCTGCAAATCTCTTCTCCTCGCTGCTGATTGGCGTCATCGGTAACTAGTAACACAGCCTACGTTATGCATATAGTCGTTCGACGAAGACGTTTTGAAAGAGCAATCGGGCAAGGGACGAGACACGGGACAGACACTCCCGAGCTGCGTACATTCACCGCCGCGCGCCGCGGCGCCGCGAGTAGTTAGAGTAGGGAGATCTTTAGCAGGGATGTTATATATTTGAATAGAAGACACTTCAAATGGAATTTTATGAGTAATGTATTTTTATTTTATTATACATTTTTTTAAATAAATTTGTTTTTTATTATTATTATTATTTTTCAATATTCACAGATTAAAATATGTATATTTTCTCTTCATATGTAATTATCTCAGAAACGTGACGCTTTAGGACATTATTTTATCAGACATTTGTTATTTGTTTTAGTGTCCTCTGTCCAAATATACTAAGTATAAGTACTTTTATTGTGCGAGGCGATTGTGAAACATATAGCAATATTTATTTACTTCATACAAAAACCTTCAAACCCCAGTGCGTCCACATTTTGCGTGTACCTAATAATTTCGCCTACAAGTAGTTACCTAGTTATTATCTGACTAGATACTTTACTTACCTACCTACTCTACCTACATATAATAATATAACAAGTGACAACAAAGTGAACTTCCACAATAAATAACTCCAAAGCCCTGATGCTAGGGGCCCTCAACGGGCTGCTGACGACCTGGATGCTGCTGAAGATCCAGGAGCACCAGGCGTCGTGGCAGGCGTGGCGCGACAGCACGCTGCACGTGCGCGTGCGGCTCGTGGGAGATTCCCCGCGCGACTCCAGCGCCACGCTGGTGGGCGGCCCCGGCGCGCTGCTCCCCGCCCGCCAGCACCGTTCCACCAACGTCGCAGACCCCTTCATGGTGGCTCCGCCTTCCCAGGCGGCGCAGTTCCCTGCGCCGGAACCTTTATAGGTAATCGGCCCATTGTCATGACATTATTGCCTTTGAGTTATACTGTTACTTCTAGGAGCACCCTAGACCTAAAGCTAGGACCCAGTAGTTGTCTAAACTAAAATTAAATGCATTTTGACCTAGAGCAAAATCAAAACACAAGAGTGTTACAGAGTGTTACAAGTGTTTGATTGCTCAGACTCGGACGTTAATTTCGGATGTAGGTACTTTGAAACAACCACTTCGCCAGACAGGCGAGTCGTATCAGACGCTCGCCATGATTCTTAAACTCCTATGACCCTTTTTAATGAACCGCTCATTGGGATATTGACCTAGTACATACTAATCACTGCAGAATCATAAATTAGTGCTCGTAGCTATTTGCTACGAATGATTGCTACGCCTGTAGTCGCGTAGCACTTCGTAGACCTCTTAAGTTTAACATTAAAAAGCATGCTGCCAATGCAATTTACGATTCCTGGTGAAAGCTTACGTAACCACAAGGAATGCTCCTGTTAACCTCAAGCATAGATCAAATGTCTGTCATTTCACCAGCAACCGTGGGCGTTCCCGTTATCATCAAAAGCCCTACTCTGACTGAATCGACCTCTCTTGTTTCAGCGCTCGGAAAGCATGTGCATGTCACAAACGTTCATGCTGGCGATGCTGACGACGTGCACCATCTGCTTCATCATGGTCTCCTACGTGCTGACTCTACAGCTCACGCGGGGCGACCTCGTCTACTACCCGCTGGTGCAACCATCGGTCTTACACGTGACGTCTCCAACGCCGTAACCAACCACTCCCGCGCTCCACAAGCTATCATTTATTGATCGAAAGGTAAACACTTTTTGTATTTATAGCGAAACTCCTAATGCGTCGAAACTGTTATCACCTGGAGTGGGCATCGTATGCATCGTATATGCTCACTATATTATACTTCTTGCTCTATACTCTTGTCAAGCATTTAGTGAAGTGGAACGCATACAAATACGAAGTGATTTATTATTAAACGTTATATCTTTGCTATAAAAATAAATACAATAAAATAGTTACTCATATTTTTTCTTTGTTATGACCTGAAGAACTAGTTGATATTTTTAATAAAATGTTATGATGGTGTCTCACAGGGGTGGAGGGGGTTGGACTCATATTGTATCTACGCTTTGTAAACTTTATTTCATTATATAGGATGATGACTGAAATGAATACACAATGTTAATTCAATGTTAATAATCATCAATATTATTTATTATTATAAATTAACATAATTCATTACAATATTATCAACTTCATAAAATAGTTTCACTGTTAAATAAGATATCAAGTGTATATAATATAATGATGGTTAGCATCGTGTCCCGGGCACTGGGCGACGAGAATACTACTTCCTTATGTGCGCGAATAAGAGCAAGCGATTCTCGATCAGTGCTCCACTAGACTACGACCCAGACACGACCTAGATCTAGGCTCGATCAGTGTTAGTCTTACTCTACGTATAAAAGAAATCACATACATACATCTTGAGATAACAATACAATATACTTAGGAGGACTCGAGACGCGTGGAGGAGCTGGCCGGCCGCGGCGCAGACAATAAACATTTAACAAACAAATTCAACAACAACTAACGCTCTTTGGAAAAATATACTCTTCGATAGAAAATATAATTTGTGACTACGATGTTCGACTGCTCCTAGCCCCGGTCCCGCGGACTCGGCTGGTGTGGGCTTGGCCGTGGGCGTGGACTTCAGGCTTCGTCCTTGAAGCGGCGGTAGATGGACTGCACGTAGGTGAACACGCACTTCCAGTCCGGCTTGCGCATCGCCACCATGTCGTCCACGTCCAGCAGCGGGTAGATGCCCGCCTTCTCACTGGGGAGGACGGAGGACAACAACACGATCAATTTCAATGAGTAGATAAAGTTAACGCATAAAGAATAGTGTCTATTGTATCACTCACAGTGCAGGATGATAGTAACAAGTGGCGAAAAATGTGTCACTTACTCGGACAGATGAAACAAAGGCACTAAAACAATAAATAAGAACTGTACCTATCTATTGAACGCAAGGCAGATTACAGGAGGAGGATAGGTCCAGACAACAGAAAGAAATGGCGAGAAATAGGCGTGACCTTTTCCCGGGGTACGGCATGGGCCTTTATTACAATGATTGGGGAGGAACTGAGGGAGGCCTTTGAGACCAGCATTAGCGGTGGGAAAGGAAAAATCACAAACATACTTAACAATGGAGGCTGGGCACAGCTTTCTACAAGGGTCACATTACATTCACAGCCAGCGTTTTAGAGACGCTTCCGATATGGTATTGATGAATCAGTTGAGCTACCTCTAGATTATTTGCAACAGTGTGCTTGTTCGGGTAAACCGACCACACAGCAGATATGCGTTTAGCTGCGCTTGCAGTTGAATGCGTATTTGCTCGCGGTTACCTAAATTTACTCAGTTCGCGATCGACCTCCATCGTCACGAGTTCAAACCAGCAATTATAACCATTTCACACCATTTACCATTTATACCATAAGTTGGCGGCAGTAACTTAATTTACCATAACGTGTCTTGAGAATATAGTCCGTACCATACCACACCAGTGACTTTCCTTGACCACCAACCAAGCTCCATACCAACTATCAATCTCAAAGGGCAGTTTGGGGATCAACCAGCACCATCTACCACAACCCCCAAACCATACTCTTTTCAGTGCTGTTAACTCAATTGGTTCTATTGAACCAATTGATTCAGTATTTACTATTGTAAATACTAGTTATAATTAGTTTGTATTATTTAGCTGTAATTTTGTTCGTTAATAAAAATCATTAGTTTAGGAGATAGGGATAGTTTTTGGTCTGACTGGCCCAGATGAGTGCTAACGATGACAGTACTCACTCTGCGAGTTGGAAGGCGAGCGTGAAGTTATGCCGGCGGGTCGCGGGCGTGAGCTGGGAGTAGTCGAAAGCGTCGGGCAGGAAGTGGTGCAGGAGCGCGCAGAACGCCAGGCCGTCCGCCCAGCTCGTCGAGAAGTTCTCCAGCTTTACATTCTACAACACCACCCAACAATAACTCAAAAACATTTACGGAACATTGCTTCCACTTGCATTGTGTTGTTTTCTGGATCAGTAAATAATTTGGAAGTATTCTGATGTAATAGTAAAGGTACTATTCAGTTTGAACAGCGTGAACTCGTATTTATAGTTTGGCGGAGGAAGTCTCCTCGGTTTTCTAAAGTGACACGACACCCCAGCCACGCATCTTTAGATTTACTTTTGTTGGTGAGGTAACGTACCGTATAGGCATCCTTATTGCAATTTTATGTTTAGATAGTTAGAGGTAACGTGTTCAACTACTAAACTTTGTGTTTCCTCTCCATTTTTCTTTCTTCCGGGGTGGGCTTCTCTAATAATAATAATACTAACATAGATATGTATGTACATAAAACGTGCCCTGATATTTACAGATCTTTAAGATAGCACACAAAACCATGCATCCATTTAAAAAAATGTTGGTAACACCATGCTTCGACTACCTGTTTAACAATATACACCTATGTTTTTGTACACTCAGTAAGTTTAGTAAAACAACTTGTTCCTCCCAACAATTTATCAAACAAATATGTATATAAAATCTTGTTACAACATTATTTGACCACTCACAATTTTTCACAAACAATTGCAATCGAAACCAAAGTAATAAAATTTGGTACGACGAAATTTTATTTTGTTATAGTAATAATAAAATACTTGAATAGAATATAATACAGGAAAATAGCGTAGCAAAAAAGAAGCGTGAAGAGAAGCGGTGGAATGCATTTGTGATGACGTGACGTCGAGTCGAGAGGGTTATTCTGAGTGCGTGTGCCGCGTGCAGTGCACGACATGCTATGTACAACGCGGTTAGAGTCTCACGTCCGTGCACGCAGGTGCCTCATAAGCCGATGAAATTTACCCCGAATCTATGTTCAACAACATCACATTGGTCGGGAAATGTACATCTGCTTATGTCCATCGCAAATTCGCAAATTGTTGTCCATTTTCCGTACAGGTATATTATTTTACTCCGGACAGTATTGGATGGATAGCATTAGGTGACTACGTTGCGGCATATATACAGCAGCGCCTGAGACGCGGTGAGGGCAGCAGAGGCACCAATAATCTACGGAGAGTTGAGTCACCAAGAGGTCCTTTCAGAACGAACAGCAGAATCCATGTGTTCTGCCTCACTCTGCCTCCAGACTGTTTCAGCAGGACAGTGCCGTCGCAGCAAATAAGACAGAGTGAGACGCCGTTTGTTCTGAGCTCACATCCTGAGTGCCTCCTCGCCACAATTCCTGGTCCCTCTGCGCCTGCGTGGGGAGCGTGTAGTACCTCGTAGTCCCGTGTCTTGTCGCGACACCACTGCAGCAAGCGCTCTTTAATCGTGAGCGCGGAGCATTGCAGCGCGGGGTCGGTGAACTTGAAGTAGGGCTGCGGAGAGCCCGGGCTCTGCGGCGCGCCCCCGCCCGGCGAGCTACGTACACAACTTAGGTTAGTCTCTGCCGCGAGCGAGGTACCTACTCCACTCGTTAGTCTGTGCTGTGCTGGCAATCGAGTGCTACGTTCTGATGCCGTGCGAGGATGAATCGCCGCCGGTTACATTATTTACAGCGAGGTCCCGCAAGCCGCGGCGGCATCCAGCCTCCAACGCCATGCTCATGGGAAGGTTAAGTACACGCGCGATTATTGACACTCTACAGTTCCGCATGAACTTTAACTATGCGTCTCTGATGATTGTATATAGATAGAGATTATAAATAACAAAGCGGCTACTGAACTATAGATACATGTTATAATGCATATGCATACATTGTATATTGTATATTTACTTGTAAATATTCCTTATTCGTATCCACAGATATTGCTGCCAAAGATAAATAAAATATATTGCATTACATAACTTATAAAGCGAAAAGTTGACAGAAGGTATGATGGATAATCTTGAGATTGTGCAATAGGTCGGTAATTTTTTGAATTGAACTTATTTTTGGTCAACTACTTGTATTGCTGATGGAATGGAGCTGCTGAAGGTTAGAGATGGGAACTTACCTAGGACTATTGGTAGAGTTTTGTTTCTCGAGTTGACGGAACTTGGCGAACGGCGACACCGGCTTGGGCACCGCCCGGCCCGCGCTCTCCGTCGCTGCGGACACCAGCACATCGTTAGACACCGGCTTGGGCGCAGCCCGGCCCGCGCTCTCCGTCACTGCGGACACCAGCACATCGTAAGACACGGTGGGTGCTATAGGGGGCACTCTACTGTGTATTTGGGGGGGCAGGCAGTTCTTACCTTTCGAAGTTTTAGTGGTACTACTACTAGTGGTTTTCTCTGAAGAGTCACTTCTCACACTCGACGTCACAGTTACTTCCTCTTCCTCTGCAACAGAAGAAACCTTATTACTTCTACGAAATAGGAGATACGGTTTGAATCAAAATGTAACACACTGATCTAGATAACACTGGAAAACAATTAGCAAGACATAAAAACGATACTTAAAGCTATTAGTCAAAATAAAACGGTTACGGGACACGGTGAAGTGACGCGGTGGTTACACGGATGTACAGCACGGTCAGTACGGATGGAGCGCGGGCGGGGCGGGGGGCGGGGCATGCGGCGGGGGGGCAGGGGACGGTGCAAGCGGCGGCGGCGGGCCCACACACACACGACTCACGCGCGTCTCGCTCGTCCTCGGCGCGGTAGGTACTAGTGGAATGTGTGCTACGCGAGCGCCGACACCAGGTCCTCGAACGCGTCGTCTGCGTTGCTCTCGTCCAGGAACTGCAGCTCCGTCAGCGCGCCCATCGTGCGGCTGCGGCCCAGCGCGAACGGCTGCCGGCGTGTCGCCCGCCGCGGGGGCTGCTCGGGCGCGCCCGCGAAGTAGGCCGCCACCGAGCGCCGCTTCTCCGACACTTCCTCGCGCGCGATGCCGCCTTCAAACAGCTTCGGCACCGCCAGTAGGTGCATAGACTTGGCGCGCGACACCACGCGCCGCGGTGACGCTGAGCCGCTGTGCGGCGCCGCAGGAGACAGCTGGTGCCACGATCCCGAGCGGCTGAGCGCGCCGGCGCCGGGGGACCAGCCACCGGACTCGCGAGACGGCGGGCCTGGGGACAGCGGGGACGGGCGGGCGGCGTGCGGGGCGCAGGGCGGGGGGGAGCGGGCCCGTACCTGCGCGCTCTTCTTCTTCCGGTCGACGTGCGCCTGCGCCTCTCGCCTCGGCGAGGACAGCTTGTCGAGCGTGCCGCGCAGCGCGTCGGCCGCTGCCGGCTCGCCGCGCGTGCGCACGCCGGCCGTCACCGTGGCCGCGCCGCGCACCGGCCCGCGCATCACGCGCGCCACCGCCACCGAGTGCTCCGTGGTCGGCTCCAGCGACGCCTCCCGTACCGGGGGCGGGCCGACGGGGGCGTGTGGCGCGCCAGGGGTGCGGGGGCGGTCCGTCTCGTTGGTGACGACGTCGGGCAGGTAGTCCACCTTGTGCGCGCGCGCCTTCTCGATGTCGGGCGTGCGCTGCAGCGGCATGAAGGTGGACAGGCCCCCGGGTGGCGTGTAGTCCGTGATGGTGTAGCCGGCCTGCGGCGGCGGCTTGGCCTTAGGCTGCGGGAGCTGTAAGGGTGCGATGGGCCCAGGCTCGCGCGCCTCGCGGCGCCTTTTCTCCCGGATCTGCCGCTCGTAGAACTCTATCTGCAGCCGCTGCGCGTCTAGCTCGCGCGCGCCACCCTCCCCGTTCATACGGCGCACCAGCTCCGGCGCAGACAGCTCGTTCTGGCTCGGGATCGACTTCACCGGGTAGTTCTTAGTCTGGGGGGGCGGAGGGGTCGCGTGAGTCGGCGGGGGCTCGCAGGGAGGGATGGGGTGGGAGGTGAGGTGGCCGTTGGTGAAGCCGTTTTCGTATTTGGTCAGGATCGGAGCAGCGGACCAGACGGGCTCCGGTGCCGGGGCCCAGCTCGGCGGGAGTGGACTTGGGGGGAACTGGCGGGGACTAGAGGGGAAGGCGGGGGCGCGCTCCGCGGATGGGGACAGATTGCCGAACGACGGGGGACTCCACACATGCGGCGGGACGCTTACTGGAGATGCGGTTTTGGCCGGCGGCGGCTTGAAAGCAGACATCGGTGCGTGCGAGAACTGGTTCACCGGAATGGGACGCGCCACGAAAGGTTTCGCTACAAGACGAGTCGGGGATTGGGGCATTGCGGGAGGGTTGAATGTCGCGGGCGGAGGGTTGTAAGTCGAGGGAAGAGGGTTGTATGTCGCGGAAGGAGGGTTGTATGTCGCGGGGGCGGAGAGTGCAGCCGGCGCCGGGACCAGAGGAGCTGTAGGAATTTTCACCGTTGGAGGCGCCGGGGCTGAGACTAACTTCGGGAGAGGTGGTGCCGGCGCCGGGGCTGCGGCGTACTTAGGGACCGAGGGCGCTGGGGCTTGGTAGGGAAGGGGATCCCGCACTTGCACGGAAGCGTGCGTCAGAGAGGGTGCCGGGGGGAAGACCGGGCGAGGAGGCTGCACCGTGCGAGGGAGCTGCGGAGGGGGGATGCGAGCCGGCTCGCGGCGCTCCGTCACCCACGGAGGCTTCACTATCTCCGACGACGATCCTGAGAACATTTTCCTGCCGCGAGGAGCTCCGGCCGCCAGCCTGGGCGCCGGTTCCTCTGCCCCGCGCCAGAAGCGCCGCGCCGAGGAGGAAGCGCTGGAGGAGCGGCTGTGGTCCTCGCGCTCACGGCTCTCGAACGCGTGCTTGATGTTCCCGAACCGGCTGCTCCAGTTGGCCTGCCCCCCGTCCCTCTCGGCCGCCTCGTTCTTCTGCATGAACGCCACAAACTTGCGGTCGTTCTCCGTCTGCGGGGTGAACCCAGGCACGAGTGGCGCGCGTGGCTCGTCGTCCGTGTCGCTGTCCACGCGGTAGCCCGCCAGGGGGCGCCCGATGTCGATGGTGTTGGCGCGCTTCATGCGCAGCTTCCTGTTCCCGTTGAACCGGCCGAGCGGCTTGGTCTCCTCCTCGGGCGGCGGGGGGGCAGCGAAGTTGTAGGTGGGGGGCAGCGGCCGGTAGAACGTGTGCGTCGGCTCCTCCTTGACTTGCACCCTCGGTGCCACCACCACCGGGGCGCGCCGCGGCGGGGCGGCTACCTGGCGCTCCGCCTGCGCAGTGGAGTCGAATCTGTTCGCGATGGCGGCGATGCTACTCTTGGTCTCTGAAGGACGACGATCCATCTGAGGTATCGGCTGCTGGGGGGTGGTATCGGCCATCGAATGTCGGAAGAAGTCCGGACGGCGTGGGGCCGGGGTGCGGCGCTCCACGGGCTCCGGCTGCTGCACCGTCTGAGCGTCGTGCGAGACGCGCGGGGGCTCGTAGCTGATGGAGTGCTGCGGCGGCGGGGGCTTCGGCTTGGACTCGACGGCCGCGTGGAAACCTAGCTCGCCGTCGACATCGACACTCTGCTTGCGCTCGGGCGTGGGCGCGCCGTCGCTGGTGCCCGTGGAGCCGGCTGACGTGGAGGTCGGGTGGTCCGGCACGTTCAGCCCCAGTGGGTCGGCATCCACCTTCCGGCGAGCCTGGTCGAGCTCCTCGCGCGTGACGCCGACCGTGTGGCGGGCGGCGCGAGGTCGGCGGCGCGGTCGGCGCCGGCAGCCGTCGAGCCGGTTGGCGGCGTCCAGCGCGTCCTCCAGCCGGTCGGCGAGCGCCAGCAGCGCGCGCGACTGCGGGTGCGCGGCGGGCTCGGCCAGCGCGGCGCGCAGGCGGGCCAGCGAGCGGCGTACGTCAGCCACCACGTCCGCCGGCGCGGCGCCCAGCCCGGCCAGCAGCCGCTCGCCGCCGCCGCCCAGCAACCCCTGCAGCAGCGGTAGAAGGAGTGACTCACCGCGTGCGTCCGAGGCCGCGCCGGCGCCGTCCGTCTCCGTCGTGATGTGTGCTGCGCCCAGCGCCTCCGTCACAGCCGCCGCACAAGCTAAACAACAACACACATAAGTCTCGATCTATAAAAGAGTCTTCAATCGAATTAATTAATTTATTTAATATGTACCTATGCGCTTTGTTTTCCCGGACCGTATCATACGTAGTGTGTAGTTTAAGCCGTTTTGCTGTAGATATCTAGGTATTATAGTAAACGTGGTGTAGGATCTCATTAACAAACTAACCTTCTTGTTCCGCCATGAGGGACCGTATGCGCGCGCGCAGGCGTCGCCGTAGCTCGTAGTCTGTGCACTCGTCCAACTGAAACAGTTCGGGAATGCTATTTTAGCAAGTTATCGGACAGAGTACGGGCACCGCACTACAAGTTATCGGACAGAGTACGGGCACCGCACTACAAGTTATCGGACAGAGTACGGGCACCGCACTACAAGTTATCGGACAGAGTACGGGCACCGCACTACAAGTTATCGGACAGAGTACGGGCACCGCACTACAAGTTATCGGACAGAGTACGGGCACCGCACTACAAGTTATCGGACAGAGTACGGGCACCGCACTACAAGTTATCGGACAGAGTACGGGCACCGCACTACAAGTTATCGGACAGAGTACGGGCACCGCACTACAAGTTATCGGACAGAGTACGGGCACCGCACTACAAGTTATCGGACAGAGTACGGGCACCGCACTACAAGTTATCGGACAGAGTACGGGCACCGCACTACAAGTTATCGGACAGAGTACGGGCACCGCACTACAAGTTATCGGACAGAGTACGGGCACCGCACTACAAGTTATCGGACAGAGTACGGGCACCGCACTACAAGTTATCGGACAGAGTACGGGCACCGCACTACAAGTTATCGGACAGAGTACGGGCACCGCACTACAAGTCATCGGACAGAGTACGGGCACCGCACTACAAGTTATCGGACAGAGTACGGGCACCGCACTACAAGTTATCGGACAGAGTACGGGCACCGCACTACAACTTATCGGACAGAGTACGGGCACCACACTACAAGTTATCGGACAGAGTCCGTACTCTGTCCGATAACTTGTAGATGTTGTCTGATGTTTGTCGTTGTAGTGTGGTGCCCGTGCACCACACTACAACGACAAACATCAGACAAACTAGCTGTATGATTACAAACTAGCTGTATGATTACAAACTAGCTGTATGATTACAAACTAGCTGTATGATTACAAACTAGCTGTATGATTACAAACTAGCTATATGATTACAAACTAGCTGTATGATTACAAACTAGCTATATGATTACAAACTAGCTGTATGATTACAAACTAGCTATATGATTACAAACTAGCTGTATGATTACAAACTAGCTGTATGATTACAAACTAGCTGTATGATTACAAACTAGCTGTATGATTACAAACTAGCTGTATGATTACAAACTAGCTGTATGATTACAAACTAGCTGTATGATTACAAACTAGCTGTATGATTACAAACTAGCTGTATGATTACAAACTAGCTGTATGATTACAAACTAGCTGTATGATTACAAACTAGCTGTATGATTACAAACTAGCTGTATGATTACAAACTAGCTGTATGATTACAAACTAGCTGTATGATTACAAACTAGCTGTATGATTACAAACTAGCTGTATGATTACAAACTAGCTGTATGATTACAAACTAGCTGTATGATTACAAACTAGCTATATGATTATAAACCAGCTGTATGATTACAAACCAGCTGTATGATTACAAACTAGCTGTATGATTACAAACTAGCTGTATGATTACAAACTAGCTGTATGATTATAAACCAGCTGTATGATTACAAACCAGCTGTATGATTACAAACTAGCTGTATGATTACAAACTAGCTGTATGATTACAAACTAGCTGTATGATTACAAACTAGCTGTATGATTACAAACTAGCTGTATGATTACAAACTAGCTGTATGATTACAAACTAGCTGTATGATTACAAACTAGCTGTATGATTACAAACTAGCTGTATGATTACAAAGTTGGTAAGTATATACCGGATTCATTTATTTGCGTCACGTCTCTAACCGTTTTTTATGATATGACAAATATTTAAACGCCAAAGCGTATTATTTAAAACTAGTAGTTTATTTCCCAAACACATTACGTTGTACATTATCTGCACAAGTTTGGTTCATGTTGAGCTAGTAGTAACGTCATACATTTCCTTCGACAAGTTTAATTCGGCATCGAATGCATCAACGAGCTTACTTTCTATCGCCTGTACAGAGCAGTCATCATGACCAGCGCTTTGTGCAAGGCTGCGGCAGCCGGAAGTGTCTCTGAGAACCGGAAGTCAATGTGTGCCCCAAACAACTGTCATTTATACTGCCCTACAGTTACGTAGTGAACAGTGACGAATGCATGAGTAACTAGAAATTATTCATTTGGATAGACTGACGTAGAATGACAACTTTTATAAACTTTGCTGCATGTGATGACGATTAAAACTAAATTAAAACTGAGTTCGACCAGCAAACCCTCAATCCTAAGATCTAAGTTCAACAGCCTACAAAACTAAAATGGTACGAGCAGTCAGCTGTAAGCGAAGTAAGGAGCCGGTGGTTGTTGTGTGTAAGCTAGCGGCGAGCGGCGCGCGGCGGTCATTGACGAGGAGCGTTGCAGACCGCGGCGGTAGGCTCCCACGTTATACTCGTTATACATTGCTGTCACAACTCACAGGAGGTCGCGATTTGAATGCAAAATGCAAAAATGTAATCTTTCAGGTTTCATTGATTAATTGATAACAGCTTGAAAGCTGTATTAAATCAAGAAAGGGAGCATTATTTAGTCTGATAATGAAATAATAAGAAATCAAATCCAGGACCAAAAACAAAATTTTATTTCAAGATTTAGTAAGAAGCTAGATTTAGAACTATGAACAAATAACAACTTATGCAAATAACTTCCAAGAAAGTACCTACATACGTAAGTTTGTAAAGTATACAATTATCGTTTGTAAGTTGCACCAGCGAACTCGATGACTCATCACCGTGGTCCGTGACGGATTGAGGATAACTCACGATACAGCGTGTCGGGTCCGAGCCGAGTGTCGGCCGTAGCGCGGTCAACTAATGTTACATATATTTAGTATGGACACACTCGTGCTTTACCGAGCGGCAACCGAGTGACGGCCGAGCAACGGACAACGGTCGGAAACAACTCGGTCCCGGCTCGGCTCGGTGCATGAATACAGTGTGGCCGAGCTGCGCCCGAGCAGTCGTTGTTTGTGTAAGTTGAGGACCGTCTTTGTAATTACAGGCACGGGACCGTGCTACGGCCGACACTCGGCTCGGACCTGACTCGTGAGTTATCCTTTACATTCGCTTCCGATGTCAGCTGATCACAACCACACCTAGGTATAACATGACATATTAACCACTTCAACCACTACCTACCTTTATGAAAGCTTCATGTAGGTACCTACTTAGATAGATAGATAGATTATCACTTTATTGCACCATCAATACTATTTTGCTGCAGCCGGTGCTTAGCAGTTATGTACCTACCTACCACCGGCGCAATGACAGGTTTGGATTTAATAAAGCCAAGTGTGAACACAGGTGAAGATGAAATGGAAAGCCAGCTGCGCGGGCTCCGATCGGGGGTAGGTGCTTTGTCGGCACGGAAGGGTGTGAGGCTAGCTGGATGGACGGGGGTAGGTTGCCTTTGTTTGAGGCTAATTTATAGAATTTATCCCCAATTAGTCGATAAAATTAAAGCGTAAATTCTTTCTTTGTTGACATCTAAGTTTAGTCTTCCTAAAGTATGTAGTTGTTAATAAAAAGTAAAAAGTAGTTACTAGCAAACACTATGAACCAACAGATTGTAGGTACCTACCTTATGCAAGAAAATTGCAAAACCAGCGCCTTTGTGAAACTACTGAAATATTTCAAGGGAGAGCGAAACTGATTTCACAGTACCTTTTGTCTTTTTGAACGAGTCTTTACCCAGAGAAAGTACACTGTCCTGCAAAACTAAGTATCACACTTTTTGAACGAGTCTTTACCCAGAGAAAGTACACTGTCCTGCAAAACTAAGTATCACACTTTTAAAATTACAATAACTTTATAAGTAACGTACACCAGAGTATCGTATCAAGACTTTAATTTTGTAAATAAAAATTATTTATTATTGTTTTGTTTATAGAAGAATGGGAGAATATTACTCAAAATCGGCTCCGAAACATCGTGTTCAGTCGCGCGCCGGACCGGCTCGGAGCTGTCATCAGAGCCCGAGGAGACAACACCAGTTATTACAAATTAAATAACATGTAAAACATAAATCTGTAACTTCTACAGTTTTGAAAATTTTAAAAGGTAGGTTAGGTACATATATACTTAGTTTTGCAGGCCAGTGTAGTCTACATAGTTATAGGAAATAGGAGTTTGTTGAAAGTTGTGAATTAACACAAATCGATTCTACTTATTTGGGTAGGTTCGATAGGGTAGAGACTTAAATAAAGCTCTAGCTACGACAAATACTTTGTCCGTAGGGAATAACATGTGGGCTAGACAGTATAAATGAGTTGATGGTTAGACTTACGAGTTTACGCAGGAGCTTCTCGTCCCAGCAGTGTTCAAGGTCGAGGTCCTCTGCGCGCGTGCTGTGGCTTCTGCCGCTGCTGCTGCGGACGCTCTCCTGCAAACAAACATATGTACTGTTTAAACAAACTGCACAACAACTTGCTATTCATTCTCGTCAAAAATGTATTGACGGTAGAGTGAGTTAACTAAGGGTCTGTAAGTAATTATATTGACGGTAGAGTGAGTTAACTAAGGGTCTGTAAGTAATTATATTGACGGTAGAGTGAGTTAACTAAGGGTCCGTAAGTAATTATATTGACGGTAGAGTGAGTTAACTAAAGATCTGTAAGTAATTATATTGACGGTAGAGTGAGTTAACTAAGGGTCTGTAAGTAATTATATTGACGGTAGAGTGAGTTAACTAAGGGTCTGTAAGTAATTATATTGACGGTAGAGTGAGTTAACTAAGGGTCCGTAAGTAATTATATTGACGGCAGAGTGAGTTAACTAAAGATCTGTAAGTAATTATATTGACGGTAGAGTGAGTTAACTAAGGGTCTGTAAGTAATTATATTGACGGTAGAGTGAGTTAACTAAGGGTCTGTAAGTAATTATATTGACGGTAGAGTGAGTTAACTAAGGGTCTGTAAGTAATTATATTGACGGTAGAGTGAGTTAACTAAGGGTCTGTAAGTAATTATATTGACGGTAGAGTGAGTTAACTAAGGATCTGTATGTAAGTAATTGCTCTCTATTGTTGACATTATTGTCTTTCCAGTTCCTATAACATTGTTCTGGTTAACTGCATTACCGAAATAAAAAAAATACATTGGTCTAATCAACAGGACAACTTCCACGGACCAGAAGGGATCTGAAATTTAAACAGTGGCAAGCCATCCGGAATTTTAATCTGGCGTAGTATCTGTTCCAACGGTTGTAAAATATAAATTAAAATATCTCAAATGATGAAACACGGACTAGAATATAATACTATCGTTGTGGAAACAGCCTTGGGAGCGGCCTCCGTGGCCTATTTACTGGCAGGGAGTCGATCACAGACCCACTTACAAACTCTCGTGTAAAACACACGACTGACGGTGCGTAGCGGTGCCTGGCGGAGGCAGCTCGCCGCACTCGCGGTCCGTTGCTATTGATTGGGAATTGGTTTCATGATTTATTGATTGGACTAAATAAGGCGTTGATCGATCAATGAATGTTGCTTGTTGGTATTTTGAAGAATCGTTTTGTAATATTATAATGTGTTCGTTGAAGATTGACCTATTTTATTACGTTTGGTTAGCTCACCTACTCAAGAGACAAAAAGTGGGCGGCAAGACCGAATCTCTAAAAAAATTCTTCAGTAGACAGCTTTCTCGGATATTAATATGTTTTCATTCAAGGTTGTGGTATTTCGCCAGTCGCCCACGCGGCGGTAAAGTCGCTACGAGAGAGCCATTTCGTGAATCTTGCGCAGCTGCCGTAGTTTTACAGCTGATGAATGATATACCTGTCATTGTGATCAGTGGCTGGTACAGGTGGGGTTTACTAGCTTTTATTATGCAGCGAGGTATGCGAGCGAGGATTAAGGAGACATAATACGTGGGAAAAGTTCATGGATTTATTATAAATCATTATAGTAGGATTCTTCCGCAGTTCTGAGAGGCGAAGTCATTCACAGCATGCGACGAGCGCAGCGCAGATATATTGTATTGTTATTGTTTGTTACGCAATTGCATGAGAATAACGTTTGGCATGTGAGACCAGTAAATATCAAGCATTACGTAAAGATGCATATTGTTAGAGTCGACGCAGAGTTTATTTTCAAATCGGCAAACGATTGGTCTAATTCTGCGCTCTCCCAAGGTGCGGCAAGGAAAGAGGAGGTAGGTAACAGCAAATAGGTAAATATTTATTAAAACATTTAGGGCATTTTCCATGTTTTCCAGCCATGTTCCACTCTGATCCATACCTAGATTATGTAATTTCAAAAAGATCATTAGTTATTTCAATCCACTCTGTAAAAGATAGACCGCGGAAACATAATGTGACCTAAAATTGTGTAGTGTAGCGTTTCCCGAGATGTTTATATTCGGTTGTTTATGACACGTATGCGATGCTGGAATGGCGGCCCGCCAACTTAAAACTATCTGCGCGCATTGCCGGCGCGATATAGCGCTATTCCTGGCTGCGCCCGCGCCGCGCCGGTGCACCGCACTTGCCGAGAGGACAATGATATGCATCTCTCGTAAACTTTAGCACCTATCTCAATTTTGATGTAAAGTAGGAGACGTCCGGTCGTTATGATTCATGCATGGAGATGCCATTTGTTCTGGAATAGTTGCGTACGTTTGAGTGGAGCGTCATCATGATGCGACATTTTAACATTGAGATTTGGTCAAAGGCTCGCCTGCTACGCAGGATGTTTAGGGTTCGATTCCTGCCCGAGACAAATGCTATAAATCTATCAGCAGATATTAGTACCGGGTGTTCTGGGTGTTAGTTAAGTAGAATAAAAAAATGTATTAAAACAGTTATTTATTTATTTATTACCACGCTCTGCTTACTTTGGGGCTAGATGATGTAGTGTGTAATGTGGATTGTCCAGCAATATTTATTTATTTAGTAATCCAGTCGGTAGATTATCGGCTTGGGCATTGAACCCTCGCATTGGCAAACCTATTATCTAATACAAAACGAAATAAAACGATCATCGTTGCAAATGAAAGCAAGAGTGATCTTTCACACAAAATAATAGCCAACTCTCGATCATACATCGTATTCAATGACTAGCCGATACTAATTATCGACGTGTGATTCACCGCTGTATTAAGCGCTCGATTTGAGCCAATTAGCCGAATTAAAAGACGTGTCAACAGTATGGTTCATTATGATCCGCGCGGAGTGCCCACTGGGCCACCCCGTGATCGATGCACGGCGGGGCAGGAAG
This sequence comes from Eupithecia inturbata, assembly GCA_963662085.1. Classification (NCBI taxonomy): domain Eukaryota; kingdom Metazoa; phylum Arthropoda; class Insecta; order Lepidoptera; family Geometridae; genus Eupithecia; species Eupithecia inturbata. The sequence goes on from OY759190.1 coordinate 14,555,884, forward strand.
CGACGAGCTTTCTAAATCCTATCCACCTGGGAGATGATGAACATACCTACACCTCAGATATAGGTAGCCTTGCATGGTGAGTCATGCAGAGAGGGTCAAAAGATGCTGGGAATGTATCGCACATCTGTTTGTCGCAGGGTAGAGAGCATTCCAACCCTACAATATTATTGCATTCTTGGATGAGATTGCACACAGTTTACGAACAGTTATTTCAGTCGACAAAGGAACTAATAGCTGAACAAAAAAACTCTTCATCACATTGTGAATATTGCGTGCGATCAATTTTAATTGCGAAATAAAAATAAATAAATTTTGATTGTGGTTTTGCGCCTAGTTGGTCATACATACATAACATAACTCTACCACTGACTATATTTGTGCTAAAGTTTTTGTAACTGTGCTATATGGACCAAGGTCTGAAATAAATGATTTTTATTTTATTTATTAAAGAGATTTGATTTCACTTCTCTTGCTCAAAAAGTGTGTCATTTTAGCGTAGCTTAGCAGGAGTAAAATTAGACTTTAATCCCTAGGGCTACAAAGTATTATTTTAATTTTTGCCTGAAGTCATCCATCAGCCAGTAGGTACAAGACATTATTACATAAAGACTCGACGAAGTACCTAATAAGTAGAGTGTTTAACTCGGGCCAAAACCAGCCGTTATAACTCGGTCTTCAACCTCGTTTATAATGGGGTACTTTAGTCCCAAGTAAAACAATCTACTTTTGTTTTTGGAACAACTATCAAATGTGTATTATCTATTGCGGATTGAAATTGTTTAAGCAAAAGTTAGAGCATCGCTCCATTGGTAGGTGTAATTTGTGAGTAAGTGAAGAAGGAATTGAAAGGCGCATAAACACAAAGATGCGATGCGCCATACGAGATGACAACATGAGTCAAATAAAGAGACAAATCACTGCGCGCGCGCACTTTGCCAATGTGCTTTTGGAACGGTGTGACCGGAAGGAATCCCTTTGTTTTCATTGGAAGCAAGCTTTCCTTTAAAGGAGTGTACAGAAATAGGGGCTTTTGTATTTGTATGGACGCATGTGAAACCGTTCTTACCTACCTACTGTACTGTACTCCACATGGAAAGTATTCTGTGAAGGATGGAAAGATTGGCATTGCATCAGCTGCAGAAAGTAGGTAAGTACAGGGAACTCTGAAGCCCTGATTGCAATCTCAGCGAAGAAGGTTTGGGCTTGAAGTGTTTATAATCAACGTGGTTGCAATAAAATGTTGAGCCTGACGGGTTGAGATCTATCCGGAAGCCATTGGCGGGCGCCGCTTGGCGGGCGGGCTGGCTCGCTCTTCAGGCCCACAATAGAGCGCAGAAGATCACTCGGTCGGATAGTTGGCAGGTCACCCCCCGGGTTATTAGTACCGCTCCAGGACTACGGAATGTCAGGAGCGGAGCTACAGGGCATTCCGATACGCGGGTTGATCGGTGTTTGTTATCTACTGAATGGAATATCATATACTAAGGTTGCATTTTTGGTGGACAGCAAGAGCGGAAGTGGGAGCGGAAATGGGAGCGGACTCTTGACAGTGTTACAGAAAATGTAGAAGCATTTTTTAAGTATTCAAAGTAATTTAAGTATAATTTATTCAGCAATTGCTATAAATTTGTCTCAGTTCAGAGAAAGATTTTCCAAGTTTTCTGACGCAGACGAGAGCTTTAAAGAGAACCTGTAAGACAAATAATCATATTCGAATGCAGATATTCATGCCACTAACCAAATAGGTAAACCAATAATAAGAATTGTTTAATGTAAGTAGAGTAGCAAGAATGTGTAATGTATGCACGACGGCGCGGCGCACGCGCCCGTGCTGGATCGCGATGCGCACGCGCGGACATTAGCACGCCGCGGTGTCGTTGTTGCTACTCACATGTCGATTAGCCTTTTGTTTCACGGTTCTGATAGAGCCCTCAATGACCAACAAATTGCAGAAACTACAGTATCTACAGTATCTACAGCGCATATATTGTGGGAAAGAAACTAATATTTGAACGAACTTAAATCTCTGAAGAAGTGGTCAATACAATACAATACGTAAACATTTTACACAATAAACTGTTAGTTTTTTGTTTAACATAGAACTAATTATATTTTTATATTTTAAGGATTTTTTTTATTTTTTACCTACTGTGAATGTGTGAGCCTGCGCTGCGGTGGGTGCATATTGTATTTATTAGCCTATGATAAGTGTACGAGTTGTTGTATTCATTAGTTAATATACTTACCATAGAGACTGAGGCTGACGGACAAACCGATCAACGGTTTATGTTAGCTGTAGCTTAAGTATGTAATTAATGTTAATATAAAAAAAAAATGTTTTTCTTTCTTATTTCTTTCTTTCTTCATTTTATTTTACCTACATAGTTTTCTTTTGGTTGGTTTGTATCTTAACACCTCAAACTGAAGTCCGCAGTTCCACAACTTGCATCTTATCGGACCTACCGCAACAATCGCAAACTGCAAGTACCTACGAGGTAAACAAACAAACACAGAGCACGATGCGATGTCTACAGCTGCAGTAAAACGACAATAAAATAATATTGAAATAGTTAGAAAGTGGCCGGGAAACGCAAAATGCGTGGAAATGGCCGCAAGAGGTGATTGTTGCTCGTTGGGCGACAATCGCTGCTGCAACGTAAATTACGTGACTTTCTACGTTTTTACAGGCGCCGACAAAACGGTACTAGAAATCGCGCTTAAAACCTAGTGCTTCTTGGTTAGCTAATAGCTAACTTACAGGTTAGAATTTAGTGCTGGCAGTAAATAACGCGTTTATCTCATTACCTACCTCTTGTGTTTACTCGGAAGGTAATTAATTTAAATAAGTTATAACTCAGAGTAGTAATTATTAGCTAGCTACTACAGGTTAGTGAATATCGACAGGTTAGCGACAGGTTAGTCCATCATCATCATAAGCTAGCCTGACATCACGCTGCATGCTGCTGGGTGTAGTGTACACCTGCTTTCGCTTTTACAAGCCTACTACATACATATTGTACATAAATATACGTACGCACACATACATAAATATGTATATATACATACGTACATAAATATATTATTAAATCAAACGGAGCAAAAACACATCGCAACAGAAACGCTACACTTTAAATTGAATATTAATTTAAACGACATGAAAGTTGAAACAATCACATCAGCATGTAATTACGGCGGCGAGTGGAGTAACGAGTACGTAACGCGCACAACAATCCGTAGGTATGGGGACCTACCTACCTGTACCGCCCCACCACGCGGAGGCGCTCGGCGCAAACGTATAGCAGTGAACAGTCCAGAATATTTTTTTACAAATTGGTCATAAGTTGATAAATACGTGACATTTCAGCTACAATTCATTGTTTATTTTAGTTTGATTCACGTAGCCTAATTCCTACTTTACCTAAATCAATTGACATGTGATGGATTATACTTGTGTGGAACGATTCCCTCTGAAGCACAGAACGGTAATCTCGCTAATCTCGAGAAAAACTTGTTAAATCCGCGATGTGTATCATTATATCAATTATCAGAGCTGAATTAGCACATCAACCCGTCACGCCTCTTTCGCCGAGACACTGCTAATCAGTGAATGAATATTATCCTCTATCGCGACGAGCATAGAGTCGCAAGTGACAGCTGCGAGTTAATAATGGAGTCAGATTTCTTCAGCTCGATCGATGCCGCGTATGGAGCCGGGAGCGGATCCGGACCGTGGAGGTTTATCAACACATGAAAGTTAAATCTAAATTTATAGTAAGGTAGCAAGCGAAGTCCATCAACATCACAGACGTAATAAATAAAATTGATGTTCCGTGTAAACCGCGAATCATTCAGCGCGTAAAATTAAAACTGAATCCATTTCATCAAATGACGTAACGACACGCGGAAGACCAGTTCGTGGAACATCGTGAAACTCGCGAAATGAAAATAAAACCTTGGCCCTTGGGAAAGCTTCGGCGATCGCCAAAAGCGGCGGCGAGGAGGCGCGGACGAACTTAGCAGTAAGGTCGACGGCCGCGCCTGCGCCTGCGCACTCCGGCGGCGCCTGGCCGCATCTGATCTACTGAACAACTGTTAGCTTTATTGGGGAAATGTAGTTTTGTGTGTTTATTCAGTAACTAACAAAGCAAGCTTTGTGTTGAGAATATGCAACTTAATTCTCGAGTGGGTCATAGAGGTACCGTAGTAGGCACCTACCTACTACTAGCGCTTACCTAAACAACATCACTTACCTATATGTATATTATAAGTAAGTAAAATCACATCACATCACATTACACTTTACACTAATTTTATAAATTGGAAAGTTCGGATGTATGGATGTTTGTTTTTGTTAGCTGCCTCTTCACGCCAAAACGGCTGAACCGATCGAGCCGAAATAATTGTGCACACAGGTAGTTCTCATCCTGGAATCAAACACAGGCTACTTTTTATCCCATAAGTCAGTTCCCATGGGATAGAAATGGCAGAAACTAGTTTGAAATAGATTTGTTTTTTATTGGCATTGAGTACAACGTTTTAAATAAGATTTTTCCGACAGGACATCAGGACATCAGGACACCTACGATGTTGAATCAAAGTGTTCAGTAACGTTCGTCGAGATCTGTGACGACGACGACGCGGCGGCGCGGCGCGAGATTGCGTTCATGGTTGAAGAGGCCGTGCGTCGAGCTGCGGCCGTTGCGTTCACTCTACGATTGTGATGTACTATGAAGATACTGCCATCAGTAAATAGAGTAGCGTAGTCTAAAGTTGTACTATTGAGTTTGTCTCCTACCTCAGGTAAGAATAAATAAATCAGTCTTCAAAGGAAATAATTCTATCGCGTTCGTTCTCAATTTGCTATCGAATGCCAATACAAAATTATGTCATTGCTATTGTAGTGACACAGTTTAGCATAAAGTACGCGGCGCAACCGCGTTTCGTGAACTCAGCTTTTTCAGTAGCTAAGCCGAGTTTAACCAGTCACTCCTCAACCCTCTGTTGTTTCATACATATTCTAAAGTCACTCCTCAACCCTCTGTTGTTTCATACATATTCTAAAGTCACTCCTCAACCCTCTGTTGTTTCATACATATTCTAAAGTCACTCCTCAACCCTCTGCAGTATCATACATATCCTAAAATAAGGATTAAAGATATCGTAAACGTTAATTTTATGTACTCGTGTCTCGTATATTGAATAGACGCAGTAAAGTGAAAAAGAAACTCTTTTATTACAACCAACCCACAATATCATAAAGACAGTACCTATATATAGTAAATACAAAACTATCATGCGTCAATAAATCTATCTTACTGAGGAGCAAGTCCTCTTGTAATTGCAAGCTGACAGTGGAAACCTACACTGTGTCTATACTGTGGGGTTTGCCGATGCATTACTCATAATAAATTACAATCTAAGTACCTAATGGAAATTAAAAAATAACTGAATTACCTATCCACTACGTCTTATCTTCTTAATATATAAAAGAACAAGCGGTTTGCTGGGGACAACGCCCAGCCCAAACCGCTGAAGCTAGAAAACTGAAATATGAAATGCAGGTATCTGTTACTACATAACCTCCCGCTAAGAAGGGATTTTTGGAAATTCCACCCCTAAGGGGATGAAAAGGGGGGGTTGAAGTTTATTTGGTGTTTTTGTAACTCTTTAACCAGAGGCCCAATTAGCTTGAAACTTACATAGTACTGTTACATAGTACATATATAATACTAAGAATAGAAAAGTATTGAATAGGTGTATCAGATTTTTTAAAAATTTTCCTGATAATGGGGTAAATTGGGTTATTATAGTTTGTGATTCGTTGGTAATTTGACACCGTACTGAAATGTCTGTAACTTTTTAATGCTATTGACCTGAAATTTTCTGTAAATCGAAATGATAATAAATTAAAACAAGTAATTCAGGAATTTAAAAAACAATTCTTAGAAAAGCGTAAAATGAGGGTTGAAGGTATTGATGTTTTTTTTTGTAACTTTTTAACCAGTGGCCCAGTTAGCTTGAAACTTACAGAGAGAGAGAACTAAGAATACAAAACTATCGAAAACGTATTTGAAAATTTTTCAAAATTTTCTTGAAAATGGGTTAAATCGAGTTATTAAACTTTGTGATCCGTAATAAACTATAAAGTTAATAATGATACACGTATTTTTTAATTTATTAAAATTACCCCTAGGGGGCGTACAATCAATTTCCACGCGGGCATAGCCGGGGGCCGCAGCTAGTATAGGTATAAAATATCTAAACTGGATTTACCTACTAAGTGGAGATACCGACGCGACATAGACCGCACAAGTTGCCTGCATCGTAAATTGAGACCTAGGACAGCGGCTCTTGCGGTCAGGTAAGCTTTCAAAAGCGTCTGGTTTCTTTCAATATAACTACTTACTGCAAAATAATATTTTTAATACCTCTAAAGAGATATCTAGCCAATAAGAAACTGTTATCTTTAGTGCACCAGTGTGTTTTTCAGTACTACCGACGAAGCTTAGAAAGTGGAGATTTAATCAAAAGATACGTAATTGCATGTTGTGAAGGTCGTTCAGCCACGTATTTAAAAAGTACGTATGTAGGTACATCTTTGTTGACTTTCCGAGAAAACTTGGCAATCAAGCTTTTCAAGTGTTTGGACAAGACGTGACTCCATCTTAGGTGGTACGGTGTAGGAACCGAACCGACATACAATGTGTGCTGTGCAATCATCGCGAGATGTAAATAAGCAGCTAAAGCAAACTTTGATAATGGTTTTCGAGTGTTATTACTATTACTTATTACCTCTATATACATATACACCGTCAGACAGACACACTATAAGTACCTAGGTACACCATAGACAATGATTTTGTCGAGAAAGAAAACAAAAAATGTCGTGAAATGAATGAATCATTCCATGAATAATTTAGGCATTTCACTATTCATGACTAGACAAAACCTTGCCCAGGGTGCACCATGGATCCCCAGGGTCTGGATTAGTTTTTTTTGAACTTTGAACTTTTTGCTATCCAGCAGTAGTAAATAGAATAGAATAAACATTACTCTACCTACATAGTAGGTACCTATGTAGTCTCAAAAAAAAAAACTCGTTATAATAATAATTTGGAATCATGATTTCTTGTTTATTGCTGCCCCGTCTATCTCCCTTCCTCAGCTAGAACAGATCTACCAGTATTGACTTATCTTTCACAAACATACTAGGTGACATTACTAAGTCTGAGTAGAGAAGAGCACCCTGTATCTCTGTCTCTACATTTCACAACTTATTTAAACACCGAATCATCCAGAGTTTTCTCAAGAATTGAACCCACGCAGCATCGCTAACTCGCCGGAAACAAGGTTATTTCCCCATTTTTCTCTCCGATGTACAATGCAGGGTGTCCGGCAGACCGTGTGCCATATCGTAACTGGGGATAGGTGGAACCAAGTTCAATAGCTTGGCGTCTTTTAACCCTGAAAAGCCACTCGGCAATTATTAAGATTTTTTTTAAGCTTTATACATATTTTTCCGGAATATCATGTACCTTTTTTTTCTACGAAATTATCATGTATTAATTTTTTTTATAATTTATAAATAAATCCCCATAGCAAACCTTAAAAAAAGTAATGCTGGTGAGGGTTAGAAAGACCACCATGTTTGCACTTTGTTATACCTACCATGTTCTTACCTATCACGATTAAAAGATAGAAGTTCGTAATTTTCAGGGTACCCTATACAAAATAGTAGATTTTTTGAATAATTATACAGTTACTTTGTTTCGTATTTTATAGAGGTACAGTTTTGATACATGTGTGGCGTACCGTTGGAATGTCATGAAATAGAAAAGTTTTCAGTGAATTGGAAGATCAAAGACACACTTACGCGTAGTTTAAAAAAAACAATCCAGTTGTATTCTTTAATTTTAACTTTTCAACACTTTGCATGCCCATAGCTGCTTTATCTGTCTAGATCTCACGTTAATATTGATTTTAATAGTAGGCTAACTTGACATGTATTTAAAAAAATAAGCGATATTATTTCATACAAAGAAAGTTACAGTACCTACTAAATAGTTGAAACTTCGGAAAACAATCAAAAAATCTTTAAAAAAATTATTTAAATAGCCGAGCGGATTTTCTGGGTACCAGAATAAATAATGGTATTACCATATGGCACACGGTCTGCCGAACACTGTCATCGCAAAATTGGTGTTGTTATTTGAATTGGAGAGTGTCGTAAGCGGTCTCGTAGGCGCCTGCTGACGGACGCAATGTCAGGTCAGGATTGACAGGCGACCGAGCCGGGAATCGAACCCGACACAAATAACGTTCGGTATTTAGACGTTTCGGAAACTGCACTGCGCTTGCAGTTTGTGATTGAAATACTGTAACCATGTGACAAGTACATAGGTATGTACTGGAAAAGCTCTTAGTAATAAGACACCAGGTGAAGAACGATGAGTTGCGTTGTAGCGTTACTGCTAAAGCTCTGAAAAAGCTCAAACTCTGAAAGATTGATTTAAAATTGCGACGAATTTTATTTTTTGTTAAATGTTTTTAGATATTAGTTATCAACTACTTAAAATTTTATCAAAACTCACCCGAAATAGAAGATTGGAACAGCGCAATCCTGAATATTTTAAGCACTACCTTCTTTTAGTCGCGCGTCTTCAGCAATGTAATTCTACGACTTTAAGTTTACCTAACTAGAGCACTAATAAAAAAAACTAAACCATAAATTATGGCAATTTTTAAATAAGTGTCATATTTTGGCGCGAACCGGTCTGCGCGGGCCTGCGGGACGGACTGCGCGCCGCGCGCTCGCTGACGTCAGCGCGCCAAATATAGTGGCGCGCGCGTGTCCCACTACTTCCCGCTCTGTTTCCCTCCCCGCAGGGTCCATTTTCCCTTGTTTCCCGCGGAGTGGCGTTGTCCAGGCGTGTTATTTTCGCCTGCGCCTGCGCAGCGCAGGCGCAGGCGCGCTTAAAACGGCAATAACCAACCTACGGGCTTTTGTTTACTAAGAACACCGCTACTGTGTCGGTGGGTTGTTCACCTACATACATATTTCCTGCGGTACACATTACACGTGTGAGTTACGTTAGCCGCTAACGTAACTCACACGTGTGAGTTACGTTAGCCGCTAACGTAAACGCACGCACTTTTCGTAAAGCTCGCAACATTTTCTAAATATCCGATATAATATGGAGCGGAACCGCATGGTAGTGATCATGAGGTACACTCGTGCGCATGCGGATGTGATGCGGAACAATCGTTGCGCATGATGCGGGCCATTGCTTACAGTGTCGATTGCTTTCAGACTGAACGATATTGCTTTTAAGAATGTATCATGATTTTAAGCATTCCAAAATACTACCTACCAGATATTGTGAATTTCCGAATGCTGTAAAAAGAAGGGAATCTTTTTAGGTAAATTCTTTCCTTGGGTTAGAAACGTATTTAGAGACCCAAGGAAGAACTCTAGCAATAATGTAAATAATTTCCCGGGGCTAAGCCTCCAAACGGAATAGTGGTCGTGCGCGTGCGCGTGTGACATCGGTGGTACAGACCGCCCGCGCCCGCTCCGCGCGTGTACACGTGTCATGCGCAAGCGCAATGTTCGGCAGGATGCGCACGAGTCGACGTTTGAGAGGGCAGTCGGATAAACCCTTGAACCTGCTGAGGGTTTGACTCACAGAACAATAATTGTTTCATCAGAATGAATCTAAATGTCTTTTGAGGATGTAACCAACTATAAGAAAATGTATGAAATTGACGAATTCCGAAATAATGGAACTGCAGGCTTCTTATTTCTAAGCTCTTTTAAGAAAGCCTCAGATTTTTACGGCAAGTATTTTAATGTTAGCTTATTTTAAAACATTCTGTAAAGTTATTTAAAGAAGTGGATAAGAAAACTTTGCATTAAGAGGGCTATTACAAAAACAAGATCCGTCAAGTGCGAGTGTAACTCGCGCGCCGAGGGTTTCGAACGGTTGTCAAGTATAGGTACCGATATGTACAATAGGTACTGGTACTGGTAGAGAGTTTGCTATTAGATGAATACCAAAAATTAAATATACCAGTTCACATGTATCGGCTTGCAAGCTTCGGAGTGGGTATAGAGGGTAATAGTAAAATTTTCGTGTTTTTTCAAAAATATTTCGAAAATATGTAACCTACAGGAATTTCAAAAAATGTTTTAAGATGTACAAACCGGTACCTTATATTTGATACCCCACTCGGTGAGGTAGCCCCCCCTTTTTATAATTATCCCTCCCCTTTTTTACCATTTATCAAAAAGTGGTCTACTGACAGACTTTTCAAAATTTTTTCTGTAAAATATAAAGCCATTTTTTCGGTAAAACCAACCATCAGATGGATCGCACAGCAGACTTCGGAGATAGGGGAGCGGGGAAAGGTATTTTTTCGACCTTTTTAAAAATATTTCAAAAAGTATTAAACCTACAGAAGTTTCAAAAACTGTTTTGAGATGTACAAACCGATACCTTTCATTTCATACCTCATGTCATCTCGGTGAGGTAGCCCCCATTTTGAAAATTACCCCCCCCCTTCTTGACCATTTTTTATAAAGTGGTCTACTTACAAACTTCTCTGTATTTTTCCTGTAAAATATAGATCCATATCTACAAACGCTACATATATTTCAGATAGATCGACCTGCAAACTTCGGAGATAGGGAGGGGGAGGGGTATTTTTCGACTTTTTCAATAACCTACAGTTTCTAAAACTGTTTTGCAATGTACAAATTGATACCAACACAACTACACAACAAATTGATATTGTAGGCATCTTTTAAAATTTTGACATCACAATTTTTTTTTTAATCTGTACAGGCGCACAAAATGTATTATTATTTTAAATTTCACGTTATTTGCTGCTGTAGTTGCTGAGATATTAAAGACTGAAAAAGGGACAGAAAAAGCGATGCCATATGATTATAACAACATAAAAAAATAAGTTTTCCAAAATTTGTATTATTATTATTGTAGTACAGAAAACGAACTATTATTAAAAATTGATTATTATTTCAAACAACAAACGAAAATTCGGACGATGGAACCGTGCAATTTATCGTTTTTTTGTAATAGCTCTCATAAGTATATTCAAAATAGCGCAGTGTAGGTAGGTACGTGTTTCTGGTAGAGCACCGCAGCGAGTGCCAGGAACGAGTGGAGATCAACAAACTAATTGAATCTACCAGCAGAGGCGTAAATTAGTAGTGCAGCTGTTTGTAGGGATCCGTCTAAAGTGCCGGCAGCGCGCCCGCGCCATCGCCCGCGCCGTGCCAACGCGAGCTGCAATTAGTGCCTAGAGGAGCGTTCCCACTGACAAGATGAGCGGGAGGAAAGCGAGCGGCCCCCATATTCGTCAATTATGATTGAAGTCACATTTTCTATTCGACCAGGCAACTACAATTTCTTGCCACAAATTGGTTTATTGACAGCAATTCTCCTTGCATAGGTAATAGCAACACAAAGCCGTGTTTCTCTAATGACCGAGAGACCGTCGCGGAGCCATGGAGCAAATACATTTTGTAATGTCAGAACAAATGTTTCCTTTCCGTCTCCCTATGCCCACTCTATAGCACTATGCTACCGCGTTGAATTGTACACTTGTTTTACACAAATACCTGAGACATAGGTGACACCTAGACTTCATACGTCTGGACCTGGAACCCGCTCGCGTCAGTGACTTGCGCCCCTCCCCCAGCGCTGGACAATGCCTTGTAGTGACGTGGGAGCGGCAAATTCTAGGTACCTACTGGATGAATGCTCCTCGCACACAATCACATGTGAGAACTGAGTGAATTGCGCGAATGTCAACAAAAGACGAATTCACTACGTCGGCTGAGTCTTTATTTTGTTCTTACGAGGATTTACTACGTCATACGTCTTTTCTTTTAACCATATCTGCTATAACAACGGAAATAAATGGTAAGTTGACTATCAATTGAGCTGTAATCCTGTGGTTACTGTGGTAGAATTTGTGCACAACTTAAATTACCGTCGGAAAGAGCATTGTGGGACTCGTGGATTGTTGTGCGCTTTTAGGGGCGCAAAATAGCATAAAGATATAGGAAATGGCACCAGAGGGCATGTGAAGAGGGGCGGGCAGAAAAAAGCAGATCTTCGAAATAGCATCAAAAACATAGCGTGATATTTAGAACATCTAGAGCAGCGAATAACTGACTGTGATTCTGCATCGGAACAAATCTTCCGAGGACTCATGAAGAATTGCGCAGTCTAGATATTATTCTAAATACGAACCTGCGTGATGTGGACCTTCCCTTGCGGCTGCTCGCACACGTAGTCCTGCATGCCAGCCATCAGCACGCTGGCGCCCAGGAACTTGTTTAGCAGCGCACGCGCCTCCGCGTCCTCTGCACTGTCGCCGTCTTCTATCACTAGGGAACCACAAGGTTTTCATCAAGTACCTACATTTTATAATAGCCCACCGCGGGCCCCCGGGCCCCCGGGCCCCCGGGCTCAGTTGAAGCGGTAACTTAATCTAATTGGATCTACAGCAGGACGTTGTAAACCAATCCTGAATCGAAACTCACATGCGCATGCTTCTTTCTATTTTGCATTCGTCTTTTGTCACGAATCAAAAGGCGGACGCTTTTGTTTCGTGTCAATTTCGCATTCGTCTTTTGTCAAAAGGATCCGCCTTTTGTTGTGACAAAAGACGAATACAAAATTAAACAAGTTTTGATTGGTAAAAATTAGATTTAATCAAGAAGTAGAGACATTTCGACAGAATTACGTGAATACATAAGATGAATTAGCTCTAGGTACAGCAGAACTCTCGTACCAAACACTGCGATCAACAATCAATCATGCAAGTGCACAAATCTTACCAATGTCAGCATTCCTCATCCGGGTGAGTACATCTTGGACCCCCGAGACCTTCGTGCTGCTGTCCAAAAAGGACCGCTCGTCGCGACTGGTGGTCACCGTCCGGGTGACCCCGGGCTCGTGCGTATCCTTGACGACGGTGTTAGTCTTGGTGACGACGGGTTTGTGGTGGGTCACGGTGGAAATCCGCTGATGGGTGCTGGTGGGCCCTTGGTGGCGCGAGGTGCGCGTGGTGGTGGTGGTACCGCGGTCCGAGCTGGTGCTCACCACCACGTCTTCTACGGAGCCGATGCTGTGTTCGCTATCTGCTCGTCCCAAAGCTGTGGAATAATTACAATGGATTTACACAGCAACGAATTCTGCGCTAGTGTATGTATTTGGTTGGATTGCATGATGTGTTTTAGGCAAAAACAATTTGTAGGTCATCGCCGCCGTAATGACCATTAGGGGCCGAGTTGGGTTCACAAGTTACAAAATTGGAAGAAAAGCAAATGTGGAATAATCCTCAAGACGTAGTATTGAAGAGTAGACCATAAGTTGCTGACTCTATAGTAGCAACTTATGGTCGAGGTAGCTGGAGCGTCCGACTCAGAGCCGTTCTGCCCGGAGTGCGTACTAACCAGGGGGCGCATTGTCCGCGTCGCAGAGCGTCGACGTGGTGCGCAGGATGAGTCCCGCCTTCGGGTACGAGCCGCGCTCCGCCTTGCCCGTGTCATCTGTTACACATGAACGGAGAGTTTTTTTAAATACTTACCAGCAATCTGCTTCATTAGGTACCTTCACCAACATCTTTAGAAGCTAGCTATAAAAGTACAGAGAACCACTCACTGGGTAAGCATAGCACTAACAAGACAATTTCTTATAATCATAATGGAAACCGTGACATCAAGGCCCAGACATTCGACTTGATTAGGTACTCATTTTGGGATCAAATGCGCAGTTTCAAGAACGTCAACATCTAACTAAATCACTAACATTTAAATGACCTCTAACACGGCCCTAAAAATAAATGAGCCAGCCCGTCTGAATTTCCTTTTTGGTTTCGTGATCGCCTAATTTCATTATGTATGTCATATCAGATCATAACACGCCTGGCCTCGATGCCTCCATTGAAGCACTCGTCGACGCGGACGCTATGAGCAGCTCGTCGGCTCCATTGTTCCACTTCACAACCACGGTAGCAACGGAAGTGGTGGCTTATACAAAACTTGGAAGTCAGGTAATTTGAACAATGCTGCCAAATGTTAAAACAATTGAAGCGAGCGGGTTTTGTTTACACAATCAAGAGATGACGTTGTGGTCTTGGTTAGCCAGTTATTTTGTGCTTCTGAACTGTCGAATTATAGGAGGTGTATTGATAGATTTACTGCTCACTTAACTTAGAAATAAAAATTATGGAATAAGCGATTGTCGGTCTTATCGGTCAATCTCTCCCAGACATTGTCTATTGTATATGTGTATCAGAGAATTATAAATTTACGTGTTTGAATGCGTTAGAATGTCAGTGCTACGGCTCTGTTGATTATTTTACGTAAAATTATAAATTGATTTTATTTTATTACTTTCACGGGACTTACATCCTTCGGTGACGTATCGGAAGGCACCCGGTGCCCCAATTATAGGAGGTGTATTGATAGATTTACTGCTCACTTAACTTAGAAATAAAAATTATGGAATAAGCGATTGTCGGTCTTATCGGTCAATCTCTCCCAGACATTGTCTATTGTATATGTGTGTCAGAGAATTATAAATTTACGTGTTTGAATGCGTTAGAATGTCAGTGCTACGGCTCTGTTGATTATTTTACGTAAAATTATAAATTGATTTTATTTTATTACTTTCACGGGACTTACATCCTTCGGTGACGTATCGGAAGGCACCCGGTGCCCCCTTTGTGCCGAAATGTAACCAAAGCCTTTTTATTGGATGGAAATATTCACTCCATGTCGTCATGAGCCGGTGCACGCCTCGACTCGAACCAACAACGAATATTTATTGACTTTCTATGACACTATCGGACTAACATCGGACAGGGTCCGCGCTATTTGTATTGTACTACCTAGGCACTTGTGTTTGTTAACATTGCGAATCATGTTTCAACGAAATCACAACAAACAACAAATGTAAGTAGGTATAAGATTTAAACTTAAACATTTTAGTTAGGTACCTACTTAATTTTTGAAGTAAATTTGAAGAGGGCGCAGTGCGTGCCATTTTGTGAAAAGGATAGGCCTAGGATTTCGCGTTCATAGGAGCGGGGACAAAGCACAACAGGTACGTTTTAGAAACGAGGCGGTGAAAGCGCAAAAATCTAGTTATTGTTTATTTACAAGAAAACTATGCAACTTATAAAAAAACTGGTTCAAGGAACCAAATTAGTAATACTAATAACCTGCGAATCAAAAATATTAAGTCATTTCAATAGACCGCAGGGCTCCTGAGATCTTGGCCAATCGGTGCTCAAAATACTACCAATAAATATAATACTTCCAAGTTATGTGCAAAAAGATTTTTTTATCGTAATTTTTTTCTTATTTGTGTTCTTACATTCGAGAAACCAAATAAAAACGTTTGAATTTTATGTAATACGGGGATCCCCGTGAGTACTAAGATCTAGGCCTAGTTTGTCTTGATAATAATACTACAGAAGCTTAATGCTGTTTTTTAAAGTAAACGAACATTTTTTTAAATTAAGGTACATAATAATTATTATAGTTTCACCGACAGTAGGTACCTAATGAGTCCATAGACTCTTGTTAGTTTTGACTATTTAAATATTCGCGATAACTAAATAGATATTATGTACCTAGCTCTCCTTCATCAAGGCAACAAACGGTTTTCAGTAGGTACCTTCCTCCTACCAACCTACCTACCTACCTTCCTGTTAGGTGAGTACATACGAGTAGGTACATAGTTACTTAAGTTGAAACCGAAAGTTACTTTTGCAAGTTACAAATAGTTAGTAGCTATAGGTAGGTAGGTAGGTAGGTACCTAATAATTTAAAATTGCTAAATAAGAGGGTTGTTACCAATTTACAGAGAAGATACCGTTCGGCAAAAATCACAAGTCGCACTCTATAGTACTCGTCATATCTACAACGTAAACACTCACTCTTAATCAATCGCAAGATATCAACGTATTCTTGGAACATGTCGCCGCCGAGAGGTCCGCAGCCTGCCACCGCCAGCGAAGCACTGGCGTGGCGAAGGCTGCAGAAAGTGATTGCGCAAGAGACGCAAGCGCACCTTATTGCGGTACCCAGCCATTTGGGGGAAATTGCATGAGAGATTTGATGTAACTACATAGGTTATGTGGAGCGAAGTAGAGTACGTGATAAGGAGACATTAGTTCGCGGAAAGTAAAATTAAATTGTAAAATAATAAAGTGATTGTCGTACAATGTTATGTACGTATACGAACAGAGAGCCAGTCGGTTGATGTCGTATAATGTTATGTACGTATACGAACAGAGAGCCAGTCGGTTGATGAAGTGACGAAATCAATAAATCAATAATCAATACAACGTTTATTCTGGTTTACCAAACGACCGACGGTTAGTCCCCGGCATTTTCCGTTTCAGCTATAAACAGTAAATTTTATGTTAAATTTTGTGTTATTTCTTACTAATATTGTAAATTCTTAAGTTTGGATGGATACTGATACTAACACTGAACGGATCGTGCTCAGATGTAACATTGGTCTATCTACACCTGGAACAGCCAAATTTTTATTGCATAAAACGTTGTCATAGATAGAACAACAATTAGATGTTTATTGACATTTATATGTTTGTTTATTTGTTCTACCAGCGCGCGGGGGTTACAAACATACATCCTATCAAAATACACACTTATTGAGATAGGTAATAATTGCACAACCAGTTATACTCGTATGTGGACACTGCATGCTAAACAGTAGGTTACCAGAGGAACAACTAAGGCAACAATAAATGTAAACGATGCAGCAATTTCACCATCTCCAAGTAGTTAATATCAATAACACTAAATTTCTGAATTTTATGTTGTTTTAAGTAGGTACCTGATGCGTAGTATAGAAAATAAATATAGAAATTATGACCTAAATTATGAACTTAAATGTGAATCAAATTTAAAGTTTAACTACTGGAAATAGGTGAAACCGCCTCTTACAAAATAAAATTATGACTAAAATTATCAGGTCATTGTAAGTAAGTACATAAATAAATAAGACATATTTGGTACATAATGTTAAGTGACTTGTTTAGAACTGTTTGACAAGTTCTCAGATAAGAACTTGCGGAAAATCGGTAGTTTTATTGAGAAAATATCAATCTGGGCGCAATGATTATTAAATTCTTTGCTGATTATTATTATGATTTATTTTATTGTAAGAAACCTGAAATGAAAAGCGCCAGAATCCGGGATCGTTTTCGCAATAAATAAATAAATAAATAAATAATAAATAATGCTGGACAATCCACACAGCATCATCTAGTTGTACGAGTATAATTATTAACAGCTGCAGCCCGCGGCTTCGCACGCTTTTTCCGGAATAAAAGGTAGCCTATGTCCGGCCCCGGGATACCATCTACCTCGCTGCCGAATTTCACCGAGATCCATACAGCCGTTCTTGAGTTATAAATAGTGTAACTAACACGACATTCTTTGATATATAATATATAAGAAAATAGATATCCCCGATGACATAACTTCTTTGCCTCTCCAGAAACATAAAACTAAACTTTTTTCTTGGCTTCTGGAGAATTGTTTTTATGACATGCATGAATTTTTTAATGGATAATGAATGACATACTAAAATGATGACACGAATATAGTTTTAAATTGAAATAGGTTTAGGCGAAATTTTGGAGTTTTATTATAATATAATTATAATATTTTGGAATATTATTATGGATTTTTTATGTTTGTGACATGACTTATTATTACATTAGATTATTTTAAACTTTTATTTTATTTTATTGTAAATAGGATTTCTTTATTTTTAATTCGTTTGTTATTATACCTCTAGAGGTAATTCGTTACTGCATGCTTTATGTCAACTCAAACACAAGTAACATTTTTGTACGCTCGAAAGAGTAGATTGTGCTGACCTGAAACTAATTTTAAGATCCAATATATTTTACCACAATCACAAATAAATAAATAGTTTGAATGGTTTCAATGATCCTAGGAGTTAGGAGTAGGTAAGTTTGTGCCGAGGACTGTTGAGCGGTGTGGGTCGAGGGTAGCGATCGGTTTACGGGGAATTCTACGAGGGACTTTAAGGCGAAGTTTACTAAAGAGGGGAGGACAATTTATTTGGTTGTTATGGAGTTTATATAAAAATATAAGATCTAGCTGACTACGACGTTTCTCCAGAGATGACATTTTAAAAAAGTCAAGGCGATCCGTGTATGAACGAAGTATTTTAGCCTTCCTAGCCGCGTATGCTAGATGTCTTGTAAAGCGTTTCTGAATGCGTTCAATTTTCAAAATATGCGTAGCATAGTGTGGCCGCCATACCGTAGGGCAATATTTAAGTATGCTGCGAACCAGAGTATTGTAGAGTACGAACATTAAATAACGTTGTCATAGATAGAACAACAATTAGATGTTTATTGACATGAAATAACAGATTTATAACCTACTTATTATTCGGAAAAAAAAACATGCGAAGCCGCGTTTAGAAACTAGTACAACATGCGGGAGACTTTAAGTTACTCACGTGCACTCTTGATGAACTTCTCTGTGAGCGACTTCACGGAGCTCTGCCGGACCGTCTTCTTGTCCGCCCTCCTCTCCACCTTGCCTCCCCTCTCCTCTTTGTGTCCCGTCCTCACTTCCGTCACCCTCTCTTGTCTCCTTTTCTCTTGCCTATCGCTAAAGTCGGTCGTGCTGGAGGCTATCCTTCGCAAGTGGTCGATGCTCTCTCGTGCGTCGAAGGTCTCGTGCGACTGTAGGCTCTCGATGCGGCGGTCCATTTTACGATCTGTGTGGGTGAACTGATCGAGGCTGGCAAGCTCTTCTTTCTGCGTTGAAATATTCATTTAAAAAGTTACAGGGAAAAGACTTTTGGATGTTTTATTTTTCGATAAATCTAGTTGGTAACATTATTATAAATACATAAACTATGCTAAAATGCCAAATGTAGTAGTTTGTTTTGTTAGTACCTACCTACGTAGGCACATTTACGTACGTACGTAAATGTGCGACAAATAACTACATTAATTAATCTGTAATGTTTTATATTAGTGAAGGGGATACTTTTGCCCAGCAGAGGGATGCAGTAATGGATAATAAAATATTACTGTCCTTATTAAGGTTACTTTGAAAAGTAACTTCCATGATTTGTGTTTTACTTGCCGTATTGACACTGGACATGGAGATCCCCGTGTCTCCACCGAAATTCTTGGTGGTGGTGATGGCAGCCAGCCCGTGCACCCGCGAGGGCGGCGCTCCCCCTTGCGTCGCCAGCAGCCGCTCCAGCTCTTCGGGCTGCGAGGAGTACGCCGTCACCGACACCGTGCCTTCCGGCGCGCCGCCGTTGCGGGAATGGAACTCCTGACGGATCACCGTACCTTTCACTGAGAAAGTTATACGAGGTTTAGTCGCGTCGAGGTACCTATTACATTCTAATCCTAAACGAAAATCACAAATAACATCACAGAGTTATCTGTGTGGCTCGCTACATCTGAGTCAATATTGACGCGCGAAACTATGAGTCACATCAGATGAGACATACCTTGCACGTTGGCGGCGCCGTTCCGCAGCGCGCGGATGCCGAAGAGCGGGCGGCCCGCGGCGTCCAGCGGGCCGGGCCCGTAGCTCGACGTGATGACGTCGGTCGGCGAGGACACCGCCAACGACTGACTGGGACCAACGTACTTTGGCTTCTCGCTCTCCAGCTTCTTCGAGCTGAAGGTCCTCGTTTCTGATGTTATCTTTTTCAAATTCCTATTCATCACCCATGACGGTTTCTCGTCTTGGACGGGCTTGCTCGGGCATTTCTTCTCGATTTCGTAAACGGTCTTTATTATCGTCTCCTTGGTGCCGGACCTTTGTCCCTTGAAGTCCGGGCTGGGCGAGCGTTGGTACAGGCGCTCGGCGGGGCTGGGTGCTTTGCGTTCGGGGCTCACCGTCCGGCGCTCAGACTCAGATGTCTTTCTCATCGGACTGTACAGGTTGCGCCCCGGACTTTGAGCTTTACGCTCTGAGCTTTTGCTTATTGGGCTGTATACTTTTCGCTCCGGAGCCTTGCTGAGGGGACTGTGCACTCTGCGCTCAGGACTCACAGTCTTCCCTACGGGGCTGTAAGACCCTCGTTCAGGACTCTGCGGCTTTCGCCGAACACCTGTTTTCTTTTCAGGCGATGGCGATCTTTTACCGTTCATTTGAACTATTTCTATAACATCTCGTGAGGGTGTCCGTTCAGATTTGACGGAGAAACTATTCGTAGTAGTAAATTCTTGCGACGTTCTGTCCTGGATCTCGTGGCTAAAGGTCTGCTTGGTATCTGTTGTCTTCTTAGTTTTCTTTTCAACCAACTTAACTTTGTTCGTTTGATTCGAATCTACTTTTTTCATATACGCAGTTGCGTATTCGTTAAAACGATTAGCTCTCGGTGCGGATACATTTTTTGTCGGCGATGCTGTGCGCTTTTTTACTGGGCTGGGTTGTCGAACGGGGCTCTTGGCTGAGTGAATAGATTTTGAAGCAAATTTTTCAGGACTGTGAGGCTTGAGACGAGAAGCTGATACTGGTTTTGCAGGTTCCTTGGCGTGACCGTTAACGATGGGCGCCGAAGGCTCCGCAGGCTGAGCGCGCTCTGGTTGTTTCTTCTGCGGTGTCTTGTTCGGGCGGTCTGGTGATGAGATCCTTTGAGCGGCTGGTTTCGGCACTCGTTCTGGGGATCTAGTAGTCTGCTGGTCTGGTACTCTTGGCCCTGGTGCACTTGTTGTATGTTTTGTTTTGACATATTTATGAGTTTCCACGTGATTGCTTTGATTTTTAACGATTCGGATTTGAGACCTGATTCGTCGCCTCTGCTCGTAACCCACGACCTTTTCCAACTGAAAATAAAAATTAGTTTTGAGTGTATACTTAGTACAAGGATAATAATGGGTAAAAGTGGTCCTTACCATTTGTTCCAGGAGGTCCAGCTCGAAGATGTCCTCGATGCAGGGCTGGTGGTGTTCGACGCTCCGGCGCCGCTCGCTGCTGGCCGTGGAGCGCTCGAAGCTCGTCCGGCGCAGCTCCACCCCGAACTTGCCGCTTCCTCGGCGGGTGCTCACTATTTCTACGTCCTCGTCAACTTTACTTTCTTCCTTGTTTTGACTTGTTTTCGTAGGCCTGAGATAGCCTGGGACTTTGTCTGGTTTCTCGGCCTCGGGGCGGACCCTCGAAGATTTAGCCCTGTCTCTTGGGGGTTCGGCGTTTTGTGCAACTGGGTATCTTGACAAGACTGTTCTAGTGGTAGTCACTGTTGCCTCGACGGTTTGTCGCATTGGTGATTTAGACTGTCGCATTGGTGACTTGGACTGTCGCGCTGGTGACTTGGCTCTAGGAACTTCTAGAGAGTTGACGGTGAGCCGATTGGGGCTCGCTCTAGGCTTATCGTCTAAGCGAGGTGTGTAAAGAGTATCACTTGAGGGACGCTCATATCTGTTGGGTGATTGTGGACACGCGTCATTTTCGCTATCGGTTTCAGTTAGGAAAGGCGCCACATCTTCCACGGATGGATGTAAGACAATTGTAGAGTCAGTTTTAGGTGACTTTTTGACAACGCCGATATCAGTCAGCTTTGTAGTTTTCAGTGTGTTTTGGCTGACGTCCTTTTTCTGTGTAGAAGCTATATTTTCAAATAATTCTTTAGCTTTCTTCACCGCCTCGCTACTACGTAAAGTTGTTATTTTGACCGTTGGCATCCTATCGGCTGATTTTATTTTAGGAGTGCTACTAGTTTTGAGTTTAGTTTCTGGTATGGTTTCCTTTTTGACAGGTTTAGGCTGACCGTAATCATTGTTTATACAGTTATTAACCGTCCTTGTCAGTGTTTGCTCATTACTTACATAAGTTTCAACAATATCTTTACGATCATGTTGTTCTTTATGTTTTAGTTCCTTTTGGTCAACTTCATAAGTTTCCGTAATAATACTCTCGGCAGTTTTCACGAATTTATTAACTTTATCTGATACACTGAGCAGACAATCATCCTTTTTCAGTGATTCGTCCACATTAGTCAAGTCTGGTCTTTCCACTTTCTGCGCGTGTTTTACCTTGGTAACCTTCATGTTTTCCGCAGACTCTATAAATAAGTGCGCTTTGTCATTTACACTGAGTTTCGTGTAGTCGTCCTGATATATCGTATTTTTATCATACTCGTCTGTTATTTTTCGAGATTTACTGAGAATATTTTTTGTTTCTCCCGGCCCTTTCACAAATTTAGTTACTTTTTCGGAAACCGTAAGCAAACATTCGTCGGTTTTTAGGTTATCATCAATAAAATCTGAGTGGCCTCTCGGCTCATTAATTTTGAAAGTGTTTGATGGGTCTTTAGGCTTAGTAATAGAGTCAATCTTAGTGGTGAATTTGTTAACTTTATCAGTGAAACTCAAAAGACTATCGTCGTTTTCAGATGTAATATCAGACTTTTTAACAAACAGCTCTTCATCTTCACAAATTTCGACAATATCGTCGACAACAGTTTCTGTTTCATGAATCGTGTGATATGTTCGTTTGCGGTATTCATCATCAGGCTCACTCACCTCGTCAGGGAATCTAGGAGTACCAACGTCATCAGTTAAATTCACTGGAGTGGGACAAATACGATCTGGAGAGTTTTCTCTTGATGATTTTGATTGTTGGACATCAATGATTATATCATCATCGTCATCTGTGGGGGTATTGAGAGCAGTTGCTGACTTAGGCTTCACTGGCATCTTAGAAGGTTCTTTTATGATTGGTTTTTGGTATTTTGAAGATTTAGTTGGCAAGTCATTCACTTGTATTTCTGGTTTTGATTTCATTCTTTGCGGGCCTTTCTTGGGCTTGATGTTGCTGTCGCTAGACGTACGAGTTACTTCTTTTCTTGGACTTATATTTTCTTTAATGCCTTTAATAGTTGCAGTGCGTTTTGTCTCGGGTTCATTGGCTGTACCAGGTGACACAAGGCGGCTTGTCATATTTTTAGTAGATGTGTTTGTTTTGCTGATTACATTTTGTTTTGTGACTCCATTTGCCAGCTTATCAATTTTGTAAGTGGATAAAGTAGCAGGCGTAGGTTTTCGATTGAAAGGTACTTGGTCTCTTGGTCTGATACCACTGGCGCGAGCTCCACGAGGAGATTGTGGGCGGTCTGTTTGAGAGAGAGGCTTCCTTGGAGAAATGCTCCGAGATTTGGTAGGGGATTCAGGGCTCTTAGGAGGATCAACAATAGAAGAAGTAAGAACTGTAGATGCCCTTTTAACTGGTGAGGTATTCCTTGAGGAAAGTTTATTAGGAATCTCCTTATTTTCTTTTTTCGGTTCTTCCGGGCAAGATACTTTAGTAGTCACATATTTTTTATCCTCGGTATCAAGTTTAACAGATTCCGTTGTTGTGATATCCAAATCTTGTGAGCTTGTTGTGTTTTTATTTGGACTCACGTCACGACTTGGAGACTTTTCCTTGCGGTCTGGTGATAACTTCCTTAGTGACTTTTGGACTCTATCCAGTATTTCTTGTTCTCGTTCAGACATGAGGAATTCGGTACTAACTTCTGTTACTTTAATGGCTTTTTTGTTTGGCGATAGAGTTCGGTATTGCCTTGGTTCTTCCGGTTTGGTAAAGGTATCCTTAGGGGTTTTTCCTGGTGACTCTCGTGGTGTAGATGACATTGTTGATGATTGCTTATGTGTCGATGAATTCAATGTAATATCAATTTCCTGTGTAATATTAGAATCATGTTTTGAAATGACTGAGACAGTAGGTGTCATATAACTTGGTTTTCTATCAGGACTGACTCTGGATCTTGACGGGCTAGTAGACTTCTCTGTAAGTTTCTTTTGAGTGAATTTATCCGAACTTTCGTCCGCTGGTTTAGATCTACGCTCAGTTGATATTTCCGGCCTGTTTGGCATTTCTTCTGCAGGTTTGGTGGGTGAACCTGAACGAGGGTACTCATGAGAAGACTTATCAATCGGCTTAGAAGATTCGCGAACTGGTGACTTCCTTGTAGTTGGATATAATATGCTTTCTGTGGTTGATGTGGTCGTCATTTGAGTATCTTCAGTGGTGATATCATAATATTTATTTGTTTCGTGCTCTGTGCTTACAGGTGTTGAGATATTGCTGAAGTCCGTCAACTTATCAACCGGTTTTCTAGTAGAAGATTGACTCTGTGGCTTCTTTGTTACGTCGTCTTTATTTGCAGACGATGGCTGCTTGGAAGCAGGCTTTCTATCAGGAGATGTGTCTGTTTTCTTGGGGAAAGTTGCTGATGGTTGACGAGTTGATTTTGTAGGTGATGGTGTACGAGGTTCAGAAGTTTTACGCTTGGGAGACTCTGAGAACCGTGAAATGGTTTGCTTCTGGTCAGTTGCCTTCGACGAAATGGTTTTTTCCTTTTCCGTTGATGTGGCAGTTGTCTTCGTGTGCTCCAAAGTTTCCTTCAATGTTATATTCTTTACTGTTTTTCGGTCTGGGGACTGATCGCTTTTAGGAACATTATTTCTTGGATGAGAAGGTTTTGTAGGGGATACAGATCGAGGTGAATTCTTCTCAATTGGTCGCGTTGGAGACATAGACGTCTTGGTTATTTTTTGGTCTACAGTCTTTGATGTGTAGACTTCTTCATGATCTTCAGTTGTCGAAGTGGTATCACACTTGACGGAACTCGCTTTTGTAGTTTTCATGTAGCCTGGTATTTTCTCGGGGCTCTCCCGTGATTTTCGGGGCACCGTCTGTTCAGGGCATTGCTCTCGCGGTGTCTTTGTTGGGCTGATTGGCTGAGGGTTACGTTCAAACATACGCTGTGGAGACTGTGTATCTCTGGAAGGCGAACCATCGTGTCGAGTCTTTGTGGGCTGTTCAGCTGGCGAAGACTTCGGAGTTTGACGAGTTGGTGACGCCAATACTCTTGTACGAGTATTGGTTGTAGTGGTAAATTCCTCTAAAGAATTTGTATTAACAGATAAATCGTTTTCGGTGGTGGTTGTAATATCGTAAGTTTTTTTGATAGTTCTCGTGGGTGATGTTTCTTTAGGTCTTGTATCACTTAGTTTCCTGTTGGGGCTATCTCTGTCTTGTAGAGGCTCGGTTCGCTGCGGACTAGATGAAGGACGAGGAAGTTTAGTATGTGAAGAATTATTTACCGGTTTCCCACCTGTTTTCCTTTCAGGGCTTTTGCTTGGATTTCTAGTTACCTTTTCAGGAGATTTCTGTAAAGTCTTGGTTTCTGTTATTTTGTCACCTCTGTTTACTTTTATTGTTTGGATTATATCTTGTTGTTCCTTGCTTATAAAGCTAGTAACATCTGACTTCACCTTTACAACTTTGTCTTCAGTGGAGAAGTCTGAAAACAGCGAAGCCTCCTTATGGATTGGACTGTTACAAGGTGAAACACTTGGAGAACTCTTGTTGGAGTCAGGTTTTTTTGATTTTGTTGTAGTTTCCTTAATACATTGCGATGTGTTTGTGTCCATCATTCCAAGAATCAAACGACACCGATCTTCGTACGTTTCTCGTCTAGTGAGCGGTGGTTTTGCCCTCGTCGGTGTGGTCGTTTTTGACTCGCTGGGATGGTCTTTCTTTACGACTTTGTGGAGAGTGGATTCATCTTCCGTCGGTGAAATACGGAAACTCGTCGGTGGTTTATCTACTGGAGAGGATGGATTGACAAAGTTCGACGGTTTCTTCAAGGAACTTTTTCTAGGAAGACTTTCCTTAGTCAATGAGTCACGTTTCTCAGGAGATGGAGACCGACACGGTATCTTAGACGGTGATGTGGAGCGAGGCAAGTTCAGGCTCTCGGGTCTCGGGTATTGCGGTTCATTGGAGGCGTCAGTTCCAGGCAAGAAGTCTTCATCCAAATCAGTTACAATAGGTTTTTCTTCGCGTGGAGATCCAAAATAAACGAAACCACTTACAGATGTAGTTGGTGAGCTTTGTCCTGTTGATGGTTCTACTTCAACAACCTTCGGCTTTCTGGTGGGACTGGAGGAAGGAGTGACTAGCTGTCGAGGACGCTCTTTTGTTATTGTTTTCTTGTTTACTTCTTCAGTAGTTCTCTCAGTGCTTATGAAGTCAGTGGTCTGCTTAAATCTGGTGTCTCTGGTAGGGGACTTCGTAGGTGATGTGCTGCCTTTAGGATTATTTTTGATTGGTGACGTAGGTTCTTGGCCTCTTTTAGGCGAAGTCTTATCACGGGGTCTTAATGTGTCATATGAAACGTCCTTTGTAGAACTTGAAGTAGTCATTACAGTGGTTTCTGTAACACGAGGTTTCATTTTGTCGTATGTTCCAAACTTGGTATCAACATTTTCTGTTTGCGTGTAAGTTGTATCAATAAGCTCAACCGTCTTGTCAACTCTTCCATAGAGTTCGTCATTCTCATTCACGATTACTATTTTCTTTTCTGGAGATGGTGACCTTCCTTTAGAATGTGGTACCTCACGGTCCTCTTTACTTGGACTTTTTCTTGAAGGAGATGTAGCATGGCCTTGAGGCGTATCGTAGGTTTTATCGGTACGAGTGTTCATCTTTGTTTCCTCATCAATGAATTTATAATGATCTTCTCTGACCGTAGTGGAGGTGGAGTGCTTGCGGTCTGGGCTCGGTGAGTTCTTTTGTGGTTCATCTCCCGGTTTAGATAGTCTTCTTGTTTCTGGCACATGTTGACTAGCAGCGGTGGGCCTCATGTACCCTGGCTTCCTATCCGGACTAACGCTCGGCCTGTTAAATTTTGTCGGATCGGTACATGGAGTTAGGTGCCTGTAACCAACCTCTCTTTCTGGACTACCTTCGGGTTTTTTTGGATACTCGCCGGGTCTCCTCCTGTCAGCACTAGGACTGGTCCTGGACTTGGTGATATCTGTTCTGAACTGTCTTTCAGGGCTCCTTGACTTCTGTGGTAATGACGGCGAGGGGTATTCGGTAACAGATCGCCTTTCGGGACTCTGGCGCGCTCCTGAAGGAAGTCCTGCGGCGCGAGTCGGAGACGTATGCCTGGGATCCTCGTTAATTGGTGCTTTATTCGATGGTTTCCTGTCAGGGATCGTGCTCGGGCCTGGTGAAAAGTTCTGCGGCCGTTTCTCTGGACTGACGCTCGGCCTCAGGCGCACTCTTTCCGGGCTGTGGTCGCCAGGAGCGCGGCCTATCGGAGGCTTCCTCTCGGGGCTCGCTTGCTTGCTGGTTCTCGTTTTGTTGATAGAATGAGTCGAGTGAGTGCTGTAGAACTTGTCGGAGTTGACGGAGCGCTTTGGCGAACAGCGGTCGAGCTTGCTGGGACTGGGGCTGCGGCTGGGTGGCTTCCTGCACTTGTCGGGGCTGACACTGCTTCTCAGCGACGATGTGCTGGATTTGAACGTCTTGCAGCCGGGAGACGAAGCCCTTGTTGAGGGGCGCGTGGCCGGGGGCGTGTCGGCACGCAGCGAGGTGGCCCAGGCCTGCTGGGTGGGGCTCCAGTCGGAGCTTACTTTCTTTTGTTGAAAATCAGATTGATATGTAGTTTGGTAACGGTCGCTGCTAATCTTTCTCTCGACGACGTCCTCGACTTTCTCACCCGTGACTTTAGTTATGGTATGAACTCGTTCAGAGTTATCATTTACACTTGGATAACTATTATCATCAATACGACTAGTATCGGCAGGAGTCGGACCTGTCGGAGTCGGGCCCTGTCGCTCGCCATCCCTGGGCGAACCACTAATTCTTGTATTTTTAGTTATAGTTTTGCTCGAGATGTTACTATCATTATAATCCTCACGCCGATCTGTCTGATCGACATCATCAACGAACCTCTGGGTCGTTTGCTGGCGGACTTGGGTGTAGTCATCTTTGACGTCCCTGGTGTTTGAGGAGCGGTCAGTCACCTTGTTGTTCACACTCGTCTTGTTGTAAGTTCGAGAGAAGTTTTCGTCGATTTGCGAGTGGTCTGTCACCTTCCTGCTGGTGGTTTCGTGGCGACGGTTCGTACGATGGAATTCGGACGCGGTGTCATCATCGACGGTGTACTCACGCAGCTGCCTCTTGAAGTCGTAGTCATCGACATGCCTCTGAGAGTCAACGATATCGTCAGTCGTCCGTCGGAAATCTTGGACGTTGTCGTCGGTGCGACCGTCTGTCGTACGGCGAGTGGTATTCGAGGACGTCTCTCGCGTGTCGGACTTCTGCTGCGAGGAGTGAGACTTGGTCTCGCTGCTGGTCTGGTACTCGGAGCGCGTGGTGTGCGCGGGCGCACGGAACTCCCTGCGCGTGCAGGTGACCCGGGTGCCGTCGGGCAGGCAGCGAGTCTCGACGACCACCTTTGTGCGGTCGTCGGGATAGTCGATCTTCCGCGAAACCAACTCTCCGCTCTTCGCGTCGTCGCGTCGCAGTTTCCGTTCGGTGTTAGTGGTTCTGGTTATTGTTTCGTTGCGGTTAGTGTCATATGTCTGGTCGTAGTCTTGGATTGCTGGCGCGTCGCGCACCGTGGAGGAGACCTGCTGGGAGTGTTGCTGGGTGCTGGAGGAAGTGGTGATGCTGGAGTGGTGTGAACCATCGGCAGCGCGGCGCTCGATGTGGTCGCGCGCTGTGCTGGCGGCGGAGGCGTCATCGCACCGCGTGTGGCCGCGCGCGTCCTGAGTCTCGGTGACGGCGTGCCGCTGGCAGTCCGAGGCGGCGAACCGGCCACGGCCACCCTCCACGTCGTAGCTACCCTCGATGTTCGCGTTCACGGACTGGACGCGCGTCCGTCCGTCGTCCGCGGCACGGTCTTCTGACTCCACGGTCCAGCCCGCATTCGACAGCTCGTTAGGATCTGCAACGAGACGCGGACGGTCAGCACTCCGAGACAGATGGACCTGCCGTGTTACAGAGTTAATGAAGCGTTAGTCGGTTAGAGTGTGGGTAGTGTGGTGGAGTGGAGTGGGACAGCACCTTGGCCGCGGTAGGAGAACTCCTTAGGCGGCGAGCCGGCGTCGCGGACCTCCTTGCTCTTCATGGACTGGAAAGTCTGGTCTGCGAACGACTCCACGTGCGCCTGACTCGACGAGAACTCACAACCTGTTGAAGCGGCAACACTACTCTACATCCCATTCATTTTAATAAACGAACACACAACGACTACGGCTCTATCTCGGTGCGAACACTCAACGACTAGGGCTTTACCTCGGTGCGAACGCACATCGAATAGGGCCTAATCTTGGTGCGAACACACAACGATGAGGGCTCTATCTCAGTGCGAACACATAACGACTAGGGTTCTATCTCGGTACGAACCTACAACGACTAGGGCCTGTCTTGGTGTGAAAACACTTTAAGCGGATCTACGTACTCTATTCTCTACAATACATTAAATATGCCTCTACTATCCAAAAGCCGCTACAGTGCAGCGTGCAATGGCGTAATCGCAAAAATACGGCAAAAATATTTAAAATTTTAGTCTAAAATCAATTATTCATGATTGAAATTTATGGCAAAAAATTTCATTAAACCTACCTATAATTTTTTTTGACTTTCAAGGGATCTTTATCTCTTTTACTGGATGCATACTTTTCTCGCTCTATTTATTTGTCTCTACCAGTGTATCTTGGCATCTAGTTGGCACTACTGTGCATGGACTAAGATATCTAGCAAGGCACCTTTAGCGGGCGCGGGGTCGGGCGAGTAGAGGCTGCGCAGGCGCTCCTCGCGGAGGCGGTACATGTGCGCGCGGATCTCCTTCTTGCGCCCGAAGTCTTCAGTCTGCTGCCACTGGAAGTTGACACAGCTGATTACAGTATCTTCCTTCAGCAAAACAGACGAGTACTTACGTATGTAAGAATTTATGTATATAGGTATGTGTATATATGTATATACATTTCGCTCCGTTGTGCTTGCTCAAAGTAATTTAAAAGGCGCTGTGAGTATTCATGCAACTGAATTAATAAGTCAAGGCGTTCTTGTATAATAAAATGAGACGGTAAAATTTTTCATTGATGATTTTGTCAGAAGTTTTCAAGCCTTTTTCGTAATTTGTGACCGAAGTTAATAGACAACAGTTGGTTGATCGTCCGGTTATCTAGAGTCAGTAAAGTGCCTGGGGTTGTTTATATCTACGTGGTTTGCGTTAATAGAAGAAAAGGAAACAACTTAGCAGCACACAGCTTAACCGTTGACCAAACTGAAGTAAGGCGTGAATAAATTCAAATAAAGTGGAAGCAACTTACCAAACGACGTAGCACGTCCTCGTCGCGAATCAGGTTCACGTCGGTTTCAGACATGCTGCGGACAAACAAACAGACATTGCTTACATATTTCTTTAATAAACCGTCAAGAGCGAGTCGCACTCGTGCACCGAGGTTTCCGTATACAATAACATAACTATAAGACATTGCTTCTTGCCAAATACTATGATTCTAGTCAACGGGAAGTAGGTACCCTATAGGCTGTGGTCCCTTGCCAGAAACAAGTTTTTTTTAAATAAATAATATATTACGGTTTTCGGATTTTCCCTTTACTTTTCCTCAAATTTTATGATTCTGTATGCTAACGTACCTAGGTAGGAGAAACAACCTAGTTTAATAGCTGACCGTCATTGCCAGATTGGAATCGAGCAACTTCCTCCGACCTCCCGCCCACCGCCGCGCTATCCTCACGTCCTCTATTTATTGGATCGGATAACTCGACTTTGATGATGATTGACGACTATTCATTACACCAGAATAGCTTCTTGCATTCGTGAAATAGCTTGTCAAGTTTTTCATCAGCCTCATTTAGCTTATAAAAATATCGGGGAAAATATACAGCGTTAGTCATAAAAATAAATCCAAGAGCCAAAAGCCATATACATTTTGCAGAAGCCCAAAAAAGGACAGAAGTGATCGATGAGGAAGAAGCCAACGGAATAACGTAGACAAGTTTGTAGACAACTAGGAACGCGTGGGCGCCTGTAGGCATCTCTCGCCAAGGATCCCACTAGTGTCGATCTACTGCGTGTGGGAAGACTAATGCACAACATTGACACTGGATATTACTGATTTATTGCGATTTTATATCTGGTTTTCCTTTAAGGAACTTTAGAGTTTTCTACAAGGTTTGCCACCGGTTTAGGTCACGGAAGACGTCTGTTAAAACTAGGTATTTTTGCATGTAAGATCAAATCAATTATTTTAGAACCTTATTTAACATTCTTATTTTATTATGAATGTAAGCGGGTTAACTACGAACCCAGTTTGTGTTTCAAGAACACCAACGTTTCATTTCGTTTCATGACGATTCTCTCGGACGTTGTTTAGAGCAGACGTGCCTTACTCAGTGTATTAAGATATAATTGCAATTGCTGACTAGTGACCTCCTTTGCCGTTAACAAAACAAGCTGTATCATACATAGTGTTTGGTGAAAATGGTCTTATACTAAGTTTACTGTTTTATCAAAAATTCGAAATGGATTCGGACAGTCCCTTAAGCCGGAGCAGCAGGATAGAACGCAGCCCGCCTCGGACGCCCGTTTCGCCCTCGGCCACCCAGCAGCCCTCGGTTGCGCCGCGGCAGCCCCTGGACGCCCCGCAGCCCTCGTCTCGTCCTGCAGTAGTGTGTGGAGACCTGATTGCTACGTCAGAACTACAAAACTGGATGACGGGCATCGATCAGTGCTTAAATGAGATCTGCACAATTACCGAAACAGGAAAACTAAACTCCGAACAAAAGTTAAAAGTTAGCACTCTATGCCGAAGACTGGCTCGCGGTACTTCGCAGATGGTAACCCTTTACCAATCTGTAAAAGCAAAAGCTATGACCTTGAACATTGAAAATAAAGCCATGAACGACAAAATGGACCTATCAAAGCGGCTTCAAAATTTGGAGGATAAAATAGACGAGACATCCAAACCTCTCTCTGGAAACTCCACTTTTGCAGACATGGTGAAAAGAGGTAATAACTTTATAAAGCCTATTAACATAAGCTCTGTGAAACTAA
Source organism: Eupithecia inturbata (assembly GCA_963662085.1). Classification (NCBI taxonomy): domain Eukaryota; kingdom Metazoa; phylum Arthropoda; class Insecta; order Lepidoptera; family Geometridae; genus Eupithecia; species Eupithecia inturbata. Next base: position 14,587,857 of record OY759190.1, read on the forward strand.
CCAGAACTACTTAAATCTATGTTCCTTTCATGGTTTGCTTCCTGCGCACACGCTCCCAACGCATCAAGGTGGTTCCTGCTTAGATCATATAATGCTTAAATCGGATCTTTCTTCACTTGCACTTGTCATTAACTCATCTATTACCGATCATAAGGCTATCCTACTTTCTTTAAATTTCAAATTACCTGAACGAAGCAGAAATCGCATTAGGTCAAAGATAAACATAAATAAACTCGAAGACGATTTATGCAAAGTAGATTTTGCTTAAGTTTACAATTCCGATGATCCACAGTTGTGCATGTCTTTTGTAATAGATAATGTGCAACGCGCAATTTTAAAGAATTCGTACAATGTTTGTTTGAGTAATAAATACCATAACGTTAAGCCCTGGATCACACCAGGTCTTATTAGATGTATGAGACACCGGGACAAATTGCACTTAAATGCAAAGTCTAACCCAAGTAACTTTGTTTTGCAGCTGTCGTATAAACGTTATCGTAACTTCTGTAATGATCTTTTACGAAAAGTCAAAATTAACTATGACAAAAACATACTTGAAAAAGCGGGAAAAAATAGTAAAAAAATCTGGAAACATATTAAAAATGTAACATATTCTTCAAAATCGCATGAGTCATCTTCGGGTTTATTGCAAACAAACGCATCACATTTGCAATCTGCTAACTCTGCAAATTCTTTCTTCGTAAATGTAGGTAAGTGTCTGGCAGAACGAGCTCAAGGCCACTTACAAACACAAATATGCACAGCTTTCTCGGGCCACAATGTTCTAACATCCTTTGTATTACTAGAGACTGATGAAGCTGAGGTAGAAAGGATAATTATGAGTTTAAAAGACGACTGTGCAGCCGGATGGGACAATATCACAACTAAAATACTAAAACAATTAAGACACATTTTAATCCCTCCATTTACACACATTTTCAACAAATGCTTGACTTCGGGTGTTTTCCCTGCATGTTTGAAAAAAGCTATAGTTGTTCCGGTATTCAAATCTGGCAGTAAGGACCAAGTCACAAATTATAGACCGATTTCTTTACTATCTTCTATATCTAAAATATTAGAAAAAATTATCAATACAAGGTTGGTGAATTACTTGGAGGATAAATTGATTTTATCTAAGACTCAATTTGGTTTTAGACCCAAAATTTCCACTGCCGATGCTGTTCATCACTTGACCAATTATCTCGTTCAAGAACTCGATAAAGGAAAACACACAGTAGGAATTTTCCTCGACCTTGCTAAAGCTTTTGACACAGTTTCTATACCTATTCTTTTGCGCAAGCTAGAACATCTAGGAATCAGAGACACTCAGTTAAAGCTCTTTACAAGCTACCTGGAACACCGCACTCAATCCGTGAGAATTGGGAGTGTCCTGAGCGATGAACAGGAAAATTCGTCCTTCGGGGTTCCCCAGGGAAGTATATTGGGCCCAACCCTATTTTTAATCTACATTAACGATCTGTGTAACTTAAAACTAGACCACGGCATAATTATATCATACGCTGATGACACTGCCCTCCTTTTTTCAGCTGATTCTGATAAGGAAGTCTTCGAGTTTGCGCAAAATGGATTTAATGTTGTTAACAAATGGCTACAGTACAACCTACTAACATTAAATGCTGAGAAGACCAATTATACTAAGTTTTCGATGCGCAAACAGACAACTATCTCTAATTCTAAAATATACGCACATCATTGCTATAGCTCAAACAACACACAATGCTTATGTCCCGTCATTAAAAGTATAAATCAAATAAAATACTTAGGTATCGTACTAGATGATAATCTTTCGTTTAAGCCCCACATAAAAACCCTATGTGGTAGAGTGCGAAAGTTAATATTTATCTTTAAAAAGCTACGCCATATTGCAGATCATTCTATAATTCGACAAGTTTACTTTGCCCTGTGCCAATCAATTTTAACTTATTGCATTAGGTACCACATGGGGTGGAGCGGGGAAAACATTGTTACTAACAGCAGAAAGAGCACAAAGAGCAATACTTAAAGTGGCAACTTTTCGTCCTTTCATCTTTCCCACTAATCTTTTATATGAGTCCTGTGATGTGTTAACAGTCCGGCAGCTATTTATAATGAACACAGTACTAAAACAGCACGCAGCCCTTCCCTACAGCACTGAATTTACTAATAACAAGAGACGGAATGCTAAAGTTTGCCCTCAACCAACAACCCTAAAATTTTCCTTTGCGAACAAATTTTATCTATTTCTTGGTCCGTTCCTATACAACAGACTAAATTCAATGTCTAATTTTTACGCGCTTAATGTACACTTCAAAGTCTATCCTACGATGATACAGAGAAGCTATTAGAAATTATCAAGTGAATTATATTTTTATACGTAATGTTAACCTAGTTAGAATAGTGATTAATCTAGTTTTTACTCAATTTATGTACCTGCATACTATACAATTTGTGTATTATGCACAAATTGTTTGTAACATAAACAACATTGTTAAACTAAATGCCTTTATCGTAATAGTAAGTGATTATTTTATTTAATAATTATAAGTATAGATTAGCACTACTGTCGCCTGAAACACAGGATTACCTAGTTCAGGCTAAATTGTTATACTTAGCTATACATATTCGTTTAGTGTACTAATGTATTGTCGATTTACGTTCTTTGAATAAATTTTATTTATTTATTTATTTATTTATCCCTTAACGACTTCATCAGGGTGAGGCGGTTCGCGTCGCGCCCGTACTCCGTCCTTGCGCACACTGATTTTACATAATATAGACTCTTATTTTAGTCTAGGATCATCCGTATAGATAGGGCATAGGATGAATGATTGTTAAAAAGAATAAACGCATTTCGCATCTCAGGCTTGTCGCTGAATACAGTTCCGCCGAGCTATCAAATAATAAATTACCAATGACACGGAAATAAAGTGCTATTTTTGATTTCTGTCGCTTCGGTATGTAGACTAAAGTAAAGAAGCGACGAAGAAACCTTTAGCCTGTTAGTTGTTATTTTTCGAGTTCGAACAAAACCCGTCCAAGTTTTTTAACCTCTGGATAATCTGATATTTTATATTAAACTTTTTTGCACAGGAAGGTTTTGACAATAGAATATTAATGTCACTGGTTGATTCCGTGCCTGTGGCGGTAAAATAACCCCCTGTTCAACTATCTGACAAGAAGAATTCAATCAGATGAATTTGGTTGAATTGCATCGTGTATAACACAAGCTTTGCAGCCTGCAGCCTGCAGCCTGCATTGCGCCGCACAGCACCTAGAGGCTATCTCTGCGACCCGCCGGCCTTGTGCCACTTCGCCTCTTCTCTATAAGGAGAAGTTTTTTCTCACTTCAATGGCCGTTCCAATTGCTGGTATTTTAATTATGCAATGAACATATGGCTAGGTACATATCGACGGTTATGGGAACTAAACCGTATTTATAGCACCAATATCTCCTAAGGTTTACGATTGAAAATAAACTTACCAGCACTTAACTGTAAAAGCCAAGAAGATGAAATTTAATACCTTTGTCACTGAACTGCCCATCTACGAGCATCTCACTTAAAAGATGTTTTCTTCCCTATGATCAATTCTTAGAGAAATATAATATGCTCTCACTTGAATCTCGGCGTAAATACCTTTAAGCCATAACATTATATAAAATTGTAAATAATAGTTAGCTTCTATTTCGGTCAACGAATTAGCATTGCCATTCAACGTGGCAATGCTACCAGCATTCTGGGCACTCTGCCTTCTGGTGACGCCTTAGATTTTTAAGAAATAGATATTAAGTGTATATACTAGTTGTAATTGTTTTATTCTGTTATTGTAATCTATGTGCTAAATATAAATATTATACACGAATAAATAAAATAAATAATCTAGCATCTACCTAATAATAGTTTCGACTGAACCTTACTTCTAGCCTGGGGCACCATGTGCCTCGTACCGTGCACAAGCGAGAACTTCAGGCAGGTAAACTGTTTTACCTTAACACCTGTCGCACCAACGCAGGTCTTCATATGCCTATACGCGTATGATCCTACAATCCTACAATGCTAATTTTGTAGACGTTGACGTATTCGCTTATAGTACAGGTAAGTTTAAGTCACAGGTCCTTAAAAAGTTATGTAGGTACTTAAATCTATTTACCTCTACTTTATTGTATGCTTGTATTATTGTTTTATTGTTGTCGATTTGTTTAAGTATCTAGTAAAATTAAGTTTATTTTATATAAATTAATATTGTAGAGTCGGCAACCTGCAGCGACGAGTATTGATAAGTTTATTAACATATTTGAATACAACGTAGTGGGCTATATTTTTACTAAATTTATTATGTAACTCATAAACCTAAGTTTAAAATATAATGGTTTGTTATGCCTGTATTTAATAAATAAAAACTCAATGATGCTTGAGACATTGCTAGTTATAATTAAATTATATTAATTGATTTTTCTAAAAAACCATTAACGAATGACAAGGTAAAGTTAAGAGGCATGACAGAATTACCTACGCTCAACCACGCTGGACTACTGGACTCCTGGGGTGTCAGGAGCTCATGAGCAACCACAATATCTGAAAGCTCGGACTATCCCAAGCTTTTAGGTATTGTGCTTGCTCATGAGGTGATGACTGGACTGTCTCTTGATTCTAAGGTTCTGATCGCGCATTAAGTAATCGAACATCTTTTGAAAGTGTGACTTTCTAGAGATAACCAATGCAGTGCGGAGGATGTGCTCTACACTAGGAGTATCTCGCGACGCGACGAGACATCGCACGCGACGCTTTCTTGCTCCCTAACGTATTCCGCGGCCAACGCAGCCGTGCTCGTGAACATGGAATCGCGATTAGCTTTCGATAGATCATCATTGTGTAGTTATAAAACCATTGTGTTGTGTGACAAACAGACGAAAGTTTAGAAATATCTGATCGAGGCGGGACATTCCACGGATAAGAATTATAAGGCGCTATTAAGGGTGTTGTTCTGATACGTATTAAGAGAAATACGTAGGTACCTCAACATTGAGAAATATTCTTAACATGAAATAAGAGTAGAAGAAAAGCCATAACAGTAGTAGAAGAAGAGCAATTAATGTATGGCTACCTAATGTCCTAGTTTTAAGTTTTTGTTTATCAGTGCGATTGGTTGTATAGTTATAAATAAATGTATTTTCTTTCTTTTTTCTTTCCAACACAAATCCCAGAATGACATAATCCTAAATCAGAAGTTTATTTAAACAAGTTGTCCGAATTGAAATGGTCATTAACATATTGACCGCGTCATGTCTGCAGACGCTTATGCAAACATGGCTTTAAAACATGTTCCATTTATTTGCAAATAATCAAAACAATATTACAAAAATAAAATATAAATATGTATTCCGAGTTATTGTATCGAGCATTATTGGTTTTGTATATTTTTTTTCTTCTCTATAATAATTAAATATTTCAGCCACAAATCAAGGCTGCATCCGTAACTTCCACCAGATGTACCTAACCCAGGTGTTCAGCTTTCACTTTCATCTCCTTACTCCGCGCACGTCTGTCCGACTGTTGCTCCTAGAACCGATGACGCCTCTACATCTTGTGTCGTACACTCGTACGTATGTATAAACATTACTCTCAATTACAAATGACTACTGGACCACCAGTAGGTACACAATAAGCACATTGTGATTAATATGCGTTAGAAGGGTTTACGACGGATGTGGAACGGAACGCTTTACGTACGTCAATGTTTACTTTAATTGGAGGCCGATGTTGACCAAATGGGGCTTATTGGCTTAATATGTATATTGGGCAAGAGTATTGGGACAAGTAACAAGCAGTATTAATTTGATAATGTCTTTGTTGAAATAAAATATCTTGGATTCTAGAACCCAGTAGAGTTATATGTCAAGCAGGCACTGTGTTACTGAGGTGACTTTGGCAGGCTGATTGACTTGCGAACTTTTCAGTGTAGAATGTAATGTTGTCTATGCCATGTTATCTGCCACTTTTTTCAGCGATTGTTGACTCTAATAAGTTTGACTGCTTGGATGCAGTTGTTTGTTGGTATCAGACTTTACTTGAACAGACCTCGTTCAGTTATCAGCTATAGGAGCCTAATACAGAACAACATAAGACATCTCATGTTATTTGTCTCGAATGTTGAGATCACAGTCGGACCCGGTTCAATTAGACATGGAAGATAATCTCTTAGCTCGTTTCTTATTTATTTGCGGCTCTCGTAGGATCCACAACCTGTCCTGCCCTGTCCTCTCCGTTTGCAACATGCATCCCGCAAACAAGCAAATCATTCAATTACATATGTCTCTTGTTTCCACAATGTACACACCTTTTTTCCAGTGATCAATTAACAATGACAAATACAAGTAATGTTTATTGTTTATGTCTATTATTCCTTCAATGACCATTACTTCTCCAGCATAAGTACTGTACTGAACCGGCATCTGTGAAACCAGTCAGTCTTTATACAGACTTGAAGTGATATTATCACTTCGGCATGACATCAGTGCGCTTACGCATGTCCAGTGCAGTGTTTACCTCCTCAAGGGCGGTGCAGTATTGGGTTTGGGACTAGTTCCATTGCATAATGTTCATTAAAAACAACGCCATATTTGGCAAGGTCAGGCGGGGCAGAAACCGGACTGCTTACCGCGAACGACCAGTTTTCAGATACATAAGTACCTAAGACTTGTGAACAGTATGTTGTATTATGGAACCATACCTACTTTAAAACAGTCGAGTTAGCTTCTAGGAGTAGAGGTATTTTCGTTATTTCGGAGATCAAACGGATGACCAAACAGACTGAAGCAGATCTAATTCTTTGCCACTAAAGCCTAAAATTGCTACACAAATAACGGCATTGCGATTTATGAATGAGAAAACTCGCAAAGTGATTGTATTTAAATTTAGCAATAAAACATCGGCAATAAAGCTTAAAACTGCTCAAGATGACATCAGTGTGCCCACGTGCCTGCGCTCGTGATCTCACACCTTCCAACGCTTCAATCCAGAAAGGGTTGTCCAACTGCAGACACAACGACGACATGTAGGTAGGTACACGGTATTTTGTAACTTAACAGATAATTAGCCTATTATAGAAATGGACTTGCCCAAAATACCGTAAAAAGATACAAATTACTGAATTTGTATTTGTAGTTATTTTGTATTTATTTATTCCAACGTAGGTACACATGTTACACTTGATGTCGTTAAATTTTTTTTAATTATTTTTAAATAATAGAAGGCAGAATAGTAGGCAAATTCTCGTCAAAGCTTGAAAATGTGTTATTCAAAACGTGTCTTGTATGACGATCTTTTGGGATGATGCCCTGCTCCTGCTGTGCTGACGGAGCGCGGAGTCAGTACACAAGCGCGCGAGTCAACCCTTCAGGTCCCGTTGCGTGCACAACATTACTATTGAGTTTGACCATGACAAGAAAAGTAAAGGGATCACAGATACGTTGATTCAGATGAAAAACCCTATAGTTATGGTCGCCTATGTTTTTTGTGTGAATAAACTACAAATTTACGCTTTTTGGATTTTTCTCTTTACTTGTGTTATAAGACTCTTTGCCTAATTTTATGGTTCTAGGTCAACGGGAAGTAGGTACGCGGGTCTTGTCGTCCGGCGAGCATAAATTTTTTTTTTAACCTTTTACAAATTTACATTTCATCAGATTTTTTGTGTATGTGATTTCCTTGAAAATTTCAATATATTCGGGCATAAACGGCTGTAACTTATGATTGCGTTGACTTAGAATTTCGGCTGCAAGAGGTTTCGGATTTATTTGATGTTAATTTCAACAGTGGAGGTATCCCTCCACGCGTTCCTGAGAAAAGGGGGTTGATAGACGGACAAACGGAGAACAAAGTCATCCTGTAAGGGTTTCTTTATTCCTTTTTAGGTACGGAACCCTACAAATCAGTATTTTCATCATTATTTTAAACTCCTTTTCAACTTTAAAAACAGCGTGTAAACTTTAAAATCTGTGAAACATCGGTTAGACCAATCGATAGACAAAAAATAAAGATAATTTTGAACTGGTAACATGAAAACAGCAAAAAGTGGACATGGTGACTTTTTGATCTAAGCCATCCAATTGAAGCCTATACCCATATCAATAGTATTCTACAACCTCAGTTGTACATGTGATGCCTCGTGTAAAGACTAGGCTTTGGAACAGGTTCCCTTAAATCCTGAGCGCCCGAGTCCACTCCACTCGTCACAGACTACGAGCGAGTGAGTCGCGTCGCGCGCGGAACCGACCCCGGCTGCGCGCGCGCACCATGTAGGCTCTACACGCACCATTATTACACTACGCCATGATGATCTATTATCACATTTATCACCGTAAAACTGGCGGGGTGAAAAAGAAGACAAAACGGTAGAGATAATTTAAGGACTTGCCAGTTTATTTTCTGAAACGAAAGATTTCAACGCGCTCGTTGTTGCTGCGCTAGCAAATGCGAAGTCTTATGTTGTTGGCTCTCAGTTCATCAGTTCTTCAGTCAGAGTACCTAGATATCTGATAGGTTCATGTAAGTTTGCATAGTATGATCAGTGATCACGAATGACTATAAATACAAGAGCTGTTTTGAGAAGTAAGTACCTACCTACAATACAATAGCAAAGAGTCAAGTTACGTCCGGCGCGGCGTGAGTAACATTCCTTCGACATCTACTCTGCAGTTTTGACTCCGAGCTGGTACAAGGCTTGTCCGTATGTTTACATGGCTTTATGTTTCGCTTGTTTCACGAGATTCTAAGTTTTCCTGCGCATTTTTTCCTGAAAAGATTGCTGGCTCGACTATTGCTCTACATAGAGTTCCACTTCATAATGTTATTTTATATACATACCCATTGAGTTATTATTACTACTAGTACTTACTTCAATTATTATACCTAATAGATTATTACTTTATTGAACTTCAGAAACATAAACACCAACATATCAAGAAATAACTACAGCAGCGAGGGCCCCGACGGTAACCGGCGCGGGAGGCGGGCGGCGGGCGGCCTTATCGAATGATCCTACATACTTACCTACCCATTGTATTACTGACATGAGATGATAATAAAACCAGATTTAAAATAAGCTATAAATTAAAATTTTGCTTTACATGAATGAAAACATAATTCATTCACACATTACTAGTCCAATCGCCGTCAGCCACAATTACTAGAATCGTAAAATAAGAGAGCAATTAGTTTTTATATTTATTAGTCCGATTGCCCGAGTCCTGGTGTACTGTACACTGTACACTGCACCGTACGTATGAAACGAACAGACATGGCTACGAACCTGTTTCTGCATCAATCCCCTCAAGTTGTACACCTATTACAGAAGATACAGATATATCATGGCATAGTCGGACAAACTTTTGTTTGATGCTGCACGTCAGATATCCGATCGACAAAGCTATTGCTCTAAAGTTTGATAATGAAGGTATTTGAGTTACCTATCAATAAGTCGTTACGCCACTTGTTATTGGTGCCGGGACCGCGGATTATAAAATATGCTCAAAGTCTTACATAAACATAACCTTACCTATTACAAACAAAAATGTCCATTTATGTAATATCAATTTAAAAACGACTAATGAGTAAGAATAAGACTATTTGAAGAAGGTGAGTGTTGTGTTGAAGTCGATACGTTAAATGAAATAGCAACGAAACGATGACGGCACTCCGAGCACACCTACCGCCGGGCACGGTGCGGGATATGATGGACCATCTGCACCAATTGAACATAGCATCACCTCTCCATATAACTCTGAGGACATCTCCTCTACAGTCATACATTCTCTTGCTAGCTGTCAATATTTACATAGTGCTTTAAGACGTATCTACTTATGACATAATTCAGGTAGGTTTAAGTCATACTTAAGTATCAAGGATTTGCGGTGGCAATGTCGATCGCGATGGTGATGTCATGAAGAAAAAAAAACAAAACACCAAACAATAACATGGAAGATCCAAATGAAAGCCTGATGTCTAAAACATGTTTCGGTATATTTGTTGAACTGATGAACGGGTGTATGTTATGTATGAATGATGAAGGAAGGTCACCGGGTAGGTATTTATCGCGTGGACATCTAGTAGATTTTTTTTCAACGTTCCGAACATAAGTAAAATAAAATTACAAGCGTCTATTACTAAGTATTTAGACAAAAATTGGAACTTAGTCGTTAATTTGATAAATTCGAAGTAGGTTACTCATGTTGTTTATTTGAATAAATTGATAACAACACTGTTTGTTAAATAATTTGAATTAATTTAAATTAAAGGTAAATAGAGACTGTATTTGAGTTTAAGTGTTATTTACCTTTATACCCAAAAACTGTTTTAAACCTCATTGAGTTATCATGAAAATGTTACCTATATATACAGTGGGCTACCATAGAACCTTTGCCGTCCAGGCCACTCGCCTAAGGAACAGTCTTCCAGTGGAATGTCGCGAGGTATCCTCAGTACATGTCTTCAGATCTAGACTCTATAATCATTTTCTTTCTCAGGAATAATTCGGTACGTTATATATTTTATTATTCATGTATGTATATTTAGGTATAATATAATATACTAACATTATATATGTATTAATGTGAGTACCTATTATTATTATATTTTATTATGTATGTTAATGTCACGATTTATTAATTGTATTTTCCTTTGTTTCTTGTAATTAATAATTTTTGTTATCTAGCACTACCTACTAAATTGTTGTCAACACTACCCAAAGGTCAGCAGGTAGAGAATGCTATCTAGCATTATGTTCGCCCATGTACAACTTTTGTGCAATAAAGAATATTCTATCTATCTATCTATTCTATATATATATATTTATTAACCAAATGTACATAATAATAATTATAATGCTGGACAATCCACACATGCATATAACCAAACAGTCTTAATTGCGCAACAATTCCTGCCATATATTCCCTAAGTTCCACTCACCGATATCAGGCGATACCCCAGTCCCCGCTGCAGCCTCACACTCACGCCTCAATACTGCAGCCTCTCGAACGTGTGAGATGAGAACCACGTACTCCACGTCACGGAACCTTGCGAACAGCGGACGGAACAGCGCGATGGATGTACTAGTGGTTAGGTATCAGAAGGACAGGAGACTGTGGAGGTGTCAGTTGAGGCAGACGGCTGGCTCGCGACTCCGAGCATCCAACCTGCGGCCGCGGGCGCCGGCGCGCCCACGCCGCGCCGCGCCGGTGACATGTTGCGGTTATTTTGCGGAAAATTATAATCTGATAATGCGTGGGTTGAGGATAAGAGTTGTACTTGACACCGTGTCAATCAAATGCATCTCGATAGTTTTAAGACGGGCATAGACTGATAGACCCTCTTGGGAAATGCAAATGTTCTTGGTGTCTTCAAATACGTGACAAACAGATGTATAATTATCTCTATTTCTACTGATTTTGCCATCCACTCAGTCATTTATTTGTGAGATAGACTGAGCGACTCCATATTTTTCATAACTAATTTAGAATGAATTAACATAATTTATCGGTATTCCGTCCATATTTCACCCACTAACAGTAACAAGTCAGTAACTAAAACAAAACAGTGGACCTCAGAGTAAACACTGACTAACGCTTGATTAATTGTTATTGAAATGAAACGACTGCCTATTAGCATCGCCCGCGCCGCGCGCCGTGGGCGGCTCCTTGGAGTCATGACATGAGGATCGGCGAACTTCAAGGGAACTAGGTAATCAAAACACAGGAGCGATTTGCGGATGGTGGGAAGGGAACCGATGAGAAAGCTGTTAACGTTGTGATGATGAGAGGTAAACGTGAAGAAGACATGTTCGAAATCGGTCAGAGACCGAGAAGAAGCGATGAAGTGAAATATCACTGGAATTTGGAAGTTTTTACCTCTGAGGACCGACATTTTCACGCTTACGAATATATAGATTTCTCTACAAGGATATAAACGTGTTCGTGGGCGAGCCGGCTCTCATTGTGTCTTTATGGCTGTAACTAATGAATTTACGCCAAAACCGTGGAGGAAGCGAGGTAAACTCAATTATCGCGTCGCGGCACTAAGGGAAAAGTAATGTTGGCGATACCAACACTCCGACACGTCACGTCGATACCAACACTCCGACACGCCACGTCGATACCAACACTCCGACACGCCACGTCGATACCAACACTCCGACACGCCACGTCAATACCAACACTCCGACACGCCACGTCGATACCAACACTCCGACACGCCACGTCGATACCAACACTCCGACACGCCACGTCAATACCAACACTCCGACACGCCACGTCGATACCAACACTCCGACACGCCACGTCGATACCAACACTCCGACACGCCACGTCGATACCAACACTCCGACACGCCACGTTGATACCAACACTCCGACACGCCACGTCAATACCAACACTCCGACACGCCACGTCGATACCAACACTCCGACACGCCACGTCGATACCAACACTCCGACACGCCACGTCGATACCAACACTCCGACACGCCACGTCGATACCAACACTCCGACACGCCACGTCGATACCAACACTCCGACACGCCACGTCGATACCAACACTCCGACACGCCACGTCGATACCAACACTCCGACACGCCACGTCGATACCAACACTCCGACACGCCACGTCGATACCAACACTCCGACACGCCACGTCGATACCAACACTCCGACACGCCACGTCGATACCAACACTCCGACACGCCACGTCGATACCAACACTCTAAACTACTACTAACACTAAGCAAAGGTAAACAAAGCCCCTTAACAAAACTGTCAACTTTGAGCAATGGCTATGCAATGGCTTGTCTCATCCTAACTGATACCAATCAACAGAAGAAATAAACGACTCGACGACGAAACAAAACGACTTATTTATTTACTGCTTCAAGTTGAGAGAGGCTTACGAGTCCGTGAGCTCCTAAGAAACACCGCCGGCAGAAGCAAAAGGAGGCCTGTAACCAGCTGTGAATGAACACAGGAGGCAGGCAGAACCAAAAGGAGGCCTGTAACCAGCTGTGAATGAACACAGGAGGCAGGCAGAAGCAAAAGCAGGCCTGTAACCAGCTGTGAATGAACACAGGAGGCCGGCAGAAGCAAAAGCAGGCCTGTAACCAGCTGTGAATGAACACAGGAGGCCGGCAGAAGCAAAAGCAGGCCTGTAACCAGCTGTGAATGAACACAGGAGGCCGGCAGAAGCAAAAGCAGGCCTGTAACCAGCTGTGAATGAACACAGGAGGCCGGCAGAAGCAAAAGCAGGCCTGTAACCAGCTGTGAATGAACACAGGAGGCCGGCAGAAGCAAAAGCAGGCCTGTAACCAGCTGTGAATGAACACAGGAGGCCGGCAGAAGCAAAAGCAGGCCTGTAACCAGCTGTGAATGAACACAGGAGGCCGGCAGAAGCAAAAGCAGGCCTGTAACCAGCTGTGAATGAACACAAGCTGGTAAAATGATGATGATGAAAGTCTACTTATGACCCGAATATCAAAATCAAACTCGAATTAAATCGCCGATGTTCCCCGCATCCGATGGTATCGCGCGAGGCGCACGCGCAGGCTCTGAGGCGGCGGCGGCGGGACGCGGCGCCCGCGCAGGCTCTCACGCAGCGACATGCTTCCATTATCACCAAATTAATTGTTACCGTTCTGATGTTATCTCTTTTATATTTTCGTAGAACCGGTTCCATTTATCAACATTTGGTTCAGCCTCAACCACAAATTTACAAAATTACTTAATATAGGTACTTAGGTACATATTATTATTTTTAGGATTCCAACGGGTTTAGAAAAATATTGGTAAGAATATTATTTGTTTGTTGACAATGTTTACAAAGCGAGAGCATCTTGATATCAGTAAAACTCCATTCCAGAGCCTGTCGTTTCGTCACCCGCGGCAGATAGCCCGGTCGGTACAGTCGGCGTCGTAAACTTGTCTAATCTGGTGATAAGTGGACAGTAGGTAGTCTAAGTGCCCCGGCAATCTGCCCATTAGGGAAATGTCCTAATGGTGGGAGCGGCCCTACGCGGGACTACATGCGCGTACGCAACTTCCACGTAAAAGCGTGTCATAAACTTGGTCTGAGCTCCGGAGCCTGCTGATTACTTGTTAAGTTTTCTCGGTCTCATCTTGGGTTGATTATATATTGGGTCATCTTTAATCTTGGTAAAATCTTTATACCTAGTAGTTTGGGTAAGTGGGATTAATACAGCGCAACGGTACAATAAATATATATTTATATATATATATAGCCCCGATATCGAACTGTAAACAAATCAGATCTCATCTTAGTTTAATTTAATATAATTTTAATGTAAATTTGCAACAGTCTGCAGTTAGGTTAATTGTTTCAATTGTAAATACTAGTTCTCATTTGTTTTTATTATTTCATTGTAATTTTCTTTGTCAATAAAGCTTGCTAATATATTTGATAGTTGCCAATCAATGTAACAAGAGGCTTTGGAAATCTTGAAGATGTGCGATCAGTAGCAAATAGCAGAGCATCTAGTCACAGGTACGTGGCAGTACTAGTTACCTACAGATACGTGGCAGTACTTGTACCTACGTATATGCGCGGTGGGTGGCTGCCACGCTGCGCTGTTCCGCGATATTAGATGCATCTCTCGTTACGCAGACACCGAGCTGTGGCTAAAGCATTTGCTGAGATGTACTTTAATGAGCATGAGTGGGTACTTTAAAGAGTTGTATGTATGTAATTGTGGGAAGGCTGATGTACTCCTTGATGTCGTTAACTGTTTTATGCAAGCGATAATATTCAATAGGACACTGAAATTTCACTCAGACGTTCAATTTAAAGGAATCGGTTTCTTAAGAGATTGGTTCAGGCAGGGTAGGGGCTCTTTTTATAGGGCTAGGGTCGGTAGGAATCTACCTATCACCCGAGAGTGGTGAGACCTTCTTTGCTTTGTTCAAACAAGCATCTTTATGCAAACCGAGGTTTATCACCAGATAATATGGCGATGCGGCAATATTAAATAAGTAATAGAAGAAACAAATAAACGTGAGGGCGATAGCACACGCGCCTATAATAGATAAGAGTAAGCGCATCGCATCACTCTAGGACTGTGCGCCTCTACCCGCTGAATAATGTCAATATACCAAACGTAAGTAGGTCTCAACAAATTAGTAATTAGTAGTAGAAATAGGTAGGTACTTAAAACAAATTCCACTGAGCAGTTATGTTATTGTCATAAACATGAAAATGAAGAACACTATGTTCGCTAGAATGCTTGATGTGTCAAAGTTGAGTTTGAAGAATTGTGAACTTAAACCTTAGTTTCTGATATCTGTGACTTAAACCAATAGGGGTTACCGATGTCTTTGAAAGTTAGTGAAAAGAAGTCCTGTCTGGCCAGGGCCAGGGAGGACTAGACTTCTTAGTAAATTAATAACGAAAACGTCCTTCCAAAACATAATATTCCAGAAAAATGGATCTAATCTTACATACCGGAGTTTTTGTCTTAATAAATGAAACAGGGCTGTCAACTTTACTGGCCAACAGATAAAAATCAGTAGCAAAAACTATCGATAGTTACAATGGGACGGATCGACGACGATGCCGACGGACGCGAGCAGAGGATGTCTTACGAAGTGACTTGTGAATAGCACTCGGGAACGCAGCGGGCCGCTGCGCTATACCGTACACGTGAGTAGTAAGTAGGTATATTTTCATTTGTTTATGTATTTCAATTGGAAGGCTTAGACAACATAATAAAGAATACTCTATCATCGGTTTTAATGTCGATTTAGATGACAAGGCATGGTCGCAGGCCTCCCTGCCTGTCAGATTGGGAGGCTTAGGTATACGCAAAATTTCAAGTGTAGCCCTTCCAACGTTCATGTCTTCCGTCTACAGCACTAGTTCTTTAGTTGAAAAAAATTTAAAGTCATCTTGTTTGGTCCCCCATGGAATTTCATTCAAAATTTAATTTTTAGACGAAGCTCGATCGTCTTGGCGTAGTGCTTGCCCCAATACTGCTCCCCCAAAATCTTTTTTGTCTCAACGGCGGCAATGGGACGGGCCTCTGTGTGAGTTGACACAGAATTGTTTGCTACAAACGTGCTCCAGCTCTGCGGATCGTGCCCGTCTCCTGGCCGTTTCTATATGGGAGTCAGGACATTGGTTGCAAGCATTTCCTTCATTTAACACTAGCACTTTATTGGATCCCGTAACTTTCCGTATCGCAACATGTCTTCGGTTGGGTGCAATGCGTTGCGCGCCTCATCAATGCCAGTGCGGTACTGCTGTCGAACAGCTTGGTCATCACGGATTATCGTGTACTAGGGCCGCCGGTCGGATATCTCGTCATGCCAGCCTTAACGACATCATCCGGCTGGCCTTTGTCACCTCTCGCGTACCATCTATTCTCGAACCGAATGGTCTGTTGCTTGACGATGGTAAGAGGCCCGACGGCATGACACTAGTCCCATGGGAGTTGGGGAGGCCCATTGTGTGGGACGCTACATGCGTCGACACACTTGCGTGTTTCCATCTTCCGAGGACATCCGTGAGGGCTGGTGCGGCGGCAGATTTGGCCGAGGATCTCAAGAGACGCAAATATGCAGGTCTCGACAGAGCCTACACATTTGCTCCCTTTGGGGTCGAGACCCTAGGTCCGTGGGTTACCGAGGCTTCCCGGGTATTTAAAGTACGCTCAGATAGTTATCTGAGCGCCGACCAGACGCTCAGATAACTATCTGAGCGTCTGGTCGACGCGACGCGTGACCCGAGAGCTGGTGAGTATCTGGCGCAGCGCATCAGCATTGCCATACAGCGGGGCAATGCAGCCAGCATTTTAAGGAAGCTTCCGACTGGTATTGATATGGATCAGATGAGCTACCTGTAGATTGTTTGCAATAGTCTGCAGTTAGCTTAATGGTTTCAATTGTAAATACTAGTTTTAATTTGTTTTTATTATTGAATTGTAATTTTCTTTGTCAATAAAGTATTTCAATTGGTTAGTGAAAGTTAATTACCCTATCTAGAAGGTGTTTGTTGCAGGTTTCGAAGATAAAGAATATCATTGTTTTACTTAGCATAAAGATCATTTAATTTTTTTCCTAACCCGGCTAGTGCTCCAGATATGCAGGGTGGATTGTTTGGGCGGGTAGATAAATATTGATATTGGATCCCGTAACTTTCCGTATCGCAACATGTCTTCGGTTGGTTAGGCGTCAGTGCGGTACTGCTGTCGATCAGCTTGGAAATAAATTAATAAATGAATCTGAATTTACGAAAGTTTTCGTAAATTCAGATTCATTTATTAATTGCAAATATGCACATAGATAGGTTGCATAAGTTGTGATTATAGCTAAAGTAGTACTTACATACTCCCTGTTGGGTAGCAATTTATTATTTTGTCACAGATTACGTTCATTAGTAAACCTTTTCCTTTTGTCATTCTCTTTCATTATAATAATTTAGTTAGTTTGAATTGCAAATACTAGTTCTAATTTGTTTCTATTCTATAACTGTAATTTTCTTTATTTAATAACCGTAAAAAAGATGAAGGTAAGATTTGGTAGAAAACAAAAAAAAAACGTTTTTATTTATATACATGATCAAAACTTCACACGATGTCTAGATATTTGTTTACAATTACAGAAATAATCAGTTTGTCTTTGGTTTTTGTAGGATTTTAGGTTCACAAGGTTTTCGAAGCTGCGATGATTGATCCTACAAAATGTATGGAAAAAGTTTTTTTTTATTTCTGTATTTTTTTGTAATCCAATCTTAGTTGGTTCAATATACATTTTTGATCAGTACATATATGCAACAGAATCTATTGATTCTGTTCTGATTCAAAGAAACTGTTTGTGAAAATCTGAGAATGGGCGTGTTTTTTCTCTAAAACATATGAAAAGTCCCCTAAGACCATGTATCGGTTGAGGTACAGGTACCCCTCAACACTCACAACAGCCCCATTTAAGAAATCCACCCTATAGGTACTATTCAGTATTTCGTTATAAGTTCTGACTCCCGACTTCAGTCATATCATAATGTCTTACAAAGAGATGATAAGACCAGGAAAATTAAAGAAATCTATTAAATTATGTATTTCTTGAATGCAGAAGTGAATAGGTATTACTAAACTGCATCTCATGTACCTACTGGATAAAATTGACATTCTGAGGTAATAATGAAAATATATGCATCATACAAGAATCCGTCGCACAGACAGGGCACAGGTGAACAAACACACAGTCAAACATACAATACTGTATCTGCGAAGATATGCGCCGTGAGACGAGACCGGGCCGCTTTCCTCCGGCTCACAACAACACAACCGAACACAGACGATAACACGGGGTACCCATGACGTACCGTCAGCGAGTTCCTCAATAATATCAATTAAAAGTAGGCTCTAAATAGACGCTTATAAGGTCTACAGCGGAACGCGGTAAGCAGAGGCTGACATGATCCTAATTTATGCGACGACACGTCCCAAAAACAGCTGTCGGACAGCAACGGGGGACCGAAGATGGGACTCTATAAAATATACATACCTAACTTAAATAAATAAATAGCAACAATAGACTCACCTGCTACTGCTACTGGTTACGCGTTAACATTTAAACTTCAGATTCGCCTCACAGTGCACCTTCTTACATATACGTTAAAAAGCTCACGGATTAACTGCAAGCGGTTGTTAAGTTAGTTGCTATGCTTTATATTATAAATAAAAGAGTTCGGTGGTCGTTTCGTTGTGCGCTCCTTGTGCACTGAGGTCAGCGGTCGAAGTGCGCGGCGTGCGGCATGGGAGAGGGCCGGGCGATCACTGCCTGCGCCTGCGCTGCGTGCGCCGCGCCGCCGCCGCCGCCTCGCCTGCGAGCCGCGCCGATACCTTGCGCGCAGCCTTCGCCCTGCGCCGCCGCCGCGGGCGCAGCCTCCCTTGCTGTTGCTCACTGTTACACACTTGTTGCGCATCTAGCTTCCGAGAAACTAGAGTTAGATACATTATTTATTTTAGTATGATTGTATGTAATATAAAACACTCTGATCAAATTTCAACTCGAACCTAGGTCCTAAAAGACTCTAATATAAGTAATAATAATTCACTTTATATATAGATTGTGAGACAAAAGGGAGACAATAACGGTTTTAGCAATGATTATGTAACTATTTATTGAAAGTCACGATAAAGATCAAACGTTGAAAAGGAAGCTGATGGCCTCAGACAAGCAGCATTGCACAACCGCACCGTCGCGCGTCGCGTCGCGTCGTCGTATCTATCTACCGGCCGCCGCGCCGCTGTCCGCCAGCAGAGGCAGTGCTAGACCCACCCACCAGGTCAGGTAACACAGCTAACAGAGTTCATGATTCACATCTGTTCTGTTGTCTAGATTATGCATTCTTTGAAACTAGATTTTAGAATGGGAAGTTGCGATGTTGTTACTAATGCATATTGTGAAAATTAGCTGCTGTGTGCGAGATTGTACATTGAGACTGTTGTACCTATGCTATCACTATCAGGTGGCTCAGGCAGGGTTGATTTCAATTATGATCATGCATTTTACAGTCGTCCAATCAGACGCAGCTAGAGAAGCCATAATCCACCAAGAATGCGACAATTTGAGGTCTTCAGAAGCGCTCGTCTCCTGACGAGTGAGTCAGTGGCTGGATAAGGCAGCGGCGGCGCGGCGGCGGTGACGTCACGGTGCGGGCGGGCCGGGCGGCGCGCGACGGGGCGCGGGCGGGGCGACGCGGTGCCAATGTCGACACGACCGGTTTTGCATATCGCGGACTCCAGAAACGAAAGAGCGCTATTGGAATGAATCACTAATCTGGAGGTTGAATATGGTTTATTTACTTACTTCGCTCGACGTGTAACTTATTTAATTTTTGACCGAATTGTTTTGAGTTTCAAACGTGAATCATTTTCATTTATTGGTTATAAGTAGGTAGGTACCCATTTATTTTGCAAAACGAATTAGTGGAATTAATCAATGATAGTTTGTAACTACCTAGCTATTTTTCCTCGATGTCCATCCATAACTGAATGTCTCAATGTAGGTAGTACCTACCTAGGTACATATGTAATGGTTTATATAAAGAAATGTCAAGCAGGCGTGATTAGCCTGAAGTAAATGAGCATTATTAGAAAAGACTTTATTTAGTTACATAAATCTGTTCAATACCTGCCGGTGTGGTTGTGGTTCTATGAAATAGATTGAAAACCATGACCTGCGTAGGTCATGGTTTTCTTTGGTTACGAGTTTCAGAGCCACTTTCTCAAGCATTTTAAACTCGATATACGATATATACTTATATACATAATATACATTGCAGGCGCGTGTCGAAAATGAAAACAGCCGAATGCTTGCAGATGAGCATTTGATGTCATTGTTTGGGACGGGGCGGCGCGGTTTGTAAACACGCGATTGTTTGACCGGCGCGCGGCGGCGCGGCGGCTGGACTCTCATTCAGCAACACATACCTACCATCTTACTCATTTTACATTCAAACTCATCTGTGAGCGCTTCATTTATATCTACCTACTTGTTTAGTATCTACCTACAAGAACTTTGAGAAACTACTTTCAATACATGGAGGAGATCTTGTTACTAAAATGTTATACTCGTGACGGATTGCTTTGGAACTGGTTCCTCTTCTTAAATATTTTAAAAAATGTCCAAAGAAGCGGTGGCGTCGATAAAGATCGCGGCGAACACATTAATCGGCCGATTAAGCCGAGTTCAAAGTGGTCGCCTGCGTCCTCTGTACCTGCTCCATGCCTGCGTCGTCGCTGGTTGTCTCTGATCGCCATGTACAGAGGTATCGGTTTAGAGCCGCTGTTCATCATTCTATTGTACCTATAGAACAGTTTCTCTTGCATGAGATCATTCACGGGCCCAGAGGAATTTTGCACAATTCTGAGTTCATGTAAAAGTTCTTAATTCTTTTCATTCACAAAAGAACACCCCATGTTTGTGATTCATCTTTGCATTGTCAAGTCAAGCACAATGATCAGTCGTGAAAACGAACACCCTGAAAAAAGAAGAACGAGTGCTGAACAATGCAAAGACAAACTATAATAAATAAATAATTCTGCATTTGCATTTCAAGTCCCCATAAATAAAAGCAAATGGCCCAGAGGTTCTAGATTGAGATCACCAGTTCCGTAAATGGCCGCTCGCGCCTGCGCGCCGAGACCGGGTGCTGCTGACATGGCTTCCACAAGTTAGGAGTCACCACGCCGACAGTAATGATGAGTTTGGGGCCGAATTTAGAGCGCAATTTAGTGCAGAAAAAAAATATGATTTGAATTACCGAAAGTTATTTCTGAAATTATAAACGGTAGGTGAACTTAAAAAAGTTTCTAAAACAGCCTAATAATACCTACATCCAGGAATAGGCGGGAACGCACACAGGCTATTTATAATATTTTGAACAAAAATATGTTATAAAAACGGGTTTGTGAATCATCGACACTGAAAATATTGGTGAGGTAATAGGGGAGACCGGGGATTGTTTTAATATTTATAGACAAGAAAACTATATTAATCAGTAGGAAAAGTATTAAAATAATAAAAAAAGTATAATACTAGTTAATATACTTTTTTTATTATTTTAATATTCGTCTATTCTTTTATTATTCTTAGTTTATTTTAGGTAATGGTGAAAATTTAATGCATTTTACAGAACACTAACTCTTAGTGAATCTGCCCCTGGTCCGGGGTAGGTAGACCATATGCCAGGGGTAAGTTGACCTAACTACTAATAAGCGTCAAATCATGAGAAGAGGCAAATACTTAATAAGACGTTTTTTTATTGTTGTTACAACTCTTTATTCAAACAAAACAACAATTTGAATCAAATACTGAAATTTTTTAGTGATTTTACATAATCAACTCCTGTTTTTATTGGAACTTTTATGTTCATCATTTTTGATTTAACTTTTCTTAATACTAGGGGTTAAAGTATGAAATTGCTGTTTTATTGTAATAGGTACTTCGAATTGACATAAAATCATGGGTTGAGATTTTTGAGCGAAACCTTTTTCACATGGTACCTATGAAGTTCTTCTTTTAAAAAATGTGCAACATTCGATTAACGACTTTCAGTTGTTTTTTTTTTATTCAGCTTAGACAAGAAAGATGGATACTTCGAAAATTCGAGTGATTTTTGAATACAAAGTCAAAAACTCTTTATTTCCATAAATACAATAAATATTATTTGTGGAAACTTCTAATTGGCCTTAAGTTAAATATTCTTGTATTTTATCTTAATCTAGCTGTAAGTTTTCCTAAGATTGTAAAAATAAAATAAAATAAATGTACCCTTAGAAAAGGTCAAATTCTTCATAATTTACGTTGGAACTGGACCTGGAACTAGAAATTTTGCGTTGGAACTCGTGTTTACGAGTTCCAACGCGGAACTAACGCGACAGAAACAGCTCGCAATATCAATGTTGCGTTTGGAGAGGGGACTGCTAATGATCGCACCGTGCGATTTTGGTTTAAACGCTTTCGTGATAGAAACTTTGATTTGAAGAACGAACCACGTGGAAAACCGCCCACACAGGTGAATAACAATGAATTGAAAGAGATGGTGGAAGCCGATCCGAGCCAAACTACCCAGGAATTAGCGGCATGGTTTAACGTTACCTTACCAGCAATATTGACTCATTTGCGTCGAATCAATAAAATAAAAAAATATGAAAAATAAGTGCCTCATGATTTGACTGACCTGCAGAAAGAAACGCGTGTTGAAACTTGTGTTGCCTTGTTGAATCGATACAGAAATGAAGGAATTTTGTGTCGAATTGTGACATGTGATGAAAAGTAGATTCTTTACGATAATCGTAAGCGAAAATTGCAATGGCTGACCACAGGTCAAACGCCGCAACAGTGTCCTAAAGCTAAGCTTACCAATAAAAAGGTAATGGTGGTAACTGTTTGGTGGTCTCAGCATGGTGTTCATTGATTGGTGATTCACTATAGCTTTCTCCGATCTGGACAAGCAATAACGGCAGATGTCTACCGTGCCGAACGCCGAACAATGATAGCAAAACTAGCAGTGAAATAGCCCCGACTCATGAATCGATCATCACCATTATTGCTCCATGTTAACGCAAGACCTTAAACAGCACGAGTAACCGTTTTATCTCTACAGGAACTGCAATTAGACACCATTCGTCACCGTATTCGCCAGACCTTGCTCCAACGGACTACCATTTTTTTCACAATTTTCTACGTGATAAAAAGTTTTCTTCCCAGGAGGCAGTACAAAATACTTTCACACAGTTTGTTGAATCTAGATCACCAGAGTTTTATCGCAAAGGCATAAATTACTTTTCTATTAGATGGCAGCAATGTATATATAATAATGGTAATTATTTTGATAAATAAATATGATAAATTAAATAAAAAGTCATATCAATTTTTAAGTAGAAATCGGTAATTTCATACTAATAAAAAACAACAATTTCTATCAGTAAGTACCTATACATAATTTCTTTATAAGTAGGCAAAAAAATTACCAAAATCGACTCTAAGCTGTAATTAAATCAAATTGTCTATTAATCAACCAATCTCCAATCCAATATTATCTTATAATCAAACTTTTATTTTAAAAATGTTTTATATAAGTTTACTTATGATTTTAATTAAATGCACAGCTTCTTACAACTTCTTTAACAGAAAATATACTTAACCCTCAAAATTTACAGGTTGACTAATTATTCAACCAGCCCCGAAATAAATTGGTCTACCAGCCCCAGACGCCATTTATTACTTTGAACGCATGGCAAACCTAAACACTGCCACCGATTTGAAAAACAAGATATGAAATTTGTTGAATATGCACCTTAGACACGCTTGGGCTAACCGACAAATTCGTAACATGAACCGTGTAATGCATCAGATCAAAATTTATACATGTGGAAACATTCCTTATGTTAAACACAAATGAACAACTTGTCACTGCTTGAAAACTACGCGAGACCGCGATGCGGCGGCGGTTAGGACGTCTGAGCGGGCCGTGGAGTGTAATACTTGGCTGTGATTGCTTAGCGTTATACTCAAACTGATCACAAGTTATTAGCAGTTACTCTACCTACCCCTATGGTCAACCATCCCCGGTCTCCCCTACAGATGATTTATTTCATGAACAATAAAATTGAATGGAAGGGGAGGCCGGCAGACCTTGCTGAGTTAGTTACGACCGCTGCGTCCTCAGGCGGTGTCCATATCGGGCAGGGCTTTTGAAAGCACTCGCCAAAACTACGGATTTTGCTCCCAATTTATTTTACAGTATTTAATATACCTGGCTCCACCAATAAAAAGTTGTCATTGACTTTTTCTCACAGTGAGAAGTTGCAAATTGCATCACTTTTAATCAGATAACAACGTGAAACAAACCTAGAAAAGTGATAGGCAAAGATCATTATGCAATCTGTAACGTGATTTATCTTCTATCAGAGAATATAATATACGAACGTTCCAAGTAATGTAGCCTTCAATGAAAAGTTTCTAAACACATTTTATTATACCATTTGGAAATCTATCAAGGGACTTGTCTAGGTATTGGTGAAAATGTTTAGAACTTGATTTAGATTATATAACCGAAACTAACTTACTGTAAGTGTCCATAATATGGGGATCGCCCTGCGCCAAATTAATTTTAGCAAGGAACCTACCAGAGAACGCAAGCAGCTTCCTTCTGTAGGTATTGTTCAACACCTCCACTGCGATCACCACTCCGCCTGCAGAGCGTGGGGATCAGCAACCGACCTTGTTTCGGAGAGGCATGTTCTGTAGCGGACGCGTATTGTATTGTATTGTATTGATGCTGACGAGGTGGGCGTGGGGCCGAAGTAATATTAGGTCCTTACATATGAAATTGGCGTTTTTCGTACTGGCCACTTTAATCACAAATTTCTCCTCTTTGGTAAGGAATTCCAAATTCAAATTTGTACAGCTATAGACTCATGTATTTGTGCTTCGATGATCGTCATTCATTTGTTTTTTTTCTTCTGTTTTTTTCTGTTTGCGTCACTCATTTTACAAAATGGAAAACTTAAAATATCGCATTATTTACGAGTACGAGTTCCGCCGTGGCACTAGTGCTGCGGAAACAACTCGAAGGGTGAATGATGTGTATGGCGGTCGTGTTGCAAAAGAAAACACAGTTCGTTTTTGGTTCCAACGTTTTCGTTCTGGAAATTTTGACCTGCAGAACAAGCCCCGTGGACGGCCTGAGACTCAAATTGATAATGAAGAGTTGAAGGCTATTGTGGAAGCGGATCCATCGCAAACCACGTCCGAGTCAGCTGCAGGCTGCGATGTTAGTGATAAAACTGTTTTAATTCACTTGAAGCAAATTGGGAAGATTAAAAAGCTTGAAAGGTGGGTACCTCACGAATTGACTGAAGCAAACCGGCAAACGCGCGTCGACTGCTGCGTTACATTACTAAACCGGCACAATAATGAAGGTATTTTAAACCGAATCATTACCTGTGATGAAAAATGGGTTCTTTACGATAATCGGAAGCGCTCAGCGCAATGGTTGGATCCTGGCCAGCCAGCCAAATCCTGCCCCAAGCGAAAATTAACCCCAAAAAAGTTACTTGTAAGCGTTTGGTGGACTAGTGCCGGTATTGTTCATTACAGTTTTCTCAAATCTGGCCAGACTATTACGGCTGATGTCTATTGTCAGCAATTGCAAACCATGATGGAAAAGCTAGCGGCTAAACAACCTAGGCTGGTCAATCGCTCCACGCCACTGCTGCTTCACGACAACGCTAGACCACACACTGCGCAACAGACGGCTACTAAATTAGAAGAGCTTCAATTGGAAAGTCTAAGACATCCTCCGTACTCCCCGGACCTTGCTCCAACAGATTACCATTTTTTTCGAAATTTGGATAACTTCTTGCAAGGGAAAAAATTCAACTCCGATGAGGCAGTCCAAATCGCCTTCAAAGATTTTATTGATTCCCGTCCGACTGGTTTTTTTAGTAAAGGGATCAATGAACTACCTATAAGATGGCAAAAGTGCATAGAAAATAATGGTTCATACTTTGATTAATTAAATATATTAAAAAATATTCGACTTTTTGTTCCTCCCATACAAAACGCCAATTTCATATGTAAGGACCTAATATTTAAACAAAAATATGAATCCGAGGTCCTCTTGTTTGCGGGACACAGCTAGTCGCTAAATATTTATACGTAATTAATTCTGATCGACGCGACGCGTGACCCGAGAGCTGGTGGGTATCAGGCGCAGCGCATCATGCATTGCCATACAGCGCAGCGGGGCAAATATGTTTTTGTTTTAAATTGTAAATACTAGTTATTATTTGTTTTTATTATTTGATTGTAATTTTCATTGTCAATATAGCTTATTCATCGTAATTAGTACCTATGTATAATTTAGAGGTATACAACGTTACGGTTCATTGAATTAGAATTAAGAATTTGACATGTATAACTTATAAATGTTGTCAGTAAAACAATCTGAACTGAACTAATGAAAGGAACCAGAAGGCAGTCGTTATTTCGAGTCCAGTCCCAAATGATAACGATACATTTTCTATACCTGTGTACAAATGTGATAGCGTGCTACATGTTGTGTCCCCGCGTTGGTTGTCCAAGATCCCGCGTCACGTGCCACTTGCAGCGTGTTAGCGTGCGCACGCGCCGCACGCTAACACTATACGGATGTTAATGAGGGCGCCTAGGGAATGAATCGTAAGTAGGCACATTGTAGGCGCATGAACCAATGCGGTAGGACATCCCTACAAGTCGCGAAGTATCATTTTTTTGGTATGAACTTAGCCGCTTGTTACCGCTTGGATAGGTAATAAGATGGGTATAGAGATAGATAGATACCCAGCACTAGCGACATCACCTAGTTACCCACCTAGGTTTCATAAGTACGTATTGATGAGCCTAAAACAGGGGTAGTACTAATAACAACCTCATTATAAATGTAAACTGGTCATCCCATGGATCGTTTCGTGTTAGCGCGAGATTCTAACTTTTTGTAGTTTTTAATGTTTAATGCCTTTTACAAGGAATACAACTAGCAGGAAAGTAATTTGCCGCAAATTGTAGTTGTTATTTTTATTCCTTGTGGAACGCAGAAAAAAATCTATTTCGCGCCAACGCGAAAGGAGCAACCTTAACGAGGGACTTGTTCAGGGTGAGAGACAATTTGACAAACTAGGTTCGCATTTAACCCGCTTACATTCATAATGAGTTCGTCAAACTACGAAATTTCTTTTATTAAAATACTTACATCATATTTCAGTAAAATGTCAACGATATGCCAGGTTCGCGTAGCTTTCCGTAATGCGCCATAGAAAAGATCTTAACGCGCTCCCGTGCACAAATCTCTTGTAAGAGGTGGTACCTTTCTAAAATGTGTTAGTAATTCCTATTTAAAACTATTACAATTAAAAACTACGTAATAAGAAATTTTATTTTATGAGTGAAAGTTGAAACTTGAAACAAATGGTACTATCTATTATTTAAGTAATCCAACAAGTAGCCCATTGGCAAAGGCGTACATAAATTATGATTAGCGACGTAATAAGGACGAGTAGGTATCCACCAGCCACAATAAAATGACGACTAGATTCATCACGTAAACTAGGACCTCGGATTAATTAGTTTAAATATTAGTTCGGCCCCACGCCCACCTCGTCAGCATCAATACAATACAATACAATACAATACGCGTCCGCTACTGAACATGCCTCTCCGAAACAAGGTCGGTTGCTGATCACCACGCTCTGCAGGCGGAGTGGTGATCGCAGTGGAGGTGTTGAACAACACAGAAGGAAGCTGCTTGCTGTCCTACCTCTGGTAGGCTCCCTTAGTCGACTCTTACCTACGAAATCCACGAGCTGGGGGTCAATTCTTAAGCCGCGACCGCCATGGCCAAGGTTTTTGGGACCATTCCAGCTCAACTCGTTAGGTACCTACCTAGGTAAACAATCACGTCATTCACTTTCGCATTCATACAATACGTACATCATACATAATTCATAGTAATAGTTGATATACAGGGTGCCACGGAAAGGGTGTACTAAGCCGAAAGGGGGTGATTCTGGACATCGAAGGGTTAACTTTTGTTATACGATTATTAGATTATTTGACAAAGTACTGGTTGTGCTGAAAAAACAAGCAATAAAACATTTGTGATATAATATTTTGTAATGATAATGCAAGAGGGCGTGTAAAAGAACACGAATAAGAAGAAAAATATTTTTTTGAAAAAAAAAAAAAATTCTAAAAACCTTAAACCTACCTTTAAGCAACAGGCGCCGGCGCAGGGACATGATGCACAGAGGTCAGCAACAGGCGCCGGCGCAGGGACATGATGCACAGAGGTCAGCAACAGGCGCCGGCGCAGGGACATGATGCTCAGAGGTCAGCAACAGGCGCCGGCGCAGGGACATGATGCACAGAGGTCAGCAACAGGCGCCGGCGCAGGGACATAATGCACAGAGGTCAGCAACAGGCGCCGGCGCACAGACATGCCTTCCACCTGATCACGCAGATGATACGCAAGATATGCAAACATAAATTTCATGTGACACTTCCGACGTCTACAAGTAAGAGTCTTGTCTTTGGCTTTCTTTATGACTTAATCGATCAATTAAGTCCAATTTTCTAAGAAGTAAGAATGCGGTTCCTTATTTCCTGTGTCCCAAATGTAAATATTTGCGAAATGTGTGGCAAGTGTCGCCGGCTCATGTCGCCGGCTCATGTCGCAACGGTGTGCGTTACAGAGCTAGGTACATTACAGGTGGCCAGTAGTATTTTACCTACTCAGTGGCGTAGCGTAGTGGGGGCGACAGGGGCGGCCCGCCCTGGGCGGCACTTTTGAGGGGCGGCAAAATTCCATAATAAATAAGAAAAATATTTGAAACATTTCATATTTTTATCGCAACTACAAATTCCTGTAGTTTTAATTAATATTTTGTTGTGACTGCGGGCAACACCGTCTATACTGACTTGCGGGGATTACCCGTATTTTATTTTGTGCTTGGATTGTTTATGACTAATAATCAGCGAGAATGACTTCTATTACATAAAGGTAGTTAAACTTAGATAAACTTTTTTATTTAAAATCTAACCTGTATAATGCAAAATAATGATGCATGTTCTTGCTGAAAAGATCTCTAGAATGAATGCATGTAATGTAAAGTACGTATACATTAAATTAAAATACCTAAATAAGAGGGCGGCAAAATTGTATTCCGCCCGGGCGGCCGACACCCATGCTACGCCACTGTACCTACTGCAACACTAAACTGACCGCAGCGCGACGGAACACTCGCACAATTTCACAATTACCAATACAGCATTATACGGATTGCCTTCCTGAGCAAAACCGACCATCATCATCATCATTACACGCTCGGGACCACATCTCCTGGGTACGGTGGGCCTCCTCTCGGTTCTGCTAGCCCCTTCTGTCAACAAACCGACCCCTTTATCAACAGCAACAGCTCACAGGGAGGCTAGAAGAAGTTTGTTAAAAATCAGAATCAGATTAAAATGGAAATTATTGCTAAACATCACCAGAAAAAAGATTTCTCAAAATTTTGGAAAAGTTTTAATAATTTAGTTACATGCCTCCAGACCTCTTGCGGACAATAGTAGTGCCAATTGTTAAAAACAAACCGGGCGACTCGTCTGATAAGACCGATTACAGACCAATATCATTGGCCACAGTAACTGCAATGGTGCCTTCCTTGATAAACAGCTGGGTAAACACCTGAAGCTACACGACGCTCAGTTCGGCTTTAGACCTGGGCTTTCCACTGAGAGTGCCATCTTTTCCCTCAAGGAGACGGTCACGTACTACACCAAACGAGGGACACCAGTTTTTGGATGCTTTCTCGATTTATCGAAAGCATTCGACCTAGTGTCCTATCAGTTACTGTGGGACAAACTGTCAGCTACTGGGACAGTCGCAGGAGGTTGTACGTTTGTTTAGGTGCTGGTACGCACGTCAAGACAACTGTGTAAGGTGGACGGATGAAGTATCGGACACGTACAGACTGGAATGTGAGGTAAGACAGGGAGGCATATCTTCGCCGAAGCTTTTCTGCCTGTACGTGAACGAGCTCATCGGCGAGCTCAGCAGCATGCATGCGGGGTTCTACATCGATGGTCTGAGGATCAATAACATTAGCTACGCGGATGACATGGTGCTGATGTGCCCGTCGGTGTGCGCGCTGAAGAGACTGTTGCTTGTATGTGAGGATTACGCCGAACGCCACGGGCTCAAATATAACGACAACGACGTCCCCCCTGTCTGCCTGGGTGGTTGCGGACTGGTTAGGGTAAGTAAATTTAAATATTTAGGATATAAAAAGGGAGGTTGGAGCGCGCTGGCGGTACGAGGAAACATGCTGATCCGCAGGTTCGCTTATTGTTCAGTAGATGTTAAAGTATCTTTATTTAAATCCTACTGTCAATCTTTTTACACCAGCGGCCTGTAGGTTACTTACACCAAGGCATCCATCAGTGCCCTACGCGTCCTTTATAATAATTTATTTAGAGCAATGGTGGGGCTGCCCAGATACTGCAGTGCGTCGGGCATGTTTGCTGACGCACACGTAAAGGACTTTTACGCTGTGATTCGCAATTAAATAACATCTATAAAACGCAGGATGCTGGGCAGCACCAACAGTCTGATACGGGTTCTGGCTGACAGACATTGCAGTAAACTGCAAAGGCACTGGATGTCAAGTAAGTGTACTCGGAAACAATTTCGAGGAGGTGACCCGTACGACCACCGGTCTTGGATCAATGTGGCATTGATCATGACTTTGGTTTTATCCAAATTAATGCAAAGACCGATACATCGGGAGGCTGAAGCAAGAGTGCCTAGACTAGGTGGATACTAAGAATGTACTAATGTCGAAACAAAGTAAAACGAGCGAGGGCAACAGAATGCAGTGTCTATCAGAGGTCAAGATGAACAGATGGTCCTGTTTGTGATACATTACTTGTGTAACCTTGAGAGGACCAAAACGAACACAGCATCCTCTGTGACAAAGATCTAGGGTTGCCACCTGAGAAAGTGTGCGTGAACAACAAATACTGTCAGTTGTCTTTATAAATCAGTCTTTCAAAATCTTAAGGACAAAGGAGACAAATTATAGTCCTTAGATAGGTATTCTATTTTTTTTTTTACTTTTATCAGCCCCCTGGACCCCACTGTTGGGAATAGGCAAGTCGCCTTTTCCTACCTTCATAAATAAAATCTTATTTAAGTAGTATTTTTCACATTTTTTTTAGACAAATGCTGTCAACATATGTAAAGTATCTCTCAGCCCTATGCTTATTAATATCTTTCACATGCAATGCAATATTAAATCGTAAAATTATGTCAAGGCCCATGACATCACTAAGGTACCTACATAGTGACTTATTTTCCTCGTACTGGTGGATTTCTTGTAAATCGATAGGAATTCTCACAGACTATGTTGGGAGCGCAAAACGTAGCATTGCTAGATCCCATAAACACCCTTTGTAGGTCGTCTAGGTCTAGGCAGGTAAGTGTGTTGAACACCAGCTGTTTGTGCGTATTCTGATTAGCGTACCTACCTACCTAGTGAAGGACCATAACAGCATTGTTTTGTTCTGTTAACTCTCGTAAGATGAGCTCAATTACAATGATAAATTAGCTGCCCTACTTAACTTCTTACGGAGGTAGGTACCATTCGTAAATGTTGCTACCTAAGTCATAAATCGTCTAAACACTTTACTTTCAACCAACAGTATGCACTCACTGCCCAGCGGAGCGCTCCTGCTTTCAGCACACCATGCCGGAGAAATCATCAAACATGCACCGAGTAGCCGAATACCTAGGAATCTGAAGCCAGCTCCTCAGTGCGCACCGCGACGCCATGCGCCAGCCCTGTCTGACGCCCCTAGCCCATAGGCTCTTCAGTCGGAGCCGTCAGCCCATCGATTTATGCGACATTATGCAACGAGGCACCGGCCGGCCTCCGCGGCCTCGTTAGCCAGGTAACGAGCTGTAACGTCTTTAATACTATAGCCCATTACATGCTTATTCATATCAGGTGCATGGGTAACCATGCACAGTGTATGTAAACTATGTATTTGATGAAGGCTCCTTCCTCACTTTTCTGTATTTGGCCAGCCCAGCGAGCACCTTCGTGAACTACGAAGGTGCTCGCTGACCACAACATTTTCATTGTTTAGGGCGTTTATTCTCTTTGTTTTTTCTTTGTTTGCCACTACATCTCTGCGGAACCCTGTAGCATCATCCGAAATCAATGAATCGACATCTGTAAAGAAAAAATACATCATTATACTTAATTTACTTTATAAACCTAACTGTGGTCCAAAAAACCGTTGGATCATAATTGGGCACGAAGTATAATTTTTTTTTCACTTCATAAATAAAACAATTGGGAAGTGTGATTCTAAGTTATTTTATTAGAACGATAACTTACCTTTCAAACTCAAACACTCAACAGCACATAACTACGTTTCAATGTGGAGGTAGGTAGGTAAGTTTGCAGCTCTTCACCGTGTGTCAAAACTTGGTCGCAACTCCGAAATAATAAAATTAAATATTTAAAATAAAATGAAATATTTCGTTCAATGGTGACGCACTAATGGCGGTTGTCACACGACGAGGGCGTATGTATCTCTGTTACAGCAGCGTAGATACGCGATTTGCAGATATTAATGATTTAGTCATGCAATGTCGTTGGACTATAGTTGCCCCTTAGGATTATAGTTGGGTGCTTTTACTATCTAAATAAATAATGGTGAACAATCCATACAGCATTATCTAGCCCCAAGCTAAGTAGATCTTGTGTAACGGGTAGGTACTAGATGAGATGACTGATATACTTATGTTTAAAGACGACCCCTTGCCAGCTCCGACCCTGCTCCTAACCACAAGAACTGAATCACGCAGACCACAACTGCACAGCATTTATTCTTACTGAACCGCCTGTCCGAATTACAATCAGAGGCCCTATCTTAGAGACCTACGCCCAGACGTCCGTCACCTAAGCTAGCCAACGCATAACGAAGAGCCCAGAAGGGGCTCCTCCAAGATGACATTAAGCATAAAGCACGTTTCTTATTTGCAACGTTGATCAAGCAGTCTCCGCCGGCCAGCACCGCCGTCGCCAGTTCATGGAGTCTCTAATACTTAATACAAAACATTACATAGAGGTATAGTTTTATTTTTATTTTACATGGAAAATACCGAGAACCACCGAAACATATATTTGCAGATCAGTAGAGACAATATTGTGGTTGTTCATACCCAGGTATTTTGACGCAATTGCAAACACCTAACAGCAGGAGTCAAAATGGCGCTATGACGTGGCTATGACCATCAAGACATGCACCACCTATTCTAGCTTAGATATATTGGTTGCATATATGCCGGTATACGTAGGTTTTAGTTTGATATATAAATCATAAATCAGTTCCCATGGAATATAAATAAACTTTAAATGTTTCCATAGAAACAACGCGTGCGAAGCCGCGGGCAGATATTAGCTACTTATAAGAAAATACTTGAGAAACTCCGAGCTCCCTAGAGATTCTTCCACCTTGCAGAAACACATCCAGAAGAGAACAATGCGACATTATGAATGCGTCTTTAGCAAGCGGTGTCCGCTGTCGGCGCATTGTGCGGGGCGGGCGGAGCGCGACGCGGGCGGGCGGCCTCGGGCACCGGGCAAGGGACTGGCTCACTCCGGGTACCTGCTACCTCGAGCTAGTACCTCACCTACCTACTATACCAGCCCGGACCAGTAGACTTAGCATCCACAGACTAGACAGTCTAACTAAGATATAATGGACTAAAATTACATCTAATTTCGCCAGCGTGCAGGCTGAATACAGTTACTAAAATGGTAAGACCTGATATGTATAATAAATATGTATTCTTGCAAATAAATGAGTGATTACGATTCAATAGGTACCTATACTAGTTTATATTGCATAAGTAGTTATATTTGTGCAGGGGATCTAAAAGATAACAAGATACAAACATGCAGCCAAAACATTCCTCGACTTCACTAATTTACGCAATTAATAAAATTTGTCTATTCTAGCTTATGCAACACCTTGTCTAGGCTGGAAACGGCCAGTGCCACGGAGTGTGAGAGACATGCTCGAATTATAGGCAAGTACCTACTCACGTGGCACCTGGACATAGCACAGCCCAGCGCTCAGGGATAGAGAAGTGGTCAGCTGTTGTGATTACAAGACCCGTCATAGGTATAGACGAACTCTGTTACCTTCACTCACGATGCATTAGTACAGAGTTACCTGTATGTACCTATTGGTATCGGCAGTGTTCGAGTTGTACACTAAATGAGCTAGAGACACTATGGTGCTTATTAGGCGAGGCGTATGTTCATCAGTCAAAGGTTGTTGATGATGACGATGAGTTATCATCATCAGGAGGTATTGTAGACATGATCGCTCTATGTAAACATTAGCATAGCTTAAGTGAGTGAGTCCTTGAGCCCTCCGTGTAGGTATGCCATCCCCCCGTCTCGCACGATCCCCGCACCGCTCCCTCCCGGTCGGCGTGGCGGGGCGGCGCGGGCGCAGCGCAGAGCGCGCCCGGTAAGGCAATACCGCTCAGGTGACACGGTTACCCTTTCTTGGCGCGACATATGGCTCGCCATATGGTCACACGATGTGTCGTCATAGGATGAGAGGGATCTCATCGAGTCAGGAGTGAATGGGTGTCTTCTAGGCCACGTGATACATCATAGTCGTGCATATCGTCGCTTACCATCACAGAGATCACAAGACACAAACCACTGATTTTTTTAAATAACGCTGCTAGAAAGCTTATACAGGGTTATTGTTAATTCACTGATACTGCGTGAGCTGCGGGTTCTGCCCGTCATCACATCACGAACACGTGCATGAATACGCCAGGTATTCCATTTTATGTAAACCCTTCAATACACAATATTGTCCGAACCCCAATAAATAACTAAAAAGCGGGACATACGTTTTTTGGAACAGCGTCGTAAGAGCAAAAATCAATACTTACAAGAATACTTGAATACAACTTACGAAGAAACTGGTTCAAGGAACCAAATAATTAGTAATAACCTACGAATTAAAACATAAGTCATTTTATTAGACCGCAGGGATCCTGAGAGCTCGACCAGATTATGTGCGAAACAGTGCACTTTCATGACTTTCTCAATCGTGTTTTCACATTCAGGGAAACAAAGAAAAATGTTTGAATATAATGTAATTCGAGTTTTTTACCACGTGGATCGCGTGCGTACTGATATCTAGGCCTAGTTTGACAATCAAACTCGTTAGGTTCGCCTCTTCATTTAGGGCAGAGCCGTTTTTATGTTTGATTTCAAATAAAGCCCCTCTAATGAACGATTGGTAAATGGAGGGAGTGCGTACCTACTAATAACATTACTTCTCCGCCAATTTTGAGATAAGACACTAATAAAAACTGTCAAATTTGACAATTCTTGCCATGTTTATCGAGTGATGAATTGGCGAGAATTGCCTTCCATTAGGCCTAGTACGGGGATTATTGTCTAGGGTAGAATAGAGAAAAATTACGTCACATCGTCATCAAATGCTAAAAATATTTGAAACTCATTACTTCAACTTCCATAATTTACGCAATGTACGACGTTGCAATGTAATTTATCTCTATTTTACCCTAGACAACAATCCCCGTGCTGGCCTAGCAAGAGGATGATGTCGTGTAGGTACTGATGGGGATGATGTGTACTGATGTCTTCACGAACGAGTTTGTGGTGATGGGTGGTGGGCTGGGCAGAACCTGCAGCTCACGCAGTGTAAGTGAGTTACCAATAAACCTGAATAGTGCAGTACAATGTTGTTTTAGTCGTGAAGATGGAAAACCACAAATGTTCGTGTAGAGTCAGACAATGGCACGGGCAGTAATTTTGTTGGCAGAAAACCTAAAGATCCTTTCCTTATCAGTTCCTATTTCTTCCTTATTTTACGATCGAATAAAAGGGAGAGCAACACTTTGTGGCTAGTTAGGTTTGGTGCCAACCACTGAAATCTGAATAATGTAGATTTCTGTGGTGCCAACAGAATGGACAATATCGTGTTAATAATAGCCGGATAGGACTGGACGATGCGACGACGACGGTGGCACCACATCGGGCAGAATGTCGTAAAGGGAGCTAGCATAGCGGGTGTTTTCATAAAAATAAACAAAAAGCTAAATAGATACTGATTTATTATCTAAAACAATAACATAGCACTAACTAATGTATAAAAATAACTATAACATGCTAAAATAACCCTTATTGCTGGTAAATAAGATGCAGAGAAGCTTTGACCACAACCTCTCGTATCTTCTAGTAAAGCTCTTTAGGAAGATCTACTTTGTGGAAGACTTGTATGGCATACTTAACACTAGATACATTTAATTTGTTATAACTCTCAGCGAGGACCTCCGCGGTAACGTCTAATGTCTAGCCAGCTATTGAATAAGGCTAACACCATGGAGGCCCTTTACACAAATAAACTAAACTAATCTATCTAACTTACAAATTATTATAAGGCACTTACTGGCAAGATTAATATATAAACACGATTTAAATGAATACTAATTGTCTCAATAAAACAACTGCGTACGTAATCTATATACTGTTTTGGTTATTAAATACCTATGTACGTATTTATTTAATTTAGTTAGTTCTAATTTGGCGAGGAAGACTAAGGAAAAGATGGATGGATTGTGTGAAAGGACATGGCTAAACAACAGAGATGAGCTGGTAGAGGAGAGTGGAAGAGAAATGCATGTTGTGCCGATGCGACCCCACCTAGCGTGGGATAAGGACCGGAAGATGATTGTATGTGTATTTGATTGTAATTTAGTTCTCTAATTGATGTGTATAAATGTTTTAACTTTATTTACGTAGACGACGTTCACGAATCCGTGGTGTTTTAAAAGTATTGCGTAGTTCGTCAGTCAATCCGGAACAGTTATAATATAGTACATTGTTCACCGAGGTGAGAAAGTGACTGATTCGATAGGAATGTGGCGTTGTCATATAATCTTCACTATCACTCGACGATATTCTGTAGAATTAAGAAAATTACGAAGAAATTCCAATGAAAATTACCAAGAAATTCTAATGTAAATTTCCAAGAAATTCCCGCGAATGCCTCGGGCACTTAATTCTTGTTTTGAATTACTTTTCCGAGAACCTATAGATGATGATATGGCGGACTCGGAGTAAAAACTATTTGTAGTTTAACCTATAATGAAAATAACCATAGCAAAAGCCTGAAATTTTAGAAAAATAAAAAGATAACACGTTAGAAATGAATTTTCATACATTATTCCCTCCCGGCAAACGCGTGAGAAATGTAATTCCATAGAGTTTTTCGACCTGCATTCTAGTACGCCTGCAACATTCAACAATGACGTACTTTCTTTTCTAGCTCAAGTTTGGAAAAGGAATACTAAGTCACTTTCCGAGCAGGAGTAGTATAAACGTATCAACAACTAGCTGTTTACCTAAAGCGAACAGTGCTGTGCTATCCTTGTCTCGCCTCAGAGGTATAATGTAGGAAGACGTTGCGTACATTCAATGCAAACGTATCAACAACTAGCTGTTTACCTAAAGCGAACAGTGCTGTGCTATCCTTGTCTCGCCTCAGAGGTATAATGTAGGAAGACGTTGCGTACATTCAATGCAAACGGAAGACATACCTACGCTTGACATTTAATAGATAACTACAAAGCACGGTTGGTTATCATCTCAATAAATAATGGATGCGTGCCCGCCGACAACGATTACGAAGCTGTTCAAATGAACTAGGAATGTAATGTTGCCTACTAAATAATATCTTCGATGTATAAATAAACTCTAAGCTACAACTAGATGTATAAACTAATGTCTTTTATAATTTTTCTACCTCGTGTGTTCATAAGTTTTGAGACGAACTTATTTAATTAATTTAAAAAGAAAGTAATTCATGCAACCTTTTTTAAACTTTTAATATTTTAAATTTCGAATGTTTTGAATCAAAAAAAATATACATTTGAATATTTGTTTCATTCTCCGTGAAAATGGCGCCAACAAAAGATTTGCGTGCGACTGTAATTTCACTGTTTCAAGCAGGAAAAAAACCAATGCAAGTTTTTAGTGAAATCCAAAGTTTGGGATGTAGTCGGAACTTTGTGTATTATACCATAAAGAGGTACAAGGAGACCGGCTCTTTAGAAGACCGTGGAAGATGTGGCCGCCCGCGGTCTGTAAGGACGCCCGCCAACATCAAAGTAATCAGAGAGCGAATTCGTCGCAACCCTTGCCGGACTCAAAAGAAATTTGCTCTGCAGACCAACATTTCGCGAATATCGGTGAACAGGATACTTAAATATGATCTTAAACTAAAGGCCTACAGTCGAAGGAAAGTGCATTATTTAAACGAGCGTCTTCGTAAATTGCTACTGGAACGATGTCGGAACCTATTGAAGAGACACGATCCAAAAAATATCCTGTTTACCGATGAAAAGATCGTCACGGTGGAAGAAAAGTTTAACCGGCAGAACAATAAGGTTTACGCCAGAAGTTCGAAGGACGTCCAGCCATCTGTAAGCAATGTCCAGCGCACTCATCATCCAGCAAGTGTGATGGTTTGGTGGGGTGTTTCCTACGAGGGGGTCACTTCGCTTCATTTTTGCCAGCAAGGCGTCAAGGTGAAGGCACAAAATTACCAAACCGACATATTGGAAGCGGTGGTTAAACCATTAAATGATACGCTATTCGCTGGAAAATACTGGGTTTTCCAACAGGACTCTTTTCCCTCCCATAAAGCTAAGACTTCCCAACGTTGGCTGGAGGCCAATTTGCCAGGCTTCATACGGAGCGAAGATTGGCCCTCGTCAAGCCCTGACTTGAATCCTTTGGATTATTCTTTATGGACGGAATTGGAGCTGAGGGCATGCAGAAAGTCTCATCCAAACCTGGATTCTCTCAAGCGAGCCCTTATTAAAGAATCGAAACGGATTCCCATTGAAAAGATTCGTGCCGCCATAGATGAATGGCGCACGCGTTTGAAGGCCTGCATTGAATGCAAAGGCGGCCATTTTGAATGATTTATTTTTAAATACAGATCTAGATGTCAGTAGTTTTAATTTTAATATCCAATAAATGAATACTCAACTTAGCTCCAAAAATATTTTAGTTTTACTGTGTCTCAAGACTTATGAACACACGAGGTATATAAGTAACTTAATTTTATTTTATTTCGTGTTCTATGTGTTCGTGTTAACTTTAAGACATGGATATTTTAATCGTCATTCTACTGAATACAACTAATGCCCAGAATACGAATTTACCGGTACTTGGGACAGACGTGTGCTGTGTGTGCGCGAGTCCGAGCAGCACTCGGGAGGTTCCTTTATAAGCAGGAGCACGAAGTCTTCTCAAGTGTTGTCTACTCGTATCTGCACGTAACGACGGTGGTAAGTGACGCACAGACAGTTCAGATCCTTAGGTTATATTCGATATAGAACTTCGAGGAAGACATTGATGGCATACAATCTCTGTGCAAAGCCCCGCGTCCCTCGCGATGACACTATACGCGTAGTGTCCATTTACGATGTAGCTAGATGTTGGGTAAGCCGTAGATATAGAATAGTATTGCAGCTGAGTTTCTCGTTCGAGCCCCCAGGTCCTCAGAGAGCTAACTGACACGGTGTTAGTGCGCCCCCTCATTCAGCAGCTGATGGAGGTCGTGCAACAAGTGTGCGAGTAGTCCCTGTGGGCTGGCGGGGGGCAGGTAGTGGTGCGGGTGCGCGGGAGGCGGGTGCGCGCGCCAGCACACCACGTGCTCGCGGCCCGTGGTGCGCGACGCGTGCACAGAGAACAGCACGCCGCGCGACCAGCACGCGCGCAGCGCCACCAGCACCTGGTGAGCGAGACGACTAGTTCAACTGACGTCAATCTTAATTAAGGGGTAATAGAGTCCACTTGAAAGTAGTGAAACAATCCACTTCTTAAGCCAAGTAGTCACTAGCGAGCTGTATCTGTAACTACTGGTCTAGTGCAAGCACACAACTGGACCTTCACTCTTGCCGGCTCGCTGCGAGTTAACAGTTTTCCGCTTGCAGCAAATTTGTAAACCCACTATGCGTAATGAAGGAGTCTACACACAAAAGTCGGCAGGCCGCTGACACGTTGACAAACCACTGTCAGCTGCTTACAGTATGCAGGCATTAACATGTTGCGCGGACCCGCCGGACTGTGTTGTCGGGTTCGATGTGTAGAGGCCATTAGTCACGTCACAGAAATCTAAATAATAAGGCACTAGAAATGTTAAAAGTCGCTAATTACTTACGAAACGCTTGTCACCACCTCATTTGACATTTCTCCCCCATGCTGTCACTACTACATACGCATGCATATATTCGCACGCAGAGCCACGCACACATAAACAGCGCCAAACAAAGAATCCTGCACCGCGATTAGTTCTTACACATAAACAAAAGCTTGTCTGTGAACTTACTAATACATTCAAACCTGTGCCTGTGCCCACAACTAGGCCAAACGATATTAATGTATCTTTTAAAGGGCAAAGTAAACGCTTCTACAACAAAATACCAAATGAGTTGAAAAAATTATCAATAAATAAATTCAAACAAATTGTCAAACATATCCTTTGTAAAAAGGCTTACTACAAAATATCAGCTTATCTAGAGGATAAAAAAGCTTGGGACAAGTTTTGCTCCAACTCGAAAACTAACAACCTAACAAGGTAAAGATTTCTTGTTCGCTTCTTTGCTTTACCTTAAAAATATTGAAGTGAACAAAAATCAAAGTGATCACTTTATTTTCTAGTTTTACTTATGTAATTTGAATTTTGTGACGTGTCCAAGAGTCCTGTAAGGTCGAAAAGAAGTAAAGCTCTTTGAATTTGAATTTGATTGAAATTTTTACATATACGCTAGTGCTTGTCAAAATGTAAATGTTGTCGATACTATCGATACTTGAACACGCGGCGCGGGGCGCACGCGATCCTATTATAATTTAGGATTAAGGTATGTACATGTTATTATGAAGTATATACTTGAACAGGGTCAATCAGTATACAGTATACGAACAACTTTTTGCGTAGTAGCTGTATTACTTTTCTTTTTAACGGAGCAACTAGTTTTTCTTCGCGATCTCAAAGTTGGTCTTATAATGAAGTTGTTCGCATACACACTATACACCTTTCTGTTACTAGCTGTAACAAGTGATATTAAT
The DNA here is from genome assembly GCA_963662085.1 of Eupithecia inturbata. NCBI lineage: Eukaryota > Metazoa > Arthropoda > Insecta > Lepidoptera > Geometridae > Eupithecia > Eupithecia inturbata. The sequence continues at coordinate 14,629,163 of OY759190.1, forward strand.
TTAATCTTTAGGAACCAAACAATGAGCAGTACCTGGTGAACACGGGGAGGTAGGTATTTTAATATATATTTCTGGATAATATCACATATTTTGTAGATGTTTTAAATACCTTATTCTTTTTCAGCTGCGTGGAATATAATTATGTCTAACATAACAATTATTATTTTTATTGATAATGTAATGATTTTATCGATAATTGTTGTCGAAGCTAAACCGTGCAGTCACATTCCTAGCTTACGACTACCACCCGCGGCCGTACCATGTAAGATTAGTGAATACAATAATATCGTAAGTTTCAGATTACATCGTTGCGTGCGCTTGTAACGCTCTGGATAGTGAGCAACTAATACAGCAATATACGACGTAAAAACGAAAAACTATAATTCTCATAGTAAATAATTTATCTCCGTTTATTTTATGAAATAATATAAAATAAACGTATCTAGCGCGGACCATGCAACCTTTCAACACGAAGTATTCAAGAGAATGTGATCTCTTCAACATGAGGCGCAATGCTTTTAAGAAGTTCGTACTTCATCGAATGAGGGCCTCTATTATTATTATTATTATTTACACCACAACTTTATTTCTGATAATTGATAACCATTATCCATCCTAGTTCCCCTCCTTGTAGTTACCAATCCGTATCATTTGGAACTGGCATCAGGCAAACCAGACTCAATTTAAACTTTTTATTTTTATTATTACTTGTAATTTAGATAAGATATTTTAAGAAAAGGTACGTTATGGCTCGCTGTAGGTATCTTTTATACATTGTATTAGTATTTATAATTTTGTTTGTTATATCTATCAGTACTAGTTCAGTTATTTATACATGCTATGAGTGGAAACTGTCTGTAGCTTCATTTGCTCTAGTTTAAGATTCTATTGTTACCTAAACATAAGCTTTTTGTTTCCCAAATAAATAAATAAATAACAAAATAAATAAAAATACTTACCGATGAAATGTAATCCTCTTATTGGTATAATTGCAAGTTGTGAAAGAGTTTCCGCGATTGGATATGCTGCTACACACAATTTTTATTGGCACGTCCGCAGACTCGAACAGCTGTGCGGCGACCAGTGACCAGGCCACGCGGGAATAACATCTAGTGCCTTATTCATTACGCTTACTGTTACAGCGCACTAGTGAGGCCCCTAGCGGGAGTAATAATAATAGGCGGCAGCAGCGGTGTTACCTGGTGTCCCCGCTCGTCGTCAGGCAGCACCGAGTGTCGCGGGAACCCGACGGCGTAGTACGGCGATCCCGGCGCCGGGTGCCCGGGACCCTGCACCCCGGACTGGAAACTGGACACAATATACAACGTTAGATCCTTCCGGGGTGTGGCTACAATAACCGGGTCGTTCGACACTACAAGATGAAGTTCGGATCTGTTACCCAGAGAGACTATCGAGCGTATCTTTGCAATACTAGAAGCATCAAAGAGCGCACTGAAAGCTAGAAGAGCTACACCAACGCCTTATTGGCCGAGTTAGAGCCCCTACCCAGTGACTCGGCCGCCGCGGCCGCGATCGGTTCATTATCTATCTACTCACTTGTATGTGACGAGTATGGAGTTGTGTGGCGTGCACTGCGGCAGAGCGACCGCCTGCAGGCGCCACGCCATGCTGCCAGGAGGCTGCGCGGCGGCCGTGGGGGGACGAGCGGGGGGCCGCGGGGGCGGCGCCGCCTCTGCGCTGTATGCGCGCCCGCAGACCAGGCACTCGATGTATACTCCCTCCTGAGATAAACATAGAGAGTATTGATCAACACACATTTAAGTAGAAATTCAATACATGAAGATTAATAGTAGATTATGCATAGTGTGCCTTAACGAGTGTCAAACAGCCAACAAAAACTGCTTTATGCACGACGAGAGTAGGCACTCTACTTTTCACACTTTAAGATAAGGATAGGCACAGAATTTAGCGTTCATAGGAGCGGGACAAAGCATACGTTTTTGGAACGGCAGCGTAAGCGCAAAAATCTAGTTATTGTTTATTTACAGGAAAACTACGCAACTTACTCGTATGAAGAAACTGGTTCAAGGAATCAAACAATTAGTAATAACCTAAGAACATAAGTCATTTCAATAGACCGCATGGTTCCCGAGATCTCGTCCAAATTATGTGCGAAACAGTAGGAACACTTTCATGTTTATTTCTCAATCGTGTTTTCACATTCAAGGATCCAAAGAAAAAATGTTGAATTTTATGTAATTCTAGTTTTTTACCAGGATCCCGTGAGTATTGAGATGTGGGGAATTTCACGCATGTTTACATTTTCTAAATTCCAGGGCACAGAGATCACAGAGATCATTATTCCCAAGGGAATAATTAACAAAATATGTACCGTATGGAAATGTTGACAAATGTTGACCCGCACTATAGTAGAGACATATCAGGTCACATTTGACAGTTGTCAGTCATAGCTTGGTAGTGAGGTGACATGTTTGTTTACAGGAAAATACTGCAAAATACCGCGTACTGCACATAAAGAAAGATTTGGCCAACAAATCATCAGTCACGGTTCAGATTAAACAAAATTGTGTTAGGTACACTGCACGCGAAGGGCAGCCTATTTCCATTGTTGATCAGGACACACCACTAAATTCAAATTCTAATAAGCCATTGGCTGAGTCTACTATCTACAGACTTGTAGAGAGTAAACTCAATGATGGTGATATCAAAGGTGCCTCTCGCATAATGTGCTCAAACGACACGATGGCGCCAATTGACGATGCTACTCTCATATCTCTTCAGAGTAAGGATCCACCAGCAGGAGCCAATACACAACTCCCCGATCCACCGGAAGAGAGTGATATCGCTGTAAGCACGACCAGCCAGGACGTGCTTAAAGCTGTCATGTCTTTTCAGAGTGGCTCTGCCGGCGGCCTGGATGCTGTGACATCTAAAAGATCTTCTGTCTGGCGGGTCTGGCCATGCAGGTGAAGTCCTTCTGGAGGACTTGACAGGTTTAATCAACCTGATGTTGTCAGGCCGAGTTAACAGCGAGATCACAGAACTCCTATACTGTGCGAACCTTTGTGCCCTAAAAAAGAAGGATGGCGGTATAAGACCCATAGCCATGGGCACTACATACCGCCGCCTTGCGGCTAAAGTCTGCTGTCGGAAAGAAGCCGACTATTTAGGCTACTATTTCCGACCAATTCAGCTAGGCTTTGGTTCGCGAGGCGGATGTGAGGCCGCAGTACATTCCCTTCGTACATTTTTAGACCAAAATTATGGGGAGGTAATTCTGAAGGTAGACGTCAAAAACGCCTTCAATTCTGTAGACAGGGGCGCCTTGCTAACAGAAATTTAAAACAAAATTCCAGAAATTTACCCTTTTCTCTGGCAATGTTACGGTTCGCCGTCAAAATTATTTACAAGAACAAAGTCATTTTGTCCGCAGTTGGATGTCAGCAGGGCGACCCTCTTAGTCCGGCCATAATATTTAGCCTTGCCATCCAACCGATAATTCAACGTTTCCAATCCAAGCTCAATGTTTGGTATTTGGATGACGGAACATTAGGTGGAGAGGTAAACACAGTTTTAGATGATATAAAAATCATCACAAATGAATTTCGAAAAATAGGTTTGAAATTAAATTTTTCAAAATGCGAGCGTTTTATTTCGGACTCTTGTATAGACAAAAACAATATCATTGGAAAATTCAATAGTTTAGCCCCCAACAGTTGTTGATAAATGTTCACTTCGCCTCCTTGGTTCACCAATTCTTGATGAGTCTTTTCAGTCCTTTGTAGATGAGAAAATTCAAAATTTCATCAAAACTTTGGACAGACTGCTCAAAATTAACAGCCATATGGCTTTTACAATAATTCGGTATTGTCTTTTTGTACCTAAATTTACGTATTCTTTGAGATGTAGTCAACTGTGGAAACACAGCGAGCTCTTGGAAGGCTTAGACAACATAATAAAGAATACTCTATCATCGGTTTTGAATGTCGATTTAGATGACAAGGCTTGGCCGCAGGCCTCCCTGCCTGTCAAATTGGGAGGCTTAGGTATACGCAAAATTTCAAGTGTAGCCCTTTCAGCGTTCCTGTTTTCCGTCTACAGCACTAGTTCTTTAGTTGAAAAAATTTTAAAGTCATCTTGTTTGGGCCCACCTGGAATTTCATTCAAAATTTCATTTTTAGACGAATCTCGAACGGCTTGGCATAGTGCTTGCCCCAATGCTGCTCCCCCAAAATGTCTTTTGTCCCAACGGCAATGGGACGGGCCTCTGTGTGAGTTGACACGGAATTGTTTGTTACAAACGTGCTCCAGCTCTGCGGATCGTGCCCGTCTCCTGGCCGTTTCTAAATGGGAGTCAGAACATTGGTTACAAGCATTTCCTTCATTTAACACTGGCACTTTATTAGATCCCGTAACTTTCCGTATCGCAAAATGTCTTCGGTTGGGTGCAATGTGATGCGCGCTTCATCAATGCCAGTGCGGTACTGCTGTCGAACAGCTTGGTCATCACGGATTATCGTGTACTAGGGCCGCCGGTCGGATGTCTCGTCATGCCAGCCTTAACGACGTCATCCGGCGGGCCTTTTTCACCGCTAACGTACCAGCTATTCTCGAACCGAATGGTCTGTTGCGTGACGATGGTAAGAGGCCCGACGGCATGACACTAGTCCCATGGGAGTTGGGGAGGCCCATTGTGTGGGACGCTACATGCGTCGACACACTTGCGCCTTCCCATCTTCCGAGGACATCCGTAAGGGCTGGTGCGGCGGCAGATTTGGCCGAGGATCTCAAGAGACGCAAATATGCAGGTCTCGACAGAGCCTACACATTTGCTCCCTTTGGGGTCGAGACCCTAGGTCCGTGGGGTACCGAGTCTCTCCGGGTTTTCAATAAGTTATCTGAGCGTCTGGTCGACGCGACGCGTGACCCGAGAGCGGGCGGGTACCTGGCGCAGCGCATAAGCATTGCCATACAGCGGGGCAATGCAGCCAGCGTCTTGGGGACGCGTCCGACTGGTATTGATATGGATCAGTTGAGCTACCTGTAGATTGTTTGCAACAGTCTGCAGTTAGCTTAATTGTTTCAATTGTAAATACTACTTTTAATTTGTTTTTATTATTGAATTGTAATTTTCTTTGTCAATAAATAGTTTGTATACCTACAATAAAATTATCGATAAAGTTATGATTTTCAAACGTTAGCAATTCGAATTCAATTAAATGAAAAATAAAACTAGTAAAGTGCGAGAGGACATAGAACACAGTGACAACACACAGGCTTCGCACAACGACAAGAACTGAATAATAGGCATGTTCCATGCTTGTCCGGAGAGGAACATCATTTATTTAATTCTGTGTAAATAAACCTTTGAAAAAGGTAAAAACAAAGAGATGTGCACCTCTGGGAATAAGCCTTGATAAGCTTACTCCGTGAACAAAAGCTCCTTGTTGGTTGAATCATTTTCATATTTATATTTTGGGTAACTGTTTACAAAGAAATCGTGTACACTGAAGTTGAAACTTTCTTTCTTATCATCATCAAAAACATCTCGTTCTGACCTTCCACTGCTGGACATACAACTCCCCAAACATCGCCACAATGCCCAGTCCTGCGCTGCTGCACGCAGCGGCTTACAGCGATTCAGTTTCTATAAAACAAAGTTGTTTATTATATTTGTACAGGTTTATTATTTAAAGTAAATCGTTATATTACTTATTTTCCATTATTTAAATATCATATAACATCAAGTATGTGGCCTGTCATCCTGTCCCTACAATAAGAGATGTTGTTCAATTTGTTTGAATTTGGTAAAACCTTAACCATTTTCAGCCAATATAATAAAAAAATAAATATAATTACTTGGTTTCGGTTACATGACACTTATGGTACATCTTTCGAGCAGGGAGTGTGTAAGTAAACAAATGCTCTAAGGAATGCCAAGACCTATCAGGTAAATAAATGCTATAAAGAAGTAATCAATACTTTGAAATCACATTGCAGACTAACACTGAAGGAGTGTTGTGGGCCGGCTATCAGAACAGTCTCTCCTGCAGCCCCCGACCACACACTCCCTCCTACACTACACCGGCTACCAATCTCTTCTATCCGTGAGTTATGCTTCACACATTCAAGTAATCAAAGAGAGGGATCATAACGAGAGCGTTCTAATGTCGCAAACGATAGAGTTTGACAAAGAATGAATGAATGCTGAGCTTACATGTTACGTTACGACCACTCACCTCGTTATGATTGGCTCGATCCGCAGCAGCCCTCAGCTGGTCAGCTAGACAAGGCAGGTGCAGCATGTGCTGGCAGCCCGCGAGCGCCACTACGCGAGCCCCCCCGCCCTCCCCCCTGGGGGGCCCGCGCGCCGCCAGCGCCCGCATGCACACGGGGCACACGGCCCCCCACTGCGGACACGACACGTGCCGCGCCCACGAGCACGACCTCACGCCCACGCCCAGGGCACGGAGATCTAAGCAGGCAGAGCGAAACAGGTATTATAAATAGTTTTTTTTTATCCGTACCTACAGGCGCACGATAATTATAGTTATTTTAAATTTCGAGTTAATAGCTTTGGCAGTTGCTGAGGTATTCAAGAGGGGAAGAGGACGGAGAGAGCGAGACCATAAGGGTTTCGTACCCCAACGAAACCTTAAAATAAAGCTTACTTAAAATAGCTCTTACATTATCTATTAAACTAAATTATATCAAGAAGGAAATTAAGTGTTAATTAATTATGTTCATTTAAATTGTTTCCACTCACGGAAAATAATTTACCTCAATTAAAAAAGCGAAAAGATGTAAAATAAGAATGATGCCAGGTATTTTGAAATGTCCGATCGGCGGAGACAGAAGTGAACTTAGTGACAAATGTCCTAAACTTATGTCTAGCTAGATAACACAAAGCAGTTAGTAACTGACCGACAACTTCGTCGTCAGCGACGTCGGCGGGCTGCGGCCGCGGCGGCTCGAACACGTCGTCGCTGCCGCCGCTGCAGTTCAGCAGCTCGCCCACTGACCCGCGCTACAACAACACACACATTAATGTACACAGATATACGGAGAGGGGGGAGCCCCCCACCCCCTACCTAACAGTGGTCTAGTTACCTGCAGGCTGTCCTTGCTCTCGTGGCTGAGGTAGGTGGAGACGGTGTCGACGCTGTGTCGGCGCGCCGAGCGCGTGCTGCTGCACTCCGTGTCGGTGGGAGGGGGGGAGGAGCGCCCTCCCAACCCCCCTTCTACCTCCATATCAGGAGAGTCGCACTCCGGACCCGCAGCGTGCTTGTTGGTACCTGAAAATGTATAATTATTAATGTGACATAATATGCAAAAACAAGTCCCTTGAAACTATGGTTACTGTGCCTAAATATTGGGAAGCTCAAAACTCAAATTATGGTAAATATCCCGTTGTAAATGACTTTAGAATGATTTTATTGGTCACGCAAAGACTTGCGTGACCTACATATAAACAGTGCTAAAAAAACGCGCGGGCACACGCTTGTTGATAAAGATAATAGTAGATTATTCCACCGAGTGTGTAAAGCGTCACGGGCGGCATTAAATCCCGAACGCAAAACAGAATTGTAGAATAATTCACGAGCGAGGCGAGGACTAGAGGGAGTAACTGGACTCCTGAGTGCGAGAAGGGTTTAATCGCGCCCAAGACGAAGACATCTTTATGCAAGAGGATAATACCTACTCTACTTTTTACACTTTCTGCGAGTTAATAGCAAACACATACCACAACACAACGTTAATAGCACGCGGCATTCGTTTTTTATTCCGCCTTCTGATCAGAGGCTAGTTCGAATGTCGAAGAAGATGTCATTGTACGGATCTCCTTGGTAATAATTTTTTCATATTATTTTAATGTTCCAAATTCAATATATTTATATCATTCCCTTGGGAGTAATGTTAATTATTCTCAAGGGAGTAATGAGTTTGAATTTGGTACTCCAAAATATGTATGGAAATGTCAAGTATGACCAAGGAGACTCACCGGGCCGGCAGGTCGACGACGGAGGTCGCGAGAACAGTTGTGGGCCGCGTGTTAGAAGCTCGTGAGCGCAGTTTGCAGGTGGCTGTCATGTTCTGCGACATAACGAAAGCTTTCGACGTCGCAGACCATGACGTCATCGCAGAGAAACTTGAGCACTACAGAATAAGGGGCTCACAACTGCAGGTATTGACATCGTTCATCACCTCGAGATCGCAGACGGTTACCGGGAAAGATGGAACAATCAGATCACATGCCGTGTCAACAAACATAGGTGTCCCACAAGGGTCGTCGTTCTCGAACATAATTTTTTCCCTCCTGATGAACGATTTGCCGAGCTGCATACTGGACCCATACTGTAGGCTCGTCGAAGGTGCAAGACTCAACTAGGGCTGCTCGGGAAGGATGTCAGTAGCTACACTTCAGAACGCTTAAAGTCGGTTTATTCAACCGTATACACACAACTACGTATTTAATACAAAAGTCACTGCACTTCGCTTTACAATTCACTTTCGTAATTTCCCTTTTGACTTGTTCGCTGTTTTATCGCTTAGAACTGAACTGAATCAACGGCCAACAAGCTCGGCTTTTATATCTAAGCCCCGACCTTGAGAACTTCGTGACTAGAAAATTCTCCTGATTCGTTCGAGAAATTAATCTATAGGTACATAAGTAGGTAGGTACATGTGAGGGTTGTCGGCAGTTCGTACATTCTTTTGTTATGGAGTCTGTCGCTAAGAACTATCGCATAATCCATGCAGTAAAAACACTATTATCTATTCTGTAGTTATATCCTGCATAATTTGAGCCTTATCTAATCCGCATAAAGCCGTCATCGCTAGCACATACATTTATATGTATGCTGACGATGTAGCAGCTGTCGCAGAGGCATCGACACAGCACGCACTAGAGGTGAACTTGAACGCCGTGGCAGGTGATTTACATAAATGGTTTCACCTGAACGGTCTTTTCCTGAATGTAAAGAAGACGAACTTAGTATGTGCACTTTCACCTGGCAGGGCGTACAACGACACCGATAGTGATAAGTCTCTTAGGAATGAAGGTGTTGGACAAGTCGACAACACGTCTTTCTTAGGGTTTGTTATTGTGTGTGTGACAAAAGTCTTACATGGGAACATCACATTGATGGTCTATGTAAGAAAATTGGCTAGGCCTGCTTCGCTCTCTGGCGCCTTTCGTCAACACTGGACAAAGAAGCGGTGAGGAGTCTCTACTTCGCGACAGTGCACTCGCGTCTGCAATATGGAGTAGAATTTTGGGGTTGTGCAGCTGATTGGGAGCGCGCTTTCAAACTTCAGAAGAGGGCAGTGCGAGCGATAGTGAGGTTGTCGCAAGAGACATCAGCCCGACCGCTGTTTGAAGCGCTCGGAATCATGACTGTCCCTGCCGTGGTGCTCTTCTGGGCAGCTTTATACGCACGAAGCGACCTACAAAAGTACGAGGAGCGTGGAGATGGTCATACCTGTGCTCTGAGACACTCGAAGCGGCTATGGAAGCGATTCCCAGGCGACTAGTGAAATCTGCTCAGCTTGTGCACGCCATGGGGCCAAAGGTGTACCACCGTCTGCCGTCCGATGTTACTGACGCTTTATCGACGCAATCCTTCTTTCGACTCAAGAAATGGTTGGTAAAACAATGTTTTCACACATTATACGAATTTATCGCGCGTAAATATACGTAACTTTATTTGTAAAATTAATTGTGTATGTTATTTGAAATTTACAATTATTTTCATTACTGACATTTTAATTTGAATTTTTACAATTTAATTTAATTTTATTTGAGGAGAATATAAGCGCTAATGATTTTTACGAATGTTTATTTTTAAATTGTATTTTACTTGTACAATATTGATTTATATTATTGTTTATTTGACATGTACCTAACTCAATTTGTTACCTACCAATAAAGAACTTGAAACTCTCACTAAGAGATCTCATTCGATTTGTTTGAATTTGGTAAAACCTTCACCATTTTCATCTAATAGGGTTATGATCACTTGCTTCCGGTTCTGTAACATGACTAGGCTAAAACAAACTACGAATCAATTGTCGTTTTGGAGTCTATTGACAGTAAAAACTAAAATCAACATTATGTCGATAGACTACAAAACTAAATTGATTCAAAGTTTATTTTAGCAAAGATTCCTAGCGAATGGCTTACAATGTGCGCAAAACTTCTTATCTGCTATCTAAATTACTTGCAGAACCAAGAAAATAGTAAAACTTGATTTTTTTTCGAGCGTCACTAACCACCTTAAGGACTAAATAAAAAGTATTTTTTCCTTTTCATTTTTGTCTGACTTCATCAGCCAGTACAAGACATTCGTCCTCTTATTTATAGACTCGACTTTTTGGTTACATTTTATTTGAATTTGTTATGAACATGGAACTGAGAGCATCTTCTTGTTGATTGTTGGATGTTTGTAAGAATGGTGAGGTGATTCCCAAGAGAATATAATACCTACGGAGGTGATTCTTCCTCCATGGTAGAATGCGTACTTTGCGTTGAGCGTAACAACGACTTTAGAAAAAGTTTTTTTTACTACAAATTGATTTGAAGGTAAACGTCGCTTAGGTATTTAAATTAATTGAGAATATCATCAAGCGAAAATTAAGATAATAATATGCAACTGGAACAGAAGGGCAAATACATAGGTAAATAAAATAATATGCAACTGGAACAGAAGGGCAAATACATAGGTAAATAAAATAATATGCAACTGGAACAGAAGGGCAAATACATAGGTAAATAAAATAATATGCAACTGGAACAGAAGGGCAAATACATAGGTAAATAAAATAATATGCAACTGGAACAGAAGGGCAAATACATAGGTAAATAAAATAATATGCAACTGGAACAGAAGGGCAAATACACAGGTAAATAAAATAATATGCAACTGGAACAGAAGGGCAAATACATAGGTAAATAAAATAATATGCAACTGGAACAGAAGGGCAAATACACAGGTAAATAAAATAATATGCAACTGGAACAGAAGGGCAAATACATAGGTAAATAAAATAATATGCAACTGGAACAGAAGGGCAAATACATAGGTAAATAAAATAATATGCAACTGGAACAGAAGGGCAAATACATAGGTAAATAAAATAATATGCAACTGGAACAGAAGGGCAAATACATAGGTAAATAAAATAATATGCAACTGGAACAGAAGGGCAAATACATAGGTAAATAAAATAATATGCAACTGGAACAGAAGGGCAAATACATAGGTAAATAAAATAATATGCAACTGGAACAGAAGGGCAAATACACAGGTAAATAAAATAATATGCAACTGGAACAGAAGGGCAAATACATAGGTAAATAAAATAATATGCAACTGGAACAGAAGGGCAAATACATAGGTAAATAAAATAATATGCAACTGGAACAGAAGGGCAAATACATAGGTAAATAAAATAATATGCAACTGGAACAGAAGGGCAAATACATAGGTAAATAAAATAATATGCAACTGGAACAGAAGGGCAAATACATAGGTAAATAAAATAATATGCAACTGGAACAGAAGGGCAAATACACAGGTAAATAAAATAATATGCAACTGGAACAGAAGGGCAAATACATAGGTAAATAAAATAATATGCAACTGGAACAGAAGGGCAAATACATAGGTAAATAAAATAATATGCAACTGGAACAGAAGGGCAAATACATAGGTAAATAAAATAATATGCAACTGGAACAGAAGGGCAAATACATAGGTAAATAAAATAATATGCAACTGGAACAGAAGGGCAAATACACAGGTAAATAAAATAATATGCAACTGGAACAGAAGGGCAAATACATAGGTAAATAAAATAATATGCAACTGGAACAGAAGGGCAAATACATAGGTAAATAAAATAATATGCAACTGGAACAGAAGGGCAAATACATAGGTAAATAAAATAATATGCAACTGGAACAGAAGGGCAAATACACAGGTAAATAAAATAATATGCAACTGGAACAGAAGGGCAAATACATAGGTAAATAAAATAATATGCAACTGGAACAGAAGGGCAAATACACAGGTAAATAAAATAATATGCAACTGGAACAGAAGGGCAAATACATAGGTAAATAAAATAATATGCAACTGGAACAGAAGGGCAAATACATAGGTAAATAAAATAATATGCAACTGGAACAGAAGGGCAAATACATAGGTAAATAAAATAATATGCAACTGGAACAGAAGGGCAAATACACAGGTAAATAAAATAATATGCAACTGGAACAGAAGGGCAAATACATAGGTAAATAAAATAATATGCAACTGGAACAGAAGGGCAAATACATAGGTAAATAAAATAATATGCAACTGGAACAGAAGGGCAAATACATAGGTAAATAAAATAATATGCAACTGGAACAGAAGGGCAAATACACAGGTAAATAAAATAATATGCAACTGGAACAGAAGGGCAAATACATAGGTAAATAAAATAATATGCAACTGGAACAGAAGGGCAAATACACAGGTAAATAAAATAATATGCAACTGGAACAGAAGGGCAAATACATAGGTAAATAAAATAATATGCAACTGGAACAGAAGGGCAAATACACAGGTAAATAAAATAATATGCAACTGGAACAGAAGGGCAAATACATAGGTAAATAAAATAATATGCAACTGGAACAGAAGGGCAAATACATAGGTAAATAAAATAATATGCAACTGGAACAGAAGGGCAAATACATAGGTAAATAAAATAATATGCAACTGGAACAGAAGGGCAAATACATAGGTAAATAAAATAATATGCAACTGGAACAGAAGGGCAAATACAAATAAATAAAATCAATCAAGCATTATTTATTAATTACTAGCTGCTGCACGCGGCTTCGCACGCGCTTTTTAAGTAGCCCATGTCCGTCCCCGGGATACCATCTATCTCCATGCGTGAAGAGGTAACTGACACAGACAGACAGACAGACAGACTGACAGACAGCCAGATAGACAGAGTTACTTTAAAATTTTATAATATTAGTATGGATGTGTAATTAGGTCTTTATCTATGAAATTGCCGTTTTGTATGGAATAAGTGAAAGTACTTATTTTTTTAAACTTTTTTATTTCTATTATTCAAAGTATCACCCATGCAATCGACGCATCTTTGCCAACGCATTGGCAGTTTATTGATGCCCTTCTTGTAAAAATCTGCTGGACGGGAGGCAATAAACTCTTCGAAGGCATTTTGTACTGCCTCTCGGGATTTGAATTTTTTACAATTTAATTTTATTTTATTTGAGGAGAATATAAGCTACTACTAGAATATAAGCACTAAAAAGTTGTCTAAATTTTGGAAAAAGTTATAGTCGGTAGGTGCAAGGTCTGGTGAGTATGGCGGATGAGGGAGAGCTTCCAACCCCAGCTCATGCAGCTTGGAGACTGTCTGTTGTGCAGTATGGGGTCGCGCGTTGTCGTGAAGGAGCAGTGGGGACGACCGATTGACCAAAGCTGGTTGCCGATGTGCAAGCTTCTCCATCATTGTCTCCAGTTCTTCACAGTACACATCTGCAGTAATGCTCGTGCCGTTCTGTAAAAAGCTGTGGTGAATAACACCCGCACTAGACCACCAAACAGTGACCATCACCTTTTTTGGGGTCATTTTTGGTTTAGGGCATTGCTTTGGTGCTGAACCAGGATCTAACCAACTTGCTGAGCGCTTTCGATTATCGAACAAGATCCATTTTTCATCGCACTTAATAATCCGGTTCAAAATTCCTTCATTTCTTTGCCTATTGAGCAGCGCGAGGCAGGTCTCGACGAGTACGTTGCGCTGGCGATTGTTAAGTTCGTGGGGCACCCATCTATCAAGTTTTTTTACCTTGCCTATTTGTCGCAGATGGATCAAAATTGTTTTGATGCTAACATCAAAAGCTGCAGCTAGCTCAGCTGTAGATTGAGTTTCGTCAGCTTCCACAATCGCCTTTAATTCATCATTGTTGACCAACGTCTCCGGACGACCACGAGCTTCCATTTTTCAAGTCAAAATTTCCAGAACGGAACCGGGAAAACCAATAACGGGTTGTGCGTTCGTTTGTACAGTTCCCTCCGTAAACGTTTTTGACGTTACGTGCCGTTTGAGTTGCGTTGGTGCCACGACGAAACTCATATTCCATAATTACACCAATTTTTAAAGTATCCATTATGACGAAAAATGTTCAAATGTAATGAAAATACAACGCTAATCAATAAACAAAAGACTAAGTTTGTAAAAAAATGTCATGTTTTTAAAACAAAATTAATTTGAATTTAGAATACAAAGCCATTCCAAACTTTTTTTCTATTTGAAATGACCAGTACTGAAGAACAGCAATCTCATAGGTACCTATTGCATAGGTCGTCGGTCGGCCAAAATGAATATCCCATGCATTCCTAATAACTAGGCACCTAGCTAATCTTTACGTCTACAAAACACTGTTCGTGTTGATAGCATACCTACGGCTAACGAATGTGTAGTCCCCTACTGTTGTACTACTAGTTGACGACCGATGTGGCGCGGTGGGCGAAGGTCCGCCTACGACGCAGAAGGTTGCGGGTTCGATTTCCGCCTTGGGACAAATGTTTGTACGATCTGCAAATATTTGTTCCGGGTGTTCTGGGTATTTTCTATATATAATAAAAAATATCTATCTGTTATGTATTGTATTGTATATCAATCATCTACCTCGTGTGTTCATAAGTCTTGAGACACAGTAAAACTAAAATATTTTTGGAGCTAAGTTGAGTATTCATTGATTGGATATTAAAATTAAAACTACTGACATCTAGATCTGTATTTAAAAATAAATCATTCAAAATGGCCGCCTTTGCATTCAATGCAGGCCTTCAAACGCGTGCGCCATTCATCTATGGCGGCACGAATCTTTTCAATGGGAATCCGTTTCGATTCTTTAATAAGGGCTCGCTTGAGAGAATCCAGGTTTGGATGAGACTTTCTGCATGCCCTCAGCTCCAATTCCGTCCATAAAGAATAATCCAAAGGATTCAAGTCAGGGCTTGACGAGGGCCAATCTTCGCTCCGTATGAAGCCTGGCAAATTGGCCTCCAGCCAACGTTGGGAAGTCTTAGCTTTATGGGAGGGAAAAGAGTCCTGTTGGAAAACCCAGTATTTTCCAGCGAATAGCGTATCATTTAATGGTTTAACCACCGCTTCCAATATGTCGGTTTGGTAATTTTGTGCCTTCACCTTGACGCCTTGCTGGCAAAAATGAAGCGAAGTGACCCCCTCGTAGGAAACACCCCACCAAACCATCACACTTGCTGGATGATGAGTGCGCTGGACATTGCTTACAGATGGCTGGACGTCCTTCGAACTTCTGGCGTAAACCTTATTGTTCTGCCGGTTAAACTTTTCTTCCACCGTGACGATCTTTTCATCGGTAAACAGGATATTTTTTGGATCGTG
Organism: Eupithecia inturbata; assembly: GCA_963662085.1. NCBI lineage: Eukaryota > Metazoa > Arthropoda > Insecta > Lepidoptera > Geometridae > Eupithecia > Eupithecia inturbata. Next base: position 14,644,604 of record OY759190.1, read on the forward strand.
TCTCTTCAATAGGTTCCGACATCGTTCCAGTAGCAATTTACGAAGACGCTCGTTTAAATAATGCACTTTCCTTCGACTGTAGGCCTTTAGTTTAAGATCATATTTAAGTATCCTGTTCACCGATATTCGCGAAATGTTGGTCTGCAGAGCAAATTTCTTTTGAGTCCGGCAAGGGTTGCGACGAATTCGCTCTCTGATTACTTTGATGTTGGCGGGCGTCCTTACAGACCGCGGGCGGCCACATCTTCCACGGTCTTCTAAAGAGCCGGTCTCCTTGTACCTCTTTATGGTATAATACACAAAGTTCCGACTACATCTCAAACTTTGGATTTCACTAAAAACTTGCATTGGTTTTTTTCCTGCTTGAAACAGTGAAATTACAGTCGCACGCAAATCTTTTGTTGGCGCCATTTTCACGGAGAATGAAACAAATATTCAAATGTATATTTTTTTTGATTCAAAACATTCGAAATTTAAAATATTAAAAGTTTAAAAAAGGTTGCATGAATTACTTTCTTTTTAAATTAATTAAATAAGTTCGTCTCAAAACTTATGAACACACGAGGTAGTATGTATTGTACTAGATGATTGATTTAATCATACAATCATCTAGTACCCCTAACACAAGCTCTGCTTAATTTGGGGCTAGATGATGCCGTGTGGATTTTCCAGCATTATTTACTTATAACTAGTAGCACAATAAGGCAGGACAGCGCCTCTACTTCCGCCGTCCGTTGAGCCCGCCCGCTTACATATCAACTGTCCCTAATAAATGGCTCACGAACTACGGAGCGTAGGCCCCACCAGAGTGCCAAGTGCGAGTTTTTGACGCGTTCGACCGCGAGCAAGTAAACGCGAATTTGTATGAAGAAAATGCCAGTCCCCCTAGCGGCTAGTTAAAGAATCACTATTTTTTCAAACAAATTCACGTGTACTTGCTCGCGGTCGAACGCGTAAAAAACTGGCACTTGGCACTCAGGATCTTTGCTTAACAATTCGCAAGTTGTTTGACCGATGCGCGCGCATGTTTCTACGGACGGCGAAATTCGTACATAACTTGTATAGACCGTGTGGCCTAATGGATAAGGCGTCGGACTTCGGATCCGAAGATTGCAGGTTCGAGTCCTGTCACGGTCGGAAATAATTTTGTATTTTCAATTTTTTTGTTTATTTTATAACAGTCCATTACTTGACCGCAAATAAAAACAAATAATTGGCAAATGACAGAGAACTGAGTAGTACTGAAAAACTGAGGGTAGTTTGAACTGTCAAGGATATTTTGAGGGAATCTATGTATTATGTTTGTCTTTGAACCAAGACACAAACATATTTGAATGGTGGCTGTACACGCTCGTAAAGATCCTCTCATCGAGCGTCTCAATGGGAAGGACTCCGAGGCGAGACGACAGCATGTAATGTACACAGACACACGTGCGCTTTCGGAATGCTCGCCGAGCGTGCACTGTCGCATAACGGAGTATTAATGTGATAACTTACTGAATATGTTCAGATTGTGCAGGAGCTGGCGGGCGAGGTTCGGCTTGCGGTCCCGCGGCGAGGCGCTGCGGGCGCCGCCGCGCGGCAGTGGCAGCGGCGGCGGCGGCGGCGAGCGGCCGGACCGAGCGGACTGCGTGGAGTGTGTGGAGTGCACCGAGTGGCCGGACAGCGTGGACTGCACGGAGTGCACGCTGGAGCCTGTGTGCTGCTGCGGGATCGAAGGCCGAGCTGGAAGGAAAGTGTACGTTATTAATCTACAGCTCTCATAGCTTGTGTACCCGTTGCACGCTAGCGTGCGAGGCAGCCTGCCGAGTAGCTGCAGTGCAGTAACTAGCACCGCATGAACGTATCTCACGAGTTACTCGCACGGGCAACATGAATAGTAGCGTAGTAGTTTTTTTATAAGCATTTTCCAATTCATAGCTTACTATTGTGGTCATAGACCTTATTACAGTTTTTTTATCAAAGCACACGTTGACTCGAGATCGCGACAACTCGCACGAGACTGAGCAGCTATTCGCGTCATGTGCCCGTGCTGTCCAGCACGGGCGAGCCCAGCTACTGGCAAGCGAGTACATAATGCGAGCAGCTCGCAACGTGTAGGCCAGCCATAAGGCTGCGGGGCACCCCGCAGTTTGTCCAGCAGTATGTGTAGTGTATACCTGTGTGCGGTGCTCCCTGCGGCTGCGGGGCGCTCCGGGTGAGCGGGTAGGGCGGCTGCGCGTGCCGGCGCAGCAGGCGCACGTCGCCCCCGCGCGCCCCGCGCCGCGCGAGCCCCGCGCGCGCGCCCAGGGCCCAGCCGCGCCACGCCACCACCTCGCACCCCGCCGCCCACGCCTCCTCCACCACGCACTGCGCCTGCAACATCACATCACTTCCTGCAGCAACATACTCAAATGCAGCTGTCGAGCCCCACTACTTGAAGGACTTGAGTCGAGACGCGCGCCGCGCTCCGCCGCGTACATACCTCCATGGGCATGGGCTCGTAGTGCAGCTCGGCAGGCAGCGGCGGCGCGGAGAAGGGCGCCCACTCCCAGCGCGCGCCGCGTCCGCCCACCGACTGCACGCTGTAGCACGCGCGCCGCACGTGGCACTGTGCCGTGCCGCCGTCTGCACATTACACAAATGTTACCACCACCTCACACACTGTACCTATTAAAGATGCTGCATGCTTACTGGCATGCTTCTTACCCGGCATATCTTGGCATTGTGTCAAAGTTCGCAAATTGACATGGTGCCCTTTCAGAGCAGGGTCGGCGTCTGCCAGGACCACTCGGGTCAGCTCCTTGGCGTGCGCGCGCTCCAGGGTGCGAGTGACCCCCGGGGTGTGTGGGACCCACTGGTCGCCGCACTGGAACTCCCACACCACCACGCAGTGCACCGACGACATTGTTTGCCCGATGTCATCTCATTCTAAACTTATGAATTGGAACATAAGCAATAATCTTTTTACAGCACCCAGAGCAAGCACATACATAGTATACACACAGGGTTACAGCACCCAGAGCAAGCACATACATAGTATACACACAGGGTTACAGCACCCAGAGCAAGCACATACATAGTATACACACAGGGTTACAGCACCCAGAGCAAGCACATACATAGTATACACACAGGGTTACTGGTTCACTTGCGCTACACGCTTAGGGGTTGTACTTCCACTATTACTGACTGATTTCACTATGAAGCACTATACTCCAGAGGCAAGTCCAACATCTAATCTAATGCAGTGGGAGGGGGAGTAACACATTCATATTATGAACTGGTATGAAACTTGGCACCTATCTATATGATCTCAACTCTTTTGTTGGTGAAGCCACTATCTGAATGAACTTTGCTAGGTTTCACTTTTACGTTTTTGATTAGATTGCATTATCATTACATATGTATAATAAAAAAAATTGAGTATTCCAAATATATATAAACTGACATCAAATTCCAGTAAACAGTATTAATTGATGTTTCGGATGGACAAAATTACCCCTCCCTTACCCTGATCCAAGATCTATTACATAATGTTCACGTCTTCCACCAAGTTCTTTGGGAGTACCTCGGTATCATTCTATATACAATAATGAAAGAATCAGCAAAATTGGTTAACCATTGGCGGTGATATCAAGTAACATACATAAATAAATATATTAGGTCCTTACATATGAAATTGGCGTTTTTCGTACTGGCCACTTTAATCACAAATTTCTCCTCTTTGGTAAGGAATTCCAAATTCAAATTTGTACAGCTATAGACTCATGTATTTGTGCTTCGATGATCGTCATTCATTTGTTTTTTTTCTTCTGTTTTTTTCTGTTTGCGTCACTCATTTTACAAAATGGAAAACTTAAAATATCGCATTATTTACGAGTACGAGTTCCGCCGTGGCACTAGTGCTGCGGAAACAACTCGAAGGGTGAATGATGTGTATGGCGGTCGTGTTGCAAAAGAAAACACAGTTCGTTTTTGGTTCCAACGTTTTCGTTCTGGAAATTTTGACCTGCAGAACAAGCCCCGTGCACGGCCTGAGACTCAAGTTGATAATGAAGAGTTGAAGGCTATTGTGGAAGCGGATCCATCGCAAACCACGTCCGAGTTAGCTGCAGGCTGCGATGTTAGTGATAAAACTGTTTTAATTCACTTGAAGCAAATTGGGAAGATTAAAAAGCTTGAAAGGTGGGTACCTCACGAATTGACTGAAGCAAACCGGCAAACGCGCGTCGACTGCTGCGTTACATTACTAAACCGGCACAATAATGAAGGTATTTTAAACCGAATCATTACCTGTGATGAAAAATGGGTTCTTTACGATAATCGGAAGCGCTCAGCGCAATGGTTGGATCCTGGCCAGCCAGCCAAATCCTGCCCCAAGCGAAAATTAACCCCAAAAAAGTTACTTGTAAGCGATTGGTGGACTAGTGCCGGTATTGTTCATTACAGTTTTCTCAAATCTGGCCAGACTATTACGGCTGATGTCTATTGTCAGCAATTGCAAACCATGATGGAAAAGCTAGCGGCTAAACAACCTAGGCTGGTCAATCGCTCCACGCCACTGCTGCTTCACGACAACGCTAGACCACACACTGCGCAACAGACGGCTACTAAATTAGAAGAGCTTCAATTGGAAAGTCTAAGACATCCTCCGTACTCCCCGGACCTTGCTCCAACAGATTACCATTTTTTTCGAAATTTGGATAACTTCTTGCAAGGGAAAAAATTCAACTCCGATGGGGCAGTCCAAATCGCCTTCAAAGATTTTATTGATTCCCGTCCGACTGGTTTTTTTAGTAAAGGGATCAATGAACTACCTATAAGATGGCAAAAGTGCATAGAAAATAATGGTTCATACTTTGATTAATTAAATATATTATATTAAAAAATATTCGACTTTTTGTTCCTCCCATACAAAACGCCAATTTCATATGTAAGGACCTAATATTAAAAAACATATAGACAAATTGAGAACCTCCTCCTTTTTAATTAAATAGTAAAATAGACAAAAAATTGGTCTTAATCGGTAATATTTTTATAAAGTTTAAAAATCCATCCAATATCTCAATACGGGTAAGGTGTTTTTTAATCAAATCAATCGGTAATGATTATAAACTACAATCCCCTCAAGGATCTAGGTTGACTTATCCAGTAACCCTGTATTAAAGTGTTGTTATAATTAAAAATATTTTTTAATAGCCCATAAAATGAAAATCATTCACTTTATTACTTATTTGAAAATAAATAACAGTTTATTGACTTGTTTAAGAGCTAATTGTAAGCCAAAATTAATAAACATTACTCATTTCTGATTTCTAAAACTTGGAAGACAGACACAATGAATTGAGTAGGTACCTACTTATAACTCCACTTGCTGAAAGTCCAAGCAGAAACAAAAGTAGGCTGGTCCACAATATAACTTCTTGTACTCACACTGTTCACACTGAACAAACATAGCAAAGGTAGCTTGCAGTTCCCAAACACTCAATAGGTATACCATAATGAAAGCTGCATAATGTAATGACATAGGTAGACTACCTACCTACATAATCATTGCCTATGAATTTAAGCAGGTTATTACGAACTATAGTTTGCAGTAACCTAGTTAATAGGTACCTAGCTAAAGAAGTCCCTTGCTATGGGATGAAACGTTGGTGTGCTTCACAAACTACGTTCGTAGATAACCCGCTTGAATTCGTCAAACTACTAAAGTATAAATAGTAAAATACTTAATGCCATACATTTATAAGCACATAATACCTACTTATTGATCCCCATCTCTAGAAAAGTCAAAACAAGGTTGCACAGTAGACTTTCAATTCAACAAGTTTGTAAATCTCCTGTGGTGAGTGGTGCTGTTGTGGTGACCGCCTTTAGAGTTTTGTCCGTCGAAATGCGAACGCGAATTTAAAGAGATTTCACTTTAGGATATCGGTTTATTTGATGCACATACACTGCTTTAAAGCATAGACAATAAAATATGAACTGTACTGTACAGACGTCGAATTCTTCGTGAAAACTACAAAACTTTTCTAACTTTATGGAACTACCTCTGTGTGCACTGCACAGATCTAAAAATAAATAATTAAACCGCCAAGTGCTACCTAGTCGTTGGACTCGCACACGAAGGGTCCCGTACAGTAAAAATCAGGCAACATTTTCAAAGAACATCAAAATTTCACTTGTTCGGAAACCCTTTTCAATTTTCAACTTAATTTTATTTTTATGTTTGTTAATATAAAAGCCGATGCATAGAAAGGAATCATAAATAGCGGCTTGTACTTGCGTTGACAGATAGTACAGTTAGCAAATAAAACTGCAAGTCGAAGATTTTTTCAAATTGAAAATAATAAAAACATGACCGTGTCGATTTTATTTCAAACTAGTTTGTGCCAGCGGCTTCGCCCGCAAAAATTTTAAAGACATTTGGTGCCATCTATTATCATAAGATCGTTATTGCTGTTTTATCGGAAATAGTAGGAACTTTTTTTAGGGATGAAAGGCTTTTCTCTTTCTCTCTTTCTGTACACCTGACAACGTTTAAAACAATATTTCAAGAGGATCCTTATTATGATGTTGGTAAAAATAAAAGAACGAATATTATTACATTTAACAAAGGGTAAAGGTTCTACTCCCAACATTTCTTCATCCCATGAGTCCTCGTTTTCATTATCGTCCGATGACTTCTCGGTTTCTGTTTCAGACTCACTGCTTTCTGGACCTAAATTAGTAATAAAATCCTCTATTTCTCTTTCTCTCATCACATTTCTAAAAACTACAACAAGGAATTCGTAAAAAGGATTACTAAGCGCGTCAAGACAATGTGAAAGCAAAACGAGAATATTTTTTTTTCTGCCAGCGGTACGCGCGAGTGTGAGTATAGACGGCACTAGTGTGCAAGCGAGATAACACGACAAGCACTGCCATTTAAGATTCATTTCTTTAATGAACTAAGTTATACTACATTTGAAGTGTTATTTATTTAACCCTTGGTACCTATATCGGCACATTCTAAGATGGCGAATACTTCTGCTTCCAAGCAGACCTACCAACCTACAAACCTAGGTAATTACGCAAGATAGAGGCGTAATTACCTAGGTTTGTACTTTTGCCAAACCTAGGTCGCTCTCCATACACTCCACAGCCTGACGATGAGCGTACCAGCGAAAAATATTTGGGATTTTATTTGATTTCCTTCTTAATATTAAACCAATGTTAGGTTTACGCACTAATAAATAAATAATAAAAACCATCAGTAGACTATTCAAAAAACATAGATATACTATTAAATCAGTAGATGTGGCCACACTGAGTGAGCGATGGATAAGTAATGTTATTCCTTCTCATTCTTCGATAAATGCGAACGAGTGGCCGCGGCCACTCGTTGGCGTATCGAGCAACATATCGATAAAGCCCTCGATATTATATCATCAAATCATTCATAATTATTACACATGGCATGGAGGGCGTTTACAATCACATACATGTAGGCTTGAAAAAAGCGGGAAAAGCTTCATTGCAAATGGTATTAAGTTTTATAATCGATTAAGTAACGAAGTAAAAAAATTCATCATATCAAAATAATTTTAAAAAAATCTAGTTGAAAAATGTTACTACTCACTAAACGAGGCATTCAATGATGTTAATTTCTGTGAAATTGTGTCCTACTGGTCTATTTTAGTATTATGATAACAATATTATTTTAAATTTTTTCACCAACTGATTATGTATTGGAATAAGAATAAATAAGAATAAAATATATTTATTTTGTAAACAGATTTAAACATACACAACACACACGTAATAATATAAACAAAACTTAATTAATGAGAAAAAAAAAGAAGTCAAAGTCTGTTTACAAAATTGGCTCTAGTTCAGCATGTGCTGGATGACTAGCAAACTAGCATCCAACGCTGGTCTTCCGCCAGAGCCACTCGTTGGCGTTACGGATACGGATAACTGACAAAAATAATATAACATAATACAATTAAACCAAAACACAATAATAAAAAGCAAGAACATACAAATAGATAGAGATATAGAGACATTTATAATACACTTGTGTTGTGCCATAGACTTTCCTGCTCCTTCTGTTATTACATTGACCTCTTTACAGCCACAACCTGTTTTCCTGTTTTAGACGTTTTTAATAACTTTTTTAATTATTGAATTTAAAACCACGTAGTTTATTTTAATGTTTATTGAATAATGTTTGTTTATTGTTTCCACTATTCCTTTATGACTTAGCCTCTTTACAGCTATTTTTTTAATCAATTGTCTACTTTCTTGTGTGATTTATTTTAAGTTTAATATTAATTAGACATAACTTATGGCAATCATGTAATTTTTATATAACTAAGTGCTCCTTAGCGTTCCTACAGTTGAAAATAAATGAAATAATAATCGAATAGCAGATGGTGAGAATACGTTTGTTTGATACGAAGCAATCACATGATATTTTGACAGTTCTTTTGATAATTATCGAGTGTTATACTGCCGAGAATTGGCTTCCTGTAGTGGGATTTAATTTAACGAAATTTCGGACTACTTACTAGCTTTTTACTACATAATTAAGATGAGCGAACAAAAAAAGATTAAAAATAAATATGAATTTATTATAGTGACGCTATAGACAGACGCTTATAGAGCAAATATTAAATTGCAATTTTAAAAGCTTTATTTTTGTCTAAAAACATTTCGGAGTAGGTAGGTAGTTTCACCAAATCAGTTATCAATATTATCATGCATATTGTTTGTGCAGGACATTGAGTAACGTGCGCTGTGCAATAATCATAGATAAAATTTTGTATTAGTGCTAGTTGACTAGGAGTCTACATTATTTGTGAATAGGTGCGTATTAAGTATTAAGTATTGGAGTGGCATATTTTATACAACACCGTTAAATCTAGAAGTACCTAGTCTCCTCGTCTTTAACGTGTGCATTCTGTATTTAGTTAAAATGTTATCGTAAGATGACTAAGAACGAAAACAACGCTAGTATATAGTTATTTTAAACAGTATACTACACCTACGAAGAAAATCAACGAATATTCTAAGAGTCAATCTTAATCTCTAGGAAAAGCCGTAAGCGCGAATTATACTAGGTTATCCTGAAATGTATGTAGCGTTTATAGATACGGATTTTACAGAAAAAAATGGTCAAAAAAATTTCAAAAGGGAGGCCTACCTCACCGAGTAGTGTATCAAATGAAAGGTATCGGTTTGTACATTTCATAACATTTTTTATTTCGGATAATCCGAATAATTCGGATAATTCTAATAACAGTACAATTAAAAAAAAAAAAATTTTTAACTGGCTATTGCCTTCGGTTATCGCGAAATTTCCCGGGATTAAACGTAGGCTTTATGTTATTCCAGCTCTAGAACTACATCTATGCTAAATTTCGGCCAACTTTGATTACCTAGTGTTTTTGGCGTGATACGGTGACGAACATACATTTATTATCCACTAGCTGCAGCCCGCGGCTTCGCACGCTTTTTTCCGGAATAAAAGGTAGCCTATGTCCGGCCCCGGGATACCATCTACCTCGCTGCCAAATTTCATCGAGATCCGTTCAGCCGTTCTTGAGTTATAAATAGTGTAACTAACACGACTTGTTTTCTATACATATATACATAGATTTGTGCAAACTTTCATATCAATCAGACTAGGTACTACTATAAATGTCAAAGTTTGGACGTCCCCGCTTCACACCATAACTACAGAATAGATCGGGTGGAAATTTTGCATAGACGGGGCTGGTCACACTTTTAGAATTTAGTTTATTTAAGATTTCCTATCGTTAATATTTAAGTGTGATTTTTAGTTATCCGTAAAAGATAAAAATAAAATAATTTAGATGATTAGTTGTACTCTTCTATGCTGACGATGTCCTGGAAAAACGCAGACGAAGCCGCGAGGTTGTTTCTATGAGAGTTAGCCAGTTTATAATATAAGTATGATGTTGTTTCAAATATTTTTATCACCATCCTTATCTAGGAACTTATCTTTTCCATTGTTCGCTATGAACTGACTAAATGAAATAAAATATGAATGAAACAGCATAATTTTTAATGAATTATCATTTATTCAGCTTTAAAAAGCTTAGTATGCCTCTAGGTTTTAAATAAGAAAATTTAATAAACAAAACGACAAATTACGACGAGATATTCAATTACACTAATAATTATAAGTTTCCTAAAAATCTAAGCCATCACCAGAAGGCACGGAGGAGTGCCCAGAATGCTGGCAGCATTGTCACGTTGAATGGCAATGCTAATTCGTTGACCGAAATAGAGCCAGCATTCCGATCACCTATCGAGTTTGAGAAGTTTTGTAAGATCTTAATAAATTGCGTGTGCCTCAAGACCCCAAGGACCAAGGGTTTCCACGGTTCAAATAGGTACCCTCAATCAAGATAAGCGTATTTTCGACGTTTGAGGGACTCCGCTCTAGTTTCTGCGGAGCCAGCCCTTACTGATGTCCCTGCAAAATGTGAAGGCGCTAGGCTATCACAACACTCGTGGCATTGCAAACTAAAGGCCAACACACCTTCCAGGGAATCCGGGTCATACCGTCAGGTCTTTTACCATCATCTCAAATAAGGCCACGTGGTTCGAGAGTAGCTGCCACACTGACGCTGGTAAAAAAGCCCAACGAATGATGTCAGTAATTGAACTACGACGGGCACACGTCCTGAACTAGAGACACGTGCCAGTGCATGGTAAGGTAACCAAACTAATCAACGGCTTCACCACACTGGCAACGATCAACTAGGCAAGGAGAACCCAAATACAAAGAGCTGGTCACCCGAAAAGAGTTTTTGTCATAAAGGATACCTAGATTTTTGGAAGGCAGAACATGAAACCAAAGTCCTGATTCCCACTTGAAAACGGCGAGTAGACGAGCACGTTCTGATTAGCTGGAGCCCTTAATTAATACAAAAATATGTTATATATCAAAAATTACGGCCAAAAACGAATTTACTTTTAAATATGCAAAAGCGTCATCGTAACCTGCAATTCCAAAATTTTGTAAACATTTATTAAACAATAGGGTACCTATGATCTAAGAGGCCCTCCAATACTGTACATAATCTAATACACAGGCAAAATAACTAATTAACTACAACCAAGTTTACTTACCTACCTACCTACTTCGTACGGTAGCACATATCGGCCACTCAATGCACTGACTCGGACGACACAACACAACCACTATCAAAAAAACTCACACGTTTCAATTATAAGCTCATTTACGATCGCGAGATAAATAATATTTGCCTAATAATATTGTCAATTACCATGAATAATTATTCGAATTTTTCAATTTTTTACCCGGATTGACATCCGGATAAAAAAAAAATTGCCTAATTATCGCGATGAATTTTAACATCCCACAGAAACACTGGTCTCGGTAGTTATAAAAAGTGATGTGTTGAGGCCTGGGTTCAGCAGTGGACCAATAAAGGCTGTGGAGATGGAGATGGAGATACCTTTAATATATGTATAGGTACCTAAGCCACCCTAATCGAAATCCGTTCAGCCTTTTGAGCGTGATGGCGTAACAATCACACACATACAAAAATTTTACCTATTATAAAGTAGTGTCAGATGTGCTTTATTTTTTCAGGTTTAGCTATTTTTCTGACATTTTACAAAACGGATCTTTTGTCATAGTCATAAATTCATAATTATATTTCTGACCATATTTGCGTTTGGTTCGGAGCTTTTTCAATTTGACTGCCGGCAACACGGGTCTGTTTATTTGACGTTGGTTTGTTCGCTTGCCGCTTCCTTCCTTCTCCGCCCGCCGCGCCCTCTGCTGCTTTTTGAGAAAGCAAAGCAAAGTTGGTTTATTTTCTTTCTTTCTCTTGTGATTTGTGATAGATCATTTTGGGTGAGAAGTGAGATTAGACCGTTCATTTATCTACATTATGTCCTACAACAATCCGCGTAATTGTAAGTACCTACCGTTTATTTTTGAAGGAATACGCGACGCATTCATTTGGCTAGACCTTTTGGTTTTAAGTTGCCACCGGTTTCCCAGTTTCTTGTCTCTACGAAACACAATCAATAATCACATTTCCACATAAACGTAGGTATAAATAATTACATTCTTGATTTAAGAATACCTCTTGAATTACTATTTCCTGAATAAGTACAGGTTAGCTTATTGATTTCGATACGCCATTGCTCTACTCGCTGTGTGGATCCGTGTCAGAAAGCGACGAGTTTCAAGACCACTCTTTTAACTTGTTATACATTCAAAGAGAAGTCGAGAGTCTATTGTCGCCAGATAATACACGACACTCCGGTCGATTCAATGGACCCGGCAGCTTCGTCCTGATTTAACTATTTATAAATTGTTCAAAGATATAACTTGTATTGTTCACTGATTTAACTTGTTATACATTACATTCAAAAATTTATTGAGACTCTTGTCGTCAGATAACACACGACAATCCGGTCGGTTCAATCGACCCGGCAGCTTCGTTCCAGCTACATCAACGGTAACATTATTGCTGAAGTATAGTATGATTTTTTATTTCTTATATTTTCACCAGATAATTTGTTGTTTGTGTATGACAGCAGCTGGCGTGCCCGCTGCTCGGTGCCAGCTGAAAGTCAATGGATACTCTCTGATTGAGCTCGAGTTACAATCTCCTACCAATCATAGCACTGGATAAACACAAAACCCTTGTTTGTTGTTATTCTCTTGCTATGATTCCACCCGGCACCCACCATAGGCATAGGCATCAGTGTCAGAGTGGGCCTCATGGTGATGGTAGCAACCATTGATCTGACGTTGGGATCCCAATATTCTGTAGAGTTAGGTCATCGCTGCATTGGTTTCCCATAGTCAGGTGATGAGATATGAATGCGAGCCTCTCTGAGGGTATGCCTGTGCACTGAGAAAACATTATGGTTGCGAGATGCTTTTCTCGTGTACATACCGGGTTCTCTAGACTAAACAGTAGGCTGCTCACCAAACGGATCTTCAAACAGCAGCCTGCAGCACCTTGTAGAGAGTGAAGCTGGAGCAAGGCAAGTGCATTTCTGTTACTGTTAGTCACAGGCACAACTCAAGTTGCAACTGTAGGTAGAAAGACGTGAGTCTAGAGTCCCGATACAGAAAGAAAAGGTCATAGCATTTATTTATTTACCTTAAGGAAACATAGAACTAGAAAATTAAACAGTTAACATTAGAAAAAGCAAGCTAAGAAGTTTCCACACAGAATAAATTATCCAAAAATTTTGTAGCAGAAATCCATTAAAACCTTTTGTTACTGTAGCAAAAGCTAAGTGCTTTATTTTCAGTATTTTCAGTATTTTCAGAGCATAATGAACATTTGTATTGTAGGTAAAGATATGATTAGTAGCTGACTATCTTACCGCTAATATTCAATGCCGATCAAGAAGTTTTCCAGAGTCACATTGTAGTGTTACAAAGTGATAGTGTGTAACGGCGGCTCTCCCGCAGAACCACCAGACGTTCGAGGTGCCGGCGCCCGCCGCCACCGCCGCCGCCCCCGCCCCTGCGCCTGCGCCCGCGCCCGCGCCCGCGCCGGCGCCGGCCCCCGCCGCTCCGCTGCCGCCGCCGCCCACGCCTCCCACAGCATCTGTTATGTCCAAGGTACTGCCTACTCCTACATTTAGGATAGACTTGACCTACAAAATGGGCATGCCGTGGTTTGCACCATTTGGTTGAAACCAAGGCCTATCATAACTTTTTAGCCACCTCTTCTACCTTATCCCATCCTCTTTGCTTATGAGGCGGACCTAGCGGCTTTGGTTGTCAAACCAGGCCGAGAACTCAGTACTCACGGGATCCCCGTGGTAAAAAACTCAAATAACATAAAATTCTACATTTCTCTTTGGTTCCTTGAATGTGAAAACACGAAAACGAAAAAAACTTACAATAAAAAAAAAAACTAGAAAGTGCACTGTTTCGCACATAATTTGGTCGAGATCTCAGAGACCCTGTGGTCTATAGAAATGATTTATGTTTTGATTCATAGGTTATTAATTACTAATTATTTGGTTGCTTGAAACAGTTTCTTCATTAGTTGTGTAGTATTCTTGTAAATAAGGCAAAAACTTTTTTGCGCTTACGCCGCCCTCCTCTTGCTCTGACCGCTTATACCGGGTGCGGCGATTGAACTGTCCGTCTCTATCTAACTGTTTTAAAATTCAAACCACTGAATCGAACGCCGCCAAAATTTCAAATGTTGGTCTTTGACGTATTCTTTATCATCATTTGAAGTGATTTTGTTGTGAGAAAAACACATTCTAATTTAGAACAATGAATTTAAAACGAAATTCAGTGATTGCTCTTCATTTGGGGGGAAAATCGAATATTGAAATACGTCGAGCGCTGCCAAATCTTCAATTGAACGAGAAATTTGTACATCGCACTATTCAACGATATAATGAGACTGGTAGCGTTAAGAAACGCTACGGTGGCGGACGACACTGTACTGCAACAGGGCCAGCAGTTGTCGAAAAGGTGCGTCATCGATTAGACAGAAATCCAGCGCGCTCAGCAAACCAGCTCGCGAAGGATCTCAAGGTGAGCGACCGCAGCGTTCGTAGCATATTAAAGGAAAAGCTTACAGTCAAACCATTAAAAAAAAACCTTTCTCAGGAACTCACTGCTTTACAGCGTAGCAAACGGTTGGATCGATCGAAAGAGCTGATTCGCTTGCTCGACTCTGGCGAGCTTCCCAACTTGGTGTTTTCATATGAGAAAACTTTTTGCGTTGAACAGTTTTTAAACAAACAAAATGACCGTGTTTGGTTGAAGGGACGTGTCAGCGACCATTCAGACGAATTGCAAGTCACTCGACGCCAAGGAGCCGACTAAATCATGGTCTGGGCGGCGGTGTCTGAAAAAGGCCGTTCTCCGCTTGTTTTCTTCCAATGGGTCGCAACCAAGTCAAAATAAATCAACTAATCTATCAAGATAAAGTCTTACGACCAGGTCTGATACCGTGGGCACGCAACACATTCGGTTCTGAGCGTTGGACTTTCCAGCAAGACTCGGCACCATCGCACAGAGCAATTGGAACGCAAAATTGGTTAAAAGCAAACGTTCCAGTGCTGATCGACCGAGATATGTGGCCGTCGTCATCACCCGACTTGAATCCGTTGGACTTTTGTATTTGGGGTGTTTTACAGGCCAGGGCCTGTGCTAACAAACACACTTCGCTGGAAGCCCTCAAAGTTACTCTTACGCGAGAATGGAATTGTTTGAGTGACGATGTCATTCGAGCAGCCTGCGCTTCTTTCAGAAAGAGACTTCAGCTTGTAGTAAAGGCTAAAGGCGGTTTTATTCCTTCGGAATAAGTGATAATAAAACTTTGAACTTTCTATTTTCACATGCCAAAAGTGTATAAATAAATATTGAAAATTAACAGAAATATTTCATTTTCACATACGGACAGTTCAATCGCCGCACCCGGTACATAGGTACATCATATACGGTTAAGGTTTGGGGTACGCCGCCGCCGCGCCGCCGCTCCAAAAGCGTATGCTCTGTCCCGCTTCTATGAACGCGAAATCCCATGCCTATCCTTTTCACAAAATGGCGCATGTTGCGCCCTCTTAAATGCAAAAAAATATTTAAATTTTTTGTATTCCCAGGATGATGACCAAGACATGCCCGTGGCAGACTCTGAGAATCAGAGCTTCACTTCTGGCTCCGGTCACCGGATGCCGTTCTTCAAGACCAAACTTGCTGGAGGTAACACACACACCCTAGTTACCATCTGTCAGCTCCATTGATCATCACAAGATTTTCAATTGCATTTTTTTTCACAAACACAGAAAACTAGACCTTGTCTTATAGGAGTAGACTCCTTTCAGTAAAAGGCATGTTGTGTTACAGTGAAGAAAATCACGAACAAGGAGCGTCGGCGGCGCCAGAACGCGCTGCTGCGGCGCCTCACCACGCCCAAGAACGCGCTCATGTGCATCAACGAGATGCTGCCCAACGAACAGGTCGCCAACGTGAGTGTGCACAGCCCACTACCCAGTATACATCTCTAACACCTCCATGTATCCAGCTGTCTGTCGAACCAGGCCATTGCCAGCCCAACTCAGTTTATTATGACTTATAGCTAAACACACTATCACATCAGGTGGCAATATGTGTTCAATATTTTTAGTAAATAAAATAAAAGTCCTAGAAGACCCTTGAAGTAGAAGAGTAGGACATTAGCTGTTTGATAGCTGCATCTGTGAACTGAGACGATGTGGATGGAACTGTTGCCTCTTGAGACTTCAGACTCGTCTTCTGTTGGACTTGTCACACTGTACACTGTACCCTCACGTCTGCTGCACTCCTCTCCGATCGCTTGTAAGCAGGCTCAGCACAGGCCAGGCCACCGGCCAGTCTGTGTGTACTCTAGTGTCAGACGCATAATGTGTAAGTGTTTGTTGCAGCAATTCAAGGTGGAGATGGCGCCGGTGGACAGCACGTACTACAACAGCGGCACGCACAGCTTCTGCGCAGAGCTGGCGCTGGACGGACAGACCTACCAGGGCTATGGTCAGTGCCTTACACTCACAGACACGTAGATACACACCCACACACATAACTTTCTTTTGCCCTGACAGCTGTAAGACTGTTGACTGATGTATTTATACATAGGTACATCATGTACGGTTAAGTTTTGGGGTATGGTGTTTCATAGTCAGTTATGTACGATGGACACTACAACCCTTCAAGACATTACCAGTAACCCTGTATATGTACTTTCACACTAAGGCCTGTGTGTTATGAAAGCTTGCTCAAGCATTGGTTAATATTATCATCTAACTAATATTATGGGAATCAATTAATATGGGTGTCCCATATACATTGATTCCCGTAATATTAAGTTTTCCAAATGCTCCAATAAATACTAGTGATTCCAAATTAGTTATTTCATAAGTTCATAAAAAATGGTTTATGATTTGCTGCAAATTACTTTTCCGTAAGTTGCATTCCCTGTAGCAAGCAGACAAATACAAAACTAAAAATAAAATGAATCTCGCGCCAACGCGAATCACCTTACAAGAATCAAGATGATCTTGATATTCTGTTTTGTAAACATAACCTATTACGCATAGTGGTTTTATTGAGCTTTTCGCAGCATGGAGGAAATAAAAAAGGTAATTTAGATAAAAATACATTTTATTTACCCAAAAAACATAACATAGCATAACAAAAGTAAAGTACATTAAAAGGAAGGGTAAAAAGGTGTCCCTAACTCAGCATTTTGCAGTATTAGGCATTTGCCCAATACTGCGCTGGTTTTCAGTTAGGGCCCTTACGGACTTTAATTATTTGGTGTTCATCTTTTATTCAGCAGTTACATGACCTGTACGACATCTGTCACACATTCTACCATAAACTCTGATCTATTCTAGAGTATAGGCACCTTAAACATTGTATTGGATAGGTTCTCATTTGAACAGGTTTGATAATCATTCATCATAGAGACGCGCGCTAGAGCGTCCAGCCAAGTTCGGAAAGAAACTTGCCACGCAATAGCAGTGAGTATCTTTACACGAACCATTGGGCACGCTGTTGGTCCCATCTATGTCTCAGACATTATCATATCAAATCTACAAGCTTGCAATTTTGCATGTTTAGTAAGATCCATGAAAAGAGAAGGTCCAAAAGGTGCCAATTTTAACAAATGACTTATCATAAACCTAAAACAATTCTAGATATCCATTAGAGGAAGTTGAAATTTGGTATGAGGGTAGTTGATCAAACAGTAACGGAGGAAAAATCCGAAAACTAAAAAAAAAAATTTATCGGCGCCGACATAGATATTCGTGAGGTTATTTGTAATCATTTTAATTTTTTACGTTCTTTCGTTTGAGCTTGATCATTGTTTATTAAATGACGTAGGTATCTTTTTTGGTTTTCCTTAATTAGCAATAGAAGGCATGACTTTGACCAGCCTTCAAAGCCGTAGAATTGTGAAAGATCAAGTGTTTCTATATAAAATTTTATCAGATGAAATTGACTCACCATTTTTACTCGAAAATATTGATTTCCATTGCCCCTGACAATCTGCTCGTAAAAAAAAAGACTTTTTTGGTTGCCTAATGTAAATACAAATTACAGAATGATGGATAAATAGATAGATAACTCTTTATTGTACCACATGAACACAAAATATAATACAGATGAAAATGCTGAGAAACAAGGAAGTACAAAGGGCGGCCTTACCGCTTTGAGCGATCTCTTCCAGGCAACCTTGGGATGGACTGGACTTATGGTAACAATATAGACGGTGGCTGTGGGAAGAGTATGTTTCTTGATCGGATTTCTGAATATTACAACGTTAAATTGACAAATATTGATATATTTAATATGTTATTGCCGAAGTATTGCAGGGAAGTTATGTTATGTGTTGCCAAAACCTCGTAATAATTTGTTATTCTATAGTTTTTAATTAAGTTTATTACGTACTATTGGTTTTTAATTAAGGTTGTATGTTATTATTATTACATAGTATTGATTTTTTTTCTTGCTCTGTTTATTTAGCTGTAATTGTGTTATTTATTATTTATTTATTTATTATTTAAAGGAAAACCAGCAGCACATACAAAAGTTTAGAATTAGGAAAATAAAAACAGAGTGCTATAAGGTTTTCACGAGTAAAAAGAATAGTAGATACATAAAAAAGTGTGAACAAGCAAAGTAAACAGATCACCTACAAAATTACAATCAACTTAGTACACACAAAGAAATAATATAATAAATGAGAGAACAACAAAAGAAAAACTAATTACAATAGCAACAAGAATGCAACAAAATTGTTGATTGACAATCCGCACTACATTACTCGCATGCCAAGATCGAGTCATCCTCATCATCCTCGCCGGATTCTGAGAAAAAGTCAGAGCTCAACCGCCGTCTCACGGAGTTAACGCTGGAACAGAAGAGGTCCAGACCGATTTGCTTAGAGAGTTTATTAAATCGGTCGTGTTATTTAATAGTGGTAATTCCTTTGGTTTATGTTAATCTTAAGTTTCTAATATTAAGTACTAAGTACTGTATATTTCCCAAATACACCAAAACAAAACAACACAAAACAAACTATTACTACTAGCATTATGTACTTAATCTAACTGTATTTATTATTAAAACCAACTGTTATTTGTATATTTGGCCTAAGACCCTTCTAATTGATGTACAATAAATAAATTATGAAATGATTATTTAATTTGTGTCTTGGCAAGTCCAACATTAAAACAAATGCCGTGGGTTGTACTAAACTTGCCAAGACACTATTAAATAATGAAAGAACGTTACAAATTAAGATTATGAACTGCTATGAAACTTGGCACCTATCTACATATGTAGAACGTATGAGATCATATATATGATCTCAGCTCTTTTATTGGTGAAGCCACTATCTGAAGGAACTTGGCTAGTTCTTAATTCTTTATTGCACTAAATAAAACACACAAAAATCATAAAACTAGAGAAGCAATGGCAAAGGCGAGCTTAACCCTAAAAAGAGTTTTCGCATTTATGTGTTTGATTAGTTTTTTTTTATTGTTTAACAAAATCAACAGCCCTTATATCTAAACAATTCTAACCTTAATAACCTAACTTACGGCCAATGAGAGATTTACATTATACAAAATAAACTTACAAAATACCGACAGTCTAACATAAACAAAATACAACTTATAGAATTATTAAAAGTACAGTTAAATTAGACAAATAAGATATAATTTAACCTACCGCAATAAATTTAAATACATATTATTACAAGGAAAGCGTTACAATAGCCAATAGAATAGCCTTATTTCAGTAGAAAATTATGGTATCTTAATTAAATACCTGACAAGTCACACAGTTTTACAGAGAACCTATGTAATCGCCAGTTTTCTCTTACTTAGTAATTTCAATGAATATCGAATAATAAATAAACCTTGTGACGACGCGACGTACCAACTAGTGTCTGTATAGTATAGAGTTAGAGGGTTTGTTGCGCAGGTGAGAGCAAGCTGACGGCGCGCAACGCGGCGGCGGAGCAGGCCATACGCGACATCGTGCTCAAGAAGATGGAGCGCTACAGCGAGACACTCGCCGCCAACGCAGCCGCGGCCGCCGACTCCGACAGTGAGTACACTACCTATGTACATCCGACAATACAGGGGCTGGGCAGGTATCCGCGACAGTGACTACATCCGGGAACACAAGCGAAATAAAGCAAAGTCAGCAGCGTTAAGGCCGTATTAAGTCTCAACCTGACGGTCGGTGCTGACCACGGAGTAAATACAAAGAGGAGATGGCCTAAGCAACTGTGCACTGTGATTCTCAAC
This sequence comes from Eupithecia inturbata, assembly GCA_963662085.1. NCBI lineage: Eukaryota > Metazoa > Arthropoda > Insecta > Lepidoptera > Geometridae > Eupithecia > Eupithecia inturbata. The sequence goes on from OY759190.1 coordinate 14,664,926, forward strand.
TAGGTCCTGACGTCATCATGTGGGCGTGGCCTTAGTCAGTGTATTGTTGGCGTTCGTCCTGTGCACAACATTGTGAACGTTCCCATTTTACAGCATTGTTCGCGCTAGACGAAAAAAAGAATGAAGAGTTGTGTTTTGTCTTGTAAAAATAACTCGGATAGACATTCTGATGCTATGGATGGCATCGCATTTCATTTGTAAGTAATTTTATGCTTAATTTATTAAAATAGTTCTAGAAAAATCTCCTAGCGTCAGCGTTTCCAAACATAATCCTACCCGACGCTAGATGGCGACAGTTGGTGTCATGGAAACTAAAAATATTTAGGTATGTAGAGCCCAGAACTAACATATTTTAATAATATTAATACTGAAATTTGTTCAACATTCATTCCTAAAGACCCTTTAATGGCCAAAATGTTATTTTTGTAGTTTTCATATCATTTTGTGAACAGGCCGCCATCTATCGTCAACTATGAACAACAAACATAAACAACAAAAAGACAGGGCCGTAATTAGAAATCAATTATTTTACTGAATGTCCCGCGGCTGCGGCTGTCTGGATTTTTTTTCGCGATTTCAAGGTTGGTCCCATAGAAAAAGTTGTTCAAAATGATGAGTACAATGACCCCTTTTCGGGTTTAGTGTAAACAAAAGATAATGTTGTATAAGAGAAAATCTAATAATCTTCATTCATCATTTATCAGGAACCTTTTTTTTCATAATAAAATCACAATTTAAATTAAATAAATACGCATCAAGATGGTTCGCAAAATTAATTTAAAATAAAACAGTACTCCCCGGTACGAAAATTCTGAGTACGACCCTGTTGCATCCTGCACTTAGTGACATCTAGTGTGAGATAGTTACGTAACTACAAAACAAAATCGACAGAACAAGCGAATAGTTTTGCTATTGACCGGTAGATGGAAAATAGAGAAGTGGGCGGGATCTAACACCCCCTCACCCCGTAAAGTGTCACGCGTTGTTTCCTAAGGAAATCTAAATAGAACATCTCTTTGTATTTACTCCGTGGTGCTGACACAGTGCGTGCGTATGCAATGAACCACGGTACAGTCGTGATTCATATATACCGCACGCACTGCACTGGTACCGACCACCAGCACCAGGTGAGGTGAGACTGAATACAGGCATAGGATTGCTAGCGCGTCTGCGCCCTCCTGACATGACGTAGTACGCATCACATCGCATCACCTATGTTAGTACTGACGGATTCAATAGGCAAAGCTAGTAGCTTTGCCGGCCGATGATGTCAGTACAGTACCCACGTACTGAGGTACTGACCGTCAGGATAAAAGTAAATACAGCCTAACGTTAGTGTGTGGTTACAGACGGCGCGGGCGCGGGCGGGGCGGCCGGCGAGGGGGAGGAGGCGGAGATCGAGGCGCTGCCCATGATTCAGCTGCTGTCGTTCGCGCTGCACAAGTTGTTCGCGGAGTGGGAGGGTGCCGGCCACCACGTGCCGCAGCTGCGCCCCATCAAGGCGGACCGCGCTCAGGTACCAACACACCGCGCTGCCGAGCAGGAAGTGTTGTGCTACTGCTCGTGCTGACGGTGCCTTCTGTTGCAGATTGCGATGGAGGAGGAGATGACGCGCCCCGTGCCACCCGCGACCCCCAGTGCCCCACGGGCCCCCAAGGAGCGCAAGATCCCCCCCGACAACGCCTCGTCCATGCACCCTGCCATGCTGCTGACCGTGGTGCGCCCCATGGCTACCTACCGCGAGCTCGGCACTGAGGTAACCAACTACCCGAGGCACCACCAGCCTTTGATAACGATCTTTCAATCACAACCTGTCCAAACACAGCACAGCATGGCTTTCTGAGAGGCAGGTCTATGTTAGCAATTGAGTGAAATTTACTGAAGAGCTCTCATCCGACGATTAGCAACTACGTTGCTAATCGTTTTATTAGATAGATAGAAGATTTTTATTATTTTAGGTTCACACACAAACAGAACAGGAAAACAACAAACCAACAAAAACAGTATTTAGGCATACATATGGAAAAAAATAATTAAAACAACCAAAAATAAAAACAATTCCTAAAATAGACCTACCTACCTACCTACCACCCGTGCACAAGCCCTAATAACAAGTAGGCAGTCACCGCCCACCCTGGGCGGGGGCTACTAACCCCTTATTAATATACAGGGTGTATTTTATAAACCAAGACTCCACTAATGACACCTAAGTGACCATGGGCGTTGGAGCCAATATTACGCAAATAAAAAATAGAATTTATGTAAGTATGGATAACGCAAAATAAAACGCAAGTATTAAGTAGTTGTGATCGCGCTACACCCAGCCCGTGCCGGCCGCGCCGTAGATAGTCACGTGTAAGTGCCTGTCCGAGTTTAAAATGAAATGTTTAGATGATACCTACCTACCGTGCTACTGCGCTACTGCGTGGTTGGTATTATGAGGTCCCGCGAAGGTATAGGGTCAGTTGGGTAGCGGCGCTGGAACAATTCCCGAGTTTGCACTAAATTGGTGGTGCAACCGTACAGTACAACCATTAGTAGGCTTGCACTCTACGCGGTCGAGGCATTGTGTCACCAAAATTTTGGCACACACTGAAATTTCCACAGGCATTGAAATCCAAAGGATAGCAAGAAAGGGGTCGCCCCTTTCTCGCTATCCTTTGGATTTCTTTGGCGCGACAATTACGCAGTAATTAGCATGTGTCATTACTCTCACTACTGACAAGGTCAACGAGAGATATTCGTTTCGGGTTGAGCGGCCGCGTGCGGAAGTACCGCGGGCGGGGGTAGAGTAGGCGGTGTATTTGTTCGTACTTACGCACCGCGAACGTTATATGCTATGCGGGCGGCGTTTTTAGTTATTGATGTAGCCGAAACACGTAGGTATTGTGTTTCGCGCGGCCGCCATACTGCGCGCATTAATTTATGATACTAAGTAGTAAAATATCGGTGTTTTTTATTATTTCGTTTCTATATATTTTTTTAATTATCTATATCTATATATATAAAACTATATATATATAAAAGAAAGTCGTGTTAGTTACACTATTTATAACTCAAGAAAGGCTAAACGGATCTCGGTGAAATTTGGCAGCGAGGTAGATGGTATCCCGGGGCCGGACATAGGCTACCTTTTGTTCCGGAAAAAAGCGTGCGAAGCCGCGGGCTGCTGGTTGAAATAATAGCCTTTAGTTTCATATTTTTTGCGTTTTCCACACTTACATATATGATATTTTGCATTTGCGTAATATTAGCTCCAATGCCTTAGGTGTCATGACATTAGTGGTGTCTTGGTTTAGACATCGGTAATTTAACAATATCGGGTGTGCCACAAGGTTCCATCGGATCTTTTTACATCTTTCTACCTAATGTTAAAAAAGTTAAGGCTGATGTAAACGTAGAAGGAGAAACGCTACAAATAATAGAAAGTACCGTATTCTTAGAAATCACCTTCACTTGAAACTTCAATAATAATAATAATAATTTCGTTTATTTCGGACAATTAAAAATCCATAGAGTGTTAGTAGCACGTAAAAAGAAAATAAAAATAAAAGTAGAATTAACTTAGTTGTTAGTACTAAGTATTAAAATATAATTACATCCTCTCTAGATTGCATTCCGGATAAGGCTTACCCAGAATGACGAGGAACATCTATCAGATAACGTCCTCAGGACGCTGTTGCGACTGTCCCGTATTCTGCGGATCAGGGAGGCAGTTTTTTTGCGGATAATTGCGGCAAAACCATCCGTTTGGTATTCTGCAAACATCCCTGATGCACTACAGAAGCAAGGAAGCCGCAACATCATCCTGAAAACGTTATTGTGTTGGATGCGTAGAGTTGCTAGTGACTTTTTTGTATGGTTGACCCACAGACTTCCCGTGTACATACTCTGACAGTAAGCTTTAAATAGCGTGAGTTTAACTTCTTCAGTACAACGGGAAAATCTGCGAGCCACCATATTACCTCTCACTGCTAGAGCTCTACGCTCCCTCTCAATGTCCGCATCACCTTTAAGGTCAATGGGGCCTGCACATAAATAAGCTATCGAAGACACATAGTTCTCCAGCGTATGCCGTCAAAAAACACCGTCATCTCTAGACTTGTTAGTTCAGCTACTTCTATAGTATTGTGTCTTATGGCATACTGCTGTGGGGGAACGCTGCAGATATTAACACCGTATTTGTGCTGCAGAAGAGGGCTGTTCGTGCAATCTATAATATGGATCCCTGAGGGACCCCTGCGTGTTAATTTCAAAGAAATAAACATAATGATAGTATGGGGATAAATATATATTTACTTTCTGGGCACACTGCCTTATGGTGACAGCATAGATTTTTAAGAAATATTATACCTCGTGTGTTCATAAGTCTTGAGACACAGTAAAACTAAAATATTTTTGGAGCTAAGTTGAGTATTCATTTATTGGATATTAAAATTAAAACTACTGACATCTAGATCTGTATTTAAAAATAAATCATTCAAAATGGCCGCCTTTGCATTCAATGCAGGCCTTCAAACGCGTGCGCCATTCATCTATGGCGGCACGAATCTTTTCAATGGGAATCCGTTTCGATTCTTTAATAAGGGCTCGCTTGAGAGAATCCAGGTTTGGGTGATACTTTCTGCATGCCCTCAGCTCCAATTCCGTCCATAAAGAATAATCCAAAGGATTCAAGTCAGGGCTTGACGAGGGCCAATCTTCGCTCCGAATGAAGCCTGGCAAATTGGCCTCCAGCCAACGTTGGGTAGTCTTAGCTTTATGGGAGGGAGCAGAGTCCTGTTGGAAAACCCAGTATTTTCCAGCGAATAGCGTATCATTTAATGGTTTAACCACCGCTTCCAATATGTCGGTTTGGTAATTTTGTGCCTTCACCTTGACGCCTTGCTGGCAAAAATGAAGCGAGTGACCCCCTCGTAGGAAACACCCCACCAAACCATCACACTTGCTGGATGATGAGTGCGCTGGACATTGCGTACAGATGGCTAGACGTCCTTTGAACTTCTGGCGTAAACCTTATTGTTCTGCCGGTTAAACTTTTCTTCCACCGTGAAGATCTTTTCATCGGTAAACAGGATATTTTTTGGATCGTGTCTCCTCAATAGGTTCCGACATCGTTCCAGTCGCAATTTACGAAGACGCTCGTTTAAATAATGCACTTTCCTTCGATTGTAGGCCTTTAGTTTAAGATCATATTTAAGTATCCTGTTCACCGATATTCGCGAAATGTTGGTCTGCAGAGCTAATTTCTTTTGAGTCCGGCAAGGGTTGCGACGAATTCGCTCTCTGATTACTTTGATGTTGGCGGGCGTCCTTACAGACCGCGGGCGGCCACATCTTCCACGGTCTTCTAAAGAGCCGGTCTCCTTGTACCTCTTTATGGTATAATACACAAAGTTCCGACTACATCCCAATCTTTGGATTTCACTAAAAACTTGCATTGGTTTTTTTCCTGCTTGAAACAGTGAAATTACAGTCGCACGCAAATCTTTTGTTGGCTCCATTTTCACGGAGAATGAAACAAATATTCAAATGTATATTTTTTCTGATTCAAAACATTCGAAATTTAAAATTTTAAAAGTTTAAAAAAGGTTGCATGAATTACTTTCTTTTTAAATTAATTAAATAAGTTCGTCTCAAAACTTATGAACACACGAGGTATAAGTGTAAATACTATTTGTAATTGTTTTATTTTGTTATTGTAATTTTCTGTCGTAAATAAATTTTACCCCTGACAGTACCCATATAACCTCGCTGTGCCCACAACTAGACTACACAAAATTAATGCATCTTTTAAAGGGCAATGTATATGCTTCTATATCAAAACTCCTAGTAAGTTGCAATTCACAAATTGTCATTACATTCCTGTGCAAAAAGGCTTACTATAAAATATCAGATCATCTAAAAGATAAAAAAGCTTGGGACGTGATTAACATGCTAAAGGTTTCTTCATCACTTCTTTACTTTAGTTTTCATATCGGAGTGACAGAAATCAAAAATATCACTTTATTTCCGTGTCACTGTTTAATTATTAAGAATTAGACCTTTTCTTAGTGTACATTAGTTATTGTATTTATAGAAATAAGGAGTTTTTGATTTTGATTGGGTCCTCTGCCATTCATCCTATTTATTTGTCAACAACATGGACCATAAGCAAGTGTGTTGCATTGCAGGGCGACAAGCCTCAGAACATGCTGTTCTCGGTTGGCGTCGACGTCGACGGACAGAGCTTCGTCGGGAAAGGTAAGCTCTGTTACTCTTGCTCAGAACGACACCATCCTCATCGCTGACAGTAAGGTGCACCTTTCTTTGCAGCTCCGAGCAAGAAGGAGGCTCGCAAGAACGCGGCTCGCGCGGCTTGCAAGGCGCTGTTGGGGATCACGTTCGACGACGAAAAGTAGACTGTGAGACTCTGTACATGCTATACTCTGTTGAAGTACAACAGATCTCTTTACTCTTTCGAAACATACTTAGGGGTTGAGTTTAGTTCGCGTGGAGATAATGTACGTAGTCCGTTTCTTTGCGTAGCTTTAGGTACCGGTAATAACTTCTACGGGTATACATTATCAAATTATCAATCACAGAATGGTCACTAGAATAAGAAGAATCACTTCTTGATTTACTAATCAATTGGATACTCGAAATAAATTACATAACAGTTTTAAATAAATGCTTTCTGCTGGATCAATTGCTAGAGCTACGAGTACCTTGAAATGATAACTCCAACGATGATAGTTCGCAACTGGTTTATAGGTTAGATTTAAGTTAACATGAAGACATTATGCGGAAGATAAGAAATCACGTTGATACATAACCTCACGTAGATATTGCTAAGCTATAATAACTAGGAAGTTAGGTAACCTTGATATCACACGCATAGACTGAATAACACATTGTACCTTGTACATCTTGGCCACTAGAAAAAGGGAAAACAATGTAATGTGTAAGAACTGTGTAACACAAGAATCCAGACACAACTAGGATTCTTCCCTGATAATGTCACTACATTGTACTCCGTACATCCTGGCCACTCGCAAAAGGAAACAAGTATTTATTAAAACATGACAAAAAACAAAGTATTCAAGTAAAAGTGTACAATTGTAAATGAAATTACTTAAGATTCAATACACTACTTTATAAATGTTTGGCCACTATAAAAATAAGGCAACTGTGAATGTAAACAAATCATACAATGTACTAACCCTATAATAGTAAGAACATTTAATAATAATAAGAATTTAAGATTTAAACCGTATAAATTATCTTAATCTATTGTCTTAATGTCTTTACATCCCAATCTGTTTGGCTGTCGGCACTCTACTGTCGGGATATTTAAGCCGTTCTTATATAGCGTATCACAGTTCACTGTTGGGATATTTAACCCGTTTTTATATCGCGTATCACGCACGCACTGAAATCACATACTGTTCATCACACGCTGGTTGATGCTGTGAGGCCTTGGGGCCCCCCACAAGGGCCGCCGAGCTGACTGTCATTTCATGGTACCTCTAACATTCTTCGAACCGGATTCACAGTCTACGTGAGGTTATGTATCAACGTGATTTCTTATCTTGCGCATAATGTCTTCATGTTAACTTAAATCTAACAAATAAACCAGTTGCGAACTATCAGCGTTGCAGTTATTATTTCACGGTAGCTCTAACATCAATATTACTTATTTACCGTACTGACTGTCAATATTTATACTAAGAACATCGTTCTCTTAATAAAATACTTGAATGAACTCGATAACAACCTGTTTTTATTCCAAAACGGAAATGAAATTATCTTGTAGGGGTTCATTACATATATTATTATTTAAAATACTCATTTAATTCACAAATATCAAAATGAGGCGCGCTTCTCTAACCCTAGAGGCGGCCATCATTGTTTAGAAGACAATGTGATATTTGGAACGGAACATTTTCATGTTCCGTTCCAATTGAACAGGTTCGCAGTCCCGAAGCAAGTTGCATCTTCTTTGTACACGTCCTCGTAGTAATAATGACACCTACACCTGGTACGGCCATGAGGCACATGTGCCTCATGTGCCTCATCGGACTGCGAACCTGTTAAGATACAATAGTTCACACGATATAGAGGTGAGTCGATTTGACGTTAGTAACGAGACGTGATAGTGTCGTTTCCTTTTTGTATGGGGATTTGCGTAGTTCCATGTCCGCACGGTAGAGGCGCTGTACCAAATTATGCAAAAAGGAGACGTCACAATCACGTCTCGTTACTCACGTCAAATAGACTCGTCCCTCTGGTTATTGCAACATGTACAGGAAACATTAGAATAGACTAGATGACAATGCCGTTGGCCGGCATCATTACTAAATGCCGTTGGCCGGCATCATTACTAAATGCCGTTGGCCGGCAACATTACTAACTGCCGTTGGCCGGCATCATTACTAAATGCCGTTGGCCGGCAACATTACTAACTGCCGTTGGCCGGCATCATTACTAAATGCCGTTGGCCGGCATCATTACTAAATGCCGTTGGCCGGCATCATTACTAAATGCCGTTGGCCGGCATCATTACTAAATGCCGTTGGCCGGCATCATTACTAAATGCCGTTGGCCGGCATCATTACTAAATGCCGTTGGCCGGCAACATTACTAACTGCCGTTGGCCGGCATCATTACTAAATGCCGTTGGCCGGCAACATTACTAACTGCCGTTGGCCGGCATCATTACTAAATGCCGTTGGCCGGCATCATTACTAAATGCCGTTGGCCGGCATCATTACTAAATGCCGTTGGCCGGCATCATTACTAAATGCCGTTGGCCGGCATCATTACTAAATGCCGTTGGCCGGCATCATTACTAAATGCCGTTGGCCGGCATCATTACTAAATGCCGTTGGCCGGCATCATTACTAAATGCCGTTGGCCGGCATCATTACTAAATGCCGTTGGCCGGCATCATTACTAAATGCCGTTGGCCGGCATCATTACTAAATGCCGTTGGCCGGCATCATTACTAAATGCCGTTGGCCGGCATCATTACTAAATGCCGTTGGCCGGCATCATTACTAAATGCCGTTGGCCGGCATCATTACTAAATGCCGTTGGCCGGCATCATTACTAAATGCCGTTGGCCGGCATCATTACTAAATGCCGTTGGCCGGCATCATTACTAAATGCCGTTGGCCGGCATCATTACTAAATGCCGTTGGCCGGCATCATTACTAAATGCCGTTGGCCGGCATCATTACTAAATGCCGTTGGCCGGCATCATTACTAAATGCCGTTGGCCGGCATCATTACTAAAACTGTTGGACAATTCATAAATAGCTAGGCATTAAGTACCTGAACAACAGCTACACTACTCAGTCAAGCGCGCCTGCGTCTGCGCCGAAACTACTTGTAGAAGATCTCACGTTACGTAGCTACACTTAAATTATAAAAACAGGTAAAAATTTTAAAAAATACCGCAAGGTAACTACTGGGCTTAAAATAATCAAAACAGTAACAAAAGTAACATTCAATATCAAAACGATAACATAACAATGTTGTAGGTACTTGAGACTTGCATTGCACTGCGCTACCGTTGCATAGGTAGTAGGTAGTAGGGAGGTACAATTCATCAACGCTCATTCATTTGCGTTCAAATATTTTATGTCACAACTGTTCGTTGGACAATGCACCTTTGGTATTCGTCAAATGGCGGAGGCATAGAAAAAGTTAAAAATAACTAATGTAGGTACAATGAAAAATCTGAATAATTTCTAAGATCAAAAAGTCCATAGCAAAAAATAATACTAGTGTGTACCACAACATGGGTAATATCTAATTAATTAAGAATATCTAATTGTATAAATGTCAAACATGGACGAACCTTAGCTCTAAGTATGTATGTACATTCACATCGATTCCAAAAGTTTGTATGCTCTATGTATATTATTACTTTCTGGAGCATTTAGGGTTCCGTACCCGAAGGGTAAAAACGGTCATGTGTCTACCTATTGTAGTTCAAGAGATACAGCCTTGACAAATGAAAAGCAAAAAAAACCAAAAGAATCGCGTTTGTTGTATAGGAGCCCCCTTTAATTTTTATCTTTATTTTATTTTTATTATTCGTTGTTACAGCGGCAAGCGAAATAACATTATCTGAAAGTTTCAACTGTCTTATCTTTTACGGTCCATGAGATAGAGCCCTGTGACAGACGGACGGACGGACAGCGGAGGCTTAGTCATAGGGTTCCGTATTCACCCTTCGGGTACGGAGCCCTGAAGAAAACGAAAATAAATTTGATTTTCTCAAAATAAGACAGTGAGCTAAAATGTCTGTATAGTACTCGTACTCGTGTAGTGTTACACTGTTGTGTTTCTGAATCTGTTGAAAGACGTTTACAATTTCCAGTTTCCTGTGTGCGTATGTATGACATAGAAACAAGATCAAACATTTTCTTGTTCATTTTCTACAGAGAAGACAAAACTTAGTCGATGATAATTCGCATGAAAACACAATTTTAGGTACGAGTATGCCTTCTAGGTCTATCACTAATTCTACCCGTTCTCTTATCACTAATGGACGCCGAGAACAGCTCCCGCAACACTAAGGTAACTAATACTCTAATACCAGGACAGGCGTTTGTAGCAGCAACAACACTGTCGCCCGGCTGCCCAGCTGCTCGGCACTCCGAGTTTGTAGCAGCAACAACACTGTCGCCCGGCTGCTCAGCTGCTCGGCACTCCGAGTTTGTAGCAGCAACAACACTGTCGCCCGGCTGCCCAGCTGCTTGGCACTCCGAGTTTGTAGGAGCAACAACACTGTCGCCCGGCTGCCCAGCTGCTCGGCACTCCGAGTTTGTAGCAGCAACAACACTGTCGCCCGGCTGCCCAGCTGCTCGGCACTCCGAGTTTGTAGCAGCTACAACACTGTCGCCCGGCTGCCCAGCTGCTCGGCACTCCGAGTTTGTAGCAGCAACAACACTGTCGCCCGGCTGCCCAGCTGCTCGGCACTCCGAGTTTGTAGCAGCAACAACACTGTCGCCCGGCTGCCCAGCTGCTCGGCACTCCGAGTTTGTAGCAGCAACAACACTGTCGCCCGGCTGCCCAGCTGCTCGGCACTCCGAGTTTGTAGCAGCAACAACACTGTCGCCCGGCTGCCCAGCTGCTCGGCACTCCGAGTTTGTAGCAGCAACAACACTGTCGCCCGGCTGCCCAGCTGCTTGGCACTCCGAGTTTGTAGGAGCAACAACACTGTCGCCCGGCTGCCCAGCTGCTTGGCACTCCGAGTTTGTAGCAGCAACAACACTGTCGCCCGGCTGCCCAGCTGCTCGGCACTCCGAGTTTGTAGCAGCAACAACACTGTCGCCCGGCTGCCCAGCTGCTCGGCACTCCGAGTTTGTAGCAGCAACAACACTGTCGCCCGGCTGCCCAGCTGCTCGCCACTCCGAGTTTGTAGCAGCAACAACACTGTCGCCCGGCTGCCCAGCTGCTCGGCACTCCGAGTTTGTAGCAGCAACAACACTGTCGCCCGGCTGCCCAGCTGCTCGGCACTCCGAGTTTGTAGCAGCAACAACACTGTCGCCCGGCTGCCCAGCTGCTCGGCACTCCGAGTTTGTAGCAGCAACAACACTGTCACCCGGCTGCCCAGCTGCTCGGCTCTCCGAGTTTGTAGCAGCAACAACACTGTCGCCCGGCTGCCCAGCTGCTCGGCACTCCGAGTTTGTAGCAGCAACAACACTGTCACCCGGCTGCCCAGCTGCTCGGCTCTCCGAGTTTGTAGCAGCAACAACACTGTCGCCCGGCTGCCCAGCTGCTCGGCACTCCGAGTTTGTAGCAGCAACAACACTGTCGCCCGGCTGCCCAGCTGCTCGGCACTCCGAGTTTGTAGCAGCAACAACACTGTCGCCCGGCTGCCCAGCTGCTCGGCACTCCGAGTTTGTAGCAGCAACAACACTGTCACCCGGCTGCCCAGCTGCTCGGCACTCCGAGTTTGTAGCAGCAACAACACTGTCGCCCGGCTGCCCAGCTGCTCGGCACTCCGAGTTTGTAGCAGCAACAACACTGTCGCCCGGCTGCCCAGCTGCTCGGCACTCCGAGTTTGTAGCAGCAACAACACTGTCACCCGGCTGCCCAGCTGCTCGGCTCTCCGAGTTTGTAGCAGCAACAACACTGTCGCCCGGCTGCCCAGCTGCTCGGCACTCCGAGTTTGTAGCAGCAACAACACTGTCGCCCGGCTGCCCAGCTGCTCGGCACTCCGAGTTTGTAGCAGCAACAACACTGTCGCCCGGCTGCCCAGCTGCTCGGCACTCCGAGTTTGTAGCAGCAACAACACTGTCGCCCGGCTGCCCAGCTGCTCGGCACTCCGAGTTTGTAGCAGCAACAACACTGTCGCCCGGCTGCCCAGCTGCTCGGCACTCCGAGTTTGTAGCAGCAACAACACTGTCACCCGGCGACTAGAAATCAACCAGAAGGAGAGTTCATTTCGTTTGGCACGCATGCGTGCTCCTTCGGACGTTATGTCACCGACACGACGCGGGGTCTAGATCAGCCGGTAGGTCCACATGGAGAGCGGGCCCCGCAGGCGCGCCACGGGCTCGCGGCCCCCCACCAGCAGCAGGTGCAGGGCCTCCGCGGGGGCGGGCAGGGCGCGCGGAGGGGCGCGGCGCGGGCGCATGTCCTGCAGCTCGATGTCGCCGGGGCCCAGCCCCGAGTCGGGCGTTAGCGCGGCCCCTAGCGCGCGTACGTCGGGCCCCAGGTAGTGCGGGTTGCTGAATCCCAAGGTCGAGAGGCCGTTGACCCGCTCCGCGCTCGCGTAGTCCGACGTCGAGAACTCCCCCTCCCCCTCCCCCTCCTCCGAGTCGGTGGCCGCGTCCCGCGTGAACCGCACCGAGGCGGACTTGGGGAGCACGCGCGCGGTGCCGCCGCCGCAGTCGCGTCTGTCCTCCTCCGAGTCGGAGTCCAGGTAAACGAGCTTGGCGGCCTGCGCGGTGGACAGCACCGGCGTGGGCAGCACCATGTCCGCGAAGTCGGGCACCGAAATGGGCTCGCGTGGGATGCCCTCCCCTGCGGCCGCCCCATGCACTGCGGGGGGCCGGCGCGCGGCCAGCAGGTGTGCTGAGCGGGACTTGTTGAGCGCGGGCGAGTCGCGAAGGCTCTCGGTGGAGTCGCGCTCGCCCAGCACGCTGTAGGCGGCGCCGGCGCGCGGCGCGCGGCGCACCTGCAGGGACGACAGGCGGGACAGCAGCGTGGGCGGCGGCCGCGAGGTGGCCCCGGCGAGGGGCGGGCCTCGCGCTCCCGCCGCCGCGTCCCACCCCGCGCCCGCGACGAGCAGGGCGCACGCGTCCACGCGCGCGCTCGGCCAGCGCATGCTGGGGACGACACGCTCCCACGTCTCCGTTGCTGAAATAGGACAAGATCGACATAGTACGAATCGTAACTTAGAAGGAGGAAATCATACCTAATGCTCTGAGAAAGCAGCTTCACCTAGCGCTGGTCTTACCGAAGTGGAACCGCCACATGTCGTTGTCGGGCTGGCCGCCGGCGTCCCCCCCGAAGATGTACAGGTGTCCCCCCGCCCGCGCCGCCGCGTGCCCGGAGCGTGCCGCGGGGGACAGCTTGGTGGGCGTGCGCACCTGCGACCACACGCGCGAAACTGCGGGACACAGGGGGAATCATCATACATCATCATCACATCATCATACACCTGTAAAACGACATCTAACCATAACTATCAGAACTACAGAGACAGCTTCAGTAGAAGCCTCACGAATCTTATAAGAAATCTACTAAATCTACTGGCGCTAAGAAGTGTGCAAAAAGAGACCCATTCTTAGATCGCCCAAACGGTAGATTCAACCAACCTCTGACACTTTAACTTAAACAACTATCCGACATCGACTGTCGGTCGAAAGACTATGGGTCGGCACGGAGCAGGAAAGACCTTTCTTTGCGATTTGGTTACATCACAACACTCTGGCTAGAGAGAAGGTGCAATGGCTGTGCTCACTGGTGTCGTAGGTCCAGAGGTCGCTGCAGAGGCGCAGGTCGCACTGGCCGGCGTGCACGTAGAGCCGCGCGTCGTGCAGAGCGCTAGCGTGCCGGTGCCGCGCCGGGCCCGCGCTCAGCGTGCGCACGCCTTGCCAGCTCTCGCTCTCTGCACCAGAAGTACGGACATTAAGTTTACGGCGGCAGGACAAGGCTGCAGAGATACTGGTGACATAGCTGTCGACACGTAGTACGTCCCACTTCGCGCAAGTTCAAGTTGAAATGGCTATCATCAACACAACATGAAAAAGCGGCGGGTCACAATCACAACACCTGCAAAGTACTGTAACGAAACTCAATAGTTCCGTCCCGCTACTGTAGATACGAAGACGCACCTACTAGGTACCTACGTATCTAATTTTACATAATCGGCATATTTACGCTCGTAATAAATAACGAGTCTGTAACTTTTATCAAAGGAGTAGGTACCTACTCCTTTGATAAAAGTTATAGACATCGATGTGCGATGCGACACTGACCGCGACGCGGGCGCGGTACAAACGTATGAAGGAACGTTTACTTTGTATGTGTTTACGTGTAGGTACCTAACCACGGTAATGACATCTATACAGAATTCTATCTTCATACAAACGGCCGGAACGTGAGTCATACTCGTACCATACCTCCGCGCCTCGTGTTCGGTACACACTCGGTACACACCAGTCGCGAATACGCCGCAGAGATTTATTTCGTAAGCAGTAAGCGTGCGATTTGTGAATAGGTATTCTATTGAAATAAGTACAAGTACTAACAATATAAAGTACTTACTATATATTGTGCTGTTTTTGGTTGTTTAAATTCTTCAATAACGCACCTAGAGATAACATTTTTTAAATTACCTGAAATCTCGGAAAGGACTATAAATATTTTTTGTACCTACTACTTGTCTAGTACGTACCTAGTTTGTTTATTTTTTTAATAATTATTAATTATTTCGCTTTTTTCACCGTTAAATACCTGGATTAATAAATAAATCCTAACTGGATAATATTCGTCTCAGTCGAGGCGCAAATATTTAACTTCATCAAATTTATAAGGGTGGATTTTTTATTGAATGTGTGTGGTGTGTGTGATTTTAACTAAGCTTGACTTAATGTGTGTGGTGTGTGTGATTTTAACTAAGCTTGACTTAATGTGCAATACGTTCGTACAGCTACTTCAATAAGCTGAATAACCAAGTCAAGTTCACAAACTAGTGCCACCCACCATAGTGGAAGGCCCACAGCTCATTGGTGGACCCCCGGAGGTCCTTGTACCCGCCGTAGATAAGCAGACAGTCCTTGAGCGCGTGCGCCGAGTGCCCCCGGCGCCCGCTGGGCCCCGCGCCGGCAGTCCCGGCCCCCGTCCGCCCCCCCGCGCGGGCCCCGCGCCGCTTGATGGTGCCCGTGCAGCTCGCTTGGCCTGGAAGCTTGCGCCAGAACTCGGTCTGAGAATAAGAAGCTTCTTTTAAAGTGACGCACGGTTGGCTCAGTGTCTTGCAGGAAAACCGATCGATATGAAATGAAATGCAAATATGTTTATCGACATTGGCAACGCTGCGCTGAACTGAACTGAGAGTTAGTGATTCTGCTTGCCTCTATGAACCTCATTTATATTCAGCAAGGGTTTCTTTGATATTATTCCAGGTCTTGCTTTGGAGCGGTTATTTCATACGCTCGCGTGTCCCCGCCTGCAGCGAAGGATTGCACGCGATACATAACAGACGTATTCACGACTAAACGCAAACTCACTTTTATTGACCTGGCCTGGCCTGGCCTGGCCTGTTTAATTTTTGGGTCAACGCAAGCAATGACTGACTTTCTTTCTGCCTTGCCTGAAACACCGTTCGGCTACAGGGTTTTCCGGTTAGACAAAGAAGATGAATTTGAGACCCCTCCTCGGAACTGGTAACTGCTGACTACCCGATTTATTGTCAAACGGAGTGCAGGAGGACCGATGGAGCGACCACATTGTAGCGGTCGCGGATGGAGGTGATGGAGTGCCTCAAGAGCGCTGGTAGTAGTGAACGTGTAGGTATGTGCAGACGTAGGTACGCGCGCGCCGTGGCCGAGTGCTCCTGCAGGCTGGGGGCCGACGGCGCGGCGCGGCGGCTCCCCGAGGGAACCGTGTATGGGCTGATGGAGATACCTCTGTGTCGTAGATCCAGAGCGGCGTCTCGCTCGAGAGCGCGGTGGCCTCGCCTCCGAACACGTACAGCCGCGCGCCGTGCGCCGTAGCCGAGTGCTCCTGCAGACACGGCGGTGGCTCCCCGCGCGAGCTCAGCTTCTCCCACACCCCCGTCGCTACAGGACAACATTTTATTAACCTAAGCTACCGCAGAAATGGGTCGGGGTTAGCAGAGCTTATCCCGGTTTCCCCGAGTATGCGAAACATTCTGAAAACATCGGCCATATAATTCGCCTAAGTGCAATATCGCGACATTAAACTTGTTAATGTTGCGATGTTGCACTTAGGCGCTATGCAGACAGAGCAACTACCTATTGCGGTAACAGGCAACTCGCAAATAGCGGTTTACATAAAAATATTAAAAAGTTGACAGTTTCTTCAACTAGTGTCTCTGTCTGCATAGCGCCTAAAACGTATATATCTTGGTCCATCCACTTCTTGACCGAGTGATGGCGGATCTAGTCTATCAGATTTGTCATAATAAAGGACGTTTGCGACGCCTCGGCTAACATGTAGAGTTGTAGACGACACGGACTATCAAGTACACTTTGCTAAGGATGTTCCATGGGTTTATGAAGTGAACACTTCTTAATTCTCACTTTTTCTGAACAGTACCTAAACGCAACTGAACCGTCTCGTTCGGCTCGGTTTTGCTTCTCTCGTACACATGTGGCGATTGCACCACAATGCTTCTCTCGTACACATGTGGCGATTGCACCACAATGCTTCTCTCGTACACATGTGGCGATTGCACCACAATGCTTCTCTCGTACACATGTGGCGATTGCACCACAATGCTTCTCTCGTACACATGTGGCGATTGCACCACAATGCTTCTCTCGTACACATGTGGCGATTGCACCACAATGCTTCTCTCGTACACATGTGGCGATTGCACCACAATGCTTCTCTCGTACACATGTGGCGATTGCACCACAATGCTTCTCTCGTACACATGTGGCGATTGCACCACAATGCTTCTCTCGTACACATGTGGCGATTGCACCACAATGCTTCTCTCGTACACATGTGGCGATTGCACCACAATGCTTCTCTCGTACACATGCGGCGGTTGCACCACAATGCTTCTAGAACTTCACATCGACTTTTTATATAGACCCATTCCTACACATTAATTATGCTCCACTCCACTAGAAGTTGATTATTCAATCGTGAAAAACAAAAAGCAATTATGGCAGAACTAGTAGGAGTTCGCGCCGAGAGGCTACCTCATTAGCAATCGAGCGCGAAGGGCGGGCTTACAGCGCATTGTGATGGAACCGCTCTGCTGGTAGGGAGGAAGCAGGTTGTCGGCGCTGACAATCTGCATTTCCATACAGCATCTAATCTAATCATAATCAAGTTTTGAATTATTTTCGTTCTGTAGGTATGTTGTGCATGGAAGCGGATATTTTGCAGTAGGTAGAGGTATCTGATCAGCAAAGTGCGAGGTTTAGGAGCACCGACACGACTGTTTTACTGTTGCAAAGAGGTTGTGAAAATAGTGTTCGTATAAAGTATGTGGAAATATCTAGCGAGAAAGTGACAAGTTCACAGAGACGGTTCAAAATGTCGTAAACATATTCGCCTGAAAAAGTTCCATTATCTGTATACTTTGCTTGTTCACACTTTTTACGTATCTATTATTCTTGTTACCTACTCGTGAAAACCTTTTAATAGCCTTCTGTTTATATTTTCTTATTTTTAAATGTTTAGTATGAGCTGCTGGTTTTCCTTTAATAAGTAAATAATTTTATTTTACTGCCCGCAGCAATTATCTATGCAAATTGAGGGAAACGAAGACGTTGGAGACCTCCTCGCCGAGGCGCTGAGCGCTGCTGATGCGAATCGGAGGTTCGATGGCGCTCCACGGACAGAACGTGATCAGACCGACCAACTCGATAACTACTAGCATTACAAGTCAAATTGAAACGGAATAACGGACACTTAAAAGCACAAGTGCGAATGCTCTTAAGCGAGCTTGATTTAGATTTATGAAACCAAGTCCGTTTGTAGATCTATACTTAGTTCTATAAAGGACTTGCTCATGGTGAATCATAATCTCTAGCAATCTTCACAGGCTACGCAGCTACCATCGTCTGAAGTTATGTGAATCAACCTGACTGACCCCATAGGTACAATCAAACGCTACGAGTAGGTACCTCCTTCCTGCAACATAATATTTGAGCAGAACTTAGTAACTATTGGCCCCGTTGTTAGATCTAAGTGGCACACGGGAGTACAACTATTCAGCAAACAAAGATCGGGCCCTGGTAAGTTCTTACCTATAGTATACCTCCAGAAGTCCCTGAGCGGCAGGTTGCCGACGCCGCGGCCGCCCAGCACGAGCACGTGTCCGCCCAGCAGCGTGGCGGAGTGCTTGGCGCGCGCGCACGGCCCGCCCGCCGCGCCGCTCTCCGAGCGCGCCTCCACCGGGCTCCACATCTCCTTACTGTCTGGGGCAAAACGAAAAGGTTCTTTAGAAAAATGCGAGGTCACGTAGAAGTAAGCTTTCATTAGATGCAAGGAACGTGCAGCACACTAGACACCGAAACAAACTAATACAACAAACAAACTATATTTACGCAACTGCGCAAGAAGAAACCGTCATGTTTTTTACTAATTTTTCTGTATTTTGTTATTATTTTTTATACCGAAAGAGCTTTATTAATTTAATAGTGAAATTAATATCACGTAGTTTAGATAATGGAGACTACTTAGGTTTCGAGTAACGTAGCAAACACCCCATAATTCTATATTCTCAATTCATGGAAACTTTTGACTTCAAAGGCATGAAACCCTCCCTTCGGGTAAATGCATTACTCCCCTCGCTATAGAAATCACCAACTGCTCCATAGCGCGGCGCGGGGTAAATGAAATGTCCGGGGTCCCTCAGGGCTCGTAGCGCGGCCCTCGCCTCTTGCTCCTGCATCAGTTGAGTATAGCTCAGTCTCGAGAGGGCGAATTTATCGTTTACAATGTGTAAATATTGGTAATGCCAAATGGTATGGTTTATTTGCTGTTCAATGTAATTGTAAAGGCTTAGTCGACGGTACTTACAATAATTACAAATGCCACAATGAAAACAAGCATTTATCTTGTATTTTTTACATTGTAATTAATTAATCGATGCATGTAGAAAGCAAGCTTTTGAATTTCAACCATAAATCCACGCGAGTGTGAAGTACCTACCTAACTCGATCTAGACTGAGAACATTGAAAGCTAAGCGCCTCAAACTGGATTACATGTTGGTGGAAGCGACCCACATTGCAGTCTAAGCATAGGTACTTTTATTTGTAACTTCGCCCGACTGGAAGGAAGCCAGAACATTACCACACCGACACAGACAATTAAATTGGCGAGAGTCTAGGCTACATATAAAGTACCCAGATTTAAGAAATAAAAATAATAAGTAATTTCGTTATCTAAACAACCCCTGATATGATAAGAGTCCTTCACTTTACGACCTACAAACCCTGACCAGCACACCACTCTCGACACTGTCGTCTCGACAGTGCTTCGTCAAACATTTAGTCACCGCATGATCACGACCCCAGCCCTTTGCGTCCTGGCCAGCATCATGAGACCTTTTAAAACGTGCTTTCAGGGCCGTATCTGAACAAATGACTTCGTGATGGGTAAATGACAGTGGTCTGTGTAGAGTGGTCAAGGGGAGGCTTGTTTGTGTTGGTTAGCTTAGCAGCACCGACTGTGACAAAAGGCGGTGGAGGAGAACAAATAGGGCTGTTGCTGTGCGAAGGTGTTCGTTTTTTTTTTAATTTTATGTTGCTTAGGTACGTGGTGTTTTAACCCGTTGGAAAATAATATAAACTTCTATCTCTACATAAACATTTACTAAGGTGCTTGGCGGACAAAGAGAAGTATTCAACTAAGTACCTATGCCGATACTATTCGGATTCGGGTCTTATTAACATACGAGCGGAACTTGTGGTCTATTTTTGAAACAAATACTTAGGTATTGTCCAAAACTCGGTTTATTTGGGGATATAATGTAATAGTTTGATATCAGACGTTTTATTATATTCCCGAGAATATTGCGGCGTGCGTGAATGTACGGCTGTACGTTTTTTTATGTACCTATGTCCATCGACTTCTCCGTCAATTATGGACAGATATTGAAAATTCTTTCGCAATTGTATAGGGAATGATCCCGGAGGTGGTCCCATAAAAATATTTCTGAGGGATTAGTATTAGTCCAGCAAATCATAAAAAACTGTTTTAAATTTAGGAATTTGAAGTCGGTTTTTAATTCAAACAATCATATGATTTCTGGCTCACGTTCTACCAACCTATGCATCGAACAGTGAGCTTGAATATTAAATCGAAGCTGTCATTGACTATAACATGAAGGACAGATAGAGATGATTTAGCGCTACATTCGGCTAGCTTAACTTCGCCTTGATTCGTTAAACCATTCTACTTATGAGCAAGTTTAACGAAGCAGAATGTGCAAAACAACAGACCCTGCTCAAAACACGGAAAAATAAAGATGTCATTCAGAAACAAGAAACAACCCTTTATAAGTAGTTGCATTCAGATTTCCATTTCACCGTGAACATTAAACGACACATCCACCCGGCTCCCGGCTGAATGGACGCGGCGGTGGAGGAGGGCTTACTAGGGGGGATGGATGTATGTCTAGGTGTTGAGAGTTCAGCACAAACAAACAGATTAAATACTAAGTCGGCCTACCTACCTAAAAGCTGCGGCCTTGGCTGGATCGTAATTTAGGACGTTCACTTTATGGGAAAGCTTTTACTCTTCCATCAAAGCTTTTCAGATTTGATGGGCGAGCTTGTATGATGCGATGTGCCTAATAGGTACTACAGCTTACCACTTCTTCATTTTCATTATGAAGAAGTACACAATTCTTAAAGGCATGCTCTCATAGAGGGCCAACTAACCCGCACAGGGGCAGTCACAGTTTCAGAACATGAGAATATCTACATATTTGTATACCCGGGGGGGAGCCGTCGGGCAATAAGCATCGCATCGCATCCGCATCACCCCTCGCCAACGCCATGAATACAGATGCCGTTATCAGCGCGACACACGTGACAGTAGGTATGTACCTAGTACCTGCCTAGTATAATTTTTGATTTTGGTCTAACTATACGAGTATTATAAATAGTCTAAGTTAAACTTAGGACAGTTAGATTAGAACCCAGTAAATGTGCCATAAATAACGCATTAGATAATTAACGCGTTTTTAATAGTGATTTTAATTGAATTGACAGACGGCAAGAGATGCTCTTCTCTACCTGTCTTTGCAAAACGTAAAGTTCAACCCTGAAAAACGCATAAGTACCTACCTACCTAATTATCTATTTTAGTCCTTCTTAAAATTGTTAACGTGATGCGATCGGAAGTGGTAATGATAGTCGAGGGACCAGCACTCACTGAAATGGTCCTTCGAAACGGATTTGAAACCGTGATAAGATAGGTAGGTACAGGTTGACAACTATGCTTGTGTTGTGATCGCTACAGAGACGCTGATTCGCTATGCTAATTTCCGAAGGGGAAGCCGCCGCGTTGCGGGTGTAACCGTCAGTTACAACAATATTCCGTAGGGTGCGTAACAACCCCCGCCTGTCGAGTTTAACTTCACTAGAGAGAAGGTGCTCCGCGAGATACATGTTCAACAGCAAGGGCAGGTAGGTTCGGTACCTAGACTTGTTTCAATCAGCAACACTTGTCGGTTCGGTTGAACAGAATGCAACTGTCCCCAATAACAACATTTACTATCTTATCAAAGTTCTACCTCTACGTACCTACTGCCAAGTCTGCATAGGTAAGGTACATTCTTTAACATGCGAGTATCTGAAATATTGCGCTGGCGGATGGGGCCAGTTCAATCACGTCGATTGCCGTTCACGTCGGTCCATGGCTCACGACTCACGAGCAATCAATCACCTGCGGCAGGGAACGCGCGCACTGATTAAAAAACCTGAAACTGTTTTATTTTCATCGAGGTTTTGCCGAATTTGATCGTCCGATCACTCACTCTCTTATATCATACCTCATTCCCTGCACTGCACTGCACTGCACTGGTACACCACTTCTCTGCCAGTTATCTTCAGAAAATTTTAGTAGTACATTTTGAGATTGATGGAACATGACGTATTATATGAGCTACGCCGTAGCATTAGCGTAGCAAGTAACATTTCTACAGCTACGACGACGTAGCAAGCCGATTATTGGAACAAACTATAGGATACGGATGGGGGCTGCCAAAGGAGTATGCTCAGTGCGATTGCAAGCGAGTGTAAATTGCATTAACAACACGCTCCGGGGGACATGCCGCGAGGGGCAGCACAGCACACAGGTGCCAGGGGAGCCTCTCCTCGCGCCCCTCGCCCCTCGCACCCCGGGTATGCCATGGAACAAACTAACAAATTGGATTCGACTGACGGTTGTCAGAAAGGGAATCTAAGGGAATAGACAAGTGTGCTATGACGGGACGGGAGTTAGATATTCATTCAGTGATCAATGAAATAGGTACCTAATTAAAGAGTAGGCTAACCTAACTCATAAATAAATAGGTAAAATAAAATGTATTATTGAAAGTCTTGTAAATATACTTGTAAGTAGAGTGGCGGAAACTTGATTAAGAAGGTAAAGGATTTTAAAATTCGAAAAGCCTAATAAATGTGCCAGTCCACGGTAACAAGCCTCACTTTCTGTCCCGTGACCCTCACAGTAACAGTAACCTGCCAGATTCCAGCGCCCGCCGCCAGCGGACATACTCGATGTATGTCCGCTATAGTCTGCTGCAGCAGCCTACATTTTTTGTGCGTGAGATTTTGTGTTTTCTTTGTAATAAATAATAATTGTTGTCTTCTTAGATAGATAGATAAACATTTTATTAGGTAGTACCAACACACATAGGTACAATTACATACCGTAAATATACAAACACAATATGCATAAAAAAGCTTCACAATTGGTTTGGAAAATGTGCCCCCTGCGGGGGCAGTGAATGCTTTAGAAACCTTTAATTAATAATACAAAACTATTGAACACGTGTTTCAGGATTTTCCTAAATTTTCCTGAAAATGGGGTAAATCCGGTTACCTACTAAAGTCTGTGATTCGTAATAAACTTTAAAGTTTAATAATAATACACGTATTTTTATTTTACAAAACAACCCCTAGGGGGTGTGCGACCAATTTCCACGCGCGCGAAGCCGCGGGGCGCAGCTAGTTAGAGTATAGTTTTTTAATAATTAGTATTTGTATTTATTAATCAATCACAGTTTTCTATTGAAGATAATCTTGGATGTCAATTGCTTTTCTCAATTTTCAAGGACTACGCAACAGCAACATTGAAAACAAATTGTCTATGATAGAAATATCGAAGAGTTCGGTTTTTGGCGGGACTCAATATTTATCACCTGATATTTTATCCCGTGATACTGCGTATTACATAATAAAATATTACGTGATACTGAGAATGGCGAGACTTTGCCCCGTGGACGAATACAAACGGACAATGTGTGAGTACCTAACTTCTTCTTCTTTTATCTTATGTTTTGCATCATGGATTGACACATTCTGCGATTGTCAGTTTCCAATTGCTCATTTGTGAACGAATAGGATTTAAATAATTGTTGTCGGTTGGTATGGTAGCGTATAACTAATATGTATTGTTGAAGTTTTAACGTCATTAGTGCAGATTCATCTACTATTATTTGGCGCTGGCTAAAGACTAGACGGTGGCCACGCACAGTACATTAGTGTCGGCGACAAAACCTTAATGTAAGGCTGATTCGTTTTTTGTTATATTAAGAAATCGTTTTGTTTAAGTACTTTTTTGTTTATTGATGAATCAATCATAACAAAAATAGTGTTATTTGAAGGGTTTTGGCTTGGAACAAGGTTTTCCGTTTGAATTGTGTAAATCTGTTAATAAGTTTTAGAGTTATTGTAAAATTAGTATAAGGAAAATGTTCCGAATCAAGTTTTTATAAGTTTTAGTTCTAGAAACTTTTTTATTTGTTGAATATGTTTAGATTTTGTAATTTTATGTTGACAAGGCTTGTTTTTGTTATTTATAAGGCTTAGATTTGTAAATGTTCTTTGGGTAAATTACAAGAAATAAAGGTTTAAAGGTTTCGGCTCAAGGAAAAAATTAGGTGAATTTGAGTCAAAAGCACGCAGGCGTCTTGCCGGTAAAACACGGCCATATAAATATGAGCGCAGTTTGTACGGCCGTCAGTCGCAGTCCAGCCACCGAAGAGGCAAGAAGCAATAGGAAGACAGCAAGTAGTAGTAGTAGGGAAACCTAGGAACAGCCGAAACCTGAATATTCAAGATCCTGTCTTTCATTTCAACGTCGAGGTCCCCCATAGGAAGGAAGAGCAGGTCGTCATAGCTTCATACGCATTCAGGGGTGCGTGGCGGCGTGCGTCTACCAGCTTCGGAAGGAGAAAGGAACGCACGTCGAACTTAAGTTGGGATACTTTCCCAGGGCGAACTAGGTCATCCTGGTTACCGTCCGCAACAATTAGGTAGGTGTAATTAACTACTTACACTACATTGTGTAGAGTTTTTGAAGCAGTGACAATATTATTGTGCTAAGAAGTTAGGAAGAAAATGTACAACAGTATGGGCTGAGTGCCTAAGTAACGGTCAAAGTTGTCAAATATCAAAAGCCTATCCATTTAATTTGAAACGCAAGCAGTTCCGGTTCAAAATACATAAAAAATCATGAACGAGCGGCCGCAATTAAAACAATTCATTAAAATGACATTTGAGGCAGCACTCCACGGCCCCCTCTGCACCCCGTACCCTCTGGATGCGGCCCCGTTATTACGTGGTTTTGCACCATTCAATTAAACGCGCATTTTTTCCGGAAGCTCGTATCCACGCACAATACAAGATACTTCCTGTTCATAACCCATTGTGAGATTCGGAAGCCTACAATAAAAGTCACGTAATGGTGGCGAATCGAAAACAACAAAGCAGAGGACGTTGCCCTCGGGCTTCGGAAGTTTGAAGTTATACCTACGTAAGTGCATAAGTTGATAGGTACCTACCTACTTAGTTTTAATTCGCAACTAAAGAGTTGCGAATGAAAACTATCTACTTTTGCAAAGAGGCGACGACGGACGAAACTAATCGCTTTCGATTAGTTTCATGCATCGTCGTCTCGTCTGAGGGGAAGAAGATATGAGTTACCGCGGGTCCACGTGAACCCAAAAATCATAAAATAAATCGGTTGTTTTATACGAATATTGGCGATGGAGACTGGAGTTTAGCATAAAAGAAAGCCCTCGCAGTTCGTCGGCGGCCGCGCGGAGGGATCGGATCTTATCTCACAGGCTGCTATTAATCAGAGCGCGGCGCGAGGCGCGGGGGGCGCGGGGGCGCAGCACGGGAGTGATCGCTGCCGGACGGAGCTCGGACGGAGCTCGTTTGTCTACGACAGGACGTGAATTAGGTACGTATACCTACTGACCTAGTAAGTACGTCTTGGACTCCTGGTACTGAAGTACCAGGTGAGTACCGCAGGTAGGTACTCACCTAAAAAGCAAAATCGACAGTGATTTTGTTTTTTTATGTATCTTGTGATACGCAGCCTTTCAGACCATGTTCGATGGGAATCACAGGTGACTGCGGTAGGAACCTCATGAATAAAGACAAGAAAATGCCTATTTAAGTGTATGTAGCGGGGCAATTACGGCTGGCAGGGTAGCCTGTTAGCAAGGGAGGCCGAGGGAGGGTCGTTACCCTCGCCCTCACGACCACGCAACAATTACTTTAAAACCAAAGCCGTACAGTGTTTAATCGAAGCCAAGACGCCAACACTCGGGCTCTCAGCAGCTCAACAAACGGATGCAATATGTTTTGCACCGGTTGATGGTAGCGATAAAAAGGTTAACGTTGCTTACAATTGTTGCGATGAAAGCTTAACCGTTTGGCAAGAAGTAGGAACTGAAGGAAACTATAAATAAAGGGCCTTCTGTAATGAAAAATGAAAATCCAAAAATTAACGTTATGGCGCTACGATAGTGAACCTCGTGTGATTTTGATGATGTAAAGAGGGGTTTCAGTGGCGTGACGTGTGTGTCAGGATAGTGGGTGAACGTAGATCGGTCAGCAATCGGCATAGGCAATGAACTGAATTGCGCCGTAATGGGCTGATTCTACGATCCGGCGGCGGCGACATAATAATATGCATCGATACAGCTCCTGCAATGCTTGGCAACACATCTGGTTTTGCTGCTTTGGTCAAGCTCCCTCAAGATTTTCCATAAAAATTTTTCTGCGGAAAAGTTATTAGCTGCATGTTTTAACCACTTATGAAAAAACTGACTTTAATATAATTTTATTAATTATTGATAAATGTAAGAAAACTACCAATAAAAGTACTATTTTTTTAATATAAAGCATAATTTTTTATATTCCTTCCCTATATTCTTCGACCCTCCGTCGAATTCCGTGGAATTTTAGAAATTATGAAAGTGGTCCGTGACTGCTCACACGGCAGACAGAGACTCTTTATTCACATGGTCTACGGGTTTCCGAGATATTCACATAATCAAGAAAAAATATAGGTTATCTTTATCTGTGAATGTCTCAGAAACCTGACGCTTTAGGACATTATGTTACAGAACATTTTTTATTTGTTTTAGTGTGTTCTAAGCTGATATATCTAAATATATAACTTTTATTGTGATGTTCTATTGTGATGTGGCCCAAACATCGGTAATCTACCATTTTGTATTTTTTTTCAAAATTGCGGCGCACATTAGGTAAATGTTTTAAATTTGGATAGAGGACACTAAAACAAATAAAAAATGTCATACAACATAATGTCCTAAAGCGTCAGGTTTCTGAGATAACAACAAAAAATAAAAAATAAGTTATTTTAATCTGTGAATATCTCAGAGACCTGACGCTTTATTGCCTTATTTTATAATGCATTTTTATTTGTTTTAGTGTCCCCTATCCAAATATATTTCTATCCAAATTACTAGTTATACCTACCTATATGATTAATGTATATTGTGCGCGGCGATTCTGAAAAAAGAAACAAATGTGGCTAACATTTGTTTAATTTTTCATTACCCTCCATACAAAAATGTTCAAACCCCTTTAGTAGTTTTACGAATGTGCGCCCAAGTCGCCACCACGTCGCCACGAGACACTCGGTGAGTCATTCCGGCGTAAACAAATCAATTAGGAAACGAAAAAGTTATATTAAAATAGTAATTTAAAGCACGAAAACTAAGTCAGAAATTCATCATCACAAGCTTCCCGAACGTCGTACCTATATTAGTTATGCCGGTAGCAGAGTTTAACGTTATCTTTTGTCGAAACGAAACCTATTCAGTTTAGTTCAGGTAGATGATCTAGCAAAAAAGTCTAGCATGTATGTCCTCCCTATGTAAGCTTTTACAAACAACATGTAGGTAAAACTTTTCAAATTCTGAGTGTTCTTTTATTTTTCTTATACTGGGGCCACACTACCGGGAAATGGCAATGCTCATCATTGCAATAAATCTCGCGGTAACTAACGCGATAATTAGCACTATAGTGTGGCCGCCTCAACGCAATAATTCCCGCGACATCTCTTCGATACCGCCACTCGATCTATCGCCTAACGTCAAACGGCAATGTGAATGCCGTTGTAAAATAATCGCGAGAAGTCGTGGCCACACCAACGTTCGCGATAATTAACGTCATTTCCCGGTAGTGTGGCCCCAGCATTGCTGACCCATCCTAGCTGTCAAGCCAAACATGATGCCGGGTTGGGTATGGTGGTCAGTAATAAACGTGGTCTTTTATTGTCATTGTAAATAGTTGGTGTAGCCTACTTACTGGCTACCACGCTAAGAAAGTAGCGGGTAACATTAACAGCTAAATTATTAGATTTACTTTACCAAAGGCATTATGAAAAAGGGGCTTTTGTTTTGGAGAATTTGTCGCGTCGCGTCCCTTTATTTACGCATAGGTAGGTTTTAATTAAATATTTAACATGGGGGAAAATAAAACAAAAGGTACGCTATAAATACCCGATAAATAATATTATTTAAGGTTTTAACTTTTTTACTTATTGAAATATTAGATACCACTCACTCACCTTATTTGATAAATTATTATTACATCGTTTCGTAAAAATGCCCAAGCCCCACGTTGGGCGCCAGACTTTTAAAAACTTTAAAATCAAATAAACAGACCAAATTTATTAGGAAACTTTTGAGCAAATCTATTGTTTGGAGCTTCATACTGCCGATATGATAATGTCAAAGCGTATTCAGACAGCCCCACGTTGGGCGCCAACCAGATCCAGCTGCAGTGTTACGAAACTGTACCGACGACAGACGGGCGCTGTATTATTCAGGACGCGGCGAATCCGGGCCATCTCCTTTTATTGCCCGTTTCATTGTTGTTGAGTACTGAGAGCAACAATCGTTCGTTTGTAAGCTCAGCAAGCCAGCAAGGTAGATTAGGTACCTACTAATATTAAATTATAGAGGAACAGGATCCCTCATTGGTTGAAATGCAATGCATCGACATCTGTAAGTAAACCGCGGCACGCGTCGCTAATGCCTCCATTACGAGCACTCACCGACCCTCCCGCATCGCTTTATTTGTCAACAAACGCCATTTCTCTTTCATAACACGACACTGTGATCACATCACCCAAATACCCGAAATTTTAGCGGCCACTAACTATGTTTCCCTTATTTTCTCGTAACAAATAGATGGGATACAAGCACACAAATGACATGGTCAGTCCAGTGAACCGGGAAGTGAGTTATGGCGGCGCGTGACGCGCGTGCGTTCCCCGCGGAGCTCAGCGACGCACTGAGCCCGCCTCGACTCGAGCCTGGCTGGCTGGGGTCGCGACTGCGGGGGTGCGAAAGCCTTTTCCACAGATTACGCAATAGTGAAATAGGTATTTGCCCAATGCCGCCAACCGATGCCAGATTTTTTGGAGATAAAACGAAAATTAAAGTTAAGCATAATAAAATAAAATTAAATAAAAATTGTTTAATTTAAGTATTACTTATAAAATTACATTTAAAATACACAATAATAATAAAATACAACGAAAAATTAGCTGTTCCAAAAAATAATTTGCAGCATCACCTAGGTATGTTTCAAATATCTATCACAAGTAATTTTAAAGGAAGCACTTGTTTCGTGGGCATCGCTGAATGAAACCTTAGATACCTACCTAATAATAATATGTAGTTGTGATGTATGTAATGTAATGCTGGAGCCCCCTCGTTATGAATAATTCACGTTGCGCAATACAGCTGCCTGTCAATACAGCTTGTCGCGAATGAGCGCGGAGCACGGGAAACCCGCACTTGCTTCTGACCGAAGATAAAAATAATTGTGATTGATTTAATGGGGTCACATGGGATATGCATGACATGACACATGGGACCAAACTGTATCCTGCCTTGGTCCGTAAAGTGTTTTGCTATCTGCGAAAATGGGTCACGAAATGCAAGGTCCATGATAGATTAAAAAATAATTATCAGTAGGTAAAGGTACCTACCGTTCCCATCCCTTCAATCTTGCTTCTAAATCACAAGTCCTAGAAACCTTGGTGTACATCCTAGACATTAACTCGCTAGCTAGACTACCTATAATATGAATCTAGCTACCTACCTAGCGGATTATTTAACACCTAAGAAGTTCCGCGAACTTCCGCAGTCGCGGGGTCAACGACTGGCGTGGCATCAAGGCCGCGGCAACGAACCTTGCCCATGGTGCGTCTTAAAAAGGCAGGCACATACACTTCACCTCCACACCTACAAAGTAGGGGAGACAGAGGATGGTTGACCATAGGGGTAGGGTAGGTAGACTAACTGCTGATAACTCGTGATCAGTTTGAGTATAACGTTAAGCAATCACAGCTCCGCGGCCCGCTCAGGCGTCCTAACCGCGCCGAATCGCGGTCTCGCGTAGTTTTCAAGCAGTGACAAGTTGTTCATTTGTTTATAACTTATGAATTTTTTCCTTGAGCCGAAACCTTTAAACCTATATTTCTTATAATCTACTCAAAGAATACTTACAAATTTATGCCTTATAAATAACAAAAACAAGCCTTATCAACATAAAATTATAAAATCTAAACATATTCAACAAATAAAAAAGTTTCTAGAACTAAAACTTATAAAAAACTTAATTCGGAACGTTTTCCTTATACTAATTTTACAATAACTCTAAAACTTATTAACAGATTTACACAATTCAAACGGAAAACCTTGTTCCAAGCCAAAACCCTTCAAATAACACTATTGTTGTTATGATTCATCAATAAACAAAAAAGTACTTAAACAAAACGATGTCTTAATATAACAAAAAACGAATCAGCCTTACATTAAGGTTTTGTCGCCGACAAGTAGTGTTACATCTTCGGATATATATCTTTGCAATTTAGTTTTATACACGCCAAACGTTCCAGCTCCTTTAACATCTTCAGGTAGCCTGTTATAGAATTGGGCACCTTCGAAAGTAATCGTCTTTTTACCCTGCTGAGTTCTAATTGTAGGCAAAACAAGATGGTCACCTCTTCGTCTACTGTATTTACTGTGTAGTTGGCTTTTTTTGATGAATGTGATATTTATATGAATGGTTTTGTTAAGGATTCTACGTATAAGTAACCAGGTTGTATAGATATATAGTTGTTTAATGTTCATTAATTTAGTTTCTTTATAGGTTTTAATACATAGTTAGATATGGATAGTGAAATAGAATTTTAATAATTTTGTTCTGTAGTCTTTGTAGCTCATTCAGTTTATAGTTTGGTGCGTTACCCCATATTTCTATAAGGTACGTTAGGTGTGATTTTACTAAAGAGTTGTAAATGTTTAAGCGGACCCGCCTTGGAAAACATCTAACGCTTTTTCGAAGCGATCCAGCAAGCGCTGATAGCTTAGATTTAACGTGATCTATTTGGACGTGCCAGTTGAGTTTTGTATCTAGCCTTAACCCCAAGTATTTCTCATCATTATTTTCTTGTAAAACTGTTCCATTGATTGTCTGGGGTGAGTATGTTTGTAGTATTTTGTTTTTAGCTTTAAATATGTTATAGCAGGTTTTTGAAATGTTTATAATGAAGAGGTTGTATTGAAACCATTTAAACAGAGTGTTAAGATCCTGTTGGGCTTCTTCTATCATTTCGGTAATAGACGATACAAAATAAAATAGGCACGTATCGTCCGCATATAGTGCTATTTGCCCTCGCAGGCCAATCTCGATGACATTATTTAAGTAAACTAGAAAGAGCAAAGGTCCTAAAACTGAGCCCTGCGGTATGCCGCACGTGACTGGCAAATAACTGCTTTTTGTGTCATTTATCTTTACCGTCTGGGATCGGTTAGTAAGATAAGATTCAAACATTCTGAGAGCCTCGCCAGTAACTCCAATGCTCTCCAGTTTTTTTAGTAGAAGTTTATGGCTGACGGTGTCAAAGGCTTTTCGTAAGTTAATAAAAACCCCTAAGACAACATCTTTGCGATCAATGTTAAGCTTTATTTTAGTCACTAGATCGATAGTAGCGGATAATGTAGGTATTAGATTTTTCTCTAAACCCATATTGTCGTTCAGAAATAAATTTACTGGAACCCAGATAATTATTAAGCCTAGTATACAATATCTTCTCGAGAATCTTTGACATCACTGGTACTTAGTACTGATATCGGGCGATACTTAGACGGATTAGTTTTAGCTCCGGATTTATAGATTGGGCTGACTTTTGCAGTTTTTAAAGTTTGTGGAAACTCACCAATGGAAAGGAGATTGTTAAAGCAGATTGTTAATTTGGGAAGTATTAATTATTTTATGCATTTAATAGATTTGGTAGTAATTCATCTATTCCAGTACCGGTGTTTGAGTCTAGTTCATTTATCATTTTGTTAAGTTCTGTTTCATCGCATGGTTCTAAAATTGACAAATATTTTTGGGTAGACGTTAAAGTTGCAGAAGGTAAGGCGGGTGTATTATTATTATGAAATTGTGGTGGAATTCGAGAAGCTAGTACTGACCCTATTGAAGAAAATAATTTATTAAATTCGGCACATATTTCTGATGGATTTGTTAAATTCGGCACATATTTCTGATGGATCTGTAATTGGACCAGATTCAGACATTAGTTTGGGCGGAGCACTAGAGGGCTTGACTTTGTTGCCAGCTATTGTATTGATTAGTGTCCACATCTTCGGAAGTTTTTCACATTTTTCAAATTCTTTATAGTAATATGATTCCTTTGTAGTTTTGAGTTGTTTTGTTGTATTGTTCCTCAGTCTTTCAAATGTTTCCTTTACTTCGATATTTTTTGGGTCTTTTCGGTAGTTTCTCCATGCTTCATTTCTTTCGTTAATAGATACAATTATATGTTTATTAATCCAATCTTTTTGCATTTTATTAAGCCTTACCTTTCTAGTCAAAAAAATCGCTGATAGTACTATTTGCCGATGACATATCACTATTATTTAGAGTCGCAAAAATCCTGACATTTCTATTAAATATAAATTCGTATATAAATATAATTCACAATTGGTTTAATCCTGTTTCTGATATCTGTGGTTTAATCTAATGCTTGTTTCTGACAAAACTAAAATTCACATTGGCAAGTAATCTTATGATAGTACCTATTTAAATTAATAATAATACGGTTGACATAGGTAATTATACTTACTAATTTATTATAAGTTTCTAGGAATAAAAATTTATTAACTGAATTTACGCAGCTTTACCCACGTGGTCGATTGAATAGTACGAGTATATTCTTACGCAAAATTGAGCTTCATTATAATTAGATTAACATATTGTTCTTTTTATTTATTTCAATAGTACATGAACTTAGCCTAGGTATTAATAACATTAAAATATCGACATCGATAGCACAAAAAGAAATCCGAAAAATAAACAAGACCACTGTTGGCGGGGCTTCGGCGTGACGTAATGTTTTTTTTTTCTGTCTCTGACAAATGAATCTATTGACATATCAGTGTTGTAGCTTCTAAAAAATATATTCTACCATTGGATTAAACACTATGGTAGGTTCCAGGATGGCGGTAAATTTAAATATGAATAGAAACAGCGAGTGAGGGCCCCACGTCCGGGGAAACGTGCAAACCGAGTCGCGCGAGGCGCTTAGGTCGATCTGAAGTGTCACACGATAATAGAAGGTACCACTTAGGCATTTACTTTAAAAAATAATGTTTTTGGTATATTTTGTCTACAAGTACCTCATAGTCCCTTTGATGAGTGGGGTTGTTATAAAACACATGTCATATGTCTGAAAAACTTTTAATTAAAAAATGCTATTGATATAATTCAAATACCTACCTACAATGACTACATCACTAGCAAATTTACGTCAATTTTATGAGATAGTATAGGTACTTATTACAATGTCAATCTATAGACTGTATAGACTAGATTATTTTCTCAATGCTGTTGATATTATTTTTGACATGACTAGGTATCTCTCTGACACTTTGACAAGACTACATTTTAAAACATATCTACTAGTGTTGTGAAAATTCAGCAAATGATAAAATAACGTTATCTAGCTCGGTTATCCTAGGTAATGTAATCAACGAACTCATTTGATTGAACAAATGCGCATAACCAATTAGCGGTTCACTGAACCGCTTTCAAAGATCTCACTCATCATAGGCGACTGTTTATTTTGTCTATAGTTGCAGTAGGTACTTGCAATGTAGAATTTAGTATCATACAGTGAGTGAGCATGAACAGCTTTCACTCGTCGTCGGAGCTTCCAATCTCTATTTTGAAACTCGCGGAGTCATTGTTCAGCGATAACTTTCAAATAGTGAAGATTATCTGGATCAGGATTACGAACGTTAAATCAACTTGCAGCAGCTGCAGCGGTTTTGTGCGAAGGATAACTAAAACGGCAGGTACATCCTGTTTGATTTCTACACCGTACCTACATAGGTACCGACCACTTAGAGTGCGAAGTCATCGTGGTAATGAAGTAGGAAGGTACTAAGTTCTTTAGAACAGGCAAGTAGGTACCTACTTATACCTAAGCAGTAGAATATTACATAAACAAAATCGCTAATTTATATTATACAGAGAGTTCGGCAGACAGTGTGCCATATAAGGCAACATGGGGTAGGTGGAACCAAGAGCAATAGCTTGGTGGCTTTTTTAACCCTTAAAAGCCACTCGGCTATGTAAAGATTTTTTTTAGATGCGAACGTGTTTGTTTGTCAATCTAGGCCTAGATCTCAGTACTCACGGGATCACCGTGGTAAAAAACTCGGAAAAAATTTAAATTAAAATTTGTTTCTTTGGTTCATTGAATGTGAAAACCCGATTTAAAAAAAAAATACAGTTAAATAATAACATGAAAGTGCACTCATGTGTGTGTCGACATGTCAGGGACCCTGCGGTCTGGGTCTCTCGAGCAAATTATGAAATGGTTTATGTTTTGATTCGTAGGTTCATGAGATAGAGCCTTGTGGCAGACGGACGGACGGACAGCGGATGCTTAGTAATAGGGTCCCGTTTTCACCCTTCGGGTACGGAACCCTTAAAAAAGAATCAATTAATAAAAATACCAAATTCAATAAATAGTAGCACAAAAGTTGATCCCCTATGCGGCCTTGGGATTCAGAACAACCTCTTTTCTCCAGATTTACCCACTCTGTCACAGGGCTCTATCTCATGAACCGGTTCCGTTTTCCTCCTCCGGTTACGGAACCCTAAAAAGCTATGGGCATGCAAAGTGTCGAGAAGTGCAAATGTAAAACTGAGTTGATGTTTTTCTATGGATTGATTAAATAAAAACATAATTTTGATTCTCTGATCTTCCAATTCACGGAAAACTTCTCTAGTTCATGCATGACCATTCCAACGGTAGGCCATATGTGTCAAAACTACATAAAATGCATAACGAAATAAGCGTCTAGTAAAAAAAATCTGCCATTTTGAATAGGTACCTACCCTGAAAATGAGTGATTTTTTTCTCCAAATCGTGTTGTAAGCATGTTTAGTTCGTTAAAACTTGAGCCAAAGGGTAAGTGGGGGTAGGTAAAACCAAGTGCAAAATTGTATGGTGGTCTTTTTAACCCTCAACAGCATAACTTTTTTTTGAGTTTATTATCAGGGGATTTTTTCAACCCTCAAGTAGGTAAATAACTTTTTTGATGATGTTCCAATTTTTTAAGATTTTTTTGAAAAATGGCCAAAATGTGGGGATTCATTTTCACAATTTATCACTCGATAAATATGGCAAGTACTGTCAAATTTGTCATGAATAATACCCAGTATTGAGTTAAACCAGGTTGTGGCGAAGAAGTTGAGATAGTTAATCAATCAGTTACTTTCTTTAATGCCAGAGAACCGAAGGGCGTTTTGGTACAATTCGTCATGTAATGATAACTCTGTTGATTTTTATTAAATAAGCGTTCGAGATTTAAAGGGCGCATCTGGCTATTTACGTCTATTCAGTTAAGGACGTAGTATTTTTTCCCAATTTTTATACTAAGATGAAACAGTTTTTTAATTTTTAGTTAAATCATTTTAAAATATTCATATTTTTCATAATCGAATTCAAAGACTAATAATGTGGTCATTATTTCCAATTTTTAATATGTTATTTTTTTAATTTACCGAAAGACAACGAACGATTTCCCGTTTGATTAATTAAAACATTTTTTTCTCCGTTTTGTCTTGTTGTTACATGCGCCTTTTCAACTATGGGGGGCAGCACTTACTACCTAGGTAAGACCTAGGTAGATACCTAGTGAGTGTTAAACGTATAAATTAAGGCTGGGGTATGGCCTAACGGCTTCAAGGCCGTTAGGCAATACACCACACGCCAACGCATAATAATTTTATTATCTGTATACAACCCTACATAAGTAGGTATGTAAAATTCTTTAACAAATAGGTAGGTAGGTACCTACCTATTTGAGTGAAAGAAAAATACCTACTCAAACTCAATAGCGTTTAGAAGAAATATCCAAATTTCGAATAAAGAATATATTCGAAATTTGGAAATTCAAGGCCGCTGGGTCATATCATACACCAGCCCTAGGTGAGGCAAGCAGGTAAGGTAAGTTTATTATTTATTTATTATGGGCTCCCAACAAAAATCACCTAACATGCAAAATAACAGAATAAAATGGTCTTATAAGTATACATACCCCTTGCAGGTCTTACTTCTTCTATCATGTTCAGATTGTACCTATCAGATTTTTAGAAAGTCAACACACAACAGGTACCTATAATAATAGGTACCTACATAAAATACCTATCAAAGAACACTTTACCTACTTCACTAGACGGAAACTATCGGATTTCCTCCGATACTAAGCGCGGTTCCCAAAAAATCGTCTTAGAATAAATAAGTCAATAACTTCTGATCTGTATTTTGATAATAAACTCATGATAGAAATTATTTAATCCTACGAATTTAAATTAGGTAATAAAAGTTTGTCGTGAAAATGTAAATATAAATAATAACGCGACGCGATCAGCTGTGCTGTGCACGACGACGTCATCGGACTTCGGGCGTGGATCTGTCACTACTGTCAGGCAGGACTGTCAAATTCGAAAATACCATCATTCAAAAACCAATTTCCTTGAGTTGAGAGAACTTTAGAGAAATAAAATTCTGATACAAAAAATAATTTTTGTGATTTTCCTAATATTTTTGGCGTTATCACAGTTAATATTCCATGACCACGGTAAAATATTATTCAACCAATTGCTGGTGGCGTGTAGCCCCGTCCAGAAGGAGCCATGACGAGACCAGGGCCCCCAAATGAGAATCTGCCAACTGTGAGTGCCTTTTCACTGTATAGAGCTTTTTCTCCGAGCTTTTTCTTGACTTCTCAAACAAATATATATTTTGGAGCACTCTCCTATTCAAACATAAAACGTTACAAAAGTTTCTGTTTTATTTGGTACTTACATATTAAGAATAAGTAAAGATTTAATTAAAGCTACCAACTATGATAAATCTGCCATAATTATGAATCTTGAAGTAGGTAGTTCAAAGAACACCTGAATGTGTACCTACACACCCAGGTATTTATCAAGTGGTTTTGGTGCTGAGAAGTTGCTTATGTACCTAACTGGTTTGTTTCCAGGGCGGCCTGGCGGGCGGCTGAGCATTATGTCTATGTTCCAGGGCAGCGACAGTGTACGGGCTTTGCTAGCTTCCCCTAGTTGGCTTGTGCCCATCCGCTAGCTAGACACCCCATGTCTGAATTAACTATTTAAATCTAGCCTAACAAACACATATTCTTCAAAACTAGGACCACTTATTTATCAAATCTAAAATTCTTTCTCCTTCTGCAGAATCAAAAACCCAACTGTTTTTAATTAAGAAATAATGATGAACCTACTTCTATGACACCTTCCTAATGGTAGTGGAATGTAATGTAGCAAAGCCCACCCACCTCCTCCATGGTAGAACTTGTAACCAGAGGTCAACACATTTGCAGGTGAAGCTGGTGGTGGTTGGTGATGGCGGCGTGGGCAAGAGCGCCATTACCATCCAGTTCTTCCAGAAGCTGTTTGTTACGGACTACGACCCCACCATCGAGGACTCCTATATCCAGCACACAGAGGTGGACGGCCAGTGGTGTATACTCGATGGTAAGATGTTAGGTAGATTTGACAATCACTTCGCCAGGCAGATCTGACTTGAATAAAAGCTGGCAATCACATCATCGAAAACAAACACAAAACTTAAATGTTTTAAGTTATATTTATTTCTATACCAAAACACCTAATTAAAGGGATAAAAAAATTCAGCTTGATCCGGTCAGTAAGTAGTGATGTCATGATGGAGTAACAAACATCCATCCATACACAAAAAAATCGCATTTAATAAAAATAGTGAAGTTTGCTTCCAAATAGCTATACTTTAGCTACATTCAGGCTGGCTACAGTAAAGAAGACCAGGAGACATGTTACTGTTAGCATGTTGTTATGTCAGGCTACTAGAGTCACTTCACTGTGATATATTTTTTTATAGACTTTAATTTACATAGCTTGTGGCCTCTCAGTGTTGTATGTTTTTAAAAATTGACTATATAAGACAAATACGTAAAGTGGACTGACTGACTTAGAGCAAAAGCTTGTTGAACTGCCTGTGTGTGATAGAATGTTGTGTGCAGTGCTGGACACGGCGGGGCAGGAGGAGTTCAGCGCGATGCGTGAGCAGTATATGCGCAAGGGAGACGGGTTCCTGCTGGTCTACTCTGTCACGGACCAGCAGAGCTACGAGAACATCCGCCACTTCCATACGCAGATCCTGCGCGTCAAGGACCGGTATCTATCACTTATTATACTGTCATTGAATACATTGTTTTTAGCCTGGGCCTGCCCGCTCACAGTGAAAGAGCGAGGCCTGCGCCTTGCAAGCCTCGCTCTTTCACACTCCACTCACACTGTCTAAGTTGTTTTTTTGTTTTTGTCTAGAGATCATAAAACGTGCAGCTGACAGTTACAGTCAGTACAGGTATCATAGCTGCAGTATTGTAGCTCTCGATTGAGTGGTGGGTCTCCGTTCCAGGGACACGTACCCGATGCTGGTGTGCGCCAACAAGGTGGACCTGGTGGGCGCGCGCTGCGTGCCGGAGGAAGCGGGCCGCGAGCTGGCGCGCGCACTGCACGCGCCCTACATCGAGACCTCGGCCAAGGAGCCTCCGCTCAACGTGGACGCGGCCTTCCACGAGGTACCGACCCTACTCTGTCGACCAGACCGAGGGGGCCAAGGGTGCGAGCAGACAACCCCTTGTTGCAACGCCCTAGGTCCCCTGTGACGGGTCAGTCTAGCGGCCGTATTAAGCATAACGTAGTGTTTATTCCCGTGTGGTGCCGACTGAGCAGGCGGGCAGCAGCGCCCCCTGTCGGACAGACCAACCACAAGAACTGACGAACTGAACCTGAAGAACGTCAACCAGCCTGCCAAGCGTAGCGATTATGGCAAACTACACAACCAAAAATCGGCACCCAAGGGTAGCGGTGCCCGGCGGCGGTACCGCTACCCTCGGGTACGGTAGCGGCCAAGCAGCGGTGTCGAATTTATCATTCATACAAGTCTCTCGTGAACAACTGCAACGTCGTGCAGATCCACAGTCTGTCGGCGAGGGTGGCGTACCTTGTACTCATA
Source organism: Eupithecia inturbata (assembly GCA_963662085.1). Taxonomy (NCBI): domain Eukaryota; kingdom Metazoa; phylum Arthropoda; class Insecta; order Lepidoptera; family Geometridae; genus Eupithecia; species Eupithecia inturbata. Next base: position 14,704,251 of record OY759190.1, read on the forward strand.
ATAACCAAACGGTATTCGCTAAAGGTCATACAGGCTTACGGCTCCACCTCGGCACACACCGATGGTGAGGTAGAGACTATGTATGAGGACATCCCCAGAGCCATGCATAGCATTACACCGTTGTCATGAAGTCATGGAATTCAACGCGAAACTAGGAAAACGAAACGGCGATGGGCTGAGAGTGGGAAACTTTGGAGTCGGACGGCGCAACCACCTGGGAAGCATACTGGCCGGCTTGATGAAGAATGAGGGACTCTACATGATGACCTCCTCCTTCAGGAAGAAGGCACACAGAAAGTGGACCTGGATGAGCCCAGACGGGGCGATGAAAAATAAGCATGACTTCATCGTGTCGACCAAAAAGCAAATACTCAATGATGTCTCTGTGATCAACGCGGTTAAGACCGGAAGCGATCACCGCATTGTTAGAGGCACATTGATTATCTGCACTAAGCTTGAAAAGTGAAGAGACTGATGAAGTCCACGCTCCGCGCAGCACACAAGTAGATCCGGAACCACGAAAGGTTTCAGCTCGAGCTCCAAAACCGTTTCGGATGCCTGGCAAGCGTTGAATCCGTGGACGAATACAACGACGGGTTTGTGTTTGTGTGTCCTTACGGCAGGGCCAGCAATCTGCACTCTTCAGCAGGTGCGTCAGACTACCGGCGCGGCGGCTCAATAGACAAATTTCAAAATCTCTCAAACGCGACGTAGGCACGCCAATACAACACCGTTATATAAATACTCACGGGTATTTATAGATGCGGAAAGGCTGAGACAAGATGGTTCAATTACATTGCGAAAATGTCGACTCGCGAAACCAAACATAACTGAGTGAGCGTCAAGCTCTTGAAGTGCTTAGCAAAAACAAGGAGATTCTAGTCCAGGAAATGCCACCGTAATTATGAACACACAGGACTATGACGCTAAGATACGGTTATAGCTTATCGACCAAAAGAAAGAAGCAAAAGCACTGCTACGACCAATAGTAAGTCAAATATACTCATTTGGGCCTCGTCAGACAGAAAGTTCCAGGACTCAGAGTGATCAAATCAGAAATGAGGATATCCGCCGAAGAACCAAGGTAACCGATATAGCTCTCAGGATGGCGAAACTCTTGTGGCAGTAGGCAGGGCACGTAGCACGTAGGACCGACGGCCGCTGGGCCGCAAGGCTCTTGAGTGCCGACCACGAACCGGAAGGCGCAGTGCGGGCAGCAGGCCCCCTACGCGATGGACCGACGATCTGGTGAAGGTGGCAGGAAATCGCTGGATGCGGGCAGCGCAAAATCGGTCATTGTGGAGAACTTTAGGTGAGGCATATTTCCAGCATTGGACGTCGATCGGATGATATGGTGATGATCAGTGTTGTATTTGAAGTTGTAACGCTCTGTTCTGTTACATTCCAGCTCGTGCGCATCATCCGGCACCACCCGCAGCAGGAGGACAAGCAGCGCCGGCGCCGCCGCCTCGGCCGCTGCACCCTGCTGTGAGCGACCGACTAGCGACTGTTCGAACGCACTGGCAGCTATGATAAAGATAAAGATAAGATAAGATAAAGATGCTGATGATACGGCTAGCTACACACACACCGCTCTAATCAACATCTCTATCGGCGAGTAAGGAACCTACAAGTATGCACCGTGTTGCACCTGTACTGTACCGACACGCGAATTAATCTGGAACGTTCTAGAAATAAGAGTTATTGTTTATTATTGTACTCATGTCTTCTTCGAGAAATAGATTCCAGCCTAATCTGGCTGCTGAAGAAATAGAGAGATGGAGATGATTCGATGAGGTGGAGAAATAGATTCTACCCTAAAGGCTAGCGTCGACAGGCCGGCATCGGACGCTCCGCGCTAATCGCATCAGATGGATTTTTTGAGCGTAATGCCGGGTAGTGCGCCCCCTGTAACCGCAGCAACCGGATTGCCGACGCGGCTGCCACTTACAAACGAATTTTCAACATTGGCATCCGGATTTTCGTCGCCAAGCGGATGAATTTTGTAGGAATTAGAATGGTGCCCCGGCGGCGGCGGCGCGAAGCGTGAGAGGAGGAAAGGCGGACGGAGCGGGAGTGCGAGTGCGTCCACTGATCGGCAATCCGAATGACGTCATCGGCACCAAACGGCACGAAACGCCGGCATTGCCGACAGTTCGATGCGTCCGCGCGATGCGAATCAGTGGACGCACTTCTGTTGCGAACCATAGTCAATTAATCAATCAATCATACAAACAAAGAATACTAAAATCCGTTTTAAAGCGGTCTTTGCAGATCGACCGACGCTGCCCGGTCGACGCTAGCCATGATACGGTTACATGCAGTTCCAAACTATACCGGCCCGCGAACTACTCTACAGGAAGGTTCTACAAACTATACCGGCCCGCGAACTACTCTACAGGAAGGTACTACAAACTATACCGGCCCGCGAACTACTCTACAGGAAGGTTCTACAAACTATACCGGCCCGCGAACTACTCTACAGGAAGGTTCTACAAACTATACCGGCCCGCGAACTACTCTACAGGAAGGTTCTACAAACTATACCGGCCCGCGAACTACTCTACAGGAAGGTTCTACAAACTATACCGGCCCGCGAACTACTCTACAGGAAGGTACTACAAACTATACCGGCCCGCGAACTACTCTACAGGAAGGTTCTACAAACTATACCGGCCCGCGAACTACTCTACAGGAAGGTTCTACAAACTATACCGGCCCGCGAACTACTCTACAGGAAGATTCTACAAACTATACCGGCCCGCGAACTACTCTACAGGAAGGTTCTACAAACTATACCGGCCCGCGAACTACTCTACAGGAAGGTTCTACAAACTATACCGGCCCGCGAACTACTCTACAGGAAGGTTCTACAAACTATACCGGCCCGCGAACTACTCTTCAGGAAGGTTCTACAAACTATACCGGCCCGCGAACTACTCTACAGGAAGGTTCTACAAACTATACCGGCCCGCGAACTACTCTACAGGAAGGTTCTACAAACTATACCGGCCCGCGAACTACTCTACAGGAAGGTTCTACAAACTATACCGGCCCGCGAACTACTCTACAGGAAGGTTCTACAAACTATACCGGCCCGCGAACTACTCTACAGGAAGGTTCTACAAACTATACCGGCCCGCGAACTACTCTACAGGAAGGTTCTACAAACTATACCGGCCCGCGAACTACTCTACAGGAAGGTTCTACAAACTATACCGGCCCGCGAACTACTCTACAGGAAGGTTCTACAATACGGATCGTTACTCACCCGTGTCTTCTCCGGATAATATAATCGGAAGCCTTTTGAAGGGTCGATACGTGTATTGCGGTAATGCGTTACGCCAAATAACAATTTGATCCAAAGAACCAATGCATTTAGAGAACAAACGATAGTTTAGTTATACAGAGTGATCATAACAGTTCGATGTAAGCACAAATACTTTGCACACTTCGTTATTTATTTTTACATAATAACGTCCACGCGTCAAGGACTATATTAATAATTATATTTAATGTTACGAGAGTGTTTATACATACGATGCATAGCATTTATCTAGAGTTGTAAGTGAATGTGTGGTAGACGTGTGTAGTACGTGTTGCAAGTAGTCAGTGCACGCGCGTACGCGGCGCGGACGTAGCGCGTAGGGGGCCCGAGATCGCGCAGTCATTCGTTGATCAGACTGAACTTTCATTTAACTAGAAATAAAATTATTTCGATCAGGAAAGAAGTAAGCCGCTTGCTCGCTCCGCTCTCCGTAACGTATGCCTAACAATACTAAGCATAATTTACAAAGAGCGCAGCGAGCCGCGAATAAGTTTGTGATTTTTTCGAATGTTTTGGGAAAAGTAACCAAGAGCACCTATGGCAAAAAATTATAGCGAACGAAGCGAGCCCCTAAAATTTTAAACACTGCTGTGGTAGATAAAGGTTAATTTAATAACGGCGAGTGGAGCGAGCCGCTGTACTTTTGGAGTTTGTTGAGGTCTGGTTAGCAACAAAGACAATGAAGCTAAGTAAGACGACGGCGAGCGGAGATAGCCGTAGTTTTATTTTTATATTTTTGCCATTAACAATAAAATTATACCGAATATAACGGCGAGCGGAGCGAGACGCCGAAATTTTTGTATCTATTTCGTATTGTCACAAACTATCTAAAAAGAGTATTAAAACAAAAATAACAGCGAGCGGAGCGAGCTCTGAAATTTTTTATGATCTGGCTGTGCGTGTAGATTGTCGCTGTCACCCTAAGGGGTGCCCACGGAGTTTGGTACCCGTGGTTGACCCCTCCTTACGCGCTAGTGGCCTCAGAACAAGGAAATATAACAATCCAAAATAATTGAAACCTTTGTCAGAAACCGCCAATAACTTTGTGACCATTTTTGCGTTCCACAGATTGGCAAGTTTCGACTGTCCTGTCAGGATTGGTCATAGTTAGGAATAACGTGAGTCTGAAGAACAAAACCAACCTTATTAAACTGGTAGGTACCTAAACAATAAATAAATTATGTAATCAATATAATATCATCTTATAGGTACTAATTACACAATGTATTATTTAGATAGATTAGATTTTAGCTTAAAATGTTATTATTGTAATTTGTATAGGACGGGCATTGTGTGTGATGTTTTGGCGTTGGCGTAGGCCATTTTGTAGGTGCCTCCTCTCTTTGTGACAACAAAGCTTGTCGCTCCGCTCACTTAGAAAGCAGCGCTGCCGCTCAGCACAAAAATGCGCAAAATGTGAATTTGACATTTTTGTGCTGTGTTGTAGCGGTATTGCATTAATGTGCGCAAAGCTCAACTCTTTCGAGACAGCGACACAATGTTTAGAGCATCATTACTAAACAATGTTTAACCAATCAGAGGAATGTAATTATTACAAAGTAAGCTTTTAAATCTGAAGACGAGTCCGTTCCGCAAGCACCGCATGTACCTACGTGTTGCTCTCGCAGCTGTAGTACCTCTCCATGATTATGTATTGAGTGCGCTCGCATCACGCACATTGAGTGCGCTCGCATCACGCACATTGAGTGCGCTCGCATCACGCACATTGAGTGCGCTCGCATCACGCACATTGAGTGCGCTCGCATCACGCACATTGAGTGCGCTCGCATCACGCACATTGAGTGCGCTCGCATCACGCACATTGAGTGCGCTCGCATCACGCACATTGAGTGCGCTCGCATCACGCACATTGAGTGCGCTCGCATCACGCACATTGAGTGCGCTCGCATCACGCACATTGAGTGCGCTCGCATCACGCACATTGAGTGCGCTCGCATCACGCACATTGAGTGCGCTCGCATCACGCACATTGAGTGCGCTCGCATCACGCACATTGAGTGCGCTCGCATCACGCACATTGCTCCAAAGCAATGGAATTGAAATTCGTAATCGATGTCAAAGTGATGTAACAGATAAGGCCAGTAATTACACCTCAGTACCACCTCAGCCGAAACGAACTTATCATTCGCTCAAATAAATAATTATGTAATCTGTAATTTGTTTGCCAATGGGTACGAACATCGACTGTCTTCGCGTATAAGTGCTCGTCCCTAGCTCGGCCTACCGCATACCGCATACCGCATACCGGCACTAACGTAGATCGTGACTTATTGTCTATCTGTTGTTCAGTGGTGGATGTATGAAGTAGACCCCTGGGTCTGGCTGCGATGCGAAGCTCTAACAGTAGGCTTAGAGAACACGCGCTGCAGCACGTGATCCTATTTTATTTTAAAAGCATCTTCAGCTATAGTCGTCCTGACTTGTTATTTATTTATTTTATTTTATGGCACGACTTTTCAAAACTCGCGCTCTAAAACAATTGAGTGTTCCATGTTGTTGTTGTAATCCATACTTAAAGCACACCAAAGGTAGGTAGGTACTCTGCTACCATTACACTCGTAACTACCTAAGTACCTACTTACAAATTCCAAAGAATAGCGATTTCTGTGTTGTTGTTAATATAAGTACCTACGTAATATCATAATATGTTTTGTATGTTGTAAAATGTAATAAATGTAGATACAGAAAAAGTGTTTTTTTTCTTCAGGTAATACCTATTTTATTTGATAGAGGAAGTCGACCAGGATCGCTCAGCTTTATCCCCCGGGGGATTCTGGTCAACTCGCGAGGTGAGCAGGGTCTTCTAAGACAAAAGTAACATGGTGTCACACTGAGCAGGTTTTTTGAGGATCGTTATCCTATTAAATTATTTTTTCACAAATATTGATGTTTTACGAATTAAAAATGTTATTTACTAGCTGCAACTAGGTAGGTACCTGCCTATAAAACCTGCCTATAAATATGGACCATGCACACTTGTGCTGCCATCTAGTAGTGTTGCCGGCAACAGCTATCCTTCCGTTCGGGATCTCCGTTCGCGCTGGCTTTATTTCGAACATTACGCGACGAGCGCGCCGCCGCCGCCCCGCCCCGCTCCGTCTCGCGCCCCGTCTATCGTTCATAGTTCCTGTAGGTAACATTTGCACACATTATGGCAATAGGTGTCGCTAAGATAACAGAGAATCGCATCGAATGGGTACGTGCTCGATGGAGAATCGTAACGTAACGTACCACCAGCGGTAAATAAATAAATACTTAACCCTTATGTGTCTGCTCGGCCAGGCGGCGGCTCAGCAGTACACGTGTCTGCTCGGCCAGGCGGCGGCTCAGCAGTACATGTATCTGCTCGGCCAGGCGGCGGCTCAGCAGAGAGTTTTTTGGCGCAAATGATGATAATGTTGACATCAAATTAAAAAAAAAAAAATTAAATGTAAATTAGAAATAACTAACTAGGTAAGTACCTATGTATAGATGATGCATGTAGACCAGTCACATTATGTTCATTAAATATGTTTTTATTGTCGTCGTCCTGACTTGTTAATTATTTATTTTATTTTATTGCACGACTTCAAAACTCGCGCTCTAAAACAATTGAGTGTTCCATGTTGTTGTTGTAACCATACTTAAAGCACACCAAAGGTAGGCAGGCACTCTGCTACCATTACACTCGTAACTACCTAAGTACCTACTTACCAACTACTACTATTATTCCACTACCTATCCGGAAAATCTTCAATAAGCTTTCTGAAATTATTAATTTATAAGTTTGTTAATTGTAAGCCTTGGTTTTCCTTTAAATAAATAAATAAATATTACTGCCTAATTAAGAATTAGTTCCAAGAAAAGATCATAGAGGCCGTATCGTTCCTTGGAACTAATTCGTAATTAGGGAGTGTAACTCACCTAAATATGTACCAGAGGCGCCTCTATAGGGACGCTTAGGAACTAAAATCGACGTTTTCATCAGTCGATCGCCCAAATTTAACAGATTGCCAATTTGCAGTTTTTCAATTCAATTATTTAGTGTTTTTTTATTTATTATTTATTTTAACACTTTATTGCACTTTAAGGTACAAAGGGTGGGCTTAATGCCGAGGCATTTTCTACCTGCCGACCAAAACCATATGGTTTTTACAGGGGGTTGGCGTGCTAATAATAGTTAATAAAAATACATATATATATATACTTATACCTAAATACCTATCTAAAGCATAAATATGAAGCAATAAACAAAAACATTTTATGAAGTAAGTTTTTTTTTAAATATCTGAGGAATAAAAGTGATTCACCTGATGGAACAATGATTTCACAAGCGTTTTACGGTAACCATAATATGTAGTAAATATTATCATTTAAAAAATGTTCCAAATTTGGGACATTTTTTAAATGTCCCAAGGTGCAAGGTGCGTTTGTTGTGTTTGTAGTATACATAGTACCAAATATGGAATATGTGATTATTATTTTTAAATTTGCTTAATTATTGTAGGTATGTGTACTTGTCGAGCAATTGTCGTAATTCCAGAGAGCAGCGAGGTGATGACGATTACAATACTCAAAATACTTTACACATTACATTCAATTATACATAATTATATATCTCACCGCACGTTATACCAAGTATGGAACGTCTTAGTTTTAGAACTAGAACGCGTGGCGTTCCATATTTGGAACAATTACTTACTTACGACCCATATATCTTTTTTAAATGGTTTCTATTTTTTTTAAATATTTGTTGTGGTCCTATATGTATGTATATGCCCTATATATATTTTTTTTCCATAAGGTTCAAAAAATCCATGCGGCAATGCGGGTTAAGTACCTAACCTACGAACATCTCGGGTAGGTACTAAGGTAAATTTGACTGAAATAATAGTTAGGTAGGTAGCTACGTCGTCGTCGAGGTACATACATGAGCACACGTCCACTTCTGCGCTGAACAACCTCCTGAAAAAAGAGTAAGGTGCTGCTCATAGATCTTAATTAAATTTTACTTAGATATATCTACATGATATTTAATATTTTTTAAAATAAATTTTAAATAATGCTGGACAATTCAGTAGGTACACAGCATCATCTAGCCGCAAGCTAAGCAGAGCTTGTGTTATATGTAGGTACTAGATGAGTGATATACTTAGATCTATGGTGCTGGTATAATCATCACGTTTGGCAGGATGATTGGTGATCGCAGAAGAGCTGTTAATATACACAAACGAACCTGCCGCTGCTGCTGCTTGCTGTCTCGTGAAGTGTACCTAGTACCTAACTAAATTCAATAAGATCCTGGCTATGATTGCTAACTAGGCAGACGGAAATGTTCTGGTGCTGAATCCGTTAAGACTTAATATTTGTACAAAGCACAAACTTACTAATTTCAATCCACCTCTGGACATCTTACTGCTGGAGCCTGTACAGCGAGTACCTACCTATATGAGATACGCAATTTGGGCCTCTTGTTTGACTCTAACTTAAGATTCGAGAAACATATTATTGAGCACGTTAAATATTGTTTTTATAAGCTCAAAGTACTGTATCATATTAGAACATACTTAAATGAGGAATTACGAGTTCAGCTGGTAGAATCCCTAATACTCTCAAGACTCAATTACGCGGACACGGTTACTGGGCCTCGACTGCTGGGCCGCACGCAGCGACTCATTCAGAGGGCACAAAACGCGTGCGCTCGCTATTGTATTAAAACACCCCCCCGGACTCCGGACCCCGGAACGTCATACCATTTCTAAATCGGAATTCTACCCTAAGAATGAAAGCGTGACAAAAGCTCCACCTCGCTTGCTTACTTTTTGGCTTTATCAAGTGCCGTTCACCTGGGTACCTCTACGATAAGCTCGTTTGGATGTCTAGAACAAGATCTTTGCGAGAATGCTCTAAACAGCTGTCGACTCACCTTCATCACTCGGCAGCTTTTAGAGGTACATAGTTTCCGGTACGCTGCAGCAAAGTGCTGGGACAACATCCCACCACCTATACGGGACCTTCAGTACCAAATTTAACATTTTTATATTGAACCACCAGAAAAATACCTACTGAAGATCTCCGTAATGAAATTTCTTTTCTTTAGTCTCTATAGTAAGTAAGCTCTACCCGAATCTCTTGCAACCCTTTTTACATAGATTTACAATCCCTCTAGAACCTGCCTAAGCTCTATCTGTGTTCTCGTTGTCAATCATTATTATTTTTTGTTCTTGTATTTTTATTGTTGTATTGTAAAGAAAAATCTGTAATTTATTATTACATTTTCTTGTTGTTGAAATGAAAAATAAAGCTGTATCTGACCATTACCTACTTTATAATATATTATTATAATCTCTATTGTTTGTTCAATTATATAAACTATCTATCGTAGGTATTATTAGTTATTTTATATTTGTTGATGTACTCCATGTTTTTTAATGTTCAATTATATAAACTATCTATCGTAGGTATTTTTTTCAAAGTCAAGTCAAAGTCAAAAACTCTTTATTTCCATAAATACAATAAATGTATACTTAGAAAAGGTCAAATTCTTAATAATTAAACACTGACACGGAAATAAAGTGATATTTTTGATTTCAGTCGCTTCGGTACGTAGACTAAAGTAAAGAAGCGACGAAGAAACCTTTAGCCTGTTAGTTGTTATTTTTCGAGTTGGAGCAAATTCCGTCCCACGCTTTTTTATCCTCTAGATAATCTGATATTTTATAGTAGGCCTTTTTACACAGGAAGGTTTTGACAATTTGTTTGAATTTATTTACTGATAATTTTTGCAACTCACTAGGAGTTTTGTTGTAGAAGCGTATACATTGCCCTTTAAAAGATACATTAATTTTGTGTAGTCTAGTTGTGGGCACAGCGAGTATATGTTTATTCCTTGTATTCAAATTATGTACATCGCTATTTTTAGGGAACCGATTGATATTTCTATGAGTGTACAATAGGTTTTCATAAATATATTGACATGGTACTGTCATTATGTTTATTTCTTTGAATTTATCACGCTGGGATTCTCTGGGACCCATACTATAGATAGCACGAACAGCCCTCTTCTGCAACACAAATACGGTGTTAATATCTGCAGCGTTCCCCCACAGTAGAATACCAAGACATAATACTATGGAAGTAGCTGAAATAAACAAGTCTAGATGTATCCACGTCTGTAAGATGACGGATTTTTTTGACAGCATATGCTGCAGAACTAAGTCTCTTCGATAGCTTATCTATGTGTGCGCCCCATTGAAGTTTATTATCTAAGGTGATTCCTAAGAAAACGGTACTTTCTACAATTTTTAACGTTTCTCCTTTTACATTTACATCAGCCTGAACTTGTTTAACATTAGGTAGAATAAATCTAATACATTTCGTTTTGGTTTCGTTAAGCAAAAGATTATTGACATTAAACCAATGGACTACTTTTGAGATTGCATTATTCACATCATCGAAATTCGTGTCTTGTCGTTTCATTTTAAAAATTAATGAAGTGTCATCAGCAAACAATACAATCTCGTGATTATTCTTAACAAGATGAGGCAGGTCGTTAATATAAATTAAAAATAGGAAAGGGCCGAGGATAGATCCCTGCGGTACACCCATTGTAACTACAGACCCCGAAGACCGTTTCCCATTAATATCAACTCTTTGTATCCTATTACTCAAATAAGATGTAAGAAGACCCAAAGATCTGTTCCTTATTCCATAGTGATTTAGTTTCCTGATTAATGTTTCATGGTGTACGCAATCGAATGCTTTTCACAAGTCGCAAAAAATGCCTAATGCATCTTGCGACTTCTCCCAAGCATCAAAAATATGCGTTACTAACTCTACACCGGCGTCAGTAGTTGACCTGCCGCGAGTAAACCCGAATTGCTTACAATGTAGCAGGTCATTTCCATTGAAATGCCTAAGCAATTGATGTAAAATAAGTTTTTCAAAAACTTTGCTGAATGTAGGCAGTACTGATATTGGTCTAAAGTTAGTGGGGTCAGACCTACTACCCGATTTAAACAGTGGGATTATTTTACTACATTTCATTAGATCAGGAAATACGCCACAATCAATAGACTCATTAAATATAAAAGCTAGATCTGGTGCAATGATATCAATCAATGGTTTAATAATTCTAACGGAAATTCCCCAGAGATCTGCAGTTTTCTTTATATTTAATAGTTTAAAGGTTTTTTTAATATCTCTTTCATCAACATGATTAAAATTAAATGTATTTTTGCATTTAGGTACATTTCCTATAAGTAATGACTCGGCGATTACTTGAGAAGAGTTTAGACACTTTGTAGTAGAGATTGGAATGTCAGTAAAAAAGTTTTCAAATGCTTGGGCTACTTTAACATAATTTTTGATTGAGCAATCATTAATCTTTAAATTGTAATCATTAATGTAGGTGCTGAATTTTCCAGTCTCACTATTTATTATTTTCCAAGTTGACTTTATTACATTTTCACTATTTCTTATTTTTGAGCTAATATAATTTGATTTTGCTATATGACAAACTTTTCTAAACATTTTTGAGTAATTTTTTACTTTTACTTTGAACTCCTGGCTAAAATTGTATTGTTTTTCACTATACAGTTCATACAACTTTTGTCTACTCTTATGTATACCCACTGTTGCCCACTCACTAAAGTTAAGTTTTTCTGAGACCATGATCGACTTGGGTGTGAATATTGAATTGCACACATTGGTGAATTTGTTAAAAAAACTGCAATACGACTCATTTGGGTTGTTATGTGAGTGATAAGGTGATGGTGTAGACTCCCAATCCAATTTAAACCGTTCAAATCGACTTGTGGCCACAGGTATGTATTTTATTTTCTTTTTACAATTATTATTTTTTACTTGAATTTCTAATTGTATTAGTTGACCTAAGTGGTCTGATTTTAAATTGCTTATTATTATTAGTTATTTTATATTTGTTGATGTACTTCATGTTTTTTAATGTTGTGTGTCGTCTCGTACGCGACGTCCGCAGCATGGTTCCGACGGAAGACCAGCGTTGTAGTAGCCTACGGCTATTACAACATATGCTGAGTCGGACGCCATTCTGTAGCTTTAAGTTTCATTAATGTACGTACTAAGTATATGTAGTGTGTAGTTGTTATAAGTTCGTTTTTTTAAGTATCTACATATTATGTTTTATGGTAATAGTGTTAGTTTAGTAGTAATTATAACTTTAACAAACTATGTAAATGCATATCTAGTATAAGTTAAAGTTACTGTAACTTTGCTACAAATAAAGATTTTCTTATTCTTATTAAATACATAAGTAGGTGTTACCTACTAGGTAGTAGGTAGCTACATAAGTAGGTATTACCTACTAGGTAGTAGGTAGCTACATAAGTAGGTATTACCTACTAGGTAGTAGGTAGCTACATAAGTAGGTATTACCTACTAGGTAGTAGGTAGCTACATAAGTAGGTGTTACCTACTAGGTAGTAGGTAGCTACATAAGTGCGTGCACGAAGGCCGTAGGTAGGTAGGTGGTTCTACGTTGAGTTCGTTATGCATTCTCTTTAGAGCTGGGCGATGTAGGCAGCTGGAGCCGTGAATAATGGAGGAGTTTGTCTGATGCCGCTAGGTTTATTAATTTGCAATGCGTCTGTGCGACAGCCGCCGCCGCCCGCGCCGCCCGCGCCGCTGTCGCTCCCAGCCGCCGCCGCCCGCGCCGCCCGCGCCGCTGTCGCTCCCAGCCGCCGCCGCCCGCGCCGCCGTCGCTCCCAGCCGCCGCCGCCCGCGCCGCTGTCGCTCCCAGCCGCCGCCGCCCGCGCCGCCCGCGCTGCTGTCGCTGCCAGCCGCCGCCGCCCGCGCCGCCCGCGCCGCTGTCGCTCCCAGCCGCCGCCGCCCGCGCCGCCCGCGCCGCTGTCGCTCCCAGCCGCCGCCGCCCGCGCCGCCCGCGCCGCTGTCGCTCCCAGCCGCCGCCGCCCGCGCCGCCCGCGCTGCTGTCGCTCCCAGCCGCCGCCGCCCGCGCCGCCCGCGCCGCTGTCGCTCCCAGCCGCCGCCGCCCGCGCCGCTGTCGCTCCCAGCTATGGGGTAAAACATTTTTTATTGTGGGATGTGGTGGTTGGATTGATAGAAACTGACTGAAGCGAACCAGGCCAATCAAAAAACGTAACGCTGCGTTTGCGTTGACTATAACATATGTACCTAACAGACATAACATCCGTAGGTACCTAATATTTAAAATTAAAATTATATTAAAAAATAAATTATTGACGAGCGGAGGGAGCCGCGCACTTTTTGCCGCAGTGGGTTTCCATAGTCAAAATGACAGAATTTAAATGAAAACCCTCGCACCTTTAAGTATCTATGTATGCTCTGTTCTTGCTCCAACGTTCATTGACAGGTTTACCTTCAACAATCTAATTTCTCGCTAGACGTTGCATTTAATCTGACCATGTATCTACCAAAAGAGGTTCTCCCTCGGGCGTCACAATGAGTTCACATCCCATTGGGTTCCTTGGCTACTTGTTTGCGGCTAACTTTAATGAACTTATTGCCTTCAATCAAACTCGTCGGCGCGGGGCGGCGCGGCGGGGCGGCAACGGCGCGCGGCGTCGCGAGTTGCCGCAAAATGGCGTCATTGTAAGTTAGCGGAAGTCTTGGTTTGGAGCTATTCTCGTCTTGGAGCATAATAATATATATGAGTACTTAGCTCTTGCTTAACACAGTTGCCTAATTAGGAAATACTGTTATTAATCAGATTCAGATTCATTTATTAATTGCAAAAATGTACATGGATACCTAGGTAGCTTATTTTCTAATTATAGCTAAACTTAGTACATACACCCTGTATGTAAGTAGGTACATACAAATTACGTTCATTAGTAATTTTTCCTTTTGTCATTCACTTTGCATTATAATAATTTAGTTAGTTTGAATGTAAATACTATGCGTAGCAACCTCACAGGTTGTAATTATTTGCTGTGTCTATCAAACGCTGCGACGCATTTGTGAGCGTTCAATATTTAAATCCCCAGCTAAAATAACACCTCCTTTAGAATTACGGTAAATGTGTTGAAGCAATCTTTTAAGTTGGTTGAAAAAGTATCAACATTAGAGTCTGGCGTCCTATACAGGCAAATTACTATAGCTTCATTTTGTAAAAATTTAATGCCGCAACATTCAAAGAGTCTTAATAAAAAATACTTGTCCTCTTCACAAATTCAAGCTCATTAAATGAATACCCTATTTTTACAAGTATTGAAACTCCTATTATTTATCTTTGGTCTACAGAAAGAGGAAGCCATTACAAATTTACAGATTTTTTATTGTCTACACAAGGGATAAATCATGTCATTTAATTTAATTTCATTCAAATATAGGTTGCATTTTATAATCACAAGACATGGAATTAATTTTAAAAAAATTAACAAAAGTTGTTTGGCTCCTCGAAGCTTTAATTAATATACATAACTTTAAGATGTTTTCTCAGATAAGTGAAATGTATTTCTTATGAGAAAATAAATATTCTTTAAACCTAAAAAACAAAAAAAAAAGGATTTTATCACGTTCACCTATTTTTTCTATAACTTTCATCTTGATCCGAGTCTACTTGCCGCTGGGGCACACATAATAACTCTTATCTATTGTTGTTAATTTAGTTAAGTTCGGATTACTAAGAATTACGCATTTGTAGACGCATTTGGTTTTACAAACGACAAAATTTTATATTGGTCATACTTATTTTGAATTCTTGATTTTATTGGTAACCCTTTTGATCATATTTGATACTTGTTCCTTATTTGGCATCTGGTTGGTAGGTGCCAGCTGGTTTTGAGTCTGGTTGATGAGTTCCGCTCTGGGCTGCAATGTAAGTTCTGTGCCGGGCTGGGACATGGGATTTGTATCCGTATCGGACTGCACCATGGATAAAAAAATGCTTGGCTTCACTGTGAGTTCCGGGCTAGGTTTCCACACTTGTTCCATACTGAGATACATCGTGGGTACTACGGGTACCCGGCTTAGCTGCACGGTGGGTTCCAGGTTGGGCTGTGATGATGGCTCCTATTAACTGAAGGGGAATTGCCGTCATATTTCAGGACCACGTCGGTTTCCCCTCGAGCTGCTCGCCTCACGTGATGAGGGACCGGGCCGGCGCGGCACCGCCGCCGGCGGCATTTTAGCGACGATGTTGGTTTGCCCATTCAACTCGCCGCCGATGGTCGCTATTTGGGAAAGTGATATTGTTAGCAGGCTGGGGTTTTTAACAGACCTTTTTCAAAGAGGCTTGTCCTCGCTCGGATAAGAACTTGACGTGTTATGTTATGATGTATATGCGTCATGTAGCGTAGTGCTAAGTACGTCGTAGCTTAGTTTAGTCCTACGACTTAGCAAATAGTGCAAATATGTGTCTACGCCATTAAAGTTATGAATTTGTTCGATGTTATGTGCGCTTTTTTGTGTGACAAGACGAGTGAAAAATATATTTTCTGATGAAATGAAGTAATCACCTTATTTATTTTAGTTAGTGGGGTGTTGGTACCTACAACACAAACGCCACCCTCTCCACCACCCACAACACAACCAGCTGTATTTACCTTGGTAGGTACTATTCCTTTCCCCTCAATTGATATTTCATTGCGAGGATCTGAAATGGGAAAACGAAAGGTTTTCCTTTATCGTTGTGTCGTGTGTTGTCGCACCCACACCACTACGCAGTACAATACATGCAATAAATACTACACTATACAATGTGAGCACACACACTCACACGACAGCCAGTGGTGACAATGAAAAGTTTTATCAAAAGATGTTTGAACAGTACTACCTACCTACCTACTATCTAGAGGCAAATATTAGGTATAGGTAGCTTCGATAGAAACTTTATTGATTTTCAATATTGGAATGTTCATAACAGAGGATTTTATAGATGTAGGTGTAGTAAAAAACTTTAACTATTTTATTACTATTGTTTACGGAAGAAGTAACTTGGGAAACATAAACCTTGGTAATTTGTCGTAGGTAATTACTAAATAAACAATGTCGGTGAACCGCTGAAACTGAGTAAGTACAATAACCCCTGTACGTGCGCTAAGGCTGGCCAAATAGGAGACCGGGGATGGTTGACCATAGGGGTAGGGTGGGTAGACTAACTGCTGATAACTCGTGATCAGTTTGAGTATAACGTTAAGCAATCACAGCCAAGTATTACACTCCGCGGCCCGCTCAGGCGTCCTAACCGCCGCACCGCGGTCTCGCGTAGTTATCAAGCAGTGACAAGTTGTTCATTTGTGTATAACTTAAGGAATGTTTCCACATGTATAGATTCTGATCTGATGCATTACACGGTTTAGGTATGTGACATATTTGTCGGTTAGCCCAAGCGTGTCTAAGGTGCATATTCCACAAATTTCATATCTTGTTTTTCAAATCGGTGGCAGTGTTTAGGTTTGCCGCGTTCAAAGTAATAAATGGCGTCTGGGGCTGGTAGACCAATTTATTTCGGGGCTGGTTGAATAATTAGTCAACCTGTAAATTTTGAGGGTTAAGTATATTTTCTGTTGAAGAAGTTGTAAGAAGCTGTGCATTTAATTAAAATCATTCGTAAAGTTTTATGATGATGATGATGTGTGGATTGTCCAGCATTATTATTATTATTATAGTTTTTTTTTTAAATAAACAGATATAAGTAATAGAGTTGATTAATAGACAATTTGATTTATTTACAGATTAGAGTCGATTTTGGTAATTTTGTTGCCTACCTACTTATAAAGAACTACCTGATTGAAATTGTTGTTTTTTATATAATACCTATAATAAGATAAATTAAAAATGATAAACATAAAAGTTCCAATAACAATAGAAGTTGATTATGTAAAAGTCATTAAAAATATCAGTAGGTACCTATCTAATTTAAATTGTTGTTTGTTTGAATAAAGAGTTCAACAACAATAAAAAAACGTCTTATTATTTGCCTCTTCTCATGATTTGACGCTTAGTAGTAGTGATACGCTGTTCGCCGAAACAAGCCAATAGGGAAATCATAGACTACACGTTATTGGTCGCAGATAACGAACATAGGGCACGTGCACACTGTGCACGCTGTGTGGCCAAAAGTTAGTCTTATCTGTCTCTTGTGCGGTGCGGACGTGATGTAGTAGAGCCTGGTATGGATGTTATGGATAGGAACGTAGAAAATATGGCAGAACGTTTTATTATAAGCTTGGAGTATGATTCAGATTCAAGTGAATCAGAAAGTTAATAAATTTGTAAGAAAATTTCTGATGTTTTATTTTTTGTACACTACCCAAATTAAACAAAATATGTATTTTTAGGTTCTCAGTATCATAATAAGTAGGTCAATTATCAATAACCCACTCATCCACAAAACCCCGGGCGAAAAGCTAGTGAATAATGTAAGTAATAGTTTGAAGTGAGCAATCTAAACATAGCTTTACATTTTAAAATAATGGTCACTCCCACTGACTAATCTTAGTCTCTTACGCTAGTAGTCCCGTCCTTTTCACTTTTATACAATTGTGCAAGAGAGCGCGCGCTATATTAGCTTGTCTCCGTGAACAGAGTCGCTGGGTGCGAAGTAGGTGGTGGGAGAACCGAAGTCGATCGCAGTGCGCGCCGTGATCAAAAAAGATACTATCGGCGGACCACGGCGGAAGAACTCTCACTATTTACCAGTGAAATTTGCGTGTCCTTGTATTTTATTGAGCAAAAATAAACAGTATAGCTAGGGTTTTTTTTTTAGCTACCTACAGTATAGCTAGGGTCAGGATTCATGTCGAGAGGATCATGCAACGGCTGAGACTATCAAATATTAAATAAAATTCCTCAAAACTTGTTTTGCCATATCGATGATATTTTGCATATTTGCTTTGTATTAGTAAATTTGCAGCCCTCAATATTTTCAAATAAATAAACCGGTGTCTGATTTTTTGGGATTTTTTGCGTAATTTTCATTACGATTCCAAGAATAGAATTTCAATGACTAATTAATCAAAAATTCCATATAGATAAATGTTCATTGAAATAACACAGTTTATTGTCATTTAACAACACAACGATAGCATAATTAGTGTATTAAGTGTTTTATAAATAATGTGAACAACGATATTAATTATTCTTATTAATTACATGTAACAAACTCAAATAAATTTTGAGTGTTGAACAACAAGAATCATTCTTTTCTTGAATTACCAACGCTTATTGTTAATGTGGTGGAAAATTAAATAAAGATTACAAATATTGGGTGCGCATGTATTTCAGTTTCCAGTGTCACTGAAAATGTTAATTAATAATTACGTTCTTACCAGTAGAACTGCGCTTCGGCTGAGTCTGTTTATTATTATTCTTTTCATTAAGTTCCTCATTACCAATCGTCACACACAAAACTGGTAAAAAATGTTTAAAATAGAATTCTTCACATTTCAAAATGATATATTTTATAAAATCTTCATCTCTATCTACTCTTACTGCGTAACTACCGTTTTCCAGTGGAGAATACACGAAGAGATCGCACATTGTCATGCCAGTAACATACATTTGTACTTGGATTTGGATGTAATATGAGTGTTTTTTTTTAAATTCTACGTTACCATTTTCAAACTCCAGATACTGCACATTACAAACTTCACTGGCAAAATCCACAATAGCTTTTTTCTCGCAAGATATCGGGCATTTCAATTCTACCAGTTTTTTCACACATCTATCGTGTACGACAACTCCGTCTATACTTGTGCATAGCCAAGGCTGATTTCTGCTTACAATTACTCCAACTTTTATCACACGACAGTTAAAAACGTTTTGGTATTGTTCTAGCGCACGACTTTCATTATTTTTACCATAATACGTGGCCTTACAATCAATTGATTTCGGGAACAGCATATTATGCACCACACTATCAATTGATTTTGTTTTACGCACTTTTATATTATGTTACATTGATACTGGACGAGATTCGTAACCTCCTGGCAGTATACCACTCTTTGCACTTCGATTGTTCGATAGTTTTCGAACATAAATAATGTAAGCATAAGCCGCGGTCCGCTGCCGTAATTGCAACCGCTAGTTGGCGCTGACGTCGCGCACCCAGCGAGTGATTGTATCAAAAAGGAATAAATATTTGAACTGATGTCTACCTGCCCCGGACCAGGGGCAGATTGACTAAGAGTTAGTGTTCTGTAAAATGCATTAAATTTTCACCATTACATTAAACTAAGAACTAGTTATTATATTTATTTATTAGTTTAATAGTTTTACTACCGATTAATAGTTTTCTTGTCTATGAATATTAAAGATCAAAAGATATGTACCTACTATTTTGTAAAAAAATTGTCAACCATCCCTGGTCTCCCCTATTAGGTACCTGCTCCAAGAGTGAATGATAAGCTGCCTAGAACGGACCTACTTTACTATGTTGGATGGAACTCACGCTAGCCGAGTGTGTCGCTTGTACCTAGATCCTAACTTCGCTGGTTATCTGTCAGGCGTGCTGTCCTTACGGGGCGGCGGGGCGGGGCGGGGCTGCGGCGCGGCTCGTGGCGTTATGAATGAACCAACTTGTGAAGGTAACTGCAAACGGCTTGTTTAAGGCCTGACGACCGATATGTTCTCGTATGGATAATTAAATCGATGTCTGTTTAGTATCAATCAGTTGTGCGCGGCAGAGGGCATGGTAACGTTAGGATAAAATAAAACAGCAAAATTAAATAACATTCAAAACAGAATCTAGATTAATTACGCAGCATGATCATTAATTATCTAGTGACGAACCTTCCTACATCGTTACATTTAAAGTGGCCGCCCGCACCACTAGGCCAGCCGGAGCGCTGGGACAGTAGCGCTTCGATTTCACTTTAATCTCACCAATTTTCCTGAAAGGCTATAATTTCAATTTCAAATGTCTAGTGACGTTTGAGGCTAGTAGTACCTTACATCGCTCCTGCGCCCTAGGGTAGTACCTTACATCGCTCCTGCGCCCTAGGGTAGTACCTTACATCGCTCCTGCGCCCTAGGGTAGTACCTTACATCGCTCCTGCGCCCTAGGGTAGTACCTTACATCGCTCCTGCGCCCTAGGGTAGTACCTTACATCGCTCCTGCGCCCTAGGGTAGTACCTTACATCGCTCCTGCGCCCTAGGGTAGTACCTTACATCGCTCCTGCGCCCTAGGGTAGTACCTTACATCGCTCCTGCGCCCTAGGGTAGTACCTTACATCGCTCCTGCGCCCTAGGGTAGTACCTTACATCGCTCCTGCGCCCTAGGGTAGTACCTTACATCGCTCCTGCGCCCTAGGGTAGTACCTTACATCGCTCCTGCGCCCTAGGGTATTTCGTCCCACAAATACAACACTTCATTAAGTTCATTCTATAGGTACTTCATGCTGGCATACATCAACAACACTTCTTCACTTCTGGCACCTACAGCTACGTGATCCGGACAGATTACTATTATAGATAGATATTATATAGCTATTCCCTAATCATAGAGCAGGTCCCGCCGCAGCGGCGCGCCGCGGGAGCTGGCGCCGCCATTACCGGCACCATTCCCCTCACTCCTGACTCAGAGACAAAGACCACAGTACCTACCTACTTGTCTCTACGACGTACTCAAATAACGGGCAACCTGAGACCCTTGCGAGCGGTGTAAGGCTTCGTGCACCGTGCAGAGCGCGAGCGACAATAGCCTTTTGAACTACAATAGGTAGACACATAAAACTTTCTATAATTAAGTAACACTTCAACTGTAATAATAACAAATACTAAAAATAAAATAAAGTTGAAAATTTAAAGAAGTGAAAATTTGATGTTCTTTGAAAAAGTTTCCTAATTTTTTCGGTACGGAACCCTTCGTGTGGGAGTCGACTCCCATTCGACAGATTATTCTCTAGCTAGATAATTTGATATTTTATAGTAAGCATTTGTGCTCAGGAAGGTTTTGACAATTTGTTTGATAATTTTTGCAACTCACTATAGGAGTTTTGTTATAGAAGCGTTGCCCTTTAAAAGATACATTAATGTTGTGTACCTAGTCTATTTTGGGCACAGCGAGTTTATGTTTATTTCTTGTATTAAAATAATGTACCTATGCCGCTACTTTAAGGGAACCGATTGATATTCCTATGAGTGTACAACTAGTTTTCTTAAATAAACTCGGCGTCACAAAAATCGCACCTCTCTGAAATTATGTTTGAAGCTTCTCCAGCAGGTAGCGCATACATTTTATTCAACAAATATTAATATTATTTGAAAGTTTATTAGTAAGTAATTAAAATGCTTATTTATTTAAGGGTAATTGACCCTTAAATAAATAAGCATTATAATTTATACACAAAGGAGAATGCTTTGCTACAGAATGTTGAAAAATTGTTCGGATATTATTTGTTTAAGTAGGTAGTCATTAGTTGCACTATCTCAAAGGAGTATAAGGGCCGATCCAGGTAATGTCTAATAAGTAAATAAAGTCTCTAACCGGTACCTATAGCACATATTATTTGTATACTTGACAAACATTCGAAACCCTCAGCGCGCGAGTCACACTCGCTCTTGACGGATCTTGTTATTGACTGCATACGCTGCAGAACTAAGTCTCTTCGATAGCTTATCTATGTGCAGGCCCCATTGAAGTTAATTATCTAAGGTGATTTCTAAGAATACGGTACTTTCTACAATTTCTAACGTTTCTCCTTTAACCTTTACATCAGCCTTTACTTGTTTACCATCAGGTAGAATAATCTCTCGTTAATCATTTCGTTTGTCAGCTCTGTAATCCTACCAGGGGCCGCAGCAGTACTCCATGGGGCCGCAGCAGTACTCCATGGGGCCGCAGCAGTACTCCATGGGGCCGCAGCAGTACTCCATGGGGCCGCAGCAGTACTCCATGGGGCCGCAGCAGTACTCCATGGGGCCGCAGCAGTACTCCATGGGGCCGCAGCAGTACTCCATGGGGCCGCAGCAGTACTCCATGGAGGTCTATCTGTTTTGATCACTTTCCTTAAATTTCCGGCTGCGGTTCCTCCGGTCAATTTACTCGTGTGTTATAAAAGTATTTTAGTATTTTAAGATTTTTTATGTTTGTCGAAAGTTAACAACACAACTATATAATTTTTTGTACGCGAATTTTTTGCGGATGTTTAGGGAAAAGCTCGCTAAGCGGACCTGTGACAAAATAAATGATCAATCAATCGAAGCGAGCCCCCAATATTTTAAAATTGCGGTCGCAGATACATATCTATGAATATAAATAACGGCGAGCGCAGAGAGCGTGAGTAATTTAATTAGGTGATGGTGATGATGGAGATGGAGATATTACTACTTAGTATTATACTTAGTACCTAATTTTGAAATTAGTCTTTTGGTTATCCTAAAGGCACAGAAAGCTTTAGATCTTTCTATGTAGGTAAGTATTGCCTTGTTTCCCTCTATAAAAGATAAATAATAGTTATATATGTATGTATGTATATAGTAATACATTGTATAGTATGTAAGATTTATAATATGTAGTTTGATATGTATAGTATATACATATATTTGTTAATATTCTAAGTAGTACTTAAATACCTATATTATTATTATGCACACAGATATTACCCCATGTACAATCCAACGATCCTATCCATTCAAGGTTGTCTGGGAGAGATCGCTCTTGAGCGATAAGACCGCCAATTGTCGCTTATTCTTAATTATTATTTTGTAAATTATTTCTAAGTTAAGTGTGCAATAAAGTATTATCTATCTATCTATCTATATCAGAAGTTACTTTTGTGAGAGGTGATAAGAAAACATGACTTCACTATTTAGGCAGTGAAAAAAACAAAAGCACATATAATAAGCGGTATGAGGTCAGTTACTTCAGCGAATACCTCTATTATTGGGCAGCGTTATAAGTATTGTTAAAGCGTTGTGGGTGAGGTGTCAGCATGTGAGGATGCACCAGACAGGGTCACTTCCGTCTCGGTCGTGTTCAGGTCGCCCCGCCCCCGCCCGCCGCCCGCCCGCCCGCCGCCCGCCCGCCGCTCGCCCGCCGCCCGCCGCTCGCCCGCCGCTCGCCGCTCGCACGCCGCCCGCCGCCCGCCCGCCCGCCGCCCGCCCGCCGCTCGCCCGCCGCCCGCCGCCCGCCCGCCGCTCGCCCGCCGCCCGCCCGCGCGGCGGGACCGGAACGATCTCGGCTCTCATATCCGATCCCACTTCGGTTCCCTCGACTGCAATACGTACTATGGCTATTTGTTTCTGTAACATTGAAGTAGGTAAGTAAATTAATGTAGCATTTCCAGTAGGTAGGTAGTAGTTAGGTACTTACTCTGTTCAAATGTCTTGTAGCTTCCACTTTTATTAGATTTTCCTTTAGTGTACCCGGAGTAAAGTAGGGGAGAGCCGGCAGCATTCATACAGCTTTTTCAAAGTCTCACATAAAATAAAAACTAACAGCTATTTCAATACCGTTTTCTTGGCACATTATTATCTCTATATCTGGCTACAAAATGAGTAAAGTTTTGGTTTAATACAAACTATCACGGCGAAGCTATGCAAGTTTTTCCAAAAATTGGGAAACGTATGAAACCGCCCCACGCGCGGGGTGGCTCCGTATATAGGTTTTGGGGGGGGGGCTCCAGCCCCTTTACCCTCCGTTTTTGTTATAAACTGAGTGCCAAATGCTGCAGGCATTTGGTTGCTAACGAACTGAAAGTAGTGGGTATTCCAGATCCTATTGTTACGTTTTCTATTGTTTGGTTCTATTGAGGGGGCTCCACCACCCAAACCTCGAGTTTGTGTTGTTACCCTCGTGCTCACAGCATTTCTTAGCTAAATAATTCTACACCGTAGTTGAATATTTATAAACAAAACACTTAAATACAAAGCTCCGTTCATCCCGAACATAAAAACACCACACTTGTTAGTGTTACGATAAGAACTTTAATCACAACGACCGTTTATATGACACTCGAGCCGCGCGGCGCACGGGGGACCGTTAGAAACAATGAGATGACGTATTAAGATGACGTCGGCGCGGGGCGCCCGCGCAATCGAGCGGTTACGGTATATTTTGAAGTGTACTAATTCAACCAAAAATAATGGTTATTTATAAGATGGCTTAATGAAGTATTTCTATTTCTACTAATGTGGGGTACATTAGTAGAAATAACTTATGAATGTAGGTACCATTTAGAAATTAACCCGAAACGGTAATTAACATGATAAACTAGGTCATAGTTCAAAGACATTGCAATAACGTCACACGCACGACTCTCATTGCAATAACGTCACACGGACGACTCTCATTGCAGTAACGTCACATAGACGACTCTCACTGCAGCTTCCTCGGGGATCAGCTTATTGCATCTCGAGCGCGGCAGCCTCTGTCCCGCTGGAGCGCTGGCTGCTGGAGCGCGGCTCGTTTGAGAGCATCTTGCAAACTGTAAGGATTGATCTATTACCTAAAGTAGCTGTATGGATATCATACTTGTGGGACCAGCCAGCCTGGCCTTTCCCCGGTCCTGGCGGTCTGCCGAACAATCGATTTATGTATATGAGAGAGCGCACCTGTGTTTGCGCACGCACTAGTGCACTACTGTCCAGCGCACATGTGTTTGCGCACGCACTAGTGCACTATGTTCAGCGCACAAGGTAGTCTCCGTTGAGACTGGCACCGTGGCCAAAATTTGGCTTGGCGACATTATCTTCATCGTAATCCTCGTTGTAGGAATGTTGATCGTTAATTCAATGAACTCAACTGTCGCTGGACACGATATGGCGGGCGATCGTATTTACGTATTTGCTGAGAGAATGGAGTAGGTACATAATTACATCGGTGTCAGTTTACCCGAAACTCGGTAATTATACGTGTGTTGTGTTGTGTTTGTGTACACAGCGGTAATGAGCGAGCGCCCGGTATGTAATACATAATATTTTGACAGCTGTCGGACTGTGAAAGAAAACAAGAAAAGAAAATAAAAACAAAATCAAAATAAGTATCGCTATTTTGCTATATCTATATATATCTTCTTCTATATATATATAAAAGAAAGTCGTGTTGTTACACTATTGATAATATAACTCAAGAACGGCTGAACGGATCTCGATGAAATTTGGCAGCGAGGTAGATGGTATCCCGGGGCCGGCCATAGGCTACCTTTTATTCCGGAAAGAAGCGTGCGAAGCCGCAGGCTGCAGCTAGTATCGATATAAAAGAAAGTCGTGTTAGTTACACCATTTATAACTCAAGAACGGCTGAACGGATCTCGGTGAAATTTGGCAGCGAGGTAGATGGTATCCCGGGGCCGGACATAGGCCACCTTTTATTCCGGAAAAAAGCGTGCGAAACCGCGGGCAGCAGCTAGTACTTTATAAATGTTTGAACCAGTAATCATTGGAAACTAGTATTTTTATAATAAAGGAAATAAACGCAAGAACACATAAAATAAATATATGTAAATATAAAAACGATAGCCTCTCTATTCATGAATTTAGAACAAAGTCAAAATCGTTACATAGGTAAACCAAAAATAATTTTCGAGACTGATTTCTTGAAGATAGGACACATTACAGTGGTAAAAAATCCATTAAAACTACTGAAAATAGGAAATTCCATCCTTTTTTGTGTCATGGAAGTGTGATTTTTGCAATTTTGTTAGGCATGTTTACTGTCCGAACGCTAAAACGACACTAGTTGAAATGGTAGCCTCACATTGTTTATTTAAGATTTCCTATATATTTAAGTGTGATTGTTTGTTATCCCTAAGAGATAAAAATCATAAAATAAATAAATAAACGTGTCAAATGGTTTCATTTTTGATACAGACGGTTTCAGGGTGCGTATTGTGAATGTATGGAGGCAGATACCTACCTTGATCGTATTGTGAATGTATGGAGGCAGATACCTACCTTGATCGTATTGTGAATGTATGGAGGCAGATACCTACCTTGATCGTACTGTGAATGTATGGAGGCAGATACCTACCTTGATCGTATTGTGAATGTATGGAGGCAGATACCTACCTTGATCGTATTGTGAATGTGTGGAGGCAGATACCTACCTTGATCGATGTCACTGCCTAATATTTCTATGGTTTCACACATTTACAAAAAAAAAATAGTTTTGCCTCGATTTAGTTACACTAACTAATTGTAACTAAAGCGAGGCAATGCCTGGCTGTGACTCAGAGACGCTTCAGATTGGTATTGAGTTGGATGAGCTACTCCTATCTAAAGCGAGGCAATGCCTGGCTGTGACTCGGAGACGCTTCAGATTGGTATTGAGTTGGATGAGCTACCCCTATCTAAAGCGAGGCAATGCCTGGCTGTGACTCGGAGACGCTTCAGATTGGTATTGAGTTGGATGAGCTACCCCTATCTAAAGCGAGGCAATGCCTGGCTGTGTCTCGGAGACGCTTCAGATTGGTATTGAGTTGGATGACCTACCCCTATCTAAAGCGAGGCAATGCCTGGCTGTGTTTCGGAGACGCTTCAGATTGGTGTTGAGTTGGATGAGCTACCCCTATCTAAAGCGGGGCAATGCCTGGCTGTGTCTCGGAGACGCTTCAGATTGGTATTGAGTTGGATGAGCTACCCCTATCTAAAGCGAGGCAATGCCTGGCTGTGTCTCGGAGACGCTTCAGATTGGTATTGAGTTGGATGAGCTACACCTATCTAAAGCGAGGCAATGCCTGGCTGTGTCTCGGAGACGCTTCAGATTGGTATTGAGTTGGATGAGCTACCCCTAACTAAAGCGAGGCAATGCCTGGCTGTGTCTCGGAGAAGCTTCAGATTGGTATTGAGTTGGATGACCTACCCCCTATCTAAAGCGAGGCAATGCCTGGCTGTGTTTCGGAGACGCTTCAGATTGGTATTGAGTTGGATGAGCTACCCCTATCTAAAGCGGGGCAATGCCTGGCTGTGTCTCGGAGACGCTTCAGATTGGTATTGAGTTGGATGAGCTACCCCTATCTAAAGCGAGGCAATGCCTGGCTGTGTCTCGGAGACGCTTCAGATTGGTATTGAGTTGGATGAGCTACCCCTATCTAAAGCGAGGCAATGCCTGGCTGTGTCTCGGAGACGCTTCAGATTGGTATTGAGTTAAATCAGCTACCCACCCCTATCTTAGTAGATTGTTTGCAAGAAATAATAAATAATTCTTAATTCCTTATTGCACTAAATTAAACTTACAAACCAATAATCATTTATTTCATAGATTTCTGGAAATATACGTCACATTTTTGTACATTGGTTTTTTTGCACCAACGTACGTAATACCTACCATAATAAATTTAAATAAAAACAATACATTTTCGTATTTGAAAAATAAGTACATATTATAATATTATGTACCTACATACAGGTCTATAGTTATATTTGTATATATATATTTATGAAATCTTGTTGTACACTCATAGGAATATCAATCGGTTTCCTAAAAATAGCGACATACATAATTTAAATTCTAGAAATAAGAATATACTCGCTGTGTCCACAACTAGGCCACACAAGATTAATGTATCTTATAAAGGGCAATGTATACGCTTCTACAACAAAATACCAAATGAGTTGAAAAAATTATTAATAAAAAAAATATATGTATTTTCTCTCACAATAGAAGCTTAGTTGCTTAAGTACATTAGTGCAAGTAGATAAAAATTTGATATACCTACTGGCATAGTTTAAATAAAGTATATTTTAATTACAATAACAGAATAAAATAAATAATCAATATATAAATTCAAACAAATTCTCAAACATATCCTTTGTAAAAGGCTTACTACAAAATATCAAATTATTTAGAGGTTAAAAAAAGCTTGGGACAAGTTTTGCTCCAACTCGAAAACTAACAACCTAACAAGGTAAAGGTTTCTTGTTCGCTTCTTTACTTAACCTTAAAAAGATTGAAGTGAACAACTGTGACTTAGTTTTACTTATGTAGTTAGATTGTTGTGACGTGTGCAAGAGTCCTGTACTGTCCTGTGAGTTCTAAAGGAAATAAAGCACTTTGAATTTGAATTTGAATTGATGTACCATGTTGCATTTGTAAATTAACTACCTCCTTAATTATTGTAAGTGTTACTTGTAATTTTCCAATGAAGGAAATAATTAATTTGTTCACTCAGTTTACAAAAGTTGAACATAGGTATTACGTAAAGCATTCATTTGTTCACTCAGTTTACAAAAGGTAGACATAGGTATTACGTAAGTCATTCATTTGTTCACTCAGTTTACAAAAGTTGAACATAGGTATTACGTAGGTAAGTCATTCATTTGTTCACTCAGTTTACAAAAGTTGAACATAGGTATTACGTAAGTCATTAATTTGTTCACTCAGTTTACAAAAGTTGAACATAGGTATTACGTAAGTCATTCATTACTGGGAATTACGAAGTGTACCTGCATACAATGGAGCCACAGCTAAGCAAAGGTTCGATCGAGTTTTTCCCAACGAAGTTATTCATTGCAAGTTGAAAAGTAATGAAGTTAAAGCTACGGGTACTAGGGACCGAGCAAACGATCTGTTAACAGTTCAAGTATAGTTCAGCACACAACAGACCTGCCTCCCAGTGCCTACCGCGATCTGAACCTAAACCGAGAGCTACTCACCTGTGCCTGCCAGTGCCTACCGCGATCTGAACCTAAACCGAGAGCTACTCACCTACTGGTTACTGCTGAGGTTCCGGCAGACAGGGAAGCCTAAGCAAGGAGGTCTAAGCAATTAGGTATTTTACTTTGACTTTAGCCGTGACCTTGCCGTAGAAAAAGGACGAAATAAAGAGACCAAATCTCACAATTAAATCTGTTCAGTTCAAACGCAGTTAAGTACTGAGTACGAATAGGTACCAACTACGCTCTTCAGTTTAAAAGAAGCGTTAAATTAACTGCATATAACAACTGTTTTGCTAGTCTCTTTACGAGTAGAGTTACAGGTAATTTGATTTTGTTTTTACAGAACATAATTTGCTCAGCTTGTTTCGTGCACGAACTAGCAACGAGTGCCTCGCACATTTCAGCCGTGTTCTTACACTTGAATTATAGAAGTGGCCTCGTGCCGCCCGCCCGCGTCCTCCGCCGCCCGCCCGCGACGCGCGGAGAATATTGTACACTTTTTAATTACAGCCGTAATCCCGCCTAGCGGAGCTGGGATCCCGCGGCTCACCGCAGAGATAGACAAACTCCTCAGGGTTGCCCGGCCGGCTCTGGAATTGAACCTGTTTACATAGGTATGCATTAAGAGTAAATTTGCTGAGATTTCGTAAGCCATATATAAAATTCTGTTAAATTGATACATTCTGGGATAGCAGCATCTAACATTAGGTAAAGGGTTCATAATGCGATCGCTCGCAGCATCTGCCCGTTCCCAGTGATGCGTCATTAATCTCCGGTGCGGGCGCAGCGAGCGAGCGGCGCCCGCCGCCGGCACTTTGGCAGGTGCTGTTGTGGGGAGTATGAAAGGACATCTGGAGGGAGAGGGGAGAGGTTGAATGAAGCGGCTTGTTTGCGTGACTCGCACTTTGCCAGCGTGGGTTTGTTACACAAAATATCGACACCAAAAACGGGGTGCCAGGACGGACAGCTGAACTCGCTAAGAGTTTGCGGATCAAAGCAAATGGAACGTTCCTGTAGTTCACCAATAATCGCGTGATTTAACAGGTTCGTTTTATAATTTTCACAACAAACAAAATCAGTTTGTGTCAGTGTTTTCTTCTGCCTCGGGCCTCGTCGCGCGTCGGGCAGACTGACGGACGGGAGCAGGCGTGGAGCCTGGGTACTATTCTGCCGAATAGGTACTTGAACTTCAGACGCTGTCACTCGGCCGGGTAGTAATATAGGTACTTACGTACATACTTGTGTCTTAAGGACAACTTGTTCCGAAATTCTGAGTCGTCGTCTTCAGTCGCAAAATGAAAATCTCGGCGCATTATAAATAGCCAGGCAAGCAGGGCCGCGCTCGCGGCTCGCGAGGCCCATTCATCTAAATGCTAATGAATTTCTTTTTAACGAGTCCAATCAAGCGACTAGACCTCTGTGAGCCCTCCCCGGTACTTCCTCCGCCTCTCTTTATTTATGTATCGGCTGCCCGCTCGCCGCTGAACGCTTCAATAGAATAGAATATTTATTTGTATCTAATAAACTATGTATTTTACCATAGTATTTATTATTATTATTATTATTCATTTATTTCAGATTAAATTTATCCATACAATATTATTAAAAACAAACTTAAAACTATACATAACATTATGAAAAGAATTAAATAAAAATGTCACACAAAAACAAAAAAATTAAAATTAAAATAGAATTAGAATTAGAATTTGACAATTTACATAAGGATCAGATGGTGCCCATAAGTATCTGCATCCACCTGTATTTAGCTGAAGCCAAAGATTTTTTATTATTTACGACAAAACTATGATGTCAGGATAAAATTGGGAAGTTAGTCGTTCAATTGCATTATTAAATCAGTTAATTTCATAATAAAACGTTTCCACCGAAAGAAAACAATCGTAAAGTGCGGAATTCTATTTACACCGCGCGCCCACTCCACCGCGCGTGGGATGTTGTCACTATTTACACCGCGCGCCCACTCCACCGCGCGTGGGATGTTGTCACTATTTACACCGCGCGCCCACTCCACCGCGCGTGGGATGTTGTCACTATTTACACCGCGCGCCCACTCCACCGCGCGTGGGATGTTGTCACTATTTACACCGCGCGCCCACTCCACCGCGCGTGGGATGTTGTCACTATTTACACCGCGCGCCCACTCCACCGCGCGTGGGATGTTGTCACTATTTACACCGCGCGCCCACTCCACCGCGCGTGGGATGTTGTCACTATTTACACCGCGCGCCCACTCCACCGCGCGTGGGATGTTGTCACTATTTACACCGCGCGCCCACTCCACCGCGCGTGGGATGTTGTCACTATTTTTGCTTTTAAAGCAAAATATACTGCAACTGGTTTAACAGGTTTTAACTATGTACATGGGTTCTTTATCTTAATTTATAAATAACAAGCGTTTTTCTGGTAACAACGCCAAGCCCATACCGCTGAAGGTAACAACGCCCAGCCCATACCACTGAAGGTAACAACGGCAAGCCCATACCGCTGAAGGTAACAACGCCCAGCCCATACCACTGAAGGTAACAACGCCAAGCCCATACCGCTGAAGGTAACAACGCCCAGCCCATACCGCTGAAGGTAACAACGCCAAGCCCATACCGCTGAAGGTAACAACGCCCAGCCCATACCGCTGAAGGTAACAACGCCAAGCCCATACCGCTGAAGGTAACAACGCCCAGCCCATACCGCTGAAGGTAACAACGCCCAGCCCATACCGCTGAAGGTAACAACGCCCAGCCCATACCGCTGAAGGTAACAACGCCCAGCCCATACCGCTGAAGGTAACAACGCCCAGCCCATACCGCTGCTACTACACAACCACCCGCTAAGAAAGGATTTTTGGAAATTCCACCCCTAAGGGAGTGAAAAGAGGGTTTGAAGTTTTTTTTAGTATTTTTTGTAACTCTTTAACCAGTGGCTTGAAACTTACAGAGAATACTGAAAATACAAAAGTATTGAACATTCTTTTATTTCAGGATTTTTAAAAATTTTCCTGAAAATGGGGTAAATCGGGTTATTAAAGTTTGTGATTCGTAATAAACTATAAAGTAAATAATGATAGACGTTTTATTTATTTTTACAAATCTACCCCTAGCGGGTGTGCAATCAATTTCCACGCGGGTGAAGCCGCGAGGCGCAGCTAGTTAACGAATAAAATTACAACCAAATAATAGAAACAAATTAGAACTAGTATTTACAATTGAAACAATTGAGCTAACTGCAGACTGTTGCAAACTATGTATGGTTTTGTAGTCTGCAGTCACCCAAGTGGCTCTTTTCTCACAGATTCGGTGTAGCCGCAAGGTTGCCAGGACCATGGGAAGGTGCAGGGATTGTTGCAAACAATCTACAGGTAGCTCAACTGATCCATATATCAATACACATCGGAAGCGTACTCAAGACGCTGGCTGCATTGCCCCGCTAATGCTGATGCGCTGCGCCAGATAATTGTTTTAAAACCCGGAAAGCCTCTCGGTACGCCACGGACCTGGGTCTCGACTCCAAGGGGAGCAAATGTGTAGGCTCTGTCGAGACCTGCATATTTGCACCTCTTGAGATCCTCGGATAGCTAGTCTACTTCAGTAATAGGTTGTACACGCTGCAGCTGCAGCCTAAGGCTGTCTACACACCGGGGTCGCCGTTGAGTCGCTCGTCTGTAGTAGGTACGAGAGCGCGCTATGGTGGACTCACCGCTTATCATTTATTTTTGTGACATTTCTAGAATGAGTTGAGCTTTTACAGGAACAAAGGACGAAAATGAAACGACAAGTGGCTCGTGTATCATGCGAGTGGTCGCGTGGCGCGACGAGAGCGCGGCCCGCTGCACCCGCTGCCGCCACAGTGCGATGACGGGGAGCCATTTGCATTGCGCTCATTTCAAATTCAAATTTCTCTGAAAGGTGCCGTCCTCCATTTCCCGATATGTTCCCGATAGCGCGCATGAATATACTTATACCTACGTACGTTTTATTGTATGAACAGGGCGCGCAATGCCGCGGCGGTGTTACTAGTGAGTGTTTACGTTGCTGCAGAACACATTTACATACAAATCTGTTTTGCAAGTAAGTAATTTTAATGCAACATTGAAAATAATGCAGTCTAGAAATATCAATTCCATTACAAAAAGTGTTTTTTGAATTTATATTTGATTTATTTTATTCGACGAGTGTACTGAAAGGTAGAAAATATTGTTTAAAAGTTTATCTTGTTCATAATCCGATTCACGGAACCCGTTTACAAAATATACGAAACGATGTATGTGCTTCATTTACTTGCAGATAACTTACCTTCCTCGTAATCATTCCTTATATATTATATATATATATATATACCCACTGCACTTATTTCCTACACATTTTCTCATGTAAAATCCTATAAGTATAAATAAAGCATAAGCCCTTCACGTTTATTGCACGCACCTTTTATAGAGGTATATCCTGTGAATAGAACATTGTTATTTATAGTGCCGGCAGGTCGTTAGTGGAGTATGTTCGCTCGCGGCGTGTTGCATGTGCTGCGACCTTCACCCGCCCGCGGGGGCGCCGCGCGCCGCTGAGAGACGCTGATCTGCGGGCGGGCGGGGTGGGGGGGCGAACAGATTTATTTCTTCACGCCGTGCTTTGCGAGTTTTTCAACTGTTTAGTTTGGGCAGTTGTTTATATTTATGTTAACAGTATAGCACTGTTTTCTTGTCTGTTTTCGTTTCGACAGCACGACCAAAACGTAATTAAATCGCGCGTGCTTCACGTGGTAGTGGAATCAAATAGAGTAGCCTAGGCGTCTGCCTCTACTTGCATTGTTATGCTGAGGCGTGCCGAGGCACGACTCGTTTCTACAATAAAACTCCTAGTGAGTTGCAAAAATTATCAGTAAATAAATTCAAACAAATTGTCAAAACCTTCCTGTGTAAAAAGGCCTACTATAAAATATCAGATTATCTAGAGGATAAAAAAGCGTGAGACGGAATTTGCTCCAACTCGAATAATAACAACTAACTAACAGGCTTAAGGTTTCTTCGTCGCTTCTTTACTTTAGTCTACATACCGAAGCGACTGAAATCAAAATTATCACTTTATTTCCGTGTCAGTGTTTAATTATTAAGAATTTGACCTTTTCTAAGTGTACATTTATTGTATTTATGGAAATAAAGAGTTTTTGACTTTGACTTGACTTTGTTTCATTTACAGGTCCGCACATCGCCTTCCAAACGCAAACAGACAATAAGTAGTCGGTACGTACACACACACACACGGTCACATCGCGGGCGACTTCACGTCCCTGCACTCACATCGCGGGCGACTTCACGTCCCTGCACTCCTACAAGGGACCCGATAACGGACACCATGTTGCTACTTATGAAGCAAGCGATTAACTTTTATGATAATACATGTAGTATAATTTGAAGTTGGATGCAAAGCTCGACTTTATTATATTAAACAACCGAACAAATAAAAAGTAAAAGCGAGTCGTTGACCGCGCCGCGCGACCCTCGGGAGGCAAGCCCGTTAGTGGAGCTGTCGTTTGTTACAATTAACTATCCATAAGTACATTACACTACATTAGTGTTTACAGAGCCACCTTGCGGCGCTCGGTGGCTCGTTAGTGCCATCAAAACGCATTCACTTATTAAAATGTGTGTGACAATCCACCAGTTTAAAACTGTATTCCTTTTAAAATAAATATGTTTATACGTTTTTGATTATTATTAGTAGCTTTCAATGTATTCTTGGCGGAGTTCAGAAGATGCTTACGAAGAAGGCCTCATCAGCAATGCGCCGGGGAGGGCAGCTCGACGCCCCGGCGCGCGGCGTGAGAGCAACATTCGGCGGAGACAGTCTCAGGACGCTGCAGGCGTAGCGGGTGCATACCGTCTCCTCACCCGCTACGCCTCTCCCGGCGGCCCGGTTATAAAGCCATCGTGTCAGAGAGTGCTAAGAGCTTTACCCTCGTTATGCGCTTTATTTGCGAGCCCCTGATCCCGGTGGTCGCGCCCTGAGTCCCGCCCTGCCGGTAGTCGCGCCCTGAGTCCCGCCCTGCCGGTAGTCGCGCCCTGAGTCCCGCCCTGCCGGTAGTCGCGCCCTGAGTCCCGCCCTGGCCGCCGCGCAGGGGCCGATAAGGATTCAATTAGGGGTCGGAGCTGGCTCCCGAGACTTCTGAGCCCTTTGGAAATTCCTTAACTTTATTTCGGCAACTTCGCTAAAGGTCCCGTCTGAAATAAACATTTAATTTAAAAGGGACAAGCTTTTTAAGACTTTTCTCAAAGTTTGATGTGAAGGTATTTTAGTTAATCCGTGATCATGGCGCATGGAACTGTCGAAATATTGGAAAGCTCAATACTCAAATCATGGTAAATATCCCGTTGTAAATGACTTTAGGTATTTCAGTGTTCGAAATATCTTCGGCAGCGAATCTGATTTAGAGTGACATCATTTGTCAGACATTCCATGATTTATATTCTGATTATTGATTCTAAATATCGGTGAACCAATCGAACCGAAATGTTTTCAAAGGAACCTAAATAGAGCTGTATTCTGGAATGAGCTGTCGTCGTTTTGGTTGTTGTGGTTTGTTTAGAACTTTGCATCAAATTAAATATAAAGTAAGTTTCCACTCCAGCCAGTCAGCATGAGATGCTCTGAATTTTTCTCATTCACCCACGCCTCGATGATTATGTTGTGTAAAAGACGACGACAACTTGTATTACTATTACAAGGAACTTTGAGCTGCAATCTCATAAATGTGCTACCGTCACGTCGCGCCGCGCCGCGTCACGTCGCGCCGCCGCCGCCGCGCGCCGGCCGGTCCGTTTGTTCCGGTACAAATGAATAGGATTATATTCCCACGCGGAGCTAGACGGCCGATGCCGATGTCGATATCAACTTGTAACGAGATTACCGCGTGGGGGAAGTGTGTGTGGGGGGGGGGGGGGGAGATGGAGACAACTTCGAGATTGGACATTCAATGAAGCTCATAGTGGCAGGAGTTCAGGGCTGCTCATACTAGTTCAGACACTGTTACGAGTCATGCATAAGGGATAGCTTTAAGTTCATAATAACGTGTAAGTTATTTAGAAACCTTCTTCTTGGAATCACGTGTAGCTTTTAAAAAGTTTCTTAATTTAGTGTGTTATAGTACTCAAAGTAGTGTATGTCGACAGCCCTGAAGGCGTCGGCAGCCATCCGCGGCCAGAGTCTTCTGGAGGAACCTCCGAGTGCCGGCTGCTACCAACTTTGGCTTGGAATAAGAAATAAGAATTATAACTGTTCTAAGTTGACTGAAATAAATAATTTATAAATTATTTGAGTGGAAAGTAGCCGCTTCGGGCGTGTCTGCTCCAGTCATCAGTAAACCAAGCTCGCGGATTGTTCTCTAGGGTAGACTAGACAATAATGACATCGCATCGACATACATTGCGTACATTATTGAAGTTGAAGGAATGCATTTCAAATAATTTAAGCAATCGATGACAAAGTGACGTAATTTTTCTCTATTCTACCCTACACAACAATCCTCGGGCTTGGCCTACTGCTCGCCTGTCAGCTGTCAGCTTCTCACATACATAAATTTTAATACATCTAGTCACACTGAGTTTTTGCTAACAAGTACATTAACTCGATTTACGAGGTACCTAGCTGGTTAAAATTTATAACTTCGTCTGAAAACTTTGGATCGCGGTTTAGAGAAGTAGCGGTGTGAGGCAAGTGAGGTACTCACATTATGAAATGAGCAGCGCGCGGGGGCGAGCAGCACTGCGGGTTCTGCGGGGACGGCGGGGTCTGCGGGGTGGCGGTATTGTGTGAAAGCGCGATTTAACTACACCTGAGCGCAGAATTCAGAAGCTCGAGTAGCTCCCGCACCACGCGGCAGGGCTCATCATCCGCGTGCACTGACGGAGCTACCTACATATTATGTACATGGCAATGCTTTATTGAGATGAAAGCTAGAAGCATCAACTGATAGTGAAGCACTGAACTGTCAACTGACAGTGAAGCACTGAACCGTCAACTGATATTGAAGCACTGAACCGTCAACTGACAGTGAAGCACTGAACCGTCAACTGACAGTGAAGCACTGAACCGTCAACTGATAGTGAAGCACTGAACTGTCAACTGATAGTGAAGCACTGAACCGTCAACTGACAGTGAAGCACTGAACCGTCAACTGACAGTGAAGCACTGAACCGTCAACTGACAGTGAAGCACTGAAACGTCAACTGACAGTAAAGCACTGAACCGTCAACTGACAGTGAAGCACTGAACCGTCAACTGACAGTGAAGCACTGAACCGTCAACTGACAGTGAAGCACTGAACCATCAACGGTTGTCTAAATTAACAAGCTAAACAATGTAAACGAAGTATATATATCTCTACCAGTTATATTTAGGAGTCGCAGAGATATTTAAAGAGATTACATAAAATATCTTACTTCTAGGTCTATCTGTCATATTTTCTAGCCGTTCAGCTTCAGCTGTGTCTGCAAGATGTTGTGAATAATGTACCCAGAGAGCGCGCGGGGCGGGGGGCGGGGGGCGGGCAGGCGCCGGTGCACGGAGGCTGGGCTCTTTCTGTTTCATCGCTATGTGGAGTTAACTTTAACAGTTCAACCAAAAGATACGAATTTTCAGGCAAATATTGAGATATCGGCTGAGCAAACAGAGATTACGACAAGGCGAGCAAGGCAAGGGTAGAATTCGATACCGGTGCGTTATTGCAAAGGCGAGCTCTCGGAGCGGAGCGAGCGCCGGCCTGGTGCGTGCGGAGCGAGCGCCGGCCTTCAATTATTAATTGAGGTGGCACTCACCAGGCTGGCTCGCTTGTTACAAGTCCTGCGCCTTGATGTTACGTCGCCGTCTGCTTTATTATGTAGAGATGGTGAATTGATGAGCGAGACGCTTAAACTTAGAGGAAACACACCGAGCAACGAGCAACGAGCTGGGAGCGAGCCTTCCCCAGACAAACAGCTATTCAGATATTTGTGTCTTGCACACATTGCCACGAGCATTGAGCCGGCAGCTCATGCAGCTCATGTGTGATCCTGGAATATTGGAGAAGTTTTATTTCCATTGGTTTTAAAGGTCGCTTTCTGACGGACTGTAGAGGGAGTTCGAGACAGGGCCACAGATTAGGAAACGTTACTTCGCAAATAACTTAAACAAAACACCGCCTTATCCGTCGACACGTAGTAAAGCTACGTACATTGACGACTTACAGCCGGTCATTCGTTCTCTGATCATCTCTAAAAATATATACAATGAAGTATTATAATATATTTATGACCAAATCTTTTGCCAAATTTTTGCAAAAGATTGGTAAGAGAAAAAACCAAAAGGACTATTCGACAAGAGAGTTTAATTAATTTAAATTTTTGATCTTTTATTGACGCAAAACCAAACAAGATTGACCGTTTTACACAGAATGGGGAATGCTACATACAATAAATATTATTATCAAATCCAGCTTACAACGAACAACCATGACGACCTCGCTAACAATGCGGTGGTGTAGTCTGACGGTGAACAAGCATGATGAACAGATTCCCATAAGAGGTGGCGCTGAGGGGCCTCCGCCGTCGACGCTGGCGGGGCCCAGCGGCCCCAGCGAGCACAATGCCGCGGGCTGGGGCCGCTCACCGCGGGCCTTGGCCGCCCGTCCTCCACTCACCAAACAATAATGTACCTAAATTTGTTTTCGTGCGATTTCATTGTAAAACCGCAATCGTGTACGAAGGGCAGCCCCGTCATTTGGCACTTTGAAGTATTTCAAAACAATTAAACTCATGGAAATTCGTACAAAACATGTAAAACAGTCGACCGGTGTAACAATAGCGTTATTTCATTGAGAGCAATCTATTTGGACAGAATGGCCGTTTGTAACAGGGAGCCCTTTTTACGATCATCCCGTGCCACCATAGAATACAATACGCCGTACCTACCTACCTACCCACGTGTAGCTGCGCTGGTTTACTACAACACCCGCCACACGCTCACCGACTGTGTTCCACATTGTTGTGAGACGGGTGGCGCTGCATGTGCGCCGCACGTGTGTCGAATGTTCCGCTGGCCTGTTCACATGATAATGTACAAACAACACTTGATAATGGACAAAGCACGATACCCCCGACATCTGTTTCCCCTCGCACGAGGGGGGCGGGGGGAGGCTCTCATCGCCGTCATTGCGTCTGACGGCGATGAATCGATGGGGAATCCGATACTTTGATTTAATTGAATGGAAGGGCGGCGGGGGGTATGCCGTCGGGTGACGAGGGTCACAGCTGGTCGCGGAACGTTCAGCCTGACGGACATGCGGTGCCGAGCTCCATGCTCCATGTGGTCCTGTCAGGGGATCGTGGTATTATTTAGAAGTAGTTTAGTTTATGCTATGCTCGGAGTTTCTCTGAAGGATAGGATTCGTAACGAAAACCTACATCCGACAGAGAACTAAAGCTATCGACATAGCTCAGAGATTTACCAAGCTGAAGTGGCAGTGGGCCGGCCATACCTCGCGAAGAACCGACAGCCGCTGGGGTAAACGTGTTCTCGAGTGGAGACCGTGACTCTGCAAACGTAGTGTAGGACGCTCTTCGGCCAGGTGGGATGTTGATCTGCGAAATAGTGCAGGCAGATGCTGGATGCGGCAAACTGAAGACAGGGCGCTATGGCGCTCATTAGGGGAGGCCTATGTCCAGCAGTGGATTAAGATAGGTTGATGATGATGAGTTTAGTTTTTCGTAAGGTTTTTGTAATTGTAGTGAGGTTTTGAGATATTAAATAAATAAATAAATAAGTTGTTGCGTAACCTCTTCTTCATCTTTCTTCTTTCGCAGAATCCGTAACAAATAATGTTTATTTCCACCGTTTGTTTGATGTATTAGTATTACCTCTAGTATGCCGGACTCGCGCATACGAGTACGGGCGACAGGGTGAAGTGAAGGGCCGGGTGGCGGCTAGCGTCACGGAAACGTTTGGCATTCGTAAAAAATGGTCGTCGGAAGAGAGGCTGGTCGAGTTGATAGGAATATTATAAATAGCCTGCACATACATCATGTCTGTCAGCGGCACGGCGGCGCCGCGCCGGCGGCGGCGGATACTTGTCACTGCTCAGCCTGGACCTTGAGTGATGTATGGGATCAGCCTGTTACCACTCCAGACCAGGATCTGAACAGAAACCAAACACGTCGTTTATCAATTGTTTGTATTAGTTGCCAATCAATAGGTCTCTCAAAGTTTTTGCCATTTTAGGGAAGGCTTTATCTATACCCAGCAGTTTGGTTGTGGATGACTTTGTGCGGAAGGTGGCGCCTACTGTCGGCAAGCTTTACCTCTCATGTGCGATGATGCTAATGATAACCATCTTAATAAACCTGCGGCTTGAAGGCTGCCAGATAAATATTCATTGCCATTCTGCGAGCGGTTTATCGGAGGACCCGTGCTAAGCTCCAAGCTGTTTAATTTGATCGCTATTCCAGGAATCTAAGGGTTACGCATGATTCCCCCGTTTCTAGTTCGCCTCGAGAAACATATCGTAACTATGCACCCAATGAATGCCGGCACTGCACTGATGCAAATGTCTAGGAAATTACTTTGTTTATAGTTTAGATGAATATGCAGAAATGGTTCGCAACAAGCGCACGAGCGCGCCTCAATGGACGGCTGGGCTGATGAGCCGCGGCGCACACAATGTTTACGATTGCGCGCCAACTAATTAATATGTACGTGCGTCGCTCCAGAGTCCAGAGATTACAGACATCCATCCTACTTAGTGCTACGCCGTAGCAGAGCTACGCTGTAGACCCTCTACGAGTTTGTAGACCCTCTACGCGCCGTAGCACATTATAGATTCCTTCGTCTATTTATGTACATTACCTAGGTTTTTTGCAGAAAATATTTTCTGGTATATTTTCTAAATTTTTCCTGCGCCCCATACAACTCGCTCGGAGAAGGCTTTACCGTGTGATTATGCAGGACGTGACGTCACGACGTGCGGCCCCGACCGCGGGCACGCGCCTGATCTCGTGGCATTAGCCTCGCGCGGGGGCCCTCGCGTGCCATGCTAACTACAAAAACCCGCGAAAGCATATTATTATTATCCACATCATTTATTTTAAATCTCGTTCTAAAATACATTTTTTACTATTTATAGAAAATAAAATATTATGAAACTATTAGTAAAAATATAATATCAAAACGGGGAATCACCGGCCGCGAAGCTAGCCTCAAGCGGCCGGTGACTAGGGCTGCAGAGAGACTAAATTCCTGACGATGCGCTGAGTCCAGGAGTACCGCCTTATTATTTTTATTATTACGTGGAATATTTGCGAGGGCTAAGTCTTTTGCTCCAGAACCACTCTGTTCAACCTTTGTATTTTCTGACGTATTAAACTTTCTATGCATACGTTTATAAATTGCTGAAAGAGTACAGAAGAGATGTACGGGACACCTTTATATGATAGAAATGATAAGAAGAGTATATGATAAAAACTCTTATATTGATATTATAAATTGATTGATATTTGAGCACGCGCCTACCATGATGGGGTGAAAACGTGAACTGATGCAATAAAGTAAGTGGAAGGCGCGTGTAACAATTGACCTTAATATTATCGATGATTTGACAATAATTAGCTAGCTTATACCTAAATGCACGGTTGCGCTGCACCGTACATGCTCCCGGGCGAGAGATGTACGTAAAGATGCTGTATGATAAATGATAGGATTAGTAATATAATCTAATGATAAAATGATATGATGCGTTAACATAAGTAAATTTAAACTTAAACGCTATGTTAGTTAGATGTCATGATCTACATCATTTGCGTGAAAAGTAGGAAAAACTCTAGATGGTGTGGTTGCCTTATCGATCATTTGAACCTTTTGATTTTTATACAACACTGAAACAACTCTCGGTTTTTCGACTAAACTAGATACACTTCTCACTGATTGAACACTAGGCTCATTAACACTTTCACTGGCATTAGCACTAGCGATGTCGCTGAGGGCGACCCTCGGAGCCGGCTGTGGCGCCGGAGCAGCAGCAGTGGTGGCGGTGGCAGCAGTGGTCCGCTCCCCGCGGCCCGCGCGCACTCCCGCCCGCCATCGCCTCAAAATGTATATGACCACGTAGTGATGAACGTCGTGGCTGGAAATCTGTTCGATTTCACTTCGTTCCGATTTCATCTGCTCGATCTGTTGACCGATCCTCTTCAAGGAT
Source organism: Eupithecia inturbata (assembly GCA_963662085.1). Lineage (NCBI taxonomy): Eukaryota > Metazoa > Arthropoda > Insecta > Lepidoptera > Geometridae > Eupithecia > Eupithecia inturbata. Next base: position 14,746,364 of record OY759190.1, read on the forward strand.
GTCTGTCTGTCTTTGACGTCCACGTCCGATCGATTCTCGCTCTCATCGATTGGTACAGTTAAATTGATAATGTTGTTAACTGGGGGAATATCGATTGATAATAAATCGGGTTTTGCGTGCATCTCATTCATGTGATGATTGTGTGAATAAATCATGAATGAATCGGCTCTCAATGTACAAAGTCAAAGTCAAGTCAAAGTCAAAAACTCTTTATTTCCATAAATACAATAAATGTATACCTAGAAAAGGTCAAATTCTTAATAATTAAACACTGACACAGAAATAAAGTGATATTTTTGATTTCAGTCGCTTCGGTACGTAGACTAAAGTAAAGAAGCGACGAAGAAACCTTTAGCCTGTTAGTTGTTATTTTTCGAGTTGGAGCAAATTCCGTCCCACGCTTTTTTATCCTCTAGATAATCTGATATTTTATAGTAGGCCTTTTTACACAGGAAGGTTTTGACAATTTGTTTGAATTTATTTACTGATAATTTTTGCAACTCACTAGGAGTTTTGTTGTAGAAGCGTATACATTGTCCTTTAAAAGATACATTAATTTTGTGTAGTCTAGTTGTGGGCACAGCGAGTTTATATTTATTCCTTGTATTCAAATTATGTACATCGCTATTTTTAGGGAACCGATTGATATTTCTATGAGTGTACAATAGGTTTTCATAAATATATTGACATGGTACTGTCATTATGTTTATTTCTTTGAATTTATCACGCAGGGATTCTCTGGGACCCACACTATAGATAGCACGAACAGCCCTCTTCTGCAACACAAATACGGTGTCAATATCTGCAGCGTTCCCCCACAGTAGAATACCATAAGACATAATACTATGGAAGTAGCTGAAATAAACAAGTCTAGATGTATCCACGTCTGTAAGATGACGGATTTTTTTGACAGCATATGCTGCAGAACTAAGTCTCCTCGATAGCTTATCTATGTGTGCGCCCCATTGAAGTTTATTATCTAAGGTGATTCCTAAGAAAACGGTACTTTCTACAATTTTTAACGTTTCTCCTTTTACATTTACATCAGCCTGAACTTGTTTAACATTAGGTAGAATAAATCTAATACATTTCGTTTTGGTTTCGTTAAGCAAAAGATTATTGACATTAAACCAATGGACTACTTTTGAGATTGCATTATTCACATCTTTGAAATTCGTGTCTTGTCGTTTCATTTTAAAAATTAATGAAGTGTCATCAGCAAACAATACAATCTCGTGATTATTCTTAACAAGATGAGGCAGGTCGTTAATATAAATTAAAAATAGGAAAGGTCCGAGGATAGATCCCTGCGGTACACCCATTGTAACTACAGAACAGTAGTTACAATGGGTAGTACAGTCATTGCCCATGGATAGCACGCCGCCCTTGCTGATGTGTCTCAGGGCTATTAGCAAGGCATGGTTGCATGAGTCTTGCAAGCCTTTGTTTAGGATCTGTAATGGTATGCCTCCACCTTGCATGTACTCGTACATTAGAGCATGTTTGTGAAACCTTACCCGCAACACTTTACCAACCCTAGAGATATTATCACTCGACAGAAAACAGCAAAAATCGATAATCTTCTGTACAAGCCACAATGCCACAATCGAATCTATGAGGAAAATGTATTTAAAATGTGCATCGTCATCTTCAAGAAGTTACCAGAACCCATTAAATACCTACATAAATGGTAATTTATTCAAACCAAAATTTAATCAGTGGCTGCTTGACAATAGGGATTGCAATCCGGATATCTGGATATCCAAATTATCCGGATATCCGCGGATTTTGATATCCGAATAATAGGAGCACCTTTATCCGGATAATACGAATAATACGGTTACCTAGTTGTTTTCTCTAATTCACAACACTACAGCGTCCAGCATTTTAAAATGTTATATATTTAAGCCAGTGTTACCAATGTTACGGCAATTACCGTGTACTTCAGCTTTCAGGTAAAAAAATAACAAAATAAACACCCTACGGCTGCAATCCCGTGGCCGTAAATTCTTCGGAACCTAATTAATTTATCGATAAATATATCAATTCATTTATTCGCGTTCACTTTTAGAGTATTCGATTGTTATAATTATAAATCTTGGGCTCGATTGTGTATCCGAATCCGAATGCCAACATTGCAAAGTTGTCTATAGAGTCGTAGGGACGTAGGGGAAAATCAAACAAAAGGTACGCGATAAATACCCGATATAATCTTTAATAAATAGAAAACATTGTCAAACATTTGAAGACATTTTATTAAAAACAATCTTTGTCAGAATAACTAATTTTTCAGTAGAAAAATAAAACCATTTAACGTCCATTTATAGTGTGATTTTTGTATAGATCACGTTTAATATATTTTTTATACTTTTGCTTTGTTATCGTATACTTTTTCATAAATAAAAATAATTAATAAGTAGTCATAGTACCTAAACCTAGCTATAACCTAACAAGGCGGTGACATAGGTTGATTTTGCTGGAAATCCAAGTGACAACCACAAATATTTATTGTGTAAAACACAATAAATATTATAAGAACTCTACTTACACAGAAAAAACTCTTATTAAATTCTTTTAACTAGGTAGGTAACTTAAAACTATTCTTCTCCACTGCTTTTATTAGAGCTATCAACATCTATTCCATTCCCATTGTCAATACCAGTCAGACCAGTCCTGGTTTCTTTCTTTGAGAAATGGAAGTCACTTTTCCAATTAATTTAGTTTTGCCCTGCTTATGGGAATTTGGCCACCATAAGGCAGAATGTTACCTAATGCATCATAATCATAATCAGCCCGTAGGTATACGTCCATGGAACATGGGCCTCCCCCAAACGACGCCACAAATAGCGGTCCTGAGCTGCCTTCATCCATCGACTCCCTGCGACCGCTACAATGTTTTCTATTTGTTGCTATCATATTGGGGGGTTTTGCCATAATCGCCACGCACCTAATGCATATAAACTATAAAATAGCACCATTTGGCTAATGTTGTATAGTATTTCCTTATTTTGAGCAGTGATACGGCTGACCTAAGCACGGCAAGGTAAAAAACTTTACGTACACGGCCGCCTAAAAAATTGATTGGCAACACTGATTTGCGCACAAATTTTATGCTGTTAAAAATATACAAGTATTGATTCGTGTATATCTCTGAACTTCTAAGGGAAGCAAGACCTACAATAGCGCGCAATCGCATCATTGCGTTGACACTGGTTGGTCAGCGATCCGACGCCGAAAGGGACCGGTCTCCGCGCAGCGCAGCTTCCCCGGAGGAAGGATGTCTATTTATGTCAAAAAAATAAGTTAGATGGAACGAAGTAAACCGTTATTATTTCATAGATATTTTAGTTTTTCAACCTATTTGATCGATATTGTTATTTTTAATCTCTATATTGTTTAGTTTCTATGTTGATTCTATTGTTATTTAAAAATAATATTATTCTTACTTTTTTGAGTATTAATTAATACATTCTGACCGATACAGAACCCATTTTCCTTGTTTTAATTTAAATTATATGTATGTATGTATATTTATAAATTATCCGAATTATCCGAAATATCCGGATATCCGGATAGTAAGACTCACTACTATCCGAATTATCCGGATACGAAAATGTATCGGATAATGCAACCCCTACTTGACAACCAGTCAGTCAGTGCTTGAAACCAGTGGTTGTGCTTGCTTGCTTCTGTAGTGTTGTACAACCACCTGATAGTCTACACTTAACCCTACGTACGTGTCTGGTGAACGCACGGGTGTGTGATGATCGGGCGGTGGTACACACACTGAACTCCTACTGTACGAGAACCCAGTGCTTGGTACTTTACCCCACGTGTGGGCGTTGAATGTAGGCACACACGGGAGTACACAAGCACAAAGCGATCCAACCACTACTACCTAATCTACGTAGCCTAATCCTAAAGCCTAACCCCTACCTACGGAACCTATATTCGGACCCTAACCACGGACATATATTATCCCTAACAATGTAGCCCTATTGATGTGTGTGATGTTACAACCCTATCAGTGTATGTGTCCCTATAGCCTTATCCCTAACCATATACATAAGTGTACTAAATAAATATATAGATAAAACGGGATATCAGTTACCAGGAGACCTAAGGTAACAGACGGAAGGTGGGAAGGAGCAAAGGGCGTGTACGGCGTGCAATGTACACAGGAATGACTTTCTCACTGCCGCTCAAGCAGACTCACAAGACTGATCAGATATTAATGACTATGGGTGTCATGGCCACGGCGCGGGCGGAGGCTGCGGTCACAGCCGCCGGCCGGCGCGGGCGGAGGCTGCGGTCACATGTCCCGAGATGTGACTCCGCCGGCGGTACGTAAGTATGTTTCCTTCCATCGTAAACAAATACAACTTCATCATTTTTAGCATAAAATAAGGAAATTTTCCTTATAATTATTCATAGTAGGCGACCCTGAGTCGAGAACTTTCGCGGAGTTTTAATTAGTCTCCAGAGCATTTCTTTATTTGTGAATAAACGCTGAAAATAAGGAGCTGTTCAAAGTTGGATACCCAACTAAGTGTTTACTTAACTTGACCCATTCATCATTTAGCGTAGTGTCGAGATAATCAAAGCTTTAAATATACTATCATTTTACAAGGTATTAATAACTAAATAATTATTTTACACTAGCTGCTGCCCGCGGCTTTGCACGGTTTTTTCCGGGATAAAAAGTAGCCTAGGTCCGTCCTCGGGATATAGTTGGCAAGTTTCATTAAGATCCGTTCAGCCGTTTAGGCGTGAAAAGGTAACAGCCAGACAGATAAACAGAGTTACTTTCTAATGTATAATATACATAAGTATGGACTAAGCGAGTTGCTGAATGTACTTTGGCTCCTAAATAGGATTATTATATTAGATATAATGCTCAACAAAAGTTAATAGACAAATATTTATTGACACAATCATGATACAGCACAGAACGTAAATAGTTGACCACAGCCACAGTGCCACAGCGTTCAGTGAGATGTGAGCCCTTCACTCAGAGCGCATCAGGACTCAGCGAGATGTGAGCCCTTCACTCAGAGCGCATCAGAACTCAGCGAGATGTGAGCCCTTCACTCAGAGCGCATCAGGACTCAGCGAGATGTGAGCCCTTCACTCAGAGCGCATCAGGACGGACTCGCGCACTCAACGCTTGAAGCACCGACCCGTGAGACAAGCTTTACGACTTCCTCTCACCATCATATAAACCTCTCTTAATTCCTTTGGTTGATATTATACTCAGAACAGACAAGATACGCTCAGCGCTGGCTCAGAGAGGCTGACAGACGAGTACACTACCGTTATATTACAAGATACGCTCAGCGCTGGCTCAGAGAGGCTGACAGACGAGTACACTACCGTTATATTACAAGATACGCTCAGCGCTGGCTCAGAGAGGCTGACAGACGAGTACACTACCGTTATATTACAAGATACGCTCAGCGCTGGCTCAGAGAGGCTGACAGACGAGTACACTACCGTTATATTACAAGATACGCTCAGCGCTGGCTCAGAGAGGCTGACAGACGAGTACACTACCGTTATATTACAAGATACGCTCAGCGCTGGCTCAGAGAGGCTGACAGACGAGTACACTACCGTTATATTACACCTCATATATTAACTTTTATGTTGCTTACCCTTTTGTGATCTGTAACTTGGAGTTATCATTAAATTATTTGTATTTGTAGGTTAGGGGGATTATGTTGATTCTGATCGGCTTTAAGTTGGTAAACTTTTTTGGTAAAATTAATTGTATACAGATCTCTCAAGCCCCCAACTGATTTGTTTGAAACAAGGAATAAATCCGATCACCCGAGCAAAGGCCCCGCGGGTCGAGCCGAGGCGACTTCCATCATTGTGCACCATAGTTTAGCGTGGACATTGCCACAAAGCATCTACTGCCCCAAAGTAAGCAGAGTATGGGAACCAGACTGAGCTACTGCTGCCACAGAATCAACCAGCCCCGAAACATGTACAGATCATACCTGCTTCCCGCGGCGGGATCGCCTCCTGCGCCACCGAGATTTCTGACGCCCATCTTCCCATTTCCCGGTTCTCTCTGTGAGGAGAGCGTCAGCTCCTGAGACGTTAGTAACAGCCTTGACCCTGGGGCTACGTCCCCGCCGCCCAAGCGTCCGCGGGGTCGCTCTACTGAGCGCACGCCACACGCTATTGTTATGCAGCAAACTACTTAATGCCTCCTAAGCCGAGAGAGAGTTGGCTTGCTTCAAGTCCATCAACAATCTCGCCGCGGGTTACTAAGCCGATTAACGAGCCAGCAGCCGCCACGACCCCGCCACCGCCACGTCCCGCCCCGCTTCGCGCCGCCGCCGCCGCACTCCGCTCTTGAGCCAGAGAGATAATAAATAAAACATTAAAGGCTCTGAATAAATATAACAATCTTAAAATCAAAGAAAAAATCTATTATGTATTCAGAACAAGGAAAATTTCGCAATAAACTGCCGAAGAAGCTTTATTCGGATCGTTCTTTCTGATCGTTCTTTACTTTATTATACTCGTGCGGAACAACTTCGTAAGCAGATAGCGACATAAAAGGACACATTATATACCTTTCATAAAAATATTTGAATAAAAATTAAATAAAATAAAAGTCGGCATCATTTGCAACATTTACCATTACTAAAGTTTTTTTTTGTTAATATAGTGCGTAAGCCCTCACACTCGGGGTAATATAGTGCGGAAGCCCTCACACTCGGGGTAATATAGTGCGGAAGCCCTCACACTCGGGGTAATATAGTGCGTAAGCCCTCACACTCGGGGTAATATAGTGCGGAAGCCCTCACACTCGGGGTAATATAGTGCGGAAGCCCTCACACTCGGGGTAATATAGTGCGGAAGCCCTCACACTCGGGGTAATATAGTGCGGAAGCCCTCACACTCGGGGTAATATAGTGCGTAAGCCCTCACACTCAGGGTAATATAGTGCGTAAGCCCGCACACTCGGGGTAATATAGTGCGTAAGCCCTCACACTCGGGGTAATATAGTGCGTAAGCCCTCACACTCGGAGTAATATAGTGCGGAAGCCCTCACACTCGGGGTAATATAGTGCGGAAGCCCTCACACTCCGGGTAATATAGTGCGGAAGCCCTCACACACGGGGTAATATAGTGCGGAAGCCCTCACACTCGGGGTAATATAGTGCGGAAGCCCTCACACTCGGGGTAATATAGTGCGGAAGCCCTCACACTCTGGGTAATATAGTGCGTAAGCCCTCACACTCGGGGTAATATAGTGCGTAAGCCCTCACACTCGGGGTAATATAGTGCGTAAGCCCTCACACTCGGGGTAATATAGTGCGGAAGCCCTCACACTCGGGGTAATATAGTGCGTAAGCCCTCACACTCGGGGTAATATAGTGCGTAAGCCCTCACACTCGGGGTAATATAGTGCGGAAGCCCTCACACTCATGGTAATATAGTGCGGAAGCCCTCACACTCGGGGTAATATAGTGCGGAAACCCTCACACTCGGGGTAATATAGTGCGTAAGCCCTCACACTCGGGGTAATATAGTGCGTAAGCCCTCACACTCGGGGTAATATAGTGCGGAAGCCCTCACACTCGGGGTAATATAGTGCGGAAGCCCTCACACTCGGGGTAATATAGTGCGGAAGCCCTCACACTCGGGGTAATATAGTGCGTAAGCCCTCACACTCGGGGTAATTTCTAAGAAATCTTATAATATCCCAGAAATATTCGACTTCGACGGAACTTGAACCCGCATCGTTCTTTTCCGTTTACATCGCAATGCACGCTAATAGAACTCTAATAAAAATAGCTTTAAATGTTTTTGGATCAATACAAATTCAACGCACGCACCGCAGATTTTGACATTTTACTAAGACTTTTTTCATGAAAATTTGAGGAGTTCCGCTTCTGAAAAGTTATAAAATCATAAGACCTATGATGATATGATGATGATTTAGAATCATAAGACCTTTGGTTTGTCTTCTTTTTATTGCACGCTAGTAAAACTCTTATCAAAACTGTTTTACAGGTGTTTGGATCTATACAAATCTACACATATCACACATTTTGTCACTTTTCGAAGACGGTTTTCATAAAAATTTCATGTTTCATGCTTCTTATTCATAAAAAAATCATAATAACGCACATTTTGATATTTGATACGCGAACCATGCGATTAAAACTCTGATAAAACTGGATCTACTGTTATTTGAAGCTACATATGTATACATATTCGACGCACATATCACATATTTCAAAATTTTTCAAATATCGTTTTCATGAAAATTTTAGAAGATCTGCTACTAAAATGTTACAAAATTATAAGAACGGACGTTTGTTTGTCTTTTACTCGATGCACGCCAATAGAACTCTGATAAAACCTACTCTACAGGTATTTGAAACTTTACAATTTCGACGAAAAATCACTCTGATTTTTAAACTTTTTTAATAAAATTTTCAGGAGTTGGGTTATTAAAATGTATCAAAAACATAAGAACGAACTTTTTTCATCTTAAACTCGATGCAATCTGTATGGACCGTGGTTTGCGTAGGTCTAAGGAATATTGTGTCACGACTCCGACTCGAACAGAAATGTACTTGATCATATCTTTAAATTAAGTATAATGTTGTATAAACACCGGAACTATTTCTGAAAACCACCAGGAACTGTTTATAATAAGTGAAGGCTTATAAATAGGTATTTTTTTTATCGATTCCTGAAAAATGCTCTGCTACGCGAAGTTAGCAGAGCATAATTCCACTACCATTTTTTTATGTAAAAACGCCAGAACTATTCCTGAAAAGTATCAGGAACTATAGAACTCACCTGCATGCGAACAAAACTCTAATTTATTTATGCTCTGCTGGAAGATGCTCTGCTAACTTCACAGACACCTCCCTATCACAGTCATTGATTACCTGTCATTGGTTACAATGTGCACGACATTGGGAATGTATCTGTAAGCGTACGTGTTTGCGTGTATATGTTATCTAGCTCAACTATCGAATACGCAATGTTAGAATATACCTTGTCTTCTGTTTAGTAATGTCATTGCTCAATTCTAAGACATTTTTGGACTTAATTGCTTTAACGCCAACGCGGGTGTCCGATGGGACAGACTTCAGGACAAATTGTATAATATGTACATATATCGTACGTTTAACCGCAGAGGGCGCGCCCCTTGGGCTTGGCGCCCCCGGCCGCCACCTCCTCGGCCCTGGGAGACAAATGCTCCCGGCCGCCACCTCCTCGGCCCTGGGAGACGAGATAGTTACCATCTAATTGTTGTTAGAATACACAAATAATCTCTTTTCATGACCAGTGTGTACAAGATGAACAACAGCAGCTACGTGATTCTGCGTTATGCATCTACCTTATAGTAACACCTCATATCCAGCTGGTTCCGTCGCGTCGTGGATAGCTATGTGCTCTGTATAGTGAACAGTGTAGTGCTTGTAGGCCGCTGTCGTCGCCACGAGGCGTAACGAGAACATCAGGGGAACTCACTTCAGCAGGGCTATCCAGACTCTTCGCTACCGAGTCATCGACACCGAATCTGACATACGAGTACATTCGCGCGAAATTCAAATATTTTAGCGGTTTTCAATATTTTCTGCGTTCTGCAAAGAATTAAACTACCAGAAACGTAGTTTTCTTAAATTAGTAAAATATTTTCTATGAACCCATGTTTTAGCAAATTTCGATTGAGTGCTACTTTTGCAGCAATTAATAAAAATATAAGAGCTGTATAGGACGCGCAGTTCAGGTTCCAGCCCGGACTATCAACATAAAGCACTATTTTAGGGCTCAAGCATACTGTCCAGTATTACACGGAACGTAGAACACCGGTGTACGCCTGTTTTCTCAGGTACAAGATCAAAGACCTCTCTAAGGCCTTTGATCTTGTATCAAAGACCTCTCTAAGGCTTTTGATCTTGTATCAAAGACCTCTCTAAGGCCTTTGATCTTGTATCAAAGACCTCTCTAAGGCCTTTGATCTTGTTTTATATGACCTGCTCTGGAGAGAGTTGGGAGACGGCATACCGGTGGAAATACTAAATCTGTTTCGGTGCTGGTACGTGAATCTAACCAACTGCGTTAAGTGGTCCAACATGTTTTCGGAGGCGTACAGCTTGGAGTGCGGGGTGAGGCAGGGGGGGTTAACCTCTCCTAAGCTCTTCAATTTGTCAATGACCCGCTCAGCAGCATGTGGGTTGGGTGCCGCGTGGATGGTGTTAGTGTTAACAACACCAGCTACGCGGGCGACATGGTGCTGCTGGGTCCGACTGCGGGGTCTATCGGGGAGATGTTGAAGGTTTGCGGATCCTACGCTGCATCGCACGGCCTCACCTACGACGTGGAAAAATATGAATACATTGTCTTTAAGACCGCCGGTAACACCCCAGAGACTCGCGACTTAACCTTAAAAGGTGCCAACATTAAGCGAGTCACTCAATTTAAATACCTAGGACATTTCCTTACCGACAATCTTAAGGATTATGTAGACATAGAAAGGGAACGTATGGGCTTTAGCGGTTCACATGCATAACATGATGACCCGTGGCCAGCCACATGCATAACATGATGACCCGTAGATTTTCCCGCTGCTCTGACGAAGTGAAAGTTACACTATTTAAAGCATACTGTCAGAGCCTGTACACGGGTAATCTATGGGTTAACTATACCAAAAAATCGTTGAAGGCCCTACGCGTCCAGTATAATAAAACTTTTAAGATGCTGCTGAGATTCCCTCGTTTTTGTAGCGCCTCAGAGATGTTTGCTCAATATCGAACTAATGGTTTCCACGCCATCATTCGGAAGAAAACAGCATCTCTGATGAGCAGCACGAACAGTGATTCAGTCACAACAGCATCCTAAAAACCGTGGCGGAGCATTATTATTATTCATTTATTTCAGATTAAATTTATCCATAGGTACAATATTATTAAAAACAAACTTAAAACTATACATAACATTATAAAAAGAATTAAATAAAATGTCACACAAAAAAAAAAATTAAATAGAATTAGAATTTGCTTATTTACATAAGGATCAGATGGTGCCCGTAAGTATCTGCATCCACCTGTTCTGAATGGGGCAGTCTGTTCACGCTACAATCATCTTCAGGATGCCATTGCTGCTGGCTCGCGCACGCTGGAAAAGGGAGGCAACTTTCTTGCGAATAATCGCATGAAAGCCGTCCGTGCGCGCCTCCGCGAACATACCTGATGCGCTGCAAAAGCGAGGCAGCCGCATCAGCATCCTGAAGACATTGTTGTACTGAACTCGCAGAGAGCTGGCAGCCCGCCGGGTGTGGTTTATCTATAGGCTGCTCGAGTAGAAGGACTGGCAGTAAGCCTTAAACAGAGTGATTTTCACTTCTCTCGAGCAGCGAGCGAACCTCCGTGCTATCATGTTACCCCGGACTGCCAGCGCTCTGCGCTCCCTTTCAACATTGTCTATCTCCCATGTGGACACATTGTCTATCTCCCATGTGGACACATTGTCTGTCTCCCATGTGGACACATTTTGCCAAATGTGTTGCTCCAGTCTGCGAGTATAATGCCTGACTGAATGTTAGATGTATGTAATTTAATTTAATCTAAATTATTCTTGTAATTTTATTTTGGATTTGTAACCTAATTTAACTAATTATATTTATTATTTTATTGACTGTGATTTTGAATTTTATTTGATTTTGTGTATGTGTAATATGGTTTTGTTAATTATCTGATATAAATGAATACAATACAATTTATTACTAAACATCAACATATTACCAAGAGCTACATTATAACTATCTTACATTATTATAACATGGGTTCATAGAATAGGTCTACGATTTGTGGAAAATTACTTTTCTGGTTGTTTAATTCTTTGCGGTACGGAGAAAATATTAAAGCCGCTAAAATATTTGAATTTCACGCGAATCCGTGTCAGCTTCCGTGTCGATGACTCGGTAACGAAGTTTCTGAATAGCTGTGCAGGTAGCCTGCACGTGCGCCACGTGCAGTCGACAAATAGTTCAGCGGAGGCTAATCCGTTGCTTCGCCGGGCTGTGATTGACTGACACTTACAGAGACAAGATTGCAGATCAGTGCCCTGCTCGCACGCTGCTCGCCTGTCTTGAGGTCAGGTGTCCGGTAGAGTACAAGCCTGTGCCTATAGTGTACATATGTATATAAGGTTGCAGACCAGTGCCCTGCGAGCACGCTGCTCGCCTGTCTTGAGGTCAGGTGTCCGGTAGAGTACAAGCCTGTGCCTATAGTGTACATATGTATATAAGGTTGCAGACCAGTGCCCTGCGAGCACGCTGCTCGCCTGTCTTGAGGTCAGCTGTCCGGTGGAGTACAAGCCTGTGCCTATAGTGTACATATGTATATAAGGTTGCAGACCAGTGCCCTGCGAGCACGCTGCTCGCCTGTCTTGAGGTCAGGTGTCCGGTGGAGTACAAGCCTGTGCCTATAGTGTACATATGTATATAAGGTTGCAGACCAGTGCCCTGCGAGCACGCTGCTCGCCTGTCTTGAGGTCAGCTGTCCGGTGGAGTACAAGCCTGTGCCTACTCGTATAGTGAACCTCATACTAATATTATAAATGCGAAAGTTCGTGTGAATGTTTGTTACCACGTATCTCCGTAACTATTTAACTTATTTAGATGAAATTTGGTATGTAGATAGTTTTAATTCTAGAATAACTCATAGGCTAATCTAATTTTCTGAAAGTAACCTCTAAGTGGGTTAAAAAGGGTGGTACATTTCCTATGGAAAATTATTATTCCTTGATTCGATTCACTTAAAACTCGGTATAAATAAACTATAAAGGAATTAATGATACATGTATTTTTTATTTTTCTAACTACCCCTAGGGGCTGTGCAACCAACTTCCACGCGGGCGAAGCTGCGGAGAGCAGCTAGTATGTATTTAAGTAGGTACAAACTACCCCTAGAGGCTGTGCAACCAACTTCCACGCGGGCGAAGCTGCGGAGCGCAGCTAGTATGTATTTAAGTAGGTACAAACTACCCCTAGAGGCTGTGCAACCAACTTCCACGCGGGCGAAGCTGCGGAGCGCAGCTAGTATGTATTTAAGTAGGTACAAAACATGTATGAATTATTTAGAGCGATGTTCATTCTTGTGCACTGAAAGCCTTTTCATGGGTATTCATATTTGACGAGCGTTTCAAAGCTTTGTAAATTGTTTATTACCGACCTGATTGTGGAAACGTCCTGGCTTTATTTGGACCTTCGCTGTACTCGTAAACATCACTCAGTGGGTTGTGTTTGAGTGTTGTTGTGTGCACATCCTTCACCGTTTTAATATTCGTAGGTTTAACGAAGTGGTGGCCGTTCAGTTTGACTAAACTTACATAAAACCCTATAAAATAAAATGCGCGACGAAGGAAGAGCTGAACGAAAATCGAATTTCAGTTATTAATTTAGTCATTAATAAGGGGAAGCTAATTGTAGCTCCCTTCGAAACATGAACACCTGAGATCAAACAGTAGCTGTAGGTAATTAAATACCTACTTGATTGAGTAGCCACTTGCCAGGTCTGATGTCTGATGGCTTCAACGTAGCGGGTCCCGAGCGAGGCGGGACTCATGAGTGCAGAGTAGTAACTTACACTAGAGCGGGCGCTACCTACGTACGTGTGGGGGCCTCCTCTCCGACCAAGCGATAGCTACCTACCTGCTACATTGAGAGTTATGTCTCGTTAGGGCAGTAGTTCAGTTAAGTGTTCGCCAGCGCTGTAGCTGTAGATACTTAGATACTTCACACTGACATGCGACAGGCTATAACTAATAGTTGGTACTCGCGCTGTCCAGCTGCGGGCGCCGGCCAGCATCTGTACTGTACCTACTCATGTGTCCGCAAACAAACAAATTACAACCGAATGTACTCGGGAGCGTCCTCGACGCACGACTGCGCCACTTTCTGCTCCTCGGGCCACCGCCTCAGCCGCGCCGGCGCGGGCGGTCGGCGCCGGTGGCTGTACAATCCGCGCGAAGCGTCCCTACCCTTGTCGTTCCGCCAACGAAACTTCGCCGAATTCATTACATCCTGAAGTCCGCTCTGAGGTCCACCAGAATATTTTGTTCAATTTTACTTTAATTTCTCCTAAATACGCGTCCTACACAAAAATTACAACTTTCCGATGGCGAAAAGTTAATTAGGCGATATAATTTTACGATTTTTCTGATTAGCATTAACGTCTTTTGATGTTGGAACAGAACGTGCGTCGTGCGTCAGAATATACTCTGTGGGCGAGGGCGGAGGTAGGCGGAGGTCGGCGGAGGTCGGCGGAGGGGGGGGGGGGGGTGAGTGCGGGGGGTTGCTGTTGCACATTATACCAAGATAGAAAAGTTTGGGACGAATTTTGCTCCAACTCGAAAAGTAACATGGTAAAGGCCTTGCCTTGTAGAACGATCTATGTTATAAATGGTAAATGGCCCAAAAATCAAAGGGATCACTTTATTTCCTTGTTTTACTTTATGATCTTGAATTGTGTCACGTGTCTAACAGTCCTGTAAGGTCCAAAGGTAATAAAGCACTTTGATATTATTTCATTATAATAATGTGAGAGTGACAAACCGTTGCAAATTGCGCCGGGGCGCGGCGGCGGCAGCGCAGCGAACGGATTCGCGCCGCCGCCGCGCCGCCCGCGCCGCCCGCGCCGCGCCGGCGATGCGACGTGCTTAATCGGTTATTGTTTACATTCTTCTGTCGACATTTCACATCATTAGACGTATCGTGAAATATACGGCTTGAACTTGAGCTATGAAATGGAATATTATCAGAATATAGTTACTAACATTACCAGCCATAAGCCATGAGCTTCACTCTGGCGACTTTTTTCCATTCTTTTTTATTTATTTTATTTCTTTTTTACATTCGATACTCAACTGAACGATTATTTTGAGTACTTAGATTTTATTTGATGAAAAGGTGTTTGTTTAAATGTGTGATTTGATTAGGCAGGTATGTGAGTGCGTTGAGCGGCGCCTGCGAGCCGGCTGGAGCGCCGCCGCTCCAGCGCGGAGCTCAGCGCTCGGCGGCAGTGCCTCGCGAGTCGCCGCGCCAGCCCCGCGCCTCGAGTCCCACGCCCCGACACGCGAACGGACTACGCGCGCGAACTGTCTGCTGCAGGCTGCAGGCGGAACACCCCAGGCTAGTCGAGGCGCTGCTGCCTGGGACCAGGAGCGGAACCCGCGCCCGCAACGCATCTATACAGCTGACAACTAATTACACTTTGGTAAGTTTCATTGGCGCGTAAAACTATTTCGAATGTGGACATTATGATACCTGAGTGAACACGTTAGCGAGTCTAGTGCAGGGTTTGAATCGAGTTTCATATACAAGGCAGACATCTTGCACTATTGTAAACAGCTTTGATTTATCAAATCAAATATCAAAGTGCTCTTTCAGGACTCTTGGACGTCACAAAATTCAAATAACATAAAGTAGGTAAAGGAAATTAGTGATATGATTTTTTTTTAAATTTATAAATTACTTTGTGGATTAATTATTGCCTATCTGATAATCGGTGTTTTTATGTGTTCGTCCCGAAAGTATAAATGGTGAGTGACGGTGACCGCCCGCGTGTGTTCTTGCACATTTTTGTTTTAACTAATTAAATTTTAAATCCTTAATACAGAACCTTATAATGTACCTACTTACTTAACCTTATAATACCGCCGGATGAACGAAGACGCGAGCAAGCACCGATGTACTTGACCGTGCTGCCAAATACAAAGTCAAGTCAAGTCTTGACCGTGCTTAGTTATTGGTTGTTGCGGCTACTCCTCACTTCAGGCGTCTGCCATTGAAGTGAAGTGAAGTGAAGTGAAGTGCTGCCGTGAAACAGAATCCGTTATTGTTGGCATAAGTACGGGGCGGGCGTGCCGGAGCCATGAGGAG
This sequence comes from Eupithecia inturbata, assembly GCA_963662085.1. Classification (NCBI taxonomy): domain Eukaryota; kingdom Metazoa; phylum Arthropoda; class Insecta; order Lepidoptera; family Geometridae; genus Eupithecia; species Eupithecia inturbata. Next base: position 14,762,289 of record OY759190.1, read on the forward strand.
ACGCTAGGAAGCTGCGAAATTGCCACAACTCGTAAATATCTTTAGCCAGTGCTGATTAACGTCCCGTGGCTCCGGTCGGGTGCCGCGGTACCGGTCCGATCCCGCAAAGTCAAAGTCAAAGTCAAAGTCAAAGTCAAAAACTCTTTATTTCCATAAATACAATAAATGTATACTTAGAAAAGGTCAAATTCTTAATAATTAAACACTGACACGGAAATAAAGTGATATTTTTGATTTCAGTCACTTCGGTATGTAGACTAAAGTAAAGAAGCGACGAAGAAACCTTTAGCCTGTTAGTTAGTTAGCCGCGCCGCCTCTGGTCCCCTTCGGATTACCCGCAAAGGTCTCCTTGCGGCTCGTTTACGCCATCATTTGAACTTGAAACAAAAATCTCAGGCGCGGAATGTGGCAACTAATACAAAGGTGCTAATTAATATCGGAAAACGTGTTAGATTTGCTCATAAAAACTTATCGATGTGCTCTTGGCCTTCCGCGTGTTTATGGCGTTTCGCAAGATGTTGGCGAGCGCACACGTGCGGTGCGGGGCCGGGACTCAAAGTCAAGGTGCTTTATTTCCTTTAGACCTTACAGGACTCTTGGACACGTCACAAAATACAAATTACATAAGTAAAAATACTCATACTAAAGTACTAGCGCCTAAGATGGCCCAGCTCCTATGATGGCCCACTCTTAAAAAAACATATTTTGCTATATTCAAACAGTTTCAAATCTCGCTCCATACGCGGTTTCACCCAGGGACAAAAGTGAAACGAAACACGTGCATGCCGCAATTTTGGAATTCGTCGTCAGTTTAACGGTGACTCTGCAAATGCAAGTCGATTTATAATCTCAAGTCCATACATTTTAAAGGATTTTCTCTGCAAAAAGTTACTTTTCGGTTATTTTTTTTAGTGATAGGTTTAAAATAGATGTCAGTACATTAAATATAACTTTTGTATTTCTATTTACTAGTTACTATTTAACCTGCCTTTTTTAAAACATCAGTAGAGGCTCCTATGAAGGCCCACCCTTTGGTGCCCAAAGAAGGCCCGGGCCTTATAAGTCTGATTCTCTTATGATTCTGCCTTCTGCTCACAATAATTATGATTATTACTTAGAAGAAGTTATTTTAAGTTGCTATTTTCTAAATTCGTATTTATCGTATGTTAGTTCGTAGGTAGGTAAATGGATATCAAATTAGCAAAATGTGATTGTTCTTAAGCCTAAGGCCCACCCTAAATTTTGGGTTAACAGTAAAGTCTGAAAACTTATATTAAAGTGTTGATTTTGTCAGAGTAATTATGTAAATAAACAGACGTGATTTTCTTTGTTTGATTAGTTATTTTTATTTCATAACAAGTTGAAACTTTGATAGTTCAAGGAAAACCCGAGGGAAATTGTGACTGAATTATTATTATTTAATTACATCTATTAGTTTACTTCACAATCTAGTATTTAACCATGTAAATTTTTTTGAGAGTTGTTGACTTTGTTTTTATTACTCAATATTGAATCATTTATTGCATTCTATAGGTGTACAGGGGTGTTTATATAACTAATTAAGTAGGTATCACTATAGACCCTGCAGTGCAGTGCTGGGCACACACTATGTATGGAGAGAGGAGGACGTTATTTTTAACATGTCATGTATATTTTACTCATTTGCATTTCTTATTTTTCGTTTAAATATTCGTAAATCGTGTATTATGCTTTTGTGATTAATAAAATCTTTAATTGTTTTATAAAAGAATTGTCGTTTTTCTCATTTTTCAATGCGTCAGGTAGTTTATTATATAATTTAATCGTCATTACATAGGGGCTTGATGAGTGAAGTTTAAGTTTAGAATCTGGTCCAATAAGTTTGTTTTTAAATCGTAAGGAGCGAGAGGTATTAAAATGCAAGCATTTGTGTTACGGACCTTCTTAGGCAACTATTCACCTAAGAAGGCTCGTCTAAAGTATTTTTAAAATACTAGTATATTTTATAAGTTATATATAAGTTTATGTTGAAATTTCAATGATGATTGACTCATAATTTTTTTAACAAAGATTCAAAAGGATTTTGAATTTTTTGTGTAATTTTATCAATAAAATAAAGCTTTGCAAAAAGTGGGCCTTACAAGGCACCGGTACCTTAAACAAGTCACTTAGGTAGAAAGGCCTGAAAGTTGTGAAAGGGATGTTCCCTTCGAGAGTGAGTGAGTGTGTATTGCAGGTACATGTCCCCAACACGCAGATATGATCTCGCGGAACTCGATTTGAGCGTGATGTCTCTGACATGGATGAAATTACTTTGCAAATTGTTCGATATTGTTCTGCGGGAGAGCGTGTCGAGGCGACGTGACGAGCGCGGCGCGGCGGCGGCGGGGCGCGGCGGCGGCGCGGTGACACGGTGTTTTACGTGGAGCAGTACATTCAATTACCCTGAAGCTGACAGCCGAGCTATCCCCGCGCGTCCTTTCTGCCGCGACACAGCTCGTGTGGACTGTGACTGGACCTCAGAGAAGGCACAATGCCTGGAGGATCACCGTCTATATCTAACCATACCTACTATACCTCCTAACCCGGTGCTTGATGCCGGCAGGTTGGACCCAAACGAGCTCTTAATGGCTCCAATTCGTCACTGCGTCCGTGGTCACTCTAGGTACTCTGCAAAACGTTTACTCGCACCGTTGTGGCTGGGCAGTGAATGCGTTTACGTAGAACGCTCGACGGCACAAAATATAATGCGAACCTACTTAGAAACGGATGTCGTACCTAATAGTTTTCTATGGAATACCCGTAATGAAATGCAAGCCCGTTTGTTCTACATACATACATGCATGTCAAGCAGTGTCGCTTATCGCCGTCATTGTGCGGAGCAGTCCCTCACGGCGGCCGTTTTCGAAAGTACTAACAAAGGCCTTTGCACCGCTGCCCGTTACACGAGCATATTGACTAACATTGTAATTTTCGACCCTTACTTAGTCCCCGCTATCTAGTTAGACACGTATTTCTATCTGACGTCACATAGCTATAGCCACCGCACCCCGGGGTATCGAGACCAATCAAACGACACCTCATTAGTTGCAATCGGACTTGTAATTTCAGCGCTACGTGGGAACATATAAATCGGCTACATATATAAATATATACTATACATATATCCAACCTCATAACCCTCCTCCTTTGGTAGCTGGGTATAGAGTACTAGTCATCGTCTAAGCAATGTTTACATATTTCAAGTTATTTAAAGATAATCAAAAACTTAGTAAAATTAAAATTAGTAGTACCTAGGTATGCAGTTACATAGGTACGTTACGTAGTAACAACTAAACAACTCTTAGACAGTGCTGTGAATACGTATATAGGTATCGTAGGGAGTCACCCTGTGTGTGTGTGTGTGTGAGTGAGTGAGTGGGTAGGAGAGCTCCTGAGAACACCGGTCTCTTAATTTATTCAATATAATTTGTAGTAAATTTTCGATAAAATATGTATAAAACACCGTGGGATTTTCCGGAAAATATAATTTTAATCGAAGCTCCCAATTGTGATCATCACGTTCGGTTAGTTACCACGCGCCCTGCGCACGCCCGCAACACGCCCCCGCCGCGCCACGCCACGCCACGCCGTGTATCGTGACACAGCTTGTTGCGGACCAATTCAACCTATCACAATCAACGTTATTGACTGACCCCAGTCGAAAGCCAACAGCTATTTGGATAAAAGTGTGTGTTTTAAAAGGACAGATGAGTTCCATTGCTGCTGAATACTGGCCTCTTTATGTCGCTGGAGAGCCTGGAGAGACGCTAGGAGGGCTCCGTCCGACCACCCACTACTCTATTGCGACTCCACTTGTGGCTACAGTGCGCCGGTTGGTAACAACTTTCTACGACATGTACTCTGAGGTTCTTGTAAACGAATCGCTCCTTCCTTATTAACTACTCGTAGGTTTATTGTAGATGTACGGGACACCTTTATATGATAGAAATGATAAGAAGAGTATATGAAAAAACTCTTTTATGGATACTGATACATAGGTCACACTTAAAGATTTCGGAACTGGCCACTTACATAAACAATATTTAAAAAGTAATTACAACATTTGAAAATGGAACTCTTTCGGCTGTAGAATGCAGTTTGATTCATCTGACTGTCAATTGTTTTTACATTGTGGCGCCATTTTAAAAATTGCGTGTACATTAACATGGATTTAACTCGGGAAAATTTTCGTAGTATGATTTTAAGTGTAATTTGACTGCTCAACAGAGATTGAAGCAGACAGGCATGTGACCTGCCATGAGATTCACGCATCCTTAGACATAGGCATGAGTCAAATACAATCAATCCTACACAAACATTTGGGTGTGAGAAAGCTGTGCTCACGGTGGATCCCACACAATTTGACCGAGGCTCAAAAAACGGACCTTGTCACTTGGTGCAGCGCCATGCTTACCAGATTCAACGAAGGTGCGTCAAATTTGATGTGGGACATAGTAACAGGTGACGAAACATGGATTTATTGCTACGATCCCAAAACAAAGCAGCAATCGAGCGTATGGGTCTTTCATAGGCTGTCGAAGAGTATGAAAAACACGTTTCTGAGGTCACCACGGAGGAGTGGCACAAAAGTTTTCAAAATTGGTTTAATCGCATGAAAAACTGCATTTACGCAAAGGGAGAATATTTTGAGAAACAATAAATTCATTTTTGACCTTTAATAGTATTTTTTTCTTATTTATTCCGGAAACTTTTAGTGCGCCCCACGTATTATAAATAGATTGATATTTGAGCACGCGCCTACCATGATGGGGGGAAAACGTGAACTGATGCAATAAAATATGTGGAAGGAACGTGTAACAATTTTATTGACTTTAATAATATCGACGATTTGACAAAAACTAGCTAGCTTAAAGCTAAATGCACGGTTGCGCTGCAGCGTACAGTAGAAGTACCAAACTCTTTGTAGCGGCGGCGCGGCGGCGGCGTCCTCGCGTCGTGGCGGCGGCGCCTCCGCTCGAGTTCTCGGAACGTTTATCGCTAAACACGACACGACGCGACGGGGCGCGGGTTTCTCACGTGATGCCTTCCTCCGCAAGGTTTGTCTCGGCAGGGGAAGGAACGCAGACCAATTAATGTTTCCCATTTCAAACAGAGCAATCATGTGTGCTTTACGATGTTTAGCTGGGGTAATTCCGTACCTACGACAGCTGCAGCCAAACAATGCACTGTAACGTTGATGAAGTGTCGGCTCGGGTGACTCGGCGCGGCGCGGGGGGCACTCCGCGTGGTGTGTGGCGGCGCGGGCCGGCACGGCAGGGGAACAACATGGTATATCAACAGGTGACTCGCTGGCTTCGTCTCCCCCCTCCCCCCTCGCCCCGCGTCTCGAGTTCAACCCCCGCTAATCCGGAGTCACGCGCTCATTATTCACGAATACGCAAGAAACTCCATGACAACCCGAATTAAATCAGCTCTCGGCAATATTGCTTAGATCTCGTTAGATATCGGAAAGTGGTACCTGCGCGTCGATAAAACCGCGACGCGTCGCGCCCTGTCGCGCCGCGGGCTGAGCGGCGACGCGGCGAGGTATGACTACATGGCCGGTGGCTCGGCGGCGGATTGTACGCATCGCGCGACTCGGAGCCGGGTTATTGGATTACACTTTATTTCTATTGTGTTCATGAATTCTCCATCGAGAGCAAGGAGACGGAGACGGGGGCGGCGGGGGCACGGGGGCGCGGGGGCGGTGGCAGGTCGACTTACAAGTGTTTGTTTTATTTAACGACAAGCATTTAGGTTGCTTCCGCAAGTTCTTTTTGGCAACACACCAATCCAAATTAGTATGAGCGTTATAAATCTGGGTATTTTCATGGATAGGCAATTCTCGTGGGAAACACTATTGGCAGATGTAAGGCGTAAGATTTTGTCATCGGCTGGCTCCCTTAAGCGGTTACGTAACTTCCTGCCGACGTCTACCAAAATTGCGCTCGCCCAGTCACTCCTGCTCCCTATCCTTGACTACGCCGACGCGACGCCGGCTATCCCGATCTTACCCAAATACAGCTTGACAGGCTTGGGCGGATTCAAAATGTCTGCATACGCTTCATCTTCTGTCTGCGCAAGTATGACCACATTACCGAGTACCGCAATAAGCTTAAATGGTTGCCAATTCGCCGTCGCCGGGACGCACACTTTCTCTCCCTCTTATACTCCATCCTTTTCCATTCTTTATTTTATTACTGTATATTTTTTTGGAACTGTGTGTAATTTTTCTATTGTGATATGGGTTTTTTTGCCTGAAATAAACGATTATTATTATTATTTTCATCTGGTATGTATTATTATTATTATAGTACTATGTATTGTATGTAATGTATATTTAAGTAGTACCCCATTGCACCGTCTATACGTGTACAGCTGCTTCGTGTCCATCCCAAGGTTGTCTGGAAGAGATCGCTCTTAGTGATAAGGCCACCCGTTGTGCAACTCTGTTTTCTCTCTTTTCCTGTATCTTTTTTTTTTTTTTGTGGTGTGCAATAAAGTGTATTGTACCTATTTTATTGTATTGTTTGTCTGTCATGGTGTCGATGGATGTGCGTGCTGCTGGTCAGAGGGTCGCGGCACTAGGGCTTAAGTGGCTTCGGGTTCCTCAAGCCGGATATCTCCATTGTTCGATAATATTCTAATGACCGTCCCAAGTCCCCAAAGTTGGCCGCACCGCAGCATGTTTACGTTTATGTATATTGGTTGTTTACGAAGCCGACCCTCGCCTAAGTGGAGTTCGATGGCGCCCCCGAGAGCCAGCCGCGCACGAAGTCATTGTAACAACAATACGAGGACCTCGTACATACCGGCCGCCGCTCGCTGACTGACACGGGCAGGGGGCGATGTCCGGATTAACATCACAGAGCCCTCGCAGTTTGCCTCTTACAAGTTCATTAAGCGGTCACAGATCAGAGTCACTCGGATACAGCGCCGACGACGCGACGGCCCAGCGGCACACGCGGTGTCGATTTCACGAGTAGCGGGTAGCGGTGGCAACAAAGGAGTAAAGAGGGCTGAAAGTGAGTCGTGCGTTGTGTTTGTGTACTCAGCCGTATCGTTCGGGGTCTTCCAATTTGAATGGGATATATTAGGTTTCAGGAAAGTGGGAGCTCATGCCATTCACAATAGTAGAGACTTCTTTATTGTTCCGTAAGACAAGGGCATGTTACTTGTTGGGATTAGTTCCAGTTCGCGAGCGTTCGGAGCTTGTTTGCGTGCCAAATGAAATTCGTAACTTATTCGTGGACACCAATCAGTTAGGTACTTACTTAGTTGGAAAGCTGTTAGTTCTACGAGGAGTTCCTTGATGGACCTGTACATAGCGAGCTGCGTGTGGAAGCAGCTGGTAGCACACAGGTGGAGGCGCAGGCTGCGGACATTAATAGATAAAGTTTCCTGATTGCCGCCACCCGGGCCCTTCAAGAGATACCCTCGTCGCGAACTTGTCTGATAGGCCCCGCGAGTGGAGGCAAAATACCACTCTGCCGGCGGCGCCTAGTGTGAACTGGCGGCAAGTGAGAGCGATTACGACACAGCTCAATGCCAAGTGGAAGGGATTGTTTGCTTTCTGGTCGCTCCACTAGTCGCTCGCGCGTCAACTATTGGATCGTCCCGTGTAGTGCGGCGCGACGCCACGTCGCGTCACGCCGCGCCGTGTGTCACGCACGCCGCGTTAGCTGCAGGCCCCGCGCGGCGCGGTAAGGGCGGGGCTGACGGCAGACAGCTCAACTCTGCTCGGATTCAATGGGATAATTGCAGTCAGTGACTTGTGGCCTGATCTCGCGGTTCACGGCGAACGAGCCACGTCGACAATCAGACACACAACAATCATAGAACCGACCTGTAACCTGGATCCTTACCACTCTACTCTTTTATTTATTGTTTCGCATTGCTGATAGAGAGAGACACAAAGCGCGATCACCAATGAAACTTACTGGCAGGTAGCGACGGAAATCAAAAATATCACTATAATTAAAAAAGATGTACCTACGTTATTTCTATTTTTAATTGTATTTTAAGAATAATTTTTTTCTTTGTATTTTTAGTTTGGGCCCTGCCGCATTCGTCGCATAAAAACGTAATTCCATTGTGTTAGCGGTGCTCCAACAAATAATAAACGGATAATAAATGCGTGCGTAGAGCTCTGAGTGCCGGCCGGGACCGGGGGCAGGGGCCGGGAGAGGAGGCAACAGGTAGCGCGACACGTGGCCCCCCGGGGACCCCATACTTACGCGCACCAAGAAACTAACATTTTTCCACTAAAGACGTGTCGTGATAATTGGCTACAAATAGCAAACATTGTGCTTTTTTGGGATAATTGGGTACCTTTGGGATTTTACTTCGTATTAGGGATAATTGAATTTTGCCATAAGGCCATTATGTAGGAGGGAAGATAACACTATGTATCACAAAAGCACTTTCATCACAGACATAAATTTTTTTAATAATCTTCCCTTAGAACTTAAAACGTAAGATAGTAATATGTTTAGAAATAAATCGTACCTCTCTAGAGAAAGAAACAATGAGATACCTACAGACGTAGTTCAGTTTCTTCTACGTGCAATACATTCTAGTGCCTGTGTAGGTACGTACTGCAGTGCAATACATTCTAGTGCCTGTGTAGGTACGTACTGCAGTGCAATACAGGTATTAATCCACAGCAGTTCGTATAATACCAACTGGTATGATGACTCGGCGTGCTCGGTCATTCGAATCATAGTACTGAGCACGCGTGAGCTGCGCAGGGAGTGGAGGGCGGCTCCTCCACGCAGGGAGAGGACTGCGGCTCCTCCACGCAGCGAGTGGACTGCGTGCGCCTCCTCCACGCCGCGAGTGGAGTGCGCCTCCTCCACGCAGCGAGTGGACTGCGTGCGCCTCCTCCACGCCGCGGGACGGATCCGTTCGCCACGGCCGCCGCGCCGTCACGGCTAGGCCGCTACGCGATCGTGCACTCACCTGGATTGCAATTCGTTTTACAGCCGCTTCATCTCCAGGCAGCTATCAGTTAATATTTGCGTGCACAGGTGTACTAGGGATGCTGTGCGTCTCGCGCCGCAGTGAAGGCGCTTCCTGTGTTTAATTAATGGCCCAATTTACTACTAACGTGCTACATGTGCTGTGCTGCGGTGCTGCCCGAAGGTGCAGGCGTTAGCGCCTGGGCGGTCAACGTACTAATTCAAGGCAGTGCTAGTGTCGTGCTGTGAGTTCACTGTCCGCACGTGACGTCACCGTCTGCCGTCGTGTTCCTACTCCCGAATAGCACGCGGAAGTACATTGTGTGGCTAACTAATAGCTCATTGTCCTGCATAGCTCATGGCCTTGCGCCCATCTCTCGCTGTTTTGGTAAGTCGCACATTAGCCCCACATTAGTGCTCGCTGATTACCTAAATAAGCCAGATTGTTTTCGAGGTGGGTGTTCGTGTGCGCTACGCTATCTGCGGTACTGACGTGCGCTACGCTATCTGCGGTACTGACGTGCGCTACGCTATCTGCGGTACTGACGTGCGCTACGCTATCTGCGGTACTGATGTGCGCTAGGCTATCTGCGGTACTGACTTAGCGCACGAGATCTAGCACCTAGGGTCCGATATTTGCTGAATCTGCTGACTGTACTCTCCACAGATGTGGTACTCTTCACAGATGTGGTACTCTATGTTAAACTGCTTCCATGTTTGTTTCCTCAGTGCATACAATTACAATTTAAAAGGAAAAATAATACGTCCATACATATAAATCGTCATTGGCTTCCAACAAAATGAGAATGCAGGTGCATTCTCGGGGTTCCATGGGGTTCCGTAGTTTCATAGACGTACCTACGTCTATGAAACTACGGAACCCCATTCCAGAAAGAAAGCGCTAGGTACTTACACGTCTGAACGAACAACACAGAATTTGTACAAATAAGTGAGCACTTTAATTTTAATTTTAACACTTATGTGGATACAAACACTTATATACAAGGTGCCAAGATACAATTTATGACTCGCTTAATATTTGCACGCCTGCGTGCTGCCTTTCAGCCTGACATTTACTAAAATAGTTATAAGGTCTGACATTGTATAATAATGTTGAATTCTTCCAAATAAACGATTTGATTTGATTTGATTTGATACCAGAAAAGTAGTTTTCCACAAATCGTTGACCATTTTCTATGAACCCATGTTACAATAAAACATGTTATTATGGAGCTTTTGTTAATATAACGATTTTTAATAATAAATCTCATATTATTATTAATTGCATTGGTAACGGAGTTCCTGAATAGTTCTGCATCTGCAGGTCGGCGCGGCGGGAGCACGGAGCAGAGTACCTGCTCCGGAGCATTCCTCAGTGAGTGAGGAGCACCGAGTGTGTGTTTGTGTGCCGCTGTAGCGCATGTAGCGCATGCACAACCAGCGGGGGGTGCCGACACCCGGGACACATAGTGCACTCCGCATGTTGCCGATATATATCGCCTGCATTATGCACTCTAGATACAGGTCTCCACAGTCTCTACTCTACGCGCAGTGCTGCTGCTTAACTAGACTATGGGCTCTGGCAGGTGGCGTACCTCCTACAGTTTGATAAACTGCTATTCAAAGCTCAGAAATCAGACAATTTTGGAACATGTTTTACAGGACTTGTTAAGAAATCGCTCAAGATACACACTGTGTATTTCGAGGAAAGCAATGTTATTGTTTGCATGAGCAGTTTTTAGTGAAGTTTTACGAGCGCTACCGTCGCGCCGCGCCGCTTGCTCCCCGTCCGCGTCCCCGTCAGAAGCCGCTTTAGGACGGCGCGCAACTCTCCGCTAAGTACACCAATTACGTGGCACCTTGTATATACGCTTCTACAACAAAACTCCTAGTGAGTTGCAAAAATTATCAGTAAATAAATTCAAACAAATTGTCAAAACCTTCTTGTGTAAAAAGGCCTACTATAAAATATCAGATTATCTAGAGGATAAAAAAGCTTGGGACGGGATTTGCTCCAACTCGAAAAATAACAACTAACAGGCTAAAGGTTTCTTCGTCGCTTCTTTACTTTAGTCTACATACCGAAGCGACTGAAATCAAAAATATCACATTATTTCCGTGTCAGTGATTAATTATTAAGAATTTGAACTTTTCTAAGTATACATTTATTGTATTTATGGAAATAAAGAGTTTTTGACTTTGACTTTGATTCATAATATTATAATTATATATTCAATTAAATTATATTACTCATAATTATACTTTATTGACAAAGAAAATTACAATTTAATGATAAAAACAAATTAGAACTAGTATTTACAATTGAAACAATTAAGCTAACTGCAGACTGTTGCAAACAATCTACAGGTAGCTCAACTGATCCATATCAATACCAGTCGGAAGCGTCCCCAAGACGCTGGCTGCACTGCCCCGCTGTATGGCAATGCTGATGCGCTGCGCCAGATATCCGCCAGCTCTCGGGTCATGCGTCGCGTCGACCGCTCAGATAACTTTTTAAAAACCCGGAGAGCCTCGGTACCCCACGGACCTAGGGTCACGACCCTAAAGGGAGCAAATATATGTAGGCTCTGTCGAGACCTGCATATTTGCGTCTCTTGAGATCCTCGGCCAAATCTGCCGCCGCACCAGCCCTTACGGATGTCCTCGGAAGATGGGAAGGCGCAAGTGTGTCGACGCATGTAACGTCCGACACAATGGGCCTCCCCAACTCCCATGGGACTAGTGTCATGCCGTCAGGCCTCTTACCATCGTCACACAACAGACCATTCGGTTCGAGAATAGCTGGTACGTTAGCGGTGACAAAGGCCCGCCGGATGACGTCGTTAAGGCTGGCATGACGAGATATCCGACCGGCAGCCCTAGTACACGATAATCCGTGATGACCAAGCTGTTCGACAGCAGTACCGCACTGGCATTGATGAGGCGCGCAACACATTGCACCCAACCGAAGACATGTTGCGATACGGAAAGTTACGGGATCCAATAAAGTGCCAGTGTTAAATGAAGGAAATGCTTGCAACCAATGTCCTGACTCCCATTTAGAAGCGGCCAGGAGACGGGCACGATCCGCAGAGTTAGAGCACGTTTGTAACAAACTACTCCGTGTCAACTCACACAGAGGCCCGTCTCATTGCCGTTGAGACAAAAGAGATTTTGGGGGAGCAGCATTAGGGCAAGCACTATGCCAAGCCGTTCGAGCTTCGTCTAAAAATGAAATTTTGAATGAAATTCCAGGTGGGACCAAACAAGATGACTTTAAAATTTTTTCAACTAAAGAACTAGTGCTGTAGACGGAAGACAGAAACGCTGGAAGGGCTACACTTGAAATTTTGCGTATACCTAAGCCTCCCAATTTGACAGGCAGGGAGGCCTGCTGCCAAGCCTTGTCATCTAAATCGACATTCAAAACCGATGATAGAGTATTCTTTATTATGTTGTCTAAGCCTTCCAAGAGCTCACTGTGTTTCCACAGTTGACTACATCTCAAAGAATACGTAAATTTAGGTACAAAAAGACAAAACCGAATTAATGTAAAAGCCATATGGCTATTAATTTTGATCAGTCTGTCCGAAGTTTTGTTGAAATTTTGAATTTTCTCGTCTACAAAGGACTGAAAAGACTCATCAAGAATTGGTGAACCTAGGAGGCGAAGTGAACATTTATCAACAACTGTTATGTTGGAAGCTAAACTATTGAATTTTCCAGTGATATTGTTTTTGTCTAGACAAGAGTCCGAAATAAAAAGCTCGCACTTTGAAAAATTTAATTCCAAACCTATTTTTCGAAATTCATCTGTGATGATTTTTAGATCATCAAAAACTGTGTTTACCTCTCCACCTAATGTTCCGTCATCCAAATACCCAAACATTGAGCTTCGATTGCCTTGCAGAACGCAGAAAATATTAAAACCGGTAATATATTTGAATTATGCGCGAATCTGTGTCAGATTCCGTGTCGATGATTATTTGCGTTTAATTAGACTGCCTGCATGTACTGTCATATATGTAGGTTAATTTTAACAGCTGGCGCGATCCCCTTTGGGTTTTCGTACACCGGAGCCTGGATTTGTGACGTCAACGTGGGTAACTGTATGATAAACAAAAGACTATCACGCCAGTTTTAAAAAATATTATCGTATACGCAGTTTGCGACGCGACATGTGGCAGCATTTATTGTTTTAGAAGTTCCTAGAAGCCCACACTAACAGTAGCACTGACCGAGTCGCGCTGAAGTTGAGCTGCAACTTGTTCTCAGAGTAACGTATGTTTATTTCCTGACAGACATTCCGCCGGGAATGGAGCAAATAAATAAAGCAGTTGGTAGCTCATTCAGTATGTTCAATCCAGCAGAGTCCGGCGGCAGTGCGAATTGTCGGCAGTGTTAGTGTTGAGTTCCTGGCGCGGCACGGCACGATATTGTCGGTTGTGTTAGTATTGAGTTCCAGGCACGGCACGGCACGATATTGTCGGCTGTGTTAGTGTTGAGTTCCAGGCACGGCAGGGCACGATATTGTCGGCTGTGTTAGTGTTGAGTTCCTGGCGCGGCACGGCACGATATTGTCGGTTGTGTTAGTATTGAGTTCCAGGCACGGCACGGCACGATATTGTCGGCTGTGTTAGTGTTGAGTTCCTGGCGCGGCACGGCACGATATTGTCGGTTGTGTTAGTATTGAGTTCCAGGCACGGCACGGCACGATATTGTCGGTTGTGTTAGTATTGAGTTCCAGGCACGGCACGGCACGATATTGTCGGCTGTGTTAGTGTTGAGTTCCAGGCACGGCACGGCACGATATTGTCGGCTGTGTTAGTGTTGAGTTCCAGGCACGGCACGGCACGATATTGCCGGCTGTGTTAGTGTTGAGTTCCAGGCACGGCACGGCACGATATTGTCGGCTGTGTTAGTGTTGAGTTCCTGGCGCGGCACGGCACGATATTGTCGGTTGTGTTAGTATTGAGTTCCAGGCACGGCACGGCACGATATTGTCGGCTGTGTTAGTGTTGAGTTCCTGGCGCGGCACGGCACGATATTGCCGGTTGTGTTAGTATTGAGTTCCAGGCACGGCACGGCACGATATTGTCGGTTGTGTTAGTATTGAGTTCCAGGCACGGCACGGCACGATATTGTCGGTTGTGTTAGTATTGAGTTCCAGGCACGGCACGGCACGATATTGTCGGCTGTGTTAGCGTTGAGTTCCAGGCACGGCACGGCACGATATTGTCGGCTGTGTTAGTGTTGAGTTCCAGGCACGGCACGGCACGATATTGTCGGCTGTGTTAGTGTTGAGTTCCTGGCGCGGCACGGCACGATATTGTCGGTTGTGTTAGTATTGAGTTCCAGGCACGGCACGGCCCGATATTGTCGGCTGTGTTAGTGTTGAGTTCCTGGCGCGGCACGGCACGATATTATCGGTTGTGTTAGTATTGAGTTCCAGGCACGGCACGGCACGATATTGTCGGCTGTGTTAGTGTTGAGTTCCAGGCACGGCACGGCACGATATTGTCGGCTGTGTTAGTGTTGAGTTCCAGGCACGGCACGATATTGTAGGTTGTGTTAGTATTGAGTTCCAGGCACGGCACGGCACGATATTGTCGGCTGTGTTAGTGTTGAGTTCCAGGCACGGCACGGCACGATATTGTCGGCTGTGTTAGTGTTGAGTTCCAGGCACGGCACGGCACGATATTGTCGGCTGTGTTAGTATTGAGTTCCAGGCACGGCACGGCACGATATTGTCGGTTGTGTTAGTATTGAGTTCCAGGCACGGCACGGCACGATATTGTCGGCTGTGTTAGTATTGAGTTCCTGGCGCGGCACGGCACGATATTGTCGGTTGTGTTAGTGTTGAGTTCCAGGCACGGCACGGCACGATATTGTCGGTTGTGTTAGTATTGAGTTCCAGGCACGGCACGGCACGATATTGTCGGCTGTGTTAGTGTTGAGTTCCAGGCACGGCACGGCACGATATTGTCGGTTGTGTTAGTATTGAGTTCCAGGCACGGCACGGCACGATATTGTCGGCTGTGTTATTGTTGAGTTCCAGGCACGGCACGGCACGATATTGTCGGTTGTGTTAGTATTGAGTTCCAGGCACGGCACGGCACGATATTGTCGGCTGTGTTAGTGTTGAGTTCCAGGCACGGCACGGCACGATATTGTCGGTTGTGTTAGTATTGAGTTCCAGGCACGGCACGGCACGATATTGTCGGCTGTGTTAGTGTTGAGTTCCAGGCACGGCACGGCACGATATTGTCGGCTGTGTTAGTGTTGAGTTCCTGGCGCGGCACGGCACGATATTGACGGTTGTGTTAGTATTGAGTTCCAGGCACGGCACGGCACGATATTGTCGGCTGTGTTAGTGTTGAGTTCCTGGCACGGCACGGCACGATATTGTCGGTTGTGTTAGTATTGAGTTCCTGGCGCGGCACGGCACGATATTGTCGGCTGTGTTAGTGTTGAGTTCCTGGCGCGGCACGGCACGATATTGTCAGCTGTGTTAGTATTGAGTTCCTGGCGCGGCACGGCACGATATTGTCGGTTGTGTTAGTATTGAGTTCCAGGCACGGCACGGCACGATATTGTCGGCTGTGTTAGTGTTGAGTTCCTGGCGCGGCACGGCACGATATTGTCGGCTGTGTTAGTGTTGACTTCCTGGGGCGGCACGGCACGATATTGTCGGTTGTGTTAGTATTGAGTTCCAGGCACGGCACGGCACGATATTGTCGGCTGTGTTAGTGTTGAGTTCCAGGCACGGCACGGCACGATATTGTCGGCTGTGTTAGTGTTGAGTTCCAGGCACGGCACGGCACGATATTGCCGGCTGTGTTAGTGTTGAGTTCCAGGCACGGCACGGCACGATATTGTCGGCTGTGTTAATGTTGAGTTCCTGGCGCGGCACGGCACGATATTGTAGGTTGTGTTAGTATTGAGTTCCAGGCACGGCACGGCACGATATTGTCGGCTGTGTTAGTGTTGAGTTCCTGGCGCGGCACGGCACGATATTGCCGGTTGTGTTAGTATTGAGTTCCAGGCACGGCACGGCACGATATTGTTGGTTGTGTTAGTATTGAGTTCCAGGCACGGCACGGCACGATATTGTCGGTTGTGTTAGTATTGAGTTCCAGGCACGGCACGGCACGATATTGTCGGCTGTGTTAGTGTTGAGTTCCAGGCACGGCACGGCACGATATTGTCGGCTGTGTTAGTGTTGAGTTCCAGGCACGGCACGGCACGATATTGTCGGCTGTGTTAGTGTTGAGTTCCTGGCGCGGCACGGCACGATATTGTCGGTTGTGTTAGTATTGAGTTCCAGGCACGGCACGGCCCGATATTGTCGGCTGTGTTAGTGTTGAGTTCCTGGCGCGGCACGGCACGATATTGTCGGTTGTGTTAGTATTGAGTTCCAGGCACGGCACGGCACGATATTGTCGGCTGTGTTAGTGTTGAGTTCCTGGCGCGGCACGGCACGATATTGTCGGTTGTGTTAGTATTGAGTTCCAGGCACGGCACGGCACGATATTGTCGGCTGTGTTAGTGTTGAGTTCCAGGCACGGCACGGCACGATATTGTCGGCTGTGTTAGTGTTGAGTTCCAGGCACGGCACGGCACGATATTGTCGGTTGTGTTAGTATTGAGTTCCAGGCACGGCACGGCACGATATTGTCGGCTGTGTTAGTGTTGAGTTCCAGGCACGGCACGGCACGATATTGTCGGCTGTGTTAGTGTTGAGTTCCAGGCACGGCACGGCACGATATTGTCGGCTGTGTTAGTGTTGAGTTCCTGGCGCGGCACGGCACGATATTGTCGGTTGTGTTAGTATTGAGTTCCAGGCACGGCACGGCACGATATTGTCGGCTGTGTTAGTATTGAGTTCCTGGCGCGGCACGGCACGATATTGTCGGTTGTGTTAGTGTGGAGTTCCAGGCACGGCACGGCACGATATTGTCGGTTGTGTTAGTATTGAGTTCCAGGCACGGCACGGCACGATATTGTCGGCTGTGTTAGTGTTGAGTTCCAGGCACGGCACGGCACGATATTGTCGGTTGTGTTAGTATTGAGTTCCAGGCACGGCACGGCACGATATTGTCGGCTGTGTTATTGTTGAGTTCCAGGCACGGCACGGCACGATATTGTCGGTTGTGTTAGTATTGAGTTCCAGGCACGGCACGGCACGATATTGTCGGCTGTGTTAGTGTTGAGTTCCAGGCACGGCACGGCACGATATTGTCGGTTGTGTTAGTATTGAGTTCCAGGCACGGCACGGCACGATATTGTCGGCTGTGTTAGTGTTGAGTTCCAGGCACGGCACGGCACGATATTGTCGGCTGTGTTAGTGTTGAGTTCCTGGCGCGGCACGGCACGATATTGACGGTTGTGTTAGTATTGAGTTCCAGGCACGGCACGGCACGATATTGTCGGCTGTGTTAGTGTTGAGTTCCTGGCGCGGCACGGCACGATATTGTCGGTTGTGTTAGTATTGAGTTCCTGGCGCGGCACGGCACGATATTGTCGGCTGTGTTAGTGTTGAGTTCCTGGCGCGGCACGGCACGATATTGTCAGCTGTGTTAGTATTGAGTTCCTGGCGCGGCACGGCACGATATTGTCGGTTGTGTTAGTATTGAGTTCCAGGCACGGCACGGCACGATATTGTCGGCTGTGTTAGTGTTGAGTTCCTGGCGCGGCACGGCACGATATTGTCGGCTGTGTTAGTGTTGACTTCCTGGGGCGGCACGGCACGATATTGTCGGTTGTGTTAGTATTGAGTTCCAGGCACGGCACGGCACGATATTGTCGGCTGTGTTAGTGTTGAGTTCCAGGCACGGCACGGCACGATATTGTCGGCTGTGTTAGTGTTGAGTTCCAGGCACGGCACGGCACGATATTGTCGGCTGTGTTAGTGTTGAGTTCCTGGCGCGGCACGGCACGATATTGTCGGTTGTGTTAGTATTGAGTTCCAGGCACGGCACGGCACGATATTGTCGGCTGTGTTAGTGTTGAGTTCCTGGCGCGGCACGGCACGATATTGTCGGCTGTGTTAGTGTTGACTTCCTGGGGCGGCACGGCACGATATTGTCGGCTGTGTTAGTGTTGAGTTCCTGGCGCGGCGGTGGCGCGAGGCTATCAACCGAGTCGACCGCGTCCCTTCGTTCGCGCTACCCCGAGGTGCCAATCACGCTGAACGAGTCCTGTTTCCCGTCATAGGGGCTGTTTCCCCTTGCTCGCCTCTAGCCCGGCGACATGTTCGTTTGTTGACACGTTATGCATAATCGATTAGCCGAACAAATGTGTTTCACATCGCCGGATCACGTTTCACTGATTACATGGCACATGTGCACTCTCTGCATGCGCCATGCGTAGCCTTATCTGTCAGCATACTGACGGTGAAAGTCTCTGTGACGCCCATCCTTAACTTCCTCACCAAATTAAACGTTTCGATCTTTCTTGTGGCTTTGTATTTTCGAACAAATAGCGTCGATGTCGGGTGGCTCTCCGCTCTATCAATTTGCTCGATCGATATTTTCCATTTCAATAAAGGCGTTAATTTGTGTCGAATATTCATATCCACGTGCCATCCCCGCCCGCCCGTCTGTCCGTCCGTCCGTCCGCCGTCCGTCGCAAACCAGCGATCGCGGTTTGACGACACTATAAGATATGCAAGTTTTAATTAACTGACGTCGATTTGACCGGCGAGGCTTCATTTAGCAACACACTCTATTTAGGAGTAGTTACGTCGAGAGCCGCGGGCGCGGGACGCGGCCCGGCTTCCGACCTAGCACAATTTGCTGATCTGTTACTTAAAGTGCCCAATTGTCGACACTTATTTATTTATTAAACATTTATTTATTAGAACTTAATAGAAGCTCACAGTGTACACCAAAACGCTTACTGGCTAGTCTCGGGTACAATCTAATTAAAACCAAGGTACAATCTGAGATACATATAAATAGAAGGTATGCTGTCATTAAACAGGTCTACATGTTGGAACTCAGTAGAAACTTATTAAAGAGTGTAAGCGCGCGTCGTGTAGGAGCATGGTTAGCATGCTGCGTTCGCGGAGCGTGGTAGTGGAACAGTCGGTGGCGTCTACACACGCATCTCGTATAGATACTCGGGACGTACATATAAAGTACTAGTTTCTACTATGGTAGGATTATTTACTTTACTCCGCATAATTAATTAGGCAGTAGTGTATAGCTAACTGCAGTTTGCGCCTCAGTTCCAGTGAATCTAATGCGACCACCAGTCACAAAGAGGGAAGGCAAGAGATGTGGGTAGTATCCATACATACGCTTACACAAATATCTGGCAAACTTTCTTTGCAGTCTCTCAATAAGAATAGTGTACTTAGTCTCTCTCGAATCCCTGCTAATTGCGCTAAACTCTAGTTTACTTCTGACAAATGCATTTTACAGCATAATCGCAATTCTAACGTCCCTGAACTGCGAGGCTGATCTCATTATAAAACCTAGAGTCCGATTGGCTGCCTTGCACGTACGAGTAGATGTGATGTGCTCTCGGAAGGTGAGGCACTATCCTCAATGAGTCCTAAGTCCCGAATGTTAGTTTACTTCTGACAAATGCATTTTACAGCATAATCGCAATTCTAACGTCCCTGAACTGCGAGGCTGATCTCATTATAAAACCTAGAGTCCGATTGGCTGCCTTGCACGTACGAGTAGATGTGATGTGCTCTCGGAAGGTGAGGCACTATCCTCAATGAGTCCTAAGTCCCGAATGTTACTACCTACACAATTTTTGGACCGACATTGCATGAGTCAGCAATACTTTTTATTTTTTTCTCTTGATCCTACCTATGTACCTATAACTATTGTTTTAATTTATTTGTAAGACTTTCTTAAGTGCAGTGTAATGTGCTTAAGAGAAATAAATGAATGAAACTCAAACTGATTATTTTTTGTTTCTGTTTATTATTTTTCATGTGTGTTCTTTTTTAATTTGTCCTATTCCTTTTTAATTTTGTCCTGTTCTTTTCTTCTTTTTTTTTTACTTTTTCAATCTTCTCTTCTTTTATTCTGATTTGTTTTATTTCCTGTGCCTTCCATTCAGCCGATGTTGTTAATACAAAAGGAGCTCATTTAAGTATATTTCTCTTTTGACTTGGATGTTTTCTTTGGATTCTTATTGAAAATCGTAACAAGATAAGTAATATTAGGTCCAATTATCGACACATATATTCCCAATTACCGTCATTGCTGTTCATAATTGGAAATATCAATTTGACACCCTTGTCTAAAATTGGATAAAGGGTGTCTTTATCCTTTAATTTATATATAACTCATATAACACCTCTTAGGGCATGGGGCCCCTTACCCAATGAGCCCTGAAACCAAGAAGTTTCACGAAACCAGTTATTTTTGACATATCCAAACTCGACACCCTGTGAATTCCTATCAGGATAAAGAATTGGGAAATTGTTGACGAAATCTGTTAATTTCAACACTAAAACTCAGCAGAATTCAGCACATTCAGCGAAATGGAGACCAAAATCATGACGTTTCAAAGTGATTTATATAACGATTACCTTATCGAAATGCTAGGGAAACAGATTTTTTTGTAAAACAGACTCATAATGAGTAAACCTACCATTTTATTTTTAGTATAACGACAAATGTCTAAAGAAAATTGCTTACGATTAAAAAAAATATGTCGAGGTGTCAATAAATAGGGGGGTGTCAACAATAGGACACTTAACCTACATTTCTAATTTTAAGTATTATGTACTTACTGAGAGGCACTTTCTTGTACCCATGGCATTTATTTTTGAAACTTAGCGATCGCTTATTAGTCAAATTATGTTTGAACGGGTCCCTTATCGCGTAATTTTTAATGACGAGCTTATCCAAGCAAGGCGGCGGCACTGAGCGCGCTACCGAGGGCAGCGCGCCGCCGCACGCGACCTCATATACATAATAATATATATACATATAATGATTAGTAAAATCAGTACTTACGTTAAGCGTTATTTACTTTAGTTTGGTTGCCTGGAAGAAATCGCTTTTAGCGATAAGGCCGCCAGTTCCATTGCTTCTCTATAATATGCTTAATTAGTACTATCTGTTTTATAAGGTGATGAATAAAGTATTATCTATCTATATATCTACTTAAATAGAGTGCAGGTGGACGCCTCGCCGAGACGCGCCGGCTTCTGCGACACCACACGGTGCTCGGGAGGCACCGCTCGGTCGGCAAGTGTGTTGTTGTGCGGGAGTTGGAGGTAGCGAGTGTGTTGTTGTGCGGGAGCTGGAGGTAGCGAGTGTGTTGTTGTGCGGGAGTTGGAGGTAGCGAGTGTGTTGTTGTGCGGGAGCTGGAGGTAGCGAGTCTGTTGTTATGCGGGAGCTGGAGGTAGCGAGTCTGTTGTTGTGCGGGAGCTGGAGGTAGCGAGTCTGTTGTTGTGCAGGAGCTGGAGGTAGCGAGTGTGTTGTTGTGCGGGAGCTGTAGGTAGCGAGTGTGTTGTTGTGCGGGAGTTGGAGGTAGCGAGTGTGTTGTTGTGTGGGAGCTGCAGTTAGCGAGTGTGTTGTTGTGCGGGAGCTGGAGGTAGCAACGGAGGGGAGAAGGCGCAGAGACAACCACAATAAGATAATGAGTTCCGCGATGCCGTACAAATTTGTATAGTCTTGTTGCGGTAGACTCTGTTTGTTTCAATCATAGAGCTAAGTAAAATCTGTAGACATGGTACGTTCTTCCAGAGTTTACTCAACAACTGGCCTGTGCTACACGCAAACACTCGCTCACAGTTACATTTCCAATCTTAAAAGATAAAGATAAAGAATTTATTGCTGTAAAACTAGGTGTTAACATTACAATAGTATACCTCTATATAATATTAGGTCTTATGTTAAATATATTTCTATGTATCTCTAGTCTGCCGGTTAGATTTACAGCTTTGGTACCTATTACATGCAAAAATTATAAATTAATTTAATTAAAAGAATATAAAATTATTATTGATTAAAACTGTTACAAAAAGTTTTATTATGAATTATACATGTCTAACTTTAAAAGAATCAAAATGTATCATATAAGAAATCGTCAATGGTATAATAAGCCTTTTCTTCGAGAAGTTTATATAATTTATTTTTAAATCCATTCAAACTACTTTCGGAACGTATTGACAAAGGGATCTTATTATAAATGATAGGCGCCATGCAAAACACACTCTTCCTAAGTAAGGCGGCTTTGCATGGGTGGTGGTGTACTGTACCCCCGCGTCGGGCGCCAGCTGGGTACGCGTCAAATTGTACCATATTAGTCTTAACAAAATAAGCCACTTCATATATATACAGAGAGGGAAGACTAAGTATTTTCCACTGCTTAAAAACACCCTTGCACGTATCGGTCTGACTTGGACCAAACATTCCTCTAATACAACGTTTCTGTGAAACAAAAACTTTTCTTTATTAGTGGAGTTACCCCAAAATAAAACTCCGAATCGTAATAGCGCTGCAGTGTGCCCATAGTATGCTGCAAGTAATGCTGAGGTGTTTGCTATCTTGTTCAGTTTGTACAACGCATAAGAGTATTGGTGTAAGCGGCTGCACAGTGTGTCCGTATGTTTTGTCCAATTTAATTTGCTATCTATTTGTAAGCCTAAGAATCTCGTTGATTCAGTAAAATTTACTTAGTTACCCAGATAGTCCACGCCGGTGGTTGGTGGAGCAGAGAGCTTTTGCTTAAAGTCCATAAGATAAGTTTTAGTCAAATTAATGCGTAAATTATTATATTGACAATATCTTATGCAATATCTTCTCATAGTTAGTTAGTCCGTAAACATTTGACAAAAGTAATGCACCACTGCCCTCTATTGTACAAATTATACTTATACGTATTAGTTATATACTTACTAAGTATTCACTATCTGTTAGTTTATTCTATAATTTTTATTGTTTAAAGTTATAGGCTGTTAAGTATTATTATCCAAAAATATACATACATGTTCATAATTTTTTTTATTTTGGTAGCTATTGCTAAATCTTATAAATTTATGTTCATTAGGCTTTAGATCGTATGCGATTAATGCAATCTTCACAATTTTTTAAATAAGCAAAGTATGGCTAAAAAAAAACCGATCACAAGTTATGTTTACTACTAAGTCCTAGGATTAAATCAACACTAGTACTCTGTTATCTAATATTTTATTATGTTAATAAAGACATTTTAAACTGAACTGAATCTTATGCAATAATTATAATGAACAAACACGAGGGCATTGCTGTAGTCTTTTAGTCAATTGAGTTTACCTTCCTGAGCCTTGTTCATATCATAAAATATAAAAGTCAAGTAAAGACTTATTGCTTCAACTGTAATAAATAAATTAAAATTTGCCTATACAAAAAACGTGGGTCGAATGTGGAGCTGAAAAGTGGGACGAAATAAGATTTTATGATATAAAGTATGTTATGGGCCGAGTAAGGCATACAATGTGGGACGAACGAAGGTTTTTTCATGTGGGCCGAACTTTCTAGGGACGAATATGGCATAAATCAATAAATCACACTAAAGTACGTCGTTGGGCAAGCAAGCGTAACACGAACGACTATGACTGAGGGGGGTGGATCTAATTGCACCTAATTTGATCCTTCCACTTTCGAGACGACAGTATCTCATCTACCCTTTTTTACTTAGATCGATGATTCCAATACAATTATTATTTAAGGCACCCCTGCTCCGCGCGCCCCGCGCCCTGCTCGCGAATAACATCCAACATAGAACTGAACCTCCCAATATTAACCCAACTTAGACTTGTCCGCCTCATGCACTACATTTCGGAACATCAAGCCTTCTCCAGAGCAGAGGGATGCGGGCGGCGCAGCGGGGGCGGGGGCGGGGGCGGCCATCGGTCTGAGAGAGACAATATTATTTTTAATATTAAATTTTTGATTATCATCTTCGTTTACATTAAATTGTTAAATTCATGTTAAATTACATTCGAAATTTATTCACTACTAAAATATTATTATCCACTAGAAACAGTTAAGAGAAATTTAGCAAACTACAAGAATGTTTGAATCGTCTACGCGTGAGAGAGAGTAGCGCTGCAATATCAGTTGCGGCTCTATGCGCCATACTTCACAGTTGCGGCTCTATGCGCCATACTTCACAGTCGCGGCTCTATGCGCCATACTTCACAGTTGCGGCTCTATGCGCCATACTTCACAGTTGCGGCTCTATGCGCCATACTTCACAGTTGCGGCTCTATGCGCCATACTTCACAGTCGCGGCTCTATGCGCCATACTTCACAGTCGCGGATCTATGCGCCATACTTCACAGTTGCGGCTCTATGCGCCATACTTCACAGTTGCGGCTCTATGCGCCATACTTCACAGTTGCGGCTCTATGCGCCATACTTCACAGTTGCGGCTCTATGCGCCATACTTCACAGTCGCGGCTCTATGCGCCATACTTCACAGTCGCGGATCTATGCGCCATACTTCACAGTTGCGGCTCTATGCGCCATACTTCACAGTTGCGGCTCTATGCGCCATACTTCACAGTTGCGGCTCTATGCGCCATACTTCACAGTCGCGGCTCTATGCGCCATACTTCACAATCGCGGATCTATGCGCCATACTTCACAGTTGCGGCTCTATGCGCCATACTTCACAGTTGCGGCTCTATGCGCCATACTTCACAGTTGCGGCTCTATGCGCCATACTTCACAGTCGCGGCTCTATGCGCCATACTTCACAGTCGCGGATCTATGCGCCATACTTCACAGTTGCGGCTCTATGCGCCATACTTCACAGTTGCGGCTCTATGCGCCATACTTCACAGTTGCGGCTCTATGCGCCATACTTCACAGTTGTTGCTGAATTTGTTTGCGAGAGTTGGACAAGTTTGTGTAGTAATGATTGAAGAATGATTAGTAATTTGTGCACAGATGCTTCAGCCGTGGGATTGAGTAGCTCTGGGCGGGCGCCGCCGCCGCGCCGCGCCGCGCCGGGCGGGCCAGACAGGTGCTGCTCTCAGGCGGCGGCGGCGGCGCGGCCAGACGGCTCTCAGCACTGGAGACCGCTCGGTGCGACTAACTGGTGACATTTACCAAATACTGATGCCGAAGGGTTTCAGTCAAAGCATAATGAAATGGAATGAATCACTAAATGTGTTGCGGCGCAAAGCTCGATAACGGCTGAACCAATGTACTTATTTTTGTTAAATGTTCCTTAACGTCCGAGGAAGGTTCTTATGGAGATAAAAAATGGAAAAAGGAAGGGGCGGGGCGGCGGCGCGGCGGGGCGCGACGGTAGACTCTAAGTAATAAAACTTGTCAAATGGCTAATTACACCACTAGGAAAGGCCTCGAAGCACCCTTCTGCCGACCACTTTGACCAATTACCGACTAATTGTCTAATTACTACTGCGAGGCGAGCCCCAGCCTAGATATTAATGATCGTCTCCTGAGCGTGCGCCGCCACCGCGCCGCCCCGCCCCGCCGCTCCGCTCCGCGCCGCGTAAACAAACATACCTACCTACCTAGATAAATCTGCGAGGCATTAATGTTTTATTGGCATTTACGGGCTACATTACTATTTATGTAATATCTTCCGCGGAGCCCCGGCCCCGCCGCGCGGCAGGCGCGACGTATGAATCTGTCTGACTCCCTTGCTTAATATTTTTTAAATTATTTTCTGCAAAAAATAAAATAGATTGAGGCCGCTCCTGACTGTACGTAGACAACGGTATACTCCTGGATCTATACTATCCATTGCAGTCAGTGCGAGCGCGCGGCGTCACTCTCTTTTTAGGGTTTCGAAGTTCGGAGATCGGAAATCGGTTTCGAAACCCTTACTTCGGAACCCTTACTTATGGTTACGTTTTTTCTGTTTTATTTTCCGTCTCTAATATCTCAACAACTACAGCAGCAACTAACTTGAAATTTGAAATAATAATACATTACGCGCGCCTGTAAAGATCAAATAAAAAAAAAATCCAGCAGGTACAAATTCTGATCGAAATTTTAAAAGAGATCTACAATGACAAATAGGGTTTTTTAAATTTCTGTAGATTTCATACTTTTTGAAATATATTGAAAAAACTCGACAACTTACTTCTTTTTCTCCAGCACCACATTTCAAACACTTCAATCCTCTCTCTCACTTATATTTTGTATAACAGACTCGAAATGATAGCAATATAACCTCGGTGTAGATCTCGTATTAATTCGATTCACGTGGCCGTGGTGCGAGTGAGAGCGAGCTGGCGCGCGGACTGCACGCTCGCAGCGAGTGAGAGCGAGAGGGAGCTGGCGCGCGGACTGCACGCTCGCAGCGAGTGAGAGCGTGAGCGAGCTGGCGCGCGGACTGCACGCTCGCAGCGAGTGAGAGCGAGAGCGAGCTGGCGCGCGGACTGCACGCTCGCAGCGAGTGAGAGCGAGAGCAAGCTGGCCCGCGGACTGCACGCTTGCAGCGAGTGAGAGCGAGAGCGAGCTGGCACGCGGACTGCACGCTCGCAGCGAGTGAGAGCGAGAGCGAGCTGGCGCGCGGACTGCACGCTCGCAGCGAGTGAGAGCGAGAGCGAGCTGGCACGCGGACTGCACGTTTGCAGCGAGTAACAGTGAGAGCGAGCTGGCGCGCGGACTGCACGCTCGCAGCGAGTGAGAGCGAGAGCGAGCTGGTGCGCAGACTGCACGCTCGCAGCGCGTGAGAGCGAGCTGGCGCACAGACTGCACTCTCGCAGCGAGTGAGAGTGAGAGCGAGCTGGCCCGCGGACTGCACGCTCGCAGCGAGTGAGAGCGAGAGCGAGCTGGTGCGCAGACTGCACGCTCGCAGCGCGTGAGAGCGAGAGCGAGCTGGTGCGCAGACTGCACTCTCGCAGCGAGTGAGAGTGAGAGCGAGCTGGCCCGCGGACTGCACGCTCGCAGCGAGTAAGAGTGAGAGCGAGCTGGCCCGCGGACTGCACGCTCGCAGCGAGTGAGAGCGAGAGCGAGCTGGCGCACAGACTGCACTCTCGCAGCGAGTGAGAGCGAGAGCGAGCTGGTGCGCAGACTGCACGCTCGCAGCGAGTGAGAGCGAGAGCGAGCTGGCGCACAGACTGCACTCTCGCAGCGAGTGAGAGCGAGAGCGAGCTGGCGCACAGACTGCACTCTCGCAGCGAGTGAGAGCGAGAGCGAGCTGGTGCGCGGACTGCACGCTCGCAGCGAGTGAGAGCGAGAGCGAGCTGGCGCACAGACTGCACTCTCGCAGCGAGTGAGAGCGAGAGCGAGCTGGCGCACAGACTGCACTCTCGCAGCGAGTGAGAGCGAGAGCGAGCTGGTGCGCGGACTGCACGCTCGCAGCGAGTGAGAGCGAGAGCGAGCTGGCGCACAGACTGCACTCTCGCAGCGAGTGAGAGCGAGAGCGAGCTGGTGCGCAGACTGCACGCTCGCAGCGAGTGAGAGCGAGAGCGAGCTGGTGCGCAGACTGCACGCTCGCAGCGAGTGAGAGCGAGAGCGAGCTGGTGCGCAGACTGCACGCTCGCAGCGAGTGAGAGCGAGAGCGAGCTGGTGCGCAGACTGCACGCTCGCAGCGCGTGAGAGCGAGCTGGCGCGCAGACTGCACTCTCGCAGCGAGTGAGAGTGAGAGCGAGCTGGCCCGCGGACTGCACGCTCGCAGCGAGTGAGAGCGAGAGCGAGCTGGTGCGCAGACTGCACGCTCGCAGCGCGTGAGAGCGAGCTGGCGCACAGACTGCACGCTCGCAGCGAGTGAGAGCTCAGCGGGACGGGATGCTGCGATCTTTGATCTCCGAGCAATCTAATGCAAATGTTATGCTACAAGTAGATGCAATCAACTCAGCAACTAATCAGAAAACATATTTGCCTCGTGACCCGGGGCGATATCCCCACAACCCGCGGAAGTTTTTCAAATTATCATCTAAGGTGGTTTATGTTGACCACATACAAAAATAAGTTAATTTGGTGAAACTTTGTTGATGTCGACCAGGACACCCAGAAAAGCAGCAATAAACAAAATACAATAAGTAATCCGGAGCCCCGTCCGCCGCCGAGCCGGAAGCCGCTGGGAGCCGGTGGGTTCGTGGATTGCTATAATCCGCCCGCTGCTGCCGCCAGAGGCCGCACGTGCCGCCGCCATCCTTCATCTCTACAATAAATTACCGCCAGAGTCAGTTTTTCTGCCCTCTACTGCGCTGTGATGGATCCTCAGGCGCCGCCCACAGATTACAGATAATCCAGATGGCGCGTGCGGTGCTATTTGCACGGAGCGGTGTGTGTCGATAACACGCCATCCTCACCCCGCACTCACCCGCGTAATGTTGCTCGATCGAAAGCATATCAATTTTTTGGTGTAATTTTAATTTATTTTATTTAAATTTTTATATTTTAGGAAAACTAATAGCTTGTCAAACCTCAATATGTTAAAGTTATTGTATAACTTACGCCTACAGTTTCCACTTATGAGTCTGTAGGTACATTTATGTGCCCATTGGAAGTAACAACTAAATGAAATGTTCATTTACTTAGATAGTTCATTAGTAGCAGTAGTAAATGAACAGCTGCGCACAGTTTCATATAGCACTGAGTAGATCATCATCAACATTTCAGCTTTTAAGTTTCCCACTGCCTGAGGAAGCCTTTGTCCAACAATGGGGTGATACTGGCTAACGTAATAATGTGCAGGAAAGATTTTACATTTGGTCACCGTTTTCGAGCGAGATACCTTAACTAATAAATGGTTGAGTGCATGTTTTATACACTCTAAAAAGTTTTTTCAAACCTCGGCAGCGCTAGTAGGACTTTATAATGTTAAAAATTGTACATGCATGATTTATATAATACAGAAACAAGGGTGAATACTTACTTTGGCAGTGTTGGCAACAAGCACATAATGGTCGCCGACATTTTTGGCAATATGAGCGCAGGAAATTAAATTAAATATTTGAGCAAGTAGAGCTTTAAATGTAGCATGTACATACATACGTGTGAAATGTGATCCCTTTATTTTTCTTTGTAAGCCTAGCTGCATGTGCATTACGTGTGAAGGACACAAAATGGCGTAATCATATTATGGAACATTTTCGAGTTTAGCGCGTCACGTCGTCGGACGCCTGACCTTTTTGTTTTAGACATTTATTTATTAGAACTTACTAGAAGCTAACAGCTTACACCAAAACGCTTACTGGCTAGTCTCGGGTACAATCTAATTAAAACTAAGGTACAATCTGAGATACATATAAACAGAAGGTATGCTGTCATTAAACAGGTCTACATGTTGGGACTCAGTAGAAACTTATTAAAGAGTGTAAGCGCGCGTCGTGTAGGAGCATGGTTAGCATGCTGCGTTCGCGGAGCGTGGTAGTGGAACAGTCGGTGGCGTCTACACACGCATCTCGTATAGATACGAGTACTCGGACGTATATAGTACTAGTTTCTACTATGGTAGGATTATTTACTTTACAGACGAAAATTATTCTAATGTCGATGAATTTCAACCTTTTCACTCATGACGCGCGTCAGTTAATCTGGATATTATGTAACCTGTAGCGCCGCCCTACCTGTTGTATAATTATTGGCGACAAGTCACATGGACATCGTACGAGTATCTACAGCGCGCGCGAGCCTCTCTCTTTAGTTTTACTCATGCAATGTTTCGTTCATAAGCTAAGCAGGCAGGTACTTACCGTACAACGAACTACATGATATGGGTACCGTTGGGTAATACTGACAATATCTACCCGTATAAGGTAGTATGTGGAACCTAATAATACATAGTTTCTCAATACATTAGCGATGCTTAACAAAGTCGAGTTTTGTCCTCGAAGCTAATTTATGTTGGCAGTAAGAATCCCAACAATGGGAGATATCTTTACAGCACTGATCGTGATCACCGTCATGAGGAAAGAAACGTAGCACTCTGTTCAAATAGTTTGCGTTCTCACCGCATTTTTTTTTCAAAAGGATTAAAATGCTGTTGACCGCAGATGGCCATGACAGCGTTACCGGACTTTTGGCAGGCGCAGAAGGCGCCTCACCGGTAAAGTTATGATGGGGCAACACGCACAAGGGCCACCACTTAGGTGCGAGCCTCGGCTTGGGCTGTCGCCAGATGCTACAAGAGGGAATGGAGGTTTCGCCAAGGTGCACGAATGCACCTATGGGCGGAAGCGGGGCATTCGTCGACCCCGCATCCGGCGGGGTCGGTTTTTGGTCGGGTGTGTAGTGTGCGGAAGCGAATCGGTACTTGTTGCCGTCACCTCCGGGTTAGCGGCGGTGATTGGGTCAACGGGGTCACCGAGAACGTGTCTCGGTCTACGGAGGAGAGTTCTCACCCCATTCTGAACGAGTGAGTATTTATTGCCGCCTCGCCGCCGGCGGCGCCGCGCGCCGGGACGCGACGAGCGGATGAGTCGAACTGCGGATCGGAGACGTGGGCCGCGGCGGCGGGGCGGCGGCCGGGCGGCGGCGCGGCGGTATCGTGTCGTACCGTACCTACTAATATAGGTACAGGGTTAATGGTTATGTCGACCTAGATCCTTAAATTAAGGGGGTTGTACTTTCCATATTTACTGACTGATTTGACTATGAAACACCATACCCCACCCCAAACTTAACCGTTTTGGATATAAAAGATTTAAAGAAAAAAAAAAATACTAGTTTTTGTAATTTGTGCATCTACTTTTTTTTTAAGATGTTTATTATATTTCATACCAGAATTGCAGGTAAATAAACATCAAAATCACATCCAAAATCGATGTAGAATGTTTGTAAACAAACCACGATACCAATAACTCAAACACGCTTGCTTGGCGTCGAGTTTTAGATAGGTAGGTATAAGTTGTAAGCAATATTTATTGAAGGAAAGATCTCAAATCGACAAGTAACGTAAATTGCGTCTAAAAAGACTCGGTAACAGAGTGAATTTTTGGTTATGTATGGGTGGTTTGTATATAAAAATTGTACTTCGAATTTGGCTAGTGTATATATATACGTGGTCGTAGACGATTGTACATCGAGTTTGGCTAGTGTATATACGTGGTCGTAGACGATTGGTTAAATAAAGAAATAAATTTGTACAAAATATTTCTTCTTTGAGGAATATTAGAACAAGAACTCTGGCAGTTATGTTGCAGATGTACGTTCGCAGTTATGTTGCAGATGTACGTAGAAATATGTACGTTTGTTCAGCTGCAGCAAGGTAAGACAGTCTAAAGCAGCCAGCTCAAGATGCGGAGCGGTGCCTGGGGCTCCGCGACAATACTACGAGTATATCCCCCAACTGACATTATTAAAAACATACCTATAGGTTTTATAGTTTGATTTCAAGATTGCAGAGAAAATTGTACATTTAGTACCCATACGATATGCGTCAGTCACTAATAACTTTTATTTAAGTACTTTCTTTGTATTCGAAGTTCTGCGAGGCGCGTGCTGGTCCATACTACAGAAAATACTACTTTTCTACTACTTTTTAATTTCCTGTGGAGCGGGATAGGCGCAGGTGAGCGCTAGAATGCCTACCTACTTGTTCTCAGCTTGCTCGAAGGGAAATAAATTCGAAATTCAATAAGTGCGAAACGAACAGCATGCCCTGCGCAAGTGCGCCACGCTTCCTGAGTATACGTACGTCAAACTAGATATTATATTATTTTTAGAAATGACACCAGACACTAGCATAGAATTACCTTCGTATATTTTTAATAATATGTTTTTTTTTCCAACTGCCATGCCGTAAGAAATGACGCAAAATTTTAGCGGTTCATCCCACTCGCCGTTATGTTTGCTTTGACATCCTTCCCTTTCTTAAATTTTTCTCTGACCGCCGCCGTTATATCGTCTTTTCTTTCACAATCTTTCCAATGGTCGCTAAAACTCTTTAAAATTTCCGAGGCTCGCTCCGCTCTCCGTTTATGCAACGAATTTATTTTAGGGTTTCGTCAAATACCTATTTCGATTTCCAAAAGGGTTCCGTCGCTAAAAAATTTTGAGAAGCGCTGCGCGCTGGTCATGGAAGTACTGTCAGAATTTATAGATCAAAAGCTCATAGGTAAGTAGGCAGGTAATTTTTATCCGAGGACCGCGTGGTGAGCCGCGTGCAGGAGCTCGTATTATATCATAATAACATTACAATGAACTAAGTACAACACGCACCGCGCGGAGGTGTAGTCAGCAGGTACCTACTAGAGTGTAGAGTAGAGTATAGAGGTACTGTATACATACATAACTAACGTGCGGTGCGACACAATGCACGCGCGGGCGTGCTGCGCCGCGCCGTGTGCTGTGGGTGGACGGAATTAGTCGCGGTTGCATTGTGCGGCTGTGTGCTGTGGAGTGGGACCGAGACCGACACACACTGCGCTAACGTGCAGCCGCGCCGCGCCGCCCGCGCCGCCGCCGCCGCCGCCGCCCTTCGTCTCCCACTGACCGGTGTGTGACGCACATTGTCGGCGTTCGACTCAGCCATACCGCCAACTGCCAACACTAGTTGCGCTGCGCGGGACGAAAGGAATTTTAAAATTTGCTTCCTAGCCCTCACTCGCAGTCAAGAATGCCTTTGTTTTTAACGACTGCCCGAATACTTTCCGATTGTTCTGTTCCAGTATGTATTTGTGTCGTCGGATATCCTTAGTAATGTAATGTGTGTGTAGGTATATTGTAATAACATGAAGAATCGATCCTAACGCGTTTGTTTGTCAAACTAGGCCTAGATCCATTGAGTTATTATTATACGCTAGTAATAATAATCCAGTGCCTGGATCTCAGCACTCACGGGATCCTGTGGTAAGAAACTCGAATACATAAAATTAAACATTTTTTCTTTGGTTCCTTGAATGCACAGATTCCCCCCAATAGATTCCGCATAAGGGACTTTTGTTCGGATGCTAGCGCACTAAAATTGGTGGAAGGCGCGGGTTGCTACAACGTTAAGTTTTAAAATTTCGTATTGAAAAACAAATAAAAAACAAGAACAAAACTATTCTACCCTTTCAGTCAATTATAAGGATTACCTATCATTTATTTAATCATGTAATAGGTAGGTAGATGTAATAATAAATAAATAATAATAAATAATGCTGGAAAATCCACACAGATAAACTTAATACAATACATAACATAGATAGATATTTTTTATTATATGTATATAGAAAATACCCAGAACACCCGGAACAAATATTTGCAGATCGTACAAACATTTGTCCCAAGGCGGGAATCGAACCCGCAACCTTCTGCGTCGCAGGCCGACCTTCGCCCGCCGCGCCACATCGGTCGTCAAAATGTGTAAGGAAATAACCATTTAATTACATTTTGTTTAAGTACATAATAATGATGATAGATTACCTATGTTGAGCTACCTGTACATTGTTTGCAATAGTCAATTCAAATCAAATCAAAAATTCTTTATTTCCATAAATACAATAAATGTACATTTAGAAAAGTTATTTTTTTCCAACTCTGCCAATAATAATAAATAAAAATAAATAAATAAAATGTATTCAAAGAACGTAAATAGACAATACATTAGTGCACTAAACGAATAAATTAGCCTAAACTAGGTAATCCTGAGTTTCAGGCGACTGTAGTGCTAATCTATACTTATAATTATTAAATAAAATAATCACTTACTATTACGATAAAGGCATTTAGTTTAATATGTTGTTTATGTTACAAACAATTTGTGTATAATACACAAATTGTATAGTATGTAGGTATTTAAATTGAGTAAAACTAGATTAATCACTATTCTAACTAGATTAACTTTACGTATAAAAGTGTATTTTACTTGATAATTTCTAATAGCTTCCCTGTATCATCGTAGGATAGACTTTGAAGTGTACATTTAATAGTTTTTTTACAATTATTAAAGTTACGCGCGTAAAAATTAGACATTGAATTTAGTCTGTTGTATAGGAACGGACCAAGAAATAGATAAAATTAGTTGGCAAAGGAAAATTTTAGGTTTGTTGGTTGAGGGCAAACTTTAGCATTCCGTCTCTTATTATTAGTAAATTCAGTGCTGTAGGAAAGGGCAGCGTGCTGTCTTATTTATTTCTGTGTTCATTATAAATAGCTGCCGGACTGTTAACACATCACAGGACTCATATAAAAGATTAGTGGGAAAGATGAAAGGACGAAAAGTTGCCACTTTAAGTATTGCTCTTTGTGCTCTTTCTGCTGTTTTTTCCCGCTCCACCCCATGTGGTAATGCAATAAGTTAAAATTGATTGACACAAGGCAAAGTAAACTTGTCGTATTATTATTATGATCTGCAATATGGCGTAGCTTTTTAAAGATAAATATTAACTTTCGCACTCTACCACATAAAGTTTTATGTGGGGCTTAAACGAAATATTATCATCTAGTACGATACCTAAGTATTTTATTTGATTTATACTTTTAATTAATAAGTTTCTCATGTAAGTAACATGTTTGTTGTAAATGAGAAATAAAGATCTTTGAACTGGATTACGGGACATAAGCATTGTGTGTTGTTTGAGCTATAGCAATGATGTGCGTATATTTTAGAGTAAGAGATAGTTGTCTGTTAGCGCATAGAAAACTTAGTATAATTAGTCTTCTCAGCATTTAATGTCAGTATGTTGTACTGTAGCCATTTGTTAACAACAAACATTGAATCCATTTTGCGCAAACTCGAAGACTTCTTTATCTGAATCAGCTGAGAAAAGGAGGGCAGTGTCATCAGCGTATGATATAATTATGCCGTGGTCTAGTTTTAAGTTACACAGATCGTTAATGTAGATTAAAAATAGGGTTGGATTTTAGGATGTCGACGGCATCTCAGTGTCTTACTAAACGGAACTGACTAAACGGAGACTTAAAGGAATCTGAAATCACAAAACAAGATAATTAGATGCGTGTTTGGTTGCAAGAGACACAGACAAAATAGCAGCAACTAGTAGCATTTTAGTATCATTTATTTTTTAAATGATACTCAATAATTATTTAATTGAGAAAACACACTAATTCCGTACACGATGAGCTCGTTAATTGAGTTTTCGTTATTTTGACGAAACTTTCATCATCTTCTTGTTTAGTTATTTGAGTGGGTGCCTGAAATTATAATACAATTATTAAATAACCGCTTTGTATTATACAAAAAAAAAACAAAACGTACCAAAATGAGTAAGTATAGGTAATGCTGGCACAGCAGAGTTCACGACGCGACGGCGACTTTTCATTTTGTGAAAATTATCTTCGGTGAAATGTCTTGAGGACATTACACTGTTAGTGGTAGGGAACCATCCGTCGCGTCTGGTTGCGTCTGTCCATTTTTATTCCTTTCGGTGCTAGTAGAAAACCTTAAACAACATGAACTACAGGGTTAAAACTATAAAAAAACTCACTAAAATAACCACCTTTTAATAACATTTATTTATTTCTATTTATTATTTTGTATTTGTCACCATAACCCCCTCCCCTCCACTGGTCATTTCCATTTTGTTTTTAAATAAATATATAATGTTGTCCAATTCACACAAAATACAAAAAATTCAATTCAAAATTCAAAGTGCTTTATTTCCTTTAGACCTTACAGGACTCTTGGACACGTCACAAAATTCAAATTACATAAGTAAAACTAGAAAATAAAGTGATCACTTTGATTTTGTTCACTTCATTTAGCGTGTGAGTAAATGGAGGTAGGTACCACCTAGGTAGGTCAATGAAAGTGAACTTTGTAACGAGTTGATACAGCTCCGTGTCAACTACGACAATGTTGATAACACTCGATAGGTTGTTGTCGATGTCCGCCAGCACAACGCAACTGTTAGGTAAGTTCAGTTGGAAGTCCGACAACGTGTGCTCTACCAGAGTGACACTGACACAAGCGCCGGGAGCCGGCAGCCAGTCCCACTTTTATACAGGCCAGTAAAACGCACATAACAGCTGTGCACGTAGACAGCTCACAACCGCTGGCACAATCTGTAGAACCTGGGATTTACTGCGACATTAGCGATAGTACACCTCGATTGTCTGAAGCAAAGCGCACGGGCGCGGCCGGTCAGGGCGTGTGATGTGATGTGAGTGTGCTCCGCGAGCTGTGCCCGTCGCGTCGAGACGTCCTCGTCCCGCCCGTGGTACTGTGGTAGCACATCAAGTCTGTATTGCGTACAACGCGGCCATCTCTCGCCGCGAGATATGAATGCCGGACACTGTAGACCTCGCCACATCATTTCCTATTAAACATTTTCAATTACTTATGTAGACTTATTCATTAATGTAATTTAAATTCCATTTTTAAGGTTCTGTTTAGGTTTTTGTCAGAGAGTTCTCATCATCATCATCATCATTTGCACGCAACGCGACTTCATCCACTGCTGGGTAGTATAGGCCTCCAATAGTTTGTGCCACTCCACACGGGCCTGCGCCACTCTCATTCAGGTTCGCCGCGATGTCAGTGATATCATCTGCCCACCGCGCCGGACGTCCGACTGGGCACAGTTACCTCGAATTCATATTATATATTTATAATTCATATTATATTCAGCATATTCATTGGTATGTGTGAACGATTATGCCCAAAGGGCGCTCGTTCACTTGCTTCGGGCGCCAAGCGCTGGACGAGGCGGAAGGCGCGGCGCGCGGCGGCGCGGCGGGCCGCACGGTCGATTGCTTTCATTTGTGAGTTGATTCCCCGGAGTGGCTAGTTCTCGTCGCCGCACGTTTCTATTGGAAATATACCTAGGTACGTGACGCGACTGGCACGTGACTGCTGACAATTTAGCATAGAAGCAGATCTTGCTTAACCGTCCCCGAAGGGGGCAGGCCAGGGTAGCGATCCCCCGCCGGAGTCGCCGTCCTCACCTCTCGAAGGTTACAATGTCCTAAAGAAGCGAACTAAAACAAAGCTATTCAGTACTTTACGAACGGGCTCACGCGAGCGCACAGAGCCTGTTCCGAAACTACACGGCTCATCACGAGACCCGCCCCCGCCGCTCACACCCTCCCCGCCCCACCGCTTATTGTGTAAGTAGTTCATTTTGTCAGTTTCTGCACAAGGACACAATCTGAAGGGCAGGTGCTCCTCGCCCGTTCTACTTGAACGTTCCGTTTGATAGCATTTGCGAGGTCGGGTCCCGGACGAGAGAAGCCGCGGGCGCGCACCGAGCGCGACCGAAACTGTCTTTACGAGCGACAGCGAAATGTAATCATCATCAAACAGCCCGTTATAGCTCCACTCACATAAAACACGCGCCGCGGCTCATCCTCCACCCATTACGTCGAGCGGGAGCGCCATCGTAACACTACGAGCCCCCAACACATACACCAGTCAGCCATGACAGTCAGACAGACAGCCCGCGCTTCGCCCCGCGCGCCGCCGCCGCTCCGTGTTCGCAGCGCTGAGTGGAGTGAAGCCGGTCCTCCGCTCACTTGCTGTAGGTACCTAGTACGATAAGGACGAGACGTCAGCGACTGTTAGCGAGACCAGCTTCTCATAGATACCTATGCTTATTCGCTACAATACATTGCGTAGGTGCCTATTTTGTTTTGTTTTTCCAAATGTTTCATGTTATTGTTATTGTTACCCGCGACGGAACAGACAAAGATATGGGTTTGTACATTTAAAAAACAGTTTTGAAATGTGCAAACCCATATCTTTCATTTAATACCCCAATCGGTGATATACTCACCCTTTTGAAAAAAAATCCCTTCAAAAATCAAAAATATTGTAAGGCGTCAGCGAGCCCTAAAATACCAAGTGCCTAGGGATCCAGGATCCCTTAATCCGGGCCTGCTACCCCTTCTACGGCTTAAGTCAGATTCTTTTTAGGACATAATAACTGAATGGGACAGAGATTCTCAAATATCTTAGTAGGTATTTTACGTACGGTATTCTAATGAGACTTAACCAGTGCCGCTGGGAACAGCATCAGACGGTATTCTAATGAGACTTAACCAGTGCCGCTGGGAACAGCATCAGACGGTATTCTAATGAGACTTAACCAGTGCCGCTGGGAACAGCATCAGACGGTATTCTAATGAGACTTAACCAGTGCCGCTGGGAACAGCATCAGACGGTTTTCTAATGAGACTTAACCAGTGCCGCTGGGAACAGCATCAGACGGTATTCTAATGAGACTTAACCAGTGCCGCTGGGAACAGCATCAGACGGTATTCTAATGAGACTTAACCAGTGCCGCTGGGAACAGCATCAGACGGTATTCTAATGAGACTTAACCAGTGCCGCTGGGAACAGCATCAGACGGTATTCTGATGAGACTTAACCAGTGCCGCTGGGAACAGCATCAGACGGTATTCTGATGTGACTTAACCAGTGCCGCTGGGAACAGCATCAGACGGTATTCTGATGAGACTTAACCAGTGCCACTGGGAACAGCATCAGACGGTATTCTAATGAGACTTAACCAGTGCCGCTGGGAACAGCATCAGACGGTATTCTAATGAGACTTAACCAGTGCCGCTGGGAACAGCATCAGACGGTATTCTAATGAGACTTAACCAGTGCCGCTGGGAACAGCATCAGACGGTTTTCTAATGAGACTTAACCAGTGCCGCTGGGAACAGCATCAGACGGTATTCCAATGAGACTTAACCAGTGCCGCTGGGAACAGAATCAGACGGTATTCTAATGAGACTTAACCAGTGCCGCTGGGAACAGCATCAGACGGTATTCTAATGAGACTTAACCAGTGCCGCTGGGAACAGCATCAGACGGTATTCTGATGAGACTTAACCAGTGCCGCTGGGAACAGCATCAGACGGTATTCTGATGTGACTTAACCAGTGCCGCTGGGAACAGCATCAGACGGTATTCTGATGAGACTTAACCAGTGCCACTGGGAACAGCATCAGACGGTATTCTAATGAGACTTAACCAGTGCCGCTGGGAACAGCATCAGACGGTATTCTAATGAGACTTAACCAGTGCCGCTGGGAACAGCATCAGACGGTATTCTAATGAGACTTAACCAGTGCCGCTGGGAACAGCATCAGACGGTATTCTAATGAGACTTAACCAGTGCCGCTGGGAACAGCATCAGACGGTATTCTAATGAGACTTAACCAGTGCCGCTGGGAACAGCATCAGACGGTAGACATTCTGTAAAAATATTAAAATAACAGCAACATAAAAAAAAACTGATACTTTGTAACCGAAAAAGAAATAAATAATTTTAGTAACACCCCCGACTAAGAGGAATTAATAACACAAAAATGGAAGATAACAAGAGTTGAGTCCTTCCTTCCGCATTCACTGGGCGGCGCGGGGCCCAGGGCCCCGGCCAGTCTGCCGGCTGCGGGGCCTGGGGGCCAAACCGGGGCCAGTGCTGTGGGCCAAGTCGGGTGCCACAATCTGTTTGCCTCCATCAAAACCGGCTTCAAACCAGAACTTTCAATTAAGTTAGTTTGATGGCTATAGGTAGTACCTAGTTAGAATATTGACCTTGGGAAATGAATGAATGGGATTTTTATTAATGAAGGAAACTCCAGTCGCTTTAGCGTATATATTTCGTTGTACATAACTGCGAGTGGCGCAGACCGCGAGGACGGTTTGCGGTCCCTCAGACCCTTAGCCACCGCTGTCGCGGCCCCTCGGACCTTCACTCACCGCTGTTGCGGTCTCTCAGACCACCCTCAGCTGACTGTTCAAACTGTTCTCTCGTTTTAATTGAATCGACCTTGTTCTCCGCCACTTGCGCCGAGCTCCGTTCCGTTGTTTACATTTCATTTACTTAACACTCACTAGGCTCCTGCTTACCACAACTTGGTAAAGTATTCCTTTACTTCTTTCTACTCCTCTGTAACGGCGGCGTCCGCACACTCACACACACATGCCTATTACTCCACATTCACATTTGTTTGGCTTCATTTATGAGCTGCTGCTAATCCTCGACTTTATTAAAAGTTCGTTTTGGAGAACAACTCGCAGCTCGAGGAGAGGACTGTCGGAATGCTTTAGAGATTAAACAGGAAGTTGACATTTTCAACGGAAGTGTGGGTTAATTAAAATGTACAAAGCCTTCCGCTAGCACTCAGCTGCGGCACGGGCGGAGAGTCAACATGGCTGCCTTCCAAGCGCATGTTGATTGCATGGTGTTGCGTTGTGTGCTGTGGTGGGTCGATTGCCAATAAGCGGTTTATTACTCGGGTTCGTTAAGTGTTTACGATTGATCGGACGGTCGCCGGTCGCCGGCCGCCGCGTGACACATGGACATGCGGCACTTATAAACCGAGTCTAAGTCGGGTTCAGTACGACGTTTATGTCTGTGTGACTCGTAGAAATATTAAGATTGTGTGAAATGTGCTTACCACCATGTCTCCAAGTGAAATGTGCTTACCACCATGTCTCCAAGTGAAATGTGCTTACCACCATGTCTCCAAGTGAAATTAATCTCAATTACCCTAGGTAGGCCGTTACGAGTTGATAAATGACGGGTGAAATTAGTGCATTAGGTGCGTATCATGCAATATTTTTAACAATATTATATAAAAATTTATATCCCGAAAATCACGGGATTTGCCTAAAATGGTAATTTCGAAATTTTGCGGACTGGAAAATGACCGGGCTCCTAGATCGAATCCTCTATGTGCAGAATACGTGGACGTCGTCGTTCGGAAGCCATTTCACGGGGATTAGTCGAGAAGTAACCTAGAGCTGGACGGATCGGCGAAGTCTGACATAATGTCGCTTGTTCCGGAGTCTCGTCGCGTCTCACTCAACCAGTCACACAACCGTCGCTCAATATGTTGATAGGACTTGTAACTAAGCCGTGTGATCTCCGTCTGATGGAAACGGTTCTCCGCGTGAGTCTCGCACGATTGTAATGTAGTATGTCGCGCACGGAATCTCTGAGCGGCACGTGTGCATGCAGGCTCTTACTCAGTGTTGTAGTGCACGTGCCCTGCTGCAAGGGACCTCCCTCGAGACGTCTCGTACCACTCCGATCCAGATGAAGTGCTAATAATAAATGAGCACTTTATGTTACGTCTGATCTGATATATTATTGTTATAAATAAAATTCGAGGCCAAATAGCAGCGTGCCTTTGTCAGGGGCTGGATAGCGATACTGTGCAAGTTTGTGAGCAGAACACCACTCGCAAGAGGAAGTCACGGATTCATGTGTTGGTTGCACCCGCATTAACACATGAGAGTTGTGTATCGCCGGGGGACTGCGGCGGCCCCCCGTCCCCGCCTCCGCCCCGTTTATATTGAATGAATAAAATAAAATACTGTATATTCACGTATAATTCGCGCTCGCGCGGTACTGAGAGCAGACCGCCGGCGCAATGAATTATGTAGTCTTTTATTTAATTCCTTAATAAAAAGTAAACAGTGATTTAAAAATAGACTCCACATTGTTGTTTTCAAGCAAATGTTGATAATTATTTTGGTATAAATATTATGTCAAAATGATGTAAACTTCGGAGATATTGGGGTTTGTTTCGAAGCCTTTTTGGTCGATAATCAAGTTAGGTTCAGTTTTATCTTTCTTTACATAAAGGCATGTAACGAAAATGTATTCCATTATTATTATAGAATTGGATATACGTAACAAGACAAACATTTTTTGGTGGTCTTTATTCAATAGAATGTACAAATTAGAGCTCCGAAGACGTGCGACGTGCGTGGCGTTGTCTCCGAGAGTTTTTGCCTAAATATGCATCGGGAGAGTGATTATAACTACATAAAAAAAAATAAGTTTTCTAAAATTTTTGTTATGATTATTGTAGTAGAGAAACGAACTATTATAAACAACTGATAAATTTAAGCAACAAACGAA
Source organism: Eupithecia inturbata (assembly GCA_963662085.1). Lineage (NCBI taxonomy): Eukaryota > Metazoa > Arthropoda > Insecta > Lepidoptera > Geometridae > Eupithecia > Eupithecia inturbata. The sequence continues at coordinate 14,803,992 of OY759190.1, forward strand.
AATCATACAATTTGACAATGAAACCGTGCAATTTCTCGTTTTTTTTTGTCCTCTTAACAATATGTTACTTTTGTGAAATTAAAGTTGCATGCAATAGAACATAACTACAACGGATTCAAGGCAGTTACAGTGGGGCTCACACATCCTCTGAGGAACTCTGTACGCCAGCCTTTATTACTAAGTCGCCGGTCAGTGAGACCGGCGCACCCGCCCCCCCTCTCCCTACCCCTGCGACTTAGCGTTCAATGGAGCCGTAAATTCAAGGATTAGCGTGACGCATGGCTTCATTAGAAACAGATTAGTGCCGGATCGAGTCCCGCGCTAGGGCCACACAACGGCTCTGCCTGTGGTTTCGTCACATTTGTCCGGGATAACAAGGACCCAGTAATAGCCTGGCACAGACACATTACAGTTTAGTCATTTTGGCGTTGTCTTGTGACAGATCCTCTTCAGAAACTTTCCATTGAATAATAATATAGTAGGATACACGGTATCCGATATCGCGTCAGCACAAACAAACCTTTCCTTCCTCCGCGAAACAAACTTACAGCAAAAAGCGATGTTTCAGGAAACCGTTTCTTGAAGTATTATTTGAGAAGCGCCGCAGACGGGGAAGGGAGGGCCGCAGACCGCAGTATAATGATTTCATGCAGCCGCTGTCACGTGCTCTCACGACTACATTAAATGTTCTAGTTCAGGTGCGCCAACTTATAGTCGGCGATCTACCAGGAAATATTAGAAAGCAAGGGATCGCATAAACTACTATAATATGCCTACATACTAACTAAATACTCAATTATATATATTTTTTAATATTGTATAACTGCACTTTGAAATTGAACATGTATGTACAAAATGAAGGAATCGTATCGTAAATTACGAATTACAAATTCTGTCGTGATGAGGAGGCATGGAACTGCATGTTATCGCCACTTGTCATAGAATGGCACGTAGTTACTGAGTCCCCACCGCAAGCATGACGCCAGATGTTCGTCGGTGAGTCGATTACGATATTTGGATTTGATAATTTTCATTTCTGAAAATGCAGACTCGCACTAATAAGTCAAACAATCCTGTTAACTGGAGAGCTACTGCTTTCAAAAATGATAAAGTTTGTAATAAATTAAGAGCAGTTTTAGCAAAATTCTACATAATCAAATGTAAAGTTCCTTTTAACATACTGTTGATGATGTATACATCTAAAGCACTTGTTGAAAGTATTTTGTCGTACGGTCTTACTAGCTATGGACATACCTATAAAACGTACTTAGATCAGGTCTATAATATACAATACAGAATTCGAAAACTGCTCGTCCCTTTCAAGATTAAAAATAAATATAAAGAATTCCCTGAACTACTATTTGATTATTGTGGTATTATACCTATACATAAAAAGGTGAAACTTAACGTACTTATCGAACACCCGATCACCACTAGGAGCATCACGCATAAAATGTTAACAAAACCCAGATTTAGTAACATCTACGGCCAAAGAACCTCCCAATATTTAATTCCCCATCTCATTAATGAACTACCTTTAGAAATAAAAAATAAGATTAATAATAAAAACATTAAAACTATTTTAATGCAATATTTTCTATCAAAAACTCAATGCTGAATTGGAGTACCCTGTAGATGATGGTACCTCTAATAATGAGCGGCGGTAAGCGCTGAATGAATGAACTTTGCAACATTCCGGTTGTAGATAAGTAAATGCATAGAAAATCTTAGTTACCAATGTGTGTGTGTTTTTTTTATGACTGTTATCTTTGATTGTTTTGTTTCAGATTTAGGATTATTTATATATGTAACTACGCGACGCGTTAAACCACAGTAGGAAATAATAAACTCTAAAAATAAAGAGAACCCAGTGCTTAGACAAACCTAACATAGGCTTTAAGGCATTGCTAACCAATTTTTGTAACGAACTTTTATTGAATAAATTATCTATCTATCTATCTATCTATCTACCAATGTTTTACTCATTTAAGATGTACCTATAAGCTGTTTGTTTTCCATCTAAATTAAAATAAAATCAAAAAAAATTAAAAAGACGCGGTTGTGGCTGGTCTTATGAACATGGATTGTTCTGCTTTCAAACCACTTTTCATAGTTCTAAGCAAAGTTTTGTAATGTCTTTCTAAATTCCCGCGCTCAGGGAATGCCACGGAACTTCGACGCGACGAGGCACTCACACTTGTCTTCTACCATATCATATAGTAAGGAAGCATACTCATGTGTGCCCAGCACTGCACTGCTGGGTCTACAGTGATACTTAATTAGATTAAAAACACCTTTTCTTCCCAATCATTATTAAAATGATACGTTTTGCTTTTTTTCGACGCACTCATATTGTATCGCAAATTCTAAAAACAACATACTACATATTTTGTGATATCATGCAAGCCTTCGACTAGAGGTACGTACGAGTAGATCACAGTGTTATATGTAGTAAATTAGAAGCATATGGGATAAGAGGAAACGTGTTCAATTTAATTGCCTCGTACCTAAGAGATCGGAAACAAGCGACAGAAATTACTCGCTTTAACTATATATAAGACCAAGTTCGACGTTATGTATAAATCTAATGAACGTGTAATTCATAAACTATCGCCCATTAATTATCAATAAAATAAATCAACATATGACATTATTCGCCGATGACAGCTCTATCACAGTCAAGTGTAATAATTATGAATCTGAAATTAATCAATCACTAACCTCTATCACTAATTTTTTGGCTTGATGACAATAACTTAAAAATAAACGTAAAAAACGACGATAATGCATTTTAATGAAATAAAAATACACTTGAGAGCAATAAAATCGCACATCCGCACATTTTTACTTAAAAGTTCAATTTTTTTTTTATTTGGAGCTTACAGCAAATTAAAATCAAATTAAATTAAAGTGCATAATCTAGGCATTTGCAGAACTGATAAAGGGTTGACATTTACCTTTAAAAACAACTCATTAGCAACAAAACAATAGACCCCCTTATGTCGCTCGATCCAGGTAAGGCCGGCGGCGGGATTTATCGCAGGTATAAAAGAGTGCATATTGAGGGAATGGTCATCATTTGCATACCAACGTACAGTGTGAAAGGTTCTCTATTGATATTGGCTTCAAACGGAACACGAAAATGGATACTACACCAGAAGTAGCCGCTACAACAGAGTGCTACAACAGAGCGTGATAACCGCTTTCTTATAACGACATCTTTAAGAAATCGTCGTTTGAACGCAGTTCAACTGGGCCAACGACTTCAAGAAGTTCGTGAAGTAGAAGTTAGCCGGTGGACAGTCAGAAGACGATTGAGAGAAGGTGGCCTGACTGCACACAGGCCAGCAAACGGGCCGAAATTGACCCCAGCCCACCGAGAAGCCCGCCTTCAGTTCGCTCGAGACCATTTGAATTGGACCGAAGAGCAGTGGAGTGCAGTCCTGTTCTCTGATGAGTGCAGGATGTGCTTGCATGGCAACGACGGACGGGGGAAGGTGTATAGAAGATCGGGAGAACGATTTGCCCAATGCTGCATAACAGAACGTGTCGCCTATGGCGGTGGATCAATCATGTTTTGGGGAGGCATGTCTATGGAAGCAAAAACCGAGCTTGCCTTCATCACCGGACCGAATACTGGTCGCCAATCAAGAGGATTGACTTCCATACGATACATTGAGGAAGTACTCGAGAGCCACGTCGTACCTTTTGCTGGGTTTATCGGCGAAAACTTTCTGTTTATGCAAGATAATGCAAGACCGCATACTGCTGGCATAGTGATCGAGTACCTTCAAGAGGTGGATGTGACCGTTATGGAGTGGCCAGCTCGAAGCCCAGACCTCAATCCCATCGAACATCTATGGGACGAGCTGAAAAGAAGAGTTCGAGGCCGAGATGCTCCTCCATCGACTCTACAGGAGCTGCAACAGGCGATCGCAGAGGAATGGGAGGCTATTCCTCAAGACTTTATCAAAAGTCTAGTAACATCAATGAAAACACGGATGGAGTCAGTGATTCAGGCTAGGGGAGGGAACACTCGGTATTAATAACAAACTTTAAATTAATTTTATCTTTTAATTTCATAACTTTGACACCAATACTTGAATAAAGAATTTTTTACTAAACATGCATTTTTGTTATTTATCCACAAAAGCATTTTTATGTAATGATTGAAAGACAAATCAGATACCACTGGATCGGTATTAAAATAGACTATGAATCTGCATTACAGAAACATAATATTTTTTGTTTTTTTTTTAGTTATGTCAAAAAATCATGAATGTGCGATTTTTTTGCTCTCAAGTGTATATCTGACATAAATATAATAATTCAAAATAATAAAATAGAAAACACTGACTCCATAAGAGTAGTTTGTCATCTAACTGTAAACCTAGAAAAGGTTTACAGTTAGATGACAAACTATAATGGAAAACCCATCTGGGATACATAACTAGTAGGATTAGTAGATCGGCATAGGCATCCGGCATACGCGTTATTTAGATTATCCCTAACCCTCAATGTTGACACGCTCATTGTAGCATATTACGGCTTAGTTGAATCGATACTGAGATTCGGAATAATTTTTTTGGGAAATTCTACGGATAAAGACATTATTTTTAAAGCGCAAAAACGTTGAATGCGTTGTATGTTTAGAATACACGTGACTGATAGCTGTAGACCTCTAATTCACAAAGCACAAAATACTAACACTTCCGTCGCTATATATAATCGAAGTGGCTCTGTTTGTGAGAAATAACCCCCACCTATTTCCACGCAAGTTAGACGAAACTCCAAGAAACAGACGTGAAGATAGGCTTTGTTTATTTCCATCCTAAACTGCGTTACTACATAGGAGCATACCTCTAGTATCAATGGCACCGACATTTACAACAAAATACCAAAGAGCTACCAGCAGCTTAATAATTGAGAATTTAAACATAAATTTAAGAAATTGTTAATTGAAAATGTTATTATAAGATTGACGACTTTCTAAATGATAAATTATAACTTTTAATGGAAATGTATAGAATAAATATTATTAAATTCAGTATCGTAATTTCTACCTAATTTTAATTTTTTGACATTGCTTCTAATAACTCTATTATTATTTTACTTACCTACTTACTGCATGTCATCTCTCACAATGTGTACGTAATCGGTAAAACATGTTGATACCTGCATGTGCCTATTTGTAAAATCTTATATCTAGGCCGGTTACAGTGCTCGACCGACCGTCAGTGCGTACCGTCGGTGCTGATGATGCGCATTGACCGACCGTCAGTTTGTATCATTCAGTGCTCTGCGTACCAGTAAACTGACCGGACGTGTACAGTCGCTTTCAGTACATATCGATAAGGTTCATGTTTTTCGTAGCGACAAAGTCGTGGCGTAGGCGAAATGGACGCGTTTACAAATAGTTTAATTGCTGCATATTATCTTCGTAGACGTCGACGAAACAGAACACGTAGATATCACGTACACCCGATCGTCACGAAGACGAACTTCGGTGATCAAGCGTTCAGTATCAAGGTTCATATTTGTCCTCACTGGAGTTTTGACAACAATAATACACGCATGCGTGCGGTCGGTGCACCGGTCGGTACAGCACTGAACACGTTCATTTGTTTACATAGCGCGTCAGTCGACCGACGCTACGCATGCGCACGCGCTCGACCGACGGTCCTCGTACGCAGTGCGTAGCAAAATACGCGTGCGTACGGTCGGTCTAGCACTGTACGGTTTATGCATTTTCATACATATGACAAGCGCGACTGACGTACGCACTGACGGTCGGTCGAGCACTGTAACCGGCCCTACACATGTTATGCAAATAAATGATCTCTATCTTTTATCTTTATTTTTAACACAAAGTGTCATCTACGCGGTCATTGAATAAGACGCACTGCGGTGACTGGCAAAAGAAATCAGAACTGAAACCAAAGATAGAGACAAAAATAGTGCACAGGTGGATTTATGTCAGAGTTTAAGCAGAAACTAAAGAGAACTGAAGAGTGGGTACTTACGGATACTGCACGATGGTGCGCAGGCGGGTGCGCAGGCGGGTGCGCAGGTGCGCAGGCGGGTGCGCAGGCGGGTGCGCAGGCGGGTGCGCAGGCGGGTGCGCAGGTGCGCAGGCGGGTGCGCAGGCGGGTGCGCAGGCTACGTGGTTAGTGAATGGTTGTCTGCGGCGGCCGAGCGTCGCCAAATGATAGGCGATATCACAAATATATCACATACCGGGGCCGCGCGCCGCCGGCACGCTTCAACTACTTACCTCGTGCACTTACCCTCTTAATGGCAATCTTACTTTAACGCATTCACTGCCCAGCCTCGGCGCGGTTGCGACCCACAGGGCTGCGCCGCCTCACGGTGCTGGACATGTCTGGGGCCACGATAGTGTTAAACTTCACTTAAAGAGATGCCTGTTTTAACTGTTGACATAAGTCAATGTAAACCGGCTAAGTGTGAGTCGACTCGCTCACGGCGCGGTCACCCATCCAACTACTGACAGCGCCCGACTTTGCTTAACTTCGGTGATCGGTACTCGTCTTGGTATGGACGTTGGACAGCTTATTTTTTTATTATGTATATTTAATTTATTTTTATCTTTTGTTTTCTTCTGGTTGTTATAGCAGAAATTGTACGAGCCCAGAGCTGCAGTTAGTTAGTTTGAATTAAACCACTGAGTAAATCAATCGTAGTTATATTGTGAAAAGTATACAAGTTTAAGAAAGATACTCATCCGCTCTAGTCCGCGGTAAAGGCTTAACTGAAAATGTAGGTCGCGGCTGATCGCGGTGTCAGCCGAAATAATTCTATATAAATTTGTGTTTTACGTGAACCGTACATGCTCCCGAGAGAAAAAGTAAGATGAGCATCTATTACAGTCCAATGTATAAATTAAAAACTAAGATATAAGTTAAGAATAACACTAAAACGGTTCCAATCCATCTAATTGGAATGGTTTCCTAACTTCATTGGTGGAAGGGGCTGGTCGTGTCGGCGTTGGGATGCATCGAGATGCATCTCCTGCATCTCAATGCATTCTAGTCCAGCATTGTCCCTTCCTTGCAGTTTTGTATTTCTGTTTCGGTTCCTTGCCATTTCTTTTCTGACGAGCCATCTTTTAGCTAATAAGTAAAGTAGGTATGTTGCTATTCCTCCCAACAACACAGAGGTTACCGAGTAGAGGTAAATGTCGTGACTCGATATTGATGACGTCATCCTCTTGGTGTTTTTGGTAGTCGATTGCCTGTTGCACTTTATTCGCGTCTGGTATATTTGTTGTGCCGAGATCAGTGATGTTCAACTGAGCATGCTTCCACCCCAAGTCGAACATGTTGTTGATGGTGGAGTTAATGGTAGGTATCTCTATGTCCGGTCCCATGTAGAAGTTGCTGCCCCGCTGGTTGTATGCAACAGTCGTTGCGTGCCTGTCCTGGAGCAGACACTTCGGCCCAAGGGTATGACTCCTGTGCAAAGACATCACATGTCTTTGCTCCTGCGCCGTCAATGACCGTCGGCGTAACTCGATCGTTGCATAGTATTCGTATCAGCTGTTTGTCACACAATGTAAATAGCCACAGATTAGGTTTATGCAACTTCGTCCAGTTTTCTTTACAGGCTGTGTCACTTAGTATACAAGACAAGGAAGCTTGTTGGCTGAACACTTTTGCTTCACATGGCGCATTTTTATCCTGCACGCTGTATATTGGTTTATGTGAAACACAGATGTATTCATCCTCCCCGTATGAAGTACATTGTCGCATGTCTTGCTCTTCCATGGTGATGTAAGAGTTTTTTTCAAAGTTAATAGCTATGAAGGTAGAACTTGGCTGCACCAATTTTAGACGTCCCTCTCTCCGGAACGGGATAGGTATGACTTTGTACATTCTGTAGTCTTCGGCACTCAGTAAAGGGATATGTAATTCGAATAGAAAGTAGTTGTTTGTGATTCGAGCCTTCACGTGAATGAGGTCATAGATCTTACTGAACTCCTTTTCAATGTCCTTCATGGGTAGGGATAAACCTGCTGGAAGTTTTCCCGCGATGATACGCAATTGGTCAATCAGTTGAGTAGTAGAAAACAGATGCGTATCTAGATGTCCGTTGTAGATGTTGCTTAGAGAGTTCATTAGTAAGTCTTAAATTCTCTGTAAATCATCTAAAATCAAGGTTGACGTCACTGCAGCTGAATTTATGTCATTAACTACATAAAGTATTTGCGCTCGATTCTCGATTTTACTGATTACGTCGCTAGTTCGATTCATGTATGTTTGTATTGTTTCAAATTGTTTGTCTATAAATGCAGCGTTTCGTTTTATTAAGTTGTTCCCTGCTTCAATTATCAATGTTTGATTTTTTATCAGCTGTAGTAAATAGTTATCGTTAGTTTGTAGATTTTTTATGTTATCTTCGTATTGTTCAGCGAAATCCGCATCAAGGACACCGAAGAGGGTTCTTGATAATTTTCCACGCCGTCGAAGTAGCCTCGTTTTTGTCGTACATGTTGAGATAGCAGTATGGAATTGTATTCCGCCAAGTGACGAAGTTTGTGACGTAGTTGGTTGACGACGATTTCGCAAGGCTCATATTCGTGTGACACTCGTTGGCACAAGGAATCTATTTGATTTATAATAGTATGTAATTTTTTCCGTCGCTTGCCAGTAGGAACTTAAGTTGTAGTATATTAATAACGACCATTCATCGTGCATTAGTTTCACTTTTCCAGCTTCATCAAAATAAATGGGATGGTCGTCGGGTATCAATGTCACCATCATGTTGTTAGGCGTAGTCGCTGATTGTACCATTCCCATTATTGATAGTACGGACAGCAGAATAAGTGACAACGAGTTAGGCTTTACGGTGCTTCGTTGAGTTTTAGTTTCCGATATGGGCTGTTTCTTTTCCTCACTATTATCTTCTGTTTCTTCCACAACAGGTTTTATTGGTAGCGGCGACAGTTTCGTTGGTCTCTTGAGTTGTCCTTTTTTGTTTTCAAAGTTACCACCCGAACCATTCCGTCCGTGCCCGGGTGAAGTTCCGCAACTCTTCCGAGAGCCCATCGTCCTGGTGGTAAAAATTCGTCCTTGATTAGTACTAGGCTTCCTTCTTTCAAGTTTTCTTTAGGATGTTGCCACTTGCTTCTAACTTGCAGTTGGTGTAAATATTCATTAGACCATCGTTTCCAAATGTGTAAATTCATTTTTTCTATGAGTCTCCACCTGTTTCTTAAGTCATGCTGGGCAAAATCATCTTCTTCTTGTGGTAGTGATAGTAGTGGACCACCAATGAGAAAGTGGCCGGGAGTGAGGTACTCTAGATCATCGACCTCTTCTGTTAATGGGCATAGTGGTCGCGAGTTCAAGCAGGCTTCAATTTGTGCTAGTAGAGTAGTAAATTGTTCAAAAGTAAGCTTCTGCTCGCCCAAAACTCGATGCAGGTGATATTTCATTGATTTCACAGCGGCCTCCCATAGTCCTCCGGCTGTTGGCCAGAGAGGAGCGTTGAAGTTCCATTGTACTTGTAAGTTGTTCAACTCATCAAAAAACTCTGACGTTTTGAAAGTTTTAGAGCGTTCAAAGTCTTCTTGCAGAAGTCGTGAGGCACACACGAAGTTAGTCCCGTTGTCCGAGAACATCTGTTTGGGCGTTCCTCGGCGTGCGCACATCCTTTTGAAGGCGGCCAGAAAAGTCTGCGTTGTTAGGTCGGATACCAATTCCAAGTGCACGGCTTTGGTTACCATGCAAATGAATATGGCAATGTAAGCTTTGCATGTCTTCACTCCTCTTCCTTTGTTTATCTTCACATCTACGTGAAAAGTGAAATCCACCCCTGCGGCTGTGAAAGCTCTGGCGCCCGGCGTCACGCGTTCTTCTGGCAACGCAGCCATCTGTTGATTGTTACGAGTTGTCTTGAAACGATGGCATCTAACACATTGCAAAAGCTGTTTTTTCACAGTTTTACTGCCACCAATAACCCAAAACTTTAGTCTTAAATGGGCTAAGGTAAGACGTGCGCCTCCGTGAAGAGTGTCGAGGTGTGCTTCCTGGATGATAAGCTCCGTCAATCTTCCTGTGGCAGGAATAATGATCGGATGCTTCGATTGAAGAGGTAGAGTTGAATTTGCCAGTCGTCCTTGTACACGCAGCAGTCCATTCTCGTCAAGGAATGGAGTTAAGTTCAGTAGTTTGCTTCGCGTGGGCACTGGTTTATTCTTCTTGAAACACTTGTAGTTTTCTAGTGACCTGCCTAAGCTGGAGAGTGGCTTGGCCCAAAGAAAACACGAAGAAAATGCTTACAATATATATTAAAGGAATTTAACAGTGGGTCTGCGTTCGTTGTCTCCGAAATACGTTAGGTTCTTGGAATGAATGCCACTGGCCTTAGCTGGAGAGAGGTCCGACGCGGTAGGGCGACTAGTGGATCCAGATGAGAAGGCCGGCGGCAAGAGAAGTGCAGCGGTTAATGTTCCGTGGTACCCTTAAGGTTCTTCCCGGTGGTACCGTTACGGTTCTTCCCGGTGGTACCGTTGAGCAATCGCCGGAGAATGGTGGCTTCGATTGTGTAGGGATAACCCCCAGGATGGAACCCTGGAATCCACGTCCAGACACTTTAGAAGTTGTCCGGTTTTGTAATATGACTGCCGCATCCTCAACTCATAGCGTAAGCGCAATGGCAAAAAGCATTTGCAGTAATCGATGATGAGGCAGTCATACAAATGAAATACTAAAGCTAAAACAATGGAAATGAAATAACGGTTTACCTACCTCACTAAATCGGTTCGATTGTGAGATAGGTATCCGAGTCAAGGAATTAATTACATGGGCGGAAAATCAATAAAAGATGTTAGAGTGATAGGTACGTAATGCGTAGAAATGATTTGTATAAAACAATTTACAATGAATAAAGAATGAAGGAAATGAAATGACAGTGAAATGACAGTGAAATTCGCTAAAAGGCGGCAAGAGGTATTTGTACCATGAATGATAATTAATATAAGAAGGCGATGTGTAAGAAGCAAGCTAGATAGATGAACGTAAATTAATTTAATATCAGTTATGGTACATTAACGGTTAGATAGGTCATTGACCGTTACTTCGACTTACCAAGCCCACAACTTATTGCACTAAATACACACTATATAACAATAATGCAACACTCACCCGATATGGGGTTCACTATTTATAACAATTTAACTTTGAATTCTTTAATATTTAAGCAATTAACAATTAAAGGTGTTGAAAATTTGTAGTCCGCAAGTCAAGGAAAGGTCACCTCTGACTCAGTCAAAGACAAGCCCGCAGCGCATAGACGCACTGTTGCCAACTTATCGCGGAGGACGCGGTGCGCGGCGCGAAAGTTCAATTTAAAGCAGCGCGAACGGAATCGTTACATACCCCCCTTTTTAGGTTAGGATTTTTCCTGAGTAAAATCCAAAGCTAAGAACACTAGGTCAGTTTAAAATCCTTGACATGCCATGACCCTAAATTGTGTCCGGACATATCCTCAAGTTCATACACCAGTTTGGACTTCTTTGCTTTAATGCGACACTTAATGAATTTTGGGGCTAATTTCTTTGAGAACCTTTTATCCTTGTCGCTGAGATAGAATGTTCGCTTCCATACTATGTCACCTACCTCAAATTCAACTTTCTTACGTCGAAGGTTATAATGAGTACTGTTCCGGGAGTGAGACTTTATGAGGGATAGTTGTACTTTATCAAATATTTTCTGGAGAGTCCCCAAGTTTTCAGCGTAAGAGTCGCGTGGTGAAAATACTATATCGTTACCTAAGTCAGAATCAAGGTAGTGAGATCCACAACTAACTAATTCACGCCCGAAAACAAGAAATGCGGGAGTAAAGCCTGTGACTTCGTTAACAGCGCTGTTTAAAGCGAATTGAATTTTTGGAACGTTGATATCCCAAGATCGATGGTCGTTCTCAATAAAAGTAGAGATAGAAGTCACAATAGTTTTGTTGTAACGTTCGACGGTGTTCACCTGAGGGGTGTATAGTGGTGTATAGTGAATGTTAGGTATTTTGTAGTTAGCTAGTAAATTCCGCATAGTATTGCTAGTAAATTGCCTACCATTGTCCATAAGTAGTGTGCTCGGAATACCGTGCACCAAGAATATTTGTTCTTCTAGAATTCGAGCAATGATCTCCGCAGTTGCTCGCCGTATAGGAAAAAGCATACAGTATTTGGAGAAACAACAAGTAACTACTAGCAAGAACGTATTTTGCTTCCTAGAGACAGGCAAGGGCCCTACCAAATCCATACTTAACATCTGGAATGGGCGATCACATTCTTTAGGCCGACCCATTGTTCCAAGCGTGGGCTGTGTTGAGTGTTTATGAGACAGGCAACTATCGCAATTAGATACAAAATTTACCACATCTTTATGCATGTTTGGCCAAAAGTATTTTAAACTTACACGTTTATGAGTCTTAAAGATGCCAAAATGGCCTGATGTTGGTTCCGAATGATTTTTATAAATGACATCTTGACGTGCTTCCATTGGTATTACCTCTTTCCATTCGAATTCCCTAGTTAGAGGATTCAAGGACTTCATGTACCTAAATAACCTACCGTTTTCCAAACGATAGTTCAAAAATGACGTGGGAGATTTTCGACAACCATCAAGTATATTTAAATACCAAGGGTCGTTGGTTGTTATAGAAGAAGGTGTAGTGGAGTCAATGGCAGCAACAGGAACCGCACGAGACAGACTATCGGGAACAACATTTTCGGAACCTTTTCTATGTTTGATGTCAAAGTTATAGGCTGATAGGCGTACGCCCCATCTAGCTAACCTTCCAGTCGGGTTATTTAGATTGAGGAACCACTTCAGAGAAGAATGGTCTGTGAATACAGTAAATGTCTGACCATTTTCGAGATAGCAACGCCAATGCTCAATAGCGGAAAGGACGGCGAGTGCTTCACGTTCCGTTGCGCTGTAATTACGCTCCTGCTGTGACAGTGACTTACTCATATAAGCGATGACTCTTTCCGTTCCATCCAACGTTTGAGTGAGTACGGCTCCAATGCCATAGTCACTCGCATCGGTGTGTACTTCAAAGGGCTTGGAGTAATCTGGACATGATAAAATGGGAGCAGATACGAGATGAAATTTTAGTTTTTTGAAAGCGTCATCTGCTTCAGGGGACCAATCAAATGGAGGTGAATCTTTCTTTTGAGAAGTGAGTTTATTCAAAGGGGAAGCCAAAGAACTAAAGTTTGGGATAAACCTACGATACCAAGAGGCTGTTCCCAGAAATCTTCTGACCTCTTTACGATTCGTTGGAGCTGGGTAGTTCAGAATTGATTCAACCTTTTCAGGGTCTGGTTGCAGCCCACTAGAGTCAACAATATACCCCAAATACTTTAATTGCTTTCTAAAAAATTGACTTTTCTTAGAGTTGATCGTTAGATTAGCCATCTTCAGTTTTTGCAAGACATGTTTAAGCAAGGACATGTGTTGTTCGAAACTGTTTGAAACAACGATGACATCATCGACAAAGACAAATACTCTATGCTCAAATTCAGGCCCGTAAAATAAGGCATCTACTAGCCTCTGTTGAGTAGCGGGAGCATTAGTTAGGCCAAACGGCATAGATTTGAATTGGAAGGTTCCCCGAGAAGGAATATAAAAAGCAGTTTTTTTCCTATCATTTTCTTGAATTAAGATCTGCCAAAAACTTTTAGACAAATCTATGCTAGAAAGATATTTAGCATCACGCAGATTGTCCAGTATCTCTGATATGTAAGGGAGACTATACGCGTCTTTTTTAGTGATAGAGTTGAGTTTACGGCTATCTAAACAAAACCGTAACTCGCCGTTCTTTTTCGGTGTAAGAATGACCGGAGACGACCAAGGGCTTTCGCATGGCTCGACGACGTCTTCTTTAAGCATCTCATCCAGCTGCTCGACTAAGATACGCTGTTTTTCTGGTGACATTCTGTAGTAACGTTGTCGAATAGGAGGGGTGTCACCTGTGTCGATGACGTGCGTGATTAAATGAGTGCGACCTAGGCCTTGTTTCTCATAAGAGATGTCATGGAAGTGAGACATCATCTGATCGGCTACAGCCTTTTCTTCAACCGATAGATGCTCGTACGAACAGAGATTATGGATTTCACTAGGAACTACATCAGTGACAGCAAGGACAGTATCAGAGTCTTTATAATATGCGATACGATCTAGGTACTTAGGGAAAAGACCGAAAGTCCTCCAAAAGTCCATACCTAATATAAGTGAGTGCTTGATACCAGGTACTACAAAAAACTTTAGAATGTGAGTTTGGTCTTGAAAACCAACAGAAAGATTTAGAACTCCAATAGACTTAAGTTTATTTCCACCTGCAGCAATGAAGTTAATATTTTCTACCGGTTCTAGTTTGAACCCGGAGTCTAACAGATACTCGTGACTTCCGTTACCTAAGATAGTGGTAGAAGAGCCGGAGTCGAGGAGACCAATCAATTGCTTGTTGTTCAGATTAACTGCAACGTAAGGTCGAGATCTATCAACTACAGAGTTAGCCCGGATTGAAGAGACAGCATTGTAAGTAGAGAAAGAAGAGATGAATTTTAGCCAATTCTTCCATTCGGAAGGATCAACATTTTTATGCTGTACCCTACAATCCTGCCCAATTAGTTTTTTTGATCCTCTTTATCAGGTTCAGTGGAACTTTTTTTGTTGCAATCGGGGCAATCTGCAATACGAAAACCTTTCTTTCCGCATCTAAAACAAATTAGAAAGCGTTCCTTTTTGCAATACCTTAACGAGTGATCAGTAGTTCTGCACCTTGGACAGTATTTAGATACGCCTGATTTGGACGCTAAAGCTGCTACTGTTTCCTCTTTCTGTATGGAGGAGACACCTGAGTTTTTAGTGTTTGTAATTGATTCGCTTTTACCCATATATGCGAACTCCGGAGCGATAGTGCTTGCAGACGCCTTTGGTGGTTCGTGAAAATGGGCAAACCGCGCTTGTACGTTTTCGAAACTGCGACATACTGATTTGAGAGTCTCGATAGTCCTAATATCCGGAAAGGCGGACAGTGTACTGGCATAACATGGCCTGATGTTGTGGAGCAAAATCTCTAATTTTTCATCCTCGGATAGAGGTTTACTCAACCGGGAGAACATGCCATGCATTATGGAAAGATAAATGGTTATGTTTTCCGTCTCACCTTGAGTTCGAGTTCGAATTTCAGCAGCAAGCCTGTAGTCATAGTCACTGCTGCTGAAGTCTTCAATTAAAAGCTTACACAATTCTTCCCACGTCTGGGCCCTACTTCTATTGCAGCGATACCAATGTAAAGCATCATTAGTGAAAATCTCGTAGCCCAAGGATAAAATTTTCTCATAAGAAATACCCCTAGATAGAACAAATTCTTCTACCCTTAAGATGAAAGAGCGCACACAAGTTTTACCCGTAAATTTTAGTTTACTAATGTCCGCAGCAGTATTTCGCTCACATGTCACGGAAAGAACAGGTGCGATTTGTTCAGAGGTCGCACTCAGGTTTGTAGGTCTAGGTTGGGGATTAAGTGGCTTTAGTGCAGATAATTCCTTGTAGAGGGTTTCAAAAGTGGAACGGCATGACTGATACCCACCGGCAATCGACTCGATGCTACTTAATCTATTAATCCTATGGTAAAGGTGGTGGAGTAACGTTTCCGTTCGTGAAAAAAGATTTTTATCAAATTTTTGCTTAAGTGTAGTTAAGTTGCCTTGCGCTTTTACTTGGACGTCATGGATTCCCATTAAATCCTTATCAGGTTCGAGGTAGGACTCAAGAATGTCCTCTGATGGCGAATCTTGTGCAAGTTGGATAATCTGTTTACGTAATTCCTGGACAGATCCACTATTGCCTCCGCGCAGCTCAACTTCATACTCTAATTCAGGCTTTTGTAGGGATAAAAACTTAATGGAAAACGCCATATTGAGTGTGTGTTGCAGTAAAGTTTAAAAACTACAATGATTGTAAGCAAGAACTTAATATTTAAATAGTCGGACCTAAATGTGATATTCAACTAAAACAAAACACTTATTATTATTAAAAATTAAAACAGCTTGACTAATAAAACTACCACATATAGGTAAGACATAGCATAAATCAAACTTAGGACTAAGATTTTTATAGCCAACACCAAAGAAACCAAAAAAATGCAGAAAGTAACGTAATTCGGAGACAAAGTTACCTGTATTGGGCGCCAGTGAAACACTTGTAGTTTTCTAGTGACCTGCCTAAGCTGGAGAGTGGCTTGGCCCAAAGAAAACACGAAGAAAATGCTTACAATATATATTAAAGGAATTTAACAGTGGGTCTGCGTTCGTTGTCTCCGAAATACGTTAGGTTCTTGGAATGAATGCCACTGGCCTTAGCTGGAGAGAGGTCCGACGCGGTAGGGCGACTAGTGGATCCAGATGAGAAGGCCGGCGGCAAGAGAAGTGCAGCGGTTAATGTTCCGTGGTACCCTTAAGGTTCTTCCCGGTGGTACCGTTACGGTTCTTCCCGGTGGTACCGTTGAGCAATCGCCGGAGAATGGTGGCTTCGATTGTGTAGGGATAACCCCCAGGATGGAACCCTGGAATCCACGTCCAGACACTTTAGAAGTTGTCCGGTTTTGTAATATGACTGCCGCATCCTCAACTCATAGCGTAAGCGCAATGGCAAAAAGCATTTGCAGTAATCGATGATGAGGCAGTCATACAAATGAAATACTAAAGCTAAAACAATGGAAATGAAATAACGGTTTACCTACCTCACTAAATCGGTTCGATTGTGAGATAGGTATCCGAGTCAAGGAATTAATTACATGGGCGGAAAATCAATAAAAGATGTTAGAGTGATAGGTACGTAATGCGTAGAAATGATTTGTATAAAACAATTTACAATGAATAAAGAATGAAGGAAATGAAATGACAGTGAAATTCGCTAAAAGGCGGCAAGAGGTATTTGTACCATGAATGATAATTAATATAAGAAGGCGATGTGTAAGAAGCAAGCTAGATAGATGAACGTAAATTAATTTAATATCAGTTATGGTACATTAACGGTTAGATAGGTCATTGACCGTTACTTCGACTTACCAAGCCCACAACTTATTGCACTAAATACACACTATATAACAATAATGCAACACTCACCCGATATGGGGTTCACTATTTATAACAATTTAACTTTGAATTCTTTAATATTTAAGCAATTAACAATTAAAGGTGTTGAAAATTTGTAGTCCGCAAGTCAAGGAAAGGTCACCTCTGACTCAGTCAAAGACAAGCCCGCAGCGCATAGACGCACTGTTGCCAACTTATCGCGGAGGACGCGGTGCGCGGCGCGAAAGTTCAATTTAAAGCAGCGCGAACGGAATCGTTACATTCTTCAAACAGTCTATTTCTTCGCCAAAATATTCCTCCTGTACGTTCGTGAGCACCAGTTTCGTTGTTTTCAAAATTTCATTTGATGTCAAACACATAACCCTCTTTTCGTCACCGTCGGGTAAGTTATTTTTTGAGTTGATAGTATTCTTTAGATTGCTGATTACACGTAAAATCCAACCAAGTACTCGGATTACACGTTTATAACTACTGAATTTATTTAATAATGTTTTGATGATTTCGTCGTTTTTATAAATAGCTGCGCAGTATTTTTTTTGGCGCTGTCCATTGTTTGTGGAGTAGGTCATGGTTTTATCGTGTTTATTTATATTGCTGTAACTTTTTAACCACTCAGGCCCTTCCCACCAGAGCTTAAAGTTAAGAAGTTGAGAAGATGAGAGTCCCCGAGTCGCGCAATCAGCGGAATTATCTTCTGATCTGACATACTGCCAGTGCTCTGCCGAAATGATGCTGTTTATTTGTGCTACTCTGTTAGCCACATATCCCTCCCAGCGATTGATGTCTCCTTGTAACCAGGCGAGAACGACTTTAGAGTCACTCCAGCAGTTTATTTGTAATTGTTTATGGTTGAGAGTAAACTTGACCTTTTCTATTAGTTTGGCTAATAAAAAAGCTCCACATAGTTCCATTCGGGGTAAGCTTATCTTTTTGCTTATAGGTGCAACTTTAGTTTTGGCAGTGATTAAGGTAATTACGTAATTGCCATGCTGATTCATTACGCGGCTGTATATCACACACGCGTAGGCTTTCTCGCTTGCGTCACAGAACCCATGAACTTCCACGTTAGTGTCTTGGCACTGTAGCCATCGAGGTATGGAAAGTCCATTTATCAAAGGGAGATTTTTTCGAAGTGTCTCCCACTCGGCAGTAATTTCGTTAGGTAAACATTCGTCCCAGTCTGTTTTAGTGGTCCAAACTTTTTGAAACAGCAGTTTAGTTTTGATTATAAAAGGAGATAATAAACCTAGAGGATCGTATAGTTTACTTATTTCACTCAGTAAGGTTCGTTTTGTCAAGCGTTTTTGTTCAGGTAGCTTCCACTGATAAGTAAAGTTGTCACTTGTTTGATCCCATCTCATTCCTAGCATCTTTGTGTTAGATATTTGTTCTGGATTGAAGTCGATGTTTGTGTTAGTGCTTTTCTGATCATCTCGCAAGTCTCCTAAGATCGTAGGCTCGTTGCTTTTCCATTTTCTTAAATTGAAACCTCCTTTTTTCAATAACTCAATCAGTTGACCGACCAGTTCTTTCGACGCTTCAATAGTATCTTGCCCGTAGACTAAGTCATCCATATAGAAGAAGTTTTGTAGGATCTTCGATGCTTCCGGATAACTATTACCCTCATCTTTAGCAAGCTGGTGCAACGTACGCATCGCTAGATAAGGGGCGCACTTCATGCCATATGTAATCGTCTGTAAGTTCTATTCTCGTATCGGTTTTTGAGGGTCCCCTGATGGTCGCCACAGAACAGTTTGGAGATTTTGTTGCTTCTCGTTCAGCCAGATAAAGCGGTACAGCTTCTCCACATCTGCAGTGAAGACGTATCTGCACGTTCTCCAATGAATCAGTAGAGTAAACATGTCTTTCTGTAGGTTAGGCCCGCAGTACATGAGATCGTTGAGGCTGGCTTTATCTTTTAATTTGTAAGAAGCGTTAAACACTACTCGTAATTTAGTTGTGGTAGACTCAGCCCTAATCATGCCGTGATGAGGTAAGTAGATTTTCTTTCGTTCTTGTGATAGTACAGGCTTCATATGCTCCATAATAATGTATTCTTCCATAAATTTAATGTATTCACGACTCAGCTCCTGATTTGCCTGCATTTTCCTTTCCAGTTGAAGAAATTGAGCCAAAGCTTGTGATTTGTTGCTGTTAATGTTTGATTCGTAGTTCGGCTTCATGGGCATTTCAACGACATACTGTCCGTTTGTCAATCTAGTAGTGGTTGAGTTATAGTTATCTTCACAATACTGTTCCTCTGTAGTTGAAGTTGACATGTCAGTAGTTGAAGTTATGTCCTCAGTTTCCCAAAACCTTGTCATGTTCTCTAGTTCGTTGAGCGTCACGAAGCAGTTGAATGTTTTTACTTTTCCGCATAAAATCCACCCCACTTTAGTTTGCTGCGCTACAGGGTACCAACTGTTTTCACTCTTCATTACGCCATTTAAAATGAGCTCTGCGTAGATATCGGCACCTAAAAGTAGGTCAATAGGCCCCGATGTGCTGAAGTGCGGGTCAGCTAGTTTAAGGTTTTCTAAGTAGGTCCAATTATTAATCGAAAAAGATGCGGTTGGCAAATTGCTTATAAGTTTGTTCATAATAAGCGCCTCAATATTCAATTTGTATTCTGAATGAATTGACTTGCATTCTAAGTTTATTGTTCCTTTACAGTTACCGCTTAGTGCCCCGACACCTGAAATGACGGCGCTCATTTTTCGGCGCGGTAGCCTGAGACGCTGCGCTGCGCTCTCTGTGATACATAAGGCTAACGTGTGAACCTTGATCGAGTAACCCTCTTAAGTTGAGGTATTCACCATCTATCGATTTGACCTTTAGTAGTACAGTCGTCAACAAAACTTCCTTCTCGCCGTCCAAGATATTGTTGACTGCGTAAGAGTTAGAGGTAGAGTTCGATGCTGATGATGATGACGCTCTTTGTAAAGGTTGGTTGTTTGGCTGTTCAAGATCTGCCTCATATAAGAGTGTATGATGGGCCTTACGACATACTCTACATGTTTTGCGTGAGTTGCATTGCTTTTCATCGTGATCGTACAAACAATTTGGGCAAATATGCATATTTCGCACTGTTTCCCGGCGAGTCTTTGCATTCATTGCTAAAAATTTGTCACATTTCATAAGTACGTGATCAGTTTTGCAAATTGGACAGTTTCGAGCCGTAGTGAATAAGACTTTAGGCGAATATTGTGACGTCTTAAAGTACGATGAACCGCGACTAGTGTTTCGTTCGACTTCGTTTGCGTAATTGTTTTGTTTGTCTGACTTCCCTGGTTTATTTGACGTGGACAATTTTTGTTTGTTTCCTTGTAAGACTTCCATTGCCATAAATTTTGATTTCAAAAATTCCGTGAATTCTTTCAAATCTGGAAACCCCCTAGGATTCTCAATATCCTTTATGTACTCGTTGTATGTTACGCTATCTAGTTTTTGTACCAATAGATGTACAACAATAGGATCCCAATTGGAGATGTCTAGTCCAATGTTCTTGAGACCATTCAAGCACTCCAGCACGACGTCATGTAATTTTCTTATGCTGGCGGCGCTCGCTTGTAGAATAGTTGGTTGGTTTAGAAGCGTATTCATGTAAGATGTAAAGAGCAGTCTTTTGTTATCGTAGCGATGAGCAAGGATGTTCTAGCATGATGTGTAGTTTTCTGCGCTGATCCCAAGATGCTGAACCAGTTTCTCCGCGTTGCCCTTCAGCTTCGTCTTCAGGTGTTGCATTTTCTGGGCCTTGGATAGTACTGGGTTGTTGTGCACGCTTTCTACGTAAAGATCTCTAAATGTTAACCATTGACTGTACTTGCCGTAAAAGTCCGGTAGTATCTCGATTTTCGGTGTAGATTTCTCGTAGTGCGCATTGTTCCAGATCTTGTGCTGCAGCTTCTTACGCATGTCGTCATGGATGTCCTCCGCAGCATCATACTTCTGCTTATAGATGGAATCCTCATCTTGTAAAATATAGTCAAGTTGCCAGTTGGCTTTCTCGATGTACTGCCATTTAGTCTTAAGGATGTTTAGATCGTCTTCCAGTTCCCATTTCTCCTTAGTGATAGTCAGAGTTAAATTTATCTTGTCCACCGCACGTTCAAAAGCTCTAAAGTTGCAGTACTGTTGACGCAATAGTTCTTGTTGTTTGTCATTGGTCTCACTTGTGTCACGAGGGGGTACGTGAAACCTTATGTCGTCAAAGTTAAATCTAGCTTTTTCTTGGGCAGTCGACGCCAAAGATGATGCTCCGCCGGATTCCACTTGACTAGTGTTTGCAGCCGGTAACCCTGCCTTTCGTTTTAGAATGTCCTGAAGTACGTCTTCATACATTCTTTTGGTGGTGTTGTACACATCATGTATTGATGGTCGGTTGCTCCCGACTTCTTTAGTAGCTGATGGTTGCGTACGAACTGTTCCCAGTTAACTTTAAGGCTAGAGTCACGCTCTTCTAGATAATCTAAAGATTTTCTGCTAGGACTATCCTTCTTGTAGTTGATGCAGATCTGCTTCAAGTTGTTGAAGATCGTCTCCTGTCGGCTGATTAGTTCCTTTGCGCTCTGAGCCATTGTTGTTAGTAATATACGTTGCCCGTTGGTAGAGCAGTAGTAGTAGTAAACCGCAGGTACCAGTTCAGTTAAAGCGAAGTTTTCGCTCGTGAATGTTAAGTATAGAAGCTCTCTACTTACAATATGTGTGCCTTCTCAATCCAACTGGGGCGACCCGCTTGTGGGAGACCAATTGAAACGATTCGCTATCGCTTATAGAGACTCACCACACCTAAATTCACTGTTTAGAGCTCGAAGGACCATGTACGAGCCCAGAGCTGCAGTTAGTTAGTTTGAATTAAACCACTGAGTAAATCAATCGTAGTTATATTGTGAAAAGTATAGAGGTACAAGTTTAAGAAAGATACTCATCCGCTCTAGTCCGCGGTAAAGGCTTAACTGAAAATGTAGGTCGCGGCTGATCGCGGTGTCAGCCGAAATAATTCTATATAAATTTGTGTTTTACGTGAACCGTACAGAAATAGTTATTAACATCCTGTTAATATTTCAACTGCCTACCTGTTACGGTTCAAAAGATACAGCCTTGACAAACTAGAGCAAAATTAGCTAAAACATTTTTAACCTTTAATATTTTTTCCCCAAGCAGTACCTAGGTAACTTTGCTCCATAATAACTCTTGTTTATAAACGTTAAAAGTGCCATAAACATCACAAATCCTACACCGTGAGATGCGTCTAGCTACGATTTATTCAACGTAAAAACAGTACAGTGTTAATATGCACGTTTAGTGGCATAAATCAAGAAAATAGTGACGGATTTACCATTCAACAATTTATAATTGAGGGCAGTTTGAAAAAGTGTTGAGTGATTCACAAGACAATACACTCACCGCAACAACAACCTTCAAACTCTATATCTATATTCCTTGCACGCAAAATACATTTTCAACTTATTAGTCATAACGTTTCTGGTGCGGACGTACCAGGAACGATTCAAACGAGCTAGAGAGAAAGCGTCGGGTGTTCGTATCTCCGTAAGGACCCACTTTTTGCATTTTTCTATTCAACTTAAATATTATATTGATGACGACGGCGCAAGTTCGCGCCCTCATGTGATTTATATTCTATTCTCAACGAAAGGACGCAGGACCGTTTTAAAATGATTTGCTCCGCTTGTAATAAAAAACTTACCCGGCAGGACAATTTCTTGGAGTGTAGCCAGTGTCACTCGCCATATCATACCGAATGTCTGTGAGTAGAGAGCAATACACTGTGCTAACAAGTGAATTCCGCAGGGGTTGGACTTGTCCAGCGTGCAACAATATTACCAAGCGCACCAAGTCAAATCTTAGCACCCCTGTACGCCAGTGCCAAGGTCCTACAGTGGAAGACTCAATTGACATTTCTTGTGAAATGATGAACCCCTCGCCGTTACTCTCTCAAAACGAAGACAACCTAGTGACGATGGATAAAATAAGCGCATTATTGGAAAATACCTTAGATCAAAAGCTTAGTTCTTATCTATCAAATTTTATAGAGAATTTTCGGAAATCATTGAAAGATGACGTTAAGAAAATGATTCGCGGTGAAATAGAGTCTGCAATGAAAAACTTGAAGGACGATTTTACCTCTACGACCAATTTTATCTGTGAAGAGCAGGCTTCTTTCTATAAAACAAGAGGTAGAAAATAAATCACAAGCCATGAAAGAACTCGAAGCTGAAAACACGCACCTCCGCAGTGAATTATGTTTAACAAAAAATCGCCTTTCCGCTATCGAGAAACTATCTCGTAATAAAAATTTAGAGATTCAAGCGGTTCCCGAAAATAGAAATGAAAACCCCACCGCTCTATTTCGCAACCTATGCAAGACGATCAACTTAAACATTAACGACGACCAGATCTATTCATGTCATAGAGTAGCTAAGATGAATAATACATCCGATCGGCCGCGCAACATCCTTGTTTCACTTATCAACCCGCGACTGCGAGATGAAGTTCTTTCTGCGTGCCATCGCTACAACCGGGCGCATAAGGATATGCCACTCAATACGACGCACCTCGATATTCCTGTGAAACGGCGCCCGATCTACGTGAACGAACATCTTTCGCCGGAGTGCAAGGCTCTACATGCGGCTGCAAGGAATGCAGCTAAAGTTAACAAGTATAAATATGTGTGGGTGAGATATGGTCGTGTATACATGCGAAAAGCGGATAACGCGGACTGCGTCTTAATAAAAAATATAGAGTGTATCAACAAACTCTTATAATTAATTGTTATTATTATTATAACAATCATTACGTTTAAATAGGTAGCTTTTTAAATAGTCTTATATTTAATTTATTGTAATATTGTTCAATTAATTTCCCGTTTATTGTATTAATTTCAGAATTTGCATCAATGTTAATATTTTACCAAAACGTTAATCGCATAAGAACTAAAATTAAAGAATTTTATCTTAGCATACTTAATTCTGACTATTTCACATTATTTGTATTACTGAAACAAATCTTAACGACACTATTTTTGATGACGAACTTTTTGACTCTAGGTACAATGTGATAAGGCGAGATCGACTCGATTCTTGTAGTGGCAAGACTGAGGGCGGTGGTATTCTTATAGCTATAAAAAAAGACTTAAGCTACATTCGACAGAACTCATGGAACTGTGAAGTGGAAGACTTGTGGATCACTGTTCTTCCTAACTCAGTTAATAACCTGAAATTAAATATATGTTTATGTTATCTCCCCCCTGACCTGCCTCTGGCTTATTTTGAAAATTTTTATTTAAATGTTCAAAATATTGTACTTAATTCCCCTAACAACGGTGAATTTATGTGTTTGGGTGACTTTAATACCCCTGATATACATTGGTCACTTTCATCAGACAACCGTAGTATGATTGCTGATCATTTCCATGGTCACAAGGCCAACCTACTTATGGATACCGCGCTATTATGTAACTTCTGTCAATTTAACATTATACCAAACAAAAACGACCGTTACCTAGACCTCATCTTCTCCACCCTTAGCACTATTCAGGTTTGTAAGGGTGATCCTATGAGTCGTACAGACAACCATCATCCACCATTAAATATTGACATATTATTGTCTCAAAAAATTACTAAAAGTGGTTCTTTTAAAAGTAAGAAGCAAAGTTGCCGTAACTATCGTAAATGTAATTTTTCGAACATATGTAATGATCTTGATGCTATGGGCTGGAAGGATATATTGACATCGGTTCGTCAAGGTGTCCTCTCAGTCGACAATATGGTGACAATCTTCTACGCCGAACTCATGGGCATAATAAATAAATACACTCCACTTACTAGAGATGACACCTACAGGTATCCCCATTGGTTCTCGTCGGCCCTCAAACGCAGTCTTCAGGAGAAGTCCAAATTTCATCGGCGTTTTCGGAATTTCAAAAACCCTCGGGACTACGATACCTATTCGATGTTGCGTCGTAGATGTAAAAAACTGATATCCGATGATTACAATCTTTTTCTATCTTCAGTAGAGACTTCTCTAGATGGCAACATAAAATGTTTCTGGCGTTTCATTAATGGTAAGAAGTCCTCAAACAACATCCCTCCCATACGGAAATTTAATATCATCGGATCGTCAGGAAATTTGTGAACTTTTTTCAAACTATTTTAGTTCCGTTTATGAAAAACCCGAACAAGTAACAAACTTAACATCTACGTCTAATGACCGAAATGCTGCTCTTAGTAATGTCGTTATCACTCAAAATGAGATTTTGCGTAGGATTGCTTGTCTTGATCCTAACAAAGGTGCCGGTCCCGATGGGATCCCCCCTCATTTCATTAAAATATGTGCCAAACAACTCTGTACCCCTCTCTGCATTATTTTCAATGCATCTCTTTAAGCTGGGGTTTTCCCATGCGTGTGGAAAACAGCACATGTTACTCCAATATTCAAATCGGGGGATAAATCTTGCTGCGAAAATTACAGGCCTATCAGTATACTTTCATGCTTTGGTAAACTGTTGAGTCATTGGTATACGACTCTCTTTACTATCACTTGGAGCCACTTCTGTCGCCTCGTCAGCATGGATTTATTAAAAAAAGATCGACGACCTCAAACCTCTTGGAGTACAAACAATACCTATGTGGCGCGTTTGCCAAAACTGAACAGGTCGATGCTGTCTACACGGATTTCTCCAAGGCGTTTGATAAGGTGAATCACTCGGCATTGAGCTTCAAACTTTGCTCATACGGAATCCATGGTAGCCTTTTGCGCTGGGTAGAGTCTTACCTCTACCGAAGAAACCAACTTGTGGCTATCAGGCGACGAAGTAAACCCTATATATATAGGGTTTACTTCGTCGCCTGTCGTGGTAACGTCTGGGGTTCCCCAAGGTTCCCACCTTGGACCATTGTTTTTCATAGTTTTTATTAATAATCTCGTTGATAGAATAAGGAATCCCTGCTTGTTGTACGCCGATAATTTAAAAGTATACTCTACCATCTCTTACACTAATGACTCTGTTGTCCTTCAGGCTGACCTGGATGCCATTGATGAGTGGTGTAGCATTAATCGTATGTTCCTAAACGCTAATAAATGCTTTGTAGTTTCTTTTACTAACAAGAAACGCAAATTTTTAGCAAGCTACAAACTGAGGAACCGTGTACTCAAAAGGAAATCTACTGTTAAAGATCTTGGAGTTATTTTCGATGAGAAACTTGGATTTCATGCCCACTATGACTATATTTCAGCCAGATGCTCCAAGCTACTCGGCTTCATAAGAAGATCTACAAGAGACTTCAAGGTCCCTAGGAGTCTCATCTGCCTCTACCACTCACTTGTTCGTAGCATTATGGAATACAACGCAGTAGTTTGGTCTCCTTTCTATAAAGTTCACATTGAGCGCCTTGAGAAAATCCAGAAAAGATTCCTCAAAATTTTGGGATATAGGTACGGTATAAATCGAACTTTGCCAACGTATGAGGAGAAACTAAATAAATTCAAATTCATGTCTCTTGAAACCCGTCGTCAATACCTCGACATGATCACTTTTTTCAAAATTATTCACTCAGCAATTGATTCCCCTGCGTTACTATCTTCTATCAGTATAAATATCAGGCCCAGATCTAGACATCCCTATCAGCATACTTTCGCCCTACACTGCAGGTCCATGCCAATAATACCTCTTATTACAACCCTATAGTCAGAATGTGTCGTCAGTACAATGATCATTTAACTAATAACAGTGACAATATTGACATTTTTAACAAAAGATTATTCAAATTTAAAAAAGACATTGAAACCACTCTCATTAAGAAGAGTGGTCTAAATTTTTTGTAATTGTTAATAATAAATATATATATATATATATATATATATATATATATATATATATATATCTATTTATTAATTAGTTCATTATAGTAGCTAGGTAGGTTCATACTCTAAACAAATGTATTAATTTAATGTTTTACTTATGAACTTTGTAATCTAGTTTTAATGCATGCTTTAAACTTTTTCATATTATATTTACACGGAACTGCTCTCAAATATTCATAATATGTACACATACTTAGGGATACAATCTAGATCTTAATATAGTTGCTATCTATTTTTTTTTACTATTTGATTGTGTTCTGTTTTGTGTGCCAAATAAATAAATAATAATTCATTTATTTTATTTATTCCATTTCTCGTTATAGCGGCAAGAGAAGTACACATTCTGTGAAAATTTCAATTGTTTACCTTTTACGGTTCATGAGATACAGCCCGCTGTCAGACGGACGGACAGCGGAGGCTCAGTAATAGGGATCCGTTGTCACCCTTCGTGTACGGAACCCTAAAAAACCACTGCCAAGCAACTGCTTAAAATTTACGGATTTTTATTCGACCACCAATACGGAGGTATGAGGTTGCCACCATATGTTATGTACCTATGTCTGTACAAGTATACCTATATGTAGCCGATTTCATGTTCCCACATAGCGCTGAAACAACTTGACCGACTTCAACAAATGAAGTAGCAATTGATTTGTTTCTGAACAAAGTACAATGTCAGTAGGTTACTAAAACGTTATCATAAGGCTACTACGTCGCATTGCACAGCACAGGTACACACGTAGCATTGTGCGAACACAATGGCGTCACGTGCGTTCAGACACGGGTGCACGGGCACCTTCACATAACAGGATAGTTTGAAGAGATAAACGATGATGACAAGTTAACGAAACGGCAGTTATTAGCTTATATTTAGAAGATATTCAACCCGTTAGGTTGGATTTCTCCGCTCACTATTAAGGCGAATCTTTTATTCCAGAGAACTGGTTGGAAGCTAAAGACGTTTGGGACGACGACCCATTGAACGAGGAACTTACAGAGAATGGCATCTATTGAAAACAGAATTCCAGAACCTGCATCAGTTAGAAATACCTAGGCATTTATAAAATAATAATAATAATGGTTATCAATATAGCAATATTGATAACCAACGGGTAGCGGGCAGCGGGCAACGGTCGAGCATACCGATGTTTACATGGTCGTGTCGCGGGCATCGTCGTTGAAAAGACATTTTTTTGTATTTTCAAGAACTGTTTCTTAAATTTTAATAAGCTGTATTTTTCTCAAGCAATCGACAAAATAGTGGAAAATTTACTTTAAAACAATAACCCTGCAACATAAGTCTTAAACAACCATCAGCATCATCAGCAGGAGCAGAAGGCCCCCGAGTACCTGAGTATCAAGAGAAAATGATAAGGACTATCTGTAAATGATAAGGACTATCTGTAAATGATTAGGACTATCTGTAAATGATAAGGACTATCTGTAAATGATAAGGTATATCTGTAAATGATAAGGACTATCTGTAAACGCTTGTATATAAGACTCTTATGTAGTCGGGTTTTAGTTCTGAAATCAAAATTGACTTTTCCAACTGTAAGACAATGTATCATAAAGGAATAAACGAAATACAAACAGCGCATTAGCAGGATTTATTGGGGACGCTTCCGACTGGTATTGATATGGATCCGTTGAGCTACCTGTAGATTTTTTGCAACAGTCTGCAGTTAGCTTCATTGTTTATATTATTGAATTGTAATTTTCTTTGTCAATAATAATAATGATAATAATAATAATAATATTTTATTCAAAATAACTTACGACTAAAAGATAACAAAGTTCATATAAAATTCTAATGGTATTAAATAATGTGTGTGCCTGAACTAAGTAAAAACCTGTTTTTCAGGCAAAAAGAGTTCTAACATCACATAAAATAATCAAATAGAACTTATTAACTATACAAGGCGAAGGTGCATGCTTTAAAATAGTTACTTATGCTAACTACACTAAACTAGTTTTAATAACAAAAGTTGATTGCAAAAATTTATTGGCCTACTTTAAAACACTCAATAAATTTTCTGTGTCATAAAGAACTAAACGTCGGAGAACGTCGCGTCGCGTTGCATTACGTCGCGTCGCCGCAGTTTACGGAGTTCGCTTTGTAAGGACGCGACGCAGTGACGAATTTTAAGTGGATTTAGGTTGACGACGCGCCGGGCTCCGCACACCGGAGACACAACTCGGACTTCACTTAGAACTACTTTGTATGATAATTCGATCCAGTCAGAGAGTAATTGTCCTGAGAGGCCTGTTAGCGGAGCCGCGAGACGTCCTCCCCGATAACTGTAAGCTTCCGCACGGCCCTTCGTCATTTATCCCAAACGAGGAGGCTGCGGCGAGGCGCAGCGCATTATGAGCCGTAAGGCGCTGGCAATAACGCGCCGTCCGCGCTCGAGCCGGTGCCGTGTGATGGACGATGCCCCACCTCGGCACACGCGCCACTCGCTCGACGTTCGTACGTCTGTTAGTGTCGAGTGTTTGCCTCCGCTCCCCACGACCTGGCGCCGGCGCCGCGGCGGACACACGTCACCGGAGGTTCAGCAGCTCTCAATATTATATATCAAGTCAGAAAAAGGCAGAAATAAAAATAACATTTCAAAAAAACAATTTTTACCCCCGACTCGATATCTGTTTTGGAAGAGATATGGCGTCTATCCCTTCTATCCCTTGATGTATCCAACCTTATTCGTTTTGGGTATGGTTGGATACAACAAGTTGGGAATTAGGAGGGATATGGCGCTTGGTCTGTATGTGGTTAAGGTGTTCCGGGGGATGATTTCTAACCCGACTATCTTGGTGATGACGAACCTGTGCGTCCGGATGAGTACGTGGGGAGGCGCAGGCGCCGCCTCTGTTCGTAATGCCTCACGGAAGAACTAACCTGCTGAACAGGGCGCCTCTGACGTGCATACATACATATACTGAATTTGGTAGCGGCCATTGACGTTTTCCACTGTTCACAGAGCGAGTTCGCAAGGGCTTTACTATTTATTTCGTGTTGTGGTTAATAATTTTTAACTTATACCTACTTGAATTATTTTGCTAGAAGACATGACTGTGTATCAATTAATTTTATTTTGCTTAATGACATTTATTGTGTCTAATTGTATCTATTGTTGCTATTTTGATTATTGATATTTTTATTGAGTTATTTTGCTTATTGTGATATGATTAATTAATTATTTTGCCTGTTAATATAATACTATGTGGACTACACTATTGTATTAGGTCATATCCTATATTTTGCAAATATTGGAAAAACCTTGGTGGAAGATCTCATAGAAAAAACAACAGTACACAGCAAAAACTCTTTTGACATATCTTTTAACCATAGCTCATCTTGTGTTTTGTTAGAGAGTGACATAACTGAAATACATAGAATTATAATGAATTTGAAATCAAAATGTGCCCCAGGATGGGACGGTATTTCCACTATCTTTCTTAAATTATCATGTAAGTCTATTGCTCCCTTCATCTGTCACCTTGTGAACCTGTGCTTAACACAGGGTTACTTTCCTACCATTCTTAAGCAATCAATTATCACGCCTGTGTTCAAGAATGGTGATAAAAATGAAATAAGCAATTATCGACCTATCTCAGTCCTACCCGCAATTTCAAAAGTTCTGGAAAAAATTATAAATAATAGAATACTGTCATATCTTGACAAATATAATATAATTGTTAAAAATCAGTATAGATTTAGGCAGGGTCTCTACAGAAGACGCTGTTTCAGCATTATGTGATCTCGTGGTATCTGAGGTGGATACAGGACGAAAATGCTTAACCGTTTTCCTTGATCTGAAAAAGGCATTTGACACTGTTTCAGTTACTATACTCATACAAAAATTAGAAATAATGGGAATAAGAGGTGTATCACTTTGTCTATTAGAGAGTTACCTTCATGAGCGTAAACAAAGAATTAGGATTGGAGAGGTGGAAAGTGAAGATACCGCTATTAACTACGGTGTCCCCCAAGGGAGTGTTCCGGGACCTACACTTTTCTTAGCATATATAAATGATCTCTGTGACCTGGACATTCCCTATGGTAGCATCTTTTCCTATGCAGACGACACTGCTGTTGTTTTCGCAGGGTCATCTTGGGATGAAGTTAAGAAACGGGCTGAAACAGGTCTCGAAATTATTGCTATTAGGCTAAAGCTGAATCTACTCTCTCTCAATATTGGTAAAACCAACTTTATGTGCTTTACTATGTACGATCGTACTCAGCCTCTTTCTGATTTTAAAGTTAAGATCCATGAATGTAGTAAGAGATATGACTTGTGTTTTTGCTCAGCAATCAAAAAAGTAGAGACTACTAAATATCTGGGAGTTATTATTGATCAGAGACTCTCATGGCATCCACATCTTGAACAACTCATGAGCAGAACAAGGAAGCTCATCTGGATATTCAAAAATTTGAGGCATATAGCAACACAAGATCTCCTACACACCTACTAGTATATGTTGCTCTGGTACAATCGATATTAACCTATTGCATACCAGTTTGGGGAGGAGCGATCAAAACAAAACTTATAAGCTTAGAACGAGCACAGAGATCCCTACTGAAAGTTATATTTTTTAAACCATTTAGGTATCCGACTGAAATATTACACTCAATAAAAAGTACACTGTCTATTAGAAAATTATATATACTGCATTCAGCTATCAAGCTACACAAATATATTATATACGACCCTAACATCATTAAAAATAGAAGAAAAAATAAAAACGTCATAAATAAAAAAACAGACTAATTCGACCTTTGCCGCTCGTCAAACCGTAGCTAAATCGGCACATATTTACAATAAATTAAATAAAATTCTAAACATTTATTCAATGAATAATTTCGAATGTAAATCTAGCTTAACTAGATATTTACTTGATCTTAACTATGATCAAACCGAATCTATTCTAGAAATAGACAAATAAATAAACAATAAAGTGTGATGTATATAATTATGTATTTAAGTTATAATCATGTTATCCTAGTTATATTATTTTCAGTTAAATAAAAATTTATTGAGTTACAAAATTTTACTTACCAACCTTACAAGACTTGCATACAGTACGCTAACGCCTAAACATCAACAAACATACACATGCATTACACAAACACACAACACTCACACACTAAGTAGGTAGCTTCTGTTGCCCGGACTCTTAAGAGACCGGTGCCCTCAGAAACACCTAACAAAACTCACACACTCACTACATAAACATTCACTACACCCACTACTCAACTCGCACTAACTTGCACTTGTACCACGCAACATTCTTGAACTTACAATAGACTAAAGTTTAAAGAAACAGAAACCTACCCTCAACAAATTGTGTAAAAATTGTTGTTCATGTTTCTAATAGGATTAGTATTGTGAAATGTTTTGTAATATACTATTATTTTAACTCATAATCATAATGTATGATAAGGAAGAGCGTTACCTCCTAATACAGGTATTTATATACTTAAAAGGAGGTCTCGAACACTGAACAATGTACAATGTAACTTAAGAGAATAATTAATAAACATTTTGTATTTTTTTTTGTATTTGTATATCCTGTAAGAATAGATGTAAGTGTTTTTAATAAATACAAATACAAAACTTTTGTATTATGTTTGCATTGAAAGCGAACAAATGCATTTATGTCTCCCGTGTTTTCCTTTCACAGGAAGATAAGCATTCACCGTTTCTTTGTACAAAGCGAATTGCATTACATCTCTTACTTACTTCAAATAATAACTCCCCTCTAAAAGCTTTTCAAGGACGCTGTACGCCGCCGTAGCCGCGTAGCAATTCTACCCTGTAGCCGCGTAGCACCTCTACGCCGTAGCCGCATAGCGCCGCTACGACGCGGTCCCGTTTGTCTCCGCTCGACGGACGCATTTACTTATTTATAAGGGGTTTTCCGACTCAGATATTCGATAATCAGAAACACAATGCTCATCGAGGCGTTACATTTCACTTCAGTGAGATGTGATGTGATGTGATCGACGGGAGAGTACAAATGTCTCAGATGTTTGATGTTTTGAGCTCGGTTCCTCTACAATACATGACAGCTGTGATGTGGTCGTCGCGTGAAACTGTTAAGTACACAATAAATCAAAAGTCTGCTGATAGACATGCCCAAAGATGTTAGTAAAGTACCTGACGCACCTCGCTCAGCTGGGCTCATGGTCGCTTAGTATATCTTTGGAGAAATATTATTGGACCCTTCCGTAAGAGTCAATATTTGTTTAGTCGCCGGTTGACATTGCGGCTGTCGCACCGACCGGTGCGACGTGAACTGTACCTACCGAGGCGCGCGCCAGAGCGTTAACCAACTTCTGAAAGAACCGGGAGACGCAACAACAATAGCAATAGTCGCCCGTTTCATTCAGAACTTTCCTAAATCCAACATTAGAAATGCGGTGGATATAAACAAATAAAAATATGAAAGAACGTAACAAATTAATATGAGGAACTGCTATGAAATTTGGCACCTATCTATATGATCTCAGCTCTTTTATGAGTCTAAGCTACTATCTGAAGTCACTTGGCTAGTTTTCACATTTATGTTTTTGATTAGATCGTTTAACCTCGCCGCCCTCGCTACACTCGTCACACATGTCTGTCGTACACATGTCGTACACATGTCGGAGTGTGTCGGTCTGTGGCGTCGGGAGGTCACATTGCACATTCTAATAGTTAGTCACTCATTTCCGGAGTTGTAGTCGCGATGGTGGCAGCGTGACGTCACCGCCGCCTGCCTGCGGGGGTGCGGGGGGGGGGGGGGGAAGGAGACACACTTCTCCGGTGACATGACATTAATTAAGTTAGTTTGGGCATCCCCCCTCTCCGCGCCTTAGGACCTTCTGCAGCTCTGTCGCGGTTTATTGCGATGTACTCGGCGGTGGTCGGCAGCGGCCGGTCGCCGCACCGCTCGAAAGTACGAACATCTCGGCGCCTGTTCCAGTCGCAGAAGATTGTGGCATCTTACCCGCTCGCCGAACAAGAGTACTCGGCCGCTGCAATACTTAGTGGAACCGAGCGCTGGCTGAGGCTGATGGAGTTGAGGGAAAGCTATTGTGTGTACAAAAGTAGCTATTTCGTTATACCATATTCTGTTGCCGTCGTTGAGGCAAGACGTGCCTTGATGTAAACAATTTGCAATTAATCAATTGCTATATTGTGACCTCGTTTTTTGCTGATTGTGACATATATCTGTAACGTGTGTATAAAGTAACAATGATACATTTTTCTGGCTATCTTAACTAAACTAGTGTTAAATGGATACCTCCAGCCCCTTCGGCCACCGGAGCAGAAGGACGGCGCGCTCGCCGCAATCCTGAGCACCCTGTTCGCCATGTGCCTGCCGCCCAAGAAGCCGAGTACGAAGTTGTGACTACTCCCGAAATACAAGGTTGGATGAACTCGATTAACCAGTGCCTGAATGAGGTGTGCTCTATTGCATCCGAAGGCAAACTGAACTCTGAGCAAAAGCAACGAGTTAGCGCTCTCTGTCGTAAAGTGGATAATGGCACTTCGCAAATGGCCGTCCAGTACCAGTCTCTTAAAGCCAAAATTGTTAAGGCCTACAGCATCATAGAAATGCTCCAACACCAACTTGCCCAATCCCACCAGCTGGAAGACCTGTTAAAAAGAATTGAGAAGACCTCGAAACCAGTCGGAGAAACTTCCTTCGCCGAAATAGTCAAAAAAGGGTCAAACACTTACTTAAAGCCCACAAATGTCAGTTGTGTGGCCATTTACCCGAACTACAAACTAAAGACAAGTGAAGATACGAAATCTCTGGTGCAAAAAATTATCTGCCCTGAGCAAATGAAGCTGCATGTGAGAGGGCTACGAAAGACCAGGAACGGAGGCGTCATCATCAGCACTGACACCAAGGACGACATCGAAAAGCTGAAGAACACAGTTCAGATCACCAACTCTGGCCTAACAATCGATGAGCCGCTTAAACGAAATCCGAGAGTCGTCATCATCGGAGTGCCGACATCGATACCCGAAAAATAAGTTTTCTCCTGCCTCTTTCATCAAAATTTTGCCGTGATTTTCAATAACTGCGACCTGGAAAAGTTTTTGAACAACATAAAGCTAAGCCACAAGTCGGGCAAGAAGAATGCAGAGTCCTGCAATTATATTATTGAAGTTCCAGCCGCCAGACGTAAAGCGCTCATCACTAAGGACAGGGTTTTAGTGAACTGGTCCTCGTGCCCTGTGAGGGATTTCACCCTGGTTACTCGCTGCTACAAGTGCCAGCAGTATGGTCACGCGGCAAAGTTTTGTCGCGAGGCAGCTCATACTTGCGGACACTGTGACGGCATCGGCCACACAAACAAAGAATGCCAGAGTTAGCTGAAGATCCTAAGTGTGCCACCTGCTTGCTCTTTAAGAAGCCAGGTAACCATGAAACTGGCTCCGCCCACTGTCCGGCAAAATTAGCGGCTGAAAAGAGATATATACCTCTAAATTTCATAGATTATGGGGGAGCCTAAGGACGCAGCTGTTCCTGTGCTCCTTTACGTTTTTATCGTAACTATAATATTATTTAGCCTTCCTTTCTCAATTTTTTCGTTTTAGTTTGAATTTTTTTTATAATTTTAGTTTTACTCATAATTTAGATGAATCAAAGTATTGTGCAAAGTATGTCAATACGATGACATAGAATAGATAATAAATAAATACAAACAAAAAATACAAAATCATTTATTTCAAAATTTAATCTACAATACAAGTGACGGGTATCCCTGGTTTCCGTTTTAGTTTAATTTAAACTGTATTACAGAGAACCAGTCTTCCCTCCTACACATGGTTCCTAAATTAAATTATAAAATATATTATAATTTATTGCACTTACACATAGAATTATGCGTCAGCGTTCTGTTGCAAGGAAAGGTGTGCGCTACAATTTTGTAGTTACTTAGGGGCTTACTAATATTGGTCTTTCTGAAGTATAAGCACTTCGTCTTCAGCGATAAAAGGTTGTCTTCTAGCCACGATGTCACAAGAGCAAGACCAGTCTCAGTAATTATTCGCAAATTTTCCCATGAGGAGTCATGAAACAGTAAGACTGTGTCATCCGCGTACCTAATAGTATCAGCATGGACCAGTTTATTGAGAGAAAGAGGGTTGATATAAACTGTAAACAAAGTAGGTCCAAGAGTACTACCCTGAGGCACCCCGTAGTTGCAGAAGGCACCGTCACTTAACTGCTCATCTACCCTTATCTGTTGATAACGATTGGAATGATAGTCTTCAAACCATTTATGTGCAACTCCTCTTATTCCAATATTTTCCAGTCGTGTCAAAAGGATAGAGGTCGAGACAGTATCAAATGCCTTCTGCAAATCCAAAAATACTCCAACGCATTTCTCTCCCGCCTCCATGTATTTATTTACTTGTGAAGTTAGACGGAGCACAGCGTCAGCGGTCGACTTACCGGCTAAATAAATAAATAATGCTGGACAATCCACACAGCATCATCTAGCCCCAAAAAAAGCAGAGCTTGTGTTATGGTATATAGTACTAACAACTAGGTTAATTCTACTTTTATTTTTATTTTTATTTTCTTTTTACGTGCTACTAACACTCTATGGATTTTTAATTGTCCGAAATAAACGAAATTATTATTATTATGGGTACTAGATGACTGATAAACTTAATACAATATATAACATAGATAGATATTTTTTATTATATATAGAAAATACCCAGAACACCCGGAACTAATATTTGCAGATCGTACAAATATTTGTCCCAAGAATAGACATTGGCCTTTGTTAGAGGTACCGTGAAATGATACTCCAACGATGTTAATTCGCAACTGGTTTATTTGTTAGATTTAAGTTAACATGAAGACATTATGCGCAAGATAAGAAATCACGTTGATACATAACCTCACGTAGATATTGCTAAGCTATAATAACTAGGAAGTTAGGTAACCTTGATATCACACGCATAGACTGAATAACACATTGTACCTTGTACATCTTGGCCACTAG
Source organism: Eupithecia inturbata (assembly GCA_963662085.1). Lineage (NCBI taxonomy): Eukaryota > Metazoa > Arthropoda > Insecta > Lepidoptera > Geometridae > Eupithecia > Eupithecia inturbata. The sequence continues at coordinate 14,841,020 of OY759190.1, forward strand.
AAAAAGGGAAAACAATGTAATGTGTAAGAACTGTGTAACACAAGAATCCAGAAACAACTAGGATTCTTCCCTGATAATGTCACTACATTGTACTTCGTACATCCTGGCCACTCGCAAAAGGAAACAAGTATTTATTAAAACATGACAACAAACAAAGTATTCAAGTAAAAGTGTAAAAAAACTATTGTAAATGAAAAAGTAAATGAATGTAAACTATAAAATGTATAAGACATTGAGATCTGAATGTACCTACTTATGTTTTCAATTGTCACTTTCTAAAGTGGGAATATTTAACCCTAAGCTAAATCGCGAAACACTCTGCGCTGCTTCGTTGCGTGTTTCTACTGTCGGGATATTCAACCCTGAGCTCCTTCGCGAAACACTCTGCGCTGCGTCGTTGCGTGTTTCTACTGTCGGGATATTCAAACCTGAGCTCCTTCGCGAAACACTCTGCGCTGCGTCGTTGCGTGTTTCTACTGTCGGGATATTCAACCCTGAGCTCCTTCGCGAAACACTCTGCGCTGCGTCGTTGCGTGTTTCTACTGTCGGGATATTCAACCCTGAGCTCCTTCGCGAAACACTCTGCGCTGCGTCGTTGCGTGTTTCTACTGTCGGGATATTCAAACCTGAGCTCCTTCGCGAAACACTCTGCGCTGCGTCGTTGCGTGTTTCTACTGTCGGGATATTCAACCCTGAGCTCCTTCGCGAAACACTCAGCGCTGCTTCATTCCACGCTGCTTGATGCTGTGCTGCCTTAGGGCCTTCCACAAGGGCCGCCGAGTTGACCGTCGCTGTCGGATGAGGTCCCGCGTCGGTTCGCTGCGCCCTTCTGCGTCGTTGTGTACGAGAAGAACATTGGCTTAGGCTTTTATGACTTCTATTTTTTTCAAGGGATTCGGTTTGTAACTGATGCACGCTGTGGCGAATCTCTTCTATCTGCTGCGTCTTAGCCTTAAATCGAATGTTCATAGTATCTTCGATCGTTTTCATAACTTCGTATCCGTTATGTTCGCCATTCCTGATAGTCGGCTGCACATGAGAATTCTCGGATGGTCCAGAAGGTTTCCAAAATGCGTCATGCAATAAAGAATTGTGTCGACCTTGGCAAACTCTACATGAGCGCCTTGAACGGTACTGACCTACCTCATGCTGAAGTAGGCAATTTTCACAAATGCCTAACTGCGTCGTTGCATTTAACTTGTCTTTGGCATTTAGTTCTATGAAATCATCACATTTGTATATTGCGTGATGGTGGCTACAATAAGGACAGGTCAATAATGTGCAAGCTGTTGAAATAAATTCAAGGTCGCCTGACTTACTGTAGCTTGATTGTTGTTGATTATTTAGCTTGCTGCATGGTCCCTTTGACTGGCTGAAGGGTTTCTTTGCTTGAGAGGGATTTGATCTCAGGGGCTGCCGCACTAAAGTATCCATATCCTTCTTCATTGTGAGTGAACTGGATTTCGAGGGCTTCAGCACTGTTGTATCCTTTTCCCTTTTCATTAATGGTGCTAGATTGCTGAACTTATTTTCTATGAAGTCCAGAAGCTTATCTAGTCTGTCTATACTTGTCAGAAGGTGCTTATGAGTCTTCTAACTGGCTGGATCCTTGAGAAAGTTGCTCCTGATGTGTAACATAGCTTCAAGAATCTCCTCAAGGTTCTCCTTCAAGTTATCCATGATTAGTAGGTAAAACAAGACCTCTTTGATATAGGATACTTGTCCAAGAGCTGCTCTGAAATGTGGGTTCCGACGGGCAATGTAGGGAACACAATTCGCATCCCAAGAGCTCCTCTGCGATGTAGGTTCCGACGGGCAATGTAGGGAACACAAATCGCACAATACTACGTGTGTATGCGACGTAGTAGCCTTATGATAACGTTTTAGTAACGTACATTATCACGTTGTCCTTCGAGAGACAGTGGTGAGCGCGACCGCGGATTTAGACTGTGAATCCGGCTCGAAGTATGTTAGAGGTACTGTGAAATGATACTCCAACGATGTTAATTTGCAACTGGTTTATTTGTTAGATTTAAGTTAACATGAAGACATTATGCGCAAGATAAGAAATCACGTTGATACATAACCTCACGTAGATATTGCTAAGCTATAATAACTAGGAAGTTAGGTAACCTTGATATCACACGCAAACACTCTGAATAACACATTGTACCTTGTACAGCCTTGTTTAAACTTTAAACAAGGCTGCAAAAATAATTAGCATACTTTAAACTTTAAAGTAGGCTAATTATTTTTGTACCTAAGCACCTTTATTACATATTACTAGTTTAGCATAATATTTAGCATAATTAAGTTAGTATACAAATCTGCACCGTTGCTTTGTTATATTATGACTACTGATTGATGTGATTATTATTTTTTTCGTTTTAAGCACTTTCTGCCTGAGATACAGGATTACCTAGTTCAGGCACATGTATTATTTTATACCTAGATAATATTGACTCATTTGTAATCCATTTAGCCCTAAGTTCTTTTTAATAAATTATTATTATTATTATATTTGCCGCTAGGCGCTAGGTGGCCGACACCGTGCTATCTCTTCCGCGTCGCCGCGCAATCTCAATACAAGTGGAAATCGCCATCGTCGCCACTTTTTACATTACATTGCGACTTGCGAGACATACAGGCTGGTCTGGATGCTCTTCCAGTTTGTGTTATTTACCTGAGCGGTATTGGTTAGTAGGTGACAGTATGAGTCGTATCTATTGCTCAGGCAACATGGACAGCTTTCGGAAATTCTAGTGACTGGCAGCTTTCATAGCAGCTGACGGACTGAGGGTAGGGAGATAATAAAATGAAATATTCTACCTACGTTCTCGATTTGAATATAAGTCGTTCTATCTGTTTCAGGTATCACTCGCAGACCTGCACGGGATGAGACGAGGGTAGCGGCCAAGCGCGTGGTGGTGAGGTGCGAGGGGCATGGAGGACGCGGAGCGCATGGCGCGCGAGGAGGCGGAGTGCGCGCGGAGGAACAACGCGAGCGCGCCGCCCGCGGGGGCGGAGGCGTACTGCGCGGGCACCTATGACACCTGGCTGTGCTGGCCGCACACGCCCGCCAACACCACCGCCTACCTCCGCTGTCCGCACTTCGTGCCCGGCTTCAGCACCGACCGTGAGTACCTGTGTACCTGTGTACGCGAGGCGCGGAGGCGCGCGAGTCTCACCGATCACTGTCTGTCTGCCGCAGTGTTCGCGCACAAGCAGTGCGGCGCAGGGGGGGACTGGTTCCGGCATCCGGGCACGGGCCGGCACTGGTCCAACTACACTACGTGCGTGGCGGCCGAGGACGACGTGAGCGACATCATCGCGCTCTACGAGGCAGGGTACGGTGCCTCACTGGCCGCGCTGCTCGCCTCCATCGCCATCCTGCTGTACTTCCGCTCGCTGCGCTGCGCGCGCATCACGGTGCACGTCAACCTGTTTGTCTCGTTCGCGCTCAACAACGCGGCTTGGCTCGCGTGGTACGCACTGGTGGTGCGCGCGCCCGACGCGCTCAGCGCGGGCGTGCTGTGGTGCCGCGCGCTGCACGTGGCCGTTCAGTACGCCATGCTGACCACGTACACGTGGATGCTGTGCGAGGGGCTGTACCTGCACACGGTGCTGGTGCACGCTTTCGTGTCGGAGCGGCGGCTGCTGCGCGCGCTGCTGGCGCTGGGCTGGCTGCTGCCTTTGGTGAGCGTGGCGGTGTACGCGGGGCGGCGAGCGGGGGAGGGCGGCGGGCAGTGCTGGACGGACGAGGAGGCACCGCGCGCCGAGCTGGCCGCGCTGGCAGTGGGCGCCGTGCTGCTGAACCTTGGCTTCCTGTGTAACATCGTGCGCGTGCTGTGCAGCAAGCTACGGCGCGGCGCGGGCGGCGGCGGCGCGGGTGGGCCGGCGCCGCCTTCGGCCACGGCGCTGCATGCGCTGCGCGCGACGTGCCTGTTGGCGCCGCTGCTAGGGCTGCAGTACCTGCTGATGCCGTTCCGGCCGGCGCGCGAGGCGGGCCGCTGGTGGCGCGCCTACGAGTACGGCACGGCGCTGACCACGTCGCTGCAGGGGCTGTGCGTCGCCGTGCTGTACTGCTTCTGCAACGGCGAGGTGCTGGCGCAGCTCCGCCGCCGCTGGCGCGTGCTGACCTTCCGCCCGCGCGCCAACTCCGCCACCGCCACCACCGTCTCCGTAAGTAACTGCTACCACCATCTCTCTCTCCGCGTCTAGTGTGCAAGTGTGAACATTCTGGTCCGTATTTGTTGCAGTTCGTGCGGTCCGGCGGGGGCGGTGCGTGCACCGAGGACAAGGTGTGACTAGCGGAGGGCGGGGGCGAGGATGGGGAGTGTGAGCGGCGGCGCGCGGGGGAGGGGCGGCACATCCGCTTCGAGCGCGCGCCCAGCGACGAGGAGGCGCCGCCGCACGCGCGCCTGCTCCGCCCCGCGCCCGTGTCCTCTGCCTAGCCGCCTGGCCCAGACAGACTGAAGTGTCCTCTGCCTAGGCGCCTGGTCCAGACAGACTGAAGTGTCGAGCGCTCATATACCGAACGATACGGGTATCTTCCTAACAGTTGACTTAAAAAGTATAATTATTGATTGTGTTGTGAGTGGTTACGACGCGACGTAGGTACGAGTGGTGCGAGCGAGCCGGGCCTTGACTCGGGCGGTGGGGACGGTAATATCGTTCTTAATAAGTATATCAGTAGGTACGAGTGAGTTAAATTGTAGTACTTAATGCCGTTAAACATCTAATTACTCGTTTATATTGTACTTATACATCGAACAAGTAGGTATACAATCTGCAGTATACCTGAGGTACGTCACTCAATCAAATGAACAGGTGCCTAGGTAAGGCAAGTTACTTCCGAGCGAAATGTAAACCGGGTGCCGCGATGTGCTGGCGGACTGCAGCGCTATTCAGAAATGTAAGCCGGGTGCCGCGATGTGCTGGCGGACTGCAGTGCTATTCAGAAATGTAAGCCGGGTGCCGCGATGTGCTGGCGGACTGCAGCGCTATTCAGAAATGTAAGCCGGGTGCCGCGATGTGCTGGCGGACTGCAGCGCTATTCAGAAACTTTGTTACTGTTACATCAACACGGAATCTGAAACAGATTCTCGCGAAATTCAAATATTTTAGCGATTTTTAATATTTTCTGCGTTCTGCAAGAAATTTTTATTGATCGAAGAAGAAATTAAACTTAAACTTCCTATGAACCTATGTTACAATAAAGTATATGTATATCATACGTACCTTTTGGTAATATATTGATTTTTAGTAATAAATCCCTTATTTTTATATTATTTTAAGGGATTTATTACTAAAAATCAAAACATTACCAATTATTAATTGCTCCAAATTTAGCACTCAATCGAATTTTGTTAAACCATGGGTTCATAGAAAATGTTTTAATATTTATGGAAAATTACTTTTTCAAAAAACTAAAATCAGAAACATAAATCTAATTTCTGTATTGTTCATACTTTTTGAAATTTTTGAAAAACGTCATAAAAATACCCATTCCCCCCCTATCTCCGAAAATTGCAGAGAGAGATCCTCTGAAATGTATGTAGCGTTTGTAGATGTAGATCTATATTTTACAGAATAAAGTCTGTGACTAGAACACTTTTTAAAGGATAGTCAAAATCGGGGGGAAATAATTTTCAAAATCAGTGCCGATTGATTTAGTTAGGTCTGTTACTTCAAAAAACACGCGCAGATTTGTAAACAGTAACACAGGCTAGGTACTGTTGGAGAAAGTAGGATAGCAATAGTTTCGGCACGCGCGTGATAGATAATATGTAAACAGTAACACAGGCTAGGCACTGTTGGAGAAAGTAGGATAGCAATAGTTTCGGCACGCGCGTGATAGATAATATGTAAACAGTAACACAGGCTAGGCACTGTTGGAGAAAGTAGGATAGCAATAGTTTCGGTACGCGCGTGATAGATTTGTAAACAGTAACACAGGCTAGGCACAGTTGGAGAAAGTAGGATAGCAATAGTTTCGGCATGCGCGTGATAGATATGTAAACAGTAACACAGGCTAGGCACTGTTGGAGAAAGTAGGATAGCAATAGTTTCGGCACGCGCGTGATAGATTTGTAAACAGTAACACAGGCTAGGCACAGTTGGAGAAAGTAGGATAGCAATAGTTTCGGCACGCGCGTGATAGATTTGTAAACAGTAACACAGGCTAGGCACAGTTGGAGAAAGTAGGATAGCAATAGTTTCGGCACGCGCGTGATAGATTTGTAAACAGTAACACAGGCTAGGCACAGTTGGAGAAAGTAGGATAGCAATAGTTTCGGCACGCGCGTGATAGATTTGTAAACAGTAACACAGGCTAGGCACAGTTGGAGAAAGTAGGATAGCAATAGTTTCGGCACGCGCGTGATAGATTTGTAAACAGTAACACAGGCTAGGCACAGTTGGAGAAAGTAGGATAGCAATAGTTTCGGCACGCGCGTGATAGAGTTGTAAACAGTAACACAGGCTAGGCACAGTTGGAGAAAGTAGGATAGCAATAGTTTCGGCACGCGCGTGATAGATTTGTAAACAGTAACACAGGCTAGGCACTATTGGAGAAAGTAGGATAGCAATAGTTTCGGCACGCGCGTGATAGATTTGTAAACAGTAACACAGGCTAGGCACAGTTGGAGAAAGTAGGATAGCAATAGTTTCGGCACGCGCGTGATAGATTTGTAAACAGTAACACAGGCTAGGCACAGTTGGACAAAGTAGGATAGCAATAGTTTCGGCACGCGCGTGAGAGATTCATAGGCTCTACCTACCTAGTTAATAATCTTATTTCGATGGAATCATGGAATTGCCTACCTTATTATGCAACCTACCATTTTGGGAATAGAGGATAACGAAAACAGAAGTCAGAAGTCAATAACTTTATTTCTTTAGGCTTACAAAATAAGCACATAGATAGACAAGTGAAATACCAACCATTAATTACTATCAAATAAGAAGTAAAGTGTTATTGAGTTTCTCTTCACTTCAATCTTTTGTCCACTGGTGGAAGAAGTGAAAAAGAAACCACCAGCACATTTATATAATCACTTATGTGTCTAATACATATTTGTATTTAAATAGAAGCATTAAACCATAGAAATAGAAACATTCTAAAAGAATACATATCCTTATAATTCAAACTTTACCTTCAACAATTTCAAAGCTAAAACAAGCTAGGACACATCTAGAAAAAGGTGCTACAATGTACAAAAGCTTACCATAATGGGAGATGCTTTCAGCTTACTGGTTCAGAACAGTGTGAGAGAGCCAGTCAGCCAGGCTTTCTTATTTATAGCATTGGTTTAACAAACCAAACTAGTTTGTTCGTTACATTTCGAGTGATACCGTCAAACTTCGGCTAGTGGGTTTGACACATCATTTCATTACTAAATACATTGAAATATCTTCTAATATGATAAAATATTCATGACAAATGTTCTGTAATATAAATTAACAATTAAGATAATTAGTACATCCAATATGAAATAGCTTAATCATTAAATAAAACGGATTTGAATTTAAGAGGCAAACAAATAGGAAATCAAGCCTTTTGCATTTTATTATACCTCTAGAATATCTTTTAAACCTTACTGTTTACCACAATAAACACTTATTATATTATAATATTTATAATTCAACAAATTATAACCATTGGATACGCCATGTTACAGCTTAATCATTTAACGGAACTGATTTGTACTAGTATTTGAATTAGAGCGGGTAAACAAGTAGGAAATCAGACCTGTTACATTTTATTATTGAATATCTTTTAAAGCCTCTTTGTTTACCACTACATACACTTGTTATATTATGTATTTATCACTGACACGCGCTATAACTATAGAGGCAAACGTATTTTTTATTCCAATGCTCAAATTGGTGCAACTGACAACAAACTTTAACTTAGTTCGGGTCAATTTGGTGGATTGTTGGCTATCCCACTCGCACCTGCCACCGCGGCTCCGACGCGACGACATGGCGCACGGTCTGCCGGACACCCTGTATATGTATTCCTTGTAGAACGCAGAAAATATTAAAAACCGAGAATCTGTGTCAGATTCCGTGTCAATGACTTGGTAACGGAGTTTCTGAATATCTCTGCAGGTACCAACCTCCCATCCAAGATTCCTTCACCTGTGAAGTTGATGTGTAAGTTGTATATGATTTTTTAAAAATTATAAGAATGTTTAAGTAAACATGAGTTTCATTACCTTCCTCTGCTCATTGCTGATCTGTTTGCCTAAATGAAAAATTTCTTCGTAAAAAAGTAACAAGCAATTTAAAATAAGACCAATAAAAAAAAAAAAAATGACTAATAAAAAGTCAACTAAATCCAATAAAAAATAATAATTGTAACCAGAAAATAAAATACATTACTTGTGACCACAAGTCTATTTGAACGGTTGAAATTGGATTGGGATTCTAAACCATCACCTAATTACTCACATAACAACCCAAATGTATGTAATGTATTGTACTTTTATTTTTAAATTTACCAATGCGTTTAATTCAATATTCTCACCCAAATCGATCATGGTCTCAGAAAAACTTACCTGTAGTGAGTGGGCAGCAGTGGGTATACACAAGAGTAGACAAACGTATGAACTGTATCGTGAAAAACTTACCTGTAGTGAGTGGGCAGCAGTGGGTATACACAAGAGTAGACAAACGTATGAACTGTATCGTGAAAAACTTACCTGTAGTGAGTGGGCAGCAGTGGGTATACACAAGAGTAGACAAACGTATGAACTGTATAGTGAAAAACTTACCTGTAGTGAGTGGGCAGCAGTGGGTATACACAAGAGTAGACAAACGTATGAACTGTATCGTGAAAAACTTACCTGTAGTGAGTGGGCAGCAGTGGGTTTACACAAGAGTAGACAAACGTATGAACTGTATAGTGAAAAACTTACCTGTAGTGAGTGGGCAGCAGTGGGTATACACAAGAGTAGACAAACGTATGAACTGTATAGTGAAAAACTTACCTGCAGTGAGTGGGCAGCAGTGGGTATACACAAGAGTAGACAAACGTATGAACTGTATCGTGAAAAACTTACCTGTAGTGAGTGGGCAGCAGTGGGTATACACGAGAGTAGACAAACGTATGAACTGTATAGTGAAAAACTTACCTGTAGTGAGTGGGCAGCAGTGTATACACAAGAGTAGACAAACGTATGAACTGTATCGTGAAAAACTTACCTGTAGTGAGTGGGCAGCAGTGCGTATACACAAGAGTAGACAAACTTACCTGTAGTGAGTGGGCAGCAGTGGGTATACACAAGAGTAGACAAACGTATGAACTGTATCGTGAAAAACTTACCTGTAGTGAGTGGGCAGCAGTGTATACACAAGAGTAGACAAACGTATGAACTGTATCGTGAAAAACTTACCTGTAGTGAGTGGGCAGCAGTGGGTATACACAAGAGTAGACAAACGTATGAACTGTATCGTAAAAAACTTACCTGTAGTGAGTGGGCAGCAGTGGGTATACACAAGAGTAGACAAACTTACCTGTAGTGAGTGGGCAGCAGTGGGTATACACAAGAGTAGACAAACGTATGAACTGTATCGTGAAAAACAATACAATTTTAGCCAGGAGTTCAAAGAAAAAGTAAAAAACTACTCAAAAATGTCTAGAAAAGTTTGTCAAATAGCAAAATCTAATTATATTAGCTCGAAAATTAGAAATAGTGAAAATGTAATAAAATCAACGTGGAAAATAATAAATAGTGAGACTGGAAAGGTCAGTACCTACGATAATGATTACAATTTAAAGATTAATCATTGCTCTATCAAAAATGATGTTGAAGTAGCCCAAGCATTTGAAAACTTTTTTACTGACGTTCCAATCTCTACTACGAAGTGTCTAAACTCTTCTCAAGTATTAGGTGCATTTTGTACTTGTATAAAATGTATCTAGAGGTAAAAGCGAAAATAAACTTAATTTCAAGTATGTGGAAGAAAATGATATTAAAAAAGCTTTTAAACTTTTACTCGTAAATACAAAGAAAACTGCAAAACTCTCGGGCGTTTCCGTTTTAATTATTAAACCATTAATTGATACCATTCACCAGATCTAGCTTTACATAAAATTCCAATGAGTTGAAAAAATTATCAATAAATAAATTCAAATAAATTGTCAAACATTATCCATTATAAAATATCAGATTATCTAAAGGTGCACGGAGTACCGCACGATAGGTAGAGTTAATGAACTAGGTCATGTATAGCTAAGCAGATATACCAACTCAAACACATGTTCTTGCACCAATTTGCTTACCTACATATTATTGTGCAATTACTTGTGAATATTAAATCAGTGTCAAACTAGCACTCGGGGGTTTGATTCGTACTTTATCCTTCCCTCTAACTATTAACTATTTAACTATTAACTTAACTTATATAACTGTAGGAAAACCCCCTACAGTTTTTGGTCCTTCAGCCTAAAAGTTTTTGCTCCTTCAGTCTAACTTTTTACCAGTACCGTGGCCGCCTCCTGTCGACGTTCGGGAGACACGGTTTACAAACTACAACAGGAAACGGTCTACTAGCTATTCTGTAAAGTATCATCGACGTTTGATACCAAACAGGGAAACAGTGCTCTAGTGTTTTAGTGAATTACGTGCGACTGCGAATCGGTTGACTGGCTTCCCACCAGCGGGTTCCACCAGTTATTGAGAAGGCGCATAAGGTTGTGCTAATTTCATGAGGACACTGAGTACCTACAGGTACTTAGAAACAGGCAAGTACTGAACATCTTACCTAGGTACCTACCTACATCTCCTACTACTACTTACTACAACTACAAAATGGAGAATCTACTTCAGCGCCAACACGTCATTGTTGACGCCATCAAGAAGTTAGAACGCAACTTTAACAAGGGTTCTGCGAGTCGGAAGACCCGCAGATACCTGGATGAACGTCTGGATAACCTCGACAAGCTGTGGGGAGAGTTTCAATACAACAACCAGAAACTGTCTTCTTTTACAAATGACAGCGATCTATACTTCGTCGAAAATCAATTCGAGCAAATGAGAGCATACTACGAATCTGTCCGTGTTAAGATATCGTCCTGCCCCCCTGCGGCTGCGGCTGTGGATGTTACTCTAGCACCTCTATCTCCCTTACCGAGGCTGAGGACATCAGCCGAGGAAGTTCCTACTCGATCGCCTAGGCCCCTCTCGACGGCCCCGCCACCGCCCTTTGAGCAAACTACCTCTTCGCTGGGGCAGGTAGGTGAGTTGCTTTCTCTGCAGAGGACCAACTTCCGCGCGTTTAACCGTCAGTTAAACAAACTTCAAGTTGACGAGATACGAGACAGATGGGAGATCGAAGATGAGCTGCGTACATTACAACACCGATGGAATGCAATCGACTCTCTGCACTTGCGAATTGACAACATTCTACAAGGATCGGATCCTCGATATGACGGTGAGTTTGATACTTACGAGGATACATACACGAAGATCAAGCGAACTTTAAACTACAAGCTGGCTTCAACATCGCATCTTCAACAATCGACGCCTCATATCAAGATCCCAACATTTACTGGCAAGTACACACAATGGCCTTCTTTTTACGATCTCTACGTGGAAAGCATCCATAATAACAACTTACTTACGAAGTCCCAGAAGATGCAGCATCTAAAGGGAAGAGTTCGGGGAGATGCTGAGCGACTTATCCAACATCTACATATTTCTGCAGACAACTACGACACTGCGTGGGAACTACTCACTCACAGATACAACAACCCGCAGTTGCTCTTTACTAAGCAAATAGAGATATTCCTAAATCAACCTATAGCTCACAAGCAGACAGCACACGAAATCAGACGTCTTTACGATATATCAAGGGAGTGCCTCTACGCTATACAAGTAATAATCTATCTATCTATCTATCTATACAAAATCTAGGTATCGATACAAGTACCTGGGACCCGCTGTTAGTTCACCTCATCTCAAAGAAGCTAGACCCCGAAACATACGGAGATTACAAGGAAGCACGTAAGTCGCCACGTGATCTACCGACACTATCGGAAGTAATGGACTTCTTGGAGGGGAAATTCACAGCTTTGGAGCCTATAATTACAAAAAAGGAGAGAGATTTGTCACCTGGTAAGGCCAATCAACAGAGGGCCAACAAGCCTAATCGTCAGCAGCATTATTTACCATATCGGAATGGTAAATATCCATATAAGCAACATCAAGCTAGTGCGGTATGCGCAATCAGTTGTCCTATGTGTAACAAGAACCACTATTTATATAAATGTACCAATTTTATTAAATTAACACCGGACCGGAAGCTAATGATCGTAATAAAATTGCATATTTGCCAAAATTGCTTATACTCACACAACGATGACACGTGTTCATCGAAGAAAACATCCAGAGTTTGTAATAAGCACCATCATACGATTTTACATGACGCATTCGCAAATATCAACCTTACTGACAATTTATCGAATAAAATAATCGAGGCCGGGTCATCGTCCGTACCTACGGCTCGTATTGCGAAATCTCAAACGACACCACAGCAACCTAACATACAACACAGCGTTATAATCACGTCGCTACAGATGATGAGGAGATTTTATTTACGACCGTATCTATCAAGGTCAAGGCCGCGGACGGTGAATACGTCACCTTAACAGCTCTCTTGGATCAAGGTTCCCAGATTTCCTTAATATCCGAAAACGCAGCACAGATGTTAGGCTTGCCCCGACAGCGGTACCACGCATCTATCTCTGGCATCGGAAATGGGTCCAAACAAGGCAAGGCAGTCATCACACTTGAATGCCAATCGATTTACAAGGACTATGATTTTACAACACAAGCTTTGGTTATTAGACACGTCATAAACAAGCTACCCAATGTGTCCTTCAATAGACAGTCATGGCCACACCTACAACACATTCAACTCGCCAACCCTGAGTATAATGTCTCCAAACCTATCGATTTACTCCTGGATGCGAGCGTATACTCAGAGATACTCATGAGCGGTCTGCTCAAGGGCCCGCACATGGCTCCCATCGCTCAACAAACAAGGCTGGGCTGGATACTGTCAGGAAGCGTCAAGACATTCAATTGTCACGTTTTGGTAAAGAACATGGCTGAACTAAAGAACATTGGGAACTAGAGGACTATGAACATCAAGGACAAATGGATGACGAGCACAAGTTCCCCAAAGCGGCTGCCACACTGGTGTCTTCATTCTCCATGGACCATGTCCTAGAAGGTAGCAACAACATGTCTAAAGCTAAACAGCCACAACAGGAGGTAATATCCATTTTGAAGGAAGCTGAGATGAACAATTGCAATCGCCAATTTCAAAACGACATCAGTGATGACATCATAACTAAAACAAAACAACTATCTAACATTTTTGAGATATTCATTGCAACGGAGTGGCTATCTCCACTAACTATCAAAGCTAAGTTGTTATTTCAACAAACATGGTCTCAAGAAACTATTGACTGGGATAAGCATGTAACAGAAAATATAAACAAGGAGTGGCTACAACAAAGAAGGGATTTTCAAACTCTAAATAAATTCCAAATACCTAGATACCTTGGAAACAATTACACAGTACACGGCTTTTGGGACGCTTCAGAACAAGCTTATGTCTGTACTATTTACTGTAACCTCGAACTCTAAAGGCGAGTACACATCGACGATTGTGACCGCCAAAACAAAATTAGAGCCTTTGAAAAATTACCAACACTTACCACGGACTGAATTTAGTGCGCTGCTACATGTATTGTATGGCTCATGAAGGAGGACAATAAAGCACTTTCGCGGATGCATGCTGTACAGATTTACGCGTGGAACGACTCAATGGTGGTTCTTGGTTGGCTACCTGGCTTGGTTGGTATAGACACCAACAAACGGATACGATTTGTAGTGTTCATACTTTACTCAACATCATACCATCATCATGGCACCACGTTCGCTCTGAAGACAGTGCAGCAGACTACCCTACGAGAGGACTGGCATCGCTACATTTGTCAGAACATCCTTTGTCGTGGCCAGGACCGCAGGAACCGCAGTGGTTGACTACACCCTATAACAAAAACATACAAAATAACACATACCAACCACTGGTCATAAAGGTCAAGAAACACAGTGTGAACGCAGCCTTAGACCTAACATATAAAAATGATTTGTTAGTAAACAAATGTAGCTCTACACGGCGCATGACAGAACTGCTGGCTACGGTGTTTCACAAAGCGGTTGCGAAATGAACAAACGCCTCAACATAAAAGCCTATGCCCTACAGAGATGCATATCACTCTAAATCTAATGGTGACAACTGCTCAATCTATGAAGTTATCATGAACAAACAGTTTGGAGTTGTACAAAACTATCTACAGAACATTACACTTACATCAACTCGACAACAAACTATAAACAACAAGGAACTTCATATCTTATCACCTTCAATTTCGGCAGTGATCATTCTCTCTCACCTACGAACCATGCAAGAAAACATAATAAATACCATAACTGATCTAACGCAAGGGCATATGGACACATACCTGTTGCCACCAGAACAATTACAGGAACAAATGAATACAATAAACAGTCACTTACCTTCCGACCTGACTTTACCTGCCGACAAGCAAGACGTAAAGGAGTTTTACAAACTTATGAAGGTAAAGGGACGAGTCTACGGCTCTTACATGATTATCGAAGCTAGAATACCTCTGGTAAACAAGGAGTCATTTGAGCTAGACAGGATAATAAGCCTACCTCAACAGTCTTATACTATGGAATTTATAGCACCTTATATCGCGTACAACCTACAAAAGGACCTGCTCATCACCTTTACTGAAGCAGATATTTCTGTATGATGGATAGGTCCATTGAAATTGCACAGGAAATAGACCATACTGAAATTGCGCGCTCATTCTCATGTAATATTGAAGAACTACCAACTATGATACGCACAAAAAGTTCTGACATAATAGTTCTATCTCAAAACATAAGAAGCGTCTATAGTAATATGAATGATTTGCAACTAACACTAGCCGAACTAAACTTTGAAGTAGACATAATTGTTTTAACTGAGTGTAGGTTAAATACAACTAAACCTACCCTACCTTATGAACTATAATTATTTCACTACAACTAACCATATTAATCAAAATGACGGTGTGATAGCAATACATACAAAACAACCATAATGCTCTTGTTAAGGAGATAAAATTGGAACATGCTTCATGCTTGCAAGTTAACCTAAGTTCTGCAATAATTCTATGTATTTATCGCTCACCCTCAAATAATAATGCCGAAACGTTTATTTATTCCCTTAGTAATCACCTATCTAAAAAAAATAGTAGGAGATATAAAAAATTTAATATTTATATCTCCTACTATTAATATTTCTTAAAAAAAAAGTTTAAGAAAATAATAATAGTAGGAGATATAAATATAAACATCTTACCGAAAAAAGAAGAATGTAGTGGCGACAGAAATAACCGACTTAGTTATTTGAACACTTTAGCTACCCATGGACTATTGCCCGGTCATCATCTACCTACTAGAGGTAACAATTGTCTCGACCATGTCATTCTAAAGCTAGACTTAGCTAAAAACGCTGCTACTGTAGCCGTGATAAACACTTCCACTACTGATCATCTTACAATCCTACTAAAATTCTCAAAAATCTATAATAATACACACATTCGTAAAACTAAAACTATCACAAATCAAGAAACTGCGGCACTCAATTTACAATTAGAGACTACAAACCTACTTAAAATTAATGATCCTAATATACTATCAACAATGTTAACCGACAAAATACAAAAATGTCTCACCGAAAATACTAAAACTATAACTATTCCCAGGAGTAAACGTATCTTAAAAACCTGGATCACACAAGGTATCCTAAGATGTATAAGAAATAGAAATACTATGCAAAAGAAACTTAAGGGTGACCCTGATAAAGAAATACTGAAAATTACATTTCGAAGATATAGGAACTATTGCAATAACTTAATTAAAACTGCCAAAAGAAAATATGAAAGGAATGAATTAGCTAAATCTACAAAAAACAGTAAAGCATTGTGGAACACTATTAATAATATAACGCATTACAAAGCAGCTACTACACCAAACATACAACTACTTAATATAAAAGCCACATCGTTAGCATCCGTTAACTATGTTAACAATTATTTTTCTAGTATAGGCGAAGTTTTAGCAGTAAATATAATCCAGCAAAATAAAAATTTACACGAAAACACTCCACTTAACCTGCCTTATACACAAGCTTCCTCATTTGTATTAATAGATGCGGACCATAATGAAATTAATAATATAATTATGAATTTAAAGCAAAATAGCTCTCCGGGCTATGATAGTATCCCCTCGACCTTTCTAAAACTTTCTAAAAATATTTTAATTCCCATAATATGTCACCTTGTAAATTTATGCTTTTCTCAGGGTATATTTCCAAGAAGTCTAAAAAAATCTTTAATTACACCAGTGTTTAAGAATGGTGACAGAGACGACATAAGTAACTATAGGCCTATTTCAGTGTTGCCAGCTACTTCAAAAATTTTAGAAAAATTATTAAACAATAGACTTATAAGTTATTTCAATAAATTTAATATTATTTCGAAGTCACAATTTGGATTTAGGAAGGGCCTTTCAACTGAAGATGCCATAACAGCTCTTAGTAATCAGATAGTAGCAGAAGTTGATATGGGAAGAAAATGCCTTACTGTGTTTTTAGACCTCAAAAAGGCTTTCGACACCGTCGCTGTCTCCATTCTCATACAAAAATTAGATAAATTAGGTATAAGGGGTACTCCGCTTGCACTATTTAAAGACTACCTTCGCGACAGAAAACAAAAAGTTAGAATTGCTGAAGTTACTAGTGAGGACGTATCAATAAATTATGGAGTCCCCCAGGGAAGCGTGTTGGGACCTACCTTATTCCTGGCTTACATAAATGATCTGTGTGACCTTAAAATTGACAACGGACACATTGTATCGTACGCAGACGACACCGCTATAGTTTTTACAGGATCATCGTGGGAAAATGTTAGGAAACGCACAGAAAAAGGCCTACAAGAGGTTGCTAAATGGTTAAAATCAAATCTCCTTACACTTAACATATTAAAAACTAACTATATATGCTTTTCTATGTACAAAAGCTCCCAGCCTGAACCTAACTTTAATATTAAAATACACAATTGTAATAATAGCCAAACTTGCGAATGTCCAAGCTTGGGAAAAGTAGAATCCACAAAGTATCTAGGGGTGGTGATAGATCAACGGTTATCATGGCATGCCCATCTAGAGCTACTTATGACTAGAACCAGAAAGCTAATTTACATATTTAAGAACTTAAGACACGTTGCATCACCTAACCTTTTAAATCAAATTTACATTGCACTATCCCAATCAGTATTAGCGTATTGTATTCCTATTTGGGGCGGGGCTACCAAAATAAAATTTTTGTATCTCGAACGTACACAAAGATCTTTGCTAAAAGTAATGTACTTCAAATCTTATAGGTACCCTACTGACATGCTCTACTCTGGCTCGGGAGTGCTGTCAGTTAGAAAATTGTATGTGCTATTTACAATACTAAAGCTACATAAAACCCTGCTATTTGACCCTTCTAAACTAACGAAACGTAGATATAGAATTGTGATTGATAAGCCAGCATCTAGCTCAGCATTCGCAAACCGGCAGTATACAAGTCAGTCCTTACACCTATACAACAAAATTAATAAAATACTTTGCATGTATCCCTTTAACAACTACAAATGTAAAACATCCCTAACTAACTGGCTATTACAACTAGGTTACGATGAGACTGAAGCCCTTCTGGAAAGATTCACATAATTCTGTAAGATATTTTTATTTTTATTTTACAATAACAACTCTTAGCAAATCCCTTTTACAATCTAACGACACACGCACAAACACACCCTCACATTACACACACACAAGAATGGTGTCTCCTGCTGCCCGGACTCTTAAGAGACTGGTGTCCTCAGGAGTGCCAATCATAAATACACGCACACACTACACATAACACATGCACACACACACACACACAAGCACACTGTTCTCCTGTTGCCCAGACTCTTAGGGGACTGGCGTCTCAGGAGAGCAATACACACACACTCACAGTTGTACCACATGTTACGAGCACTATGAAATATATTTCTAGTTTAATTTATTTTTTAATTTTACTATTTACATATTTACTTTGAATATGTTAAATACAGTTTGCAACATTTTATTATTATGTGATTTACAACATTTAATAAGCAAATTTTCTTGACTTGGTCCATACGTTAAAATGTTTTGTTTGAGCAACCTTGTTAATTGTTAATTATTGTCCTACCCTTCATTTATTTTCAATAATGGTATTGCAACCAAATTATATTACTTTTGATATTTATTATTTAACAAATGTAACGCCACTGAAATGTATGTACATAATAGAAGACGTGAAGAGCGAAAACACCTAATACAAGTATATTATTATACTTAAAAGGTGTTTTCGGCTATGGTAAAAATAGTTGTATCTTTTATTACAAAATAAAAACATTTATTATTATTATTATTATTATTAGATATCCAAAATTGTATCACTGTACGGACAAACCAACTACTCTGCCATATAGATAAACCCATTTATATGATACAAATAAAACAATCACTTTGTAACTATAAAATACAAAACATAACAATGTGTCACGCGAAGAAGGCGGAGTGCTGCGAGCGATGGATCAAGTTACACAACATCAACAGCTGGCTGTTCTCGTGCTGTGGAAAGTGCACAGTCCGCATATTCTGCACCGGTAGTGGCATGACTATTAAGTCCCTGAAAGGAAATGGAATACTGGATATTGGTCAAGGCTGCACAATCAAGAGTGATAAAATCACAATACTCGGACATAACAACTACCTGAGCCATATCACAGTCCAAGATGACAGCAAGTACTTAAGACCGGAGATATCAATACTTAACACCCTCATAAACTCTTCTGGCATCGACTTTTCACCTGAAACTCATGATGATGAATGGCGCCGTATAGATACACAAATCAAAACAATCAAAGAACAAGAAAACGCGTCACTCACAGTACACGACATGCATCATTTCGCAGTACTCTACACAATACTCGGACTAAGCGTTGTTGTATTATGTATGTATCTATGGAGACGCTGGCGCAGGAACAAGGCTCTCAATACGCCAACCTCTAGCGCACCAATGACTTCAACCACAAGGGCTGCAGCGGCGCGGACGGCGCCGATGGCGCCGACAGCTGCGGCGACGCTGGAGGTCACGGACTCTTGAGCTGGACGACTGCCAAGTCGTCCAGCTCAAGAGTCCACTCGAAAGTCGAAAGTCGTGGTCGGCCCCTCGGATGGCTCCGAGGGGCCGACCACGACTTTCATCTGTACGATTGGATATTCCATTGACAATTTAACAGTGTAGTGTAGTGCAGTGTAGTGTAGTGCAGTGTAGTGTAGTGCAGTGTAGTGTAGTGCAGTGTAGTGTAGTGCAGTGTAGTGTAGTGCAGTGTAGTGTAGTGCAGGGATGAAATATTTAAGAGTTCATTCATATTCCTACCTACTATTTAATTTACATATTTTATACTTACATTGTTTACATAACTTTACTCACGTACATGTTCTTTTTGCTTTACTTACTTACGTTTTATACACTTTTGAATCATAGCATTAAGATAACTTAGTGATTTGACTGTTACCGTTTTGGCCGGCAGAATGTACCGAGTACCGCACGATAGGTAGAGTTAATGAACTAGGTCATGTATAGCTAAGCAGATATACCAACTCAAACACATGTTCTTGCACCAATTTGCTTACCTACATATTATTGTGCAATTACTTGTGAATATTAAATCAGTGTCAAACTAGCACTCGGTGGTTTGATTCGTACTTTATCCTTCCCTCTAACTATTTAACTATTAACTTAACTTATAGAGGTATAACTGTAGGAAAACCCCCTACAAGAGGATAAAAAAGCTTGGGGCAAGTTTTGCTCCAACTCGAAAACTAACAGCGTAACGAGGTAAAAGTTTCTTGTTCGCTTTTTAACTTTACCTTAAAAAGATTGAAGTGATCAAAAAATCAAAGTGATCACTTATCTTCCTAGTTTTACCGTAATTTGAATTTTGTGATGTGTCCAAGAGTCCTGTAAGGCCTAAAGGAAATAAAGCACTTTTATATTTAAGTCACAGTTTGTTCAATAACCTTCATTTTATTAAAGTTACATGCCCGTATTTGGGTCACAGAATTGTATATTATTATCTATGTCTTACTTTTTAACTCAATCGAACTAGTAGATTCAGAGAAAATTGACTGTGACTGTCACAGGAGGACAGACAGAGAGAGGCACTTATGCGCCTAGATGGAGATCATAGGGGTTCGTTTTTCATTGGTCAATTTTACTAAGTATACAAGAGTGCTAGATGAGCTTCTAATGAATGCGGAGATTGACATTCCGTGATCGCGGCGCACGCATTGTCTTTGGCACGCGCACGCGCACCGCCGCCGCAGCGCTCACCTTACTCTATTTATACTAACTATCTGCCTATCACTAGTTGCATTGCCATAAATGGAGGGCTGAATCAAATGCACTGCACAGTCAGGTAACAAAAAATATAATAAGAATAATTAACGAAGTAAACTTACAGTAACTTACAAGATAACCGAGAGAGCGTGTAGTATCGAATGCAAGAGGGAGCGGGTACACATGTCCAAGATAACCGAGAGAGCGTGTAGTATCGAATGCAAGAGGGAGCGGGTACACATTCCAAGATAACCGAGAGAGCGTGTAGTCTCGAATGCAAGAGGGAGCCGGTACACATGTCCACACATGTGTAGTAGGGTGAGAAGAATTGCGAGTTAGAAGCACTTGCGGTGCACGATGCCGGGGCCAGACTCGTCGTACTCCGCCTTCGAGATCCACATCGCCTGGAAGGTGGACAGCGACGCCAGGATGGAGCCGCCGATCCATACCGAGTACTTCCTCTCGGGGGGAGCGATGATCTTGATCTTGATGGTGGAGGGAGCCAGCGCCGTGATCTCCTTCTGCATCCGGTCAGCGATACCCGGGTACATGGTGGTGCCGCCCGACAGCACAGAGTTAGCGTACAGGTCCTTGCGGATGTCCACGTCGCACTTCATGATGGAACTGTAGACGGTTTCGTGGATACCGCAAGATTCCATTCCCAGGAAGGAAGGCTGGAACATAGCCTCGGGGCACCGGAACCTCTCGTTGCCGATGGTGATGACTTGACCATCCGGAAGCTCGTAGGACTTCTCGAGCGAGGTGGAGGAGGCGGCAGTGGCCATCTCCTGCTCGAAGTCGAGCGCCACGTAGCAGAGCTTCTCTTTGATGTCGCGCACAATCTCGCGCTCCGCCGTCGTGGTGAAGGAGTAGCCGCGCTCTGTCAGGACCTTCATGAGGTAGTCGGTGAGATCGCGGCCCGCCAAGTCGAGGCGCAGGATGGCGTGCGGTAGCGCGTAGCCCTCGTAGATAGGTACGGTGTGTGAGACTCCGTCGCCCGAGTCCAGCACGATGCCCGTGGTGCGGCCGGACGCGTACAGGGACAGTACGGCCTGGATGGCCACGTACACGGCTGGGCAGTTGAACGTCTCGAACATGATCTGCGTCATCTTCTCGCGGTTGGCCTTCGGGTTCAATGGGGCCTCCGTCAGCAGGATGGGGTGCTCCTCGGGAGCCACGCGCAGCTCGTTGTAGAACGTATGGTGCCAGATCTTCTCCATGTCGTCCCAGTTGGTGATGATGCCGTGCTCGATGGGGTACTTGAGCGTGAGGATACCGCGCTTGCTCTGCGCCTCGTCGCCCACGTACGAGTCCTTCTGGCCCATGCCCACCATGACGCCCTGGTGGCGCGGCCGGCCCACGATGGAGGGGAACACGGCGCGCGGTGCGTCGTCGCCCGCGAAGCCCGCCTTGCACATTCCGGACCCGTTGTCCACGACCAGCGCGCCCGCATCGTCGTCGCACATCTTGCCCCCGCTTGCTTCTCTGCGACTGATAGACTACGCGCACTATTCCTGCAATAAGCACAAAGCGAAGCTGTTAACTCTGCACGCTTTCCGCACGAACTATCGATTTATGGAGACTCTTTTGATCATTAGGAGATCTGCGATCGGTCTTATAATTTAGAATAATTGTTGAAGAGTAAGAGTTTGATTTGATTTGAGAGTAAATGAAAGCTGACAGTAATGAATTGTAGCGCGTTTCCAAGACACCCCGAGAGAGTTAGAAGCGAGGGGGTACAAGCGAGATATAGGTGCAACTCACGGCGCTAACAAAGCGACGGCAGCGACGGAAGTGAGCCGGGGCGGGCGCGGCGGCGCTATATACCGGCGCGGCGCGCGCGCGGGCGCCCTACAAGGCGCGGGCCCCGCAAGCCCTACTGCCATTTAAGCGCATCACCAATTATATCGACCGGTGACGAAAAATAGATTCGCGCATCTAGCCACAGAGCACGACATAGTCGCCCGCGCCGGCCGACGGGCTTGACCTGCGATCTGCGATCGAGACAGAGATTTATTGCATCGCGCGGTATTATTTGAGAGCACATAAATAGGTGCACAGGCTGACGGGTGATTCGGTACGCGCACGATTGTTCTCTTGTTAATATTAGCACTTGGTATTGTTGAGCGTGATTCACTGAAGGGAATGCCCATGTATGGTGAGATCGGTTGCGACGCGCGAGTCAGTCTGTCCTGGCACTCGCCCTTAGATAACATGTAAAGGTAGGTACTACCAAATGAGAGTCTGCCAAGACATTAAGAAACGTCAATTTTAACTTAGAGCAAAGTTTAGAAAAACAAACCCTTTAAAAGTGTTCGAATGGCCATTGCATCCATAATACGCTCAATGTAGCGAATATCGACATAGAAATTGTATGAAAACATTTTACCAAATCAGATCGTCGATAAAGAAGTCGATAAACATTTCGCCCCACCCTGTCCGGTTGGAATAAATTAGCCTAGAGGTAGATGGAGAGCACACCAAATATTGTCGTAAATTGTACTTAAACCTCCTTTACTTTAATAAGGTAATTAGGTGCTTTACAGAAATTGGAAAAGTGCTAATCAGCACGGGACCAAACCCACTCAAAACTAGTACCCACACCAGCTCTTACGTCTCTGGTACTAGATAACCTAACATGAGAGGGTCTGCAGCGCGCGTGTCATGCCCCTGTAATGCCACAGGCGGCCACAGGCTGCGGTGACGGCTTTCCATCAGGCGGGCCGCATGCCTGTTTGCCAATTACTAAAATTATAAATCCTTAATACATTACTACATTGATATTTTTTACTATACATAGAAAACACCCAGAGCACCCTGAATCAATATCTGCAGAAATAATTAAAGGTAATTAGAAACAGCTAATTAGAAAAATAAGATAATTATATAAGATAAGAAGACAATTTAACCTAATGCAATAAATTTATATTTATATGTACTTGCCCAGTGCTAGTTGATATTAAATTTTACTTAATTACCTACATATATGTACATAATGTACATATTTAAAGAAAAACATTTAATAAAACTATTATTTTATTTTATACAGAGTCCTCCTGCAGAACTTTTAAAACATCTCTTTTAAATTCTACCTTACCGACATGAAATATATCAGTGGTGTGAAATTGCATATTATAGAGTCTTGAGCATAGTTAGTCAAAGATTTTGTAGTGGCGAAGAGTTTTGTACGTCGTTTTGGGGCCCATATACCGAGAATCCTAGCTGTTAGTTCGGGGCTGTCTATGTACCCGTTACATAGACCATGTAGGAATAACTGGTGCGTCGGTCTTGAAGGCTTTTAAGGGAATGAAACTCACATGAATCCTTATAGCTTAAGGGGTAATAATGCTTTCTATAATTTAATGTTGAATTCTGTCCAGGTCGTTAAGTTGTGAGGATTCCAGATACAACTGCAGTGTTCAGCGATTCTTCAAGTAGTATAGTAACTTTTTACTGCCAATATCAGAGAAAGGTTTAGAGACTTGTGTAATAAAATATCAAAATTCAAAATTCAAAGTGCTTTATTTCCTTTAGACCTTACAGGACTCTTGGACACGTCACAAAATTCAAATTACATAAGTAAAACTAGAAAATAAAGTGATCACTTTGATTTTTGGTCACTTCAATATTTTTAAGGTGAAGCAAAGAAGCGAACAAGAAACCTTTACCTTGTTAGGTTGTTAGTTTTCGAGTTGGAGCAAAACTTGTCCCAAGCTATTTTATCAACTAGATAATCTGATAATTTGTAGTAAGCCTTTTTAGCAAGGATAAATTATGTGTGTCGCTATTTTTAGGGAACCGATTGACATTCTTATGAGTTTTCATAAATATATTGACATGGTACTGTCATTATGTTTATTTCTTTGAATTTTTGACGCAGGCTTTCTCTGGGACCCATATTATAGATTGCACGAACAGCCCTCTTCTGCAGCACAAATATGATGTTAATATCTGCAGCGTTCCCCCACAGCAGTATGCCGTAAGACATAACACTATGGAAGTAGCTGAAATAAACTAGTCTAGAAGTATCAACATCAGTAAGATGACGGATTTTTTTGACTGCATACGCTGCAGAACTAAGTCTCTTCGATAGCTTCTCTATGTGTGGGCCCCATTGAAGTTTACTATCTAAAATTATTCCTAAGGTACTGTTTACAATTTCTAACGTTTCTCCTTTGACG
Source organism: Eupithecia inturbata (assembly GCA_963662085.1). Taxonomy (NCBI): domain Eukaryota; kingdom Metazoa; phylum Arthropoda; class Insecta; order Lepidoptera; family Geometridae; genus Eupithecia; species Eupithecia inturbata. Next base: position 14,865,778 of record OY759190.1, read on the forward strand.
GTTACATCAGCCTTAACTTGTTTGACATTAGGTAGAATAAATCTAATACATTTCGTTTTGGTCTCATTAAGCATAAGGTTATTGACACTAAACCAATAGACTGCTTTTTAGATTGCATTGTTCACATCGTCGAAATTTGCGTTTTGTCGTTTCATTTTAAAAATTAATGAAGTATCATCAGCAAACAATTCGATCTCGTGATTATCCTTTACAAGATGAGGCAGGTAGTTAATTATAAACTAAAAATAGGAAAGGACCAAGGATGGAACCCTGTGGTACACCCATTGTAACTACAGACCCCGCAGACCGTTTCCCATTAATGTCAACTCTTTGTATCCTGTCACTGAAGTAAGCTTTAGACAAGGCGCAAAAAACACCTCGCGGAAGAACTAACCTGCTGAACAAGGCGCCTCTGACGCGCACCATACAAGGTCTAAATCTGGTAGCGGCAACCATTGACGTTTTCCACTGTTCACAGAGCGAGTTCGCAAGGGCTTTACTATTTATTTCGTGTTATGGTAAATAATTTTTAACTTATACCTACTTGAATTATTTTTGACTTATACTTGAATTATTTTGCTAGAAGACATGTGTATTAATTAATTTTATTTTGCTTATTGACATTTATTGTATCTAATTTTTATCTATTCTAATCTTTATTTGTATCTATTGTTGCTATTTTGATTATTGATATTTTTATTGAATTATTTTGCTTATTGTGTTATGATTAATTAATTATTTTGCCTGTTAATATATATAATGTGGACTACACTATTGTATTAGGTCATATCCTGTATGAATAGATGTAAGTATTTTCAATAAATACAAATACAAAATACAAAAATACCTACAGTATCTTGCGACTTCTCCCAAGCATCAAAAATATGCGATACTAACTCAACACCGGCATCAGTAGTTGACCTGCCGTCATTGCTTGCCATTGCCATTGACATGTCTGAGCAATTGATGTAAAATAAGTTTTTCAAAAACTTAACTGAATGTAGGCAGTACTGATATTGGTCTAAAGTTAGTGGGGTCAGACCTACTACCCGATTTAAACAATGGTATTATTTTACTACATTTCATTAGATCAGGAAATACGCCACTTCATTCGGATTCATTGAATATAAAAGCTAGATCTGGTGCAATAGTATCAATTGATGGTTTAATAATTCCAACGGAAATGCCCTAGAGATCTGCAGTTTTCTTTATATTTATAAGTTTAAAGGCTTTTTTAATGTCAGTTTCGTTTCAACATGGTTGAATTTAGGTTTATTTTCGCATTTATGTACATTTTTTATAAGTAATGACTCAGCGATTACTTGAAAAGAGTTAAGACACTTTGTAGTAGAGATTGGAATATCAGTAAAAAAGTTTTCAAATGCTTGGGCTACTTCAACGTCATTTTTGATTGAGCAATCATTAATCTTTAAATTGTAATCATTTTCGTAGGTACTGACCTTTCCAGTCTCACTATTTATTATTTTTCACGTTGATTTTATTACATTTTTACTATTTCCAATTTTGAGCTAATATAATTTGATTTTGCTATTTGACAAACTTTTCTAAACATTTTTGAGTAGTTTTTTACTTTTTCTTTGAACTACTGGCTAAAATTGTATTGCTTTTCAAGATACAGTTCATACAACGTTTGTCTACTCTTGTGTAGAGGTATACCTACTGTTGCCCACTCACTAAAGTTAAGTTGTTCTGAGACCGATCGATTTAGGTCTGAATATTGAATTGGACGCATTGGTGAATTTATTAAAAAACAATACGATACGACTCATTTGGGTTGTTATGTGAGTAATTAGGTGATGGCTTAGAATCCCAACCCAATTTTAAACCGTTCAAATCGACTTGTAGTCACAGGTAATGTATTTTATTTTTTTGATACAATTATTATTTTTTACTTGGATTTCTAATTTAATTAGTTGACCTAAGTGGTCCGATTTTAAATTGCTTATTATTTTTTTAGCAGCAAATTTTTCAGTTTGGCTAATAAATATTTTATCTATACATTTTGTTGAGATTTCAGTTATTCTTGTAGGTTCCATAAATATTAGCCTTAGATTATAAGAGTTAAATAAATTAGTTAATCTACTACTGAGGGAGTAAACTTTTAAAGATCAATATTAAAGTCTTCACATAACATGAGAATTTTTTTAGATTTTGATAATTTAAATAAGATATCATCCATATTTTTTTCAAATATTTCAAAAGAAGCTGATGGTGGGCTGTATACGCTTACTACAAAACCCAAGCTTTTAAAAGATTTCTTTACAATAGACTCTACATGTTCAGAGAATGACAACTTGCAATCTAATAGAACACCTAAGTCACAAACCAGTTCAGCTTCAGCTAAATTTCTTTGACACAACTGATAATTAAATTTATTAGCACTCCTCTTACATGTAAATGAAACAAAAGGACACATATTTACGTTGACATCAATGCGATTAAGCGCATAATACTCCCCAGGTCTATCAAGATCACCTCGAAGCTTTATATTGTCTGCATTGTCATTTATTTGCTCGAAGATCTTTGTATCATCAGCGTACATCAAGAACCTGGCAGAGTGAAAACATTTATGGACATCATATAGATAGCAGGCATATAAGAGCGGGCCCAGAATTGATTCCTGGGGGACCCCCGAGGTAATCTACAACATTAGACCGGAAACCTCCTACAACGACAGCTCGCTATCGGTTCCTCAGATAAGATTCAAGCCATCTCAGTAGGTTACCCTGAATACCTAACGCCTGTAACTTACGCAAAAGTATGAGGTGGTCTACACGATCGAATGCTTTATCAAAAGCAGTACAGACCACGTCAACTTGAGAGCCCCCATCCATGGTAGAGGCCACACAATCAACAAGCACACCTGGATTGCTTGCCGTCGAGCGTCCTTTAATAAAACCATGTTGTTCTGTTGGGTTGGGATCGCGGACGACACAATAGTGTAGATGTTAACATGAACAATTCTCTCTACCAGTTTACTGAGAATATTGAGGATTGATATAGGGCGATCATTTTCTATGCATGTTTTGAAGCCGTTTTTTTACACAGGTACTACGTTGGTTCTTGTCCATGCCATGGAACAGTAACCATCATTAAAACACTTATTAAATAGTAATGCAATTGGGACAGATATTAATTTAGCACAATTGATAAAAAATATCGGAGGTAAATTATCTGTGCCAGATAATTTACCCCTTATTTTATTATGACTCATTTTTGAGGCCTACTCTTGCTTGACCAAAAATATTTCTTGTTATAATGGGTTTCTCCAAAAAAGGGCTGATATTTGAAAAGAAACCATACCTGTGCATATAACCTTACCCCGCTACTCCGTACCCTTCTGGTTATGGTTGCCCTCATACTGTCCCAGTAAAAAAAACACGTACATATAATAATAATAATATTAAACGTGAAGTTTGATCTTAATTATATGAATAGCTTCATTCGATGCGATTTAGAGATTTTACTTATTACATTGTAGTATTGTTTCCTGATACTAGAGGTACATGATCCTGATCTGATGCTGATACTACATGATCCTGATCTGATGCTGATACTACATGATCCTGATGCTGATACTACATGATCCTGATCTGATGCTGATACTACATGATCCTGATCTGATGCTGATACTACATGATCCTGATCTGATGCTGATACTACATGATCCTGATGCTGATACTACATGATCCTGATCTGATGCTGATACTACATGATCCTGATCTGATGCTGATACTACATGATCCTGATGCTGATACTACATGATCCTGATCTGATGCTGATACTACATGATCCTGATCTGATGCTGATACTACATGATCCTGATGCTGATACTACATGATCCTGATCCTGATGCTGATACTACATGATCCTGATCTGATGCTGATACTACATGATCCTGATCCTGATGCTGATACTACATGATCCTGATCTGATGCTGATACTACATGATCCTGATCTGATGCTGACACTACATGATCCTGATCTGATGCTGATACTACATGATCCTGATCTGATGCTGATACTACATGATCCTGATGCTGATACTACATGATCCTGATCTGATGCTGATACTACATGATCCTGATCTGATGCTGATACTACATGATCCTGATGCTGATACTACATGATCCTGATCTGATGCTGATACTACATGATCCTGATCTGATGCTGATACTACATGATCCTGATGCTGATACTACATGATCCTGATCTGATGCTGATACTACATGATCCTGATGCTGATACTACATGATCCTGATCTGATGCTGATACTACATGATCCTGATCTGATGCTGATACTACATGATCCTGATGCTGATACTACATGATCCTGATCCTGATGCTGATACTACATGATCCTGATCTGATGCTGATACTACATGATCCTGATCCTGATGCTGATACTACATGATCCTGATCTGATGCTGATACTACATGATCCTGATCTGATGCTGATACTACATGATCCTGATCTGATGCTGATACTACATGATCCTGATCTGATGCTGATACTACATGATCCTGATCTGATGCTGATACTACATGATCCTGATCTGATGCTGATACTACATGATCCTGATCTGATGCTGATACTACATGATCCTGATCTGATGCTGATACTACATGATCCTGATCTGATGCTGATACTACATGATCCTGATCTGATGCTGATACTACATGATCCTGATCTGATGCTGATACTACATGATCCTGATGCTGATACTACATGATCCTGATCTGATGCTGATACTACATGATCCTGATCCTGATGCTGATACTACATGATCCTGATCTGATGCTGATACTACATGATCCTGATCTGATGCTGATACTACATGATCCTGATCTGATGCTGATACTACATGATCCTGATGCTGATACTACGATATTTAAAAGTATTTTTTATGTAATGTTTTAATAAATTAAGCTGTTATTTGGGCTTAGCAGACTCTGTGTTGACTCTACGGTACAGTGCTGCCCTGTCATTGGCTCTACCGTTCGTGACGTTGTTGTTGGTTCATCATAACTCTACGTTTACCTGCCCAGCGACTTTCTTGTCATTTTGATTATGCGAATACTTTGATCGATGAGATCATGTAAAACATTCAAAAAGAGATGGGATTCAAATGAGGGAGGACCAAAGAACTTGTAGGTGTACAACTAGAATGCGCACTTGTGCCAAGAAACGGTCCGAGCGAAATAGCAAGTATATGCAGGTAATGTTTTGCACTCTACTATAGGGCGGCCAAAGGTTTGATGAAATATAGGAATTTTTACTCGACTGCCCAGAAAGAAGTGTAATGTTTTCAGTGAGTTTCTTAACTTCATCTTAACTTTTAAGTGCTTGAACAGATTTATATGTAACTAGTTTCTGCCCGCGGCTTCGCACACGTCGTTTCTATGGACACGTTTTATAACTATTTCTGTCACATGGCATCTCATATATAGGATAAAACATTGCCTTTGTGTCTAAAACTACTCATATGCAAAATTTCAGCCCAATCCGTTCAGTAATTTTGGAGTGAAGAGGTAACAAACCATCCATACATCTAAACATCCATACTATAATATTTATGTTAGTGTGATGTGATGTGATGATTGATATAGGTCTCGTTAGAATCCTTCCTTCAGAGTGGAACTGGCTTTTACTTGTATTGATAAGAGTAACACAGTCGTGTTTTTATTGCGATTTTAATTTAATTATGATCAAATGTTAATTTGAGGTTTTGTTTTTAATTAATAAATATTTAGGGTTATGTTTACAATTATTCTTATTAAGTAATGTATCTAAAAATAAAAATATTTATAAGAAGATTAGAATCATGGCAATCTTTATGTAACGAAATCATTTAACAATATTACGTTTTATTCTATTATTGAAGACGTCACCATTATTTTATTGTTGTAACATTGTAGGGGGGGGGAGTACAGCTGCCTACATTACAAACTTTTTAGTCTAGTTTAGGTTACTGAGGGTATAATACATAATTATTTGAATAAGAATTCTCACAAATAGTGTAATCTTACACAATTTGTGAGAAAATCATGATGTTAGACAAATTGTTATGTAATTATTTGTAATGATGCTTTTTGCAATAAACTATTATTATTAATTATACTATTATTATTAATTATACTATTATTATTAATTATATTAATTATTATCCTTATTAGATTTCTGATAAGGATAAGGTGATTGAAAATCTTCAGTTTCAGCTTTCCAAAAGTGAAGAAAAATTATCCAAGCTTCAAAATCGCATTTTCTCAGTGGAGAAGCTGTCCCGTGATTTAAATATAAAGCTACATGAGCTGCCAGAAAATAAAAAAGAAAACCTCCCTGAACTGTTCAAAAAGCTATGTGAGTGTTTGAAAGTTAACATTTGCGACTCTGATATTAAAGCCTGTCGTAGGGTTGCTAAGATGAACCCCGACTCGAAGAGACCCAGAAATGTTTTGGTTTCGCTGTCGTCGCAACGTCTTCGAGATGAGCTTCTTTCCGCTGTTACTCGTTTTAACAAGTCTAATTCGAGCGACAGGCTTGCGACTAATCATATTGGCATTAAAGGTGCAGCGTCGCGGCTCTATTTAGCTGAGCATTTGTCACCTGAAGCTAAAGAGTTACATAGCCTAGCAAGAAATGTGTGGTGACATCCAATGGACAAACAACGTGTGAGCTTTTCTCGAGTTATTTTGGTTCTGTTTTTGTTAAAGACTCGTGTTGTGAGTCTGTTGCAGATGTTGATGCATCAGTAAATATTGATCATTGCATTTCTTCTTCTTTATCACAGGTTTCAATAAATAAAAAAGAGATTGAACTGAAAATTAGGAATTTGGATGGAAACAAAAGTCCAGGACCAGATCAATTACCTCCATCTTTTATTAAATCTTGTGGCAGGGAGCTATCTATTCCTCTTTGTATAATATTTAATAAGTCCCTCAAATTAGGTACTTTTCCAAGTCAGTGGAAAACTGCGCACATAGTTCCAATTCATAAAAGTGGAGACAAATCTCGTTGTGAGAATTATAGACCTATTAGTATTTTATCGTGTTTTGCAAAACTATTCGAATCATTAGCTTACGTTCGCCTCTACAGCCACATAAAACCAATTCTTTCTGATAAACAGCATGGCTTTGTTAAGAATCGATCTACGATAACTAACTTACTGGAGTACAATAAAGAATGGGAAGGATTGCGTTGTTCTTGGCGATTTTAATGTTGACAACTTATGTTCATTAAATAATAACCAGAAACGACTTAATGATATTTTACAAGCTCGTGATTTTAACAATTTTATAAAATTTCCCACACGAGTTACAGACACTACTAGTACATGTATTGACCACATGTATGTGAGCAGAGAGCGTGCTCGCGCGGGAACGGTCTGCGCGCGCGCGGTTGACTCCTAGCTCAGCGACCACTACGCTGTGCGAGCCGAGGTGACGTGTGAAAATCGCGCGCGCGCAAGCGCTGCACACTTTTCCCGATCATTTACAAACGCAAATACTTGTAACTTTGTAGCCGCTATTGAAAGTGTTGACTGGCTTGAGGTGAGTGGAAGACGATTGCTTGCGGATGATTTAGCTACGACAATTTTAAATATTATAAAAAATAAATTACAGATATGTTTTCCTTATAAAACAGTTGTCATAAGAAATAATAATTAGTCGTGGGTAACAGAGGAAATAGTAAGCTTGGAATTTTTGATAAGAGAAACCAAATCTTTAATTACTAAGTTTCCATCGAACACAGCTCTGTCGAACAAGCTAAATAATTTTGAAGGTAAATTTAATGATCTGATACGTAAGGAGCGAAGCTACTTTTATTGTAATTTAATAAAAAATAGTACAAACACGACTAAATCGATGTGGGATGTCGTTAAGCTGGAGACGGGACGGGTTGGGCAGAATCATGATGTCCTTGAGTTCATTAGGAAACCTGACGGCTCCATGTATTCTTCGGAGTTAGAGGCAGTCGATGCAATTAATTCACATTTTGTAAACGCTGCAGAATTATGCGGCGCTCCTCGCGCGGACGTCAATGCAGCCAAGCACGCATTGAGTGATGCATGCCCACAGGTGGATTGCTCGATAAGATTCCGACCTTTCACACCCGCAGAGGTTCGGAGGATAATGTCTCAAGGGGTGGCGCACAAGCCCACTAAGGACATTTATGAGCTGTCGATGTCTCTATTATACGCCGCAGCAGCACCATTATCTTTTATTCTCGCAGAGCTCTTTAACGCATGCATCAGGGAAGGGCGATACCCTCAAGCGTTGAAAAATGTTCGAGTATCGCCACTTTACAAAGGCAAAGGCAGAAGAGAAGAGGTAAACAGTTACCATCCCGTCTCGATTATTCCAGGAATAGCCAAAGTCTTTGAGCACGGTCTCAGTGCAAGACTCACGGAATTCCTGGGGAAGACAAATTCCTTGTCCGATAGGCAGTATGCTTATCGGGCGGGAAGGTCGACTACAGACGTGGCGCGGGAGCTGGTGCGGCGCATGATGGAGGCCCGAGAGAATCGGCAGCACGTGGGGGTCGTCATGTGCGACCTGTCGAAGGCCTTCGACGTCGCTGATCATGACGTTCTCGCGGTAAAACTGAGAAACTATGGATTTAGCGGTCCGTCACTGGCTCTTCTGACGGACTTTATGGCTGGTAGGTGTCAGGTGGTCACGGGGGCTGGAGGAAAGGTGACTTCAAAAGCACTTAAGACTTCAGTAGGTGTCGCGCAGGGTTCTTCTCTCTCTAACATCATGTTCTCTCTCCTCCTCAATGATCTACCGGGGTGCTTAAATACAGCAGAAGTACTAATGTACGCGGATGACGTTGCCGCCATAGTCAAGGCGCCTACAGTTGACTCATTGGAGGGGAGATTGAGCATGGTGGCGGAGAAACTAAACAGTTGGTTCACAATGAATGGCTTCCTACTGAATGTCACTAAGACTTACTTTATGGTGTTTAACTTGGCCGGGCGCGCACAGAGGTCCTTGAGCGTGAGCTTGGGAGGCAGGCGTGTCAACCAGGTCAAGTCAGCTACTTTCCTAGGTTTCCAGCTCGATGAGGGTCTGACGTGGGAGCTCCATATCGACAAGCTATGTGATAGGCTAGGTAGGGCGTGCTTCGCGCTTTGGCGGTTGTCCTCTACTCTGGACCAGAACATGACGAGGAGCTGCTACTTCGCTTCTGTGCATTCGCTCCTTCAGTACGGTGTTGAGCTTTGGGGCAAAGCCGCTGATTGGGAGCGAGCGTTCAGAATGCAGAAGAGAGCTGTTAGAGCGATAGTCCGCGTTCCGTGGGACACTCCTGCCCGCCCGTTTTTTATAAAACTAAGGATCCTAACAGTTCCCTGCCTGGTCATCTTGCAAGCAGCCATGTACGCCCGTAACCACCTTAGCGAGTACGCTAAATTCGGTGACGGTCACACCTACATCACGAGGAATAGTCAGAAACTGAGGGCCGTGCAGCGGCGCCTTACTAAAACCTCCAAGTTGATTCACGTGATGGGCCCGGCGGTCTAGAGGTACAATCGCCTCCCAACAACGATAACGACTGCTAAGTCGACGCAATCCTTTAAACATAAATTAAAGAACTGGCTGATCGAACAATCCTTCTACAGGATTGACGAATTCGTGCAAAAAATAGGATGTTGTTAACTAGATTAGGTAATATTATTCCCATGACATAATTATTATTGATCAATTTATAATGTTAATTGATTTATTTATAATTTTAATTGACTAATTATATTTTTTATTGATTTATTTATAATTTAAATTGATTTATTTTTCAATTGAATTGATTTTTGGGGGCAAAGGTGGTATTTCCCCCAAATAGAGACAGAGGGAGATCTCCTCTGTACCGGGCCGACCCAACTGGTCCACTTGCCCGGGGTCTTTCGACCAACAGTTGATGTTGGGTATTCGTATATGTTCAGTTGTAACTGAAACATGCGTTAGCGCGATCCAGGATTCATACTCTTTTTGCACTCAAGAATTTGTCTTAACGACATCTAGCGGAGATTCATGGAAGCGCTTAGGTAGGTAGCTAGCTTCAGTTTTTCCAGTGCTATTTTTCTTGAGCGACTTTATTGACATAGCTTTGTAATTCAGCTGTTTTCTACTAGAGGTCGCTACATCACTCCCTTTCCAGACCGAAGGTCGATATAGTTCTTGATGCCAGCATGTCCAGTGTCCCAGCTTAGCTCGTCGTAGTCTTCAGTGAGTCGAGACTGGTGCGATGAGCAGGTTGAGGGACGGGAGAGCGCTCGGTATCTGCGGTGAGTCGAGATGTGCCCCAGTGAGTCGGGACGAAGCGCGGCGCTTGTAGTCTGCGGTGAGTCGAGACGGTCCACGGTGAGTCGGGACGAAGCGCGGTGCGGTGCTCCAGGTGAGTCTACGGTGGGACGAGACTATATGCCCAGATAATGCCGCTAGGGATCTCCACGAAGCGTTATCGAGGAGGGGAGAAAGCCTGCAGAACCAGGAAGTCAGGATTGGCTGCGATGGAACTGCGGAGGCTGAGGGATGATGCTTGTTCTACTGCTGATGATGATGATGTTCATTGATGGCTGGAGTGCTGCGCGCTGCTGTTGAAGAAGTCGTTGTTCAGAAATCCAGTCGTCGGGTTTCGGGCAGGAGTCGTCCGAGGTAGTCGACGGCTGGCACGTCGGGGTCACCAGTTTGGGGGCAAAGGTGGTATTTCCCCCAAATAGAGACAGAGGGAGATCTCCTCTGTACCGGGCCGACCCAACTGGTCCACTTGCCCGGGGTCTTTCGATCAACAGTTGATGTTGGGTACTCGTATATGTTCAGTTGTAACTGAAACATGCGTTAGCGCGATCCAGGATTCATACTCTTTTTGCACTCAAGAATTTGTCTTAACGACATCTAGCGGAGATTCATGGAAGCGCTTAGGTAGGTAGCTAGCTTCAGTTTTTCCAGTGCTATTTTTCTTGAGTGACTTTATTGACATAGCTTTGTAATTCAGCTGTTTTCTACTAGAGGTCGCTACAGATTTATTATTTTTGTGGAAATGTATAATTGATTGATTATTTGAAATATTATAATTGAATGTACTTACCATCGATATACTTAAGTAAATTTTAAGGTGTTTGTTGTACTATTTGACGTGTAATGATATATTTTACCAATAAATGAACCATTGAACCATACAAACATTACCTTTGCCGAGCTTTTGCTACTGGAAGTCAGGTTGACTCGATCTATACGGACTTTTCTAAGGCTTTTGACAAAGTCAATCATCGACTACTTTGTCGTAAGCTTTTTACTTATGGTATACATGGAAATTTGTTTCGCTGGATTTCGTCTTACCTTGATAATAGAAGTCAGTTGGTGGCATTAATAGGTTTTGTTTCCTCTCCAGTGGTGGTGTCTTCAGGTGTTCCTCAAGGCTCCCATTTAGGACCTCTAATTTTTGTTATTTTTATTAATGATTTAGCTACGCGTTTATCTTCCAATTGTCTTTTGTATGCAGATTATTTAAAAATCTATAACGTTATTTCTAAGCCATCTGATTGCTTGATTTTACAGGATGATTTGGATACTGTATCTATGTATGTGGTGTGAGATTAATAAGATGTGTCTAAACGTAGACAAATGTTTCGTAATCTCTTTCTCCAATAAGCAGCAAAAAATTAATAACACTATATAGATGGAAATTTGCTAAATCGTTCTGACACGGCTAAGGATCTGGGTATTACGAGTATATTTGATAGTAAACTCTCTTTTAGACCTCACTATCATCAAATCATATCAAAGGCTAATCAACTTCTTGGTTTTGTCTTTAGGACGACAAAGGGTTTTACAAAACCTCGCAGTCTTTTATACCTCTTCTTTGCCTTGGTCAGAAGTGGTTTGGAATATGGCAGTCCAATATGGTCTCCAAATTACAAAGTACATATCAATGCAATTGAATGAGTGCAAAGAAAGTGCTGAAAATTATTAATTTATCGTCAACAACCCGGGCGCTCTACTTTGAGCTATGAAGATAGGTTATGCAGATTTAATGTTCAGTCCTTGGAGACGCGTCGATTATACTTTGATTTAGTTTACCTGTACAAAATCATGCATTCTATTATTGATTCTCCCGAATTGCTGTTGCATATTTCTTTGAATACTAAATTTAGCGCCCGTAGAGCAAATCATTCTAATTTATTTTCATTACTTACTTATAAAAATAACAATTCTTTTTACAACCCACTATCGAGAATGTGTCGCCAGTATAATGAGCTATTAAAGTCGCATATAGTGTTGGACATATTTTGTCCTAGTTTGTATGGTTTTGTTAAAATATATATTATATTATCATAGGTATTGCTGTTTTGTGTTATTTTATATATCTGGTCTTATTTTTATTTGTTGTTTTTTTTGTATCACCGTTTTCAAACCAATCTAAACTTTTGTTTACATTTCTACTCAATATACCTAATTATTTGTTGAGTGCACATAGTGTTACGTGTCAAGCCAGTTCATATTTTCTCCGATTTTTGTGTTCTATTATTGTTATTGCTTATTATGTGTTTTGTGTACCAAATAAATAAATAAATTATTCTTATTCTATTCAATTTAAACAACCTGAGCTCATGCTCCCCCTTGCGGTAAAATAGAAAAATAATCTCTCTTTTATGAATAATTACTCTGAACCACCTGGAAATGTAGGTATATTGCAACCCGCAAATAGTTTTTTCTGCCACCTAAAAAACTACAACCATTTACCATATTAAACAGAAAAATATTATACATAATAACATTTGAACACACGCGGGACCAAACGTCAGATTAACGAGTAAAGTAAAAAAGTAAAGTAAGTAAGTAAAGTAAAGTAAGTATATACGTCAGATGAACTTCAAATTATGTTTGCGTCCAAAAATGCAACACGTGTGTGTGACAGGGACACAATGCCTGTATTGTATGTGAACCTCTCTGTCTTTACCGTAAAGGTCTTTTCAAATTTAGAGCTTTTTCATTGAAGTTTAAGGTCGGTTTTCGAGTCAAGTTTTTCATGAGTAATCAGTCCAGTTGTACGTAAGTACCATGTCCCTGGGGACGTACATATGTGTTATTTAATCGCATGGAATGAAGCTGTTCACGTTAAGATCGAACTTCACGTAAGGGTAAGTACCTTTGATCAGTACTTTTGATCATTTTCATTAATTAATAGTGATTTAGAAATTTAGTTCAATGTGAATCTTTTTAAAATACAATATCAAAATAAATACAATAAAATAAATACAATATTTGAGCTTATAAAATACCTACATTTATTTATGTAAAATAAAAAAAAGGAATGACTCCTTATAAAAAATCTAAGTACGTAAGTAAGTAAGTGTGTAAGTAGTGTGCGGTGGGAAAATATTGTGTAAATGAAAGAAAATGATTACCTAAGTAATACATGGTAATACGGACACCCTGTACAAATCATATTTAGCTTTTGGACTCTAGAATTGATCTCGCGAACTGATTAGTACCATGCATACATCTCTCTAGTATATAAACCTAGCAAAGTAGCTGTCGAGCGGGGATGAGGGTGTAGAAACGGTTCTTAACTGGAACGCAGCTCATACACGAAACATTCATATTCACAACCAGACGACTCAAAGGCAAGGTTATTATTTTGATTTGCTTATTATTTTGCAAAACAAAATGAATATCACAAACTCATAAATGTTGGTTATTTAATTGTATTAGTATTCCTTCATGTTAAAATAACAAAATAAATGATGTATTTTAGCTCCATGTTTTGGTACTCGTAATATCAGAGACTAGTAAAGTAATATAGGCAGTTGTTCTTCATACAAGTCTGCGTTCTCTCGACACTCTGGTTAAATCTAGATGGCGCTGTTTCATAACCAGAATTTTTACAAAGCAACAGGTAAAGCCAACAGATCTGAACAAACGCATATGTAAAATGCATACTATAATTTATAGTTAACTTTCAATAAGTTTTGGCGCTCCCAAAATTAAATTTAGTAAATTGTATTTTTTACCAGATACAAGTAAATTTTATTGTTTGTTCATAGAGGGCTTAGTGTTTTAATATTACTGCTTATTACGTAAACTAGCATTTATCTACTAGATGACGCGGAAATAAACGCGCCGCGCGCTCTGCCTCGTTTTGTGATTAGATGCGGGTTCTCTACAAGTAGTCATAACCTTGTCTCTCTCCCAATAAGGTTTGCTGGAAGAGAACTCTTTTTAGGGTTAAGCTCGCCTTTGCCATTCCTTCTCTAGTTTTATGTTTTTTTAATGTATGTTTTATTTAGTGCAATAAAGAATTATAATATATTATATTTTGTAGTCGCACTATTTATAATATTATCAATTCCTAAACTTAATGCTTATTTCATGAACGAAAATTTACCTGAAACTGCCTCAAGAAATAATAAACATGTTTCACTATGGGTTTATATGTATAATAAAATAATGCTACCTGATGCAACATTGTTACTGAAATAAAAATTAATAAAAAAATTCAGTGTAGCTAATATACGTAAAACCTGGTATAACTACTACATTAAACTATTATAATCCTATAAAAATATACATGAACATGAAAAAGGAGAAGACAACTAGTAATTGGTTGGTTGTAGGTACAAAAAAACAAAAGTAAATCGTAAAAAATATTTATTTTTTAATATTCGTAGCTTTTGTTAAGCTTTGTCCTCTCTTTTTAATTTTACAGTAAAAATGTATCTTTACTAGAATCAGTAGGTCTAATATATAGGGTGTTTGGTACATCGTTTGCCAAATTGAAATTGGGGGTGAAGGGGGGTATTAGCTACCTTCTCAACCCCTTAAAAAAATTCCTGGTCCCTCGAAAGATTTTATGTCAATTTTTTAAATTTTTATTCGGAATTTACAAAAGTCTGCATTCAATCTAGAATAAAAAAAAAATATGCGGCGTAGCCTCCAAATTTGTGTTTTATTTTTATTTGTATTGTTGCACGGTTGTATCGATGTCAAAATTACTCCTCGCTAGCAATAACTAGTTTTTTTTTAATCGTCTCTCAAAGTTTTTAAAAAAGCAATCGAATTTGAAGCTCAACTTTGAACCAAATTAAAAAAAAAAACGAATGATAATTTTGTTTTTAAAATTCTTTCAAAAACTTCTCTACTCCATCTCGTTTCTAACGGTATGCAACATGCCATGAAAACCTTTTACTAACTTTACTAATTTGCTTATTTTGTGTATCGAGATACATTATGCTGACATTTAATATTACTAATTTGAGGTCAAACGACATTAAGTTTTTACTCTGAATCCACCATAATGAAATCGAATCAACTCTTCCGTAATTGGAACAAAAATTCAAAAAAGAACGATGAGAAAATTGATTACCACATTTAAAAATATTCGTGATTTTGAAGATATTACATTTTAGAATTGTAATTGTACTATTATTTGTTTTTCTTAAACTTTTGTTGAAATCTATTTAGTGTTTTTGTTGTTGTTTTGTTGGTGTAGTCCATTTGACGATGGCTACATTCACTGACGAAGACTATGCAGACATTATGATGGCATACGGAAAAGCCGATGGTAATGCAAGAGAAGCGCAACGCATTTACCAAGAACGCTATATAGTAGACAGATTTCAACGCATAAGAGAGTGGCGGCAATTACCAGCTACTTAGCTTATGTTATTATGCAAACAATAGTAATATCAAATATCAGCCAAGACACCTTTGGCTGATATTTGATATTACTATTTTTGATATTGCGTTGCGTTACACTATCTTACATTATAGTGAGAACTAATTAACGATGGACGAGGTCGATCGTCGACCTCCGTCCAGGAGAAACTCCTTTGGGATTCTAATGGTGGATGAAAACATGGATGGTGATGTGGTAGAATCCGTAAGTGTGGTGTAAATTCATGCAGAGCCGGCGCCGGCCGTAGGCCGCGCGGGCCTCATCTCGCCGATTGTGAACAATACGCGACCGCCGAAACGATTCAAGTCAAGTAATGATTTTTCGGTTGGCAGTGGAAATGAAATTGAGGAGGAAGAATACACTCTAGTTCAGCATAAATCGAAGCCGTCAGCGAAGAATAAAACTATTAGGGGATTGAACCGTTTGTTAGTAAGTGAGTCATCAGTGAATCAATACAGCGGACCACAATGTTTTGAGGTTTGTCTTTCCTCTTATCAACTGTTGCCTAAGCAGATAGGATTGGCGAAGTTATTGAAAGCGGAGAACATTAATAATATTAAATACATAAAGTATAAAAGCCCGTACAAGGCTCATATTTTATTTGAAAATAGAGAGGATGCTGACGTGTTACTAAGAAACAACAGCTTTTCGTCTGCTGGACTACGCTGTAACCTGACAAGCGAGGTGGGTACGACTTACGGAGTGGTGAGGAATTTGGAGATGGAGACTACCGATGAAGAAATGATGGATGCTTTCAAATGTAAGTTTGAGATAGTCGCAGTGAAGCGGTTGAAAAGAGCGTCAGAGAGTGGAGACTGGGTATTGAGTGAGACCGTACGGTTTGCATTCAAGGGACCATTGCTGCCAGAGTATATTTATGGGTACGGCTGTAGGTTTAAAGTGGAACCTTTTACCTTTCCAGTTACGCAATGCTCTGCGTGCTGGAAGTTTGGTCACTTAACACGATCGTGCCCTACTAAGAAACCCTTATGTCCCAAGTGTGGCAAGAATCACGCTAACTGTGAGTTGACTAAATTTAGATGCATTAATTGTAAGGGAGAACACATGGCTTTTGATAAATCATGCCCAATATTCCTAAAGGAAAGAGAAATAAGGGCAATTATGAGTAAAAATAATAGTACCTATAAAAACGCAGTGTCGAATTACATTGAAAAGAAGAAAAATGAATCTAGGATAGATAAGATATTCGACTTTGGTGGCCAACCAATGACTTATGAATGTACAAGACCCGCTTTGTCATATAGCCAAAGTTTAGGCGCGAAGTTGACGGAAAGAGAAGTACGAAATAAAGAAGCTCAGGAATGCAGTGATAGTGGAGGTATAGAAGAAAGTGACAATGACCCCAAGGAAGATAGTTGTGAAGAAAACTTACAGAGTACTACAAATAAGAAAAGAAGAAAAAGCAGAGGTAGTAAAATCAAACAAAAGAAAAGTGATTTGGGGAAGACCGAGAAGGCAACAGAAGAGGAAAAGTGTGATCAGGGTTATATAAGTAGAATATTAAGTAAAGCTAAAAACATTTTTTGTTCAAAAGAAAGCTTGGAAGAGAAAGTTCGTATGGTGTTGCAATTTGTACTGGAGGAGGTTATGGCACTTATTGTCAAGACCATGAGTAATGGAGAGGCTCTTAGTAAATTCATTGGCCTTTTCCATGGATAACAACACCATCACCAACTACCGAGCTACCAGGGCATCGGACCCTGTGCCTTCCGTTGCGCAGTTTATTAACATTGCGCAATGGAATGCACAGAGTCTGATGCCTAAAAAACTTGAATTGGAAGCACTACTGTCTCAGGAAAGAATAGGTATTTGTATAGTTAGTGAAACATGGTTAATGAAGAAATTACTTGTCGTATAAATAATTATAACATCTATAGAAAAGATAGGCTAGATTCATATGGGGGTGTCGCGCTCATAACCCATAAATCAATAAAAACTCAAATACATAACATTAACCATACAAATACAGGTATTGAGATAACATGTTTAAAAATTTTGAATTGTAGGTATCTAGATTATGTAGCATCTGTCTATTGTCCTTCGTCGATAAGAACTTCGCAATGCGACTGGGAGAGTGTTTTTTCAAAGTTTGCTCGAAAATCAATAGTCGCCGGCGACTTCAATGGACAACATTCCAATTGGTCATCCAAGACAGATACTAGAGGGTTGCAACTATTTGACGCCTCTGTAGAACATAGTTTTGTATCTATTAATAACGGGGACTTTACAAGGGTTAAATTAGTGAATGGGCATCTACAAGAATCTGCTCCAAACATCACTTTCGTGACCTCGGACATAGCGGTATACTTCAATTGGCATATAACTCGCGAAACCTTAGGTAGCGACCACCTTATAATAAAATATTCACTTTGTTATCGGGGTTCGCGCAGTTCGGTTACCCGTCGTAATATGAAGAAAGCTAATTGGTCATTATATCAAGAAGCTCTAAAAGATTGCTTTACTGATCGTATCTGTGAATCGAATTTACAATCTTGTTATGACACATTCATAGATAAAATCAATGACGCGGCGAAACAAAGTATTCCCATGATAAGGAAATGTTTGGATCCTACACTAAAATTTCAACCTAAACCCTATTGGTGCACGGAAATTTCTTCAGCTATAGCTCAACGGCGCCTAGCCTTAAAGTTATTTAGACGTAATCCTACACCGAGCAACCTCGATATCCTCAATGCTAAGATAACAGAAGCACAGCGCATTCATAGGCAAGCTCGAACTGCGCACTGGAAGTCGTTTTGCGGAACAATAGACCAAAACACAAACTCAGCTGATATGTGGCGCCGTATGCGATGGGTTAAAGGAATTCGTACGCAGCATGTTACCGCTCCTACTGATAAGAATGATGAACTTTTATGCAGTCTGGCGCCTGATAGTGTTGTCCCCCCCACTCCATTGTTCACATCGAATAATGTGCTATTAGATAAGGAGTTTTCTTACGAAGAGTTTCAAAGGTGTTTAAAAAGAAAAGATACTGCTCCCGGCGAGGATAAAATTACCTATTCAATGGTTTATTTTTTGCCCAACGTAGGTAAATTGTATCTATTAAATATTTTTAATTTAGTGTTTAAGCATTCTATGGTACCTCTACAATGGCGTAATATTCAAATTATTCCAATACCTAAACCTAATAACGATCCCAATAGTATTCCTAAATTTCGACCAATATCATTAATTTCTTGTATTTGTAAAATCTTTCATAAAATGTTGTGTAATCGAATTGAGTGGTTTGTAGAACACATTCAAATCCTAGCCCCGGTGACGTCAGGATTTAGAAAATGTCAGTCATGCATAGACTGCTTATCCAGGCTTGTTACACAAATACAGATAGGATTTTCTAAGGGCGCATCTACGCTGGCACTTTTTTTGGATGTCGAAAATGCCTATAACAATATTTTGCCTGAAGAGCTAGTTTTAATATTAGATAAACTTCAAATTGGGTCACTCTCATGTAAATACTTGTGGATGTTTTTAGGTAACAGATGTTTAAAAATTTTGGATGAAGATGATGGTACCAATCGCAGCATGGTTAGATGGACAAACAGAGGCTTAGCACAAGGTGATCCAATTTCCCCTCTTTTGTTTAATTTAGCAACCTACGAAATCTCGAAAATTACTTTATATAATGTAAGCATGTTACAGTATGCAGACGACTTTGTTTTCTATTCACAAAATAATGACTCATGTTTCAATGAGGTAAACGTTCAAAATGCTTTGAACTCAATCGTAGGTACCTTGAAACAATTAGGCTTAGAAATTTCATCAATAAAAACTCAATGTTGCAGCTTTAGAAAGGGTACAGGAATAGATAAGGTTTCTTTAAGTTTAAATAATAACATTATAAAATCTGTACAAACAGTTAAATATCTAGGCATTTGGCTGGATAAAGCATTACTATTCCGAAAACATATTAATGAGACACAAGAAAAAACAGTTAAAATGTTAAATATTTTGAAGGTTCTAGCGGGAGCTTCGTGGGGCTTACATCCTAAGCACCTACGACGTTTATATATGGCGTTGATACGTAGTAGAATAGACTTTGGATGCTTTTTATACGACACCGCGGCGAAGACACATTTGAAAAAACTAGATAAGGTTCAAAATACAGCGATGCGCATTATAGGTGGCTTTATAAGAACAACACCCATCCACGCCATGGAATGCGAACTTTGTTTATATCCTTTGCAGTTAAGGCGAGAATATCTTGCCACTAAATATTGTCTTAAAGCACAATCATTATCGAAAAACCCCACCATCGAGTTTTTAGAAGAATTAAAATGCTTAAGTGTATCTAGTTATTGGACCAGGAAAAAGAAACCTTTACTAAATTTAATTTTTGAACAAACTCAAAAAGAGATAATGAAGCGTTGCAACCCTTTGGAAATGTTTTCCTTGAATATTTGGATGTCTGATTTTAAAATAGATTTTATTAAAACCCCACCATCGAGATAAAAATATTGACGGCATTGATAAATCGAAAAACCAGTATGACGATAGAGAGCTTAAATGTCATACCTTATTTATGATAAATGTAATATACAAAGACTGGCATAAAGTCTACACAGATGGGTCAAAAATGGAAAACGGTACAGGTGCGGCGTTTTACGATCCCAGTCGCAATATGAAGGAAACTTATCGTATTACTTCGTCAGATAACACAATTAAGTCGGTGGAACTATTTGCAATCTCAGAAGCACTGTCATATGTCACTACTCTAGGCTATATGAAAGTGGTGATTCTGTCAGATAGCCGGAGTGCTTTACAGCATATAGCTCGATGCGCCTCGGGGATCCGAGGTGCTTCGGTAGCTTATGTGATCCTAAAGAAAGCTTTATTTCTTTTAGACAATGACGTGCAACTGAGATTGCAATGGGTTCCTTCCCATGTAGGAGTAAAGGGAAACGAGGAGGTTGACCTGCTTGCAAAACAGGCTGTTGAGGTCGGAGCTGAAGTGTATATCGTTCCGGAGTACACAGAGGTTACGTTAAAATACAGATATAAGGTTTTCGAAAAGTGGAAAGAATTATTTAGTGAAATATCTTGTACGAAAGGTATATGGTACAAAATTGTTCAGAGTGAACCTCCTCGTGTCCCCTGGTGGGTGAACAGTGGGTTGAAGCGTCACCAGGTTGTTATAGCTCACAGGCTGCGGTCTGGACATATTCCACTAAATAAGTTCAACCACCTCATGAGGAAGGTTGACTCCGCTCATTGCTCTTCGTGCGGTGTCACAGAAGACGTTTACCATTTCTTGGTGGAATGGGTCCGGACTCAGTCAATGAGAGATCAATTAATCGCTGATTTTAATTTGAATCTCGCAGAATTAGGTTTAGTTCAGAGTTTACTTTCCAACCCACTGTGCGAGGCCGCCAAGGCCTTGTACATAATGGTATATGAAGTTAGTAGATAAAGTAAGGGTTAAGTTTATGTTTGTATAACGGGACTGGCATATTCGCTAAGCGAATAAAGTCCTTAAAAAAAACTCAGAATAAAAAATAAAAAAAAACTATAAAACGATTCTCGCCAAAAGCTATAGACATTGCTGGTCTTGTAATATATTATATATAGAACTTCACGGTCTATGGTAGTTGTAGTTGCATTACTAAGAGATGGCGTTAGAGTCGCGATTCTGCAAAATTATAATTTACGCCTTAGTTTAGGTGCCTACGTATTATTTATCACTTTATAAGACTCCGACAAAACTGAGGTACCTACAAATCGATTTATCACTAAACATTGGTCACAGGTATGTAGTGTAGTGCGCATGCATTGTAACGTAACTTGTTACATAATTACGTATATATTTTATCAATTTCAAATTTTATATTATTTCATTCGAATAATTAGTTAATCGACTAATTGTCAGTCTAGGATGACGGACCATAGACAAGTTCGTCAATAACGCTGCTAACTTCACGACGCTTCCGAGCATTGTCTATGGCCTTGGATTTGGATGTGTCACTTTTTCAATGCGTAGGAGACGGACAGGGAAGCCATTTTGAGACTCAGGCTATCAATCTCTTTGTTCTCTCGTTTTTATTGCAATCATAACATTATACAATGTAATAATCACCTGTGTAATGTTATAAACCCCTGTTGGGTAAGTTTTGCACTGTTTTATAATGTAGGCTGTAAACACTCATTCCAATGCTCAAAGAATGACATGGGCTTTATTTCATCTCGCCATGTCATCTCTGAATATTGTTCACGGCTAAGGTTTTTTCATCACCTTCATTTGCAAATAGTCTAGCTTCATTTCTCTTCATTTCATTCTGTATTCTTAGTAAATTCATCTTATCACATTTTCTTAAATTCTTCTCCCGTTCTGATTGTGACTTCCATGGCATCATAAACATCTAGTGCTTTTGCTTTAGTGCTGCCGTGGGAGCGGATCACCCTACAAAGACCTGGCTGTAATGCTTGGCTTTTATGCGCATTCCAGGGTTCAAAGTCCACCCTAGGGCAGTCTTCGTCTCCGGCCGGACTTCTCACGAGCTGCCCTCGTTTGCACCTGCACTTCCAGCACTTGGACCTTTCGCCGTCAGGTCGCTACCTACTACACCTGCGGCGCACTAAAAGAAGAGTACTGTGGAAGAGGAAAACAAGGAGAGGACTTTTACATACACCCGGTAGAATCAGCTTTCTGTAGGACTTAACAAGCCCACTTTCTAGCCCCTCTGGCCGAGTTAGTATTTTGATAATTTTAATCATAGCCCTTCGGGCTCCCTTATTGATTTTAATCATTAAAATTGTAATTTATATAAACGTGTCTTTTTTTACAATCACGAACAAGGTTCAATTACCCCCCGTGATTCTAAAACCGGGAAGTCACTGAACCGAACATTTTCACTGTAACGATTCCGTTCGCGCTGCTTTAAATTGAACTTTCGCGCCGCGCACCGCGTCCTCCGCGATAAGTTGGCAACAGTGCGTCTATGCGCTGCGGGCTTGTCTTTGACTGAGTCAGAGGTGACCTTTCCTTGACTTGCGGACTACAAATTTTCAACACCTTTAATTGTTAATTGCTTAAATATTAAAGAATTCAAAGTTAAATTGTTATAAATAGTGAACCCCATATCGGGGTTCCATCCTGGGGGTTATCCCTACACAATCGAAGCCACCATTCTCCGGCGATTGCTCAACGGTACCACCGGGAAGAACCGTAACGGTACCACCGGGAAGAACCTTAAGGGTACCACGGAACATTAACCGCTGCACTTCTCTTGCCGCCGGCCTTCTCATCTGGATCCACTAGTCGCCCTACCGCGTCGGACCTCTCTCCAGCTAAGGCCAGTGGCATTCATTCCAAGAACCTAACGTATTTCGGAGACAACGAACGCAGACCCACTGTTAAATTCCTTTAATATATATTGTAAGCATTTTCTTCGTGTTTTCTTTGGGCCAAGCCACTCTCCAGCTTAGGCAGGTCACTAGAAAACCACAAGTGTTTCACACCGGGACAGCATGTCGCGTGCTGTGCGTGCTGTGAGAACTGATCGTAAATTAATGAGATAATGAGAATGAGACTCAATTGTTAGCTTTCTGTTTTAATAGTAGGTACCAATAATTAGGTTTTATGAATTACTGATTTAGTAATGCTTTGCTTATTTTCATTTGAATACTTCCGGTAGGAAGTTAGTCTTTAGAATTAGTTTAATTTATGTCAATATTTTATTTTATTTTTCTTGGTATTTAAAAAGGATATTTTCTTATTTAAATCACTGAAGCGTTCCTAAGTAAATACTTATTTAAACAATCACTGATATTGTTTTTACCGGTTGCGCGAAGCACTTGGGAACGAGTCGTTGCTAAACATTGTCAGTCGTTGTAAGCTCTTGCAAACTGAAGTCGAGTTGAAAGTGTCGAATAAACTCTGCTCCAAGTCTTTTCATGCTGCTCTTACACAATCAATAAAAACAAACATGATTAAAAATTAAAAGACATGGCAGAGTTATTGTTGTATTGAGTCACAATACTGTCTCAGCCTCAGCATGAGATAGTTGTAAACATGTTACTACCAACGCTGGTCTTCGTGTAGAGACGTCATGGAAGATAACACATAAGACACAAAACAATAAAATATTTATCATTTAAAAATATAAATCTTCGGCAACGGTTGACAAACACAAGACACAGATGTCATACACTCATGGTAATGAAACGGGCACCTAGCATTTACCACAATCTAGGTATTTACCTTTACAAGTGACGTTTCTACACACATTACAAAAACTCAGAATGAGACGCTGAACTACAACATAATGTAAGTTCTACTGACAGGTATGTGAGTACATAAATACAATTTAGACAGAAACGTAAGTACGCGTTTAGCTCGTTCAGATACATACCTCTACAATGGAAAAAGATGTAAAAGGCGAAGTCATGCCCAGCAAAACAAAGGCCACATCACACCGCATGGGTTGTTTTGTTTAAAAAAGAACAGCTCTTCTAAAATTTCTTCCTTTTAAAATATTTTGTGTAGTTTTATAATAAATCACTAAAGACACTTATAAAAATTAAAACTCTAGGGTTTTAACTCTCTATAATAACTTCAAATGAATTAAACATATTAAAACAAATACTTCAACATTTTAACTTTCCGTTAATCAATCGTGTTTTTTATAGGATTCAATACAATAATAATAAATCCCAAAAAACACATTTTTGTAAAGCGTTTTGCGAAGTAATTGCAACAACGATTATATTTTGCCAAAAGAATTTCAACCTTATTATTCAGACATCCTTTTCAATATTATGCTCAAAATCGTTTCCACTAACTTCAGTCGGAGGCTTGATGCCTTCTCGGACGGGCGTGAGGTCTTGTCACTTCTTTGCATTTTGACAGCTGGTGATGTCATACGAATTCTTATTGTCTCTATATCATTGTAATAGAGTTACTATTGGCATGCACGAATGCCCAACTGTATTTTTTTGAAAATGTTCGAAACGTAGAGTTACACTTAAAAGTTTATTTATTAGAAGTTACCTAACTATTGTCCAGCTTAAAGTTAGCTGCAACAAAAAAAAACACGTGTCGAGTTATCAATATTTATTGAAGAAAGGATCTCAAATCGAGAAGTTTTTTAATTGTGTTTAAAATCAATAACAAGGAAGTTCTAATTTTTGTTTAAGTAATTAATTAATAATCTATATACATAAAAACTAATCGCTAAATGCTGCTAAGCGCTAAACTCGGGAACGGCTGGCCCAAATTGAGCTAGTGTTTTTTTTTCTAAATATTTCTTGAAGCCTGAGGAAGGTTGCCCGAAAAATAACAAAACTCTGAAAAGTTGCAGATTTCACCATTGTGTAGAAATTTCTTTTTATTTGTGATATAACTTTCTTTCCTTTACACTTCCCACTTCCTTCCCATTAAAGAGAAACATATTTTAACGTAGACCTTCGTAGCACGTGCTACGCTGGTACGAAGGACTGGCGTAGCATACAAAAGACTTCAACGCGCACACACTTTCTTACTGCACACTAAGTAATTATACATAGTTTCGAGGATCTTCATAGCACGTGCTACGAACTCTGCGTGAGTCGTGCCTTGGTGTACCAACGGGCATCAATAGTGAAAACGTTCTTTAACAGTTCAACAATGTTTATTGATGACATTAATATTGATAAATATTAATGTTCAACAATGTTTATATCAATATTAATAGACATAATATTACACATATGTAGTTACCTCGCCCATGCATATAAAACCCCTATAACACATAACACCCATGTTGTTATCTTGTTGCCCACACTCTCATGAGATTGGTGCCTCAGGAGAACACACACACACATATTCTGGGTATAACATGAAAAGTAGAGCAACAAATAAAAAGCCCGCAAAAACAAAAATACCTATAAAAGCCGACGATCACCAGCTGTCCTGTCGTCTAGCGCAGCGCAGCGCAGCGGTGAACTGAACGACACTCGCCGAACATGCTGTTACAGCTTGTCGGCATAACACTGAGCTTACTCCAATTGCCTGAAAATGTACTTAGTTATGAATTTATTTGTAATTTCTAATTAGTATGTATCTACATACTAATTAAATTATAAGTTCCTTTATAGATTTAAGTTATGTTTTAGTATAATAATGATCTAGTATATCTACAATTATAAGTTCAGGTAATAAATAATTATTCTATTCATACTAGTTGGACAAACCCTTAGTTCTCCAGTTAAGTCTAATCTTTCTTCTACTTTTATATTTAGTTTATTGATATAACGTTGTGATATTATTTTAGTACCACATACCTTCTCACACACATTTATATGTCTACCTACGCTATATCTTTATTTATTATTTACTATGTACCTTTTTAGGGTTCCGTACCCGAAGGGTGAAAACGGGACTCTATTACTAAGCCTCCGCTGCCTGTCCGTCCGTCTGTCAGCGGGCTGTATCTCATGAACCGTATTCAAATTCAAATTCAATGTGCTATATTTCCTTTAAACCTTACAGGACTCTTATACACGTCACAAAATTCAAATTACATAATTTGAATTTTGATTTCGATTCGTTACCAAGTTTCACTCTTTTTCACCAAAATATAGCTGGTTTTCTAAATAAGCTCGAACTGCTTGAAATATGTGTTGATGAATTCTCAAGAAAAGGGAGTAATATTGATGTTGTCTGTCTCACAGAAACATTTATAAGGTCGGGTAGCGAATCGAATACTAACATGAAACAATTCATGTTAGCTAGTTTTTTCTCAAGGGCTAATGAAAAGCGAGGGGGCGTCTGCATTTTTGTACGAAAGTCACTCCGATATAAAAAAATTGATCTTACTAAAAACGTACTACCTATTGAAAAATCCTTTGAAATATGTGGGGTAACCTTATCGAATACAAATTATATTATTTTTTGCATTTACAGAACCCCTGCGAGTGACATTAACGTCTTCTTTAGCAAACTAGAGCTTTTGTTGGATAAGTATGTGGTTAGGCTTTCTAAAAAAGTTATTCTAGCCGGGGATCTTAATATTGATATGTTACGACAGAGCACAGCAGCCTCACGCCTAGGAGATATTGCATTAAACTATAATCTTACCATTCATATTAAGCAGCCTACTAGGCAAGCTAGCTGCATAGATCACTTCATTAGTAATATAGATGGTGCTATAGGCAGCACCCATCCAACATATGTACATATCTCTCAGATCATAACACAAGCCAGACATTGACATTTTCTGAGACTCACAAACCTCAATATTTAGATTATTGGTATATTGAATCAAGAAACTACTCTCAGGAAAATATAGAGTGTTTTTTGAAGCATTTAACTGGACTCTCTTGGAAAGACATACTTCAGGAGGATGATCTAAATAGAGCATTTAACAACTTTCATGACCTATTTTGCCTAATATACGATTTATGCTTCCCATTAGAAAAACACAAAGTCAAGCCTAACTCGTCCTCTGCAAAGTGGACAACAAAAGGACTAAGAGTGTCTACTAAACGTAAAAGAGAATTAAGATACCTCTACTATAGGGAAAAGACTTCTAAAGCGAAACTAACTTATCAGAAATATAGTGTCACTTTAAGAAAATGTATAAATATGTCAAGGAAAAATATTAATAATAATTTCTTAAAAAAGTCGAGAAACAAATGTAGAGCCACGTGGCATATAATTAAAAATAAAGTTGATTGTGAACGATCTGTAGACAATATTCATTCCATAAATTATAAAGGTGAATTACTGAACGAACCTAAACTCATAGCTGAGAGTTTTAATGATTATTTTATTAATATTACAAACAAAGATCAAGAAGACAAGACAAACGAAAATACCAAACTTAATGATCTTCCTAGGATCAAAACGAATTCTCACAGCATTTTTCTTCAGCCAATAACCGATGCTGAAGTTATAAAGATTATATTTTCGTTAAATAAACTGTCATAAACTCAATCGCTCCCTTGTTGCAAAGGATCTTGGTATATTTTTCGATGAAAAGCTTACTTTTCGGGCACATTATCAGTATATCATAGATAGAGCCAATCAATTAGTGGGGTTTGTCTTGAGATCTACTAAAGGCTTTAAAAGCTATCGCAGCTTAATTTACCTTTTTAACTCTATGGTGCGTTGCGTCTTGGAATACGGAAGCCCTATTTGGTCTCCTAACTACAAAGTTCATACATACAACATCGAACGAACTCAAAGAAAATTCCTAAGGCTCCTATGTTATCGTCTTAAACCCGGGCGCCTGTCTCTGAATTACGAAGAGAGGCTCCATAAATTCAGCGTCACTTCCTTAGAAACTCGTCGTATTTATTTTGACTTTATTTATTTCTACAAATTACTTCACTCCCTAATAGATTCCCCTAAACTCTTATGTGAAATATCATTTAATATTAATTACAGAGCTCGTAACTCAAATAAGAAGAACATTTTCGCGTTACATACTTTTAGAAATAATATTTCCCATTTCAATCCCCTCACAAGAATGGCACGTCAATTTAATGAGCTACATAAAGATGACGGCAGGCTCGACATATTTGTTCCAAGATTAGGACAGTTCATTAAAATAATAAAAGAGATCCTCCACTTCAATATCAATATCAAAGAAACGAAAACGAGTTCAAGTACAACAATACATTAATAATAATAATTGTAATTTCTACTTACTTGTTGTAGGTTAGTAGAATTTACAATTATATTATATTATAGCATGTACCTAATCTAATCTAATTTTAGCAACCGTATTAGTAATTATTTTGTACCTTTTTTTTTTCTTTTTACTTTATTGTTTCAATCACCCAAAATAGATAGTAATAATTCAACCTACTCGATATATATTTATATTATAGCAGCACGTACATATGTTTATGTTGCAATCAAGTTTTATTCTTGTTTTTTGTTACTTTATAATTTTAAGTGATTGTGATGTGTTTTGTACGTTAAATAAATAAATAAATAACACGAAATCAGTAGGTTTTGATAACGTTTCCACTAACATACTTAAACAATGTGTTTTCATAATCTGTCCCATTCTGAAGTATCTCCTGAACCTCTCTATTTCACAGGGTACTTTTCCTGAAAGGCTTAAATTATCGGTAGTAAAACCTTTACATAAAAAAGGTAGTTACAAAGAGTTAAACAACTACAGACCCATAACTCTTATTCCTATTTTTGCGAAGATCTTTGAGAAAGCTATTCATCGTCGTTTGACTGAATTTCTTAACAAATATAATATAATAGCGGAGGAACAGAACGGATTTCAGAAAAACAAGTCAACTACACTAGCAGCGTTTGCCCTTGTGCGCAAGGTTGTTGATTTTGTTGACAGGCGTATACCAGTTTCAGTTATATTTTTTGACATGAGCAAAGCTTTTGACTTTGTTGACCACAATCTACTACTGAAAAAATGTGAAACGTACGGAATAAGAGGCATTGCTCTAGATTGGCTGAAAAGCTACCTGACTGGGAGGAAACAATACGTAGAAGTTAAAAACTTAACTAATAATAAAATGTTATCGACTACCTTTAAATCTAGCGCTAAACTCAATAATTTTGGTGTGCCACAGGGCAGTATTCTGGGACCGTTGCTGTTTCTTATTTATATCAACGATCTGCCGAATATCACAAAGAATCAATGCGTTCTTTTTGCTGACGATGTCTCAATCGTTGTTGCTGATGAGAAGAAGGATGGAACTTTAATTGCCTGCCTCACCTCGGAGGCTGAATCACTTGGAAATTGGCTGGAGTGTAATAATTTACAACCTAATATTTCAAAAACTAAATATGTACATTTTCAAAATTATAATAATAACATTAGTTCTAATAATAATATATATAATAGCACTCTGACATGTAGAAATGAAAAAATTGAAAGGACTGACGAAATAAGATTCCTTGGTATAATATTGGACAAACATATCAATTGGAAATCACATATAGAGCTAATGGGCAAAAAACTTAATCGTTTTGTTTTTGCTCTGAAAAGATTAAGACGAACATCAGGCCAACAAACTGCATTAACCGCATATTTTGGCTACGTCACCTCAGTTCTAGGGTATGGTCTTTTGCTTTTCGGTAACTCTACGCATATCAAAAGAGCTTTCATTATTCAAAAAAAGTGCGTAAGAGCCGTCTTTGGGATAGGCCCATTAGAGTCATGCAAGCCTCTCTTTAAGAAACATGAACTCCTAACGCTAACTAGTTTATATATCTACCAAATTGGCTGTTTCGTAAAAGAGCAAGCTTCATTCTTTAACATGTATAGAGACAAAAATAACTCCGTTATAAAAAATAGAGATCCCACTAGACTTATTATACCCGCACACAAAACTGCATTAAGTGGGAAAAATTGCTCTATCATGACAATAAAAATTTATAACAAAATTCCTAGAGACATAAGAGAACTGCCTACTAGTAAATTTAAAACAAAACTCCGTAGGTGGCTCTTAGAAAAATGTTTTTATGACATGAAAGAATCCAATAATCAATAAATTACCTAGTTATAAATTAGTATATAAGGAAATATTGTACGTCCATAATTAATGGATAAACTGTTGATTCCACCTAGCTTTTAAGATCGCGTTTGTACACAGTTTTTACAATAAATTTCATTTCATTTCATTTCATTTTTATTTCATTTCATTTCATTTCATTTCATTTCATTTCATTTCATAAGTAAAACTAGAAAATAAAGTGATCACTTTGATTTTTGGTCACTTCAATCTTTATAAGGTAAAGTAAAGAAGCGAACAAGAAACCTTTACCTTGTTAGGTTAGGTTAGGTTAGGTTAGGTTAGAGTTGGAGCAAAACTATTCCCAAGTTTTTTTATCCTCTGATAGATAATCTGATATTTTGTAGTAAGCCTTTTTACGAGTTTGACAATTTGTTTGAATTTATTTATTGATATATTTTTTAACTCATTTGGTATTTTGTTGTTTAAGAGTATACATTGATCTTGTATACATTGACATACATAGTATACATTGATACATTAATCTGGTGTAGCCTAGTTGTGGGCACAGCGAGTTTATTCTTATTTCTAGTATTTAAATTTCTAGTATAATATAATAATAATTTTATTACTTAAAAGGTAGAGAATTATCATCGTTGGAGTTACCGTGAAATGATAACTCCAACGATGATAATTCTCAACTGATTTAGGTATTTATTACATATAAGTTACATGAAGGTTCAATACGGAACAACAAAAATCACGTATTGCAAGTGGACATTATAATGTAGGACTTTAGGTGAACTAGATTCTCGGCCTGACCTGACACATCGTACTTTGTACATCTTAGCCACTAGAAAAAGGGAAAATAATGCAATGCTAATGTGTAAGAACTGTGTAACACAAGAATGCAGACACAACTAGGATTCTTCCCTGATAATGTCACTACATTGTACTCCGTACATCCTGGCCACTCGCAAAAGGAAACAAGTAGTTATTAAAACATGACAACAAACAAAGTAGGTACTTATTCATGTAAAAGTGTAACAACTATTGTAAATGAAAAAGTTAATGAATGTATACTATAAAATGTATGAGATATTGAGATCTGAATGTTCTTATGTTTTCAATTGTCACTTTCTAAAGTGGGAATATTTAACCCTAAGCTAAATCGCGAAACACTGCGCTGCTTCATTGCGTGTTTCTACGGCCGCGCCGGGATATTCAACCCTGAGCTCCATCGCGAAACACTCAGCGCTGCTTCATTCCACGCTGATTGACGCTGTGCTGCCTTGGGGCCGTCCACAAGGGCCGCCGAGTTGACCGTCGCTGTTGGATGAGGTCCTGCATCGGCTCGCTGCGCCCTTCTCCGTCGTTGCGTACGAGAAGAACATTGGCCTAATCTTTTATGACTTCGAATTTTTCCAAGGGATTCGGTTTGTAGCTGAGGCGCGCTGTGGGGAATCTCTTCTATCTGCTGCGTCATAGCCTTAAATCGAATGTTCATAATCTCCTCGATCGTATTCATAACTTCATATCCGTTATGTTCGCCATCTACTGACTGCGACTATCAGGAGATAGTCGCAGTCGGCTGCACATGAGAATTCGTCGATGGTCCAGAAGGTTTCCAAAATGCGTCATGCAATAAAGAATTGTGTCGACCTTGGCAAACTCTACATGAGCGCCTTGAACGGTACTGACCTACCTCATGCTGAAGTAGGCAATTTTCACAAATACCTAACTGCGTCGTTGCATTTAACTTGTCTTTGGCATTTCGTTAGTCAAAGTCAAAAACTCTTTATTTCCATAAATACAATAAATGTACACTTAGAAAAGGTCAAATTCTTAATAATTAATCACTGACACGGAAATAAAGTGATATTTTTGATTTCAGTCGCTTCGGTATGTAGACTAAAGTAAAGAAGCGACGAAGAAACCTTTAGCCTGTTAGTTAGTTGTTATTTTTCGACTTTGTTCGATAACATCTCATTTGTATATTGCGTGATTGTGGCTGTAATAAGGACAGGTCAATAATGCTGTTGCAAAAAGCTAAAGTTGATGAGCAAAAGCTGTTGTAATAAGTCCAAGGTCGCCTGACTTACTGTAGCTTGATTGTTGTTGATTATTTAGCTTGCTGCATGGTCCCTTTGACTGGCTGAAGGGTTTCTTTGCTTGAGAGGGATTTGACCTCAGGGGCTGCCACACTAAAGTATCCATTTCCTCCTTGATTATTAGTGAATTGGATTTCGGGGATTGCAGCACGGATGTATTTTTCTCCCTTTTCATTATTGGTACTAGATAACTGATATTTTCCATGAAGTCCAGAAGCTTATCTAGTCTGTTTATACTTGTCAGAAGGTGCTTATGAGTCTTCTGACTGGCTGGATCTTTGAGGAAGTTAGTCCTGATGTATAACATAGCTTCAAGAATCTCCTCAAGGTTCTCCTTCAACTTATCCATGATTAGTAGGTAAAACAAGATCTCTTTGATATAGGATACTTGTACAAGAGCTGCTGTGAAATGTGGGTTCCGACGGGCAATGTAGGGAACACAATTCGCACAATACTACGTGTGTATGCGACGTAGTAGCCTTATGATAACGTTTTAGTAACGTACGTTATCACGTTGTCCTCCGAGAGACAGGGTGAGCGCGACCGCGGATTTAGACTGTGAATCCGGCTCGAAGAATGTTACAGATACCGGGATATGATAACTCCAACGCTGATAATTCGCAACTGGTTTATTTATTAGATATAAGTTACATGAAGGTTCAATACGGAACAACAAAGATCACGTATTGCAAGTAGACATTATAATGTAGGACTTTAGGTGAACTAGATTCTCGGCCTGACCTGACACATTGTACTATGTACAACTACTAACCTACATACATACATATTATATCCTCATTGCCTTACTGCCAGTACTAAAGTTATTTGTGTCGCATCTAAGAACTATATTCCATCTTTCATCTCCGTAGAACAATGTTCTTTTCCACATGAACGTAAGCAGGTTAACTTCGAGCCTAGTTTGTAACATACACTTTCATTCATAATGAATTAGTACTACGAAAGTTTTTATACGAAAATGTTCTCTTTCTCTACATTTTTTCTATCATGGTTCGTCTCATGGGCTCATGGAGAGAGTCTCTTGTTGAAGAGCAAATAAAGGATAGGTGGAGTGTCTAGAAGAGCATCTATTGAAGGTTGCTAGTTGGGGTCTCAAACGCATTTTTCATCGGATGTCCTACTCCCTAATCGCATTTTACCGCAAGTATTTTGTAACATAACGCTGTTTTTTTTTGTTGCTCACTAACTCAACGAATGCGGAGATTGACGCCCCGCATTCTCTAAAGCGGGGGCAATGCAGTGCGGTGTGGTGCGGCGCGCGCGCATTGTCTTGGCACGCTCACCTCACTCTATTTATGTACTGACATCTGCCTACGAGGGCCTACGCTTACTCGCATTACCTAATATGGAAAGCTGAATCAAACGCTGTGCACAGTTAGGTAACAAAAATTATAATAAGAATAATTAACAAAATAAACTTATAAGTAGCAATAGCTCGAATGCAGCACCATTGAGTGAACACACGATGATGTATGTCATACCTAGGTAAGTTAAAAATGCGAGTTAGAAGCACTTGCGGTGCACGATGCCGGGGCCAGACTCGTCGTACTCCGCCTTCGAGATCCACATCGCCTGGAAGGTGGACAGCGACGCCAGGATGGAGCCGCCGATCCATACGGAGTACTTCCTCTCGGGGGGAGCGATGATCTTGATCTTGATGGTGGAGGGAGCCAGCGCCGTGATCTCCTTCTGCATCCGGTCAGCGATACCCGGGTACATGGTGGTGCCGCCCGACAGCACAGAGTTAGCGTACAGGTCCTTGCGGATGTCCACGTCGCACTTCATGATGGAACTGTAGACGGTCTCGTGGATACCGCAGGACTCCATGCCGAGGAAGGAGGGCTGGAACAGCGCCTCGGGACAGCGGAACCTCTCGTTGCCGATAGTAATGACCTGACCATCGGGAAGCTCGTAGGACTTCTCGAGCGAGGTGGAGGAGGCGGCAGTGGCCATCTCCTGCTCGAAGTCGAGTGCCACGTAGCAGAGCTTCTCTTTGATGTCGCGCACGATCTCGCGCTCCGCCGTCGTGGTGAAGGAGTAGCCGCGCTCCGTCAGGACCTTCATGAGGTAGTCGGTGAGGTCGCGGCCCGCCAAGTCGAGGCGCAGGATGGCGTGCGGCAGTGCGTAGCCCTCGTAGATAGGCACGGTGTGTGAGACTCCGTCGCCCGAGTCCAGCACGATGCCCGTGGTGCGGCCGGACGCGTACAGGGACAGCACGGCCTGGATGGCCACGTACACGGCTGGGCAGTTGAACGTCTCGAACATGATCTGCGTCATCTTCTCGCGGTTGGCCTTCGGGTTCAATGGGGCCTCCGTCAGCAGGATGGGGTGCTCCTCGGGAGCCACGCGCAGCTCGTTGTAGAACGTATGGTGCCAGATCTTCTCCATGTCGTCCCAGTTGGTGATGATGCCGTGCTCGATGGGGTACTTGAGCGTGAGGATACCGCGCTTGCTCTGCGCCTCGTCGCCCACGTACGAGTCCTTCTGGCCCATGCCCACCATGACGCCCTGGTGGCGCGGCCGGCCCACGATGGAGGGGAACACGGCGCGCGGTGCGTCGTCGCCCGCGAAGCCCGCCTTGCACATTCCGGACCCGTTGTCCACGACCAGCGCGCCCGCATCGTCGTCGCACATCTTGCCCCCGCTTGCTTCTCTGCGACTGATAGACTGACTGTACGCGCACTATTCCTGCAATAAGCACAAAGCGAAGCTGTTAACACTGCACGCTTTCCGCACGAACTATCGATTTATGGAGACTCTATTGATTATTAGGAGATCTGTGATCGGTCTTATAATTTAGAATAATTGTTGAAGAGTAAGAGTTTGATTTGATTTGAGAGTATATGAAAGCTGGCAGTAATGAATTGTAGCGCGTTTCCAAGACACCCCGAGAGAGTTAGAAGCGAGGGGGTACAAGCGAGATATAGGTGCAACTCACGGCGCTAACAAAGCGACGGCAGCGACGGAAGTGAGCCGGGGCGGGCGCGGCGGCGCTATATACCGGCGCGGCGCGCGCGCGGGCGCCCTACAAGGCGCGGGCCCCGCAAGCCCTACTGCCATTTAAGCGCATCACCAATTATATCGACCGGTGACGAAAAATAGATTCGCGCATCTAGCCACAGAGCACGACATAGTCGCCCGCGCCGGCCGACGGGCTTGACCTGCGATCTGCGATCGAGACAGAGATTTATTGCATCGCGCGGTATTATGTGAGAGCACATAAATAGGTGCACAGGCTGACGGGTGATTCGGTACGCGCACGATTGTTCTCTTGTTAATATTAGCACTTAGTATTGTCGAGCGTGATTCACTGAAGGGAATGCCCATGTATGGTGAGATCGATTGCGACGCGCGTGTCAGTCTGTCGTGCCACTCGCCATTAGATTTGTAAAGGTACTGTTGATGAACAAGTAATTTATTGAAAACTAAAAAAAAATCAATTGGGCCCGCGCTTTGTACCTTATTTTCGCCAAATGCAAACGCCTACAAAATCTAGCCAAGAACCATGTAGGAGAACAGACGAGTATGCTGATGGCACTACACGCTCCATGTTGTGAGCTGTCAGCGTACTCACTCTTCCATCAGTCATCTTAGCATTTTAAAGCATTTTCTTAGACATTTGTGCCGCCCTTTTCGCCATTCCTTTTGACTGTGGATATCGGGGGCTAGTAAACGAATATTTAAATCCCCATTCCGAAGCAAACTCCTTCCGTTCTCTAAACTGAAATGGAACGTGACCCGACACAATCAATCTCACCATCCTCATCATCACACACAGGTCCACTGCTGAACGGTTAACCCAAAGAGTAAAATTCCTGCTGTCTCAGCAGAGCTGAAACAGCAGGGGAACTGCAGCAAAGTTTCAATTTCGCAAACACGCCATAAGCTTTCATCACATACCTACCGTTTTAACTTTTCTAATAAAATAAACAAAATAATAAGCCAACACTTTTAGGGAATAAGATTTTTGTGGTTAAATTAATTAAGTCGTAACCAATGGCGATGGCCTTTATCACCTCTTAAACAAAATTACAATCTTATAATAATATTAAATTAGATTAGTATCTACAATTGAAACAATTAAGCTAACTGCAGACTGTTGCAAACAATCTACAGGTAGCTTAACTGATCCATATCAATACCAGTTAAATAAATAAATAAGTAAAGTGTTCTTAGTTTTTCATTTCTGATTGGAGAACCCATAAGCAAGCATTGCCATCTCCAGAGCCAGGTGCACCCAGTGCGTGCGCTCCTGCAGTCTGCAGTGTTATCGACCTCCCACCCGCGTGCATGTGGTCTTCCTCTGTGTCTATAGCCTTGTGGGCCTTTCCGTGTTGTTACTCTTTACCTATTTGTCAACCTCTGGTCCTTGACTCCTGCAACATGCCTACTCACTTCCATGTACGTGAAGTAGACAGCATCAGTTGCCGTTTTAAACACAGGTAACCCGCAGTGTAGGAGTCAGGGCTTCATTTACACAGAGGTTACCCGCAGTGTAGGAGTCAGGGCTTCATTTACAGGTGTAATAATGTTGGTTTTCATATTTACTTACTTTTCTAACTTAGTGGATTTTTATGATGTTCAGCATAGTTTATTCCATGGCTCGTTGGCCAGTGTTGATTTTGTTTGTGAATGTTTGACAAGCTTACGTTAGACATGGAACAAGATTTTATACGATAACTTTTGTTTTAATACGTACCTAATCATCTTGCTTTTTTAAAAATGTATTTACTTCGCAGTATTTGTTCCATGTTCGTTGAGTTCTTATGTCAATTTATAATTCATTATTTGCTCTGTCGAATCCAATTTCATTTTCTAGGTAGGTAAGTATATTTACGGGTACCTATATGTCAATGGCGGGTTCTAGCTGTAATTGTTCGTATACTATTTGTCATTGTATTAGTAAGATGAATGTCTAGGGGAGCAGTGCTCTGCCACCTCGCCTCGCCTCGCCTCGCCTCACCTCGCGTCGCCTCGCTAGCCACATTCTATCGTTACTTGTGGCTGTGCGCTTGTCTCAGACGTAACTCTAGGTCATCTGCGAAACGCAGGTGGCTGAGACAGTTGATTTCTATTTTTGTTACATACCCTTTCCAGTTCGGCTATTATAGATTCTAGTGTAACAATATACATATAAATACCATTGGAGTATCTAGTTATATGATACTTTAGTTTAGTTTACTTTCGGCTGAAATCGATGGGGCATACTTTTCTGGTAAAAGAGATA
The DNA here is from genome assembly GCA_963662085.1 of Eupithecia inturbata. Lineage (NCBI taxonomy): Eukaryota > Metazoa > Arthropoda > Insecta > Lepidoptera > Geometridae > Eupithecia > Eupithecia inturbata. Next base: position 14,903,282 of record OY759190.1, read on the forward strand.
GATATGAACACATGTTAATATCAACATTAATACTATTTTCAGCGTAATATTGGCCTAATCTATCCATATATTTCATGTATCGTCTGCAAACGATACGAAGTTGATCATGAAAGTGCACTGTTTTGCACATAATTTGGTCGAGATCTCAGGAACCCTGTGGTCTATTGAAATTACTCATGTTATGATTTGTAGGTTATTACTGATTATTTGGTTCCTTGAACCAGTTTCTTCATAAGTTGTGTAGTTTTCTTGTAAATAAACAGAGAATTGATTTTTGCGCTTACGCCACTGTTCAAGAAACGTATGCTCAACATTCAATCACAAACCTATTTCAAAATTCCTTACAGATAATAATAATTTAAGGAGTTTTAAGAGCAGTAAAATTGTATCAAATCACCATTTTCATAAATTAAGTTGATATATAGAAAACTAGCTGTTACCCGCGGCTTCGTCCGCATTTATTTATGTTCAACATTTTAATCTTACCTAATTACGTTGAGGCAAAATTCAAACATCGAGTAGGGATGTTTAATTTTCTTTTAATTTTGGTTTCGTGTTGCCAGACCCTAACCCATTCACTGCCTTATTCTCTTCTGCATTTCTCCACATACGTTATTGGCACTGATGATGTTCTAATCTTGTAATAAAACTATTAACCGTCCGTCACTTGTCCGTCTGTCAGCGGGCTGTAGCTGTAGCTGTAACTGTAGCTGTAGCTTTAGCTGTAGCTGTAGCTGTAGCTGTAGCTGTAGCTGTGGCTGTAGCTGTAGCTGTAGCTGTAGCTTTAGCTGTAGCTGTAGCTGTAGCTGTAGCTGTAGCTTTAGCTGTAGCTGTAGCTGTAGCTTTAGCTGTAGCTGTAGCTGTAGCTGTAGCTGTGGCTGTAGCTGTAGCTGTAGCTGTAGCTTTAGCTGTAGCTGTAGCTGTAGCTGTAGCTGTGGCTGTAGCTGTAGCTGTAGCTGTAGCTGTAGCTTTAGCTGTAGCTGTAGCTGTGGCTGTAGCTGTAGCTGTAGCTGTGGCTGTAGCTGTAGCTGTAGCTGTGGCTGTAGCTGTAGCTGTAGCTGTAGGTATCTCATGAATTGTAATTCTATCTATATTCAATTTCGCATTTTTTTTGGTTATATACAATAACTTTTCAGGGTTCCGTAACCGAAGAGTAAAAACGGGACCCTATTAGTAAGCATCCGCTGCCTGTCCGTCCGTCTGTCAACGGGCTGACTCTCACTTTCTCATGAAAAGTTAGACAGTTGAAATTTACACAGAATGTGTATTTCTCTTGCCGCTACAATAACAAATAATAAGTATGAAATAATTATTAAAATTTAAAGGGGCTCTCTGTACGGGACACCTTTATATGATAGAAATGATAAGAAGAGTATATGATAAAAACTCTTATATTGATATTATAAATTGATTGATATTTGAGCACGCGCCTACCATGATGGGGTGAAAACGTGAACTGATGCAATAAAGTAAGTGGAAGGCGGGTGTAACAATTGACCTTAATAATATCGATGATTTGACAATAATTAGCTAGCTTATACCTAAATGCACGGTTGCGCTGCACCGTACATGCTCCCGGGCGAGAGATGTAGGTAAAGATGCTGTATGATAAATGATAGGATTAGTAATATAATCTAATGATAAAATGATATGTCAAAGTCAAAGTCAAAGTCAAAAACTCTTTATTTCCATAAATACAATAAATGTACACTTAGAAAAGGTCAAATTCTTAATAATTAAACACTGACACGGAAATAAAGTAATATTTTTGATTTCAGTCGCTTCGGTATGTTGACTAAAGTAAAGAAGCGACGAAGAAACCTTTAGCCTGTTAGTTGTTATTTTTCAAGTTGGAGCAAATCCCGTCCCAAGCTTTTTTATCCTCTAGATAATCTGATATTTTATAGTAGGCCTTTTTACACAAGAAGGTTTTGACAATTTGTTTGAATTTATTTACTGATAATTTTTGCAACTCACTAGGAGTTTTGTTGTAGAAGCGTATACATTGCCCTTTAAAAGATACATTGATTTTGTGTAGTCTAGTTGTGGGCACAGCGAGTTTATGTTTATTTCTTGTATTCAAATTATGTACATCGCTATTTTTAGGGAAGCGATTGATATTTCTATGAGTGTACAATAGGTTTTCATAAATATATTGACATGGTACTGTCATTATGTTTATTTCCTTGAATTTTTCACGTAGGCTTTCTCTGGGACCCATATTATAGATTGCACGAACAGCCCTCTTCTGCAGCACAAATACGGTGTTAATATCTGCAGCGTTCCCCCATAGCAGTATGCCATAAGACATAACACTATGGAAGTAGCTGAAATAAACTAGTCTAGAAGTACGTCTGTAAGGTGACGGATTTTTTTGACTGCATACGCTGCAGAACTAAGTCTCTTCGATAGCTTGTCTATGTGTGGGCCCCATTGAAGTTTACTATCTAAGGTTATTCCTAAGAATATGGTACTATTAACAATTTCTAACGTTTCTCCTTTGACGGTTACATCAGCCTTAACTTGTTTTACATTAGGTAGAATAAATCTAATGCATTTCGTTTTGGTTTCATTAAGCAAAAGGTTATTGACATTAAACCAATGGACTATTTTTGAGATTGCATTATTCACATCGTCGAAATTAGTGCTTTGTCGTTTCATTTTAAAAATTAATGAAGTATCATCAGCAAACAATACGATCTCGTGGTTATCCTTTACAAGATGAGGCAGGTCCTTAATATAAACTAAAAATAGGAAAGGACCAAGGATAGAACCCTGTGATACACCCATTGTAACTACAGACCCCGAAGACCGTTTCCCATTAATGTCAACTCTTTGTATCCTATCACTCAAGTAAGATTTAAGAAGATCCAAAGAGGTGTCTCTTATTCCATAGTGATGTAGTTTCCTGATTAATGTTTCATGGTGTACGCAATCGAATGCTTTTGACAAGTCGCAAAAAACTCCTACAGCATCTTGCGACTTCTCCCAAGCATCAAAAATATGCGATACTAACTCAACACCGGCATCAGTAGTTGACCTACCGCGAGTAAACCCGAATTGCTTACTACAGGTCATTGCCATTGAAATGTCTAAGCAATTGATGCAAAATAAGTTTTTCAAAAACTTTGCTGAATGTAGGCAGTACTGATATTGGTCTAATGTTTGTGGGGTCAGACCTACTACCCGATTTAAACAATGGTATTATTTTACTACATTTCATTAGATCAGGAAATACGCCACTTCATTCGGATTCATTGAATATAAAAGCTAGATCTGGTGCAATAGTATCAATTAATGGTTTAATAATTCCAACGGAAATGCCCTAGAGATCTGCAGTTTTCTTTATATTTAAAAGTTTAAAGGCTTTTTTAATGTCAGTTTCATCGACATAGTTGAATTTAAGTTTATTTTCGCATTTAGGTTATGACTCAGCGATTACTTGAGAAGAGTTTAGACACTTTGTAGTAGAGATTGGAACGTCAGTAAAAAAGTTTTCAAATGCTTGGGCTACTTCAACGTCATTTTTGATAGAGCAATGATTAATCTTTAAATTGTAATCATTATCGTAGGTACTGACCTTTCCAGTCTCACTATTTATTATTTTCTACGTTGATTTTATTACATTTTCACTATTTCTAATTTTCGAGCTAATATAATTTGATTTTGCTATTTGACAAACTTTTCTAAACAATTTTGAGTAGTTTTTTACTTTACCTTTGAACTCCTGGCTAAAATTGTATTGTTTTTCACTATATAGTTCATACAACGTTTGTCTACTCTTATGTATACCTACTGTTGCCCACTCACTAAAGTTAAGTTTTTCTGAGACCATGATCGATTTGGATGTGAATATTGAATTGAACGCATTGGTGAATTTATTAAAAAAACTACAATACGACTCATTTGGGTTGTTATGTGAGTAATTAGGTGATGGTTTAGAATCCCAATCCAATTTCAATGATGCGCTATTCTAAGTAAATTTAAAATTAAACGCTATGTTAGTTAGATGTCATGATCTACATCATTTGCGTGAAAAGTGGGAAAAACTCTAGATGGTGCGGTTGCCTTATCGATCATTTGAACCTCTTGATTTTTATACAACACTGAAACAACTCTTGGTTTTTCGACTAAACTTGATACACTTCTCACTGATTGAACACTAGGCTCATTAGCACTTTCACTGGCACTAGCACTAGCGATGTCGCTGAGGGCGACCCTCGGAGCCGGCTGTGGCGCCGGAGCAGCAGCAGTGCTGGCGGTGGCAGCAGCGGCCCGCTCCCCGCGGCCCGCGCGCACCCCCGCCCGCCATCGCCTCCACAGGAACGCGACGCCTGCGACCCACACAACCGCGACCAAAATGTATATGACCACGTAGTGATGAACGTCGTGGCTAGAAATCTGTTCGATTTCACTTCGTTCCGATTTCATCTGCTCGATCTGTTGACCGATCCTCTTCAAGGACGTCTGTCTGTCTTTGACGTCCACGTCCGATTGATTCTCGCTCTCATCGATTGGTACAGTTAAATTGATAATGTTGTTAACTGGGGGAATATCGATTGATAATAAATCGGGTTTTGCGTGCATCTCATTCATGTGATGGTTGTGTGAATAAATCATGAATGAATCGGCTCTCAATGTACAGTCATTGCCCATGGATAGCACGCCGCCCTTGCTGATGTGTTCGAATGTGACCAGATCGCTACACATCAATCGTAGTGTGCATTTGTCGCAGCAATAAAATAAATAATTGTTCAATTTATTTAATGCAATTCAGTTGTTTTGGCACATCTTTGAAATCATATTGATTACTGCTGTTTGCCGTGTTGACATTCTGCAATAGTTCTTCTGTATTAGATGACCATTTACGCAAGTTAAAACCGCCTGATTGCAATAATTGAATAAGATCTGATTGCAGTCGTTTCGCGCTTTGAATGTCGTGATTTTCATTGATAAGATCGTCCATATAAAACTGTTCCCTTAATGTTTTTGCTGCTGGACTAGATTGATATTTATGGCCCTCATCATGAGCCAATTGCTTCAACACCATCATGGCAAGGAATGGTGCTGCTTTCGTTCCATAGGTTGCCGTTGTGAGAACGTACTCTTTCATGCTGTCTGATGTTGATTCGCACCACACCACGGCCTGAAGACATTGATCATCTTCATGGACTGATATGTTTCTGAACATTTTTTCAATGTCAGCTGTGTAGGCATACTTGTACTGCCTCCACTTGATGATAAGTGATAGTAAATCTTGTTAAAGATTTGGACCACGGTACATGACGTCATTCAAACTGCGGCCGCTTGATGTTTTTGAAGAAGCGTTGAACACCACTCGAAGGGCCGTAGTCGTGGAATCTGCCTTAATCACGCAGTGATGAAGCAAATAGACGGCAGGTTTCAATGACTGTGGTGGAAGCTGCATGTGGTTTAAAGTGATATATTCTGATATGAATAATATGTAACCCTTTTGCATGTCTGGGTTTTTGATAAATCTTTTCTCCAACTGCTTTAATTGCGCTATTGCCCTTGGTTTAGATTCTCCTAGCTGTTCTCTGGCATCTGATATCATAGGTAGCTTGACGATGTATCTTCCATCGGTCTGCCGAGTCGTGGTGTTCATAAAATATTCTAAGCAGTGAGCATCCTCTTGCGATAAAGAAGTTTCATGAGGAATATCTTCTATTTCCCAGAAGCGTTGAATATCTTCCGCGTTATTGATGATAACGTTACATTGGAAAGATTTTACGTTTCCGCATAAAACCCAACCAAGGCGCGTTTGTTGTGCGACTGGCAATGATTTGTCAGATGAAATGATTCCACTCAAAATGATGCAAGAGTAGACATCGGCCCCTAAGAGTAAATCTACCGGTCGATTGATGTTAAAGTCGGGATCGGCTAGCTGGATGCCCTCTAGGAAAGACCAAGTAGGCTTATTAAATGTATGATTAGGTAAATTGTTTACCAAGTGTTTCATGATATAAACATCTGTTTCAAACTGATAATCGTTGTACGTTGAAGAACAAATTATGTTCAGAGCGCCTTTACAGTTGTTTTCCTTGGCTTCTACCCCAAAAATAACGCCTTTGCACCTTTGTCTAGGTAACTTCAGCATTTGTGCTGCATTTTCGGTGATAAGAGAGGTTTGTGATCCTTGGTCGATCAAGGCTCTCAATTTGATAAATGTCCCATCAGCTGATTTAACCTGCACCATGGCTGTTGCCAATAAAATTTCAGCAATATCATCTTGAGACACATGTGTAACATTTTTCTCGCTTTGTTCATTTTCAGTGGATGGCTCGTCAGCAAACGCTTCATGAATTAAAGTATTATGCCGACCATTGCATTCACGACAGCAAGTATTTGATAAGCATTTTTTGCCAAAATGATCATACAAACAATTCATGCATAATTTTAATTTCGCAATTGTATTACGTCGTTCCATCGGTTTCATTCTAAGGAAAAGTTTGCAATTAAATATGCGATGAAATTTTTTGCAGAGTTGACATCCTGTTTGCTGTTTTTGTACAACGTTATTCATTTGTTTTTGATTGTTATTGTATGATTTATATTGATTGTTAAATTTTTGGTTTTGTTTGTCCGTTTGTTGAGCAGATTTTGAGTTATTTGATTTATTCGGAGAACGTAGTGATTGTGACGCCTCCAATGATGTGAATTTGCTTTCCAAGAAGTCAGTAAAATCCTTGATAGTCGGAAGAGACCTAGGATTTTTCAATGAATGACAGTACTCCTTGTCGGTCTCGAGATCCAGTTTCTGCTCCAAGATGAACATCACCAAAGGATCCCAAGAGCTGATATCAACGCCCATGTTTTTGATAGAGTTTAGGCATTCGACGACACAGTCATGCATCTTTTTCAGTTGAGTTACTGATTGCTGTTGGAGAATAGGTAAATTCATGATAATACCTATGTATGTATGAGTTGAAAATAAATTTGATGTTATTAAATCGGTTGTTAAGAATGTCCCAGCATACTTGATAGTTATCTGCAGTGATACGCAGATGCGAGACAATTTGTTCAGCTTCTCCCTTTAGTTTCCCTTTCAAAAATTGCATTTTTTGACAATTAGACATAGACCCGTTATTGTGGATAGCCTCGATGTACAGATCTTTGAATGTCATCCACTTTTGATAATCGCCGCTGAATGATGGCACTTCTGTTTGAGGTGTTGACCTTTCCCTGTGGCTTGCTGACGAAATCTTCAGAGTGACCTCCTTCTTGATTTCTAGGTATTTTTGTTCATACCTGCTGAAAGTTTTCTCATATTCTTGATTTTCTTCCTGCAGTTCACTATCGATTTTCCAGTGTAGAGAGTCGATAGTAGACCAACGCAAGTTTAAGTTTCTCAAAAAATCTTCTAGTTCCTAGTTTTCAGTCATGTTGGTGTAATTGACGTTAGAAATAGTACGGGAAAATGCTTTGAAGTTACTTTTCTGATAGCACATCATCTCGTCTAATTTACTATTATTACCACTAGAAGAAAATTGAGGAGGGCATGAGCTACCTGGTACCGAGGGGAATTCAAACGATATGTTCTGCTGCTGCGGTGTAGACGCACCAGAGTGACCTTCCGCTGCTGCTGATGTTGGTAGTGATGGGTTATCTAACTTTCTCGGCATAGTGAAGGGAGTTGGGGGTTTAAGGAGAGGTTTCTCCTTCGTAATTTCCAACAAGTAGTTGTTAAAGAATGTTCCTGTGTCGTTAAAAAATACTAAGGTACGTTCGTAGCAATTTTCTTGAAAATATGCATGCGATTGTTCCTGACTCTCTAGCAATTTGCTATGATTAGCTTGGAACTCCTGCCAATATGCTTCCAGAGTATCCAGTTTTTTCTTGATGTACGGAGAGGTCTTTCGATCGGCCCCGTCTTTCTTAAAATTTACAAGGAGCTGATTCATTGCTCCCATGAGCTGATTTTGGGTCACAACAAGATCCTTCATGGTTGTAATGATAGAGATGTCAATGATAGACAGTAAAAGGAAAGATCTTACTTGTGTGCTGCTTGCAGTCTTCTAGAATAGGTGTATCCTTTCTCCTTATGCACTGCAATCCATATGCTGGTAATACCACTTACGCGAACACTGTTATTAGCCCACTGTAAGTAGCCCTTAGCCGAAGGACCAAAAAGATGTACGGGACACCTTTATATGATAGAAATGATTAGAAGAGTATATGATAAAAACTCTTATATTGATATTATAAATTGATTGATATTTGAGCACGCGCCTACCATGATGGGGTGAAAACGTGAACTGATGCAATAAAGTAAGTCGAAGGCGCGTGTAACAATTGACCTTAATAATATCGATGATTTGACAATAATTAGCTAGCTTATACCTAAATGCACGGTTGCGCTGCACCGTACACTCTCATACTTCCTATTTCCCATACTCCTATTTTTACTCTACTTTTGTTGTGGCTGTATCTCTTGAACCGTAATAGGTTCAAATATTGTTGAAATATTGACAGTTTGTGTATAAGTATTGCTGCAAAAAAATAATAAAATAAATATAATTTAATAATTAAAGGGTCCGACGGCCATACCAAGGAGAGTACCTATCACTGATGATAAGCAACGTTCATGTTTCAATTTATGTTTTTTGTTTAGATTGTTTTTACGCAACTGCAGAATCTGCCCAAGGTACGTGTACGTGTACCTACTCGGGAACAGTTTCGAGAAGGAGGCAGGTTAGGTTAGGTTAGGTTAGGTTAGGTTAGGTTAGGTTAGGTTTTTTTTTTTTTTAATGTTGCCAACTAGTAGGCTCATCTGACCACAGGATCCTAGTCTGCGAGTTTCCTAGTCTGCTTTTTATTATCACCACTATTGATTTTGTGGTGGTTAATTCTTTATTTATTTTATTCTTATTTAACAATTCTATTTTTTTTTTTTTTTATTCATTTTGTATGAATGTTTTATGTTCCGTCTACGCCCAAAAAGATTATTACATAATTATTACAATATTCAGTTCACATAAATTTCCACAAAACTTAATTCTAAATTTAAAAATCATTTCATATGTATAAACAAAATTTAATTAACAGATTATATTATTTAATTCATTTCGTTTGCATTTTTTTTCTTTATTTATCCATTCTGTTTTTTTCTTCTTTTTTTTACGTTTTGGACTTTGTTTCTTTTTTGTCATTCTGCAAGCTTATAGGAATAACGTGGCGTGCGTTGTTTACGCTATCTCAGCTAGACATCGCGCTATTTGCGCTATCTTAGCTAGATAGTGCGCTATTTGCGCAACAACGCATGAGGGAGCAATATTTTTTTTTTATCGGCTTTTGTTCTGTCATTGTCATTTAGTACAGTGAATGAATGAGTGAAAGATCAAAGTGTCAATTGTCAAATTATTAAGCTGTCAAAGTACATGAACTTGAGTCAATTCATGCATGACTCAAAATTCATGAGGAGATGATTTCTTTTGTCCGAGGTGAGATTATACCAGCAATTGTCTATGCTAGAGAATCTAACAAATCGAATGCCACTAGCGAGTGGCATTCGATTTGTTAGATAGTTAGTTCGGTTTGTTAGATTTGTTATACTAGGTAGCGACCTAGTGCATAGAATAATACGTATGTACTTCGTTGACCTAGTGTCAGTGATGCCAACTTAGCTATTTTATAGCTAGATCTAGCAATTTTTGGAACACCTTCAGCTACAACTTCAAAAAATTGAAGCTTAAGTATTTAGTAATTTTTTTCTAGCATCTTTTTAATATTTTACTACCTTACAAAAAGGTAATATAAACAATTATAAATGATGGCAATAATGAGCCCAGAAGATTATTATATTATAGACTCGTTTTAAAAAAAGGCACATGTTGTTTCAATAACACTATAATTCTCTGTTCGGTTCTCCAAAAAATAGGAAACATGGAAAATTATAACAAATGCACAACTATTTATTTACATCATCTTCTATAGATAAATATTTTATTGACAAATAAACTTACAATTCAATAGTAAAAACCAATTAGAACTAGTATTTACCATTGAAACAGTTAAGCTAACTGCTGACTGTTGCAAACAATCTACCGGTAGCTCAACTGATCCATATCAATACCAGTTGGAAGCGTCCCCAAGACGCTGGCTGCATTGCCCCGCTGTACCTCTAGATTAATTACATAAGTACAAAAAGTAAGTTACATAATGTACCTGTAAATATTATCACTAAAGTAAAGTTACCCTTCTTCAATACACATTGTAGTTTAATTAAATGTAAGTCAACGATTTTGTAAGTAAATAATTTTGATTGGCTACTTCTAACTACTATGACTATGAGCAAGCGGCGCCAAAAAAAGAAGTTGAAGTTGAGTACGAAAAAAACGTTCTACATGGAAATGGATCTTGATTATCTTCAAGATGAGTCTCCAAATAATCCAAATGCGGAGATCCGTGAGCGGCCACGCTCCGTCATCGCAACGGCAACAAGGTAAGTCCATCTCGGTACAAGGTTTTTAAAAGCAGACTGCCGCTGCGCCTGCCTGCCCCCTTGCTTGTATGAGTCCATTCTAGCTCATCATAAACTCTAGGCGGCAGACCAGAACTAACAAACGGCATGTAGTGATCATAATCGATTATTTATGGCCGCCCACGATTACTTCGCGAACGGAGAATAATCCACATCTCACACAGGGGTGGCACTGATTGCCAAAAGATGGGAAGACCTTCAGAATCTGGTCAATCGAGCAGGCTCTTGTGGCCCCGATCGATTGCGCACATTCAAAGTGTAAGTTTTTAGGTTAGGTTAGGTTAAGTTTTTTTTTTTTTTTTTTTTTTTTTTTTTTTTTTTTTTTTGCCTGACTACTCCTAGCTTTACCAGGGACCTGGTCTACACAACTCTTCCATTCCAGTTCTCTCTTTTATTCTTCTCGTACTTTCATTCTTCATACTTTATCTTTCTTTTATCCGTCATCGTTAATATTTATTTTCTTATTTACTAATTATTATTCATCTGTTACAATCTAAGTTACTAATATATATGTCAACAATATATATCTTTACTTAACTTATCTATCTATTTCTTTTTATCACTTTATTTGCTATAGTATTACAATATTCAAGAAACTTATCTCTAGCGTACTTATTTTCTACTATTTGCCAAATATTTTCTACATTAATCTTATAATCTATGACATGTTCCATATCGTACCTTTCTTTACCAAAGACAGGACATTCTGTCACTATGTGCTCTACATTTTCAGGTTTTCCCGGCTCACAGATACACGATGGGTTTTCCTTACATTTGAAACGGTTCAAATATGCGGAAAACCCACCGTGTCCCGTCATTATCTGGGTTAAAACACCATTTGGCTTAATGTGCCGGACTATTTTGTAGGCCCTTACTGCGTCAGGGAAGAAAATCTTTGTGGTTGCTGCGGTTTCGCCATCCTTATATCTTTTGTTCCATACCTCAAGCGACCCCGCGCGGATTTGTCGCTTGACGTATGAAACAGGGCACAAGTCGTAGTCAGGCTTTGTCTTCAGCTTTAGAGCGGCCTCTTTTGCTAGTTGGTCGGCTCTCTCATTCCCCTCTAGGCCAGCGTGAGCTTTAATCCAGAAGAGTGCAACGTGTTTATTCCCACGCTTGCACTCCTCTAGATTACGACGGATTTCCACAACAAGGGGGTGGAGAGAGCGATTGTTAGTGACCGCTTCTAGTGACGACCTTGAGTCACTATAGACTCCGAAACTGTCTTCTGAGCGCTTAATGATATCCCTGGTGCTCTTACATATAGCCAACAGTTCCGCTTGGAAGACCGTACAGTACGACGACAGCTTCAACTTCTGGCTCTTGATTTCGACCTCATTGCTCCAGAAAGACAATGAGGCTCCAACCTTGCCATCAATTTTGCTGCCGTCTGTGAAAATGCGTACCGCTTGTGTATTGTGGGTGTCCACCTCTTCGCGGTCCTCCAAGCATATGAACTGCAGGTCTATATGCTTTGCTGGGTGGGGAATTTCTGCGAATTTGGTCATTCGCTCCACTTCCCCATCTCCTGTTGTTGGCTGGCCCACTCCCCTCTTAACCTCATACAAGGCTGCTGCCTCTTGCACTCTGAGGTCAAGGGGGAGCAGTCCCGCCAACACCAGTGCCGAGTTGAGAGACGTGGTGCGGTAGGACTTGCACAACTTTTGTGCGAATCCTCTCTGGACCGCATTCAGCAGTTTTTGCACTCCTAGTTTTTTAGCCGACGTAGCCCACACACCGGAAGCGTACATAATTACTGGCTCAACCACAGCAACGTAGATGGTTCTAATAACATCCGGGTGTAAGCCCCATCTTATTTTGGCGGCTCTAGACAGTTATAAAGATTCAACGCCTTTTTGCAAGTGTTCGCTACGTGGCTGTTGAATGTGAGCTTACTGTCTATGGTGAGCCCCAACACTTTAATTTCGTTCGACATGCATATGCCGACCCCGCCCATGTTCAGGACTGGGGTATCGTACTTAAGCTTGCGCGTCAGTACCATTGCGTTCGTCTTATGCGGCGCAAACCTCAGCTTGTTTCTGATTCCCCAATCCCGAACATAGACGAGGGCGGCATTTGCATGCTTTTGAATCTCTGTTGCAGTATCCGCGTCAAAAACCAGGACCACGTCATCCGCAAATGCTTGGCAGTAGTCGCCCCGCTTTGCCAACCCTTTGAGAAGCGGATCAAGTAGCAGGTTCCAGAGAATCGGCCCTCCTATTGAGCCCTGCACACATCCTTTTGTCGTAGACTTTGTTACCTCTTCACCTGCGTAACGCAATCTTACCGATCGGTTGCTGAGGTAACTGTCCACCATTCTCCTGATATTTTTTGGACACCTTTCCTCTGCCAGTCTGGTTTTTATCGCGGGCCACCAGGCGCTATCGAAGGCTCCCTCTATGTCTAATGATATCAAGGTGATGAGTTTTTTCTGTTCCAGCTTTGCGCGTATGTGTTGTATTAAGTCGTAGAGGGAGTCTTCGGTGCTCCTTTGGGGCATAAAACCGTACTGGCGAGTACTCATCCGTGGAAGAACGTGCCACTTGATCCGATTCACCATTATCTTCTCCAAGATTTTTCCCATCACTGGCAGCAAACCTATCTTGGGAAAGTGTCCTAACTCTAGACATTTATTTGCCAGTGATAGGAAAACTCTGGGGTCCTGGTTTATTGCCTGCATACAAATATCCGACGTCAAACCATCGGAGCCTGGAGCCTTCTTAGGGTTGAAAGTGCTCACGGTGAATTTAAGCTCTTCGGGGGTAAATGGTGGGTCATGATGACTATCATCACCCGGGCCATTTACATTTTCAGCTTCTTTTCTGATTCGCCTGTGTTCCTCATTGTCTTCACCCTTCTTATCTTCTGGGTAAAACGTGTTTGCTAAAAGGTTAGGTTAGGTTAGGTTAGGTTAGGTTTTTTTTTTTTTTATTGCTAACTAGTATTCTCATCGGACCACAGGGTCAGAGAGTTTCCTAGTCTGCTTTTATTATTTTTATTGCCACTATTTATTATGTGGCGTTTTAATCTAATTTTATATAATGCAAATTCCTTAAATGCTAGGTAGTCTACTCCCATTTTTTTTTTTTTTTTTTCTTATTTATATATTTTTTTTAATTATTGTCAATATTATTATTATATATTTTTTTTTATTATAATCTTTTATCATTTATTAATTCCTTTCCTTTTTTTATTTTTTTTAATTTTTTTTTACCGAGGCTACATAATTATTTAGTTTTTGTTGTAATTTCTATTGCATGCAAACACAACTCGGGTAAATATATTTAATCTATAATTTTACAGGATAGTTGGAATGAATTAAATTAAATTAATAAAATCAATTATTAAATTATGAAATTTTTACATATTTACAAAAAATCCTTGTCATTAAAATACTATAACAAGATATCAGACAATTTAAGAATATTAAATTATTACACAACTTTTTATGAATTTATGATAAAAAATAAACAATCTAAAAAACAATAATTAATTAAAAAATTACTGAAATAATATTTGATAATATTTAAATATATCTATTTTGATGTTGAAGCACTCAGCAGACAGTGCTGCCATTTGCCCTTGCCGCGGATCTTATAACCCGTTCAGCGTATTTAACAAATTCGTCACGATAGTTGTCGTCTTCAACAAACTTGCCATAGTTTATGCTACTTATATCAAGTTGGAACCTAGTAGCTAGTTGTTGACGCCATGCGCCGTACCTAGGGCAATCGTCTAAGAGGTGAGGCACAGTCTCCAGTGTGACCGAGTCGCAGATGCAGAAAGGTGTTGTTGTGAGCTTGAAGCGATGCAGATACTCTCTGAAACCCCCATTTCCGGTGAACAGTTGCGTCAGCACGTTTGTGGTTCCACATGTCAATTGTTTTCTGGCGAAGGAGGTACTTAAAGTGTGACACAGGGACACAATCGTAGACGGGCCTGGTCTTCTTGGTGAGAGCTGCTGCTTTCGCCAGTTCATCGGCTCTTTCATTCCCAGCGAACCCCTCGTGGGCCTTTATCCAGTAGAGGTGCACCTCTCCGTCCTCTCCTTGGATTTCGCGCATTTTTGCCTGTATTTCAGCAGCAATAGGATGGGTGCTGCTTGGATCAGCTATTGTCTCCAAGGAAGATCTGGAGTCGCTTATAATATTGGCGATCTTCGTCCGGTGTTTCACCATCATTTCGAGGGCTCTTAGGATGGCAGCGAGTTCCGCCTGGTAAACAGAGCAATACGGCGCAAGGATGAAGTTGGAGCTACGGATCTCCACGCCGCCTTCCCACCAGGTCACCGCAGCTCCGACCTTTCCCTGTATCTTGCTCCCGTCCGTGTACAGCTTCGGGTGAGTGTTTACACTCGCTATCTCCTCTTCCGTCTTCAGCAATTGGTTGTGAAATGGGCGCCTGAGTGATGGATGAGGTAACTGAAAAGCTTCAACTCTCCTTTCCACTTTTCTATCTGGTAAGTCTGGAAAGGGTTTGCCACGCTTCAGTTCATACAGCTCGGCGGCTTCCTTCACTCTGAGATCCAGGGGTAACATTCCGGCCAGGCAGAGGACTAACGTGAGAGATGCAGTTCTGTGAGCTCTCGCCACCATGATGCCGAATTTTCGGGAGATCTGATTAAGTCGCGTCGTGACGTGGTTAGGTTAGGTTAGGTTAGGTTAGGTTAGGTTAGGTTAGGTTAGGTTAGGTTAGGTTAGGTTAGGTTAGGTTAGGTTAGGTTAGGTTAGGTTAGGTTAGGTTAGGTTAGGTTGGGTTCCTGGCGGAGATGGACGCATCTATTTACGTCCGTCTCCGTCACGATGGTGATGGCAGAGCTGCGCCTGCTGAAGTGCGGCGAGAAGAGCGTCAACGCGCGCTCGGGAAGTGGCGCGAACGGCTCGAGGAGCCGAGAAACTCACGCCAACGCGCTGTCGGCGCGATTCTGCCAAGCTTCGAAGCCTGGCTGGGGAGGGAGGGGGGAAGGATCACCTTTCGTCTTGCCCAGGTGCTCACCGGGCATGGATGCTTTGGTGAGTTCTTGAGTAGGATTGGACGCGAAGCCACACCGCAATGTCACCATTGTGAGTGGGGTCAGGACTCCGCACAGCACACGCTCGAGGAATGCTCGGCGTGGAGTGCTGAACGGCAGATCCTGGTCAACAGGATCGGGCAGGATCTCTCTCTGCCCAGCGTAGTGTCTGCTATGCTGGTGGATGAGACGGCGTGGATGGAGGTGGTCTCTTTCTGTGAGACCGTCATGGTCCAGAAAGAAGCCGCCGAGCGGGATCGCGAGAGAGCCGATCCCACTCGGAGGAGGTGGCGGCAAGGCGCGCGCTACGACCGCCCTGCGTTGCCTGCCCCATGAGGGTAACGAGGCATTCCCTATAGGGACCACTTGGGTCCGCGGGCAGTCGGAGTGTGGGCTCCGACTTTCCAAGGCAGACCCCAGGAGGGCGATGGCATTGTGTGGCACATGCCATTGTAATTCTCGCGGGACGTTGGGGACGGTAGTTGTGAACGCCCCCGGAGACGTGTTTAAATTTTAGCAATAGCAAGAAGGTTAGGTTAGGTTAGGTTAGGTTAGGTTAGGTTAGGTTAGGTTAGGTTAGGTTGGTTTTTTTTTTTTTTTTTTTTTTTTTTTTTACTGTTAGCTTTTGAATACATTCGGACAATTACACATTTTGTATACTTTTATAAAATGGTAGAACTTGAAGCTGCCCCCTGACCTGGCCAGTTAGCCAGTTTTTCAACGACAGCTGCGTTTCTGTTTCTTATGGCCATTTTTAGATTATAGTTTATGATTGTTTTTGCTGGTACCACCACAGCTCTTTTGATGAAGTGCCCAATCGCATCGTTGGTGTCATCAGCGTAGTAAGTGCAGCTGTTTGTGTGCCGCGATATTGCTACCACAGCATGAGGGACACTTTCGTGTAGTTTTATCCCACTTTTTGTTTTTATTATTGCCACTGTCTCAAAGGTGAGCCCCTGGGCTTCATGGATTGTAAGTATGCGAGACCCGTCTCCGTTACCGTACCCTTGGTTTTTAAGAGTTTCCTTCTCATCCTGAGTGTGGACTAGGAAAAGAGTATAGGTGAGGGAGCTGGGTATTTTCGCTTCTGTGTACATCCGAAGCGACAGGGAGTGAACCTTGAGTTTTGAGGAATGTATACCGGAGTATATCTCTCCTAGGGCATATGCAACATCTAATGGGTTCCTATGCGTGCACAGAAGCTCTTGGCTGATGTTAGCTATCAGATTGGGCCTGCTATACCTTATCTCGAAGAGGTTCTCTCTGTCGATGTAAGGCAACTGGTTAACATCTCCGATGAGGACAATCTCGCCAGCGCCAGACAAACGCGAGGCCATGAGTATGGCTCCAAAGTGATTCATGAGAGCTTCGTCAATCGTGAGTCGACTACATTTATCTTGCTCTCTGAAGCCATTTACTAAGACCGAGGCCATTGTTCGCACCTTGGTTTTCACCAAATTTCCTACGCGGTGCGATAGCTTTTCCCTCAGGTCGTTTGCTGCCTCTGTTGTTGCTGTGATGATTGCGTCTTTGTCCGCATCGAAGTGTTTAACAACCCAGGTTGTTTTTCCGCATCCTGGAACTCCATTGATCCATGTTATTTTAGGTACCGCCCAGTTGAGCCAACTCGCTTCGATTTCCTGGTTCCCTGATATGGACTGGGCCTTTTCAAGGATTCTTTCATCGAGCATGATTTTGGTGCACCGGGCTGTAACAACTACTGGATCAACCTCTGGAGTCAGAAACTTTGGTGGTCCCTTCAGTCCCATCCCATCCTCTTTTAGCGACACGAAGCCACTTGTTGCACTGAAGGCTGCCATATAACTCCCTGACATTGAGCCCATGATGACCTGGGATTTATCATTGTGGTATATAGCAGCCTCTGCCTCCTCGAGTTTCACCTTTAATAGGTTTACGTTACCTTGCTCGTACGTCTGCAGGATAGATTTACAGGTTAACGAATTAACGTCTATAGTCGCTTTTGTGAGAGCAAGGAACTCAAGGAATGCGTTTATTGCATGATCTTGTAGACAAGTGACTGGTCTGAGATGTGGCCGATTTACCTGACCCAAATCTGCTCTTGTGGGGGGTTTTACGATATTTGCTTTTAGAGAGGGATGAATCTTTGCCTCCATTGTAAAGCCCTCAGATGTTTTCGAGGGCCTTCCGAGCAGTGTTTCTGTTGCCGCACTGAACGCTTCCACGAACGCTTTGATTGGGCCTCTCTTTGTAGCGCTATCTTTTTGGTGTTTTTTGGCTTGTTTGGAAGCCTCTTTCTCCGCAGATCTTTTCTTCTGGAGGCGTTCAGATCCACTGATTGCTGTTGATACGGGGTGTCCCCAGCAGTCGGTTGCAGAGCTTGAATTGTGTGCTCTCAAGAAGTTGAGGCTTTCACCTCGATCTTCATACACAATCACCTCATGTTGTTCAGAGGCTTTTATGCAACCTAGCCGGTCTGCGACTTCTCCTTTCTCATGTTCAACAACCAGTGCATCCACGCTGATTATGCGGGAAATGGTACCCGCATCCGCTGCTTTTTCTCCAAGCATTGAGAGCATCGATCTTGCACGCGCGAAAGGTGTCAAACCAAACTCGAGCTCGATAAGTGCGACCGTTTTGTTTTTGGATCGGACTAGTCGCAAGCGTTGGTCCGCCACCTCTATCACGGGCAGCGCACTGTAGATCTTGTAGCGCATTGTTGTTTTGGATGTGCTCCCATTTAGCAGTGATGCGAGCCCTGGAGATATAGCCACTCGGAACTTCTTGCCCGGTCGACAAAAGCAGAAACTTATCCCGAAACGCTCGTCAGTTCCATCCATGAAGAGAGCTACGCCTCGGATTCGGATTCCTGCCGTTCCTTTTTCTCCGTGAGCTAGAAGTTTTGTGAGAGATAGGCACTTGGCTTGCGTAGGTAGGTGGGCTTCCTGCGAGGTTTCTGCCGCTTGAGCCTCTGCTGTTGTTGTTGTTTGGGATTGGGGCCGTGCAGTAGGAGAGAGAGTGGAGTTTCTCTTTGCTGCAACTTGGAAAATCTTATCCACGTAGGATAGGAAATGAGGCCTTGTTTTTGAATCCTCGAGAATTTCCTTTAGTTCAGATTCGACCAGATTTCGATCTATGAGGTGTTCCAGATCGTGCCGTTCTACTAGAAAACGAGGACAGCTCAGAATCAGGTGCCAGACGGATTCACTGACCTCTGGGTCGCACTCGCATCCTGGACTGTCCCTAAGATTGAATCTGTGAAGATATTCCGCAATTCCTCCGTGGCCTGTAAGGGCCTGCACTTGGGTGAATGTTAGTTTCATAGATCTTATGAGTCGATATGCTTTGTCGACGTCTGGTAGAAACTTTTTCGTGATAGCACCTGTGCTGGAGGTTTCGTAGCGATCCTGCCATCTCTGGATCGATTCTTCACGAATTTTCTTCCTAGCATAGGACAAAGGGATCTTATCATAGTCCTGTGTGGTTTCATTGAGTGCTGCTGTTTTTGCAAGTTCATCAGCTCTTTCATTTCCCACCGTTCCTACGTGGGCTTTCAGCCAGAACATGTGAACCTCTCTTCCCTCGTTCACTATCTTACCAATGCTTTCTCTCACTCTGCGTACCAGTGGATGACTCAGTTTAGGATTGCGAAGCAGATCGAGCGAAGATCGCGAGTCGCTTAGGATGCTGACTACTGGATCTGTGCTTTCGCTCACCATTTGAGTCGCTCTGGATAGTGCGTAGAGTTCTGATTGGAAGACAGTGCAAGAGGGGTGGAGTTTGAACCTTTCAAACTTTAGCTCTCTGCCATCGTCCCACCATGTTAGAGCAGCTCCCACTTTATCTTCGATCTTGCTCCCATCGGTGTAGATTTGAGGCCCGGTGACGTGGGCGGTACTTTCCAGGAGCTCGTACTCAATGTGTGTTAATGTGGAGGGATGCGGTTGATCCAGGTACCCTATCTTGAGTTCGAGTTCCTTTCCGGGAGGGAGGTAATCTTGGGAGATGCTCTTTTTGGTTTTGTAGAGATTTGCTGTCTCTTGGATCCGAAGGTCCAGAGGCAGCAAACCCGACAGAACAAGTGCCGAGGTGAGGGAGACTGTGCGGTACGCTTTGCAGATCTTTTGTGCAAAACCTCTCTGAATTGCGTTCAGCTGATTCACATTCATTTGCAGCACTGCGGCCTGTGACCATGCGCTTGAGGCGTAGGTCATGATGGGTTCCACCACTGCGATATAGATGGTTCTCGTTATCTCACTGTTCAGACCCCATGTCACCTTCGCTGCGCACGCAAGCTGTTTGTATATTTCTACTGCTTTTTTGCATTGCGCAGACACGTGTGCTTTGAAGGTGAGCTTGCTTCTAGCTCCGCTGACATGAAGGGTGGATCGTTCTCCGAGAGGTCTCCGTAGGGGATTTCTTTTGTAATATTCCGGATTTCCGCATGACCACTTTGATCGGTGCTTGCAGAGTCATCAGGGTAGAAGGTTTTTCCCAGGAGTTCTGCCGACATTTGTGGGGATAGGGTATTCCCTGCCGGGCTTCTCAGTAGCATGTCTTCTTGCCTTCCTGAGGTTTTCCTGATTACCCTATAGATCTTATCCCACATGCTCTCCTTCTCCTGGGTCGTACAGAATTCCTTCCAGTTCTTGGTTTGAGCTAGCTCAGCTTCTTCCTTATATTCCAACTTCGCCTTTAGGTACTCATCCACAACGAGATTTAGGCGCCTTGGAGCTGCATTTCTGATTCTTCTCTTTTTCCTGAGAACCTCACTCCTAAGATCATCTAGCTTTTGAGTCCACCAAGGGGGCTTTGGATCCCCTTTTCTTGAGCTTGTGGAAGGGATGGTTTGCTCACAAGCTTCTTGGATAGCTTCTGTGTAAGCTGTGATCTTGCTTTCAAGGCTCTCTGGAGTTTCAGAATCTTTCACTGATGGAACTGTGATCGCTCTTTCTACAAGGGAGGACATGAAGATGGCTTTGAAGTCTGACCACTTGGCCTTCTTGGTGTTGTACCTGCGCGTTGTGATGGGCCTTAGGGGTTCTAGGGATTTCACCAGGCGCAGTGTGAAGGTTATCGCGTTGTGGTCTGATGTTATGAGACTTGGGTCAACTTGCCAGTTCTCTATCCTCCCAAGCAGAGGCGTGCTGCAAGCAGAGACAGGTTAGGTTAGGTTAGGTTAGGTTAGGTTAGGTTAGGTTAGGTTAGGTTAGGTTAGGTTAGGTTAGGTTAGGTTAGGTTAGGTTAGGTTAGGTTAGGTTAGGTTAGGTTAGGTTAGGTTAGGTTAGGTTAGGTTAGGTTAGGTTTTTTTTTTTTTTTTTTTTTTTTTTTTTCGCGTTCACCACAGACTTTATGTCCGTGCTCTTTTTTGATCTTTATTTATTATTATTTATTGAGCTTATTTTATTTACATTTCTTAGAATCTAGTTACTCAGGGGAAACATTAATATTTACTTATAATCTACAATTTTTAACATTACAATTATTTCAACTACATTGCAAAACTAGGTGCTCTAACTAAAATGCTTTTTTTTTTTTTTTTTTTTTACTGTTAGCTTTTGAATACATTCGGACAATTACACATTTGGTATACTCTTATAAAATGGTAGAACTTGAAGCTGCCCCCTGACCTGGCCAGTTAGCCAGTTTTTCAACGACAGCTGCGTTTCTGTTTCTTATGGCCATTTTTAGATTATAGTTTATGATTGTTTTTGCTGGTACCACCACAGCTCTTTTGATGAAGTGCCCAATCGCATCGTTGGTGTCATCAGCGTAGTAAGTGCAGCTGTTTGTGTGCCGCGATATTGCTACCACAGCATGAGGGACACTTTCGTGCAGTTTTATCCCACTTTTTGTTTTTATTATTGCCACTGTCTCAAAGGTGAGCCCCTGGGCTTCATGGATTGTAAGTATGCGAGACCCGTCTCCGTCACCGTACCCTTGGTTTTTAAGAGTTTCCTTCTCATCCTGAGTGTGGACTAGGAAAAGAGTATTGGTGAGGGAGCTGGGTATTTTCGCTCCTGTGTACATCCGAAGCGACAGGGAGTGAACCTTGAGTTTTGAGGAATGTATACCGGAGTATATCTCTCCTAGGGCATATGCAACATCTAAGGGGTTCCTATGCGTGCACAGAAGCTCTTGGCTGATGTTAGCTATCAGATTGGGCCTGCTATACCTTATCTCGAAGAGGTTCTCTCTGTCGATGTAAGGCAACTGGTTAACATCTCCGATGAGGACAATCTCGCCAGCGCCAGACAAACGCGAGGCCATGAGTATGGCTCCAAAGTGGTTCATGAGAGCTTCGTCAATCGTGAGTCGACTACATTTATCTTGCTCTCTGAAGCCATTTACTAAGACCGAGGCCATTGTTCGCACCTTGGTTTTCACCAAATTTCCTACGCGGTGCGATAGCTTTTCCCTCAGGTCGTTTGCTGCCTCTGTTGTTGCTGTGATGATTGCGTCTTTGTCCGCATCGAAGTGTTTAACAACCCAGGTTGTTTTTCCGCATCCTGGAACTCCATTGATCCATGTTATTTTAGGTACCGCCCAGTTGAGCCAACTCGCTTCGATTTCCTGGTTCCCTGATATGGACTGGGCCTTTTCAAGGATTCTTTCATCGAGCATGATTTTGGTGCACCGGGCTGTAACAACTACTGGATCAACCTCTGGAGTCAGAAACTTTGGTGGTCCTTTCAGTCCCATCCCATCCTCTTTTAGCGACACGAAGCCACTTGTTGCACTGAAGGCTGCCATATAACTCCCTGACATTGAGCCCATGATGACCTGGGATTTATCATTGTGGTATATAGCAGCCTCTGCCTCCTCGAGTTTCACCTTTAATAGGTTTACGTTACCTTGCTCGTACGTCTGCAGGATAGATTTACAGGTTAACGAATTAACGTCTATAGTCGCTTTTGTGAGAGCAAGGAACTCAAGGAATGCGTTTATTGCATGATCTTGTAGACAAGTGACTGGTCTGAGATGTGGCCGATTTACCTGACCCAAATCTGCTCTTGTGGGGGGTTTTACGATATTTGCTTTGAGAGAGGGATGAATCTTTGCCTCCATTGTAAAGCCCTCAGATGTTTTCGAGGGCCTTCCGAGCAGTGTTTCTGTTGCCGCACTGAACGCTTCCACGAACGCTTTGATTGGGCCTCTCTTTGTAGCGCTATCTTTTTGGTGTTTTTTGGCTTGTTTGGAAGCCTCTTTCTCCGCAGATCTTTTCTTCTGGAGGCGTTCAGATCCACTGATTGCTGTTGATACGGGGTGTCCCCAGCAGTCGGTTGCAGAGCTTGAATTGTGTGCTCTCAAGAAGTTGAGGCTTTCACCTCGATCTTCATACACAATCACCTCATGTTGTTCAGAGGCTTTTATGCAACCTAGCCGGTCTGCGACTTCTCCTTTCTCATGTTCAACAACCAGTGCATCCACGCTGATTATGCGGGAAATGGTACCCGCATCCGCTGCTTTTTCTCCAAGCATTGAGAGCATCGATCTTGCACGCGCGAAAGGTGTCAAACCAAACTCGAGCTCGATAAGTGCGACCGTTTTGTTTTTGGATCGGACTAGTCGCAAGCGTTGGTCCGCCACCTCTATCACGGGCAGCGCACTGTAGATCTTGTAGCGCATTGTTGTTTTGGATGTGCTCCCATTTAGCAGTGATGCGAGCCCTGGAGATATAGCCACTCGGAACTTCTTGCCCGGTCGACAAAAGCAGAAACTTATCCCGAAACGCTCGTCAGTTCCATCCATGAAGAGAGCTACGCCTCGGATTCGGATTCCTGCCGTTCCTTTTTCTCCGTGAGCTAGAAGTTTTGTGAGAGATAGGCACTTGGCTTGCGTAGGTAGGTGGGCTTCCTGCGAGGTTTCTGCCGCTTGAGCCTCTGCTGTTGTTGTTGTTTGGGATTGGGGCCGTGCAGTAGGAGAGAGAGTGGAGTTTCTCTTTGCTGCAACTTGGAAAATCTTATCCACGTAGGATAGGAAATGAGGCCTTGTTTTTGAATCCTCGAGAATTTCCTTTAGTTCAGATTCGACCAGATTTCGATCTATGAGGTGTTCCAGATCGTGCCGTTCTACTAGAAAACGAGGACAGCTCAGAATCAGGTGCCAGACGGATTCACTGACCTCTGGGTCGCACTCGCATCCTGGACTGTCCCTAAGATTGAATCTGTGAAGATATTCCGCAATTCCTCCGTGGCCTGTAAGGGCCTGCACTTGGGTGAATGTTAGTTTCATAGATCTTATGAGTCGATATGCTTTGTCGACGTCTGGTAGAAACTTTTTCGTGATAGCACCTGTGCTGGAGGTTTCGTAGCGATCCTGCCATCTCTGGATCGATTCTTCACGAATTTTCTTCCTAGCATAGGACAAAGGGATCTTATCATAGTCCTGTGTGGTTTCATTGAGTGCTGCTGTTTTTGCAAGTTCATCAGCTCTTTCATTTCCCACCGTTCCTACGTGGGCTTTCAGCCAGAACATGTGAACCTCTCTTCCCTCGTTCACTATCTTACCAATGCTTTCTCTCACTCTGCGTACCAGTGGATGACTCAGTTTAGGATTGCGAAGCAGATCGAGCGAAGATCGCGAGTCGCTTAGGATGCTGACTACTGGATCTGTGCTTTCGCTCACCATTTGAGTCGCTCTGGATAGTGCGTAGAGTTCTGATTGGAAGACAGTGCAAGAGGGGTGGAGTTTGAACCTTTCAAACTTTAGCTCTCTGCCATCGTCCCACCATGTTAGAGCAGCTCCCACTTTATCTTCGATCTTGCTCCCATCGGTGTAGATTTGAGGCCCGGTGACGTGGGCGGTACTTTCCAGGAGCTCGTACTCAATGTGTGTTAATGTGGAGGGATGCGGTTGATCCAGGTACCCTATCTTGAGTTCGAGTTCCTTTCCGGGAGGGAGGTAATCTTGGGAGATGCTCTTTTTGGTTTTGTAGAGATTTGCTGTCTCTTGGATCCGAAGGTCCAGAGGCAGCAAACCCGACAGAACAAGTGGTTAGGTTAGGTTAGGTTAGGTTAGGTTAGGTTAGGTTAGGTTAGGTTAGGTTAGGTTAGGTTAGGTTAGGTTAGGTTAGGTTAGGTTAGGTTAGGTTAGGTTTTTTTTTTTTTTTTTTTTTTTTTTTTTTTTTTTTTTTTTTTTTTAAATCCTACCCCTAGCTTAACCAGGGACCTGGTTTGCACTACTCTTTCATGCCAGTTCTCACTTTAATGCTTCTCGCACTTCCATTCTTCTTATTTAATCTTCTTTTATCCTTCTCCTTTCATACTTTTATTTACTCTATCCACTTTTATTTACTCCATCTCTTTCTATACTTACAGGGGTATCAAGAAACAACTCACGACTGCTTTATTGGCTCAAATGTTACAGTTTTCTTATTCTACTTAACAATTACAGGGCACATATTAATATAATAAAATTACATTATTGTGGCTCCTTATATTCTACTTATTTCTATTTATAGCTATTTTGACAACTTTTTCGCAATAATCTAAAAATTCATATCTTTTATTTTTATCTTCTAATATAATGCACAAATTTTCAATTTTTATATCTAGTTCTATAACATGTTCTAAATCGTATCTTTCTCTTCCAAACCTTGGGCAATCAGTTATAAGATGTAAGACGCTTTCTTCGACTTCCGGGTCGCAAAGACACGATGGACTCTCCTTGCACTTAAAACGATGCAAGTACGAGGAAAATCCACCGTGACCCGTGAAAAGTTGGACCATGATGGGACTCAGTGATAAGTTTTTGACAATTCGGTGAGCCCTTATTGCGTTTGGGAAGAACACCCTTGTGGTCGCGCCTTGTCCAGCGCTTACGTAGCGTTGGTTCCATTCGCAGAGCGAGTCCCGCCGAATTTCTCGCTTCGCGAACGAAACCGGGCAGCTATTGTAATTCGGCCTGGTTTTAAGCTGCAACGCCGCGCATTTTGCCAGTTCATCGGCTCTTTCGTTCCCCTCCAACCCCGCGTGAGCTTTTATCCAAAATAGACTCAGTATTTTGTTGTCTTGTCTTAGCTCACGTATGTCTGCTCTTATTTGGACTGCGAGAGGGTGGGGGGAAAATAAGTTGGTAACTGTTTCGAGGGCTGAGCGTGAATCGCTGAAAATGCTGCAGCTTGGCTTCCGCCTTTTGAGTGCCTCTTTTGTAGCTACAGCGAGAGCCAGCAATTCTGCCTGGTAGACGGTGCAGCATTCATCCAGCCTCAACTTGCGGGTACTAATCTCAGTGGCACCTTCCCTGATGGACAGTGCGGCGCCAACTTTTCCCTCGATTTTGCTTCCATCTGTGAAGATGTTCAAGCAGCTGTTAAGGTTCTGGTCCAATGCTATTTCGTCCGCCAGGCAGGTGAATGCCAACTCCGACTGCAATGCTGGGTGTGGCATGGCTGCGTACGGCACCGGAGTCTCAATATCTCGGTCTCCTATTACTTGCTGGGTGTAGCCTTTCTTCGTCTCATAAAGCGAGGCTGCTTCCCGGATTCTGATGTCCAGTGGAAGCAACCCAGCCAGTAATAGCGCCGAGGTTAGTGAGACAGTCCTGTAGCCTTTTATAATTTTCTGTGCAAAGCCACGCTGCACTGTATCAAGCTCCTTCTTCACGCAGATCTTATTTGTTGCAGGCGCCCATGCACTAGCAGCGTACATAATTGTGGGCTCTACCACTGCCGTGTAAATTATCCTAATAACTTCCGGTTGCAGGCCCCAAGTCACTTTTGCTGCTCTTGAGAGCTGTTTATAGAAGTTCAGGTTAGGTTAGGTTAGGTTAGGTTAGGTTAGGTTAGGTTAGGTTAGGTTAGGTTAGGTTAGGTTAGGTTAGGTTAGGTTAGGTTAGGTTAGGTTAGGTTAGGTTAGGTTAGGTTAGGTTAGGTTAGGTTAGGTTAGGTTAGGTTAGGTTAGGTTAGGTTAGGTTAGGTTAGGTTAGGTTAGGTTAGGTTAGGTTAGGTTAGGTTAGGTTAGGTTAGGTTAGGTTAGGTTAGGTTAGGTTAGGTTAGGTTAGGTTAGGTTAGGTTAGGTTAGGTTAGGTTAGGTTAGGTTAGGTTAGGTTAGGTTAGGTTAGGTTAGGTTAGGTTAGGTTAGGTTTTTTTTTTTTTTTTTTTTTTTTTTTTTTTTTTTTTTTTTTTTTTCCTACCATTTGCTATGGCCGACGGCTAACTAAAAACTACCTCTGATATTCTTTCAGAGACTTTTCCTAGCAATGGTCATAAATAAGGTACAAAATACTTTATTTTCCTGCTCTACATCACATATTACTTATTTTATAATTTTAGTTAATGCTGTTCTTATTTATATATTATGTGCATAACATATTTTTATCTCATTATCATATCTTTTACGTTTTATGCTGAAGATATATATTACATAATATATATTTAACATAACTTATCTATCTTTATTGTTATTTATACACTTATTCGCTATTTTAACACAATAATTAATAAATTCTATTCTATAAAGCTTATTTTCTAACATCTCCACGATATTATTTAAATCTAATTTACAACCAATTTTTTGTTCAAAATTGAACCTATCTAACCCATACACCGGACACTCAAGGAGGATATGTGGCACCGTTTCAGATACCCCAGGCTCGCACGTACACGATGGGCTCTCCTTGCACTTGAATCGGTTCAAGTACTCTGAGAACCCACCGTGTCCCGTTAGGACCTGGGTCAGTGTGCTGTGTAATTCTATTTTTTTAATTACGGGAAAGGCGGAAATGGCGTCAGGGAAAAACAATTTGGAAATTTTTGCTGTACTACCTGATTTGTATCTTTGGTTCCACTAATATAAGGATTCTTTGCGAATTTCCTTTTTTATATACGATACTGGGCAATAGTCATAGTTCGGCTTGGTTTTGCTTTTTAGGGCAGCGTCTTTAGCAAGTTGGTCTGCTCGTTCGTTTCCCTCTAGGCCAGCGTGTGCTTTAATCCAGAACATGCATATTTCCTTGTTCTGGGTGTGTGCAGTTCTAAGGTTGGCCCTTGTTTGGTAAGCCAGTGGGTGTGTCGTGTTGAGGTTTGTTATAGTATCAAGAGCGGCTCTTGAGTCACTGTAGATACCATAACTTACCTCTTTGCGCTTCAGGATCTCCTTAGTAGCTTCGCATATGGCCAAGAGTTCCGCCTGGTAGACCGTGCAGTACGTTGATAGATTAAGTTTGAGGGTTTTAGCCTCAGCGTCACTTTTCCACAGGGAAAAGGCAGCCCCGACTTTACCCTCAATCTTACTACCATCCGTGAAAATTCTTACTTGCTGAGTGTTGTTGTTTTCCAGCATGGTTTGGTCCACCAGGTTTTCAAACTTAAGGCTCACGTGCTCAGCTGGGTGAGGGAAATCTGCGTAGGGGCTCATTCTCTCAATCTCCCTTCCGCTCGGTTCAGGCCCAGATTTCACCTTTCTGGCTTCGTACAGGGCGGCTGCCTCCTGTATCCTGAGGTCCAGTGGGAGTAGTCTTGCCAGCAGCAAGGCAGAATTGAGAGACACAGTCCGATACGCCTTACACAACTTTTGAGCGAAACCCCTTTGAACGGCGTTCAGGTGTTTCTGCGTACCCAACTTTAATGCCGCTGGTGCCCAGGCGCTCGCTGCGTACAAGATGATCGGTTCTACGGTGGCGACATATATTGTACGGATGATTTCGGGGTGAAGACCCCAGCTCGTCTTGGCGGCTCTCGACAGCTGCTTATATATGTTTGCAGCCTTTCTGCAAACGTCGGCCACGTGGCTGTTAAAGGTGAGCTTATGGTCTATCGTGAGCCCCAAGATTTTGATCTCCGTAGACATTCCTATGTCCATCCCACCCATCCTCAAGAGCGGGGTGTCAAATTTAAGTTTCCGCGTGATGACCATCGCCTTGGTTTTCTGCGGAGCAAATTTCAGCTTATTTTTGACTCCCCACTCCCGAACATAGGCCAGAGCGGCATTGGCCTGTCTCTGCACTTCTAATCCAGTGTCGCCATCGAGAATGAGTACTACGTCATCTGCGAACGCCTGGCAGTAATCACCTCTTTCTTCTAGACCCTTTAATAGGGGGTCCAGTAACAGGTTCCAGAGGATTGGTCCCCCTATCGATCCCTGGACGCAGCCTTTTGTTGTGCTCTTCTCATACGCCTGTCCTGCATACCTGACACTCACGCTCCTATCTTGGAGGTAGCTTGCGATAAGCCGCCTAAGGTTAACGGGACATTTTTCCTCCGCCAATCGTGCCTTGATTGCAGGCCACCACGCGCTGTCAAAGGCTCCCTCTATGTCGAGCGAGATAACTGTTATAAGTTTCTTCTGGTTAAGTTTCCTCTTGATGTGGTTTATCATGACATAGAGGGAGTCTTCGGTGCTTTTCTGCGGCATGAAGCCGTATTGGCGGGGGCTGATTCGGGAGTGCAAGTGCCACTTCACCCTCGCTATTAACATCTTTTCGAAGATTTTTCCCAAAACGGGCAAAAGGCCTATAGGTCTATATGACTTGGGATGTGAGTAGTTGTCCTTGCCTGGTTTCCTGAGAACAATTACAGTGGCTTTTTTCCATATTATTGGAAAATACTGCAGCTCTAGACATTTGTTAACCAAGGCTAGGAACAGCTTTAAGTCATGCTTGATTGCTTGGGCACAGATGTCTGCCGTCAGGCCATCTTCTCCAGGAGCCTTTTTGGGATTGAAGCTGTTCACCGCATATTCTAGTTCGTCTTGTGTAAATGCTGGGTCATGTTGTTCATCATGGACCCAGTCATTTGCATGATCGGCTATGTATCTGATTCGTTGGTGTTCAGCTTTGTCCTCACTTTCTTGGTCTTCTGGGTAAAAAGTTTCTGCGAGTAGCTTTGTGGATTCTTCGGAGTCCAAAGTCCGTCCCTCCATTTCCAGGGGAATGTCTTCCTGTCTCTTCCTGGTCCTCCCTATCACCCTATATATCCCCTCCCATAGACCCTCCCTATCTTGTCTCTTACAGAATTCCTTCCAACTTTCTGTTTGCGCTTTTTTGGCTGCTTCTTCATATATTTTCTTTGATATATTTTCTTTGCTTGCAGGTACTCTTCGAGGACTTTGGCTTTGCGGACTGGTGCTGCGCAGCGGATCCGGCGTCTCCTGGTGGTGACTTCTTTCTTCAGACTGGCAAGTTCCTCCGACCACCACGGCAAGGTAAGTTTTGTTTGGTTTTTCTTTATTGGTATACTATCATTGGATGTTTTTGTTATTATGTTTGTATATATTTTTACGTGTTCTTCTAAGTTATGACTATTGTTGATTTTTGTAATTTTTTCTTTGGTTATTTGGTTCTCCTCAAGCAACTGGTCCAATTTCTCATGAAACTGGGTCCAGTTTGCTTTCTTGCTGTTGTAGAGTCTTGTAGTTCTTTTAATTTGTGTTCCTTTAGCTTTAGTTAGCCTAATTTTAAAAGTTATTGCATTGTGGTCGGAGCTCGTCAGTCCTTCGTCTATGTTCCAGTCCTCCACCAGGTCCAGCAGGTCCTCTGAACAGGCCGTCACGTCTACATTGCTGGTGTACGTTTTGTCGCCTCTTACGGTACTAAACGTAGGTTTGTCGCCCTCGTTGAGTACGTGCAAACCCATTTCTTCCAAAGCAGCTGAAAAGTCTTCTCCCCTACTGTCCACTATTTTACTTCCCCACCAGGTGTTCTTTGCGTTAGCATCGCCCCCAACAATCATTTTTGTGTTTCGTACCTTTGTTTGTATTTTGCGTAGGTGGTTTAGATATTGATCTAGGTTTGGCTGATCCGGCTCAAAGTAGTAGGATACCACGAGGATCTCCCAGGCACTTGTACTAATTTTCACCACTGCGATATTGTTCGTGGTGAGATCGGGGTACTGAGTGACGTCAATATCTTGGTCAAATACAGCTATTGCTGCTTTGATAGTGCCGTCTCCCGGTTTGGTGCATTGGAAGATCCTCGCACCTTTATATTCCTTCATTGCTTTGATCGCGCCGACGTACGGTTCTTGTATTAGTGCGAATGCCATCTTCGCAGTCCCTGCTTCTAACATAAGTTCTTGGGTAGCTAGTTCTTTTCTTTGCAGGTTTGCCTGGACCGCAAAGTATGGCTTCGCACCAACTGTTGGGGTAGGTGGGAGTAGAGTGGTCTTAACAGTAGGCTATCGTTGCCCGCGCTATGCCTTCCCATCTTTTTCGAATCGGACAACCCTGGCTGAAGGCATTATGGTCAACTTTGTCGTTCTTGGCCTGCAAGCAGTTGCAGCACGTAGGTGTTGTGCCTGCTAGCCAATCTGGACACTGCGATCTCATGTGAGAGCCCCCACAGTGGCTGCATTTCTCAGTCTTCTCTTTGCAGAAGCGCTTCCCATGACCGTAGCCCAGACAGAGAGAGCACTGTACCAGCGGAGACTGGTCCAGTACTCTCACTCTCTGGAGGTCTATTTGAATCACCTCTGCTTCGATCAGTCTCTTCCAGATACACGGGGGAACCCGCAATACGATATGGTTCATGTGGGGGTTTCGAGCTCGTCTTTTGTAGGCTACTTCTATTTTTAGGGCTTCATTTTCTAGTTCTCTCATAATGCCTTTATTTTGGTTCTTTAGTGCGGTAAGTACTTCTTCGTCACTGTTGTATGTGAGGACGTCCTTCAATACAACTAGTGGGTTTTTATTCTTTGTCTCCTGAACAGATAGGTTGTCGTCTGCGCTTTTAATTCGTTCTTTTATTTTTTGCCGGTCTTCATCGGTTTTGCAGCCAATAATGATCTTTCGGTCTTTGGCTTTCCTAATTTTTTCGACAAAGACTCCCCCGTCTTTCGCGTTTACTGCTTTCCTGATTCTATTCAGGACGTCTTCTCCGCTCTCAGTTTCGTCTTTCGATGTTATCACTACGGAGTGCAGTGTAGTCTGTTCAGACGGTATTCTGGCAGATGGTATTGCTACTACACTCGCGTAGGACAGCTTATCTTGAGCTTCGATGTTCTTCTCCAAGGCTTCTTTGAGTTTTTCAATTTTGTCGTTGTTCTCGTTAAGCAGTATTGTATGTTCTTCTAGCTTCTTTATGAGTTTTTCATCTATTTGCGTCTTCTTCTGGTCTGTTTCTGCCACTCTGGTTTGTTCTGCATCTCGCGTTTTTATTTGTCCCTTGACACTAGCTGCTTCTTTTATGAGGCTGACTAACTTGTCAATAGCTTGTGTTACATCGTTTTTGATGTCCGTTTTTGTGTTTCTGGAAGAAGCTAGGGCGTTTTTTGCCTTGTCCGCCCATTTGATGGCCTCTGCCATTCTGTCTCCGCTTTTTTGATTCGGGGTTCTTATGGTTTCTGCCCTTGTCGTCAAAGGTGCGTTAGGTTTTGTTTTTGAAGCCTCGTCTGTTCTTTTTTGGGTCGCGATTTCGGGTTTTTTATTTTTGGCTTCTAGTTCGCCAATACTGCGTCTCACCTTAGAGGTTTGCACCTTTTCTGGGGGTTGTCGTGATGGCCCTGCCATCTCAATTTTTTCAGGTGACGACTTTTCGGTATCTGCTACTTTCTTATTGGGAGTATGGAACATGGTAGTTTTTGGTAGCTTTCAGGCAAGGTAGGATTGTCAAAGGTAAAAGGTAAGCTTGTAAAAGTTGTATATAAATTCGACGTAAACTTACGTCGGTAAAATTTTACATATATTTATTTATTTTACTTTTTTATTTACTTAAATGTTTTAATTATTATATATTTGTTTTAATTATTAAATTACTAATTTTATTTTCTGTTTCAGATGGTGTTTAGATTCCTCCTCGAATGTTCGGTAAGTATGGTGCAGGTATGTTTATTGGTATGGTTCAGGTTAGTAGAGTCGATGCTCTACCTAGAGTCAGTACCTTGATGGAGGACCTATGGAAGTACTGAGCACCTATAGTTACTCAACCTAGAATAAGCGTTAAGGGCTCTACCTAGAGTCCGTATAATTGTGGTGACAAAATTGCCAGTTGCTAATAAAAACCGCATCAAACTGAGCTTTAGCAAGGGAAGTCACGAAAATTTACAGTGCACAATATTTTCTACTCTATGTAGAGTGAATTTTTTGGTCAATAAACCCTTAATACTAATATCTTATCACTAATATAAAAATCCGCGTCCAATTTGGAGCTATCGTTTATAATTTACAGGACTTAAAATTTTTTGGGGGGGTGGGGGGATAATATTTTCAAACTTTTTTGAAGGCAAAGGGAAGACAAGCAAGGCAAATTTTTGTCAAAATTTGTCTAACTCTTCCTGATTCCGAGATATTTATATTTAAATGTTTGAAAGTCTCTAGGTGGGGGTAGGTAAGGGAAGGGGTAAGGAAAACTTTTTAGATAAATTTTATAAATAATAAGCTATACAACAAAAAATTTAAATTTGGATTAATCTAATTACATTGGGTATTCTATGCAAAAGGCTGAATGGGGGGGAGGGGGGGAAAAAGGTGGGTTTACTATTTTACACTATAATTTACAATAAGTATGATCTACACATAAACTTTTCAAATATAAATACTTTTCTATACAAAAACTTTAAAATACACTTTCGAGTTTGGGTGGGGGGTCTTAAGAAAAAGGGGGGGATATGTAAAGTTTACAAGGGAAAAAATGTTTGAGTATCTAACAGAGTTAGATACACAAATTGAAGATAAAATTTTGATATCTCTCACCGTTTCGGAGAAACAAGGGTTTTTTGTTATTTGCAGTTGACCTACATTCAGAAAAAAATTTAATTTCTAAACTATAAGAGATGAAACAAAAATTTTAACAAATTATAATAGAATTACATATGAAGAATCTATGGCCGAAAATTAAGGGTAGGTTGTCGCTGAAGATTTGAAATAATTAATTTTGGAAAATATGACTGGACCGCACAAAAATTTAAACCCTTGTTTCTACGGAACTACTTAACTTAGAGGTAAAGTTGAAGTGCCTCCAGCGTCCACGCAGCGTCCTCCAGTATTCTACAGTGACACCCGGCGCCCAGCTGCTCTCCTTCAATGACCTCGTGGCCACGTGGTTTTTGTTTTTCTTCTTTTTTCCCGGCGTGTGTGCACGGGAAAAATCCAAACAAAACGCCTTCGTGTAGTGCTCTACAAGGCCCTCCTTTGAGCAATTGAAAATTTGTGGGTCACCACTGCAGAATCGGAGAAATTTGACTCCAAACGTTAAAATTTTTTAACAAAATCACTTTCTTCAATATATCTCACTCGGATTTTCACTTATGTAAAAACGGATTTCACTACCGTGTGGAACTCGTTAGCCCGCTTCTTTTGATGTATAGCACGGTCAGCTACGGTCACTTTTTACTATTTTTGTGAATTTTTTCGTGGAGACAAGCTTTGTTTCTGGCCGCTCTCGGTCACGGTTGGAGCGCGAATCGGTTAGGTTAGGTTAGGTTAGGTTAGGTTAGGTTAGGTTAGGTTAGGTTAGGTTAGGTTAGGTTAGGTTAGGTTAGGTTAGGTTAGGTTAGGTTAGGTTAGGTTAGGTTAGGTTAGGTTAGGTTAGGTTAGGTTAGGTTAGGTTAGGTTAGGTTAGGTTAGGTTAGGTTAGGTTAGGTTAGGTTAGGTTAGGTTAGGTTAGGTTAGGTTAGGTTAGGTTAGGTTAGGTTAGGTTAGGTTAGGTTAGGTTAGGTTAGGTTAGGTTAGGTTAGGTTAGGTTAGGTTAGGTTAGGTTAGGTTAGGTTAGGTTAGGTTAGGTTAGGTTAGGTTAGGTTAGGTTAGGTTAGGTTAGGTTAGGTTAGGTTAGGTTAGGTTAGGTTAGGTTAGGTTAGGTTAGGTTAGGTTAGGTTAGGTTAGGTTAGGTTAGGTTAGGTTAGGTTAGGTTAGGTTAGGTTAGGTTAGGTTAGGTTAGGTTAGGTTAGGTTAGGTTAGGTTAGGTTAGGTTAGGTTAGGTTAGGTTAGGTTAGGTTAGGTTAGGTTAGGTTAGGTTAGGTTAGGTTAGGTTAGGTTAGGTTAGGTTAGGTTAGGTTAGGTTAGGTTAGGTTAGGTTAGGTTAGGTTAGGTTAGGTTAGGTTAGGTTAGGTTAGGTTAGGTTAGGTTAGGTTAGGTTAGGTTAGGTTAGGTTAGGTTAGGTTAGGTTAGGTTAGGTTAGGTTAGGTTAGGTTAGGTTAGGTTAGGTTAGGTTAGGTTAGGTTAGGTTAGGTTAGGTTAGGTTAGGTTAGGTTAGGTTAGGTTAGGTTAGGTTAGGTTAGGTTAGGTTAGGTTAGGTTAGGTTAGGTTAGGTTAGGTTAGGTTAGGTTAGGTTAGGTTAGGTTAGTTTTTTTTTTTTTTTTTTTTTTTTTTTTTTTTTTTTTTTTTTTTTTTTCGATCTAATTCCTCCAACGTGATCGGAGCCTTTTTCTATCTTGAGCCTGATTCATACAAGTTCTCGCATTTATTCCTCTCGCATTTTCATACATATACCATTTCCATTCATTCATCGTCTGATACACTTATAACGGGTGGGATGCCCGCCTATGGGACGAGCTGCTATCTAACTACTCTCTGTATCTGTCTATCTCTTTTAAAGGGGAATTCTTCCTTTATTTCTTAATTTTCACAAAATCAAACTTATCTTTATGTTAAAATACTATTTTCTTACATATATTGTACAATACTATTTTCTTACATATATTTTACATCTTCTTCTGTTCCAACTTCTTATTTATAATTGTTGCACAGACATATAATCATTATATGGTGCCAACAGTTTTTATCTATTAATTTTGTTTCTATTTATTACCACTTTTGTCACTTGCTTACAGTATTGAAGGAAGATGCCGCGTTCCGTACTGTTCTCCATAATTCCGCACAGGTTTTCAGTTTTAAGGCTTGTGTGCAGCTGCTGGGTAAGGTCATGCCTTATTTTGCAGTGTACGGGGCAGTACAAGATCACATGCAGTAGAGATTCTTCTGAGTCTGGATCGCAGATGCACGACGGACTCTCCTTGCACTTGAATCGGTGCAAGTACTCGGAGAATCCACCATGCCCCGTTAATATCTGAGTCAGAATCCCATCTGCCGGTCCCATCTTCCGGATAACCTTATAGGCTATTGTAGCATCTGGAAAAAAGACTTTCGTGACCGCCGCTGTGTCACCGTTTATGTATCGCCGGTTCCATTTGTCAAGCGTCTCCCCCCGGATCAGTCTTTTGACAAATGAAACCGGGCACGCATCATAAACCGGTCTGGTCTTCGAATTTGTGGCAGCCTCTTTCGCCAACGCATCCGCCCGTTCATTGCCCGCGAAACCAGCATGAGCCTTTATCCAGAACAGAGCTACCTCTTTGTGTTGGGATCTGCACTCCGCAAGATTTCTCCGGATCTCAGTAGCTAGGGGATGGAACGCGAAATGGTTCGTTATCGTCTCTAGCGACGATCGTGAATCGCTGTAGATCCCGTAGCTATTCTCGGAGGTTTCCAGAATCTTGCGGGTTGCTTCGCGAATAGCCAGCATTTCCGCCTGGTACACTGTGCAGTAAGATGGCAGCTTCAATTTTCGGGTTCCAGTTTCTACGGTCTTATTCCATATGGAAAAAGCCGCACCCACTCCCCCATCAATCTTGCTGCCATCTGTAAAAATTCGGACTGCTTGGCAGTTGTACTCGCTGAGTTCTTCGTCAGTGTCCAGGTTATGGAAGTACAGCTCTGCTCTGTTTGCCGGATGTGGTGTGCTGCTGTATGGTGTCATCTGTTCTATCTCTCTGTCCGCCAGACCCGTCGGCCGGGACAATCCTTTCTTTGCCTCGTATAGGGCGGCTGCCTCCTTAATTCGCAGGTCAAGAGGGAGCAACCCGGCCAAAGCGAGTGCGGCGTTCAGAGAGACAGTTCTGTAAGCTTTGCAGAGGCGCTGAGCGAAGCCTCTCTGGACTACATTCAGCTGCCTCTGCACGCACAGTTTTTCAGCAGCGGAACCCCATACACTGGCCGCGTACAGCACCACGGGCTCAACACAGGCGGTGTATATAGTCCGAATGATTTCCGGGTGGAGTCCCCAGCTGATCTTAGCTGCTCGTGATAGCTGCTTATAGACGTTCAACGCTTTTTTGCAGGTGTTTGAAACGTGGCTGTTGAACGTCAGTTTGTCATCTATCACGAGCCCCAGGATCTTTATCTCCCGCGACATGCAAATGCCGATCCCGCCCATGGTCAAGTGTGGGGTGTCATACTTTAGCCTGTTTGTTAGCAACATCGCATTAGTTTTATGCGGAGCAAATTTCAGCTTGTTTCTTACACCCCACTCTCGAACATACTCGAGAGCGGCATTTGCACGTCCCTGGATCTCCACCGCGGAATCACCCTCAAACACCAGGGCAACGTCGTCTGCAAACGCCTGACAGTACTCTCCTCGATGCTGCAACCCTATTAGCAGGGGGTTGAGAAGGAGGTTCCATAGTATTGGGCCGCCGATAGAACCCTGGATGCAACCCTTCATTGTTCTTCTGTACACCTCTTCTCCTGCGTACCTCACTTTCACCCCCCTGTCCTCTAGGTATGAGTCTATCACTCGTCTGATGTTGATCGGGCATTTTTCCTCCGCCAAACGGACTCTTATCGCGGGCCACCAGGCACTATCAAAGGCCCCCTCTATGTCTAGGGATACCAGCACAACCATCTTCTTCTTTCTGATTTTATCCCTAATGTGGTTGACGAGCGCATAGAGGGCGTCTTCCGTGCTCCTTTGTGGCATGAATCCATATTGACTTTGGCTAATACCCGGTACAAGGTGCCACTTTAGTCTTGCTACGATCATCTTCTCCAGGATCTTTCCCATCACTGGCAACAGCCCGATTGGTCTGTAGGCTTTGGCAGCTGTGTAATCGTCCTTCGCTGGCTTTCTCAGCACTATCACAGTTGCTTCCTTCCAGATCTTCGGGAAAGAGCCTAATTCGAGGCATTTGTTGACCAATGCTAGGAAAAGTCCGGGATTGGAGTCTATTGCTTGTTTGCAGATATCAGCCGTGAGTCCGTCCGAGCCGGGAGCTTTCTTAGGATTGAAGCTGTCGACGGCAGCTTTAAGCTCTAAGATGGTAAACGGTGGATCATGCAGTTCATCATGCTCCAACACGTTTACTTTGCCAGCTAGATCTCTTAGCCGTCGATGTTCCTCGTTGTCTTCGCCCTCCTTGTCTTCTGGGTAGAAGACCTCTGCGAACATTTCTGCGGACTCCTTCGGGCTCAGGCTACATTTCAGGACCCTATAAATCCCTTCCCACATTCCTTCCTTATCCTGTTTCCCACAAAACCCTTTCCAACTCTCGACTGCCTCCTTTACGGCCCTTTCCTCATACTCTTGTTTTGCTTTCAGGTACTCGTCTACGACCTTCTGCCTCCTCCTCGGTGCAGCGCAACGGATTCTCCTCTTCATTGTAAGTACCCTTTTTTTCAGATCCTCGAGTTCTTCCGACCACCATGGTAAGTTCAGTTTTTCTGTTTGTTTTTTCTTCGGTAAAATTTTAACACAAATTTGACTAATAATTTCCGTAAATGTAACTGTTGTTTGTTCTAATTTTGTTTTGCATGTTATTTCGTTAATTGATTCTACTGTTAATTTATTTACTGATGCTAACTCGGTCACTTTCTTACGAAACTGATCCCAGTTTGCCTTTTTTGTGTTAAATAACCTAGTTGTTCTTTTAATGTTCATTCCTTTTGATTTCTGCAGGTTAATTTTAAAAAGAATGGCGTTATGGTCTGAACTCACCATGGCATCTTCAACTCTCCAGTCCTCTACTGCACCGAGCATCTCAATTGCGCAGGCCGTCACGTCTACGTAGCTGGTGTAGCGTCTGCCTCCTCTAACAACTTCAAAGGTAGGCAGGTCTCCCTCGTTGAGTACCTGGAGGCCCATTTCTTCCAGCGCTCCGGCCAACTCTTCTCCTCGGCTGTCCACCTCACTGCTGCCCCACCAAGTGCTTTTTGCATTTGCGTCTCCACCAATCAGAACTTGCATCGCACCAAGGTCCCTTATGATAGCTCTCAGCTGCTCCAAGTATGGCTCTATCGGTGCTGGATGGGGTTCGAAGTAGTACGAGATGATGACCATCTCCCAAGCCACAGTCCTAAGTTTTACTACCACTATGTTGTTGGTCGTGAAGTTCGGGTATTGGATAACGTCAAGATCATCGTCAAAAACAGCAATAGCTGCCTTGACGGGACCTTCGACCTGGGTGTGGCTTTGGAAGATCCTCACCCCCCTGTACCCTTTTACCCGCCGAATTGCACCGACATATGGCTCCTGGAGCAACGCAAAGGCTATCTTGCGTTTTCCAGCTTCCATCATTACCTCGTTTGTCGCCAGGTCCATTCTGCCCAGGTTGACCTGGGCTCCCAGGTACGTCTTGTGCTGGTTGGTTGCAAGTGGGGTGCCCTTAGCAATACGCTATGGAAGCTCTCGCTAGGGCCTCCCATTTGCGTCTGACGGGGCATTCTCTGTCAAAAGCATTGTGCTCTCTGTTAATTATACCAGCCTTTGCGCAGTTACAGCATGATGGTGGTATCGCTGTGAGGAGGTCCCCGCATTGGTCCCTCTTGTGCGGGCCCCCGCAGTGGCTACATTTCTCCAGAGTCCCGGTGCAGAACCGCCTGCCGTGGCCGTAGCCAAGGCAGAGCGAGCACTGCACCAGAGGCGACTGGTCGGCAACCCTGACTCTCTGGAGGTCAATGTGCAGGTGGCCAGCATCTGTCATCTTCCTCCATACCTGTGGGGAGACCCTCATCACGACATGCTGTGTGAGTGGGTTTCTAGCTTTCCTTCTATATGCAATCTCCAGTTTTTCTTCATGCTTTATAAGGTCCCTATTCTGGTTCCTGATAGCCGTCATGATGTCAACATCTGTGTTGTACTTCATGACGTCTATCAGGATGACCAGGGGGTCCTTGTTTTTAACATCTTCCACTCTTAGGTCTTGTGAGGCTTTGTTTAATTTTTCTGTAATTAGCTTCTTGTCCTTTTCCGTTTTACACCCTATTATAATCTTTCCTTTTGCTTTTCTGACTCTTTCTACGTTTAGGCCTCCTTCTTTTGCATTGACTGCTTTTCTTATCTTTTCCAGCACCTGATCCCCTGTTTCCTGCCCATCCTGTGTCATCACGGCTACGGAGTGTAGTGCAGGTCTCATCAGGGGATGTCCCTTTGACGGTTCCGCCGCCACACACGCGTAGCTACGTGACTCACGCTCATTTCTATATCTTGCTAATTCTTCTTGTAGATTTTCCATTTTCTCACTATTCTCCTCTATCTTTTTTGTGTGTTCCTCCAGCTTCTTCAGGAATTCATCCTCTTTCTTTTCTCGCAATATTTCTTCTCTCTGGGCTTTTTCTTCCTGCATTTCCTGTTTCTTTTCCTGCTTATTCTGCTCCGTTTCTCTTCCTTTTAGTGGACCGCTTGCTTTTGTATCTTTCTGTATATTTTTGATTACACCGTCCATCTCCTTTACTAGGGCATACAGCTTGTCAGCGGATTCAAAAACCTTGTCAACTAGTTCCTTTTTTGTATTTCGTGACATTTTTAGGGTCGTCTTCAGTTGCCTGAGTAAGTTTCTACCTTCAATCAGTTTATCCCCTTTCCTCGGCGGGCCCTCAGGCGCTTCCAACGAGTGTCGTCGCACAAGTGCGGCAACATTGCCCTCCAGTGGCAACGTTCTCGGTTTCGGCACCGAGGGGGCTGCCAGGGTGGGGGTGCAGATCGTCTTGGTGGGCGTGGCCGGGCCCTTGTGTAGGAGCACTGTTTTGTTCAGATTAGAGCGTCCCGGTCCTTTTATTTGCTCTCCCTCTTCTGCGGAAGTGGGGGTGTCTGGGGTGGCATGTGAGTCTCCCAGCAAATCTACCAACAGAATGTCTTCTGCTGGCGGGTCCGCCGAGGGGCCCTCCCCTTCATGTGTGACTAAAGTCGGGGAGCTCTCCAACCGCGCAGCTGCAGCTGGTCGGTCGTCTGTTTGAGAAGCCGGGGGTGTTCTGGGGCACGGCATCTTACCCCAACAAG
This sequence comes from Eupithecia inturbata, assembly GCA_963662085.1. Lineage (NCBI taxonomy): Eukaryota > Metazoa > Arthropoda > Insecta > Lepidoptera > Geometridae > Eupithecia > Eupithecia inturbata. The sequence continues at coordinate 14,943,694 of OY759190.1, forward strand.
TCAGTGGGATAAACTATGTGTATCGAGCAGACCCGCAATCGCGTAAGTTAAAAGTGGTAAGCACAGAAACAAACTCAATATATTAAGCACTAATACTTAAATTGAAACAGCGGCCCACTAATAATAGGTAGTTCGGTGTATAAAGGCGAATTGTCACTTATACTATGGTACTAATACTATTTATTAACCAATAACTAATTAAATCGAATGTTTTTGTGTTACAGGTACGCTGCGATGAACAACCGCAACAAGTCAGCGATCAGGTAAGTAAAGGTTTGTATAAGTTTTAAAAGATAAATCTATCGAACTCTACATCGACTCTTTGTAGAGTCGGTTTATTATGTGCGCCAGAAGGGCTTTAGTTTACAAGACTTTACAATCCTATAATTGACTCTACCTAGAGTATCGTTATACAATCTACTAAGTCCCTTATTATGCTATTGACTATAATGAAAAAAGCATTCCGTTAGTTAGCTAAGAAAGTCACAAATATGTACAGTGCACAGTTTTTCTGCTCTATGTAGAGTATCTTTTTTGGTCAGTAAACCTTAATGCTAATTTCTTATTACTAACATAAAAATCCGCGTCCAATTTGGAGTTATCGTTTACAAGTTACAGGACTTCAAATTTTTGGAGGGGTGGGGGGATGATATTTTCAAATTTTATGGAAGGCAAAAGGAAGACAAGCAAGTCTGTATTTTAGATAAATCTAAAATACAATTTTTTGTCAAAATTTGCCTATCTCTTCCCGTTACCGAGATATTTGCACTTAAAAGTTTGAAAATCTCTATGAGGGGGTGGGAAAGGGAAGGGGAAGGGAAAACTTTTTTCTTAAATCTTATAAATAATGGAATATACAATAACAATTTTAAATTTGGAAAAATCAAACTACGTTGTGGGTTTTCTGCACAAGGCTAGAAGGGGGGGTAAGGGGGGAGGAAGGTGGGTTTAGAATTTAAAGCTATAAATTACAATTACTATAATATAAACATAAACTTTTCGAATATGAGGACTTTCCAATACAAAATTTGTAAATTACACTTTTGAGTTTAGGTGGGGGGGTTTAAGAAAAAGGGGGGATATGTAAAGTTCAAAAAGATAAAATGAACTTGTATATATTATATATATAATATATACAAATTCGAACAAAAAATTGCCTATCTCCAGCCGTTTCCGAGAAACAAGCGTTTTAATCTATTTGCGGTTGGTAATTTAACTCTATAATTTCGCGCTCGGAAACCGCTAGTTTTAAAAATCTAATTTTTTCACAGAAATGTTTGACAACATAGGGACAGCAAATACACGAA